>CM035140.1:119116638-121516638 GCA_020205605.1 Panax ginseng
AACACAAAAAATTCCAACCAAAAAAAGAATGTATAGAATATAGAAATTAAGATCTCATAAATTAAACTATATCACAAAGAGAATTAATCAATTATCTCATAAAAAAGTAAAATTCAATACAAAAGTGAATAAAATACTAGCAATAAAAAAATTAAATACCAAAAATGAAAATGTTTTTTATATAATTAATAACAAATATAATTGATAAAATTTAAAATATTTTAAAATTTAAAATCTTTTCAAATTCGATTAAAATTATAATTGAGTCAATTGGTGATAATCTCACTCAGATCCCCCTTCATTCCCAAATCGCGGCTCAAGATCATATGAACTCAATCCCACCACCACTTCTCCACCAGCTGCACCGACCGCGGTTGTCGGTGGAGCCACCTACGGCTGGACGGCGGATGGATTACCGGCGTTAAGTCAGGGGAGCGTGGTCGGGGATCCGTTGGGTAGAACACATTGGGATTTGAGCCTCTTTGTTTGTCTCGGCCACAATGATGAGTTCTGCAGCAGCGATCTTGAAGTTTGTAAGTTTCTTTGTACCTAATGTATACAAATACCTTATATCGTATATTATTTTTTAGACGGATGCTTATTTGTTGATGCATATCTCTTCTTTATTGCTTTAATAGATCTGATGTGTGTAATTAGGACTGGTAATAATTTCTGCTTTTTTATGTTTGTTGAGTCATGAAATTGGTTAAATTGAAATTGAAATTGTTCGTTTTTTGGGGTTTGAGTTTGATCTCATATGTGAATTTGATTTTGAAGAAATGATGGCTGTGAGTTTGGGTTGCAAAGATGATAAAATGGGGATGGACAATGAGAAATATGTAAGATACGCACCTGAGCAGGTCGAAGCATTAGAAAGATTGTACCATGATTGTCCAAAACCGAGTTCAATTCGCAGGCAACATCTTATTCGGGAGTGCCCAATTCTCTCCAACATTGAGCCGAAGCAAATCAAAGTTTGGTTTCAAAATCGAAGGTTCTATTTTTTATGAAACTTTTAATTTATGATATGATTACTGATAAATTTTGGGTCTTGCTTGGTTTTGTAATTCTTCTAGTGTTTGATTATGGAGTACTATGCAATTTTTAATTGTGTTTGTATGTGTATGTTTTGTTTACACAGATGTAGAGAGAAGCAGCGAAAAGAGGCATCACGTCTCCAAGCTGTGAATAGGAAGTTGTCGGCGATGAATAAGCTGTTGATGGAGGAAAATGATAGATTGCAGAAGCAAGTTTCATACTTGGTGTATGAGAACAGCTTTTTCCGCCCAAAAGAAGCAGAATGTAAATAACTAATCCCTATATTTCCCTTCTAATTGCACCAAGTTCTCTGATTTGATTTCCTAGAATGAGAAACAAACATGTTTACCAACTTGAACCACTGCAATTATTTTGTTTCATCATGGTAACGCATGATTACACAGATTTACGTGTTTTAAGGTCAATTATACTGCAGCCAACTGATTAGTATCATATGAACTCTACATGCATATTATACAATTATTTTATATTACTATTATTTTTTTAGTTTGAAAACTTACTTCTTGTTCTATTGCAGGCAACCCTTGCCACCACAGATAATAGTTGTGAGTCAGTGGTGACCAGTGGTCAGCATCACTTGACTCCGCCGCATCCACCAAGGGATGCAAGCCCTGCAGGGTTAGTGGACAATTCCTTTTGTTCTTTGGGTCAATTGCTTTTGTGTTCTTTAATCTTCTTTTGCATAGCTTATGATACTGTGCTTGTATTTTTTCTAGACTTTTGTCCATCGCAGAGGAGACTTTAGCAGAGTTTCTATCAAAGGCCACTGGGACTGCTGTGGAGTGGGTCCAACTGCCTGGGATGAAGGTTACTGCCTTCTTTAGTGTCAAATTTTTAATGCATTAATCCTCTCTCCATTCCCCTCAATTATTATTAACATAAGCTAATAAATATTATAACATAAACTGATAAACAATATAAAGGTACTTACTAATCTTTTACGCAATACAAGAAGGTCATCATTTCGGTCACCATCTTGCATTCCAAGTGTTTAATTTAAGAAGTTTTTTCCCCACATTTTTTTGAAGGGGTTGGAATTTTTTATTTTATTATTTACTTTTAGCAATACTTTTTTTTTCCTTTCTTAAAATGTTTTTTTTATCCTCAACTCTGGAAATTGGGTAAGATTAAGTGAGAACTTAATGATTATTAATAAAATTAGAATTCTTCTCCTATGGTGTAAATTTTTTTCTTCCCATGTAGCATATCTATGTACATTCCTTATCCTCTATCTTAATTTAATTTATGTAGCTTAAAATTTTTTCCCATTTTCTTCTCATTTTTACTTTCTTGGTAAGTGAGTTGAGTATATAAGTGAATTAACCAAGTACAACTTTAAAAAGGGTTCTTTTAACAGGTAGTATATGACGGTCAATATGGAAGCATTAAATATATTCAATATCATCTATTTCTGCCATTGCCGTTGGCGTGTTGTAATTTTTATTCGACTGCCATAGTTAAATATTCGCTTTTGATATTTGCAGCCTGGTCCGGATTCCATTGGAATCATCGCTATTTCTCATGGTTGCACTGGTGTTGCATCACGTGCATGTGGTCTTGTGGGTTTAGAACCTACAAGAGTAAGTACCTGCTGCTCCCACTTAGTATTGACATTAGATTCTTTTGGTGGAATTTCATACAAAATTAACTGTAATCTATCATCCAGGTTGCAGAAATCCTCAAAGATCGTTCTTCATGGTTTCGTGATTGCCGAAATGTGAATGTTCTTAATGCTTTGTCAACTGGAAATGGTGGAACTATTGAACTGCTATACATTCAGGTTAGTTGTTATTTCTTTCCGTCTTCATTCTTGTAAATTATGTTGTTGAATTGCTTTACATATTTATTTTAATTTTTTGATATAGCTCTATGCACCTACTACTTTAGCACCAGCTCGTGACTTTTGGTTACTGCGCTATACATCTTGTTTGGAGGATGGAAGCCTTGTGGTATGTGTTTCCCGACTCTTTGTTGGAGTTCTTTCTAGTGTTAATTGATTTTATTTTCAAAAAAAGAGTAATAATTTTTTAACTCATATTAGGTCTGTGAAAGATCTCTGAACAACACTCAGAATGGTCTGAGTATGCCGTCAGTGCAGCCTTTTGTGAGAGCCGAAATGCTTCCTAGTGGGTATCTAATAAGACCTTGTGAAGGAGGCAGATCAATCATTCACATAGTTGATCATATGGACTTCGAGGTGTGCTAGAAACTTGTATCAAGTTGAAACACACAACATTTCATTTGTTTAATGAAACTAATATTTAAGCCCATTGCATTTACCAGCCATGGAGCGTTCCTGAAGTATTGCGTCCACTGTATGAGTCATCAACATTGCTTGCTCAGAGGACAACATTAGCGGTAGGACTAATATCTCTATCCTCTCACAAGTGTCTAAATTCTAACTGTATTTATAAATTATAAAGCAGTCTAACATATGAACGCGTGTTTATAATGAATGATATATCGTAAGTATTATAACATTTATTTTGATAAAAACTTGAAATAATGCAGTCTATTGACATGTTCTTTCAGGCTTTACGCCAGCTGAGGCAAGTTTCCCAAGATGTTTCTCCACCAACCGTCACTGGTTGGGGGAGAAGACCTGCAACTCTACGTGCACTTAGCCAGAGACTGAGCAAGTAGGTTATTTTAATTCTTCAGATAGTTCATTGTGGTGCTGGACGTTTTCATTTAAAAAAAAATTATGTATTTTTATTTCATATGGTTTTAAATGAAGCTGTGAATGGTTTTACTGATGAGGGATGGTCTATGATTGAAAGTGATGGCATTGATGACATTACCATACTGGTGAACTCATCGCCTAGCAAAATGATGGGTGCAGATCTTCCTTATTCCAATGGATTTCCATCTATGAACAATGCAGTTCTATGCGCCAAAACTTCCATGCTTGTACAAGTAAGATACTCATTGTTTGCTTATCACAATGACTGATGCAAGAATCCTCTAAGCTAGTTATGAGGGTATGAACTTGAAACAAGATTTTTGCTACTTATGTTACATGAAGAAGAAATTAATGATTGTGTGTATTTGTATTCCAAATAGAAGTAGGTCATAACCAAGATTTTTTCTAGTTATTAATGAATTTGTATTTACGAATCTGACAAATTTTTGCTATATCTTTTTGAAAATGACTGAATGTATGTATTTGTAGCAACTGTTACTTGAAAAGAAATAAAAATGAGGAGGAAAAGATGCCAGAATTTTAGAAACCATTACACTGGAATATGAGTTAGATTGTATCTTTTAAGCATTGATCTTCCTTCTGCATATTTATATTCTTCTCTCATGTGCCATTTTACTATTTTGGCAGAATGTGTCTCCCGCAATTCTTCTCAGGTTCTTGCGGGAACATCGATCAGAATGGGCAGACAGTAGCATTGATGCATACTCTGCTGCTGCAGTTAAAGCTGGTTCTTGTAGTTTACCACTGGCTAGGAATGGAAGCTTTGGTGGGCAGGTTATTCTTCCATTGGCTCACACTATTGAGCATGAAGAGGCAAGTTACTTGGTCACATTTATGGCTGTTTAAAACATTAGAATCTTTGTGGGGTGTTAAAATGGTGGGGAAAATTCTTGGAAGACACTACTCTATAATGTTGTGGTAATACTTATCAAATTTTACTTCTTCAAAATAGTTCATGGAGGTCATTAAGCTGGAAAATATAGGCAACTATCAGGCCGACATGATTTTTCCTGGCGACATCTTTCTGTTGCAAGTTAGTGTTCTTTCTTATACTTATCCATATGATTAAATTCTACACATACTAATTCTATCATTCATTGTAATTTTAGTTGACTACCCTCTTTTAAGTATTCTGCTACATTTTCATAATTTAGTTGGTACCACTCTACTTTACATTAACGGAGTTCATATAGAGGCACTTGAGAAGTTCTAGCTGTTATATTGTTCAAGACTAATAAAAAACCATAATAAATGCTCGTGGATTTTTGGCACTTTCTTTCCTTTTTCCTAGATTATGAGCAATATATTAGTGAGTAAAATGTTGACATGGGGTGGTAGAAGACTATAATACCCTTCCCCTCTTCCTAATGTACTTTCATCATATCAATGATACTGATGTCTTGCTGTCATTAATTGTTAAGAAAATTGGGTCGTAATAGTCTATTAGTTATGTTATTGAAGTGCAGGACATGAAGATGTACTGATTATTTCAGCATCCATTCTTAATTACTCATGATCTTCGTTGATTCCCAAGCTTTATAGTGGAGTGGATGAGAATGCCATCAGCAACTGTGCGGAACTCATCTTTGCTCCAATTGATGCCTCTTTCTCTGATGATGCACCTCTTCTTCCATCTGGTTTTTGCATCATTCCTATTGATTATGGAGCAGTAAGTATCATTTGTCCAATATAATCAAAGAATTTATGTTCAATTAGGCTCTTGCCGCTTGAGTTTCTTCTTCAATATTCACCTTAAAGTTGATACAGGATCCTACTAATCAAAATCGTACACTCGATCTTGCATCTGCTCTGGAGGTTGGACCAGCCGGAAATAGAGCTTCTGGTGATACATGCAGGTTAGTTGTTATTTCTTTCCATTTTCATTCTTGTAAATTATGTTGTTGAATAGCTTTACATACTTGAGCTTATAAGTATATTGAAATGGTTGTTTAATGAGTTCTTAGTGTAGGAATTGCAGATTAAGTTTTTATGTTGAATACCATTTATTAAAATGAAGAGAACTGATTAATTGCTCATGGGTTTTATTAAATTAGAATATTTCAGATTAAGGGTTCTCAATTAGGAAAAAAGAAGGGAATTTTTTTGGATTTTTTTGTTTTTTGGGGTTTGAGTTTGATCTATTATGTGAATTTGATTTTGAAGAAATGATGGCTGTGAGTTCGGGTTGCAAAGATGATAAAATGGGGATGGACAATGGGAAATATGTAAGATACACACACAAAGCAGTGTCGAAGCATTGGAAAGATTGTACCATGATTGTCCAAACCGAGTTCAATTCATAAAACAACACTTTATTCTTGGAGTGCCCAATTCTCTCAACATTGAGCCAAAGCGGATCAAAGTTTGGTTTCAAAATCGAAGGTTCTATTTTTTATGAAAATTTTAATTATGATATGATTACTTGATAAATTTTGGGTCTGTCTTGGTTTTGTAATTCTTCTAGTGTTTGATTATGGAGTACTATGCAATTTTTAATTGTGTTTGTATGTGTATGTTTTTTTGCACAGATGTAGAGAGAAGCGGTGAAAAGAGGCATCACGTCTCCAAGTCGTGAATAGGAAGTTGTCGGCGATGAATAAGTCATTGATGGAGGAAAATGATAGATTGCGGAAGCAAGTTTCACACTTGGTGTATGAGAACGTTTTTTCCGCCAAAAGAAGCGTAATGTAAATAACTAATCCCTATATTTCCCTTCTAATTGTACCAACGACCGCCCTACAATACTGGGTATCAAATTTCCATGCTACGCTTACACGGAAAGACAAGGGATCTAAATTATGAAGTGTACTCTCTATATATGTAGATATATACTTTGATTGAAGAACCATGGTAGCTTTAGATGGTTAAATGTAAAGATAATGAATGATTATGTAGTGGATGATTTTATTAAGTTAATAATATTTTAGTTTTTTTGTATTTTGCCATTATTTGCTATGGGAGCCCAACCGGTATATAAAAAGAATGTCAAATTTTGATTTGGCAACAATATAATTCGTTACCAAAGCATTAAACAAGTTTTAATATAGCAATAATTTTTTATACATTTAGCAACAATTTTCGTTGCTAATGGCATTAAAAATATAATATTTGACAACAAAAAATTAACCTAATAACAACGGGAGAGGATATTGTTGCTAATACTAACATAAAAGGCAACATTTTTTATCGTTTAAAAATCATATTAACTTTCGTTGCACATATAAAAACGGCAACATATAATGTCGCTAATTTATCGACGACTTTCGTTGCTTATTGAAAAATAATCGACAAACAAACATTTTCGTTGTTGATTGACATAATATCGTTCTTAGAATAATATAATCAAGAATCGAAAATCGTTATAAAAAAAGTTACATTTCGCAACGAAAGCAAGCTTTAGTAAACGATTTTCATAATTTCTTCGCAACGAAAAATGTCGTTGCAAAATGGTGTCAATTGCAACAAAAATGCATGGTCGCTGCAAAAAAAAAGTTCATTTCATTGCCAATTAGCGGGCTTTTTGCAAACGAAATGGGGTTTTTAGCAACGAAATTTTAATTATTCTGCAACAATACATTTTGTTGCTAAAGGATCGATGTCTCTGCATTTGAAAGTCAAATTTCGTTGCAAAATGTATTACTTTTGGCAACGAAAAAAAAAGCGTCGTTCTTGAACAATTAGCAACGCTCATTCTTGTGACGAAAAGACGAATAACATTAAAGTCGTTGCCAAAACCCTTTTGCAACGAAATTTGGCACCTTTAACAACGAAAGATGGTTGTTGCTGAAGCCCCATTTTTTTGTAGTGAATAATAATATTAAAAGTATTGAACTATGTAAATTTCATGGCCCAAGAAATTAAATTTAACGTCCAAAAGATTATTTATGGAAAGCCCAAAACATCAATTATAATGGCCCAAAGAATTAAATTTGTAGCCCAATAAGAGAAAGAGTACTTTAGACATTTTGTATAATAGATATTTCACAACTTAGCCATGTGTCAATTTATTTATGAAGCCACATTACTTAATAATCTCCCATATATCTATGTAATGATTAAGGAGAGAGAAAGCTAGAGTGGGGTAATATTTATGGGATAGTTGTGAAAAGACTAAATTGCCCTTCAAATTATAGTGAAAATGACCAAAATACCCTTAGTAGGTACGAAATTACAAAAATACCCTTTCATCTTATCTTTTAGTAAAAGATAAGACTAAATCTTGTGAGTCATCAAAGGAAAGATTTGAGCGCATGTGATTTATTTTCAAAGATTTGGCAAGATTTAGTAAGGATATGAAAGAGAAAGAGGAGATATTGCTAAGATTTTGCTAGGATATTATGTAGATATACATATGTTATATCTAAACATTTAGAGGACTATAAATAGCACCTCTCTCACTACCTAGCAAAAGTTTAATTCATTCTATCTTCTAAAGTTTCCAAAAAACTTAATAAAATAGAAAGAGAGAGGATAGTGATGGTTCGGCAGCCCCTTGAGGGAAGAAGGAAGAGAAGTTTTCATGCCTCCAAGCTCCATAATCACTCTTGAAAGGAGAGGAAGAAAAGTCATCAAAACAAAAGGTTTAAAAGTTCTCCTATTTCAAAACTCTTGTTAGTTAATATGATTTATTGTGATGGTTTTTGTCAAAATAAATATCTATGTTTTTGAACTCTAAAACAATAGATCTGCAAGTTCTAGTGTTTTATGAGTAGATCTAACTATTTTTCGTTGTGAAAAGCTTAAACAAGGAAAGGAAAGAAAACTAATTTTTCTAAAGTGTGAAAACTAGTAAACTGCTGACCTAAAAAGGAAAATTCGGGATTAGCTAGGATGTTCAGAAAATTCTGAGCATTTGGAATATTATAGTACATTCAATAAGCTTTCCACAGACTCCAGAACGGACTAAATCCGACATCGGAGGAGAGAGTTATGAAATTTCAAAGTAGTAGTGTCAAAACTGTCCAACAAGTGCGGTGCAGTCCACTTGAACGGAATTTCTGGGCTGATATGTTCGGAATCTAGAAAAACATCAGTAGGGAAGAGTTGTAGTCCCGAAAGTTAGCTTTGCGTGGGCTCAAAAATCGCCTCAAAATGTTTTAAAACGAAAAGGTTATGACTGTTTTAGCGAAAAAGGGTAAATTTGGGAAATAGATAAAAATTGTTGCGAGTGGACATTTTTGGGGTCTGTTTTAGGCTTCCTAAGAGGTCCGAAATTACTGGGTTATACTTTTTAAAAATAATTTGGTATACCATGTATAACATATCCAAATTTGGGAATTTTCTGATAAACGAGCAAGGCGTGAGAAAATCACAAAGTGGGCTACTCGCTAAGTATTGCGGCTGACAGAATTGTTGGGCGATAAACTGCGAGAGCGATCAATGACATCGTGTCTGCTCTCTGCAATTGGCTCTTTGAAGCCATTTTTGAACCCTGTTTCGAATGGTTTCTATCGTTCATTTTTGCGGTTAGAAATTTTCTAAAAATACTATGACACGAGGTCTATAACATGCCCAAAATTTCACTTTTATATGATTCATGATTTGAGAATTAAAAATCTGCAAAGGAGCATGTCAGAACTTAAAAATAAGCGAACGCCGAGCGTCGGCTCGTCGAACGATTTCGACGTTCGACGTTCCGAATCACGTTCCAGCGAATAATAAGTATTAATAAATTTAATAAAGTCATACGGGACGAGATTTGACTATAAATGATATTTTACGCCAATAAACTTCTTTTCAGGCATAATTAAAGCAATAAAAATATGTAATAAATATAAATTACATATTTAAGTGAAATAAAAACTACAATTGCCTATAAAATTATATTATGGTATAAGATAATATTTTATGTTATTTTAATGACTTTTGATATTTTGTAATGAGATTCATGAATAAATTAATATTATTGGTGATTAATTTATTTATTTATTTAATAAATATATTAAATAAATTATGGAAAATTAGAAATAATGCTTTGAAAATCATATAAAAATGATTTAAGGGTTAGAAAAATATTTTAAATATAACTGTAGATATGATTAATGTTTTAAATAAATTATGTTTTAAATTATGGAAAATTAGAAATATTTTAAATGATAATAATTATCTAAAAATTATTACAAGCATATGATTAATGTTTTGACTGATAATAAATTATCTTAAGATAATTGTTAAGTGTCCAGGCAGAGTTTAATTAAACTTAGACTTGAGAAAATTCCGACTTGACCGTCGGGATGTTAGAATTGTACCGAACTCAAATCGGACTGTAATAGTTTGACTTGAGGCTAGGTGTTATGTGTTGTATAGACTGATAAGGTTATGTGTTTAGGTTATTTTTAAATACTGTGACGATATTATTCTAACTTAGAAATACATATTATTAATAATAAGTCTTCAGACAAAGCTTATTAAATTGCATAGCGGTAATCAACGGTTCAGGCAAGTTTTTCTTAACTCTACTAAGAGTTGTTTCATTCGGATATGCTTATGGTCAATCATTGTTGATTGCCATGTAGAATTGTACTATGTACATATTGCATGTATAAGTCATGTATGAAAGGCTGATCACTTTCATTACCAGTTGGTCCATATATAATTGCTTATGTTTAATACTTGTTCAGTTAAAAGTTTGTTCGTGCTAATTCACAACTATATTGATGAATTATAGCCAGCTTATTATTCAGACTCTTTCAATCATGATATATCCTTATATAAATTTAAACTTGCTGGGCAACTTTCATGCTCACTCTTCTTATATCATGATAAACATTGCGAGATAAAAGCGAATGCGTTCGGATACAGGAAAAGGTTAATGCCAAGTTCAGCTTGGGATAAAATGTGCAGCTAATTTGTAATAGTATAGTTTGATAAAAATGTTAGGTGTTAGATAGTTTATGAATTGTGTATAAGTTAAGGTAACTCGACCTTGGGGAATAGTGTGTAAAGTTTATTATATAAACAATTTATGTTTATATCTTCCGCAATAGTTATAGAATGATTGTATCGAATCCTTGGTGATTTAGGACCCGGATTCGGGGCCGTCACAGATGTACCTAGCACCAGTAAGGGCAAGTGGAAGATGAAAAAGTTTTGAAGACTTGTAATATGTTGAAAGTTATTTATCAGACTTTAATTAGATTATTGTAATGAACTTATTTAAATTTCGCATTTGAATGATTGTAATTAAAGGTTAGATAACCTGTGAGATAATGTTTTTATTAATGTAATCCTGTATGGGCAGGTTTTATTATTCAATTTTATTATGATTGGGTAGTTAGATATGAATGTTTGGATTAAGTGAACACCAAATCTTGAGGTAATGTATAGGTTAAGAGTGTTCACTGACAGCAGATGTTTGCCTTTGTATTGACAGTTTTGGGCCTATGAGAGGCTCCCATGCTTGCGTCCTGTGAGTGTGTTAGGATTGGATACCTATCCACGAGGACGGCGATGGCATTATTCCATACTGGCGGAGGTCCATGTAGCTGAGGGTTTTACTCATTGTCGCCTACAGCTGGTGTGACGCCCCCAAAACAGGTCCATTCCATCCAACCCATTTTGAGTCGCCAAATACATGGTACAGAAAACAATTACAACTTTATTAATACAATTGTCGTGCAAGATACGACAACACTTAAACTGTGAGTTTAAATACAAATATATACCAACTGTGACTCATGTCCCAACCGTGGACAACACCTCATAATGACACCTTATATAAAGGTATAGTCGAAAACTGTTTTAAATTAAAATCTTTGGGAAGTGTTCAAGGAAACCTTCGTACATGGGAGGCCATGCGTCTAGGTTATGATAGATATCATATGACCATAGAATTATCCTTGGTTGACCCAATAGATCCCAAAGAAAAACGAGAAGATTACTATCATCTTCTTTCCAATGGTGAGTCTTCTCTTGACATATAATTATCTCCACCGTCTGCAATTGAACATTATGTTTCAAATAAACTCCAAGATCATATAGGTAGTGCTCGTATTCGTGAATAGTGTCGTATACGTGAATAGTGCCGTATACGTGAATAGTAACTCCAACACCAAAAGATAGAAATTTCACAAAAAACATCATCATGCTTCGTGAATAGTACTCGTGAATAGTAACTCGTGAATAGTAACTCATGAATAGTAACTCGTGAATAGTAACTCATGAATAGTAACCCATCATGAATAGTAACTCATGAATAGTAAATCGTGAATAGTAACTCATGAATAGTAACTCATGAATAGTAACCCCGACATGAAAAAGTTCCAAATTTGATAAAAAGTTCAAACCAATATTTCAACATCATATTGAAGAAATAATATCACTTACGAAGAAAATAACATCCCTTTCAATCCCTTAAAATCCCTTACCTCAAAAGAGCAATACTTCTGACTGGAATAACGCTGAACGAACTTGCACCGTATAACAACACTCAAGATATCAAAATACTCACAAGAATACACTCGATAATATAGAGAGAGAAATAGAGAGAAAACTTCAGTTTCTAGTGTGATTTTCAATTCTAACCTAAGCACCCTATTTATAGGAAAATGCTTAGAACACCAAAGTAGAAAATTTAATAAAATATTATTATATTTACAAAATTTTCACACCCATCTTTAAAATCTGATTTCAGCCACCTAGCACATGTTAATGATGCCCATAAACATTTAAAAACCGTTTTTGTTAATATTATTATTTAAAACTTCCAAAAATCAATTATTCTGGAACTACGGAACTTCAATAATTCATAATAAATAGCCTTTTTATCAGAAAATTCGAATCTTGCGACTTTTTGTAGGAAATTCAATTATCTACAACTTTACAGAAGAAAGATTTTCCAAATTCCATACAAAAATTGACCGAAATTAACATACGGACGATTTTACAGGCTATAATCAAATTTCAGTCAAGAAATGGGGTCCACCGACACACAAAACATGTGTTAATCATTTAATGCAACAATAATACTCTTCCTCCTCATATACTCATATATCACACATTCATTGTAAAAATATCATTATTATTATATTATAATAATATAATAAAATATTATTTTATCAGAAAAGATAAAATATCAATTTTCAACAATTGTCACTTTAAAAATTTTTTCCATCTATATCCACATAAAATGAATATTTTCCTTATCATATAAATCAATAATTAATTATTCACAAATAATATTACGAAATCACAATCATCGACAACCGAATTCGTTCCGAGAAAGAGGGGGCTTTCTAATAAGAATTTCTCTCTCTTCTTGGCAGCGCAATTGATTAGGTGACCAAACCTCTCGATGTAACTTTTTAGACATTGCCAATAATGTTATCTAATAATATTATCCAAATAATATGAATTATTGATCCGATAATGGAAAATAATGTGCCGTGACAATTATTGAAACAACAATAATATAAAATATCAACGCAGCAATTATTGAATCAAAAATAAAATATTGAACAGTAATTATTGTAACAATTATTGAGTAGTGCCTTCTTACGTAAGAATCAATAATTGGTGCAATACTGCAGTATATCTTTCTTGTCTGAACAACGCCAGACATCAGTATTTTAACCACGGTATTCCAACAAGATTAATTTAACAACTACGCCGTTATTTGTAAACAACTTATACTTGTCGTTTTCTTCATCCAATCGCTTTTCGTTATGGGGCCCACAAAAGGCTGCGCCGTCGTATGAATATTCCCCGACAGGAAGAATATTCCACGACCAAACGAATATTCCCGACAACAATGAGTATTTTATAACCACTTGCTTATTTTAAAATTTTTTCATATATCACCCTTAACTTTAAACTTTTATCAATTTAACCATTTTCTGAATAATAATTATAAGAAAATTGAATACTTTTATTTCATAAAATTCGGGGTCTTACAGCTGGAGTTATTGACAGCTGATGTCATTACATGGATTCCCTATTCTGGGGAGCACTTGGCCATTGGATTTGAGGATGGGTACCCGACTGGTGTCGAGTACGTGATTTCCACCCATATGGTTCCTCTCTTTACTGATGGAGGATGGGAGCTCTATTTAGGAGAGCGTGCTATTAGGAGCACCACAGGAGAGATCTGTATGTCGATCTTGCCTCCTGCCAGGCGTTATTAGCATGTGTCGTAGTCACCCGTCATTGATATCCCATTGTTGGGTGTTGACAGTTTTGCACTGTCAGAGGGTCCCGCACTCAGGAGATATTTCAGCATTGGTGGTCCCCTCGTACTATTGGAGCCCAGACCCGCGCCACTCAGTTCATGGGGGATATGGTTCCAGGATCCATGATGATGACGGATTGGATATCTTATGTCTGAGATCCGACTCATTTGACACAGATTGACAGTTTGACCCAGTGACTAGACCGGGCACATTTCTTTATCCGGCATTTCGGCAGAGATCCGGTAGAGGCAGATTCGTTTGATCCTCCCAGCTCAAACACTAGCCCCTCAGATGACCTATTTTTCTTTGTCGGCATATATCCTCCTTTGTATAGGCCTGACATCCCTGTTGATAGAGATCCAGTGACTCAGGAGGAGTTACATTAGGTGGACATGATTGATGATGTAGATATTGACACCATTGTCTTCATTTGATGTGTATTCTCGTTATCTCTTTTGATGGACCTCTGTTAGATATTGGGTGGTTGTGCCCCATTCTTGCTATATATTTTGATAAGCCTTTGTTAGTAGTAGGGCGTATATGCCCCATTTCCCTGTATTTTTAGCTGTACAGAGATGATGTATGTAGATGATGATATACTTAGGAATGTATGTACTATTTTTCATTCCCTATATCATATTGCCATCTATTATCTGTAATGCATGTATCATGTTATGCATATGTATGTATGTCCAGAGATATTCAAATTGACCGGATGGTCTTATGATCACGGCCCACCACAGATGTCTTCTTGACGATCGATACATATAGATCACCCCACCAAGATCTTTGGTGGCATCTTGTCTGAGATCTTGGTATGATAGCATGTCACCTCCAGATAGGGTGACCATAGATCTGTTATTACAGCATTCCCTGAACCTCTTGATGTTTCAGGTTCCTGCAGGCTTCGTAGAGGGTATGCTGGATCATTGGATACCGGATAGACATGTTTTTCGGTTTGGTACCCAGGAGATGACTCCTACATTGGAGGAGTATGAGCGGTTGACGGCTTTGCCCTTGGACAGACCATGCGCTCATATGGCTGTCGGAGATATGCGCCAGTAGTTCATGACCCTCACCGGGTTACGGCGTAGAGTAGTAGAGGATGATATCACATCCGGCCATGTACTATCGCAGCGTTTCCTGATAGATAGGTTTGGCTCATTGGACAGCTATGCTAAGCATTCTAGGGATTTCACCATACCAGAGGATCAGTTGCATTTGGCCAGAGTGGATGCATTCTTGATGTGTATAGTGGCGTATGTGTACATGCCACAATATATGGATGAGCTGGATATCGGTGTTATCATGGCAGTAAGAGCTCTGAGGGAGGGTCGTACCATCATTCCGATGATTATGGCGGAGACGTTGAGGTCAGCCATGTTTTGCAGCACCTACCCTGCAGGGGTCTTCACAAGCAGTTCGGTCATGCTATACGTGTGGTTTATGTCACACTTGAGACCGATTGGGACCTTTCGCCGACACGGGTACTGCTTTACCCATGATATAGCCATGTCCTACTCCTTTCATCCATCGGAGTGTATAGACGCTATGTCTTGGTCGGTATTTTTGGCGGAGATCAGAGATCCGTTTGACATCCTATAGTGCACAGGGCTCATCTCACCTTATAGCTTCATTACTCATGCTCCGGGCATGGATTATCTCCCTCAGACTAGTTTGAGGGGCATGACTACCTACCACCCACTGGCCGTGATGTCACAGTTTGACAAGTTCCATGACTTTCATCCTTTTGATGGGGCGGTAGGTCAACGTTTAGCTTCTCGCCATCTTTCAGCAGAGGATCGATCCCGGGTGTATGCCTGTTGGGATCAGCGTGAGATAGCTACTTTTTCTGTTAGCCATCTAGGCTATTCGCCAGAGTATTCTGCGTGGATGGTGTAGACACTCAAAATTTTCTTCTACTGTTACTAACATTGCAGGAGGACAGATTCGTCTTTTAAGAGGGAACCCTGAAAGACAATCCAAATCCATACTGGATACTACCGGAAGTTCATCATCAAACCCCGGATCGCAATCTGGGAGTAACCAAATCCAACCTCGGAGATAACCCCGAGGCCTGCAGATACAATACCGGACCACACACCGGAGAAGACCGATTAATCTCGGAGATGACCCCGAGGTATCCAGTCTCAGTCCCAACCATGGGAATAGGTCAAGCCAACCTCAGAGATGACCCTGAGGATAGTCAAAGTCAACAAAGAAGCCAACCTCGAGATAACCACGAGAAACGCATCATATAATCGCATCGATAACCCAGGAGATAACCACGGAGGGCAAAATGGTCATTTTGCCAACTCAACTTTACTTCAAATCATTTTGTCTGTCGGACTTTGTTCGATGAGCCTAGACTTTGGTCTGGTGCATTTATTCGCTTATATATATATATATATATATATATATATACTATATATATATAATTGTCATGGACTTTGTTGATGAGCCTGAACTTGATGCAAATGCGTTTATTCGCTTATATATATATATATATTATATATATCAACTGTATATGTCGGACTTTGTTCGATGAGCCTAGAACTTGATGCAAAATATGCGTTTACTCGCTTATATATATATATATATATATATACTTATATATATGAACTGTGGTCGAACTATGTTCGATGAGCCCGATTTTACATCCGGTATGCGTTTATTGCTTTCTTATATATACATATATATACATATATATATATATATATATATATATATATATATATATATATTTGTTTTATCTGCTGAGTTCCCTTCATGGCAGTTGATAGTTTTTACAACTTTCTTTACATTTCGTCCTGCCTGGAGTTTACTTCGTGGCAGTTGACCGCATTTACAGCTTTATTTACATTCTGTCCCGCCTGGAGTTTCCTTCGTGGCGGTTGACCGTATCTACAGCTTTATTTATATTTCTGATCCCCCATGGAGGTGCTTCGTGGTTGGTGATCCTGTCTGTATATATATATTTACCGCTTTTATATATATACCTGCTTATTGCTTTTATACAAATTGCAATATTCTGTGCGCCTAGGAATCATGTGATCACAGATTCATCTCATTGGATCTAGATTCGGTTCCCGTGATGGACATTTTCAGCTGTAAGCAGCTTGTAAATTATTCTGCGATGTCTGTATTTCCTCAGATGGTTTCCATACCCACGAGGAAGTCGACATTATTTTTTTATATATATTATTTTAAATGCGGATGCGTCGTCGCATTCGTCAAATAAAATCAATCCAAATTACTCACTTAATAAAAATGGGAGTGTAAAAGGTCTCAATTCCTATTGAGCATCGTGGTTTGAAAAAACCTCTTTTATAAAAAACATCACTGCCATATCTTGCTAAAAATTGAATTTTTACATAAATTCAAACCACAATATATAGGTTCGAACGAGGCCTTGCACAACTTCCATATAACAAAGACATTGACCCCCCACACACACACTCGGATAATAGTTTATTGAAAAGAGGCGGTCACCGTGGTAACACGGATGTCGGGGTGCCTAACACCTTCCCCCAAAGATAACCAAGTCCCCTGGACCCTAAACGAATCTCGGTTTCACCGGCAGTATATCGATGTCACATCACTGGGTTAATGTGCAAACCTTTTCTCGGTTGTGTTGGTACAACCATTTAAAAAACCAACTGGCGACTCTTAACAGTCCCATCGTCGACATCATACATGTCGGACCTTTTTCACTTGTTTTTTCAAACAAATCTCACCTAAAATGAGAACACCAAAGAAAAAGTAACAGAAAGGGACATCCAAAAATCTCGACGTCGACAGGTGGCGACTCTGCTGGGGACTCCAGTAAGAGGACTTAAGCCGCTATTACAATCTTTTAAAAACTGTTATCTGCTTGTGTGTGGATGTTGCATTTACATTTGATGAATGTGTACGAATGTATTTCCTTATTGCACTTAGTGCTTCGCACCATAACTGCTTGTGATGCTAGTGCTTCGCACCATAACTGCTTGTGATATTAGTGCTTCGCACCATATCTGCTTGTGATATTAGTGCTTCACACATGTCATCATTTTCATACGGTGAGACGCAATGTATGTGAATGTATGTTGTGTGGTCCCTCCACCAGGAGGCTATCCCGTCGGTGTTTGATTACTGGACTCGTGAGAAGACTAATTCTCCGAGGCTCAGGAAAGGCACCACCCAAATTTGCTCCAGTTGAAAGACCGGATTAACTTCCCTTCAAGTAGATTGCGATGATTTGGGAACCTTCATGCCAAAAAGCCGGGAGAGTAACCTAAGATAGGTCAGCCTCTGATAAACCCAAAACGGAGGAAAGTCTCTTCATGCTCTCATTTCAATTACACAAATTCATGCCATATCTATCTCCATGTAATGAGAAATATGAAGAAATGTGTACACATACATATTTTTGCATGCTACAAACAAATGACATCCGCTTTTGGGATATAAAATCCTAAAATAGACACATCACATAGCATGTTATTATACACATTCCCTAAAGACTAAATCATGCATGTCTTTCACAGGAAACAATCGGTCCCGTTACCCGGTTAAAGTCCAAGAAGGCACTGAGCCCACCGTCGAACATGGCTACAAATTCCCAGCCTGATCCTACTCCTGTTTCCCGAGAGGAGTTCGAAGTATTAAGGAATCAGATGGCAGACTTGGTTGTCTTTCTAAAAGAACAAAGTAAAAATACGTAGGGCCAGACAATGCCTACTCAACCAGAGTCCTTCACACTAGGGGGCAGTCAGGGCATTGGTAAAAAGATGGAAACCCAGATACCTAAACCTCATTCCAATAAAGAAATCACAAATCTCGTGGATGATCGAGAAACCGGGATATAAGAAAGAAAGTCCAACAAATGGAGGATACCATCCAATCAATTAAAGGGACCTGGAAATTATGGGAGTGTCACCTATTCGGATCTCTCAGATATTCCTGGGCTTAATATCCTACCAAATTCAAAGTCCCGTAGTTTGAAAAGTACAATGGGCAAAGCGATTCCTATACGCACCTAAAAGTGTTCATTAGCTGAACCGGGTCTTATCTTTGAAAATGAAAGCCTCGAATGCAACTTTTTCAAAAGAGTCTCACTGGAGAAGCTAAAGCCCGGTATGCCCGACTTGACAATGCCAAAATCCACAATCGGGAAGAATTGGCCCACGCTTTTCTAAATTAAATACAGTTTTTCGGTCACAAATGGCACCAGATCGATATCAAGTGACTAAAGTGAAAAAAGAAAAGTCTGAAATCTTTCCGAGAATATGCCCAAAGGTGGAGACATCTAGCAGCGCAAGTCATTCCATCAATGACAGACTGAGATGGTAATGACATTTATTGATATCCAAAAGGCTCTTTACTATGAGAGGATCCTAGTAGGCATAGGAAAGCCATTTGCGGAAATGATCAAACACGGTGAAATGGTAGAGATGGGCCTGAAGGCAGGCAAGATTAAAGACTTCACTGCCTTGGAAGTAGTCGCCAAACATATACAGACTGACAAGTATGCGAGTGATCCCAAAGGGGTACCCGATAAAGGAAATGAACATGTATCCCTTGTTGTACAGGGGCAAGCTAGGAGACCAAACTACAGTCCCCCCATTTGGAAAATACAAGATAATTTGCCATCTCCACAACATACTGCATTCAACCAATACCCAGATAGGAAATGAAAATTTGAAAGAACGGAAAATCGGGTATTCACTCCACTGGGCGATTCCCTTGAACATGAATTGGCGATATTAATGGATCACAAGAAAATTACCGAACTAGCTCCACCTCCGGAACCGTGGAGCAAAAGATACAATCAAAGCCGAGATGTGCTTACCACTCGTGGTCTCGGGACACGATACATACGGATTATTGGTCCTTAAAACATAAGAATCAAAATCGATCGAAAGTGGCGATATTATGGTCGAACAACCGACCAACAAAATATCAACACCAACCTTCCGTTCTATGACATGATACGAAGAAGTAAACATGATCGGGTTAGAAGCTACCGAATGTATCCAATTCGTAAGTACATACGAAGGATGGAGGAATACCCCCAAAAACACATAACAAATGTCCTAAAGTGGGAAAACTCGGAGGAGGGTATGCCAGTAATGCAAAAATTGGATGCGATCCAGAATCAAGTGAACCTGCTGGCTAAGCTGATAGTGCGCTAACATCAGGAAATAAGGCAATTTTTCACTCAACTATCAGAAAGCCAAGAGAAAAAGGACTCCACGATGAGCCAGCTAAATGAAGAAGATCAAAGCAGGCTAAAAATACAAGAAAATGGGGATGATAAATTGCTAGAAGATCTCGCCAACGGAAGAACCAATCGAGGGAATGCGAATTCTCAAAGATGAAAGATCAAACAACCTCCAAAAGAGTCCGAAAATTCACCCCTCTGAGCAAATCCAAAGAAGAAATGCTACACTTTCTGATAAGCAAAGGAAGGCTTACTGAATTGCTGCCTCCTATAAAACCCAAGATAAAGAGTTATGACTCCACCAAGATATATCTCTACTATTCTAACTCACTTGGGCATACGACTGAAGAATGCTGGTCTTTGCGACATAAAATCTAGGATCTCATTGAAAATGGAGAGCTGGATATAGAATTTCCCATGACCAAAAAAGGCGAAAAGGAAATAAAAAGCTTAAGATGTCCATTCGAGACAAGCAATTCAAATGAGGTGAAGACTATGAGCGACAATTCTGCCAGAATACAAGGTGGACTGATCCTAATGCAAGAAATGATAGAAGAGACAAATGCATCCCCAAAGGAGATTCCTCCGCCAACATCAAACGTCCTATGGTTCCAAGATATCAACCACGTTCCTGATTTTATCACCTTGGATGATGCGGAGGAAATACTAATCCTTTCCAAGGAAGAAAAAACCAAAAAGGAAAGTTCTTTGCAAGAAATACCACAACCGTTCGAGGGAGATTTCATGGTTGAATCCTTTGAAACCCATGAAGAAGGCGAAAGAATAGATGAAGGAAAAGGTGGTGAGATTGTCGGGGAATCCATCTCATTAGAGAATCCAGAGTTTATCCCTTTTTATGATGCGTCCATTGCAAACATCCCTGAGGAATGTACTGAATCAGGAAGCAATCAAGTTATGGCCACAAGCGAAGACATTCAGAATCAAGGGGTAACCTCTATCACGAGCCCTGAAGGCAACATAACCACTGACAACTGGACTATCAGGCCTTAACTAGCCAAGAAGATGTAGATCTAGGGGATAAAGTTGTGAGTTCCAGAAAATGTTGGAACGGTATCACTTTCTTCATAGTATGCCTTTTATTTTCCATGCATGTAAATACATAAAAAAAATAAACAAACAAAAAAAACAAAACAAAACAAAACAAAACAAAACAAAAAAATATCTCTACACTCTTTTCACTACTTACCCCTTTGAACCTTTTCAAACCAAAGCCTGAACTACGGAAGACCTGATCTCCTCTTCAATAGGAGTACGTAGGCAACCATCAATGGTGCGGTCAAACCAAACAAAAACCCAAACAAACCCTTCTCAAACAGATATACCCCAGACGATGATTGCCCAGACGTAATGGTCATCATTCGGGAGAAGGAGGTTGATGATAGCCCCTCCATCACTGCAGTCCACCAAGACTTTGCCCTCGACAATTGAAGCATCACTCCTTACATTAGCCGACGAGGGTAAAAAGGGAAGAAACTCTCTCTACCTTGTAGATAGCAATAACTGCTTACTTTTTCTTTACAGTATTAGCAGTTACTTTTGTCATTACAGGCTAACACTTTGTGTGATTGATCAGTGTTATATACTAAGTGAAAGCATATTTTGTTTCAGGACTTTGAATTTAGATGTGCTCACATTTACTTGATGAGGTGCCTATTCTCCACAAGGATCAGAACTTTGATGTAAAGTTGGACTCAGACTTGATGGAAATACAAGATGACTATGAGATACCTCAGGAGATCAAAGAATGGGTTGAAGACACACCCAAGCCAAATCTTGATCATACCACCTCTTTTAAACCTCGGAACCTTAGAAAACCCAAAACAAATCCAGATTGGTACGGACCTCACTCCAAACCAAAGGAATGACATGGTTACTCTATTGATCCTATTCCAGGATGTGTTTGCATGGTCTCACGAAGGCATGGTCGGTTTATACACGAACATTATCATTCATCGCCTTCCCATCAAAGGGGGATTCAAGCCATTCAGGCAGAAGCTCAGGCGATTGAAACCTGAGTGGAAGTTGAAAGTTAAAGAAGAAATTATGAAACAATTTCAAGCCGGCATCATCATGATGTCAACATACCCTAAATGGCTATCCAACATAGTCCCCGTGCCGAAATCGGGAAAGGAGGTGCGAGTTTGTGTGGATTGCAGAGATTTGAATAAAGTTTGCCTCAAAGATAGCTTTCACATGCCGTTCATCCACATACTCATTGACAATACATCTCGATACGACATGTACTCCTTTGCTGATTGCTCCGCGGGGTACCATCAAATCATGGTTGCTGAAGATGATAATGAGAAAACTTCATTCATCACGCCTTGGGGAGCCCTTTGCTACAGACGATTATCATTCGGCCTCATCAATGCCGGAGCTACCTATCAGTGAGCCATATGGCTCTTTTCCACGATCTAATAGAAAAAAAAATAAAAAAGAAAAAAGAAAATAAAAAGAAAAAAGAAAATAAAAAGAGAAAAAAGAAAAAGAAAAAATCTCTTCAAAAGGTTCTATGATTCTGCCTTACCATCGGCAGGTTCTACAGATGGCTTCGGAGTTTGAAGAAAAATCCTTCCTCCACATTCCTCGAAATAGGAATGATTTTGCGATTACTTCTAGCAACTTGGGACTCCTTGATCAACATACATGACAAGGAAGACATCTAACTTAGTCACATTTGCCCAACAAAAGGCTCCAAATTTATATGGAATTACATTGAGAAGTATCGGATGAGCTACCTCCCATCCAACATCTTTGATATCAATATATCAATGAGCACTCACAAGATAGATCTACACCCGCTGAGGCGAGCCTGACTGAGAAAAGGCGGATCCATCGACTTGCTATGAAATTCTACCTGATCGGAGATGCAATATACAAAAAAGATGCGTGATTAGGTCTCCTCGGATGTCCGGACCAAGACCAAGCTCATAGACTCATGGATGAGATCCATGGTGTAGTAGTATGTGGCCCGTATATGACATGCGGCCCTCTACTTGTAAAGATGATCCTTCAACGTAGAAGTCCAACTACTGACAATTCAAACAAAACGACTTGGTTTTGAAGAAGATCATTGACAACCAAACTCAGTCTAAAGGAAAATTTACTCCAAATTGGGAAGGCCCATTTATTGTCAAGGAGGTATTGACAGGAGGCACTTTCTGATTCACAAAATGGACTACGATGAATTTCCACAACTTATCATATGACCACACCGTGAAATGGTACTATGTCTAAGGTTACCATCAAGCGAACATCCTGGTTTTGGATCATCAGATCACCAGTCATTCTGGTTCTTTAACCCTTTACCACATACAACTCCTTTCCACGCTTTACCCCTTAGGGAAACATCCTTTCAAGCCATCATCCTGGCTTCACTACGATCATACCACTTAGGTCATCTCACCATGAATTGAACCTCTTACGTTTGCAATTTGGCTGCCCATACATGGGATCAAACTTTTCACACCTTCAGTTTATCCTCAACCTAGGATTAAACTTCTTTTCCTCGCAGTCTGACCTGCTCATGGGATCACACTTTTCAACTCGCCCTGAGGGGTGAACTACGTCGACCTGATCTCCCCAATACACGGGAGTACGTAGGTAGCCATGTTATATAGTTCGGTCTCACCACAGAAAAACAAAAAAAACATACTCCTATCCATAACCACATACAGAAACAAGTCCCAAGACACCAAAGATGGTAGGGAATACACACAGATCGACGATCCATTCTGAAAATCCTGAGACATCTCACTGTCCATCCATCAAGGAGGAGTTCAGAATACATCCAGATCACAAAGTCCTAGAGGAAAAAGCGACTATCAAGCAAGTAGCAAGGCACAACTAAAAGGGAAGTGAATCAACATATATTTCCTTGCCATATATAATGCTGTTTGATATATACAATGTGTACTGTATATTACAAAATGGCTAAGCTAGTCTGTGCAGGAAAATACAAGCCCATCTACAAATCAGTATATATGCGGGCTATCAAGTCCAACATGAATTCCCTCTCATAAGAAGGAGGTAACACTGTGATCTCCTACCCAAGGGTTTCTACACGAGCCAACAGATCCACTGCCAACTACATGCGATATCTTGGATAGATGTAACGTCATCCCGCTCAGCAACAACGATATCCCTATGAGTTAGAGCATCATCTCTCTAATAAAGCGACATCTTTACCAGAAAGAGCTGTCAACATCAAAGCCCACATCCACTACCTGTTCACCAGATGGTACAGATGTAAAAGCCTCTTGCGATCTCAGCGTCTTATCAGCTCATAGATCGCGTCTTATCAGCTCATAGATCGCGTCTTATCAGCTCATCTATCAAAGAAACTATCCCAGAAAACAAGCGAGGCTGGAGTAATTTCAAAATTGGCGACAACCGGATAGTGGATCTCTTACAATAGGATTGGGGGAAATCTCGGAAGCAGTAACAACTCAACACTGGGGCATTTATCAACCATCCTATAGTGGAAAATGCACCAGTACGCGCCATCAGCATGGTCCATCATTATCTCAATGGCGATTCAAATATTATTCACTCACGACTTCATCAAAGAGAGTTTCTCATATGAACCCTCAGCATCAACATGCGAAAGGACTGGGGCATTTTTCCAATTCCAAAAATGGAAGGAGTTTAAGGCGAGATCAAGCTTCTCATCAAAAAGAAAGGGGTGAACTCCTGAAAGAAATCATAGCGACATAAGCGTGCCCCTATGAAAGAAGGGGAAACTTCTCAAAAACGTTCTTAACTCAGGAGCAGAAGGTCAACGACGAAAGGCCTAGCGAATGAAATCTACTCCATCAATAGTCTGATGAAAAAGGCCGGGTTTACTTTCTGGAAAATTGACTTATCGACTGTGTTTCTGGGCCCTATGATGGACCTTTAGATTAAGCCCTCACAAGTTGAAGCCTCTACATTGACGTTCAAATATAGGCAGCGAAAGAATGAATTACACCCTCCAGGGATATCAGCGGCATTCAGGCCATCAGTTCAGCCGGGTTGCGAATCAAACGCTTAAGGAAATGGGGCACAAGTACCCAATAGCCAAATGAGACTCCAAATCACCTCAAAAAGGATGAGACATCTGGTGGTTGTCATCAATCTAACGTAACATCAGGCGAAGTCTAGTGAAGTAATCCGTGGAATATTACTTCAACGAAGATATCGGAAGATCTGGTATTCTAAACCATTGCCATCAATACAGCGCGACATCAACACAGTTCAGCGATGAAAGCTTCGTATACCACCGTTCGAGTGGGAACTGGAAAAGTTTGGCGATCAGCAGGATAGTCACCATTGCAACTACTAGCGAATACATCGGGAGGGTCTGGTGATTTCAGAACGTCATCCCCATCAGAGATGTGGAAAACATCTCAACTTATCTTCATCAAACAAGCATCAGCGATTAAATGCCAAACCATTGGAGTCAACACCAGCATCTGCAGTAGCAATGATCGGTAAAGGTAAAGCGATTTGCGAATACATTTTAACATTCATCATAATATTCATTACATTGCGATTTGTGATATGCGATATGCGGTTTGCGATATGCGATTTGCGATGTGATATGCGAAATACGATATGTGAAATGCGATGTGCGAGTTGCAAAGTGCGATTTGGCCAAATCTGCGATGTGCGATGTCTGTAAAATGCGATAAAAGATTCTGACTAACGATTTGTGAAAACATTGTCACATTCATCATAAACATTCACTACATTGCGATTTACATCATTGAAAATATCTTGTCATGTTTCAAGTGTCCGCTAATCTTTATCATGTCCATTCCATTTCATTGCATGAACATGATAAAGAGGGGCATCTATGAGACACTCAAAATTTTCTTCTCATCATTACTAACATTGTAGGAGGACAGTTTAAATCTTTTAAGAGGAACCACGAAGACAATCCAAATCCATCTTGGATACTACTAGGAAGTTCATCATCAAACACCGAATCACAATGGGAGTAACCAAATCCAACCTCGGAGATAACCCCGAGGCTGCGATACAATACTGACCACACACACGAGAAGATCGATTAATCTCTTAGAGATGACCCCGAGGTATCCAGTCTCGATCCCACCATGGGAATAGGTCAACCCAACCTCGTAGATGACCACGAGGATAGTCAAAGTCAACATAAGCCAACCTCGAGATAACCACGAAACGACTATTATTACAATGCGGCAAAACCGTAGATAACCCCGGGAGGGGAAAAATGGTCATTTTGCCAACTCAACTTCACTTCAAATCAAATACACTCATTTAAAAATACTTCAAAGGAAGTCCCACAAGAGCGATATCTTAACTCCGGAGCGCAAACTACACAAAACGTCTCATCGGATTGCCTGACGGAAACCCGGGAATGCCATTTCGGTCATGGACCCATCTTCCTGGAATCAAAAAAGGTCAAATCATATATCATTGTGTAGCTCTCGGAAAGAGCTTTCCAAAATGGTATGGCACGCTTCCATCGGACTCCCGGATTAAAAGTTATGAGCGACCGAGCGAACAGCGCGTACGTACTTCGACACGTCGGGACCCACACTGCCCGAGGCACCCCGGGCAGCCACAGGTACACCTGCTATTAGGTGCCACAGGTAGACCTGTGGCTCCCACCTCTATAAATATGGGGCTTGGGGTGCGGATTTTTTAAGAGAAAAAGACGGGGAAACCCTGCACAATTCGCTCTGCACTCGCCCATACAGTGTATTTTCCCACTTTTAAACACCTGTGAGCTCATATATAGCCTCTTTTGTACCCACAAAAGCCCAGTGTTTATCCACTCTAAAGATATAGAAGCCCTTTTTATCAGTCAGCTGTAAGCCTTCTCACACATTTTAGAGTTTTTCTCTTCATCTTTGCACACACCCTTCTACACGTTAAGAGTCGTGTTGCTTGGTTTTGCCTTTACTTGATCTAGTGGTTTCCTTCCATCTATATATATATATATATATTATATATATATATATATTTATATATATATATATTGACTAACATTATCGATTTATGCCTTGATTGAGCCTAGACTTCGGTCTGGATGCGAGGCGCTTCTTGCTTTAATATATATATATACTTATATATATTAATTATCTGTCGAGACTTTGTTCGATGAGCCTGAGACTTGATGCGAATGCGTTTATTAACTTATATATATATATATATATATATATATATATATATATATATATATATATATATATACTCATATATATTAATTATGCATCTGACTTTGTTCGATGAGCCTGAACTTGATGCAATGCGTTTATTAAGCTTTTATATATATATATATATATATATATATATATATATATATATATATATATACTTATATATATCAACCGTGTGTGGGACTTTGTTCGATGAGCCTAGACTTGATGCAATAAGCGTTTACTCGCTTATATATATATATACTTATATATATGAACTGTAGTCGAACTATGTTCGATGAGCACAGATTTTACATCCGTGCATTTATTGCTTTCTTATATATATATATACATATATATATATTTGTTTTATCTGCACAGAGTTCCTTCATGGCGCTTGATAGTTTTCTGACTTTCTTTTACATTTCTTCCTCGTGCTGAGTTTACTTACATGGTAGTTGACCGCATTTACAACTTTATTTACATTCTGTCCCGTCTGGAGTTTCCTTTGTGGCGGTTGACCATATCTACAGCTTTATTTATATTTCTGATCCCCCATGGAGGTGCTTCGTGGTTGGTGATCCTGTCTGTATATATATATTTACCGCTTTTATATATATACCTGCTTATTGCTTTTATACAAATTGCAATATTCTCATGCGCTTTAGAATCATGTGATCACAGATTCATCTCATTGGATCTAGATTCGGTTCCGTGATGGACATTTTCAATTATATGGCGGCTTGTAAATTATTCTGCGATGTCTCAGATTTCCTCGGATGGTTTCCATACCCACGAGGAAGTCGGCATTATTTTTTTTATATATATTATTTTTTGTATGGATCGTCACATTCACAAATAAAATCAATCCAAATTAGCTCACTTAGTAAAAATGGGAGTGTAAAAGGTCTCAATTCCTATTGAGCATTAAGGTTTGAAAAAACCTCTTTTATAAAACATCACTGCCATATCTTGCTAAAAATTAAATTTTTACATAAATTCAAACCCTGTGTATATTGGTTCGAACGAGGCCTTGCACAACTTCCATATAATAGCACATTGACCCACACACACACACACACTCAGATAATAGTTTATTGAAAAGAGGCGATCACCGTGGTAACACGGATGTCGGGAGGTGCCTAACACCTTCCCCCCGCATAACCAAGTCCCCGGACCCTAAACGAATCTCGGTTTCACCGACCCGTATATCATTGTCACATCACTGGGTCAATGTACAAACCTTTTCTCGATTGTGTTGGTACAACCATTTAAAAAACCAACTGGCGACTCTTAACAGTCCCATCGTCGACATCATACATGTCAGACCTTTTTCACTTGTTTTTTCAAACAAATCTCACCTAAAATGAGAACACCAAAGAACAAGTAACAGAAAGGGACATCCAAAAATCTCGACGTTGACAGATGGAGATAGAGACTTCATCGGCTGCAGCAGTATCCATAGTGTCGAGTAGTGATTCAGACGATGGAGAGCCCATGGAGGACATTGATTCCCCCATCGAGGAGGAGCCACCATCTTGTGTTGTCGATGAGTTCTTTTAGATTCTCCCAAGATTAACCTTGTTGTGATCCAATATTTCAAAGACATGCTTTGAGCAGAGTCTCCATTTGATGACCTTTGAGAGAGATCAGGCTAGAGCCTTGATGTTGACATCCCTTGATGGGAGAGATGTTGCTCTATTAGAGAGAGACGAGGCATTAGCTCGTAGAGATGCCGCTGTTGTTGAGCGGGATGAGGCCAGATCATCCAGAGATGACGTGACAGTCGAGAGGGATAGCGTCATATCTGCCCGGGATGTAGCCGTTACGGATAATACCACAGTGAGGTCCCTTACTAGTGGTATGATTGCAGAGATGAACACGTACATTGATGAGCATAGAGTCACCATGAAGATGGCTATAGATCTATTAGCTCGTGTCTATACCCTTGTACAGGAGAGCACATCGTTATCTCCTTCTGCTGAGAGGGATGCCATGTTGGGCTTGATAGCTCGCATATACAGTGATTTATAGATGTGCTTGTATTTTCCTGCACAGACTAGCTTAGCCATTTTGTCATGTACAGTGTACATTGTGTATATCAAACATCATTATATATAGCAAGGAAATATATTTTTGATCACTTCCCTTTTAGATATACCTTGATATTTGCTTGATATTTTGTCTGCTTCTTCAGGGCTTGCAATCTTGATGTATTCTGAATTCCTCCTTGATGGATGGACATTGAGTTGTCTCTAGACAGTTCAGAATGGATCATTGATCTATGTATATCCCTATAATCTTTGGTGTCTTGGGACTGGTTTCTATATGGAAATGTGGAGATGAGTGTAGCTTTCCTCTCTGAGATTGACCGCACCACAGATGGTCGTCATTACTCCTATTTGGGAGGAGCCTAGTTAATTCCATCTCTTATGGATTAGCATTGCTCTTCAAGGTACAACCGCAGCTTAGATGGTCGTCGAGTCTCCTATTTAGGAGGAGGTCGTGTAGTTCCATCCCTTTGGTCTGAAGCCAATGAAATGTAGTGGATTGAAGGATGATCCCAGTACCGTTAACAAGTATTTGTGTTTTGGTAGGGGTGAGACCGAACCATAAATGCCTGCCTACGTACTCCTTTTGAAGAGGAGATCAGGTTTGCGTAGTTCGAACCTGGTGTATGAGGTTCAACGCTGTTTGTGGCAGAAAGGGTGTAGGAATGTTTTTGTTGTTTTTTGTTTTATTGCGATCGGGCCATATAAAATGGTTGCCTACGTACTCCCGGGTATCGGGGAGATCAGGTCGACGTAGTTCGCCCCTCAAGATGATTTGTAGCCAAAAAGTTTGATCCTATGTGCAGGATAAACTACGGGGGAAAGAAAGTTGAATGCTAAGTTCAGGATAAACTGTAGGTGCGAAAAAGTTTGATCCTATGTTTGGGACAAACTGCAAGTGTGAAAGGTTCAATCCCTAGTGGGATAACCGAAGTTGTATGAATGGAGTTAAGCCAGGCTACTTGCTTGAAAAGTATGTTTTCATGAGGAGCAAAGTATGGAAAAGAGTTGTATGTAGTGAAGGGTTAAAGAATCGGAATAACTGGTGATCTGATGATCCAACACCGGGATGTTTGCTTGATGGTAACCTCAGACATAGTATTGTTTCACGGTGTCCGAGTTAATGAGTTGCGGAAATTTATCGCCGTCAATTTCCTGTAATCTTAGAGCACCTCCTGTCAATACCTCCTTGACAATAAAGGGCCTTCCTAGTTAGGGGCAAATTTTCCCTTGGACTAATCTTGGTTGTCAATGATCTTCTTTAAAACCAAGTCATGCTATTTAAACTGTCATAGCCAGACTTTTCTGTTATAGGATCTAGCGATCCTTTGTTGATATAACTGACCATGGAAGATATCTGCGGTTCGCCTTTCGTCTATTAGAGACAATTGGTGATACATGTCTTGTACCCACTGGTCTTCATCCAGCTGAGCATCTATCAACACTCTGAGGGATTCCATTTCCACTTCTATGGGTAGCACTGCTTCCATCCCATAGGTTAATGCATAGGGGTTTGCCCCAGTGGAAGTGCACATTGATGTTCTGTAGGCTAACAGAGTAAGAGGCAATAAGTTAGGCCATCCTTTGTGATTGGCGGACATCTTTTGCATGATCTTCTTGATGTTTTTGTTAGCCGCTTCAACAGCACCATTCATCTTTGGACGGTAGATGACGGAGTTAAGGTGTTTGATGTGGAATTTACTTCATAACTCATCCATCATTTTGTTTTTGAGGTTCTTAGCATTGTCGGATACAAATACCTCTGGTTATCCATATCGACAAATGACATTGTTTCTGATGAAAGCAATGATGACTTCTTTGGTAACCCTAGGGAAAGAGGTTGCTTCAACCCATTTGGTGAAGTAGTCGATCATGGTGAAGATAAAGCGATGCCCATTACTGGCTTTGGGCTCGACGGGCCCGATCACGTCCATTCCCCACATTGATAAGGGCCAAGGCGAACTCATATTGTGGAGCTCCCGTGGAGGGGCGTGGATAGCATTCCCATGAATTTGGCACTGATAACATCTCTTGACGTAGTCATCACAGTCAGCCTTTAGAGAGAGCCAGTAATGTCCTGTTCTGAGGATCTTCTTAACAAGTAAGGGGCCGCTCATCTGAGGAGACCTAGTCCTACATCTATTTTGTATAGTACATCTCTGCCCAGGTAGAATTTCATAGCAAGTCGATGAATCCGCCTTTTCTCAGTCGGGTTTGCCTTAGCTGGCTACATCAATCTCGTAAGTACTCCTTAATGTGTTGATACCAAGGATGTTGGATGGGAGGTAGTTCATCCGATACTTCTCCAACATAGTTCCCATAGGCTGGAGCCTTTTGTTGGGTAAATGTGAAGGTTGGCATGTGTTTCTTGTCATGTATGTGAATTAAGGAGGCCAAAGTTGCTAGCGCATCTGCAAAGTCATTCCTATTACGAGGAATGTGTAGAAAGGAGATCTCTTCGAACTCCAAAGCCATCTGTAAAACTTACCGATGGTAAGGTAGTAAATGTAGCTATTTGGTTTGATAGATTCCCGTGGATTGTTTGACTACCAACTCCGAATCCCCAAAGACAGTTAACCGTCTGATGCCCATTAAACGGGCAAGTTTTAGCCCCATGATATAGCCTTCATACTCAGCTGTGTTGTTGGTGTTGGCAAACTACAATTTGACGGTGACGAGATACTGCTCCCCCGTATCGGATACTAGAACTGCTCCAGCTCCAGAAGCTTCCATATTAGCAGCTCCATCGAAATACATTTTCCATGTACAACATATATCGTATTGATGGTGTTGCTGAACTGCCATTACCCCTTCATTGGGGAAGTATGTTTCCAAGGGTTTGAAGTCCCTTGAAGGTGCGGCGACCAGTTGATCCGTAATTCCTTGACCTTTGATGGACTTTTGCGTCACGTAGACAATGTTAAATTGTTGTAGGATCAACTGCCATCTAAACAGCCGACAATTTAACATGGGTTTACTTAAAACGTACTTGAGATGATCCATGCAGGATATGAGATGGGTTGTGTGACCATGGAGGTAATGTTGTAACCTCATTGAAACCCATGCTAAAGCACACCAAGTCTTCTCAATCAGAGTGTACTTGTGTTCACTGCTGCTGAATCTTTTGCTAAGGTAGTAAATAGCTCGCTCTTGGCTTCTAGTCTTTCGCACCCAGAATGCTAATAAATGGATTTTATATCCATGAATCGGTTCCTAATCCAAGCTTAATCGGTGTTAAATTCTTGTGTTTGTGTTCTATTTTACTTGTTTAGTGATATTTAATGTGTAGGTGTGGTGGTGTGGCATTTGAGCATGAAAGGAGTACATTCGTGGCACCAAAGTGGCAAGAAAAGAGCTAGAAAAGAGGTTCAAAGAAATCAACAAAAATTCCCTACCCCGTAGGTAAACCTCTTTAACCTTACACCCAGCAAAAGGCAAAGGTCTTCAACTTTATGTGATGAGGGGCTAGCCACCGGGGTGGGCATTTCCTATGCAAATGGGGCGCCGGGGCGGGGGGTGTCGAAACTGAACTATCCTGAATGGCTTCGAACTCTGCTGGAACTTGGTTTTAGGACTTGGGATAGCGTATGGACTCTAAATAACATGGGATTTCGACCAAAACCCAGGCATGGTATATATATTGAGCAACAAACAACGAAATCATCATCATGAAAAGTAATTAACAGCGACTAAGGACAGGATTGGATAGCGAGCAACGGAGTGAAGATTTTGAAGAACGATCATATCGGTTGCGGATTAAAGCTAAAGTGAAGGGTGTTCTGCGTTATTCTTCTTCTTTAGTTTTATTTCTGTAATTGAAAGGATGGTGTCTTTAATTTATTTTGTTTTTATTTCGTTTATGATGAACTAAACACTTTTTAGGCTTAAGACGGATCTTTAAGTGGAACGATGATTATGTAATCTTTGATTTTAGTTTAATAAGCTATTAGCCAGTTTATCTATATTAATTTGAGCATGAATTTATGAATTGTCTGATCAACAATTTTTTGTGGACTTGTATGAGCTCGAGAGATGAAATACGATTCTAGAATTAGTTAATATAACATGTGTTCTTGATTTATGTGATTGAACATAATCTTGATGAATGTTAGGGTAGAGATATGCTTGACATCGCATGTAATCAGATAAAGAACTTGAACTTAAACATTCTTTAATTGTAATTCACATAGAGATATAGTGAGTTAGTTAATTAAGGTGTTTAACTTAATTCTATCTTAATTGTGGATTTGGGTTAATACGGTATTAGTACATCAAGAGGTGGCTAGTTCTACATACGTGTTCTTGATTAATAAACTGGGATAGTGAGTTAAACTGGAATAAAGGTGTAATAATCTGAGTGATGCTTAGAGTGAAGTCGAAAGCCTAATTCTCCATTATTTGCTTGAAAATTCAATTTTTAGCGTTTATTGATTGTTTGGTGATTTTCATATTCTTAATACTTTTAGTTATAAACTGGGAATTGATTAGTTTGATAAAATTAGGATTAATAGGAAATTTGTAATTGTGAGTTTTAATTTCTTATTACAGTCTCTGAGGGAATGATACTCTACTTACTATTATATTACTTGTTGACCACATATACTTGCGTGCTGTGCGTAATTAAATTTTACCCAATAAGTTTTTGGCGCCGTTGCCAAGGACTTTAGTATAGCTTTTATTATTTTGCAATATCAGTTTAATTAGTCCAGTTTTACTTAAACACTTTTTGTTTTTGTTTTGTTTTGTATATCTTATTTCAGGTTTTTGAAGTTGGTTTATGCAAACTCGATCCAAAAATCCAAACTTACTGCCTTTTGAGGACGACATTGAGAGAAGGTTTCAGAGGTTAAGTAAGTGGATCAAGGAAACAAGGGACGACTTCAAAAATTCTGAAAAAGAAGAAGTAATGGATGCCGAAGACAAGAAAATGTTGAGGAACTTTGCTACACCCAAGGTGACTGAGCTGCAGTCGAGTATCACCATGCCTGCAATAGCTACGAATACATTCGAGATTAAGCTTGAGACTATTCTGATGATCCAAAACTCGGTTTAGTTTGGGGGACTTGCAAATGATGATCCTAACGAGCATTTGATTAGTTTTCTTGAAATATGCGACACTTTCAAGTACAATGGGGTGTCAGATGAAGCAGTTAGACTTTGCTTGTTCCCATTCACTCTGCGGGACAAGGCGAAGAGTCTGTTACACTCTCTACCAGTGGGTTCGATAACGACATGGGATGACCTGGCTTAGAAATTTCTAGCTAAATTTTTTCCCGCCAGCAAAGACTGCAAAGATGAGGAATGAGATTACCATGTTTGATCAGCAATATGGGGAGTCATTATACGAGGCATGTGAGAGATACAAAGAATTGCTCAGAAAATGCCCACATCACGGATTGCCCAAGTGGTTGCAGATGAATACATTTTACAACGGACTGCATGGGAATCTCAGGACCAGTATTGACGCAGCATCGGGGGGAGCTTTTATGGAAAAGAATTATGAGGAGGCATATCAGTTGATAGAGACAATGGCTGCTAACAACTATCAGTGGCCCAAGACAAGAATGACACAACCTACAGTCGCTAGAGTGTTAGAGGTAGATGGAGTGACGACAATAACATCACAGATTTCAGCACTCTCTAAGAAGTTCGACATTTGGTCAAGGGGACAGACACAACAAGTTGCAATTATTTGTGAATTGGGCGCGGGTGAACATCCGACAGATCAATGTGCAATCAACCTAGAATTGGTACAATTTTTGAGTAGATACAACAGAATTCCACAGAATACGTACCAGAATGCATATAATCAGGGGAATAGGAATCATCCAAATTTATCGTGGAATAATAATCAGAATCAGCAAGCTCAACGACAATCGTGTCCCCCAGGATTTCAGAACCAACAACAACCAGTTCAACGTCAAGAGACGAAATCAGATTTAGAGGAGTTGCTATCAAAGTATATAACAAGAAACGAGGTAGCCATGAAAAATCAAGCAATGGCAATGAAATCAGAAGAAATAGCTATGAAGAATTTAGAAAATCAGATGGGAAAGATAGCTTTTGCATTGAACAATAGGCCTCAAGGAACGTTGCCGAGCGATACAGAAAAGAATCCAAAGGGAAATCATGAACAGTGTAATGCAATCACACTTACGAGTGGTCAGGAGTTGGTTTCTAATTTGGATGAGAAATCCAGTACACGAGATGAATGTGAGGATGCATGGAATAACTTAAACACAAAATCTACAGAGAAAACGGTGGAAAAAAGTAAAGAAAGGTAAACAGATTAAAGTTACACAACCTGTGCCATTTCCTCACAGGCTAGAAAGTGACAAGTTAAAGAACCAGTTTTCAAAGTTTATGGATATATTCAAATAATTACACATTAATATTCCATTTGCTGAAGCACTTGAGCAGATGTCACGTTACATTAAGTTCATAAAAGACATATTATCGAAGAAACGTAATCTCAATGACTTCGAAACAGTGGCGTTGACCGAGGAATGCAGTGCAATACTACAGAAAAAGCTTCCTTCTAAATTGAAAGATCCAGGAAGTTTTAGAATTCATTGTGCAATTGGCAATCAAGATGTGGGTAGAGCTCTATGCGATCTAGGAGCGAGTATAAACCTTATGCCACTGTCCATTTACCGAAAGATGGGGTTAAAGGAAGCAAAACCAACCAATATTAGTCTACAGCTCGCCGATAGATCATTAACATACCCATTAGGAATAGTTTAAGACGTATTGGTCAAAGTTGATTAATTGATCTTTCCAGCTGATTTTGTGGTATTAGATTTTGAGGAAGATAAAAACATCCCTATCATTTTGGGACGACCATTCCTGGCGACTGGATGAACACTGATTGACATGCCTAATGGAGAACTGGTTATGAAAGTGTTTGATTAGGTAGTAAAGGTAAAGGTATTCAAGGAAATCCCAATCCCAACTGATAAGGAAGAGTGCGAGTTGCTCGAGAAATCTACACGTGTCAAGTTTAGGGAGTGCAAAGAGGATAGTGGTCTTAAGGCGTTAATTGAGGATAAAAATTCAAATTCATCATTCAACATTCAAGTGACCGGACATGCAATACAACAGTGTTGGTGTTATGCGATAAATAAACATCATGCCGTAGATAACCCAACCGATCCGGGATGAAACAGGGAGTAGTCAGGCTGAACGACTTAAAATCAAGCGCTAATTGGGAGGCAACCCAATCGTACTTTTATTTTTCATATTTTTAATCATAATTGTCAAATTATAGTTTAGCATAATTAGCAATACATAGTAGGTTTATTAAGTAGTTATTATATTGTATGAGTCTTGATAATCTCTCAACCATGCTCGAAATGATCAACAATCTACTTACATTCATGTTTCATGGTCTTGCAGGATCCTAACATGTCCATGGTTTGAGGATGAAGGGAAGAAATACACAAAACAAACCAAGTGCAGAAAACCCATCCCTGTTGGGGCGGGGGTCTCCGGGTCAAACGGACAGGGCGCATGCCCATCGAGGCGAGCTTCGTAAGCCTATTACCCCCCGCCGGGGTGGGGGTCCTTGAATTCGAAAAATCGGTTCGGCAGTTACATGAACATACACCCACCACTTCTCCTTCTTTCTCCATAACAAGTCCAATGAGGGCATTATAATGGTCAAGTTTCGGAAATTTAAAACCCTAATATGGGAACTTAAAGGATGATTATAATTCTTAAGTGATATTAATTATAATCTTAATTAGGGTAAAGCTTAATTATTTAGTAAATCCTAATTTCAAATTTAGAAAACCCTAACTTCGGGATTTGAAACCCTAATTTATAATTAGGGAAAATGAAAGTGTTAATTTAATACTTTTAATGTTAATTAGGAAATATTAATCCTAATTTTAAAGTTATACGTAATTAGAAAACACTAATCTAATTACGAAAATTTAATTTCTAAATTAGAAAAATTATTTTTCTATTAGAAACCCTATTAGTGGTTTAAAACCCTAATGACCATTTTGACCCTAATTGCTTAATTAGCGATTGTAATTAGGAAATGATAATCCTAATTAGCAAGATTTAAGTAATGATTAAGAAATTTTAATATAATTAGAAAATTCTAATTATAATTTAGAAATATTAAATTTCTATTTTAAAAACCTAAATTGGAAATTTTAGAAAATTAAATTGCAAGTTAAGGGTTAAACCCTAAACTCTAAAATGGTCTAAACCCTAAACCCTAACCCAAATCCTAAACCCTAAGGGTTTGGACAATGTCCATTATGCCATTAATGTTGGGCTTCGGCACAGAAATGCACAGCGGAAATTAAAATTTGTAAGCAATTTCCGAAACCCTAAAACAGGATCCATGCGAAAATCAATTAATTCAGAGGTTTAGAGATTATACGGATATAAAAAAACGAGAATCAAAAGCCGATCGCTACTTCGAATCTCCAACGCAATACAAACCGATTGTGCCTCTACGGTATCCACCACGAACGCCGCATCGAACCGTCGAACGATTCTCGCAATAAGAAGGACTTGCAAGTACTAGCCACCAAAAGGAATGGATTTTACTCGAAACTTTTCTCTAGTCTCTCTCTAAGAGCGGCTAGGGTTTTCAATTATGATATCTTACCTAAGTAGTCGCTATATATCATATATATAGTAGTTAAAAGGAATTAATCAAATCAAAACCTAATTTTATAAAATTGAATATATATATATATATATATATATATATATATATATATATCTCTTAATTAAGTCTTACTTAATTAATATACATATATACAAATTATCCTTTTAATTTAAATTAAGTGATTTAAATACTATTAATCATATTAATATATTTAAATCCTTAAAATTTAAATTAATTCCTTTTAAATAACGTTCTATGTGTGTGACCTATAGGTTATTATTACGTTGGCAATAATTTTAAAATCATATTATAAAATTATAAACAAAGAGCTGACATCTAGTAATGCATCAACGCTACCCAAGTAATAATAAGATCGATGATTCGATGCAACCTTTTACGTGACCAATGTTTCAATGTAATTTAATCCTTTTAACCTTAATATCCTAGATTAAACTCGAGTCATGGAATGTGTCATACTCTTCATAATTTAATTTGAGTTTTCTTGATCAATGAGTAGACTATATGAAACAAATCACTATTTGAGCATGGCCGGGCATTTCATAGTCCTACTCAATCAAGAGGCCTATGGATATCACCCATAATATATAGGATGGTTAAATTCCATCAAGATCACTCATATTTCTCACACGATTAATGATGAACCCAATAATCACCTTTATAGTCCACCTTATTAAAGGTGACATTTGATGATATCAAAGTTCATAAATTCTCGTAGTAATATATAGCGATTTCGTGCCCGGAGGACCATTACATCATTGTCACTATGAGAATTGCTAATGACACTTCGCATAATGCTCCATATAGAATTCTCATGGTGGGTCCGTCCAAGACATCGTTTCTCAAACATGTACCTATGCATTGACTTAATATCTCATATATTTATGACCAATGAGATTTGGTCATCAAATCGATCCACATACTAGTCTCAATGCATCATTGTTGTCCCATCAACAATGATACTCGACTAGGACATTTAAGAACACCGATACTAATGGTAATATATAATCTCATGTTCAAGTCACATACTTGAAACTATATAATTTGTATCACTATTCTAAGGAATTTTATTAAGTTAACAATTATATTACGCATAAATAAAACCATAATAAAATCATATATTTATTCAATCAAATATAATATCAAAGCGTTAAGCAATTATATCAAATAATTGGCCTCTGGGGCATAAACTCTAACAGCTCTCCCACTTGCACTAGAGCCAATCACTCATGTATCTAATACCCATGGAACTAGTGTGACCGTCGTGCGTGCTTCCGCATTGCGACAAAGCCTTGGTTAGTGGATCTCGCAACATTATCATCTATTGGCACTCTTCCTATATGTACATCTCCTCTCAATGATTTCACGGATGAGATGGTACCGCTAAAGTATATGCTTGGATCGTTGGTGAGATTTGGGTTCCTTAGCTTTGTGCAATAACTCCATTATTATCACAAAGATAGAGCAAACCAGATCAACAATGGTTGGAACAACACCAAGTTCGATGATGAACTTTTTAATCCATCTGACCTCCTTGGGCTCGCACTAGAAAACAACAATATACTCGGCCTCTGCTTGTAGAATCAATTTCATCGCCTCTTGCTTGAACTTTTCCATTAACAACACCACCATTAAGGCAAAACACAAAACTGGTTGAGACTTATAGTCATCATTGTCGGTCCGAAACTAACATCTGTGTAACCCTTTCTTCGCTAGTTCGTCTTCACCTCCATATACCAAGAATGAATCCTTAGTCCTTTTCGGTACTTGAGGATATTTTTGACTACGTCGATGACCTTCACCGGATTCGATTGTATTTGCTCGTCATGCTCAAAGCATACGAGACATCCCAGACAGTACATATCATTGTATACATAATAGATCCAATTGCCGAAGCATAAGGGATCTTTCTCACGCTCCTCATCATCTTGTGATTTAGGACATTGGGCCTTAGAGATCTTTACACCATGAGTCATGGGTAAGTTTCCTCTTTCACCTCTTGCATGTTTGAACTGTTTCAACACTTTATCAATATATGTACTTTGACTTAGGTAGAGCATTTTCTTGATCTATTTCTATAGATCTTGATACCTAAAATGTAGGCAGCATCACCCAAATCTTTCATGGAGAAACATTTTCCTAACCATGTTTTTACAGCCTGTAAGGAAGGAATGTCATTCCCAATAGTTAATATGTCATCAACATATAATACTAGGAATAAAATGTGACTCCCACTAACCTTCTTATATACACAAGGTTCATCTTCATTTTTAATAAAGCCAAATTCTTTGACTGCTTCATCAAATCGAAGATTCCAACTCAAGAGAGGCTTGCTTTAATCCATAAATGGATCGTCAGCGACTTATATACCTTTCCAAAGATCCTTTGGGTGACAAAACCCTCGGTTGTGTCATATACACATCCTCAAGGAGATTTTCGTTAAGGAAAGCGGTTTGACATCCATCCGCCAGATTTCGTAATCATAAAAAGGTGCAATAGCAAGTAAGATCCTCGATGGATTTAACCATTGCCCTTTGGAGAGAAGGTTTCATCATAGTCAACACCTTGAATTTGTTTGAAACCTTTTGCTACCAAATGGCCTTTATAGGTTTGTACATTACCATCCATGCTCGGTTTTCTTCTTGAAAACCCACTTGCACCGATTGGTTTTACTTCTTGGGTGGATCAACTAGAGTCCATACTTGGTTAGTATACATGGAGTCCATCTCGATTTCATGGCTTCAAGCCATTTCTCGAAATCTGGTCCATTCATAGCTTCTTGGTAGGAAGCGGGCTCATCTTGATCTATGAGCATTACATCGCTGCTTTGAGTCACAAGATATCCATAATATCTCTCGTGCTCTTGGCGTGTCCTACCGAATCTACGAATGACTTGTGTAATTTGAAGCGAGTTCACTTTCCACAATTTCTTGTGGTTCCCGCTCATGTTCCAACTTCGAGGTTCAATGATATTTTGTGGTTCTCGAATTTCTTCGAGTTCTACTTTCCTCCCAATGTTTCCTTTAGAGACAAATTCTCTTTCTAGAAAATACCAGATTCGAGCAACAACCACTTTGTTCTCGGAAGGTTTGTAGAAATAATACCCTTTTGTTTCCTTTGGGTATCCCACAAAATTACATTTGTCGATTTGGGTCCGAGCTTATCGTAATTGAGACGCTTTCTTAACGCCTCAACCCCAAATCTTCATGAAACGACATACTAGGGCGTTTCCAGTCCACATTTCATATGGTGTCTTCGAACCGTCTTTGTAGGAACACGGTTAAGTGTGAATGCAATTGCCTCTAGGGCATGACCCGTAAGCTTATTGGAAGATCTGCATGACTCATCATTGATCGTACCATGTCCAACAAGGTTCGATTCCTCCTCTCGGATACACCATTCCATTGCGGTGTTCCGGGTGGAGTGAATCGTGATATAATACCACACTCCTTTAGAAGGTCAACAAAGTCTTGGCTTAAGTATTCACCTCCTCGATCGGATCGAAGGGCTTTTATGCTTTTGCCAAATTGGTTTTGAACTTCATTCTTGAATTCCTTGAACTTTTCAAAGGATTCGGATTTGTGTCTCATAAGATACACATATCCATATCTACTAAAGTCATCGATAAATGTAATGAAGTAATAAAACCTACCTCTTGCTAACTAACTCATGGGTCCACATACATCACTATGTATAAGTCCCAATACATCGCTAGCCCGCTCAACGTGTCCGATGAAAGGGGCTTTAGTCATCTTGCCTAATAAACAAGACTCGCATTTCTCATATGATTCAAAATCAAATGAATCCAAGAACCCATCTTTATGGAGTTTGGATATGCTTTCTCATTTATATGGCCTAAAAGACGATGCGGAGAGATATGTCGGATTTGAATCATTTGATTTAAATCGTTTTGTATTTATGTTATAGATAGGCATTTCTAAATCAAGAATATAGAGACCGTTAAACAATTGTGCAACACCATAACAAATATCATTTAAGTAAAACAAACAACGATTGTTCTTTATTATAAATGAAAACCTTTCTTGTCCAAACAAGAAATGTAAATAATGTTTTTGCTTATAGCGGTACAAAATAACAATCTTCTAATTCTAAAACTAGCCCAAAGGGCAAAGATAAATGATAAGTTCCTACGGCCAGTGCAACAACTTTTACTCTATTTCCAACTCGTAGGTCAACCTCTCCTTTCGCCAAAGTTCTACTCCTTCGGAGTCTTTGCACATTAACACAAATGTGAGAACCACATCCAGTATCCAATACCCATGATGTAGAAGTAGACAAGTTGACTTCTATAACATATATACCTGAATCAGAAGTCGTACTTCCTTTTCGTTTCTTCACTTCTTCCAGATAAGCATGACAGTTCCTTTTCCAGTGTCCAGGTTTTCCACAGAAGTGACATTCACCTTCCTTAGCCACCCCACCTTTAGGTTTTAAAGCCTGTTTAGTTTTGGAATTAGGTTTGGCAAAAGATTTAGATCCTATCTTCTTCTTGCCTTTCCAATTTCCCTTAGCATTCCCCTTTTGTACCATCATTATGGGAGCGGGTCTGCCTTTTTTCATGTTGTTCTCGGCGGGTTCTTAACATGCTCAACAACTTCGATGAGGGGTTTCTCAATTTCATTCATAAGATAGTTCATAACAAATTGAGAGTAGTCATTGCTCAAAGATTGCAAAACAAGGTCGATTTGGGCTTAGGAGTGATTGGAAAACCCAACCTATCAAGGTACTCAATATACCCAATCATTTTCAGCACATGTGGATCAACTGGATCACGTTCACCCATTTTGCGTTGATACAACGCCTTGCAGATCATACCTCTCTGTCGAGCATGCCCTTCGAACAATTTCTTGAGAAGCTCGATCATCTCATAAGCATCCATCAACTCATGTTGCTTTTGAAGCTCAGCGTTCATGGTTGCTAGCATGACACAACTCACATCCAGAGCATCATCTTGATGCTTCTTGTAAGATTAATGCTCAGACGCGTTAGTGCGATGGCAATTTGATCTTTGCGAGAATGGGCCCATCAAGGACATATAGCTTACGCTCTTGTTTGAGGAAAATCCTCAAGTTCCTATGCCAGTCAAGGAAATTAATTCCACTTAGCTTGTCCTTTTCAAGGACTGATCGTAATGAAAGACTATTTGTGTTGTTGTTGTTTGCCATTTGATATCTACAATTTATAAGTGCAACAATAATAAGTCAAATTACAGAGTTGATATTATATAATTGATAATAATACATTCAAAATATACCTCCCACTATTTTATTCAAATTAATAGCCCTCACCATTAATTCGGAAAGCATTTTCTATTAAATCTTTCTAGTGAGCCAAGATCCATATTCATTATGCCTTAAGTTAGCTTTGGCTATTCTCTCAAAACATAATTATTTAGGTAGACAACCATTTGTCAATTATATCATATATAACTCCTGGATAGTTTGGTAAACAACATTTGTTTCTAGTCCATCTAATGGTACCAACCAAACTCTATGCCTCTAAGTCCACAATCCTATTGAGATAACTTAGTTAAGTCGGGCCCAATAATTTTAATAGTTTGGATATCACAATTATCCTATCGCATCTTACCTAGATAAATAGGGTACTTTGCTTTGGCAAACCTACATCTATTGATCAAGGTCTTGATGAGTGTTATTCATTGGAAGGCATCTGATTTAGACTTAATAATTTAATTAGGGATTTTATTAATTTAGATCTCACCAATTTTAATCTTATTAAGCATGCACATTATTAATTATATCATATCGCATACAAGTATAAATAAAGTGCAAAATTAAATGTGTCACAGTTATGGCCCAATCCACTGTCAATCTTTTCAAGCTAATGAAAGATTGAAGGTCAATCTAAGGTGGTAAAAGATCTTAAAATAAATAGCTTCCTTGGATCTTCCTCTAGCATGCGCCTCCTCTCCATCATCATCTTTCCATTGTGTTCTCCATCTTGACATCTTCATCAATTACAGATTATTACATGACATAAAGAAACCTCGAGTTACATTCGAGGGGATTTAGATGAGAAAAGAATATTACATTAGAATTTATAGAAAGGCACGACATGCAAGCCATATTTCAAAACCAAAAACCACTAACCTATGGGTCAAAAGGCCATAACTGTGCACCATGCATATCACAATAAGTACATAACAATTTATATATAATTAAAGAAAACTATATATAAAATATAGGGACACGACCATCGTATCGCTTCTGACGGGGGTCCAAGGGGGTCTCCCACAGCGGTGGTCCCACTGATCGATCACGATGGGTGGTCTCATTGACGCCAAATGAATGGCGAGGGCGGCGGTGCCCGAAAAAATTTCGAACTACATTACGCATTGCGAAATTTTTCCATCTGAATCTCTCAAGCAGTTTGAGAATCATACATTTTAATCCACCAAAACACCCATAATAACAAATCATATATGTCCATTTGATTTAATCATATTAAAACGAATAACAATACACCTGCAATTTATCATATATTTCCGGTTTGATTAATCATATTAAAATGAATAACAAGACACCCGAAATTTATCATATATTTCAGGTTTCGATTAATCATATTAAAACGATTCTTCATGCTTCTAATCCGATTAGAATAGTTATATTGTTATTCCAATCGATTAAAGATACGATTAATAGTATCATCATATATATTACCGTAATACACATACAACGGAATATCATATATTCAATTTTATATCGGTAAACATGCATCATCATATATCATATATATCGAATACAATTAAAACACGTAATCAATTAATCTTTTACGCAAGTAGCTCGATACCACCGTTGGGCTTGACGCGAAACGCACAATGAAATTAAAATTTGTAAGCAATTTAGAAACCCTAAAACAGATCCATGCGAAAATCAATTAATTCAGAGGTTTAGAGATTATACCGATATATAAAAAGCGAGAATCAAAAGCCGATCATATCTCGATCTCCAACGCAATACAAACCCGATTAAGCGCTTACTACAGATATCAACATTTAACGCCGCATCGAACCGCAGAACGTATTTCGCAATAAGAAGGACTTCTTGGTACTAGCCACCAAAAGGAATGGATTTTACGAAATCTGTTTTCTCTCTAGTCTCTCTCTCAAGAGCTAGCTGGGGTTTTTTAATTATGATATCTTACCTAAGTAGTACTATATATCATATATATAGTAGTTAAAAGGAATTAATCAAATCAAAACCTAATTTTATAAAATTGAATTTATATATATATATATATATATCTCTTAATTAAGTCTTACTTAATTAATATACATATATACAAATTATCCTTTTAATTTAAATTAAGTGATTTAAATACTATTAATCATATTAATATATTTAAATCCTTAAAATTTAAATTAATTCCCTTTAAATAACGTTTCATGTGTGTGACCTATATAGGTTATTATTACGTTGGCAATAATTTTAAAATCATATTATAAAATTATAAACGTTGAAAGCGGCATCTAGTAATGCATCACGCTACCCAAGTAATAATAAGATCGATGATTCGATGCAACCTTTTACGTGACCAATGTTTCAATGTAATTTAATCCTTTTAACCTTAATATCCTAGATTAAACTCGAGTCATGGAATGTGTCATACTCTTCATAATTTAATCGAAGTTTTCTTGATCAATGAGTAGACTATATGAAACAAATCACTATTTGAGCATGGCCATGCATTTCATAGTCCTACTCAATCAAGAGGCCTATGGATATCACCCATAATATATGGGATGGTTAAATTCCATCTAGATCACTTATATTTCTCACACGATTAATGATGAACCCAATAATCACCTTTATAGTCCACCCTATTAAAGGTGACATTTGATGATATCAAAGTACATAAATTCTCGTGTAGTAATATAGCGATTTCGTGTCCTGGAGGACCATTACATCATTGTCACTATGAGAATTGCTAATGACACTTCGCATAATGCTCCATATAGAATTCTCATGGTGGGTCCGTCCCAAAGACATCGTTCTCTAATATGTACCTATGCATTGACTTAATATCTCATATATTTATGACCAATGAGATTTGGTCATCAATCGATCCACATACTAGTCTCAATGCATCATTGTTGTCCCATCAACAATGATACTTTCGATTAGTGGACATTTAAGAACAACGATACTAATGGTAATATATAATCTCATGTTCAAGTCACATACTTGAAACTATATAATTTGTATCACTATTCTAAGGAATTTTATTATGTTAACAATTATATTACGCAGTAAATAAAATCATAATAAAATCATATATTTATTCAATCAAATATAATATCAAAACGTTAAGCAATTATATCAAATAATTGGCCTCTAGGGCATAAACTCTAACAATTAAAATAAAAGTCCAAATGACATTTTTTCCCTTAGTGTATTATTAATAAGGTTGCTTGTATATCTTGCCATATTGGGAGTGGGTGACCTAATATTGACCAGCCATGTGGGTTATATCACAACAATCCAGCAGCTAGCTCAGCATAATTCATTGTATTTGTGTCAAATTATAAGATTAAAGTGAGAGAAAGTAACTCACTTTACTTTTTCAAATAACCAAGACCTTCTCTCTCTTCCCACTTCGAAATCTAGTGTGAGAGGGAGTGGGGAACAAAACCATTATCAGTTATTAGCTCTCCTTAAATAGATCATGAAGGCAGAAATCAAAGATCATAGCCTAAAAGGTATAAAACCCTAAAATTTCAAAATTTGTGATCTTAAGTTAATGCTGTTGTTTATTGTTTAGATATGTGCTAGAGGGTGTCACTTGATGATCTGGGTGGTCAAAACCTAGATCCATATCATTTTGATGCTCAGATTTGATGATTTTTGAAATCTGGAAAAATATTGACATAGGGCCTAACAGCCATATGTCAGGGCTTCTAGATCTCTCGGTATTAATTGTTTGTTATGTTTTAAGTTATAAACTTGTAGTATGTTGTAAGGGTTGTGATCTGGAACTTGAATCAAGCCCAGATCACGTGTAGATTAAAAGTTATAGGCAGTCAAAGTCCGTTGACCGTTCACGAAGACTGAGTTTATGGGCAACCCAGAAACCCAGATCTCGTCTGACAACCATTTTGAAGCCTCTGATCTTGCTGGTGTTTGTTGTTTTGGCAATTTTGTTGGTTAGATATTGTAGACAGGTATAAGGACTTCATTCTCATGCCTTTATATCACCAAAATCAGTAACAGAATCATAGAAATCCTTGGTCAAAATAGCGTTGACCATCACGCCAGATGAAGATTCTGGGTAACCCAGATCTTCATCAGCCGAGTTTTCTGTCAGAGTTTGACCAGCCTTGACCTTAAATATGTGTTGATGTTTCTATGATCGGATGTTATGTCGTTATACCATGTCATGTGTTCTACAAGAATAAACTACTAGATTACACAAACAGGACCCAGATGCCAAGTTATAAAGCTTCAGTACTAGAAATTTGTTCTTTTTCATTTACGAAACCCGAAATGAAGAATGACTCTTCGACAAGAATGGGGAGGCTTAGATCTCTCTGTGATTATATGTTATGGCCATGAATGTTGCATTATCTTGTAGTATTACATTTATACTACGTGATTGATATCATTAACTGCCCAGAAAACATTAGGATCATAGCTTAAAAGCTGGTCAAACCGAGCCCCTGAGTGACTGACAAGAAATCTGAGTTTGATGAAGAACATGCCTAAGAACAGCTGAAGAACACCTATAGCGACAGTTCTATCGCTATAGGGCCCCTTTTTAATTAATTATTTTCTGAAAATTAATATTTTAATTAAATAAATAGAAAAAAATAGTTTTTAATTATTAAAAATACATAATAAATTCTGAAAAATTATTTTAAAGTCTGAAAAATAGTTTTTAATTATTTTGAGTATATTTCATAAATATTTAATATTTTTGGAATATAAATGGTATTTAATTTATTTAATTTCAATATTAAATAAATTATTTAAAAATGATTTTAATGCATGAAAAATCATGAAAAATAATATTATGGAATAATAAAATATTTTAGTTATTTTAGTGACTTTTAATATTTTAGGATGAATTTCATTAATTAATAAATATTAATGATAATTAGTTTATTTAATAAATATATTAAATAAATTAAGGAAAAATAGAATTAATGATTTAAAAATCATATAAAAATGATTTAAGTGTTATAAAAATATTTTAAGTTATAAAATATAACTTTTGATATTTTGTCATATAAATATTAATATTTAAATATTAATACTAATTATTGGATAATGAATTTAATTTTTTAAAATCATTTAAAATTGATTTTAAGGTATTAAAATACTTTGTGTTATTATAAATATATTATAATATTATGTGATGATTTTTATTAATATTTGATTATAAATAAATATTAATGATAAAAGAATTATGTGGTATTTAATTCGTATAAATACGATATTAATGATTGAAAATTAATGATAAATAGTAATAATTATTTAAAAATTATTACGAACTTTGGAAAAATATTGTTGATATTATTAAAATTATCTCGAGATAATTGTTAAGTGTTAGGCAGAGTTTAATTGAACTTAAACTCGAAGAATTGTCCCATTAGAATCAAATCGGGACGTTAGAACTTTGTCGAATTCAAGTCAGACTGAAATAGGTTGACCTGATACTGAGTCTTATGTGTGTTATAGACTGATAAGGTTATGTGTTATGTGTTTAGGTTATTCTATGTATGTCTATATATATAATAGTATTATATTGTGATGATATTATTCTAATATTGGAGATCTATATTACTAATATTAGGTCTTCGGATAAAGCGATATAAATTGCGTAGCGGTAATCAACGGTTCAGACAAGTTTGTTTTTACTTAACTCTACTAAGAGTTGTTTCATTCGGATATGCTTATGGTTAATCATTGCTGATTGCCATGTATAATTGTACTCTATACATATTGCATTTATAATTCAGGTATGAAAGACTGATCACCTTCATTACCGTTTGGTCCAGAAATATTTGTTCATATATAATACTTGTTCAGTCAAAAGTTTGTTCCTGCTAGTTCACAATTATATTGTTGAATTATAGCCAACTTATTATTCAGACTCATTCAATCATGATATATCGTTATATTATTGAACTTAAACTTACTGTGCAATCCTTATGCTCACCCTTGCTATATCATGATAAACATTGCAGATTAAGACGAACACGTTGGATACAAGGAAAGGTTAAAGACAGTTCCAGCTTTAGTTTACGTGTGTAGTTAAAATTATAATAGTAATGTATATAATGTTATTGTAAGTCAAGTAAGTTATGAAATATGTATTAAGTTAAGGTTAATCGACCTTGGGGAAAAGTATGTAAGTTTAATGTATAAACAATTTATGTTTATATCTTCCGCAAATATAGTAATAGTGTTAGAATGATCGAACCGGATCCGCGGTGATTCGGGACCTAGGATTCGGGGCCCTCACAGTTGGTATCAAAGCTGTAGGTTCTGAACTTTAGGTAGGAATACCTGAGACTAATAACCGCAGTGATTAGGATAAGTACTAACTCAAATAGAGTTAGTTGGCCGGTATGATTCAAAGACCAATCGCGACGAGTTGTAAGATACAGAGTTCCCTAACTCTGATAATAAAGTTGAACAGTAGTGATGAATAGATAGAGTCTAAAAGACTAAAAGAACAGTGATAAGAGATCATAAAAAAAAACAATCAAGACATAGAAATGAATCGTAATATATACGATGAGATCACTCCGTGATCAGATAAGGTTATAGTATGGAATAAGAATCAATCTGATGATTGGAAAGTTTACACCAAGATTGATGTGTGAAGTGGTACAGATTCAGGAAAGGAATATGAATAAGAATTAAATGAAATTCGTATTTAGAAGGGAGTTAGTGTTAGGTGGGGATTCAATTGAGGATTTATGTCGGCAGCTGAGTTGTATGATTCCTTGTGTGGGCGGGGAATTGTACTTGGTGTAACAACTACTTAGTTCTGACAATGATAATCATTGAAATGTTTGTGTCGCGCTATTTGCTATATGCATGTTAAGATGGTGATTCCTTTCTCATGTGTAGAACAGATAGATAGGTCATAGGTAGAGAATATAAGGTTAAGTACGAGTTCTTAAAACTCATACTTATGTGACATGCTTGATTCATAGTTATATGAAATGTTTATGAACCCCTCAGCGAATGGACGCCAAAGGTCTGTCTAGGAAAGTTCTTAAACTCATATGATTATGGCAATTTATGGACTCATAAGTGTAGTTTTACGAATTGGGCATAGTTGTGTGTGAATGGAGAATTGAGGATTATAGGAACAGATAGATTGTTAAGATAATGATTATTAGTGGAGACATAAGTTTTCCAAAACTCCTAGCTATGCTAGACTTCGAAATTAAGACATCAAGCTAAATACGCACTATGTGCTTTTGAAAAAAAATGTAGACTCTTAATCATTTTTGAAACGGTTTAAAGTATAGTCTATGCTACTTATTTCAGCTAGACGCAAATGATTTGAAATATCAAAATATATTTTATTTATCACTCATGTACCATGTAACCTGGTGCAGAGATGATAAAAAGGTGATGGAGTTGTAAATACAGGAATACTTAGTGTGAATCCGATCTGAAAATCATTGTTCCACTATTGTATGATGTGTTATGACAAAGTCATACAATGACGACATCCTCAAACTGAATTTATTATTACTGATGCATCATCATGACGTCATTCTCAAAAATATTTTCAATAAAATTTAATTTGCCAACGGGGTTTGGCTACACCTAAATAATTCGATTGAATTGAATTATTGATATGAGTTTATGCTATTCGATTCAGATTAACTAAAGTTTATGAAAACTCTAAGTGTTCATTGAAAGAAATTTCCTGAACTACATTATTTTTGTGCGGAATCCAATAAGATTGAGGTAGAAGTTTTGTGCCTGTGGCAGTGATGAGAAACAGATAAAAGCAGTACTTAGCCAGTACAGGGCATATCGGGCTAATCACCCTTTGTGTCTGTAAGTTATGACGGTTTGCGGATGAATTTTCCGTAAAACCTTTGCGAAAATGACAGACAAATAGTCATATGACTTTTCAGCAAAATTTGAAAATTTTTACTCTTGTGAGTGGTGTATTGGGTAGCATGTGATGCTGTGTATGTATGGTGTATGGTGTATGGTGTAAAGTGTAAGGTGTAATGTAAATTTCGAGGACGAAATTTTTAGAAGAAGGGGTGAATGTGGCAACCCGAGAATTTTGAATATTTTTAAAATTTTAATTAATTGGTTTAAGGTTCAAAATTAGAGCCTAGACAGAAAATTAGTGTATGCATTTGATATTTTTAAGATAGAATTTTGAGGATTTCAAAGTTCTGTGAAGGATTTAGGTGAATTATTCAGGATTAAGGGAATAAGCGTTTATGTTCTGTGTATATGTGTGCATGATGTGGTTAAGGGTCAAGGGTTGACCAGATAAACGATATCTGTAACAAACCCTACGTTTATTTTAAAAACGTCAACGTTCGGTTAGAAAACCCTAACGAATTATAAGAAACCCTAGAAACCGGTTCTAGAGACCCTAATTTCAGTTCCGGGAATCCGAAACCCTAATTCGAAAATTTAAAATCCTAATCTGGGAACTTAAAGGATGATTATAATTCTTAAGTGATATTAATTATAATATTAATTAGGGTAAAGCTTAATTATTTAGTAAACCCTAATTTTAAATTTAGAAAACCCTAACTTCGGGATTTGAAACCCTAATTTATAATCAGGGAAAATGAAAGTGTTAATTTAATACTTTTAATGTTAATTAGGAAATATTAATCCTAATTTTAAAGTTATACGTAATTAGAAAACACTAATCTAATTACGAAAATTTAATTTCTAAATTAGAAAAATTATTTTTCTATTAGAAACCCTATTAGTGGTTTAAAACCCTAATGACCATTTTGACCCTAATTGCTTAATTAACAATTGTAATTAGGAAATGCTAATCCTAATTAGCAAGATTTAAGTAATGATTAAGAAATTTTAATATAATTAGAAAATTCTAATTATAATTTAGAAATATTAAATTTCTATTTTTAAAACCTAAATTAGAAATTTTAGAAAATTAAATTGCAAGTTAAGGGTTAAACCCTAAACCCTAAAATGGTCCAAACCCTAAACCCAAACCTAAATCCTAAACCCTAAGGGGTTGGACAATGTCCATTATGCCATTTAAATAAAAGTCCAAATGACATTTTTGCCCTTAATGTATTATTAATAAGGTTGCTTGTATATCTTGCCATACTGGGAGTGGGTGACCTAATATTGACCAGCCATGTGGGTCATATCACAACAATCCAGCAGCTAGCTCAGCATAATTCATTGTATTTGTGTCAAATTATAAGATTAAAGTGAGAGAAAGTAACTCACTTTACTTTTCCAAATAACCAAGACCTTCTCTCTCTTCCCACTTCGAAATCTAGAGTGAGAGGGAGTGGGGAACAAAACCATTATCAGTTATTAGCTCTCCTTAAACAGATCATGAAGGCAAAAATCAAAGATCATAGCCTAAAAGGTATAAAACCCTAAAATTTTGAAATTTGTGATCTTAAGTTAATGTTGTTGTTTGTTGTTTAGATATGTACTAGAGGGTGTCACTTGATGATCTGGGTGGTCAAAACCTAGATCCATATCATTTTGATGCTTGGATTTGATGATTTTTGAAATCTGGAAAAATATTGAAATAGGGCCTGACAGCCATATGTCAGGGCTTCTAGATCTCTGGGTATTAATTGTTTGTTGTGTTTTAAGTTAAAACTTGTAGTATGTTGTAAGGGCTGTGATCTGGAACTTGAATCAAGCCTAGATCACGTGTAGATTAAAAGTTATAAGCAGTCAAAATCCGTTGATCGTTCACGAAGATTGAGTTTCTGGGCAACCCAGAAACCCAGATCTCGTCTGACAACCATTTTGAAGCCTCTGATCTTGCTGGTGTTTGTTGTTTTGGCCATTTTGTTGGTTAGATATTATAGACAGGTATAAGGACTTCATACTCATGCCTTTATATCACCAAAATCAGTAATAGAATCATAGAAATCCTTGGTCAAAATAGCGTTGACCATCACGCCGGATGAAGATTCTGGGTAACCCAGATCTTCATCAGCCGAGTTTTTTGTCAGAGTTTGACCATCCTTGATCTTAAATATGTGTTGATGTTTTTATGATCGGATGTTATGTCGTTATACCATGTCATGTGTTCTACAAGAATAAACTACTAGATTACACAAACAGGACCCAGATGCCAAGTTATAAAGCTTCAAAGTACGAGTGAAATGTTTTTTCATTTTGGGAAACCCGTGAAATGAAGAAATGACAACGACAAGAATGGGGAGGCTTAGATCTCTCTGTGATTATATGTTATGGACATGAATGTTGCATTATCTTGTAGTATTACATTTATACTACGTGATTGATATCATTAACTGCCCAGAAAACATTAGGATTATAACTTAAAAGCTGGTCAAACCGAGCCCTTAGTGACTGACAAGAAATTTGAGTTTGATGAAGAACATGCCCAAGAACAGCTGAAGAACACCTATATATATTTTATGCATTATAGGCCCCTTTTTAATTAATTATTTTAAAAAATTAATATTTTAATTAAATAAATAGAAAAAATAAGTTTTTAATTATTAAAATACATAATAAATTCCAAAAAAAATTATTTTAAAGTCCTAAAAAAATAGTTTTTAATTATTTTGAGTATATTTCATAAATATTTAATATTTTTGGAATATAAATGGTATTTAATTTATTTAGTTTTAATATTAAATAAATTATTTAAAAATGATTTTAATGCATGAAAAATCATGAAAAATAATATTAAGGTATAATAAAATATTTTTAGTTATTTTAAGTGACTTTTAATATTTTAGGATGAATTTCATTAATTAATCAATATTAATGATAATTAGTTTATTTAATCAATATATTAAATAAATTAAGGAAAAATAGAATTAATGATTTAAAAATCATATAAAAATGATTTAAGTGTTATAAAAATATTTTAAGTTATAAAATATAACTTTTGATATTTTTTCATGAAAATATTAATATTTTAATATTAATAGTAATTACTTAGGATAATGAATTTAATTGTTTAAAAATCATATAATGGTGATTTTAAGGTATTAAAAATACTTTGTATTATTATAAATATATTATAATATTATGTGATAATTTTCATTAATATTTGATTATAAATAAATATTAATGATAAAAGAATTATGCGGTATTTAATTTGTATAAATACGATATTAATGATTGAAAATTCATGATAAATAGTAATAATTATTTAAAAATTATTACGAACATACAAAAAATATTGTTGACTGTTATTAAAATTATCTAAGATAATTGTTAAGTGTTAGGTAAAGTTTAATTGACCTTAAACTTAAAGAATTGTCCGACTAGACCGTCGGGACGTTAAAACTTTGTCGAATTCAAGTCAGACTGAAATAGTTTGACCTGATACTGAGTCTTATCTGTGTTATAGAATGATAGGGTTATGTGTTATGTGTTTAGGTTATTCTATGTATGTCTATATATAATAATAATATTATATTGTGATGATATTATTCTAATATTGGAGATCTATATTATTAATATTAGGTCTTCGGATAAAGCGATATAAATTGTGTAGCGGTAATTAACGGTTCAGGAAAGTTTGTTTTTACTTAACTCTACTAAGAGTTGTTTCATTCGGATATGCTTATGGTTAATCATTGCTGATTGCCATGTATAATTGTACTCTATACATATTGCATGTATAATTCAGTTCAGGTATAAAAGGCTGATCACCTTCATTACCGTTTGGTCCAGATATATTTGTTCATGTATAATACTTGTTCAGTCAAAAGTTTGTTCCTGCTAGTTCACAATTATATTGTTGAATTATAGCCAACTTATTATTCAGACTCATTCAATCATGATATATCATTATATTATTGAACTTAAACTTGCTGGGCAATCCTTATGCTCACCCTTGCTATATCATGATAAATATTGCAGATTAAGACGAACACATCGGATACAAGGAAAGGTTAAAGACAGTTCCAGCTTTAGTTTACGTGTGTAGTTAGAATTGTAATAGTAATGTATATAATGTTATTGTAAGTCAAGTAAGTTATGAAATGTGTATTAAGTTAAGGTTACTCGACCTTGGGGAAAATTATATAAGTTTAATGTATAAACAATTTATATTTATATCTTCCGCAAATATAGTAATAATGTTAGAATGATCGAACTGGATCCGCGGTGATTCGGGACCTCGAATTCGGGGCCCTCACATCGACTGAGTAGTTTAAATTGATACATAAATAGTTTCTAAATGATAACGCTAGTGTAAATAAGAGAATGCCAATAATAGTCATTGAAGACGACAAATTAGGCAGGGACATAAGTTTGGGGGAAAAAGTAGGGTATATAAGCTTCAGGAAAAGAAAATGAAAGCTAGTTGAGTCTTGTGGTGTGAGGAGAAATACTCCCCATAAACACAAGTGTGAGATGGAGCGTAAAACGCACTCACCAACCATCTATCGAAAAAAAAGAAGAGAAAAATAAAGAGAAGACGGGAAATAAAGGCAAAGAACCCCCGTAATTGAAAAAAAGAAAAAGAAAGCATGAATACCCTATTCAGACCCCTAATCTTGGTTAATGTTTATTTTAGTTGAAACTTGTTAATTTTTGAAAATTTTGAGTTTGCTCTGTATAATTCCTTCTAAGAAGTTGGTTATGTATCGAATTTAAGTAATTATCAGTTGTCATGGATGTTGCATGGACACACACTATATCAGTGATGGCGGTCTAAGATTCGAGGATTGATAAGAAACTATTGAGTGGTTTCGATATGAGGTGTTGAAATGTTTGCTTGATTTTCCTGAGGCCGGTGGAATACTTCTGAGTTCATAACGTTGTTGGATTCGTAGACATTTAGTTAGATACATTACATCTTATTGCATTGCATTGCATCGCATTGCATCGCATGTAAGTTTGTTTGATTGCATGTGCTCGAGGACTAACACATTTTAAGTTTTGGGGATTTTGATAAGTGGATTTTATATCCATGAATCGGTTCCTAATCCAAGCTTAATTGTTGTTAAATTCTCGTGTTTATGTTTTATTTTACTTTTTTAGGGATATTTAATGTGTAGGTGTGGTGGTGTGGCGTTTGAGCATGAAAGGAGTACATTCGTGGCACCAAAGTTGCAAGAAAAGAGCTAGAAAGGAGGTTCAAAGAAATCAGCAAAAATTCCCTACTTTTAGCCTTACACCCCCGCCGGGGCAGGGGGTGCTGAAACTGAACTATCATGAATGGCTTCAAACTTTGCTGGAACTTGATTTTAGGACTTGGGATAGCGTATGGACTCTAAATAACATGGGATTTTGGCCAAAACTCAGGCATGGTATATATATTGAGCAACAAACAACGAAATCATCATCATAAAAAGCAATTAACAGTGATTAAGGACATGATTGGATAGCGAGCAATGGAGTGAAGATTTTGAAGAACGATCATATCGGTTGCAGATTAAAGCTAAAGTGAAGGGTGTTCTGCGTTATTCTTCTTCTTTAGTTTTATTTCTGTAATTGAAAGGATGATTTCTTTAATTTATTCAGTTTTTATTTCGTTTATGATGAACTAAACAATTTTTAGGCGTAAGACAGATCTTTAAGGGGAACGATGACTATGTAATCTTTGATTCCAGTTTAATAAGCTATTAGCCAGTTTATCTATATTAATTTGAGCGTGAATTTATGAATTGCCTGATCAACGATTCTTTGTGGACTTGTATGAACTCGAGATATGAAATACGATTCTAGACTTAGCTAATATAACATATGTTCTTGATTTATGTGATTGAACAGAATCTTGATGAATGTTAGGGTAGAGATATGCTTGACATCGCATATAATCAGATAAAGAACTTGAACTTAAACCCTCTTTAATTGTAATTCCCATAGAGATATAGTTAGTTAGTTAGTTAAGGTGTTTAACTTAATTCTATCTTAATTATGGATTTGGGTTAATACGGTATTTATACATCGAGAGGTGGCTAGTTCTACATACGTGTTCTTGATTAATAAACTGGGATAATGAGTTAAACTGGAATAAAGGTGTAATAATCTGAGTGATGCTTAGAGTGAAGTCGAAAGCCTAAATCTCCATTATTTTTTTGAAAATTCAGTTTTTAGCGTTTATGTATTGTTTGGTGATTTTCATATTCTTAATACTTTTAGTTATAAACTGGGAATTGATTAGTTTAATAAAATTAGGATTAATAGGAAATTGGTAATTATGAGTTTTAATTTCTTATTACAGTCTCTGAGGGAACTGTCGACGTCGGGATTTTTAGATGTCCCTTTCCGTTACTTGTTCTTTGGTGTTCTCATTTTAGGTGAGATTTATTTGAAAAAACAAGTGAAAAAGGTCTGACATGTATAATGTCGACGATGGACTGTTAAGAGTCGCCAGTTGGTTTTTTAAATGGTTGTACCAACACAACCGAGAAAAGGTTTGCACATTGACCCAGTGATGTGACATCATAAACCAAGCCTATTGAAACCGAGATTCATTAGGGTCCGGGGACTTGGTTATGCAGAGGGAAGGTGTTAGGAACCCCCCGACATCTGTGTTACCACAGTGACCGCCTCTTTTCAAGAAACTATTATCTGAATGTGTGTGTGTGTGGGTCAATGTGCTGTTATTTGGGAGTAGTGTGAGGCCTCGTTCGCACCTATATACACAGGGTTTGAATTTATATAAAAATTCAGTTTTTAGCAAGATATAGCAATGATGTTTTATAAAAAAAAAGGTTTTTCAAACCCTGATGCACAATAGTAAATGAGACCTTTTATACTCCCATTTTATTAAGTGTTCGGCTTGGTTGATTTTATTTGACAGATGCGAGGCATCCGTACGAAAATAATGTACAAAATAATGCCGACTTCCTCGTGGGTATGGAAACCATCTGAGGAAATTTAGACACCGCATGAAATAATTTACAAGTCGCCATAAATCGAAATGTCCATCACGGAACCGAATCTAGATTCAATGGGATGAATCTTTGATCACATGATTCCTAAAGCATGAATCATCAGCAATTTATATGAAAATAGTAAACATGTATATATATAAAAGCTGTAAATATATATATATACAGACATGATCACCAACCACGAAGCACGCACATGGGGGATCAAAAAATGTAAATAAAGTTGTTAAAAGCTATCAACCGCCACAGAGGAAACTCCAAGCGGGAAAAAATGTAAATAAAACTGTAAATACGGTCAACCGCCACGAAGGAACTCTAAAGGGACAAAATGTAAATAAAGTAAAAGCGATCAATCGCCATGAAGGAAACTCAGGCGATTTAATATATATATATATATATATATATATATATATATATATATATATATATATATATATATATATATATATATATATAAAAAGCGTAGTAAACGCACTGCATGTAAAATCTGTGCTCATCGAATGTAGTCCCACCACAGCTCATATATATATATATATATACAAAAGCGAGTAAACGTCTGGGATGTAAAATCCAGTCTCATTGAATGTAGTCCCACCACAGTTCATATATATATATATATATAAAAAGCGAGTAAACGCCTCCAGCATCAAGTTCAGCTCATCGAACAAAGTTCGACACATAGTTAATATATATAAATGTATATATATATATATATATATATATATATATATATATATATATATATATATATATATATATATATATATATAGAGAGAGAGAGAGAGAGACTAAAATGAAACCACGTCATCAAGTCTGGCAAAAGCAAGCACACGACTCTCAACGAGTAGTAGAAGGCGGAGATGAAGAGAGACTCTAAAGTGTGTGAGAAGGCTTACAACTGACTGCCAAAGAAGACTTCTATATCTTAAGAGTGGGTAAACACTGACTTTTGTAGATACAAATGGGCAATATATGAGCTCACAGGTGTTTAAAAGGGGAAAGTACATTGTATGGGGTGAGTGCAGAGCAAATTGGGCAGGGCTTCCTCGCCTTTTTCTCTTAGAAAATGGGCAGCCCAAGCCCTTTATTTATAGGCAATTTAGCCACAGGTGTACCTACGGCTGAGCCGCAGGTGTACCAGAGGCAACCCGGGTGGGCCCAGGTTTTTCGGGTCAGGTCGTCTCGAAGTACGTGCATGCAGGCACTATAATGTCCTCTCGAACTTTCAAAAGTGCAATCCGGGCATTCATTTGAGGTATACAAGACTTATTTCGGACCGCCGTTGTCGAGAGTTGTACGATGGCATGGGATTAGAGTTTGTACGAAGTCATTGAAGATGGGACGATGCCCTCCGGTCTTCAAGCTTCAACTTTCATCCGTTACCCCGCACAATAGTCACTCGGGATTGGTTAGTCTTGTGGGACATTGTTGCATAGAGATGATAAGACGACGTGACGTGGCATCGTGTTGACGAGATGACGATGTTGCCCCTCACCAGTGTTATCGCCGAATTTGGATGATAAAGAAGACGTTGCTCAGACTTCGCTGAGATTGGGCTGCTGTAATTGTTGAAGGTCCTCATTGTCACCTTTGAGGTGTGCCTGTCTTCCCGATGTTATTGCGGTTTTAGTACAATGCATCTCGTTGTGAGTAGAGATTGAAGTCGGTCGATTTGAAACAAGCATTTCCGGTTATCGCCAAAATCGCATTCCTTGGGGTTATCACCAAGGTTGGTGGCTATTCCATGGTTGGGATCGAGACCGGATACCTCGGGGTTATCTCCTAGATTAATCGGTCTTCTCCTGCAAGTGTTACGGTATTGGATATGCATGCCTCGGGGTTACATCCGAGGTTGAATTATTACTCCCGAATGTGATCCGGGTCGATGTTGAACTTCCTGTAGTATCCGGTATGGATTTGGATTGTCTTTCGTGGTTCTCTCTTAAAGACTAATCATCCTCCCGCAATGTTAGTGTGATGAGTCTGAGAAAATTTTGAGTGTCTACAGATGCACCTGTTTATCATACTCATGCATGGTGATGCATGGGTAGGATAAAGAATCCTAGACACTTAAAACTAACATGGTACTTTGGATAGCAACATGATGCAAATGTATGATGCGTGTGTACGGGGTTGTAGCCCAACACGCCGGGGATGATTGATGGCTCCCTGCTGCTTCAACTGGGGATTGGCAATGATGACCAGATTTGATGTGTAATCCGAATCTATTAGGATGTTGATGTTGGAGTTGTCACCAAATTCCTGTGTCTTTGATTATGACTTGATCCTGAAGATGTAACTCTTATGTGTAAGAGATCTGTGGGGATAAAACTTGATCTGTTTGAGGATGTGTATAACATATTCCATCATCTATCCTCTTTGATAACATTGACCTTTCCTGGTTGGTATCATCAGAATATGTCAAGATCCTGTTGGATTTACTGCCAACATCAAATGTTGTCAGGGGTGCCTGACCTTCATTGACGTGTACTTCACCGACATGTGAATCAACGGTTGAAAAATCATGTGGGATATACTGTCAAGGCTGCTTAACCTTCGCTGACGTGTAGATCAACGGAGCATTCTATGGGTAGATTGTCAAGGTTGCTTGACCTCCGCTGTCGTGTAGATCAATGGAGCATTACGTTGTGACCCCCGTCGGGGTACGGCTGGGGAAATATGAGCAATCGAGTATGAAATCCTCGAATAGCTCTAGAGCTCTGATAGGTTTAATCGCTATCGGCTGAGATAACATCAAGGCTGCTTGACCTTCGTTGATATGTGTGTCAACGACTTGAATGTACATTGTAATCCCCTGCTGGGGACATACGTTGTAACCCCCTTCGGGGACTCACGTTGTAACCCCCGTCGGGGATTCACGTAGGGTAACGACCTGGAGTTTGCAGCATCGGACCTGTATAAGGTATTACCGTATGTGATTTGTGACAACTGAGATCATCGGCAGGGTATACCTTGTGTTCAGGTGACTAACAATGAGTGATGTACAGATTCAAAGTCTCATTTTAGAAGACCAGGATTATATGTTGTTTTTCTCAATCGCGTGGCATTTTTATTCCTGATTTGACCTTTCTAGTCCGCAAGAACTCATTTGTAACTCGAACTGGACCGAGCCAGAGGGGTGGGACCCACATAAGAGTGCCGTAGGTGCACCTGCTGCAGCCGCAAGTGAGCCCGCGGCCAATCGCGGATGATAAATTCCAATAGGTTGGTCTCACAAGTCACTTTCAACTTGTCGCGCGAAGGAAAATCTGTGAGCCTCTTTCAGATATGCTGAGTTCGGGCTATTTTCTGAAAATTCTGTCACCGTACAAGTGTTCTACACTATCCTGGTAATGTATGCATGTATTTTTTCCAGTTTTTATCCGTTGGATTGTGAGTTATTGCATGAAATGCATCTAAACACATAGTAGTGATTATGTATGCACAAATGACTTTATAAAAAATATTCAACATAGTAAATGTTAGTTTTAAACCATGCTGAACATAATGATGTGAAAAAATTTGACTTTTGAGACAGTCAAATTGGCACCTTTTTCGGCTATTTTTTGTCTTTTTGAGGTCCAATGAGCAAAAGGTAGAAAGGCAAAGTACTCCTAGTATTGAGGTTGACCTTATGCATGATGATTTTGATTTTTAATGCATATATTATATATATGACTTTGGGGCATGTGTGCTACTGAATGGCCACCTAGGCATGCCTGTGCGTATGTGGATAGTCCTATTTTCAAAGGGGACTATGGTAAATTTTTTCCAAATGTAGGCATTGGGTAGTCATGCATTTTAACTCTATTATATGTTAAAGTAAATGCATGCATGCACATAGACATAAATGCATTCTAGAAAGCTCCAGGTAAGGAAATACCACACACTTTCTGAGGTGATTTGGAGACTTGTTGTTCAGATATTGATGGATCCGGATCAGCCGAGCAGTTCTCACAGAACCACTTCTGGCATACGGCGGAGGGCTTCTAAAGTGCCTCGTCCCCGTTCTGTCAGACAGCCTCGTCGGTTGGTGGAGGCCGTGATTCGTCCTGTTCGGGCAGACGTGCCAGACGTTGAGGATGAGGAGGCGGATATTTCGATTGAGGATCCCTCTCCTGCTGCACATGTCCCTCGTAAGGAGCTCCCGAGTATTCAGGTGGCAAACCCAGAGCTGCTGGGTGATTTGAGCAGACATCCATCGATGTATTTGAATGCTAACGAGGTATGGCGTTAGACTTTGATCTTCCTTCTTTCCTATTAATAAAGATTAAAGGGTTTTGATGTTGATCTGCATTTCATGCAGGTTCTGGGTTTTACACAACCTCGAGGGAACTAGTTCAGCATTCATTCCATGTACCAGGCGCTTCATCCTGACTATAGAGCGGTAGTGCATGAGTGGGGATTTGGGGTATTCTTCTTCATCCTTCCCCATCGTTGTCCCTAGGGTTACCTCAGGGGATTGTCTGAGCGATGGTTTCATCAGACTCAGTCACTCCATCTGCTGGGTTGCGAGGTGATGATGACACCTATGGATTGGCGATGTATCACATGTGTGGAGTTTGGAGGGGAGCCAGTGCCTTGCATGGCGAATATTACCCCTACTACCGTCAGATTCTTATTAGGAGTTCCGGCGGAGGCGCTCAAAGGCAGGACTGTCCGTTCAAGTCCTTTGAGCGTAGATGCTATGAGTGGGCTTTTGAGTGAGCCCATGCCTGATGATGTCAGAATCAGGGATCGCTTTCTGCAGTGATTGTTCCTGATGATCATTCGAGGCTGCTTCATAGCAGATAACTCTTCTACGGTATCCTTTGCTTTGATTAGCGCCACACGTGATGTGGACCGTATTGGAGAGTATGATTGGGGCTCCTATACCTTTGCCTATTTCCTCTGGGGCATGCATATGCGCTCATAGGGTTTGACCGAGGCTTGGCTAGGATTTTACCCATTTCTGCTGATGAGTATTTCTCTTATCTTTTCCCATTCATAGGTTAAGAGTGTTTATTGATAGCAGATGTTTTGCCATTGTGTTGGCAATTTTGGGCCTATGAGAGGCTCCCATGCATGCGTCCTGTGAGTGTGTTAGGTTTAGATACCTATCCACGAGGACGACGATGGCACCATTCTATTTTTCCAGAGGTCCTTGTAGCTGAGGGATTCACTCACCGTCGATGTCTGTTGGAGTTCTTGATACCGAGACCATTACATGGATTCCCTATTCAGGGGAACATTTGACCATCGGCTTTGAGGATGGACACCCGACTAGAGTCGAGTATTTGATTTCCACCAGGAGAGTTACTCTCTTCACAGATGGAGGCTGGGAGCTCTATTTAGGAGAGCATGCTATTAGGAGCACCACAGGGGAGATCCGTATACCGATCTTGCCTCCTGCCAGGCGTCATTGGCCCGTATCATAGTCACCCGTCACTGACATCCCATTGTTAGGGGTTGACGGTTTTGCATTATCAGAGGGTCCATGTACTCAGGAGATGTTCCAGCGATGGTGGTCCCCTCGCACTATTGGAGCTCAGTCCCGCACCACACAGTTTATGGGGGATATGGTTCCAGGATCCTTGATGATGACGGATTAGGTAGCTTGTGTCCGAGCTCCGACTCATATGACCCAAATTGATAGTTTAACCCGGCAGTTGGACCAGACACATATATTTATCCGGCATTTGGGTAGGGATCCAGCAGAGGCGGAGTCATTTGTTCCTTCCAGCTCAGGCGCTGGCCCCTCAGATGACCCATTTGGTTTTGCTTGGTAGATCCTCCTCTTTATGGAGGGTCGACATCCCCTGTTGATAAAGATCTAGTGACTCAGGAGGAGTTACATCAGGTGGACATGATTGATGATGTGGACATCGACACCATGGTTTTCTTCTGATGTGTTTTCTCATTATATCTTTTGATAGGCCTCTGTTAGATATTGGGTGGCTGTTCCCCATTCTCGCTATATCTTTTGATAGGCCTCTGTTAGTAGTAGGGCAGCTGTGCCCCATTTCCCTATATTTGTAGCTGTACAGAGCTGATGTATTAGATGATGATATATTTAGGAATGTATGCACCGTTTTTTCCATTCCCTATATCATTTTGCCATCCATTATTTTCTATGCATTTATCATGTTATGTATATGTATTTATGTCCAGAGATATTCGGCATTGACCCTTGGAGGGTCTTATGACACGGCCCGTACAGATGTCTTCTTCGACAGTTAGCCGTATAGATCATACCCCACCGTCAGTGGTGGTATTGGGTATGCGATCGTGGTATGATAGCATGTCACCACCAGATAGGGTGACTGTAGATCAGTTGCTGCAGCATACCATGACTTTATTGATGTTTTAGGTTCCCGCAGGGTTTGTAGATGGGATGCTAGAGCATTGGCTACCGGATAGGCAGATATTCCGATTTGGTACCCATGAGTTGACTCCTACTTTGGAGGAGTATGCACGTTTGACGATGCTTCCTTTAGACAGACCTTGCGTGCATCTAGCTTTGGGAGACATGAGTAGACGATTCATGACTCTCATAGGATTACGGCGCAGAGTAGTGCAAGACGAGCTGACATCTAGCCATGTGATATCCCAGTGTTTTCTGTACGACAGATTTGGCTCGGAGGATAGCTATTCACGACATTCCGGGGATTTCACCGCACCGGAGGACCACTGGCGTTTGGCCAGAGTTGATGTATTAGTGTTGTGCGTACTGTCGTATGTCTATATGCCACGATATATGGACGAGATAGACATTGGTGTCATCATGGCTGTGAGAGCTCTTAGAGAGGGTCGTACCATTGTACCTATGATTGTAGCGAGACCTGCTGGTCAATCCCTATTGTTGCACTTATCCTACAGGAGTGTTCACTGGGAGTTCGGTCATGCTGTATGTGTGGTATGTCACACTTGAGACCGGTTGGTACCCTTAGATGGCATGGTTATTGGTTCACCCATGATGTAGCCATGTCATACTCCTTTCAGCCGTCGGAGTGTATGGATGCTCTGTCTTGGTCTTTATTTTTGGCAGATATCAGAGATCCATTTAGCATATTGTCGTGTTCGGGGCTTTGCTCACCATACAGCTTCATTACTCACGCTCCGGGCATGGACTTCCTCCCTCTGGCTGGCTTGAGGGGCGTGACTACTTATCACCCACTAGCCGTGATGTCGCAGTTTGACCAGTTCCAGGATTTTCATCCTTTCGAGGGGGCGATAGGTCAGCATTCAGCTTCTCGATATCTCTCAGCAGAGGACCGATCCCGTGTGTATGCTTGTTGGGATCAGCGTGAGATAGCTTCTTTTTCTGTCAATCATCCAAGTTGTTCTGCAGAGTATTCCGCATGGATGGAGACAGAGATTTTGTCGGCTGCAGTAGTATCTACAGTACTGGATAGTGAGTCAGATGATGTAGAGCCCATAGAGGACATCGATACCTACATCGAGGAGGAGCCCATTTCTTTGGGTTGCCAAAGATTTCTCCGGATTCTCCCAAGATGCGATCTTGTTGTGATTCAAAGACTCAAAGACAAGATTTTTGAGCGAGTCTTCATCTGATGACCTTTGAGAGAGATCAGTCTCGATCTATGATGTTGACTGCCCTTGATGGGAGAGACCCAGCTCTATTAGAGAGAGACGAGGCATTAGATCGCAGAGATGCCGCTGTTATTGAGCGGGATGAGGACAGATCAGCCAGAGACGCAGTGATAGTTGAGCAGGATAGTGCCATATCTGCCTGGGATGTAGCCATCATAGATAGTACTGCCGTGAGATCCCTTACCACTGGCATGATTGTAGAGATGAGCGCATAAATTGATGATCATATGGTCACCATGCAGATGGCTGCAGATCTATTGGGTCATGTGGATATTCTCGTACAGGAGACCGCAGCTTCGCCTCCTTCTTCTGAGAGGGACGTCATGTTGGGCTTGTTAGCTTGCATATACCCTGACTTGTAGATGAGCTTGTATTTACCTGTACAGACTAGCTTAGCCATTTTGTCATGTACAGTTTACATTGTATATATCAAACAACATTATATATATGACAGGGAAATATATTTTTGGATCACTTCCCTTTTAAATATGCTTTGATGCTTGCTTGATATTTTGCCTGCTGCTTCAGGGCTTGTGATCTTGATGTATTCTGAATTCCTCTTGGGTGAATGGACATTGAGTTGTCTCTGGATAGTTCAGAATGGATCATCGATCTGTATGTATCCCTACCATCTTTGGTGTCTTGGGACTGGTTTTTGGATGGAAATGTGGAGAGGAGTGTGGCTTTCCTCTCTGAGATTGACTGCACCACAGATGGTCGCCAGTACTTCTATTTAGGAGAAGCCTAGTTAATTCCATCTTTTATGGATTGGTGTTGCTCTTCAAGGTATGACCGCATCTTAGATGGTTGTCGAATCTCCTATTTGGGAGGAGTTCAGGTAATTCCATCCCTTTGGTCTGAAGCCAAATGAAACTTAGACCGCACCATGAATGGCTGCCTACGTACTCCTATTGAAGAGGAGATCAGGTCTGCGTAGTTCGAACCTAGTGTAAGAGGTTCAACGCTGTGTATGGCAGAAATGGTGTAGGAATGTTTTTGGTTGTTTTTGTTTTTGTAAGGGTAGAAATGTTTTTGTTGTTTTTGTTTTATTACGATCGGGCCATATGACATGGTTGCCTACGTACTCCTATTGAAGAGGAGATCAGGTCGACGTAGTTCACCCCTTAGGGCGAGAAGAAAAGCGTAATCCCATGTGCAGGTCAGAGTGCGGGGAGGAGAAAGTTTAATCCTAGGTTGAGGATAAACTGCAGGTATGAGAAGTTTGATCCCATGTATGGGTAGCCAAACTTCAAGTGCGAGAGGTTCAATCCACGGTGGGATGATCTAAGTCGTAGGAATGCAAAGGAGAGCCAGGCTACTGGCTTGAAATGTATGTTTCCCTGAGGGGAAAAGTGTAGGAAAGTTATAGGTGGTAAAGGGTTAAAGAACCGGAATGACTGGTGATCTGATAGTCCGACACCAGGGTGTTTGCGAATTACTTCAGACATAGTACCATTTCACGGCATCCGAGTTGATGAGTTGTGGAAATTCATCGCCGTCCATTTCTTGAAATTTGAGAGCGCCTCCTGTCAATACTTCCTTGACAATAAACGGGCCTTCGTAGTTAGGAGCGAATTTTTCTTTAGCCTGATCTTGGTTGTCAAGAATCTTCTTCAAAACCAAGTCATGTTGTTTAAACTGCAGTAGCCGGATCTTTTTGTTGTAGGATTGGGCGATCCTTTGCTGATATAACTGACCATGGAAGATAGCCGCGGTTCGCCTTTCGTCTATTAGAGATAATTGGTGATACCTGTCTTGTACCCATTGGTCTTCATCCAAATTGTGGCGTCTATCAACACTCTGAGGGATTCCATCTCAACTTCTATGGGGAGTACTGTTTCCATCCCATAGGTTAAAGCGTAGGGGGTTTCCCCAGTGGAAGTACGCATTGAGGTTCTATAGGCTAACAGAGTCAGAGGTAATAGGTCAGGCCAATCTTTGTGGTTGGCGGACATCTTTTGCATAATCTTCTTGATGTTCTTATTAGCCGTTTCATCAGCACCATTCATCTTTGGACGATAGATGACAGAGTTGAGATGTTTGATGTGGAATTAACTGCATAATTCCTCCATCTTTTTGTTGTTGAGGTTCTTGGCATTGTCTAACACAATCACCTCTGGTTTTCCGTATCAACAAATGACATTATTTCTGATGAAAGCAATGATGACTTCTTTAGTAACCCTGGGGAAGGAGGCTGCTCCTACCCACTTGGTGAAGTAGTCGATCATGGTGAAGATAAATCGATGACCATTACTGGCTTTAGGCTCGATGGGCCCGATAATGTCCATTCCCCACATTGAGAAGGGCCAAGGTGAACTCATATTATGGAGTTCCCGTGGAGGGGCGTGTATAGCATTCCCATGAATCTAGCACTGATAGCATCTCCTGACGTGGTCATTGCAATCAACTTTGAGAGATAGCCAATAATGTCCTGTCCTGAGGACTTTTTTGATAAGGAGGGAGCCACTCATGTGGGGGACACAGACTCCACCATGGAATTCATCCATAAGCGTTTGGGCTTGATCTTTGTCTAAACATCTGAGGAGACCTAGTCCTGCATCTCTTTTGTAGATCGCATCTCCACTCAGGTAGAATTTCATAGCACGTCTATGGATCCGCATGTTCTCAGTCGGGCTCGCCTCAGTGGGTGTAGATCCATCTCGTAGATATTCCTTGATATGCTGATACCAAGGATGTTGGATGGGAGGTAGCTTATCCGATACTTCTCCAACATAATTCCCATAGGTTGGGGCCTTGTACATAGGAAATTGTGACGCTCGGCAAGTGTTCCTTGTCTGATATACGAGTCAAGGAGGCCAAAGTTGCTAATGCGTCCGCAAAGTCATTCCTATTACGAGGAATGTTTAGAAAGGAGATTTCTTTGAACTCCAAATCCATCTTCAAAACCTGCCGATGGTAAGGCAGCAAATGTAGTTCCTTGGTTTGATAGATTCCGGTGGATTGTCTAATTACCAACTCCGAATCTCCAAAGATAGTTAACCGCCTGATGCCCATTGAACGGGCAAGTTTTAGCCCCATGAGACAACCTTCATACTCAGCCGTATTGTTGGTTCTGACAAACTGTATTTTAACGGCAACGAGATACTGCTCCCCCGTACTAGATACTAGAACTGCTCCAGCTCTAGAACCTTCCATATTAACAGCTCCTTCAAAATACATCTTCCATGATTGGCGCGAATCGCACTGATGGTGTTGCTGCACTGTCATTACTCCTTCATCGAGGAAATATGTTTCCAAGGGTTTGAAATTGTGACAACCCCAAATCCAGGAACTTGAAACCCGAACTCGGTTCTCCACGATACCATTTCTTTAAGCTGAATAATGCTAAAATAATAATACATTCGAACTTAATTTACATACATCAAAGTTTACTTCCCCAGGTACGTGACCTTCAAATACATTCCTTATAATACTTGAATAGATACCCATACAACTATAACCATTAACTCATGATACACACTTATTCGATCAACTTTCCTTTTCCTTTCATGCGTGCTCGAGCCTTCAAAGTTGCTTTCATACATAACTCGAAAACATTTAATTTAAGCAAGGATGAGCATTTGAGTGCCCAAAAAGTAATAGCAATTATATATATAAGTTGAAAGAATATAAGTATTCTCTTTACATAACACTTCTACAACGAATCGAAAGTTGTGAAGTAATCATCTTGATAAAAATTCACATAACAAATCTCTTCCAAATTATTTAAATTTGGCTCGCTCTACCCATGAATAGGGTTTAAGAATCATACTATGAACATTCTTTTCATTTTCAAAAGGTTTGGCAAAATCCATCCGCAAACCGCTTTAGCTTACAGACACGGAGGGTGATCGACCCAGTTGTACCTGTGATTGATCAATACTACATAACTTGAACGAAATTCATCGCTCAATCTATCCGCCTTGAAACAAAAATCTTCCCATATAGGGATGTTCATACATGCACAGTTCCAAACCCAAGGTTTTAATCTTGCTCAACAATAATATGTAATTCAACATATATGTATCGGGTAATCGATGAGAGGTATATCAACATGTGAATAAATGCCATGGTTATCCAAGTGGGGACACTTGTATAACCATTTAGAAATCAACTTAACGTAATATATATCCGAGCTAACATGTTGATAATCAAAGCGTATATAATCTGTATGGTGAATAGAATAATTAAAACTTCTTACTCATGTCCATTGCATAAAGAAAATGCAAAGGTAGGATACTTTTTCGATTCATTGATTACAAATCTCAACTTAGGTTTTATCTCTTTATCACAACCTATCAATAATCGGATCATTCGCTCGATTAGAACAATATATCTTAACACATAAGATCGCTTTATTACGATTAAGACATAGTCTAATCACATAATCACAAAGATCATACTTTTAGTTCCTATTCTATACTTGAAATATTTTTATACATTTTTCAAATATCTCATCCATGCTCTTACAAGTAGCCTTTTCTTTCTATTATAGAGTTACGACATTTGTTTGACGTCATCGACAATTTTATCGGGTAAATCTTGAGTCTAAGACTCTTATTTTATACCTCAACATTTGTAAATATCGACATCTTAATTTTTTAATCATTTTCGAAATTTCCGAAAATTGAAAAATTTAAAATAATTCAAATCATCACTAAAGGGCCTATAGTGATATAACTCATTACTATAGGTGTTCTTCTTCAAATTTAGAACTTCATAATCGGTTCTCAAGTCGACTAGTTTGGTAAATTTATAACTTTCAATTATCGGAATCATAATTAAATGATTTAAACATTAAACAATTTCATTATCATTAATAGTTTAATTAATACTAAACTATTAATGAAACCATTACTAAAATATAAAAGTTATTTATAATAACTCAAACTATTTTTTAAAACATTTATATTACCTTTAAATGATTTTTAAAACAATAAAAATCATTTTAAATAATTACCATTAATATTTAAATATTAATGTACTATTTATCCAAATATTAAAAGTCATTAATTATAACTTAAAATATTTTTAAATCCTTAATATCCTCTTTAAATGGTTTTTAAATAAGTAAAACCATTTTTAAACTATTTATTTAATAATAATTATTAAATAAACTAAATATCATTAATATTATCTTAATATCATTAATATTTAATTATTAATAAAATTATCATTTAAATATTAAAAGTTATATTTTATAACTTAAAATATTTTTAAATACCTTATTTTCATTTAAAATGATTTTTATAATATTAAAATCATTTTTAAACTAAATTATTTAATATAATCATTAAATAACTTTAATATCATTAATAATAATTAATTAATGAAATTCATCACAAAATATTAAAAGTCATCACAAATAACTCATTTACATAACCAATTCTAAGCCAAAATAAACATAGTAAACTAACTAGTTTATTAACAACACTAACTAAACTTCAAAAATTCAAACTTTAACTAACAATTAAAAATAATAACATTACAAAAATTAAATAAGAAACATACCCTTAAAATACTAATTTCACAGAATCGAATACGCACTTCCACGTCAAAATTTAACTAAGGAGATCTTTATAAAAAGTTCTCCCACAACAAAAGCCTTTCTCAAAAATTGGAGGCCTTATTGTTGGTGAATGAAACAAAGGCCAAGCCCTTCTATTTATAGGTTTAGAAAATGGTGAAGTTCTCAACTTAGTCGATGTGGGACTTGGTTTATACTAATTTTTCAATAGCTCACTTTGCGATTTTCTAACGCATTGCTCATAACTCCGATTAATCTGATTTTTGGATATGTTATACATGGTATGTAAGACTATTTTTAAAAATACTAAATTACCCAATTCGGGTTCATTAGGTAGCCCAAACAGTGCGTCAAAAGTGGACGTTCATAACAGTTTTCAATCTCGTTTCAGCTTTACCCTCTTCCGCTAAAACAGTCATAACTCTTTCATTTTAAAACATTTTGAGCGATTCTTGAGCCCACGCGAAGCTAACTTCTGGGGCTACAACTTTTATTCTTTGACCATTTCCAAATTCCGAACACATCAGCCCAGAAATTCCGTTCAAATGGACTGCACCGCACTTGTTGGGAAGTTTTGACACTACTACTTTGAAATGTCATAACTCTCTCCTCCGATATCGGATTTAGTCCGTTTCGGAGTCTATGGAAAGCTTATTCGGTGTACTATATTATACCAAAAGCCCAGAAGGTTTTGAAAACATTAACTGATCGAAACAGTGTCCCGAATAGCACATCCCGCTGCTGACTTTCAGTTTTGACACATTTCCTTCCAATCACCGTAATTCCCTCATCCGAGGTCGGAATGAGGTCATTCCAAAGCCTATGGCTTCCTAACTCAGTGCACTACAACATATCAAAAGTCCAGACCTTTTAAAGCACAAAAGTTGACGAGAATGCCCCATTACAGACTGCCCAAAAAACAGGTTTATCATGATCGGTCAACCATGTTTGACCATCTATAACTTCTAATCTATACATGATATGGATTTGATTCTTTTTGCAGATTAAAGACCACATATCAGGCTACACATAACAACTTTTGAAGAACAAAACTCATGATCGAGCAAAGAGTTATGACCTCTGACATTTGGTGAAAAATAACAGAATTCGATTTTTTTCCAACTTGCTTAAATCTTCAAATTCGTGCACTTTGATGTTATGGGTCTTTGATTTATCAACCCATATCATCAATTAACATCCTATTACACAACTTTAAACAATCAATTGTATCAAATAACATCGAATCAAAGGATTTCTAGGTTTAGTGTTCTTATACCCTTTTTGCCAAAAATTCTTGATTCTTGCTTTTGATTTGTTATGGGTGATGGTTGGGCTTTGTTTAAGAGTGTATGGGCAATCTTGTACAAGGCAATTAAATGTAATATTTCATCACTAGATTTAATTCTTATAATTTACCAATTAACTTCTATCCTTTGGTAAATTAAAACACTTATACAATAACATCGAAATTAAACCCGGTAATTAAAATTAGGGTTTCTAATTGACCATTAGTGGTTCTTTAATTATTTGTGTATGTTACTAACACAGTCGTTACGGTTTCTAATTTCAACCGGTTAGGGTTATAATAATTAGGGTTTGTCCTACTTATCGATGTACAACAGTAATTAGGGTTTCTTCTAATTACCGATATTCTTATTCACAAGAATTCATATATACACGATACTACTCGAAATACCCCATAATCGAAGTTTAATAATTAGGGTTTCACAAACATGGTAATATGCTATGACCTAATTGATAATCATTGCTCAATATTATCTCGTCTGCACATATCGATCCAAATTATAATTATGGTAATCAGTAAAATAATATAATATTATTATTCTCATCTCTTGATCACAATCCCAATCCAGGGTTTGGATCTCATGTCTGACTTATTCTTCATACACATCATCAATAATCAAGTTAAAATAATTAACTTAAATATTCTGAACAATTCATATAATAAAATATTTATTATATAAATCTAATTATCACATCATATATTATTTCCAATCATGTTTTCATGGAAAATAATTAATAAAAACATTTAAACTACGTAAATTTATTACCATATAATTTGTGGTAATTAATAATTCCAAAATTATTTCTAATTTTTCAAGTAATAAATGTATTAGCATTTATCGCTCACTTTACTTGACACTTAGTCTCGTCATTAAAAAAAAAATTTATCATAAAATTTCTTATTTATTTTGTATAGAAAATCTCGGGTTATTACAGAAATCCCACGAAGGTGCGGTGGCATTGATCCGCGATTCCTTGATCTTTAATGGACTTTTGAGTCACATATACGATGTTAAATTATTGGAGGATCAACTGCCATCTGGACAGCTGGCAATTTAACATGGGTTTATTGAACACGTACTTGAGAGGATCCACGCGGGATATGAGATGGGTTGTGTGACCATGGAGGTAATCTTCAGAACCTCATGGAAGCCCATGCTAAAGCACAACACGCCTTTTCAATCGAGTGTACTTGTGTTCACTTCAAAATTTGAACCTTTTCTTTGAGGTAATAGATAACTTCGTTCTTGGCCTCTATTATCTTTCTGTCCCAAAGATGCCCATTCTATGGCATTGTCACTTACGGATAGGTACATGAACAGGGGAACATCATCCCTGGGTGGTACCAAGATGGGATCTTTGATTAGCTGTTTCTTGATTGTGAGGAAGGCATTTTGACACTCATCATTCCATTTCATGGAGGAGTTCTTCCTTAATAGCTTGAAGATTGGCTCACAGGTTGCTGTGAGTTGGGAGATAAACCTGCTAATGAAGTTGATTCTTCCCAAAAATCTCCGTATTTCCTTTTCTGTCTGAGGAATGGGCATTTCAGTGATGGCTTGGATTTTGGTAGGATCCAGCTCAATCCCTTTGTGGCTGACTAGAAATCCTAGCAACTTGCCTGATTTAACGCCAAAGGCGCACTTAGCTGGATTCAACTTCAAGTTGTACTTACGCAATCTGTTGAACAACTTTCTGAGATGGTCTATATGGTCATCCTTCTTTCGAGACTTGACAATGATGTCATCCACGTAGATCTCGATCTCTTTATGCATTAAGTCATGGAAAAGAGCCATCATAGCTCGTTGATAGGTGGCTCCGGCATTGATAAGGCCGAATGACAACCGTCTATAGCAAAAGGTTCCCCAAGGCGTTATGAAAGCAGTTATCTCACTATCTTCCTCAGCAACCATGATCTGATGATGCCCCGCAAAGCAATTAGCAAAGGAGTACATGTCGTATTGCACAGTATTGTTAATGAGAATGTGGATAAATGGCACGGGAAACCTATCTTGAAACTATTAGAGACTCGATGTGTACAAAGTTTAGAAAATGGATACGTATGATGAAAATGTGGAACTCGATTGGAATGTTGAACAATGTAAATGAAGATGGAAATTCTTAAAGCAAGAATTGTTATATAAACAAGAAGATTCAAAGAAGAATCTTGAAGAAATATGTAGATAAGAAATGGGAGTTACCTAACTCCAATAGCCAAGATAACGAATAATGTCGTAAATAAAAGGAAAGAAAGGGGATCGTAAAACAAAACGATCACAAGTTAACAAAAGAATTTTAAGAGAGATGATTATAGAATAAGATCACGACGTGATCTATTTAAGTTATAAAAAGGAAGATGGTTTGTAATGGTTGAATGATTATGGCTTGATGCTATGAAGATAATGTACTATGATAGTACGAGATAAACTCATGAGGAGTTATAGATAATGTGATACGAGGAATTCGTATCGAGCAAAGAGCAAGTTATAAGCAAGATAGAGTTAGGAGGGATTTCAATTAAGGACTCAGGTGGTAGCTGAGTTGTAAAAACCTTTGTATGGGCGAGAGTTTTGTACTTGCACTCAGTTTATCATATTGATAATCATTGGAATGTTGGTGTCGCATTATCTATGTATATATGGGCATAAAGTGATTCTTTTCTCATGTGTATGTTTGATAGTTAGAAACTATTAAGATTAGATGATATTATTAGGATTACGCTGCGGTTCTTAAAACTAATGCATATGGTAAGTTCGTGACTCATAATAATATGTTATGTTTTGAACCCCTCAGCGAATGGACGCCTATGGTCTGACTAGGATAAGTTCTTAAACTCATATTATTGTGGCAAGTCCTGAACTTCCAATGTGCGGTAAGTTTGATGAACTGGGGTATAATTAAGTTATGAATGGAGTATTCAGGATGATAGGAATAGATAGATCTTTTAAGCAATGGATCATTACAGAAAGTGGAGTTGATGGTGGAAGCATAGGTATTCTAAATCTACTAGCTATGCTAGACTTTCTAAATTTATTGACTTCATGCTGATTTTTACACTTCTATTTTATTGAAAAACATTGGATCAAATGATGGAACCAATGAGTTCTAACAATAATACCGTTATTCGTATGTCTATGCTAATTGTTTCGGCTAGACAAACATGATTTGCAATATATCAAAATGTATTTTATATCATTAATGCATCATGTAACCTGGTGCAAAGATGATAAAAACGATGGAGTCATCAATGCAGTATTACCTAGTGTTGGATGTGATCTAAGGATCGCCAGCCCACTATGGTATGATCTAGTATGATAAAATCACCAAATGACGGAATCCTCAACGGACTGTAAATACAGTGCGGTATCATGATGTCATAAAAAGATTTTTGAGATTTCTTTGAGATATGAGAATACATATATATGTATGTATATGTATATTTTGGTTGATGTCCGAATTGTTGTAGAGGTCTATGCTATTTGATTCAGCTAGACAAATATTGAAAGATGTTCATGAAATTCAAGAGTTTCTTAAGAAGTTATGCCAAACCAGATTGTTTTGGTGCGGATTCAGATGTTGAAAAGATGAGATGAACAACCCTATTATTAGGGGTTGCGCTTAGTTTTATACTTTGCGTTGAAATGTTTGTATACAATACATGTACAATAGGTTGATCACCTAGAGTACTTGTGAAGGGTGTTTTCAGTCTTTGTGATTGATAAACATTCTGCCAAAGAGGGTTTATAAAGTGTGAAGAACCGGGGGTGAAGCACTATTAAACCTAGAGAATAAAGTTCATGGTCTTGTGACCCTCAGCATGATTTGGAATCTTTTAAATTCCTGAGTTATTCATACTACTTCCCAATTATTGAACAATTGTGGAGGATTCTTGTTATTCTGCAAGATGGAAGTGAAAAAGGAAAGTATTCCTTAGAAAGAAGTAAGACGTAGAATACAACACTGAATGATGAATGTTTTGAATAAGTGAGAAAAGAAATTTTGAAGTGATAAGGATGTGAGTTATCAAAGAATAATGTGAAACTTTTAATAGAAAAGTTTAATAATTGTAGAATGATGTTTGTGGAAAGAAAGTGGTTATAGAAACCAATGAATGAATGGAGTAGTGACATAAAAATCTACTTTGATAGATTGAATGAATGAAGAGTAATAAATAAAAATTTCGAGGACGAAATTCTTAGAAGAATGGGTGAATGTAATGTCCCGAGAGTTTGATCATATAATATATGATAATGATCCTTAGAGAAAGATAATGAACGGGTCAAAGAATATGTAATACTCAAATATAATTGAGTCTAAGTAAATATTATGAAATAAAACTTATAAGAATTTATTATCAAGAATGGTAATAGTAGAAAATATAAAACATATATTAAGGTAATGTGTTGAAGTTATTCAATGAATAGATTTGAGAAAGACCTGAGTAAGGTAGGGTTTCGATGATTCCGAGGACAGAATCCTTATAAGGAGGGAAGGATGTGACATCCCATATTTTTAGAAATTATAAATGAGAATGTTATAAATAAAAGTATTATTTATGAGATTGTTGGGTGTGAGTATGTGTATGTCATATATTGTAGAATATGTGAATTGATGTGAAGAGAATGTTATATATTAATTTTAATATATATATATATATAAATATTTAATTGAATTATTTATTGAGTTAAATAAATAAATTTTGTTTTGATTATAGAGTAATGTAATTAAGTGTAGCGATTAATAAAATGAATATTTAGTATTTAATTTAATTAATATAATAATTTTATATTATAGTTCTAATTTAATTGAGATAATTAAATTAGATGAGTTATGTGATGATTGTTACACAAAATTATAATTAACAAGTAAATATAATTATGTGACAATTTGATGAGATTGATTGATATTAAGCTATTGATTAATTACAATAATGAGTATTTGCCAAACATGGTCTTAGGCTTTTCAAGTTCAAATTAGTGTAACCTATTATTAACTAGTAATTAGTATATCTAATAATTACTAGGAGTTACATATATTATATATTACTAGTATTGTATATTATATGAATACACTACAAGTTAGTATGTTAGTTTTAGAAAACAAACCAAAGAATGAAGAAGAGAGTTAGAGAGTTGTAGGAGAAGAAGAAGAGGAAGAAAAAAGAAGAAGAAGGGAAAGCTTTGAGAAGACAAAATAAGCCCCATCATCATCATCTCCATCTCTCTCTTAAATTCATACTAATAAAGTTATAATCTAAATTCCTTGTTTTAATTATATTTTTATGTTCTTCATAATGTAGATAATTGTTATGTAGAAGTTGTATTGAGAAATTGAGAGAGATAGAGAGAAATAGAGGAATTGAGATGAGCTAGAAGAAGAAGAAGAAGAAAAAGCTAGAAGAATGTAACTTCTAAACTCTTATTTAATCCTTGATTTTTTTGGGTAGATTTATGTTCTAGGGTAGTGGATCATGCTTAATCTGTTCGTATTGGTTTAATCTTGGATTATCAAGAATCAAACAAGAGGATTCAAGAAAGAAAATGAAATGGAAAGAAAATTTGAAGAACAAAATTCATAGGTTTTGAGTAATTGTGGACATATCTTGTGAAATTCATATATCTTTGGGTATAATGAGTTAGAAAGTGAGCCGTATATCAAATCGAAGATATGGAAGTAAGCTATATTTTGAGAGTGGAATCACATGAAAACTCTTTGTAGATTTCTTACAAGTCTTTCAGTTCCTTTTTGCTATGTGAACTTGATGATGAACTGCTTTACAATTTTAGTGTATGATGTATTGTATATATCAAAAGTATGAAATGTGAAAGTCAATCTATGTCTATGATGATTGAACTATGAATGTTGATTGAGTAATGAACTCAATCTTTATAGTTGTTATGTGAACTACAACATGTATGCTATGTTTGTTTATGATTATTCTTGTATGTTGAGCATGTTATTATGTGCTACGTGATGCATGAAAACTGTTAGATTTTGTTGAGCTGTCGAGCTCATTCTTGCAAATAACCATTTTTGCAGATTCAAGAATTGAAGGTAACGCTATGTGCTACTTGATTGTTATGGATCAAAAGTGATATATGAAGATTTAATATCCTAGCTAAGTTGTTATTCTTGTAAACCATGTCTAATGTTTCGAATAATGTATTAATGTTGAATTGTAATATTATTTTGTGAATGTAAACTATTGTAGTATTAAAATGATTCTGAGATATTTAGATGTAAAGGTTGAAGGTTTTGGGAACGAGGATAGTTTGTAATAGAAAATTTTAATTATTCCGCAAATTTCAATGATTGTATTATCGTTTAATGATGTAAAATTAGAGGTTGAATGTATTGTTAATGACCGAAGTCGAGAATTAAATTGTATGAATTTTGGGGTCATTACAGTTCGTATCAAAGCATGTGCTTTGTGATGTATAAAAACTGTTAGAAACCTTAGGTAAGAGTACCTTAGGCTATAACCTTAGAGAAGAGAGGTGAAAATAAGGAACGAATAAGCTTAAATAGAGTTTGAACAATAAGGGATTAAAGCTTGTGTGAAAGGATTCAAAGAAGAATCTCGCAGAGTTATAAGGAATATGAATGTGGGGTTACCCAACTCCAATAATAAGGATGTAAGGTGATAATAAATAGACAATGTCTATAAAAAAGAGAATGATAAAGAAGTTAAGAATAGAGAGTTATATCTAAGTGGTGCAATTGTACTCTTTTGTAGTTGATGTATGGTATCTGGGCTAAACGATTCCTTCATAGAGCGGAGGTATATACGAACTAGCAACTCAGAACCTAGTTTGTTGGTTGTTTGTGAAAACCACTCAAATGCACCATATTGAAACTGGTAGAGACTCGATGTGTACCAAGTATAGAAAGTGGATACGTATGATGAAAGTGTAGAACTTGAATGAAATGTTGAGAAATGTAAATGAAGTTAGAAATTCTTAAAGGAAGAATTGTTATATAAACAAGAAGATTCAAATAAGAATCTTGAAGAGATATAAAGATAAGAAATGGGAGTTTCCTAACTCCAAAAGCCAAGATAACGAATAATGTTGTAAATGATGAAAAAGAGAAAGAAAGAGGATCGTAAAACAAAACGATCACGAGTTAAGAAAAGAATTTTAAGGGAGATGATTATAGAATAAGATTACGACGTGGTCTGTTTAAGTTATAAAGAAAGATGGTCTATAATGTTTGAATAATTATAGCTTAATGCTATGAAGACGGTGTACTACGAAAAAGTACGAGATAACTCATGAAGAGTTATGTATAATGTGATACGAGGAATTCATATCGAGCAAAGAGCAAGTTAAGAGTAAAATAGAGTTAGGTGGGATTTCAATTGATGACTCATGTGATGGCTGAGTTGTACAAATCTTTGTATGGGCGAGGGTTTTGTGCTTGCACTCAGTTTATCATATTGATAATCATTGGAATGTTGGTGTCGCGCTATCTATGTATATGTGGCGAAAAGGTGATTCTTTTCTCATGTGTATGTTTGATAGTTAGAAACTATTAAGATTAGACATATATTATTAGGATTAGGCGTGGTTCTTAAAACTAATGCATATGGTAAGTTCGTGACTCATAATAATATGTTATGTTTTGAACTCCTCAGTGAATGGACGCCTATGGTCTGACTAGGATAAGTTCTTAAACTCATATTATTGTGGCAAGTCCTGAACTTCCAATGTGTGGTAAGTTTGATGAACTGGGGTATAATTGAGTTATGAATGGAGTATTGAGGATGATAGGAATAGATAGATCTTTTAAGCAATGGATCATTACAGAAAGAGGAGTTGATGGTGGAAGCATATGTATTCTAAATCTACTAGCTATGCTAGACTTTCGAAATTTATTGACTTCGTGCTGATGTTTACACTTCCATTTTCTTGAAAAACATTGGATCAAATGATGGAACCAATGAGTTTTAACAACAATACTGTTATTCGTATGTCTATGCTAATTGTTTTGGCTAGACAAAAATGATTTGCAATATATCAAAATGTATTTTATATCATTAATGCATCATGTAACCTGGTGCAAAGATGATAAAAACGATGGAGTCATCAATACAGTATTACCTAGTGTTGGATATGATCTAAGGATTGTCAGCCCACTATGGTATGATGTAGTATGATAAAATCACCAAATAACGGAATCCTCAACGGACTATAAATACAGTGCAGTATCATGACGTCATAAAAAGATTTTTGAGATTTCTTTGAGATATGAGAATACATATGTATGTATGTATATGTATATTTTGGTTGATGTTCGAATTATTGTAGAGGTCTATGCTATTTGATTCAGCTAGACAAATATTGAAAGATGTTCATGAAATTCAAGAGTTTCTTAAGAAGTTATGCCAAACCAGATTGTTTTGGTGCGGATTCAGATGTTGAAAAGCTGAGATGAACAACCCTATTATTAGGGGTTGCGCTTAGTTTTATACTTTGCGTTGAAATGTTTGTATACAATACATGTACAATAGGTTGATCACCTAGAGTACTTGCGGAGGGTGTTTTTAGTCTTTGTGATTGATAAACATTCTGCCAAAGAGGGTTTAAAGTGTGAAGAACCGGGGGTAAAGCACTATTAAACCTAGAGAATAGAGTTCATGGTCTTGTGACCCTCAGCATGATTTAGAATCTTTTAAATTCCTGAGTTATTCATACTACTTCCCAATTATTGAACAATTGTGGAGGATTCTTGTTATTCTGCAAGATGGAAGTGAAAAAGGAAAGTATTCCTTAGAAATAAGTAAATCGTAAAATGCGACACTGAATGATGAATGTTTTGAATAAGTGAGAAAAGAAATTTTGAAGTAAGAAGGATGTGAGTTATCAAAGAATAATGTGAAACTTTTAATAGAAAAGTTTAATAATTGTAGAATGATGTTTGTGGAAAGAAAGTGGTTATAGAAACCAATGAATGAATGAAGTAGTGACGTAAAAATCTACTATGATAGATTGAATGAATAAAGATCCTTAGAGAAAGATAATGAACGGGTCAAAGAATATGTAATACTCAAATATAATTCAGTCTAAGTAAATATTATGAAATAAAACTTATAAGAATTTATTATCAAGAATGGTGTGAGTAGAAAATATAAAACCTATATTAAGGTAATGTGTTGAAGTTATTCAATGAATAGATTTGAGGAAAACCTGAGTAAGGTAGGGTTTCAGTGATTTCGAGGATGGAATCCTTATAAGGAGGGAAGGATGTGTGTGGCGCCCCCAAAATTTCAGACACTCATATCTCGAATTTCGGTGCATCACGCTACTACTACGAATATCTTACAAAATCATTAACAACAGAAATAATAGAATAATTTACATTGATGTAATATAAATATTCACGTCCCAAGGTACCGTAACCATTACTACAACAATTCTGTGATTAGCTTAACATAGCTTAATCATTCTTGAATACATCATAATAATCATAACAATAATAATAATACTTCTAGTTTTAAGGACTAAGTTATTCTGCCGCCTTGCCCTTTCCCATGTCCTTTCCTGAAGTACCACCTTGCTCTGCCTTAACTGTAATGTTTTAGGAAGCAAGAATGAGCAACAAGTTTGCCCAACAAGAAATATAGCTAGAAGAACAAGCAGTTATATCATTTGAATCTTTCAAGGGTATAATAATAATTGATAGTTCAATGATATCAAGAATACCAAGAGTATTCAATTGGTGTCACTATGGACCAAAGGATATCAACAAAATTTTAGGATTTATTCATTTCGAGGTTCAACATAATTGAGTACTGAGCAGTCACTAAGGACCAAGAAATCTTACTAGAATTAACAGTATTACACTGTAATCCAACATCCACGAGTACAATAGGTGATAAGCCTAAAGTACCCTATGTTATGCATAACATTTAATCATACTCATGTATGCATGCGTCGGTTCCCGAATAATATATAATTTCCTTTCTATGAGGGTTGTTCATCTCAAGTAGATTTATGATAGTCCGCACCAAATCAATCGGTTTGGATAGCTCTTTAACTCATAATAATAGTCTAGCCGAATCAAGGGCTTAGAAAGTTTTTCATCATGCATTGAGGAATGATAAGTCCAATGCTTACAACAATGTCAAGGTATACAAGTGATTTTCGAATAGAAGCAGATATTTGCTTGATAAAATATGATTGATATGACAACAATTCCACGTATAAAGTGTGTGAACTTAAGGAACTTGCAACACAATAATAATAGTGTTCGGATACTTGCTCAATGTAAATTTGAGTGAGGTTAGGGAACTTGGCCAATAATAACAATAAGTTAGGGATAGAAAACTTGCATGATATAAGTAACAAGTTTTTAGGGATAGGAACTTGCATACTTGAAATCAAGGTAGAGTAAGAAACTTGCCTTTAGCGTTGATTACTACTAATAGCGAAAATCACCTCAACGAACTATGTACATCCTATTCATGTAAGCATATAGGTATTCATTAGCCAAACACACTTGATATATATCAACAACATGTACACATAACACATTTTTCTTTCTATCTGCTGTACGCATCAAAACTCATAACTGTACACTAACATGCTCATACTATTGACCACTGTTAGCTTATTTATAATCTTTCTTCCCCGAAGTTCTAAGAGGTTCATTGCTTTAAGTAGACCATAACGTCTATTAATCCCACCGACCTTTTTCTACGCATGTTTGTAAGTATTAGATTTATTTTCCCGAAGTTGGTAAAATTCTATACTTAGAACTCATTCGTGTACTAATAATTTACAACAGTATAGGAGTATTTATTAATCCATCCTTATATCAAGTTATGATGCTCTCTCCGAGTTCCGGGACATCTCGCCATGTCCGAAGATATTATGACTTGTTCGAAGACAACATGCTTCGTCCGAAGACATCGTGCTTCGTCCGAAGACATCGCGCTTTGTCCGAAGACATTACGCTCTGTTCGAAGACATCACGCTTTGTCCGAAGACATTACGCTCTGTCCGAAGACATCACGCTTTGTCTGAAGACATTACGCTCTGTCCGAAGACATCACGATTTGTCCGAAGACATTACGCTCTGTCCGAAGACATCACGCTCTGTCCGAAGAAATTACGCTCTGTCTGAAGACATCACGCTTTGTCCGAAGACATTACGCTCTGTCCGAAGACATCACGCTTTGTCCGAAGCAGCTCCTTCAAAGACTTCGGTCTACACTACTTCGACAAAGTTTAAGTTCGTCGGGTTAATTTAAGACTTTAATGTATGCATACAACCTAAGGGAATTTCTTAATACAAGGTCTAACATGACCGAACCCATCAGTTAGTTCCTAAGCACGGTGCAGCTGCACCCCATGGATTTCATAAGCAGTGAACATGCTCTTTTTTGCAGAGTAGCCACAACTCGATTCCAGACAATTTTTAACGTATTCATGCACAAAGGTAAACTTTCTAAACACCCTATATCATACTAATTCATCATACTTGACCTATTAATCTGAGAATCAACAAGACTCAAGTTAAGAACGGAGTAGAAATTATACCTTCTCGAGCTTTAACCTTGATATCTCACACACTGATTTGGTAATGCTTAGCAACTAAGAATTCTTTACTCAGATTTCTCCAACAATCTTATCACTAAAACAGACTGCCCTAGTGGCTTGCATTTAAAGAGAAAACATGGACCAGACATTTGCTTTACCCAATGTTGGGATTCATGGTGCAATAGAAATGAACAATGGTTATTTAAAGAGTTATTCAATCACTCCATACCAGTCACTTAGCTAGCCATGCATGCCTAGGATTAGTAGCTTGAAAATTTGCGTAAAGAGAGTTTAGGCTACTGTTCTTTGTACTTGGTGGCCCTAATTTGGGGACAAGAGAGTAGATCTCAGACATAGACAAGGGCTAGTCGGTCAGGCCCACTACCCCATGCCACATTTTAATTTAACCAGTACCTTGTACTCTCAGTTAACTATTTTGTTGGATTTCGAATGGATTCTAAATATCCCAAGTTTATTGGGCTAGCTCAAAAGTCCATCAATTAACTTATTGGGCTAGACTCCCAATTTATTATTTGGACTTTAAACATGCAAATACTTAATCATCCTTCACTAAGTCCATCATTGTGTCACACAAGACATTTCATGAACCTATCTTATCGATCATCAACAACTCAATTTTAATTCAATTGAGTTACTCTCCTCATGCCACGTAAGCATTTGTAAAATAAATAATTCACCGGCTCTATTTAATAATAATATTAAATCATAAAATTTACTGGTATTACATCCTCTCCCCTTATAAAATTCCGTCCTCGGAATTGATACAGGGTTATACGAAAAGATGGGGATAGTCTCTCCTCATCCTATCTTCTAATTCCCACGTGGCCTCTTCGACATCGTGGTTTCGCCAAACAACCTTAACAGAAGATATAACTTTGTTTCTTAGCATTTGTTCTTTCTTATCTATTATCCGAACAGAATTTCTTCATATGCCGATTCTTCTCTACTTGAATGGGCTCATAGGAAATTACGTGCTTATAGTCGATTTGTCTGGTGTCGTAGTAAAATGCGGAAATGTGAAACACGTTGTGGATGTGTTCCATTACGGTGGCAAAGCAACTTTGTATGCCACTTACCCATTCGCTTCAATATCTCGAATGGCCCTATGAACCTCGGACTCAATTTTCCTTATTTTCCTAATCGATCTTTCCTTCTAAGGAGATACCTTCAAAAACACGTAACTACCAACTTCAAAGTCTCGGTTACGGCGATGCAAGTCGGCGTACTTCTTTTAGCGATCTTGAGTCGCTACCAATTTGCCCTTATTGTTGCTACCACGTCGGTACCGTCTTTGGACTAATTTCGTCCCAAAAAGTCGTCGTTCTCTCAACTTCATCCCAACATAATGGCGTCCCCGCACTTTCTCCGTAAAGAGCTTCATATGGCGGCATACCGATACTCGCATGATAGCTATTATTGTAAGAGAATTCTAGTAATGGTAAATGGTCGTCCCAATTTCCCTTGAAGTCCATCACGCAAGCTCTAAGCATGTCCTTCAACGTTTGTATGGTTCGTTCACTCTGCCCGTCAGTTTGAGGGTGATAGGAAGTACTCAATCTCAATTGAGTTCCCATTCGTTCCTGCAAACTTTTCCAGAATTTTGAAGTGAAACGCGGATCTCGATCGGAGACAATCGACATCGGCACTCCATGTCGCGATACGATTTCCTTTACATACAAGTTTGTTAATTGGTTCAAATTGAATCGAATCTTGATGGGTAGAAAATGAGCTGTCTTTGTTAGTCGGTCCACAATGACCCAAATGGCATCGTAACTCTTATGTGTAACCGGAAGTCCAACCACAAAATCCATCGAATGTGCTCCCATTTCCATTCTGGTATTTCCAGCGGTTGAAGTAGTCCACTTGGCCTTTGGTGTTCTGCTTTGACTCTTTGACAAGTAAGACATCTGCTAACACACTTTGCAACCTCTCTTTTCAAATTAGGCCACCAAAAATGGTGTCGAAGATCCCGGTACATTTTTGTGCCTCCTGGATGTACGGAATACGTCGTATTGTGTGCTTCATGTAGGATTTCCTCTCTCAGTTTGATTACAGCTGGCACCCATACTTGACCCTCGAATCTCAATATACCATCCTTATCTACTTTGAACCTTTCTTCCTTATCTTATACTATTCTCTTCTTTATCTTCTTACATTCTTCATCTTTCTCTTGTGCTTCCTTTATTCTATCCAATAATGTCGGGTGAGCTCTCATCATGAGAAATCTTCCTTCCGCTTCTCTTGGTTCCTCCACCTCTATTTCCAACCTTTCCATTTCTCTTATTAAATCCTCTTGAGTTGTCAGTCTGAATAACTTCTCCCTTCCTTTTCTACTCAAAGCGTCGGCTACAACGTTTGCTTTTCCCGGGTTATAAAGAATTTCACAATTAAGTATCCTTGATCGATTCCAACCATCTTCTTTGTCGCATGTTCAACTCCTTACGTGAAGATATATTTGAGACTCTTGTGATCCGTATATATATCTCACATTTTTCTCCATACAAATAGTGCCTCCAAATATTCAATGCAAAGACTACCGCCGCTAACTCCATGTCATGGGTAGGGTATCGTTTTTCGAAATCTTTCAACTCTCGTGAGGCATATGGAATGACCTTGCCATGTTGCATTAGCACACAACCAAGTCCTCTATGCGATGCATCACTATATACCACAAATCCTCCCGTATCATCTGGTAATGATAATACAGGCGCCTCACTCAACCTCCTCTTCAATTCTTGGAAACTCTCCTCGCATTTCTCAATCCCATACAAACTTCTCTGTCTTCTTCGTTAGACCGGTCGGTGGGTTGCTATCTTAGAAAAATCTTGGATAAATCTTCGATAGTACCCGCTAAACCTAAGAAACTCCTAACTTCATCATGCGTCTTGGTTGTTCCCGATTATTTACCGCTTCCACCTTTTGGATCCACGGAAATTCCATTTTGATCTATCACATGTCCTAAAAATCGACCTTTCCATCCAAAATTCACATTTTGAAAATTTTATGTACATCTTCTCCCTTCTCAATGCTTCCAATACCATCTTCAGGTGTTCGACGTGCTCTTCCTTCGTCTTTGAATAAATCAAAATGTCATCGATAAATACTACTACGAACTTATCTAAGTATGGCACGAAAACCCGATTCATCAAGTCCATGAACGCTTAGGCGTTGGTTAACCCAAATGACATCACTAAAAATTACGTAATGTCCGTAGCGAGTTGAAACACCGTCTTTGGTACGCCTCCTCTCGCACTTTCAACCGATGATAACCCGTTCAGAAATCTATCTTGGAAAAACACTTCGCTCCCTTCGGTTGATCGAAAAAGGTCGTCTATCCTTGGCAATGGATATTTATTCTTAATTGTCACTTTCGGTTCAACTCCCAATAATCGTCTGAGTCTCATCGATCCATCCTTTTCTTTACAAACAACACCGGTGCTCCCCAAGGAGACAAACTTGGCGAATGTAACCCTTATCTAGTAATTCTTGAAATTAAATCATCAATTCCTTCATTTCTCTTTGGCGCCATACGATATGGGGCTTTCAAATTAATTGTGGTTCCGGTGCTAAGTCTATTACGAATTTGGGTTTCTCATTCGCGTAAGGCGAGCGATTCGCTTGGAAACACGTCTTGAAATCTTTTACCACTAATATATCTTTCATTTCTATCCTCTTTTGATGAATGTCCACTATATAGGTTAAATAACCTACATATCCTTTCTTTAACAATTTCTTGCTCGATCATCGTGAAGGCAACATGATTGCTTGAGCGATGAGCTATCGTAAAACACTACCTTAGGCCCGATTTGAGGTCCGAAGGTTCGCACTCTTCTTCTTCGACAATCGATTATCGCAGCTGCGGGCGGATAACCAATCCATTCCTAATATCACATCAAACTCTCCCAGTTTAATCGGAATTAAGTCTGCGTTGATTCGTGACCTCTAATGTTTGCAGACAACAGCTTTGATGAAACAAACTCTATAGGAATTACTTTCTTATTACGCAATCTCTACGTTCAATGAGTTTTCTAAGCGTTCAGGAGGTATGTTTAGTCTATTAGCAAATTCTTCGAACCTAAAGGAATAGGTAGCACCCGAATCAAATAATACATATGCATTTATATTATTGATTGGGAGAATACGACACCACGTCCCTTTCATTCATCGCGTCTTGGGCGATCATGTTAAAGGTTCTGGCGATTGAGGCCGGTTGGATTATGCGTTCCTGCATCGATCATCGACTTCTTGCCCCCCTTCTGATGGCCGCTTTCCTCCATTGCTCCTTTTCTTTGGGCAATCCTTGATTTGATGCTCAGTTGAGCCACTCGCAAAACATCCCTTGCTCCTTTTCGGCTTCTGGCAGTTAAGTGAAATGTGCCCTTCTTGACCGCGCAGTTGTGGCGAGATCTCATGCCTTCCAAAGATTCCCCTTGATGGTTTTTCCCACATTTCGAGCAAGCTTCGCTTCTTTTCTTAAATCCTCCTTGATAATTTTCTGACTGGTTGATGCTTCGGTGGTTTGTGTTGTTATTGTTGTTGCGGTTATCCCATTTCCTCTTTCCCAAATAACTTCCACCACTGCTACTCCCTCCACGAGTCTCTCCTCCAGCATTCTTGCTCTTCTTCTCCTTGTTGTATTGGCTCAATGCCTCGCTACCTCCCTCAGCAATTATCGCCTTCTCCAATAATGTGGCGAAAGAGTCAATTTGAAGGACTAATACCTTGTTGAACAACCAAGGTATTAGTCCAAGTTCGAAGCGTCGAGCTTTCCTTTCTTCAGTGTCTACTTGATGTGTTGCGAATCGCGCGAGTTCATTGAACTTGGCCGCATACTGTGCCACTGTCATCTCCCCTTTTTTTAGTTCTAGAAACTTTACCTCCATCCTATTCTTCACTCTCTTCGAGAAGTAATTCTCGAAGAACAAAGTCTTAAACCTTTCCCAGGTTATAGTCCCTTCTCCCGCTCTCTGTTGATTTGCTTCCCACCAGTAGTTTGCTTCACCCCTCATCATATATGTAGCGAACACGGTTTTCTGGTCTTCTCCCACACGAGCAATGGCAAAGGCTTTCTCCATTTCCTTGAACCACGTTTGCGCTACGATAGGGTCGGTAGTACCCATGAATTCCGGAGGTCCTACACTCTTAAAGTCCTTGAAGTTTGCGACCGGAGCTACTTGGGGAACGGGTGGTACTTGTTCATTTCTTCCCCTAAGAGCCTCCCCTAACAAATCTACAAGCCTCTGAATGGGATCTACTTGTCCTCTCTCATCATTAACCGACTCTTCCGGTGCAGTTAATCTACGTCTGGGCGGCATTTTCCTACATCATGACAGTCCCATTTTTATTATCTAATTATATTACTTAAACAATTTTCCATAAAATGCACAAGATTTCGGAATACATTTCAGAACAAGATCATTTATATTCATATGCCAAATTGTTACATTACATGGTTATCTCCAGCATACTTCTATAAATGACACAACTTATCCCCTAATATCACAAAAGATGGGGACAACCATTAACATACTACCCCTCTAACATAACTCAAAAGTTTGGGGTTTACAACATCTCACATTCTACATAAGGATTACCACAATAGATAATACACTACACAACGAACTACAACTAATAACTTTTAGCGCCTAGACTTAATCTATCATTCCGCGCTCCACAGCGCTCTGGTACTCCCTCTTAGTAATGTGCACCACCACATCTCGGCTTATGGTGTGCCGGGTCTGTCCTTGTTCTGTCGGGTAGTGATTTACCCCATCAATCAGTCCCTCCATGGCCATGCGCAATGCATAGGTCATCCTATTCATCTTCCTCCTTTTGCACCTCACTTCATCTTCTAGATCGTTAGCCCTATTATTGGAACCTTTCCACTTTTCTTCGAAATGGATCCTATCCATTACTTCCATCCTTAACTGAGTACGGATAGCTTCCTTCCCTGTCCCCTCGCTCAACTCCCTCTGCTCCATCTCTTCCAACTTCCCTGCCAGTTCTACATTCCTAGCCACCGCCTTGTGAAACAAAGCCCCCATCTGTATTCCTGCCTCCTTACGATGAGCAATCTCTACTTCCATCTCCTACATCACTAACTTTCTCTGGTGGTCTTCGTCCTTCAGCTTTTGGAATTCGGACTCTCTGTCTTTGGCCTCAGCCTCTAACTCCTCAACTCTGCACCCTAACTCTAAAATCTGCTCCTCATACTCCTCCAACATTCTATCCTCAAAAGTAGCCTCGTCGGAGTCCCCCATGGGCTCATCCATCATACGCTCCTCCTCTGGATCAGACTCTTCGGGTATTGGCCCTATCTCCTCTTCCTCGTCATCATTATCGATAGGAACTATAGTTGATATAGGCTCTGCTATCAATGGTGCCTCATATACCACGTGTATGTCACGCGGCTCCTCTTCTACTACTCGGCTAGGTCCTCCCATGTCAGCCATCCTACAATCACCGACACAAGACAAAACAACCAACAACTCCATTAGAATCATAAGTTCATTGTATAAAATGAAGTTATATTCTGTAACACGCTAAGTCCATCTCTATGAAAACTCTATATGAGTTTCATCCCTTTCTATCTTCTGAGTTCTCCTAAGTTATAATCTAAGGGCTCTCGCTCCTAAGGTTTATAACTATGGCTTTGATACCAACCTGTGACACCCCCAAAATTTCAGACACTCATATCTCGAATTTCGGTGCATCACGCTACTACTACGAATATCTTACAAAATCATTAATAACAGAAATAATAGAATAATTTACATTGATGTAATATAAATATTCACGCCCTAAGGTACCGTAACCATTACTACAACAATTCTGTGATTAGCTTAACATAGCTTAATCATTCTTGAATACATCATAATAATCATAACAATAATAATAATACTTCTAGTTTTAAGGACTAAGTTATTCTCGTCCGCCGCCCTTTCCCATGTCCTTTCACGAAGTACCACCTTGCTCTCTGCTTCTTAACTCTGTAATGTTTTAGGAAGCAAGAATGAGCAACAAGTTTGCCCAACAAGAAATATAGCTAGAAGAACAAGCAGTTATATCATTTGAATCTTTCAAGGGTATAATAATAATTGATAGTTCAATGATATCAAGAATACCAAGAGTATTCAATTGGTGTCACTATGGACCAAAATCAACAAAATTTTAGGATTTATTCATTTCGAGGTTCAACATAATTGAGTACTGAGCAGTCACTAAGGACCAAGAAATCTTACTAGAATTAACGATGATACCTTTGTAATCCAACATCCACGAGTACAATAGGTGATCAGCCTAAAGTACCCTATGTTATGCATAGCATTTAATCATACTCATGTGCGCACGTCGGTTCCCCGACAATATATAATTTCCCTTTCTATGAGGGTTGTTCATCTCAGTAGATTTATGATAGTCCGCACCAAATCAATCGGTTTGGATAGCTCTTTAACTCATAATAATAGTCTAGCCGAATCAAGGGCTTACAAAGTTTTTCATCATGCATTGAGGAATGATAAGTCCAATGCTTACAACAATGTCAAGGTATACAAGTGATTTTTGAATAGAAGCAGATATTTGCTTGATAAAATATGATTGATATGACAACAATTCCACGTATAAAGTGTGTGAACTTAAGGAACTTGCAACACAATAATAATAGTGTCCGGATACTTGCTCAATGTAAATTTGAGTGAGGTTAGGGAACTTGCCCAATAATAACAATAAGTTAGGGATAGAAAACTTGCATGATATAAGTAACAAGTTTTTAGGGATAAGAACTTGCATACTTGAAATCAGGTAGAGTAAGAAACTTGCCTTTAGCGTTGATTATTACTAATAGCGAAAATCACCTCAACGAACTATGTCTGTCCTATTCTTGTAAGCATAGGTATTCATTAGCCAAACACACTTGATATATATCAACAACATGTACACATAACACATTTTTCTTTCTATCTGCTGCACCCATCAAAACTCATAATCGTATAATTAACATGCTCATACTATTGACCACCGTGTAGCTTATTTATAATCTTTCTTCCCTCAAGTTCTAAGAGGTTCATTGCTTTAAGTAGACCATAACGTCTATTAATCCCACCGACCTTTTTCTACGCATGTTTGCAAGTATTAGATTTATTTTCTCAAAGTTGGTAAAATTCTATACTTAGAACTCATTCGTGTACTAATAGTTTACAAATAAAGATAGGAGTATTTATTAATCCATCCTTATATCAAGTTACGATCTTTGTCTCTCGAAGTTAAGGACATCTCGCCATGTCCAAGATATTATGACTTGTTCGAAGACAACATGCTTCGTCCAAGAAGACATCGTGCTTCGTCCAAGACATCGCGCTTTGTCCAAGACATTACGCTCTGCTCAAGACATCACGCTTTGTCCAAAGACATTACGCTCTGTCCAAGACATCACGCTTTGTCCAAGACATTACGCTCTGTCGCTCAAGACATTACGCTCGTCCAAGACATCACGCTTTGTCCAAAGACATTACGCTCTCATCAAAGAAGACATCACGCTTTGTCCAAGACATTACGCTCTGTCCAAAGACATCACGCTTTGTCCGGCGGCTCCTTCGAGACTTGGTCTACCACTACTTCGACAAAGTTTAAGTTCGTCGGGTTAATTTAAGACTTTACTATATGCATACAACCTAAGGGAATTTCTTAATACAAGGTCTAACATGATCGAACCCATCAGTTGGTTCCTAAGCGCAGTGTAAATTGCACCCCATGGATTTCGAAGCGAAACATGCTCGCTTTTTTGCGAGTAGCCACAACTCGATTCCAGAAAATTTTTAACGTATTCATGCACGAAGGTAAACTTTCTAAACACCCTATATCATGCTAATTCATCATACTTGACCTATTAATCTGAGAATCAACAAGACTCAAGTTAAGAACGGAGTAGAAATTATACCTTCTCGAGCTTTAACCTTGATATATCACACACTGATTTGGTAATGCTTAGCAACTAAGAATTCTTTACTCAGATTTCTCCAACACTCTTATCACTAAAACAGATTGCCCTAGTGGCTTGTATTTAAAGAGAAAACATGGACCAAACACTTGCTTTACCCAATGTTGGGATTCATGGTGCAATAGAAATGAACAATGGTTATTTAAGGAGTTGTTCAATCACTCCATACCAGTCACTTAGCTAGCCATGCATGCCTAGGATTAGCAGCTTGAAAATTTGCGTAAAGAGAGTTTAGGCTACTGTTCTTTGTACTTGGTGACCCTAATTTGGGGACAAGAGAGTAGATCTCAGACATAGACAAGGGCTAGTCGGTCAGGCCCACTGCCCCACGCCACATTTTAATTTAACCAATACCTTGTACTCTCAGTTAACTATTTTGTTGGATTTCGAATGGATTCTAAATATCCCAAGTTTATTGGGCTAGCTCAAAAGTCCATCAATTAACTTATTGGGCTAGACTCCCAATTTATTATTTGGACTTTAAACATGCAAATACTTAATCATCCTTTACTAAGTCCATCATTGTGTCACACAAGACATTTCATGAACCTATCTTATCGATCATCAATAGCTCAATTTTAATTCAATTGAGTTACTCTCCTCATGCCACGTAAGCATTTGTAAAATAAATAATTCACCGGCTCTATTTAATAATAATATTAAATCATAAAATTTACGGGTATTACAATGTGACATCCCAGATTTTTAGAAATTATAAATGAGAATTTTATAAATAAAAGTATTATTTATGAGATATGTTGGGTGTGAGGATGTGTATGTCATATATTGTAGAATATGTGAATTGATGTGAAGAAAATGTTTTATATTAATTTTAATATATATAAATATTTAATTGAATTATTTATTGAGTTAAATAGATAAATTTTGTTTTGATTATAGAGTAATGTAATTAAGTGTAGCAGATTAATTAAATGAATATTTAGTATTTAATTTAATTAATATAATAATTTTATGTTATAGTTCTAATTTAATTGAGATAATTAAATTAGATGAGTTAGGTGATGATTGTTACACAAAATTATAATTAACAAGTAAATATAATTATGTGACAATTTGATGAGATTGATTGATGTTAAGCTATTGATTAATTAAAATAATGAGTATTTTCCAAACATGGTCTTAGGCTTTTCAAGTTCAAATTGGTGTAACCTATGTATTAACTAGTAATTAGTATATCTAATTATTACTAGGAGTTACATATATTATATATTACTAGTATTGTATATTATATGTATATACTACAAGTTAGTATTTTAGTTTTAGAAAACAAACCAAAGAAAGAAGAAGAGAGTTAGAGAGAGTTGTAGGAGAAGAAGAAGAAGAAGAAAAAGAAGAAGAAGGGAAAGCTTTGAGAAGACAAAACAAGCCCCATCATCATCATCATCTCCATCTCTCTCTTAAATTTATACTAATAAAGTTATAATCTAAATTCCTTGTTTTAATTATATTTTTATGTTCTTCATAATGTAGATAATTGTTATGTAGAAGTTGCATTGAGAAATTGAGAGAGATAGAGAGAAATAGAGGAATTGAGATGAGCTAGAAGAAGAAGTAGAAGAAAAAAAAAAGCTAGAAGAAGGTAACTTCTAAACTCTTATTTAATCCTTGATTTTTTTTGGGTAGATTTATGTTCTAGGGTAGTAGATCATGCTTAATCTGTTTGTATTGGTTTAATCTTGGATTATTAAGAATCAAACAAGAGGATTCAAGAGAGAAAATGAAATGGAAAGAAAATTTGAAGAACAAAATTCGTAGGTTTTTAGTAATTGTGAACATATCTTGTGAAATTCATACCTCTTTGGGTATAATGAGTTAGAAAGTGAGTCTTATATCAAATCGAAGATATGGAAGTAAGCTATATTCTGAAAGTGGAATCACATGAAAACTCTTTATAGATTTCTTGCAATGTCTGTTTTAGTAAGGCTGGTACGAAGGGAAAATAATCTTTCCAGAAAATCAAAACTGTTACGGTTTCTAACTTTGAAAAATTTATATAAATTCGTGTGTTTTGAATCTGAAGAAATTTAAAACTGAAAGGTTGTAGATATGGGTGTTTACTAGCTAGATACGCGGGATTGAGCCATTTTATGGACCAGATCATGTCCGAAAGAAATTGTTTAGTAAGGATGTCCAGAAAATGAAATTTTCTAGACTAGTTGATGAATTACAGAATCTGGTTTAGATGGATAAGGGTCTGACCTTAAGGCCTAGATGAGGTTCTAGTACACTGAGTTAGGGTTAATTCTATATAAGAAGGAACAACAACGGACATGTAACGAACGAGTTACGTTAAAACGAAAACAACGTTTTGTTAAAGAAATTGTGAAGATGAGTTTTAGAATTTTGTTTGAATTAAGATTTTGGGTGATGATATATTTTGATGAATAAAAATATGTTTTGACATATGTAATGAGTATAGATATGTGTTTATCATATTCTATGCATAATTAACCATTTAAGATCAAGAGTTGAGATAAGTTAATGTGTGCACATATCGTGCTCGATAAAATGCCTAAGAGTAATAGTGTTTTCTAAACTTTGGTATACAAAGTGTCTAACTAATGGCTAATATTGGATATCTAAGTATGAAAAGATGATAATACAAGAATAATAATAGAAAGAAATCAAAAAGGGTAATTTTTGATTTATGAAGGAAAATTAAACATGTAAACAATGTGTTGAATATGCATTTTTGAAACCAAAGTGGTATAATAAAATGGTGTGATATACGCACATTAAACTACAAGTGTGATAGTCTAGCATGTGTGGTGATGAAAATGAAAAATAAAACCGAGTTGCATATAAAATAGTTAGATGTCTATAAAGAAATTATAAAGGATAATAAGATAAAGTAAGGTCTTAGAATAAATTTGACCATGAGATTCAAGATTGATTTTATTTATTATCAATCTCACATACGATTAGGGTTGTGCAAGGACGCCAAGTATTAGCGTATTGGTAAAACGCCTAGAAGGCAAGTCTTTCAGTTCCTTTTTGCTATGTGAACTTGATGATGAACTGTTTTAAAATTTTAGTGTAGGAAGTATTGTATATATCAAAAGTATGAAATGTGAAAGTCAATCTATGACTATGATGATTAAGCTATGAATGATGATTGAGCAATCTTTATAGTTGTTATGTGAACTACAACATGTATGCTATGTTTGTTTTATGATTATTCTTATATGTTGAGCATGTTATTATATGCTACGTGATGCATGAAAACTGTTAGATTTTGTTAATGCATCGAGCTCAACCTTGCAAATAACCATTTTTACTGTGTCAAGAATTGAAGGTAACACTATGTGCTACTTGAATGACGTGGATCAGAAATAATACACGGAGATTAATATTTTAACAAAAGTTGTTATTTCTTTATACCATGATTAAGATTCATGAGATGTACTAAATGTTTATGATGTATAATTTTATGTTGAGTTGTAAAGCTAAAGTTAGAGTTATCTGATATGTAAAGGTTATCGGATTGAAATGTAAAATTTTATATAATAATAGTGATAAAGTGAATCATAAAATAAGATTGATTCAAAGACATGTAGATGATAAAGGTTTGATTCAGGGAATTAAAGTAAGAAGACATAAAAGTTTAAATTATTCCATATTTTATAATGTTTAGCATCAAATAATGATGTAAAATCAGAAGGTAGATGTGTTATTAACGACCAAAGTTGAGAATTAAATTGTATGAATTTTGGGGTCGTTATAGTTGGTATCAAAGCTGTAGGTTATAAATCTTAGGTAGGAGTACCTTAGGCTATAACCTTAGAGAAGGAAGGTGAATATAATGAAAGCATAAGCTCAAATAGAGTTTGAACAATAAGGGATTAAAACTTGCGTGAAAGGATTCAAAGAAGAATCTTGCAGAGTTATAAGGAATATGAATGTGGGGTTACCCAAATCCAATAATAAGGATGTAAGGTGATAATAAATAGACAATGTCTATAAAAAAGAGAATGATAAAGAAGTTAAGAATAGAGAGTTATATCTAAGTGGTGCAATTGTACTCTTTCGTAGTTGATGTATGGTATCTGGGCTAAACGATTCCTTCATAGAGCGAAGGTATATACGAACTAACAACTCGGAACCTAGTTTGTTGGTTGTTTGTGGGAAACCACTCAGCGTACCATATTGAAACTGGTAGAGACTCGATGTGTACCAAGTATAGAAAGTGGATACGTATGATGAAAGTGTAGAACTTGAATGAAATGTTGAGCAATGTAAATGAAGTTAGAAATTCTTAAAGGAAGAATTGTTATATAAACAAGAAGATTCAAAGAAGAATCTTGAAGAGATATAAAGATAAGAAAGTGGAGTTTCCTAACTCCAAAAGCCAAGATAATGAATAATGTCATAAATGATGAAAAAGAGAAAGAAAGAGGATCGTAAAACAAAACGATCACGAGTTAATAAAAGAATTTTAAGGGAGTTGATTATAGAATAAGATCACGACGGGGTCCGTTTAAGTTATAAAAGAAAGATGGTCTATAATGTTTGAATAATTATAGCTTAATGCTATGAAGATGGTGTACTATGAAAAAGTACGAGATAACTCATGAGGAGTTATAGATAATGTGATACGAGGAATTCGTATCGAGCAAAGAGCAAGTTAAGAGTAAGATAGAGTTAGGTGGGATTTCAATTGAGGACTCATGTGATGGCTGAGTTGTCCAAATCTTTGTATGGGCGAGGGATTTGTGCTTTCACTTAGTTTATCATATTGATAATCATTGGAATGTTGGTGTCGCGCTATCAATGTATATGTAACGAAAAGGTGATTCTTTTCTCATGTGTATGTTTGATAGTTAGAAACTATTAAGATTAGACAGATATTATTAGGATTAGGCGCAGTTCTTAAAACTAATGCATATGGTAAGTTCGTGACTCATAATAATATGGTATGTTTTGAACCCCTCAGCGAATGGACGCCTATGGTCTGACTAGGATAAGTTCTTAAACTCATATTATTGTGGCAAGTCCTGAACTTCCAATGTGCGGTAAGTTTGATGAACTGGGGTACAATTAAGTTATGAATGAAGAATTGAGGACTATGGGAATAGATAGAATTATTAAGCAATGGATCAGTATCGAAAGTGGAGACATAAAATTTTCCAAATCTTCTAGCTATGCTAGACTTCAAATTTTTGACATCAAGCTAAATTCTCACTATGTGCCTTTTGAAAATGAATTTTTACTCACAACGCATGGTGACAAATGTGTATGTGTGGACTTCGGGACACTGACACATCGTTACCTGTTGAGATATGATATCACTAAAACTGATTTTCAAAGATTTTTGAACTATTTAAAGAATAGTCTATGCTAATTGTTTCATTTAGATGAAAATGATTTTAAAATATCAAAATGTATTTTATATCATTAATGCATCATGGAACCCGTGCAAAGATGATAAAAATGATGGAGTCATCAATGCAAAGATTACCTAGTGTTGGATGTGATCTAAGGATCGTCAAATTACTATGGTATGATGTACTATGATAAAATCACCAAATGACGGAATCCTCAATCGAATCGTAAATATCAGGTGTGGTATCATGGCGTCATAAAAAGATTTTTGAGATTTCTTTGAGATATGAGAATACATATGTATGTATGTATATGTATATTTTGGTTGATGTCCGAATTGTTGTAGAGGTCTATGCTATTTGATTCAGCTAGACAAATATTGAAAGATGTTCATGAAATTCAAGAGTTTCTTGAGAAGTTATGCCAAACCAAATTGTTTTGGTGCGGATTCAGATGTTGAAAAGCTGAGATGAACAACCCTATTATTAGGGGTTACGCTTAGTTTTATACTTTGCGCTGAAATGTTTGTATACAATACATGTACAATAGGTTGATCACCTAGAGTACTTGCGGAGGGTGTTTTTCAGTCTTTGTGATTGATAAATATTCTGCCAAAGAGGGTTTAAAGTGTGAAGAACCGGGGGTGAAGCACTATTAAACCTAGAGAATAGAGTTCATGGTCTTGTGACCCTCAGCATGATTTGGAATCTTTTAAATTCTTGAGTTATTCATACTACTTCACAATTATTGAACAATTGTGGAGGATTCTTGTTATTCTGCAAGATGGAAGTGAAAAAGGAAAGTATTCCTTAGAAAGAAGTAAGTCGTAGAATACGACACTGAATGATGAATGTGTTGAATAAGTGAGAAAACAAATTTTGAAGTGAGAAGGATGTGAGTTATCAAAGAGTAATGTGAAACTTTTAATAGAAAAGTTTAATAATTGTAGAATGATGTTTGCGGAAAGAAAGTGGTTATAGAAACCAATGAATGAATTAAATAGTAAAGTAAAAATTTACTTTGATAGATTGAATGAATAAAGATTAATAAATAAATAAAAAAATTCGAGGACGAAATTCTTAGAAGAAGGGGTGAATGTAATGTCCCGAAAGTTTGATCATATAATATATGATAATGATCCTTAGAGAAAGATAATGAACGGGTTAAAGAATATGTAATACTCAAATATAATTGAGTCTAAGTAAATTTTATGAAATAAAACTTATAAGAATTTATTATCAAGAATGGTAATAGTAGAAAATATAAAACCTATATTAAGGTAATGTGTTGAAGTTATTCAATGAATAGATTTGAGGAAAACCTGAGTAAGGTAGGGTTTCGATGATTCCGAGGACGGAATCCTTATAAGGAGGGAATGATGTGACATCCCAAATTTTTAGAAATTATAAATGAGAATGTTATAAATAAAAGTATTATTTATGAGATATGTTGGGTTTGAGTATGTGTATGTCATATATTGTAGAATATATGAATTGATGTGAAGAGAATGTTATATATTAATTTTAATATATATAAATATTTAATTGAATTATTTATTAAGTTAAATAAATAAATTTTATTTTGATTATAGAGTAATTTAATTAAGTGTAGCAGTTAATTAAATGAATATTTAGTATTTAATTTAATTAATATAATAATTTTATAAGTTATAGTTCTAATTTAATTGAGATAATTAAATTAGATGAGTTATGTGATGATTGTTACACAAAATTATAATTAACAAGTAAATATAATTATGTGACAATTTGATGAGATTGATTGATGTTAAGCTATTGATTAATTACAATAATGAGTATTTGCCAAACATGGTCTTAGGCTTTTCAAGTTCAAATTGGTGTAACCTATGTATTAACTAGTAATTAGTATATCTAATAATTACTAGGAGTTACATATATTATATATTACTAGTATTGTATATTATATGTATACACTACAAGTTAGTATGTTAGTTTTAGAAAACAAACCGAAGAATGAAGAAGAGAGTTAGAGAGATTTGTAGGAGAAGAAGAAGAGGACGAAAAAAGAAGAAGAAGGGAAAACTTTGAGAAGACAAAACAAGCCCCATCATCATCATCTCCATCTCTCTCTTAAATTCATACTAATAAAGTTATAATCTAAATTCCTTGTTTTAATTATATTTTTATGTTCTTCATAATGTAGATAATTTTTATGTAGAAGTTGTATTGAGAAATTGAGAGAGATAGAGAGAAATAGAGGAATTGAGATGAGCTAGAAGAAGAAGAAGAAGAAGAAGAAAAAGCTAGAAGAAGGTAACTTCTAAACTCTTATTTAATCCTTGATTTTTTTTGGGTAGATTTATGTTCTAGGGTAGTAGATCATGCTTAATCTTTTTGTATTGGTTTAAACTTGGATTATCAAGAATCAAACAAGAGGATTCAAGAAAGAAAATGAAATGGAAAGAAAATTTGAAGAACAAAATTCGTAGGTTTTTAGTAATTGTGAACATATCTTGTGAAATTCATTCCTCTTTGGGTATAATGAGTTAGAAAGTGAGCCTTATATCAAATCGAAGATATGGAAGTAAGCTATATTCTGAAAGTGGAATCACATGAAAACTCTTTATATATTTTTTGCAATGTCTATTTTAGTAAGGCTGGTCCAAAGGGAAAATAATCTGTCCAGAAAGTCAAAACTGTTACGGTTTCTGACTTTGAAAAATTTATATAAATTCGTGTGTTTTGAATCTGAAGAAACTTAAAACTGCAACATTTTAGATATGGACGTTTACTAGCTACACTTGCGAGATTGAGCCATTTTATGGACCGGATCATGTCCGAAATAAATTGTTTAGTAAGGATGTCCAGAAAATGAAATTTTCTAGACTAGTTGATGAATTACAGAATCTGGTTTAGATGGATAAGGGTCTGACTTTAAGGCCTAGATGAGGTTGTAGTACACTGAGTAAGGGTTAATTCTATATAAGAAGGAACAAAAAAGGACATGTAACGAACGAGTTACGTTAAAAACGAAAACAACATTTTGTTAAAGAATTTGTGAAGATGAGTTTTATAATTCTGTTTGAATTAAGATTTTGGGTGATGATATATTTTGATGAATAAAAATATGTTTTGACATATGTAATGAGTATAGATATGTGTTATCATATTCTATGCATAATTAACCATTTAAGATCAAGACTTGAGATAAGTTAATGTGTGCACATATCGTGCTCGATAAAATGCCTAAAAGTAATAGTGTTTCTAAACTTTGGTATACAAAGTGTCCAACTAATGGCTAATATTGGATATCTAAGTATGAAAAGATGATAATACAAGAATAATAATGGAATGAAATCGAAAAGGGTAATTTTTGATTTATGAAGGAAAATTAAACATGTAAACAATGTGTTGAATATGCATTTTTGAAACCAAAGTGGTATAATAAAATGGTGTGATATACGCACATTAAACTACAAGTGTGATAGTCTAGCATGTGTGGTGATGAAAATGAAAAATAAAACCGAGTTGCATATAAAATAGTTAGATGTCTATAAAGACATTATAAAGGATAATAAGATAAAGTAAGGTCTTAGAATAAATTTGACCATGAGATTGAGTATTGATTTTATTTATTATCGATCTCACATACAGTGTAGGTTGTGCAAGGACGCGAAGTATTAGCGTGTTGGTAAAACGCCGGTAAAGGCAAGTCTTTGAGTTCCTTTTTACTATGTGAACTTGATGATGAACTGTTTTAAAATTTTAGTGTATGATGTATTATATATGTCAAAAGTATGAAATGTGAAAGTCAATCTATGACTATGATGATTGAATTATGAATGTTGATTGAGTAAGGAACTCAATCTTTATAGTTGTTATGTGAACTATAACATGTATGATATGTTTGTTTATGATTATTCTTGTATGTTGAGTATGTTATTATGTGCTACGTGATGCATGAAAACTGTTAGATTTTGGTTGGAAATATCGAGCTCATTCTTGCAAATAACCATTTTGCAGATTCAAGAATTGAAGGTAACGCTATGTGCTACTTGATTGTTATGGATCAAAAGTGATATATGAAGATTTAATATTCTAGCTAAGTTGTTATTCTTGTAATCCATGTCTAATGTTTCGAATAATGTAGTAATGTTGAATTGTAATATTGTTTTGCGAATGTAAACTATTATAGTATTAAAATGATTCTGAGATATTTAGATGTAAAGGTTGAAGGTTTTGGGAACGAGGATAGTTTGTAATAGAAAATTTTAATTATTCCACAAATTTCAATGGTTGTATTATCGTTTAATGATGTAAAATTAGAGGTTGAATGTATTATTAACGACCGAAGTCGAGAATTAAATTGTATGAATTTTGGGGTCGTTACATCTCTTGTTCCCATTCACTCTGCAGGACAAGGTGAAGAGTTGGTTACACTCTCTACCAGCGGGTTCGATAACAAAATGGGATAACTTGGCTCAGAAATTTCTAGCAAAATTCTTCCCGCCAGCGAAAAATACAAAGATGAAGAATGAGATTACCATGTTTGATCAGAAACACGGGGAGTCATTGTACGAGGAATGGGAGAGATAAAAAGAATTGCTCAGAAAATGCCCACATCACGGATTGCCTAAGTAGTTGCAGATGAATACATTTTATAATGGACTACATGGGAATCTCAGGACCAGTATTGATGCAGCGTCGGGGGGAGCTTTTATGGCAAAGAACTATGAGGAGGCATATCAGTTGATAGGGACAATGGCTGCTAACAATTATCAGTGGCCCACGACAAGAATGACATAACCTACAGTCACTGGAGTGTTAGAGGTAGATGGAGTGACAACAATAACAGCGCAAATTTCAGCACTCTCCAAGAAGTTTGACATTTGGTCAGGAGGACAGACACACCAAGTTGCAGTTATTTGTGAGTTGTGCACGGGTGAACATCCGATGGATCAATGTGCAATCAACCCAGAGTCAGTACAATTTATGGGTAGCGACAACATAATTCCTTAGAATATATACCATAATGCATATAATCAAGGGAATAGGAATCATCCGAATTTTTCGTGGAATAATAATCAGAATCAGCAAGCTCTACGACCATTATATCCCCCAGGATTTTATAATAAACAACAACTAGTTCAACGTCAAGAGAGGAAATCAGATTTAGAGGAGTTGATATCAAAGAATATAACGAGCAACGAGGTAGCCATAAAAAATCAAGCAATGGTAATGAAATCACAAGAGATAGCCATCAAGAATCTAGAAAATCAGATGGGACAAATTGCATTAGCGTTGAATAATAGACCTCAAGGGACACTACCAAGTGACACCGAAAGAAATTCGAATGGAAATCATGAACAGTGTCAGGTAATCACCTTGAGAAGTGGAAAACATTTGGAAGGGAAAGGTGCAAAAAATTCAGCTATATCGGATAACAAAATTGATGACAACAAAGTGACTGAAGAAAAATAGGGTGAGGATAAGCAAATTGAGAAAACAAAGTTAGATGACAAGCCAGTTATGTATCCTCCACCGCCGTTTTAGTAAAGAGTTCAAAAGCAGAAATTAGATAAGTAGTTTGCGAAATTCTTGGAAGTTTTTAAGAAACTGCAGATTAAATCCCGTTCGTAGAAGCCCTAGAGCAGATGTCGAGTTATGAAAAATTCATGAAAGGGATCTTGTCCAGGAAAAATAAATTGGAAGATTTCGAGACATTGGCATTAACAGAGGAGTGTAGTGCTGTTTTACAGCGAAAGTTGCCACCAAAGTTGAAAGATCCAGGGAGTTTCACCATTCCGTGCACGATTGGGAATATGACATTCAATAAATGTTTATGTGGTTTGGGAGCAAGTGTGAACCTTATGCCATTATCAGTATATACAGAATTGGGTTTGCCAGCTCCAAAACCTACGAACATCTCTTTACAGTTGGCGGATAGGTTGGTCATGTACCCGAGAGGCATTGTGGAGGACATATTGGTTAAGGTAGACAAGTTCATATTCCCTGCGAATTTCATTATTCTAGATTTTGAGGAAGATAAGAATATCCCAATCATTCTCGGGAGACCGTTTCTGGCTACGGGTAGGACACTCATCAACGTACAAAAAGGTGAACTAACGATGAGGGTCCAGGATCAAGAAGTAAAATTCAACATTTTCAAGGCAATGAAATTTCCTACGGATGAAGAAGATTGTATTCGGATGGACATCATTGATCAAATAATCAGCGAGGACATGGGAAAGAGTTTGGTTAACGATCCATTGGAAACGACACTATTGGGAGATGAAGAATCAGATGATCCGGAATTTGTGGACTACTTGCAGATGCTAGACTCCTTGCCATGAGTTAACAGATTTAGAGCACCATTTGAACCATTGCATACTGATGAAAAAGCCACAACAAGGATAAAACTGTCATTGGAGGAGCCACCGACTCTTGAACTTAAGCCACTCCCTAAACACCTCAGGTATGCATACTTAGGCCATTCTAATTCTTTACATGTTATTATTTCTGCTGCACTTAACGAATTGCAGGAAGAAAAGTTGCTGAGAGTGCTTAGGGACCACAAATCGGCTATAGGATGGACAATCGCTGATTTCAAAGGAATCAACCCATCCTTTTGCATGCATAAAATTCTGATGGAAGACGATGCAAGAACGATAGTGGAGCAACAGAGACGGCTTAACCCTATCATGAAAGAAGTGGTTAAGAAAGAAGTCTTGAAATGGTTGGATGCGGGTATCATTTACCCGATTTCAGACAGTAAGTGGGTCAGTCCGGTGCAATGTGTGCCAAAAAAGGGAGGAATGACAGTGGTTCAGAATGATGATAACGAGCTAATTCCAACAAGGACAGTGACCAGTTGGAGGGTTTGCATGGACTACATGAAGTTGAATAAGGAGACCTACAAAGATCACTTTCTGTTCCCCTTTATTGATCAGATGTTGGAAAGATTAGTGGGACATGAGTACTATTGCTTGTTGGACAGATATTCGGGTTATAATCAGATTGTAATTGCTCTTGAAGACCAAGAGAAGACTACATTCACGTGCCCATACGACACATTCGCATTCAGGAGAATGTCGTTCGGCTTATGTAATTCACCCGCTACCTTCCACAGGTGTATGATGGCCATCTTTTCGGACATGGTGGAGAAAAATGTGGAAGTCTTCATGGATGACTTCTCTATCTATGGGGATGACTTTGATACATGTCTGGAGAATTTGGTGATGGTATTAAAAAGATGCACTGACACGAACTTGGTCCTTAACTGGGGAAAGTGTCACTTCATGGTTGAAGAAGGCATAATTTTGGGGCACAAGGTTTTGGCTCAAGGTTTAGAGGTTGATAAAGCGAAGCTGAAAACAATTGAGAAACTTCCTCCACCAAGTTCAGTTAAGGGAAGTCAAAGTTTTCTGGGACATGCTGGGTTTACAGACGATTTATAAAAGACTTCTCTAAAATTGCAAAACCTCTGTGCGGTCTTTTAGAGAAGGATTCGGTTTTCAAGTTTGATGAGGAGTGTAAATTAGCATTCGAGTTGTTGAAGAATAAATTAACCACAGCTCCCGTCATCGTCGCGCCGGATTGGACCATGCCCTTCTAATTAATGTGTGATGCAAGCGACTATGCAGTTGGGGCTGTTTTGGGTCAACACTGAGAGAAGGTATTTCACGCCATATATTATGCAAGTAAGACACTCACAGAGACTCAAATGAACTACACAACTACGAAAAAGGAATTGCTTGCAGTGGTGTATGCATTTGATAAATTACCGGCGTACTTGATCGGGACAAAGGTAATAGTTTATACAGATCACTCGGCCATTCGGTACTTAATTTTGAAAAAAGATGCTAAGCCACACCTTATCCGATGGATTCTCCTTTTACAAGAGTTTGATTTAGAAATGAAGGATAGAAAGGGGATGGAGAACCAAGTCACCGATCATTTGTCTAGGCTGGAAAATTAGAATAAAAATAAAGAGGACAATTGTGTAATCAACGAGTCATTCTCGGATGAGCAACTGTTCACGATAACTATATAAATTCAATAGTACGTGGACTTCGCGAATTATCTAGTGAGCAACGTTCTTCCCCCTGATCTTACACGACAACAGAAAAAGAAGTTTCTTCATGAAGTCAAGTGGTATATGTGGGATGAGCCTTACTTATTCAAATAGTGCGCCGACAAGATGATCAGACGATGTGTGCCCTATAGTGAAGTGAGGAACATACTACATGAATGCCACTCATCTGCATATGGGGGACAATACGGTAGTGAGAGAACAGCGGCGAAAGTTGTAATAACCGCAAATTTTATGATTTAATATTAATATTTATATAATTAGAGCCTGTGATTATTTATTTTATAAATGCTTGCATAGCATGAGGTGAGAAATTTTATTGAATTAATTGAACTTTTAATAATTGATAAGATGAGGAGAATTGTGATAAGTTGATGAAATGTCTTGTGTGACACAATGACGAAATTAGTAAGGAATAAATTAATGAAGGGATGCATTACTAAGTAAAAGATGTCAATAAGAGTGGTGGTGTATAATTAAATTATTTAATTATACCAGAATAATAATAAATCATTGAATTGGTTGAAAGCTTATTTAGAAAGAATAAATCATTTTTGTGAGTAACTTAAATTATGAGAATTAACCCAACTTATTAATAATTATTAAGGTGGTGTTATTTGGGTAAATTAAATTAATTAGTCTACTGCCATAATAATTAAGTATTTACATGATAGAACCTAGCCATGTGAATTATTTTACCCACCCATTTAATTTTCGGCAACCTCATGTTATTATTCCCCATTTAAATTTTTTTTTGCCCATTATTTCGGCAGCCTCATGTCATTTCCCTACCTAATTGATTTTTTTCAAGCCATGTAATTCGGCAGCCTTAGAATTTTATCACTCACTTTTGGCAGCCAAGTATTGGTGGTAACTAAGTTGGTGGTAGGTGATTAGCCTTAGAAATTTTTCCATTTTCGGAAATTGCATGGTGACTAAAAGCTATTAGTCTTGGAAAATAATTCCAGCAAGCTTAGTTCTAGTGAATGGGGTGCAAGAAAAAGGGGTTGGCGTGTCTTGTATGTATGGGTGGTTAGTAGCACTTGTCATATGTGATGGATATATTGAGTACTAGGTAGCTATAAAGTTATTATAGGTAATGGCCATGCATGCTTTTAGTTAATGCAAACACTTTTCTCTTTAGTATATATATACACCCCATACTCTAGTGATCCTTTACAAAAAAAAAGAAGAAACAAGAACCAAGTGAGAAGGGTGGTCGGCAGCAGTAGACTTTTTTATTCTTGGCAACCAATTTGTTTTCTTCAAGCTAAGGTATGGAGATTAATTAGTTAAATAAAATTCTTCTATTTAAATTCTAGTACACCTTTTTCTTCTTTTTTTTTTGTAGTAATATGGATATATTGTGTTGCTTGTAAATTAGTATGCTAAATTAAATGTGTGCATGCTAAATTAATATTTACCATGTGTTTCAAAATAAATAAATTATATTGCATGAATGCATAATTAATTTCGTAGAAAAAAAAAGGATTAGAAAAAGTGTCGCCAAAGATGGAAAATATATTCCTACTTGTAATAATTATTCTATTATTTACGTTGATTGGGTTTTAGCTCTCTAGTCTTGTTGACTATTTGTTTGAAGAGTTGTATAACTAATATACTTGCTTGAATGGAAATTGGTGGGTCTTATTTTGCACGTGTCTTTTTTGGTGCTCCTTGTTACTCTTGTTTTTTTTTCATTAGGATACTGTTAAGCATGTATAAAAAAAAGAAAAAAAAGAAAGGCAATCATGCATAAATAAAGTTGGTAGGGACGGGTAGGTGTATATATTAAGATGATATTTGTGACTTTTACTTGTGTATAGAGGTACTGCTAAGTATAAAAAAAGAAAAAAAAAGAAACAAGCAACAAGCATGTATTGGAGTGATGGTGGGGCCGGTTGGTGTATCAAATAAAAGGGTGATATATGTGATTTTATTTGGGTTATAAAGTGCTGCTATATTCGTTCTTTTGCTAGTTCGGCCGGTGTGCATGGCATGTTACTACCATGTTAAATTTTCTTTTATGCAATAAAAGTGCTACTTATTTTTGCTAATTTCGGCTGTAATTGTGCATGAAAAATTTTGGTACATACTCAATACTTTGGTGAGCCGCTATGTAAAAATAATTATAATAATAATAATAAAATAATAATAATAATAATAATAATAATAAAAATAATAATAAAATGAAATAAAATAAATTGTTACTCCATAATGGTCATGGAGGATAATTAGAGTAATATTAAATGCACTAAGAAGAGTGATTCCATAAAATGGGATGTTTATTTGTGTATTGTCATTTAAACTCCAAATTTCTAAAAATTAGTTCAGATAACTAATTGAGCAACGGTTTAATAAATAAATGTTATGTGCTTAGTTTTCTTATTTGTGAGCATAAATGTGTAGCAAGTAAGAAATGTAGTATTTTCATTTTTTGAGAGACTTGTACCTTAAACTAGGATGACATGTGAATTATAGCTAAGTAAGTCAGTTTTCAATAACCACTAATTTGTACGACTATATTATTATATTATAGGCAGTATACGTGACAAGGTGTCAAAGGTAACATAATCGACGAACGAGGCAAGTTCCTACTTCTTACACTGTATACCTTCGAATTGTTGTCTCAAGCAAATATCTGTTCTTATTCGAAAATCATTTATATGCCTTGACATTGTTGCAAGCATTGGACTCATCGTTCTTAATTGCATTATAAAAATTGGTCTAAGCCTTTGATTCGACTAGACTATTACTTTGTGTTAAAGGCTATCCAAACCAATTGACTTGGTGAGGACTATCGTAAATCTACTGAGATGAACAACCCTCATTGAAGGGGAAATTATATATTGTCGGGAAACCGACGTGCGCACCCAAGTATGATTAAATGTTATGCATAACGTAGGGTACTTAGGCTGATCACCTGTTGTATTCGTTTATATTGGATTACAGTGTAATACTGTTAATTCTAGTAAGAGTTCTTAGTCCTAAGTGACTGCTCAGTACTCATTCATGTTGAACCTCGAAATGAATAAATCCTAAAATTGTTGATATACTTCAGTCTATAACGACACCTATTGAATACTCTTGATATTTCTTGATATCCTTGAGCTACTTATTATTATTATACCCTTGAAAGATTTAAATGCTATAACTGCTTGTCCTTCTGGCTACATTACTTGCTGGGAAAACTTGTTGCTCATTCTTGCTTCCTAAAACATTACAGTTAAGGCAGAGCAAGGCGGTACTTCAGGACAGGACAAGGGAAATGGCAAGGCGACGGAATAACTTAGTCCCTAAGACTAGAAGTATTATTATTATTGTTATGCTTGTTATGATGTATTCAAGAATGATTAAGTTATGTTTAAGTTAATCACTGAATTGTCGTAGTAATGGTTACGGTACCTTGGGACGCAAATATTTATATTATATCAATGTAAATTATTCTATTATTTTCCGTTGTTAATGATTTAGTAAGATATTCGTAGTTGCACGTGATGCACCGAATTCGAGATATGGGTGTCCGAATTTTGGGGGCGTCACAGGTTGGTATCAAAGCTATAGTTATAAACCTTAGGAGCGAGAGCCCTTAGATTATAACTTAGGAGAACATTAGAAGATAGAGAGGGATGAAACTCATATAGAGTTCTCATAGAGAGAGACTTAGCATGTTATAGAATATAACTTCATTCTATACAATGAACTTATGTTATTTAACATTCTAATGGAGTTGTTGTTTGTTTTGTCTTGTGTTGGTGATTGTAGGATGACTAACATGGGAGGACCTAGCCGAGTAGTAGAAGAGGAGCCGCGTGACATACACGTGGTATATGAGATACCATTGATAGCAGAGCCTATATCAACTGTAGTCCCTATTGATGATGATGATGATGAGGAGGAGGAAATGGAGCCAATACCCGAGGAGTCTGATCCAGAGGAGGAGCCTATGGAGGAGTGTATGGTGGACGAGCCCATGGAGGACTCCGACGAGGCTACTTTTGAGGATAGGATGTTGGGGGAGTATGATGAGCAGATTTTAGAGTTAGGGTGTAGAGTTGAGGAGTTAGAGGCTGAGACTAGGGACAGGAGTCCGAGTTTCCAAAGGCTGAGGGACGAAGACCACCAGGAAAGTTAGTGATGCAGAGAGATGGAGGTAGAGATTGCTCACCGTAAGGAGGCGAGGGGATCCAAATGGGGCTTTGTTTCACAGTATGTGGCTAGGAATGTAGAACTGGTGGGAAATTGAAAGAAATGGAGCAGAGGGAGTTGAGCGGGAGGACGGAGAAGGAAGCTATCCGTACTTTCGAGTAGAGATGGAGGTAATGGATAGGATCCATTTCAAGAGAAGTGGGAAGGGCCAATGATAGGGCTAACGATCTAGAAGATGAAGTGAGGTACAAAAGGAGGAAGATGAACAGGGATGGGCTATGCACATCTGCGCATGCGGCCATGGGGAGACTGATTGATGGGGTGAATCACTACCCGACAGAACAGGGACAGACTCGACACACCATAAACCGAGATTTGGTGGTGCACATGACTCAGAGGGAGTACCAGAGCGCTGTGGATCGCGGGATGATGGATTAAGTCTAGGCGTTAAAAGTTATTAGTGGTAGTTCGTTATGTGGTGTATAATCTGTTGTTGTAATTTCAACCTTTTATGTAGAATGTGAGATAGTTGTAAGCCCCAAACTTTTGAGTTATATTAGAGGGGTAGTATGTTAATGGTTGTCCCCATCTTTTGTGATATTAGGGGATAAGTTGTGTCATTTATAGAAGTATGCTGGAGATAACCATGTAATGTAACAATTTGGCATATGAATATAAATGATCTTGTTCTGAAATGTATTCCGAAATCTTGTGCATTTTATGGAAAATTGTTTAAGTAATATAATTAGATAATAAAAATGGGACTGTCATGATGTAGGAAAATGCCGCCAGACGTAGATTAACTGCACTTAGGAAGAGTCGGTTAATGATGAGAGAGGACAAGTAGATCCCATTCGAGAGGCTTGTAGATTTGTTAGGGAGGCTCTTAGGGAAGAAATGAACAAGTACCACCTGTTCCCCAAGTAGCTCGGCCGCAAAACTTCAAGGACTTTAAGAGTGTAGGACCTCCGAATTCATGGGTACTACCGACCCTATCGTGCATAAACGTGGATCAAGGAAATGAAGAAAGCTTTCTCCATTGCTCGTGTTTGAAGACCGTAAAATCGTGTTACACCATATATGATGAGGGGTGAAGCAAACTCTTTGGTGGGAAGCAAATCAACAGAGAGGGCGGAGAAGGGACTATAACACAGGAAAGGTTTAAGACCTTGTTCTTTGAGAATTACTTCCCGAAGAGCATGAAGAATAGGATGGAAGTAAAGTTCTTAGAACTAAAACAAGGGGAGATGACAGTGGCACAGTATGCGGCCAAGTTCAATGAACTCGCACGATTCGCAACACATCAAGTAGACACTGAAGAAAAGAAATCTCGACGCTTCGAACTTGGACTAAAACCTTGGTTGTTCAACAAGGTGTCGGTCCTTCAAATAGACTCGTTCGCCATATTATTGGAGAAGGCGATAATTGCTAAGGGAGGTAGCGAGGCATTGAGCCAATACAACAAAGAGAAGAAGAACAAAAATGCTGGGGGAGAGACTCGTGGAGGTAGTAGCACTGGTGGAAGTTATCTGGGAAAGAGGAAATGGGATAACCGCAACAACAACACCAACCATCGAAACATCAACCAGTCAAGAAGTTATCAAGGAGGGTTTAAGAAAAGAAGTGAAGCTTGCTCGAAATGCGGGAAAAACCATCAAGGGGAATGCTGGAAGGGGCGCAGCGTCTGCTACAACTGCGGCCAAGAAGGGCACATTTCACCCAACTGCCCAAAGCCGAAAAAGATCAAGGGATGTTTTGCGTGTGGCTCAACTGAGCATCAAATCAGGGATTGCCCAAAGAAGGGAAGCAACGGAGGAAGCGACCAATGGGGAGGGACAATAATGATGATCGGCGGACCAACGTAATCCAACCGAAATGCATTTGCCAACCTTTAACATGACTTGTCCAAGACGCAAAGGATCGCAAGGGGCGTGGTGTCGGTATTCTCCCAATCAATAATATAAATGCATATGTATTATTTGATTCGGGTGCTACCTATTCCTTTGTGTCTGAAGAATTTGCTAATCGACTAAATATACCTCCTGAACATTTAGAAAACTCATTGAACGTAGAGATTGCGAATAAGGAAGTAATTCCCATAGAGTTTGTTTACCGAAACTGTTGGGCAAACATTAGAGGTCACGAACTAAACGTAGACTTAATTTTGATTAAACTGGGAGAGTTTGATGTGATATTAGGAATGGATTGGTTATCCAGCTACGCTGCGATAATCGATTGTCAGAAGAAGAGTGTGTACCTTCAGACCTCAAATCGATCTAAGGTAGTGTTTTATGATAGCTCATCGCTCAAGCAATCGTGTTGCCTTATGATGATGCAGGCTAAGAAATTATTAAAGAAAAGATGTGTAGGTTATTTAGCCTATATAGTGGACACTCAACAAAAGGGAATAGAAATGAAAGATATACCAGTGGTAAAAGATTTCCAAGACGTGTTTCCCGACGAACTGCCTGGTCTTCCGCCAAACAGAGAAATTGAATTCATAATAGACTTAGCACCGGGAACTGCACCAATTTCGAAAGCCCCATATCGTATGGCGCCAGAAGAAATGAAGGAATTGATGATTCAATTGCAAGAACTACTAGATAAGGGTTACATTCGGCCAAGTGTGTCTCCTTGGGGAGCACCAGTGTTGTTTGTAATGAAAAAGGATGGATCGATGAGGCTCTGTATCGATTATCGGGAGTTGAACCGAGTGACAACTAAGAATAGATATCCATTGCCAAGGATAAACGACCTTTTCGATCAACTGAAGGGAGCGAAGTGTTTTTCCAAGATAGATTTACAAACGGGTTATCATCAGTTGAAAGTGCGAGAGGAAGACATACCAAAGACGGGGTTTCGAACTCGCTACGGACATTACGAATTTCTAGTGATGTCATTTGGGTTAACCAATGCTCCGGCAGCATTCATGGACTTGATGAACCGGGTTTTCAAGCCATACTTAGATAAGTTCGTAGTAGTATTTATCGATAACATTTTGATTTATTCAAAGACGAAGGAAGAGCACGATGAACACCTGAAGATGGTATTGGAAGCATTGAAAAGGGAGAAGATGTACGCTAAATTTTCAAAATGTGAATTTTGGATGGAAAGGATTCAATTTCTAGGACACGTGGTAGATCAAAATGGAATTTTCGTGGATCCTGCAAAGGTGGAAGCGGTAAGTAACTGGGAACAGCCGAAGATGCCAACAGAAGTTAGGAGTTTCTTAGGTTTAGCCGGGTACTATCGAAGATTTATCCAAGATTTTTCTAAGATAGCAACCCCGCTGACCAATCTAACAAGGAAGATAGAGAAGTTCGTGTGGACGGAGAAATGTGAGGAGAGTTTCAAAGAATTGAAGAGGAGGTTGAGTGAGGCGCCTGTATTATCATTACCAGATAATACGGGAGGATTTGTGGTGTATAGTGATGCATCACATAGAGGACTTGGTTGTGTGCTAATGCAACATGGCAAGGTCATTGCATATGCCTCACGACAGTTGAAAGATTTCGAAAAATGATACCCTACCCATGACTTGGAGTTAGCGGCGGTAGTCTTTGCATTGAAGATTTGGAGGCACTATTTGTATGGAGAAAAATGTGAGATATATACGAATCACAAGAGTCTGAAATATATCTTCACACAGAAGGAGTTGAACATGCGACAAAGAAGATGGTTGGAATTAATCAAGGATTACGACTGTGAAATTCTTTATCACCCGGGAAAAGCAAACGTTGTAGCCGACGCTTTGAGTAGAAAAGGAAGGGAGAAGTTATTCAAATTGACAACTCAAGAGGAATTAATAAGAGAAATGGAAAAGTTGGAATTAGAGGTGGAGGAACCAAAAGAAGCGGAAGGAAAATTACTCATGATGAGAGCTCACCCGACGTTATTGGATAGAATAAAGGAAGCACAAGAGAAAGATGAAGAATGTGAGAAGATGAAGAAGAGAATAGTAGAAGATAAGGAAGAAAGGTTCAAAGTGGATAAGGACGGTATATTGAGATTTGAGGGTCGAGTATGGGTGCCAGCTGTAATCGAACTGAGAGAGGAAATCCTACACGAAGCACACAATACGACGTATTCTGTTCATCCAGGAGGTACAAAAATGTACCGGGATCTTCGACACCATTTTTGGTGGCCTAATTTGAAAAGAGAAGTTGAAGAGTGTGTTAGCAGATGTCTTACTTGTCAAATAGTCAAAGCGGAACACCAGAGGCCAAGTGGACTACTTCAACCACTGGAAATACCAGAATGGAAATGGGAGCACATTACAATGGACTTCGTGGTTGGACTTCCGGTTACACAGAAGGGTTATGATACCATTTGGGTTATTGTGGACCAACTAACAAAGACAGCTCATTTTCTACCCATCAAGATTCGATTCAATTTGAACCAGTTAGCAAATTTGTATGTAAAGAAAATCGTATCGCGATATGGAGTGCCGGTGTCGATTGTCTCCGATCGAGATCCGCATTTCATGTCAAAATTCTGGAAAAGTTTGCAAGAACGAATGGGAACTTAATTGAGATTAAGTACTGCTTATCACCCTCAAACTGACGGGCAGAGTGAACGAACCATACAAACGTTGGAGGACATGCTGAGAGCTTGCGTGATGGACTTCAAGGGTAATTGGGACGACCATTTACCATTGGTAGAATTCGCTTACAATAATAGCTATCATGCGAGTATCGGTATGCCGCCATATGAAGCTCTTTACGGGAGAAAGTGCAGAACACCATTATGTTGGGATGAAGTCGGAGAACGACGACTGTTGGGACCAAAATTAGTCCAGCAAATGGTCAACGTGGTAACAACAATAAGGGGGAGATTGGTAGCAGCTCAAGATCGCCAAAAGAAGTATGCCGATTTGCATCGCCAGAACCGAGACTTTGAAGTCGGTAGTTTTGTATTTTTGAAGGTATCTCCTTGGAAGGGAAAGATCAGATTCGGAAAGAAAGGAAAATTGAGTCCGAGGTTCATAGGGCCATTCGAGATATTGAAGCGAGTGGGCGAAGTGGTATACAAAGTTGCCTTGCCACCCGAACTGGAACACATCCACAACGTGTTTCACATTTCCGTACTACGTCCGTACAAGTCTGACTATAGACACGTGATTTCCTATGAGCCCATTCAAGTAGAGAAGAATCGCATATGAAGAAATTCTGTTAGGATAATAGATAAGAAAGAGCAAACGCTAAGAAACAAAGTTATATCTTACAGAAAGGTTGTTTGGCGAAACCACGATGTCGAGGAGGCCACATGAGAATTAGAAGATAGGATGAGGAGAGACTATCCCCATCTTTTGTGTAACCTTGTATCAATTAGAGGACGGAATTTTTATAAGGGGGAGGATGTAATAACCGCAAATTTTATGATTTAATATTAATATTTATATAATTAGAGCACATGATTATTTATTTTATAAATGCTTGCATGGCATGAGGTGAGAAATTTTATTGAATTAATTGAACTTTTAATAATTGATAAGATGAGGAGAATTGTGATAAGTTGATGAAATGTCTTGTGTGACACAATGACGAAATTAGTAAGGAATAAATTAATGAAGGGATGCATTACTAAGTAAAAGATGTCAATAAGAGTGGTGGTGTATAATTAAATTATTTAATTATACCTGAATAATAATAAATCATTGAATTGGTTGAAAGCTTATCTAGAAAGAATAAATCATTTTTGTGAGTAACTTAAATTATGAGAAATAACCCAACTTATTAATAATTATTAAGGTGGTGTTATTTGGGTAAATTAAATTAATTAGTCTACTGCCATAATAATTAAGTATTTACATGATAGAACCTAGCCATGTGAATTATTTTACCCACCCATTTAATTTTCGGAAACCTCATGTTATTATTCCCCATTTAAATTTTTTTTTGCCCATTATTTCGGCAGCCTCATGTCATTTCCCTACCTAATTGATTTTTTTCAAGCCATGTAATTCGGCAGCCTTAGAATTTTATCACTCACTTTTGGCAGCCAAGTATTGGTGGTAACTAAGTTAGTGGTAGGTGATTAGCCTTAGAAATTTTTCCATTTTCGAAAATTGCATGGTGACTAAAAGCTATTAGTCTTGGGAAATAATTCCAGCAAGCTTAGTTCTAGTGAATGGGGTGCAAGAAAAAGGGGTTAGCGTGTCTTGCATGTATGGGTGGTTGGTAGCACTTGTCATATGTGATGGATATATTAAGTACTAGGTAGCTATAAAGTTATTATAGGTAATGGCCATGCATGGTTTTAGTTAATGCAAACACTTTTCTCTTTAGTATATATATACACCCCATACTCTAGTGATCCTTTACAAAAAAAAAAAAAAGAAACAAGAACCAAGTGAGAAGGGTGGTCAAAGAGAGACTTTTTTTCTTGGCAACCAATTTGTTTTCTTCAAGCTAAGGTATCGAGATTAATTAGTTAAATAAAATTCTTCTATTTAAATTCTAGTACACCTTTTTCTTCTTTTTTTTGTAGTAATATGGATATATTGTGTTGCTTGTAAATTAGTATGCTAAATTAAATGTGTGCATGCTAAATTAATATTTACCATGTGTTTCAAAATAAATAAATTATATTGCATGAATGCATAATTAATTTCGTAGAAAAAAAAAAGGATTAGAAAAAGTGTCGCCAAAGATGGAAAATATATTCCTACTTGTAATAATTATTCTATTATTTACGTTGATTGGGTTTTAGCTCTCTAGTTTTGTTGACTATTTGTTTGAAGAGTTGTATAACTAATATACTTGCTTGAATGGAAATTGGTGGGTCTTATTTTGCACGTGTCTTTTTTGGTGCTCCTTGTTACTCTTGTTTTTTTTTTCATTAGGATCTTTATTAAGCATGTATAAAAAAAAAAAAAAAAGGCAATCATGCATAAATAAAGTTGGTAGGGACGGGTAGGTGTATATATTAAGATGATATTTGTGACTTTTACTTGTGTATAGAGTCTTTGCTAAGTATAAAAAAAAAAAAAAAAAACAAGCAACAAGCATGTATTGGAGTGATGGTGGGGCTTATTGGTGTATCAAATAAAAGGGTGATATATGTGATTTTATTTGGGTTATAAAGTCTTTATATATTAGTTCTTTTTTGCTAGTTCTACGGCAATGTGCATGGCATGTTACTACCATGTTAAATTTTCTTTTATGCAATAAAAGTGCTACTTATTTTTGCTAATTTCGGCTGTAATTGTGCATGAAAAATTTTGGTACATACTCAATACTTTGGTGAGCCGCTATGTAAAAATAATTATAATAATAATAATAAAATAATAATAAAATGAAATAAAATAAATTGTTACTCCATAATGGTCATGGAGGATAATTAGAGTAATATTAAATGCACTAAGAAGAGTGATTCCATAAAATGGGATGTTTATTTGTGTATTGTCATTTAAACTCCAAATTTCTAAAAATTAGTTCAGATAACTAATTGAGCAACGGTTTAATAAATAAATGTTATGTGCTTAGTTTTCTTATTTGTGAGCATAAATGTGTAGCAAGTAAGAAATGTAGTATTTTCATTTTTTGAGAGACTTGTACCTTAAACTAGGATGACATGTGAATTATAGCTAAGTAAGTCAGTTTTCAACAACCACTAATTTGTACGGCTATATTATTATATTATAGGCAGTATACGTGATAAGGTGTCAAAGGTAACATAATCGACGAACGAGGCAAGTTCTTACTTCTTACACTGTATACCTTCGAATTGTTGTCTCAAGAAAATATCTGTTCTTATTCGAAAATCATTTATATGCCTTGACATTGTTGCAAGCATTGGACTCATCATTCTTAATTGCATCATAAAAATTGGTCTAAGCCTTTGATTCGACTAGACTATTACTTTGTGTTAAAGGCCATCCAAACCAATTGACTTGGTGCGGACTATCGTAAATCTACTGAGATGAACAACCCTCATTGAAGGGGAAATTATATATTGTCGGGAAATCGACGTGCGCACCCAAGTATGATTAAATGTTATGCATAACGTAGAGTACTTAGGCTGATCACCTGTTGTACTCGTTTATATTGGATTACAGTGTAATACTATTAATTCTAGTAAGAGTTCTTAGTCCTAAGTGACTGCTCAGTACTCATTCATGTTGAACCTCGAAATGAATAAATCCTAAAATTGTTGATATGCTTCAGTCTATAACGACACCTATTGAATACTCTTGATATTTCTTGATATCCTTGAGCTACTTATTATTATTATACCCTTGAAAGATTTAAATTCTATAACTGCTTGTCCTTCTGGCTACATTACTTATTTGGGCAAACTTGTTGCTCATTCTTGCTTCCTAAAACATTACAGCTTAAGGCAAGCAAGCAATGCGGTACTTTGAGACGTGACAAGGGAAAGGGCAAAATGCGACGAAATAACTTAGTCCCTAAGACTAGAAGTATTATTATTATTGTTATGCTTGTTATGATGTATTCAAGAATGATTAAGTTATATTTAAGTTAATCAACAATTGTCGTAGTAATGGTTACTGAGTACCTTGGGACGCTAATATTTATATTATATCAATGTAAATTATTCTATTATTTTCCGTTGTTAATGATTTAGTAAGATATTCGTAGTTGCACGTGATGCACCGAATTCGAGATATGGGTGTCTGAATTTTGGGGGCGTCACAAAAGTGCTTCAAGCCGGGTTTTATTGGCCTACATTATTCAAAGACGCCCACCAATTTGTTAAAACATTTGATAGATGTCAATGGGTGGTCAACATATCGAAAAGGAATGAGATGCGACTTTAAACAATTTTAGAAGTTGAGAGTTTTGATGTATGGGGCATTGATTTCATGGGGCCATTCCCTTCGTCATTTACCAATCAGTACATTTTGCTTGCGGTGGACTATGTATCAAAGTGGGTGGAAGCCATAGCACTCCCGACTAACGATGCCAAAGTGGTTCTAAATTTTTTGCAGAAGAATATTTTTATGAGGTTTGGAATTCCGAGAGCTATTATAAGTGATGAAGGTAGGCGCTTCTGCAACAGATCGTTTACAGCTCTCTTAGCAAAGTATGGGGTCAACCACAAGGTCGCTACATCATATCATCCCCAAACAAGTGGGGCTGAGGTTTCGAACAGGGAGGTGAAGAGAATTTTGGAAAAGGTAGTGAATCCGAATCAAAAGGATTGGTCTCTTAGGTTGGACGATGCACTATGGGCTTACGAGACTGCGTATAAAACACCGATTGGTATGTCACCATACCAATTACTGTACGGGAAAGCTTGCCACCTACCTGTCGAGTTATAACATAATGCTTACTGGGCAATTCAGAAATTAAACTTTGATCAAGCAGCTGTAGGTGAAAAGAGGCTGCTCTAGTTAAATGAGCTCGATGAATTCCGACTATAAGCTTATGAGAACTCGAAGTTATACAAAGAAAAGGTCAAGAAATGGCACGATTAGAAAATCATGCACCGAACGTTCGAGCCGGGAAATCAGTACTGCTGTTCAACTCACGATTGAGGTTATTCCCAGGCAAGCTCAAGTCAATGTGGTCGGGACCATTCACCATCAAAACAGTTTTCCCACATGGCGTTATTGAAATCTACAATCGAAATCCATTAGAAAGGTTCAAAGTCGACGGTCAACGGTTGAAGCACTATTGGGGTGGTGAGTCCCATTGGGACGTCATCGCAATCACTCTATCCGACGCACCATAAATAGGGAGTAGTCAGGCTGAACGACTTAAAATCAAGCGCTAATTAGGAGGCAACCCAATCATCTTTTATTTTTCCTTATTTTCTCCATACTAATTAAATTGTAGATTAGAATGTTAGTTAGTTTTGATTTATTTCATGTCAATTCAATTATTAGGCGTAAAATTTGAAGTCGTCTTTAGATAATTGTGTTACCATGTTTAGGATTGCTCACAATCTACTTATATGCATGTTTCATGATTGTGCAGGAACCTAACATACATAAGATATGGATTAGCAAGGAAGAAAATAGGAGAACCAATTCAGTGGAAAAACCACACCCCGTGGGCGTGGTCTCTCTTAACACAAAAACCCTCATTTGGTGGGGGTCCCAGTGTTCGTAAGACAGGGAGCAAGCCTGCAGGGGTGGGCCTTTTATGTAGCGCCCCCAAATCCAGGTATCTTCTATCCCGACAGATGGTGCTATACTGTACAACATTCATACATTCATTCAATTGAAAAGTCTCAAAGAATGATTATATCTTCTATATATTTAAAATAATATTTATATTTCCCAGGTTCTATACCCATTACAAAGGTTCTTTGTCATAATATCAGTTACATTACAACAATAAACCTATACTATTATAAGACAGCTCAGTAATTTGCCTTAGCTTTTCCCTTATCCTTTTTCGATCCTTCGGAACGTTCAGTCTTAGCTGCATTTATATGGTTCAAGCAAGAGTGAGCATGACTAGCTCAGGAAGTATAACAATTTAATAACAACATGCTTGACACATAGAAATCGTATATCTTCAATAACTGAACAATAGTTATGAAGTACTATTTATAATTCAAAATAGAACTTCATCTTTTCTTTCAAAATGTTTTACAATAATAACAATATTTAGTAAAACATTCATTCCGGTCAAAGACCTCGAGTATTCATTCTTTATTGGAAAAGGACAACCCGGAAGCAAGTTTGTAAGCCCGATATTACTTACGAGCACTTCTAGGTGATCAGTCTATTATACTCTATGTTGATCAACACTACATCCATTAAACGTATACACGTTTAAGCATTTGGCAACCTCACGTGCCTGTCGCTTTACCGACAAAACATTTGTTTTAACATTTCAGTCTTCTTTTGAAAACCATATCAAGTAGTTGACAAAAGATAGCAACATTTGATAATAAATGAATAGATTATCAATACATCAAGTCTAGACAAAGAAACTGACTTTAACTTCAACATACTTCAATTCATGCGAAAGAATACATGAACTTCAAAAACTTGTTCAGATTAAACTGAGACAAGAGTTAGAATACTTGCCTTTAGCGTCTACTACGGTATATTAACTTTATGTTCAAGTCGTTCAAGTCTCTACAATACATGATCACATAATGCCTTAAATTAGGTCTCATATAATCAAGTATGTATATGACTATATTGTATCCTTCATTTCAATCTAAGAGTATTAGATTTAGTTACTATTCGTTCCGGTTTATCATTATACTTTCATTATATTCATCTAGGTCATCTCAACCTTTATACAACATCCTTAAGGTTTAATAAAGTTTAACAATGTTACATTACATTCCTTAAGTTGTGTTTACTTTTAAATCAATTAGCTTTCCTTTCTTTGTACTTAGAAAACCTTCATTACTATCTTTTGTTCTAAGATCTGGTATTTGCTTATTTCAACTTTTATACTTACATTTTATGTTTGCATTGAAGCTTATAGTAACATTGTCCCGGACTTGGCCGCAGTCATGAAGTCCTTACTTAATGGGTCAATTATTTCCTCTCTCTCCGTAAAGATTTTCGTCAGATCTGTACATAGGCATCGCGGCGCCACATATTGTACTATGGTTCGCGTTGTGGCAAACTCTTGCAGTGTACTCGGACACTATTACAGCACTATGCACTGACTCATTTTGCTTAGGGTTGGCCATTGCATGGCTGACTCTGTCACCGTAAAACAATTTCAGTTTGTGAATTTTGTGAACTTCCCGGACGCTAACTTCTTCGTTATAAGTCCGAATTGGCTCGTTCAAAAGCCTACGGTTCACAAATTACGTAATCTATGCGTTCATGCAAGAATTTTATCTATTTGACTTCGTTTGCTAAAAATTCACCTATTGGTTCATTTTTAACGAAAACGATAAACGTTCGTGAACGTTCAATGCTCGTTTCTTCGTTCTAAGTCGGAATCCGGTCATTTTCGAGTCCGCAACTCTTAAATGCCAAATATTACTTGTCTCTATTGGAAAAAAATGGTTCCGAGCTTAAACACAAAATTTAACTTCCATTCCGAGAATTTTACGAATTCGACGATTATCGTCCAATCGTGCAATTTTCGGAAAATCTTCATTCTTATGATTTTTTCAACATTACAAATGACTTCCATTAATCATGTGAACTAAACCCTTCTTCGGGAAATTTCTTGCCATGTGGTCCATTGACCCACAGACAAAACACCCTTGGTTCTTCTTAGGGTTAGGACAGTTGGGTGAAAAATACCCCTCCTGCCCACAGTTGTAGCATACTACTTTCCCCTTTAAACAAACTCCCATGTGAGATTTTTCGCATGTCTTAAATGCTTCTGTCCTCCTTTTGGGATCTCCCTGCTTTACCCCGGTATTCCCATAGTTAAAACTCTTCCTCTTTGGCAAGTTGCCGCTTCCGCTGGCAACTTCAGCCTTATTACCTCCTTCTAACTTACCCTTAATCTTTCGCTCTTTGTGGTACTGAGACAAGGCCTCACCACCACCTTCAGCTATTATTGCCTTCTCCATAATGGTCCCATAGGAAGCACTCTAGAAAACCGATATCCTATTATAGAGCCAGGGTTTTAAGCCCTGCTCAAATCTGCGCGCCTTTCTTTCCTCTATATCCACCTGATGTGGAGCAAATCTTGCCAATTCATTAAACTTGGTGACATACTGGGGAACTGTCATATCCCCCTGCTTAAGTTCTAGAAACTTAATTTCCATCCTACCCTGCATGCTAGTAGGGAAATAGTTCTTGAAGAAAACCTTCTTAAACTGTTCCCATGTAACAACCTCTGTCCTATCCCCACCCTGGTGAGCTTCCCACCAGTAGTTGGCTTCCCCCTTCATCATGTAAGTCGCAAAAGAAGTCTTTTGTGCCTCACCTACGTTTGTTATCACAAACGCCTTTTCAATCTCTCTAACCCATGTCTGGGCTTCTAGTGGATCCGTCGTTCCTCGGAACTCGGGAGGACCCACACTTTTAATGTCCTTAAAGGTAGTTGTTCTTGCAACCCCAGGAGCTACAGGAATCCCACCCCCACTTGGTTAAATGCAGTCGTTAATAAATTAACGAACTCTTGCATAGGGTTGTTAGGACCCCCCTGATTTTCATTATGAGACTCGGCCTCTTGGTTCCATTGTCTCCTTCTCGGCGGCATAATTCTGATTAAATAAATAAAGCTTCATTATTATCTATTTAACTACTCAGTTATAATTTTAAATCAACAACAACCATTCATACCACAACAAGCACATTAAATAAAAACTTCATTATATAAATATGCTTTCATAGTCAAAACTATTTACATCATTTTCCCTTAGCCAAAAGCTATTACATACTATCCCTCGATTGCCTTCTACAAAAATTGGGATTTACAAAAGACTACCCTTAGTTATACAAAAGAGGGTTTTACGTCACTACTCATATACAAAAAGATCTAGCGATCTACTAACTCTGTCGAACGACATTCTCATATTTCTGATTTTCCAGAATCAACACTATATCTGGGCTTATGGTATGTCGAGTCTTCCCGGACTCAAGAGAATAATAAGCAATTTTTAGCTTGAAATCCTCGTGAGCGCATTCGTGGATGTATGGCATCCTAGTTATTTTTTGGTCTTTCTCAACCAATTTCTTTTATAACTCGAGCACCTCATCCTTATAGTCACGAGCCTTATCAGTCATAAGCACTTTCTCGTCGTGCTCTGACTCAAAGTCTGCCTATGCGTATTCTTTGGCCTCATATAAGGCAGCTATTTCCTCATTTTGTGCCTCTACCATAGTGCGCAAATGCACATTCCTATCCAACACTGCCAGATACAATACTCCAGTTGCATCCGGAGATGTTGGCTCCTGAGTAGGTAACACCATGTTAATCGATGTCACCTCCATCTCCTCCTCCACGTCTAGCATCTCGTTAAGGTATGATGCTAATCCCATGGTCTCCTCAGAATATTCTTCCTCAGAGATGTACTCCTCAATGTCTGAGTCGTCTAGTACAGCTATCGGTACCTCCGCCACTAGCATTGGTACAACCTCAACTTGGTTAACTGAATCCTCACTTATCATTTCCACGTTTCTAAACATCAAGCTATCGGTTGACATCTACAAACATATAACACATTGATTTCTACATAATACACAATAGTATAAGCACAAATCACATTTAATATCTTTAAGATTAATTTTCATCTTTTAATCCTTTCGATACTGAGTTATCTCAATATCTTATTTATTCAATGGACTTGAATTTCATTCCTCGGACTTTACCTTCCTTACGAGGTTATTAACCTAAGGTTTTCCCCCCTTAAGTTTTATAACCTAAGGCTTTGATACCAACCTGTGATGCCCCCAAATTCAGGTATCTTCCAACTCGACAGATGGTGCTCCACTGTACTAACATCCATATAATCATTCCATTGAAATACAACAAAATGAAGGTAATTACTATCTTCTTATTACAATCAAAGTATAATCCTTCCCAGGTTCATAAACCGGTTACATCGTTCATTGTTCATAATGTATAATACATACAAACTTACTAAACTATTACACAATGCCCAAGCATCCATCTTAGCTTTGCCCTTATCTCTCTTGGCATTCACAGTACGTTCATCTTTAACTGCAGTTATATAATTCACGCAAGAAGTGAGCATGATAGCTCAGCAAGTTTAATCAAGGATAACAGGAATACCACATTCATGAATTATATAACAATTACGACATAACTGAACAATAGTTATGAAGTATTATGAATCAATAATACTTTAATATTTCATAACATCAATTCCCAAAGTATAGAATAGATTAGGAATTCTGAACCGGTCAATAGACCATGAACAGTAACTTTCAGTTTTCATACTTGAAAAGGAGTCCACAGCACTAAGGCCGTTCATCCGTATAACTTACGAGCACTTCTAGGTGATTAGCCTATAGTACTCTATGTTTATCAACACTCATTCATTAAACGTATTTACGTTTAATATTTTTCGTAAACTCGCGTGCCCATCGAATAATCGATGAAAAATACTTTTGTTTGTTCATAAACAAACCTTACCTTCACGTCCGTACCAATTACTTGGCATAGGATAGCGTTAACATTTCTATATAGAACGATATGAATAATAATCAATCTATATATTACGAATAGTCTAGCCGAGTTAAAATCGCATCGAATTCTTTCTTTAAAACAAGTCTTGCAATTCAACTCAACGAATCACATAAAACTTGGCTAACATTGAAGTTAGACAAGCGTTAAGAAAACTTGCCTTTCAGCGTCTTCAAATAACTTACTCTCCTGACCACAGCCTTTACAGAATCTACATGATATATTCACATAGCACAATCGTAATTAGCTATCAAACAACTATTCACATTGTTAAATATGAAGCTTCTTTCTTCTATGTCTTTGTTAACTTAATATCTTTATTTAAAGTCAACATGACTTATTACCCTTCGTCCCGGTTTATCACTCAACTGACGTTTATTAACCGGACTCAAACATCGTTGATAAGGTACCAACTTTGGTCATCGTACATATCTTTTTAACATACATTAACTTCCTAAATTCAATACCATATACTCTAGTATAAGTAGTATAGGAATAGTTTTAATACACTCATGAAGTGTACAACATTACCCCTTTAGGTCCACGAACAATTGAAGTTCAAAACCTAATTTACTATCACAAGACTCGAACTTCGTATTGCAAGCGACGACATCTAACATTCTAGTGGTATGCTGCATTTTTCCACTCTCGAGAGGTTTTGCGGACTTGGCGTATGCGCGAGTCCATGTACAAACTCTCGCACTGCATCGCGAGTCTCCAGACCTTTTTATTTTCTCTCGGCCATAATAAGGCCATAAGACGACGACTTTTTACACTACGTGCAAACTGCAGCTGACTCCTCATCAGATTCTCAACAGTTTTGAAAATCTTTGAGAAATTCCCGGGGCCGTAACTTCTTCGTTATAAGCCCGATTTGGACCATTCGAAAGCCTACACATCATAAATGACATACCCTATGCGTTCATATAAGAATTCGACACTTTTGAATCCGTTAATTCAAAATTCAATATTGAGTTCATTTTATAGACGTTCGGAAACGTTAATGAGTATTCAATGCTCGTTTTCTTGGTTTTAAGTCAGAATCCGTCGAATCTCGAACCCACAACTCTTAATCACCCTATCTCACGTGTTGACATTGAAAACCAACGTTTTAAATATCACAGCAACTTTCGACTACCATTCCGGAATTTCTATGTTTTCGATGTTTAACGTCTATTTTCGTAAAATTAGCCATAACTTCGTTACTAATGTTCTCTACGCCAAATCACATGGAATACTCCATGGATTTCATATCTACATCCTAACCAAACAAGATGCATATACTAACGTATTGATGGAGCTCAATTGTTTATCAACAATCGATCTCAACTATCAATATTTTCATGGTTCAAAACTATATTAAACCTTATGATTCTTATAATCTCATGACTTATAGAGATTGAATCTATGGTAAGTCATCTTTAAATCCTCACACAAGACATATACCACCTATTCTAAGATTCTCTAAGATGATAGAAAATCTAAAAGAGATGGAGATGAAAGGTAAGGATTATACCTTAAGAACTCTTGGTTTTCTTTCTTGTGAAACTCTAAGATCAAGCTTCCAAAGTGTATGTTTTGCAAGTATAGCTCTCTTTTTCTCTCAATAATCTAAGGTTGGCAAGTTGAAAAACTCCCAAATGAATCAACCTAGCTTTCTATTTATAGAAAACTAGAATGGAGGGCATAATTGACAAAGAACCATCACCTCCTTACTATTCATGTGTGGTCACCAAGTAAAACACTTGGTGATCAAGTCTTATGCTTGGCTTCCACACCAAGGTGGCCGGCCCACCACCTTCATGTGACATCCCATGGGTTGCCCCATGGGTTTTACCCATTCGGTGACCCACCGGTTCGACCCACGGTTCGATTTTAATGAATTGGGCTTAACTAAATTAACATTGGGCCTTGACTTGGGCTTAACTCACTAATCACTAGGGCTTGATCATTCAAATGATTGGATTAATTAATAATCCAACTCAAATGAATTAGTCATTAAGTCTTAACTTAATTCTATAATACGAATCGTTATCACATACGTGCATAATTCACGTATTATCTCCGTGATACTACTCGTATAAAGAATCGTATTGTATCAGATTTACTCAACGATATACATAGATACTAAATAGTATCACTAAATGTATAACACTCGCATTAACCCTAACTCCATTCCTTATATGCATATTATTTCCTTCTCGGAAATCAATATACTCAACCCTTAGGTTTTAAGTCCGCAGGCGAAAATTGCGTTTGCTATAAATGAAATATTATCAGATATTCCATCTTATCACGATATTCTATCATTACGCGTTTCTCAGAATTTCAAAATAATTTCCCGAACAGAAACGAATGAAAAGTGATTTTACAGAAATTTCTCGAAAAACAATTATTTTCGTCTTGGAAATTCCAAACAATTATTTCTAACACGTAGCCAGAATACTAACCACGTTAGCACATTCTAGGTCATAGAACGACCTTCACAGAGCTTACTCACAAAGAAATCAATTAAATTCATTTAATTCACATAATCAAATAAAAATTTAATCGTCATAAAAATCCGATTTTCTCGGTCGTTACAGTGTTAACTCTACCAGTCAATGAGCAACACTCAACAAGACACTACGATCAGGTCCTCGAAGACGTGCATCAGAATCGTAGAGTTCGAACACCAAAAGACTGAAGCATTGGCAACGGTTCAATCTGAAGGATGGTATTCGGAGAAAAGCTTATTGAGAACATCGATGCAAAAGGACAACCTCTGATCGAGAAATCAGAAGGAGATAATAAAGTCTTCAACCTGCCCAAGACATTAAAGTGACAACTCTGACGGGTAGGTGAAATAGTAGACTGCAATGTCAGATAAAGTATGACATGTCACATCAACAGTTTACCTCTGTCAACTCAAGATCTGTGAAGATATTTGAATAGCCTTCCACGGCTACTTTCCAACGGAAGGATAGGGAAGGAGTATAAATCTAGAAGAGCTTCAAAGATCGAGGGTTGCTGGAGTTGCCGAGTTTGGAGATAAGGTGGACTGATCTAAACCATGTGAGATAGTGAGTCCGAAGGCTCACTCTACGATCCACCAAGAACACTCAGAAGTCAGAAAAGGAAAGAAGTAGAAGTTCGAGTTCTACTATGTAGAAGTGAGAGTTCTACTACATGAAGAGTGTTCTGAACTGCCAAGAGAAAGAAGAGCATCATGTCATCTTGATGTCCATCATGGGAAGACTTTAAGTACAATAGAGAAGAGCCTACAGTCATCTTAGCAAGTCCATCATGAGAAGGCATCAAGCAGCAAGAAGGGAGATCACAAATGCCATCTTGGTGTCAAGCATGAGAAAGCTTCTAAGTACCTAACAGAAGAGCTTACAGTCATCTTAGAAGCCTATCATGTGCAGCCATCAAGTACCAAGGAGAAGGATCTTCAAGGCAGTTCATAAAGGGATCATCCGAAGTGGTTGAGTAACCAAAGAAGCTGAGCATCATGCAACACTCAGTTGTACTTCAAGGATGATCACGCCAAGCTTCTAAGTATAGAAGATGTTCAGAGTATGAAGACATCTTAGCAGCTCAGCATCGACTCCAACAACAACAAACAAACAACTCAACAAATCCAGGGCCTGAGGGGACCTTGTCCGAAGGGACTAAACAAAGCCAGGGCATGAGGGGTCCTTGTCCGGAGGGACTAAATGAAGATTCCAAGCCTGCTGGGCTTGAAGAGTTCCTAGGGAACTAGAGGAGTCCCAAGGCTGCTGGCCTTGAAGAGTTCTCGGTGAATCAAGTCCCAAGGTCACTGGCCTCAAAGGATCTTAGTGATTGAGGTCTTTGCCCTTCCTTAGTGGAAATCTCGCTAGTTGAAAGCGTAAGAGTGGATTAGGAGCTTGAGTCTCTGAACCACTTAAATCCCCTTGTGTCTTTTACATTATGTCATTTACATTATGCACTATAACTGCTATGTATGTTTTAACTTCTTACAACTAAACTAACTCTACGAACAATGTATATATGATTATGAATATATCAATGAAGGGGATCTTTTACATATTCCGTTGTGCTTGAAAAGATTATTATGTTTGTCATATGCTAATTTAATAGCAATACAAAATAAACCTGAAAAGTATTTGAAAGAAAAAGGATCTATTCAACCCCCCCCCCCCCCATTCTAGATCTATTATGCCCTCAGGGAACTAACAATGGGTATCAGAGTAGGTTCTCATGCTATATTCAAAAGCTAATCACTTTAAGTCTGATCCCAGGCACTAACATTGTTCTAAACTTAGTTTAGTAATAAGTAACTTGTTTTAGGCAGATGAGCTCACATATTGGAAATATTGTGTTTAGGTCAAATGTGTATATACACCTGAAGCTTCTCAGATTGGTCCATGGTCTCGATTGTTACATCAACAAGACCAATCCTTGTCTACAGTCAATCTTGTAGTCTGAAGACCAGATGAGAGAGCTCAAGAGACATCAATGACAAAGAGTCAAGCATCCACCAGTCTGAAAAATGAAAAGACCAAACATGCAAAGAAATGCTCATCCAGAGAAGAAAGAAACTCTCCTCAGATATATGTCTGGTCAACCATCGGCTGGATGCAGACTTCATGAATTGAAAGATGTCAAAAGAACTAAAGATGTTGAGATTCTCAGGCTTCATCTTCAAGACCACGACTAATTGATTAAAAGGCCAATATGAGCAATAAGTTGTTAGGAGCAAAAGCAAAGCTATGCACATCGATACATAAACTCAGTATATCTCAGATAAATGACTGTTAAGTAACTGACAGTAAAAAGGTACTGTTCCTCACTATTATAAATGTATACATCATAATTGCATCTTCTTATGAACTATAACAGTATACTGTCAAGGAGTCATAATCTACCTAAAACGGTGAAGAGAGAAAGTAACCTGAGGATGAAAACTCAAATGACTATAAACCTTCTCTCCATCCAAGTTTTAGGTCGAAGATGACATCTTGAAGGAAATCTGAAATGGGACATAAGAACATCATAGGCCTAATAAACTTTATGTGAAGTAATCTTTGTTGGTGGGTCAGTACGTATGTACAAGCCTATGTTCTAAGTGTTTGACAACACACGAGGCATGATCGATTCTGCAAGAGGATCTTGCTTGATTCAGAGAAAGCGATCACGCCAATGAATCAACTAGATACTCATAAATCGTAGAGTTAATTCTCACTCTGTGAACACTTAAACATTGTGAACATAACCCAGTAAATGATGAATCCATAATGAGTGCATTATTTAATGTCAAATCCTACACACACTTACCATCATACATCTCAAAATGTATTATCTCAAGATAGTTGCATGTATGAATATGTCTGTTGGTGATAAATATGATGATTATCCAAATAAGAGGAACAGGGGTTTAGAAAACTAACCGAGCAGGACCCATTTGAGTATGGGTACCAAAAATAGAAATATAAACCTGCAGGTGCTTGGTCAGTCTGACCACACTAAGGAATGATGAAGCAGAAGACTTCAGTCAAGAAGACTCAACCAGCAGAAGGCTAAGGACAATTCAGAGATGATTCTGATAGAGTTCCTATTTGTCTAAGCCTTTCCTTGAAGACCTTCTGAGCTAACCAGAATGGAGCTCACATGGTTTGCTAATCTATATATGAAAGCAGGTCATTCAACCAAAGGTGAAAAGAGTCCTATGTGCTCAAAAGCCAGTCAAGAATGTTATATGAGAAGAATCCTCAAGGAAGCTCACAACAGAAGATCATTGAGCTTAAGTAAAGAGGAATTGATTACCAAAAGCAGAACCTCACAAACACAAGACTATCAAAGAAGACTACGTTCATAGTGCTGTCAAATGATCATAGAGTGATCAATCCTAAAAATACTCATCTCTACGATACAAGAAGATCTAAGTGATGATGGAGATTCCGGTCAGAAGGAGATATGCAAGGCTGCCTTCAAATGAACCTGAAGAAGAGGAAATCACATCTATATGGGAAGACAACGTCAACAATGGGTGAGCAGTGATCTGTTAAGAAGCAACAGAACTGAAATAAACTATAGAGAAAAGTACCAGCTACAAAGTCCCAAAACTTTGTGGCTGATGAACCAAATGAAGATCCATAGTCAGTAGGAACATCTCAAAACGTAATACTGATAACCTTTCAGCCACCCAAATCAATATCGTGAAGTGCCTACGATCAAACATCTAATCGCAGTATAGAAGAAGAAGGACACCACGATTACAACAAATGTAATTGTCCAAAGTTGGTAGAGGACCTCCCCATCAGAAAAGGTCGAATGAGATGTCATTGCAAATCACTTCTATAGCATTTCATCTGGAAAGCGCCTCAGGGACAAACCTGACCCTTAGCTTACTCTAAGAGGTTGGCCATTCCTGAGCTACGGTGTCCCAAAATAATTGCTTCATCAAATTCATCTCAAGGACCAAGTCAGTCAACGATCGTAGAGTCAAGGTTGAAGAGAACTCCACGATCGCAGTGCAACCTCAACGATCGTATAAGACAACTCAACGATCGTAGTTCTACAAAAGGATACTACAGTTCACAAGGATCTTGGAAAATGAGACAATTGCTCAATCATTCAAAATGAGGAGATAAGTTTGAGTGTATCAGTAATCAAGCTATGCTGTATCAAAATGAGGATAGAAGTCAAAGACATCCACTGCAGCATCTCTCAAAAGTTGATCGTTGAGTCAACAAAGGAAATCGTAGAGTCCATAGTTGCCTTACCATGCTACTCTACGAATCAAAAGGTCAACAGTCAGAGCCACGTCATTTAAACGACTACTCTTCTAAAAGGAAACATTTAACTGAAAAGTTATGGGGAGTTACAGCTCATTACTGGGCATCGTGCAAGCAATGGACGGTTGACACATCATTAATTATGCAGAGTTAGAAGGAACTGCCTTAAAGACAACTTCAAATCTGCAGACAGTTACCAAAAGCTATCGAACCTTTCTCCCTCCCATTTTTAAACCCTAGAATCCTCTCAAGAGCCAAAATCAGTTAACCCTCCAAGGCCTTACCAAATCACATTCAGCCATCTCTTATAAACATCTCTAAATCAGATACCCACATTCTTCGAACTACTCAAATGGAAAACTGGCAAGTAATCACTGGCATTCAGCTCAGAACCAAATCGTTTGAGAAATCCGAAAAGAAGTTCAGGGACATTCTCGAGCTTGTGAAGAAAGCTGGATTCTCAGAATGCCTTGAGGCAAATACTCGAGTCTACATCGACCTGGTTAAAGAGTTCTACTCAAACGCCTCCATCAACTCTGAAACCCTTACTACCAAGGTTAAAGGTCAGTCTCTGAAGTTAAAATCTTCTGACCTCAATCAATGCCTAGGTTTTCCTAACCAAGGGCTGAAGAATCTTGATGATGTCAATACTGAACAAGCGAAGGAGGTTATGGGGTACCAAAGAAACCCTAATCTTAAAGATATGAAGAAGAAGGAGTTTCCTGAAGAGTATGAGTTCCTTGCTGAAATAGTTGGAAAATGCATATTGTGCAAGAACACTGCACATGACACAGTGATTGACTAACAATTGAAAATAATGTCAGCAATAGTTTTGAAGAAACAAATCGAATTTGGAGCTATCTTGTTCGATCAAATCTCCAAGTAGGTAGAAAAGGCTGAGAAGAAGAAGTCCACTGAAAAACCCCTGACCAAGGTGTTTCATGGTAGGCTGCTGAGTATTGTACTGAAGAATAAGCTAGGAGGGAAAATCAAGGATGATGAGGGAGAAACTTTGAATGTGCACAAAGTGATGTCTCCACAATTATTTGTGAACTGGAAGAAGAACCCTAAGGAGAACAAAAGGCTAACAGCTGGGAGCAGCAGTAGAGCCTATGCAAAGAAAATGAAAATAGGAGAGGCAGAGAACTCTGAGTCTGATGACTCTGAACCAGCAGAAATCACACCAGCCAAGAAGAAATCAAAAGGTGTGAAGAAAACTGGTGATGTGAAGAAAACCAAGGCCCCACCAAGGAATCTCTCTATCAAAGACAAGATAAAAGAAGAAAGAGTCCTAACTGCTAAAACAACAAAGAGGAGAAGCAACCGGCTGCTTCAAGGGCCAGTCAGCAAGAAAGCTAAGGTGGAAGACAAACCAGCCTCAGCTTTCCAAAATAGTACATCTGTTGAAGAAAAGGACGTAGAGTCAGCAGAAGGAGAGGAAGCAGATGTCAAGGCTGAGTCCTCACAAACCAAATCCAGTAGTAAAGGTGAGGCTGGATTAATGAATGAAAGTTCAACATCTGCTGAGAAAGAGAAATACTCAAGCCCTGTGGATAATCCTCAGAGCAGTCACTCTGCTGATGAAGAAGAGATTCAAGATAACCCAATTACATCCCCAAATGCAACTGTCCCAACAAGTCCAGATGTTGGGTCAAATGATGCTGTTTCTATAGAAGGAGAAAATGCCCCTGCCAATCCAGAAAGCCATAATGATGACTTAGAAGGTGATGAGTCCAAAGAAGAAGGATCTGCCCCTGCCAGTGCTGAACTCCAAAGAAGTCTGTCTGTTGAACCAAAGGAGTCAGATTCTGAAGAAGAAGAAGAGTCTGACTCTCCCAAACCTGAACTTCCAAGAAGAAGGAAAAGCTACAGACTACAAGCCAAGTTTGCCTCCAAAAGGAGTAGTGGTCAATCAAATGCCATCATTTAATTGAGTGATGATGAGTCTGTATCCCAGGGAGAAAATGCTGAAGAAGAAACCAACAATGAAGAAGATGAATCTGAAGAAGATCCTGTTGAAGAAGGTTCTGAAGATGAAATGTAGCAAGAAGATCTCTATGCTGGAAATGATCAGGATGATTTAGGCCATGAGAGAGAAGTAATGATGAATGATTCAATTTCTGAAAATCAAGAATCAGAAGAACTAGAATTTTACCCTGTCCTCTCTCCAGCAAAATTCACAAGAAGAATAGTGGTAGAAGTCCCAAATGAACCATCAGAGACACCACCTGAAAGATGGGTAAGTCATGGAAATGAGCAGCTCAAAGTAGTAAAGATGATTGCATTTGAGGTGTTTAAAATTTGGAACAACATGGAACTAGATCGCACAACCATTCTCTACAACCCTGATGACTTGCTGATGAGATGGTTCTTCCAATGGATGCCATGGCTGAAAGCCCACACTGAAAGAGATGGAAGCTATTTCAGTTGGTGTTACAAGCAGTTTCCAAGCATGGAACTGGTGGCTCAAAACTTTCCAAGAGTAAAGAAGTTTGCCACCAAACTGATCAAAGACCAGCCCCACTTCAAAGTCTATCATCATGCTGAAAATCTCTATATCCCCTACGATCGTAGAGTGGATTCTGAAGGACAAAGAGTCATGAACAAGGAGCTGATCGTAGAGTCTAGCCACTCTATTGCTGATGATGCTCAAACCCAAAACCAGAAGCCTCCTTATTCTCCAGCACTATTATCAGACATTCCCTCATCCTCAACCAGTGATTGGAACTCAACGATTATTCAGATTCTCCAAACTTTTGAAAATCTATCTAAGGATGAAAATAGTAGAGTCCAAACTGATGCTCAACCAGTTGCTGCCCAACAAAAGGATCAAACTACTTTGGAGCAGGAACTACTGAAGAGTTCTGATGAACTAAGTGAAAAAATATCTCTACTCACTGCAGAGTCACAGAAGCTGACAACACAAGAAGATAACTCCATCCAGCACAAGCTTCAAGCTACTATGGCTGATGTATCTCTCAAACTCCAAGAGAGAGATAACATCTATTAGAAGGCCATACAAGATCAAAAGGCTGAAGCTCTACGAGTTCAGAAGGCAAATGAAGAGAATATTCAAGCCCTATCTAACAAGATTGACGACCTAAAGTAGTCTTTCTAAGTGCAACTTGAGCTAGGTCAGCAAGAACTCAAGTTTGAAGTTGCCAACTCCTCCTACCTAATGGAGCAGCTTATGTCCAACATGGAGCACCTCTCTCAAATGATTGATGACAAAAAGGGGGAGAAAAAGAGGCATAGAAAGAAGAAGAGCAAGAGGCCTCAAGGAAGAACAGAGGGATAACAGAGATGAAGTCAAAGAAGAAGACAGCAGCTGTAGCAGAAAAAGAATCATCATCTGAGGGGGAGCCAAAAGATGATAATCACATGATCACAGAATCTGAGGGGGAGCATGATCAAAAAGATGCTGAAGGGGAGCTAAGCAAAGACAGAAGGTCATCATCCCAGGGGGAACAAGAGCAAGAAGAAAAAACAGATGAGTAGCTGATTAGTAAACATCCTGGAAACATACAAGGAGCCAAAGAGGTACATCTCTAACTAGTTAGGTATGTTCTGGATCCAGGATGTAGAATGTCTTAATATATAAATTGCCATATCAATATAAATGACATTCATAATTATCTATTTTAGAAATACAGATGCTCACTGTATATAAGATTCATTCATAACATACATATGCACTTATTGTTTTTGTCATAATCAAATGGGGGGAGATTGTCAGGAATAAACATGTGAATGATATTCCTATTTAATATATGATTTGATTATGATATATATATGAATGAATATGTAAGTATGCTTGCATTAAGAAAAGTTGTAAAGTCCTTTGATAGAGAATATAAATATATGTACAAGGACTTAAAATGAATTGATCAAATATGTTAGGTTGATCCTACATAAGCAAAACAACTTTGTAAATTCCTTAAAAAGAAATGATGTGCAAAGACTATAAATATAGAAAGATCAAGCTTGTTAGGTTGATCTTATGATGTAATAGATAGGCTTGTCTGATCGTCGAGCACTGCACCAGAAGTCGTAGTCTGCCAGGAGAGTCAAGGTTAACTCGAGAGCTATCGAGGCAGAATAGGAGTATGCATGATAGTAGATCTCGGAGTTCGTAGACTTCCAGGGGAAATAAAGAAGGATCATAGTGTGTCGAGTAGAGCTTCCTCAGGATCGTAGTGTGCTGAGGAAGTTATGTTCAGAATCGTAGAGACAACCTGCCTACGAGAAGACTGATCATCTGCCGAAGCCAAGACAGAAACATAGACTACACTCAGAGTCGTAGAGTCTACTGATGCCGAAGCCAAGTCAAGGATCGTAGATCACACTTTGAGTTCGTAGAGCCTATTGACTACATGCAGAGATCGTAGTCAAGCAAGATCAGATGAAGACAACAAGCATAAGGAGAAATCGTAGAGTGTCAAGATCTGATCTCAAGATCATAGTGTCTGCACAAGCCGAAGCTGAATCGTAGAGTGCAGAACTACGACCTCAACAGAAGTGCTCACAATGCCAAGGTTGAATCATAGAGTATATATGGTTCTCAACAAATGAGCACTCGCAGAATATCCAAAGGAACAAAGCCTCTGGTTGGCACTGCAAAGATATATCCTACCTGAAGGGAACCAGAGAGCACTCAACGAATGGCATGCAAGCTAAAAGAAGATCTAATCACCAACCCAATCAGCATCAAGATTTAGTTGTGAAGCCATTCTAGATGAAGTCTTCCACAAGATAATCATAAGAAGACTTCAGTAACTGACTAAGGAAAGTCAGCAAGTGCAGTAGTTGTCAAGTGAACAGAAGACAACGATCTTGGAAGCAACCGAGATCATAGTGTTTGCCAAACGAAGAAAGAACTGATGGAAAATGAACCGAGATACTGGGTAGCCTCTGAAGAACAAGGCTAAAGTGATTAAGTGTAGGGTCAGTCCATTGATGATAAGTGAACGGGAGATCACAAGGAGAGAAAGCAAGCTAGACGCGCCACAAATCTGAAGTGTCTTGCTATTCTGAGGGAACCAGAGCAAGGAGCTAGGCCATCAGTATATGAGAATAGTCGAAGCAAACAGAAGTATTGAAGCACTGCACAAAAGAAGGAAGAGGTGTACTACATTGGAGATCCAATCAACACTCTTCAAGATCGTAGTATTAACTCTACCAGTCAATTAGCAACACTCAACAAGACATTACGATCAGGTCCTCGAAGACGTGCATCAGAATCGTAGAGTTCGAACACCAGAAGACTGAAGCATTGGCAATGGTTCAATCTGAAGGATGGTATTCGGACAAAAGCTTATTGAGAGCATCGATGCAAAAGGACAACCTCTGATCGAGAAATCAGAAGGAGATAATAAAGTCTTCAACACCTTGAAGACATTAAAGTGACAACTCGGCGAGTAGGTGAAACAATGAGATCGCAATGTCGGATAAAGTATGACATGTCACATCGCTGATCTACCTCTCTCAACTCGAGATCTGTGAAGATATTTGAATAGCCTCCAATGGCTACTTTCCTACGGAAGGATTGGAAAGGAGTATAAATCTAGAAGAGCTTCAAAGATCGAGGGTTGCTGGAGTTACTGAGTTTGAAGAGAAGGTGGACTAATCTAAACCATGTGAGATAGTGACTCCGAAGGCTCACTCTACGATCCACCAAGAACACTCAGAAGTCAGAAAAGGAAAGAAGTAGAAGTGTGAGTTCTACTATGTAGAAGTGAGAGTTCTACTACATGAAGAGTGTTCTGAACTGCCGAGAGAAAGAAGAGCATCATGTCATCTTGATGCCCATTATGGGAAGACTCTAAGTACAATAGAGAAGAGCCTACATTCATCTTAGCAAGTCCATCATGAGAAGGCATCAAGCAGCAAGAAGGGAGATCACAAATGACATCTTGGTGTCAAGCATGAGAAAGCTTTTAAGTACCTAACAGAAGAGCTTACAGTCATCTTAAAAGCCTATCATGTGCAGCCATCAAGTACCAAGGAGAAAGATCTTCAAGGCAGTTCATAAAGGGATCATCCGAAGTGGTTGAGTAACCAAAGAAGCTGAGCATCATGCAACACTCAGCTGTACTTCAAGGATGATCACGCCAAGCTGCTAAGTATAGAAGATGTTCGAGCATGAAGACATCTTAGCAAAACAAAGACCGACTCCAACAACAACAAACAAACAACTCAACAAAGCCAAGGCCTGAGGGGTCCTTGTCCGAAGGGACTAAACAAAGCCAGGGCCTGAGGGGTCCTTGTCCGGAGGGACTAAATGAAGATTCCAAGCCTGCTGGGCTTGAAGAGTTCCTAGGGAACTAGAGGAGTCCCAAGGCTGCTGGCCTTGAAGAGTTCTTAGTGAACTGAAGTCCAAAGGTCACGCGGCCTTGAAGGAATCTTAGTGATTCAGGGTGCTGCCCTTCCTTAGTGGAAATCCTGCTAGTTGAAAGCAGAAGAGTGGATTAGGAGCTTGAGTCTCTGAACCACTTAAATCCCCTTGTGTCTTTTACATTACGTCATTTACATTATGCACTATAACTGCTATAACTGCTATGTATGTTTTAACTGTTTACAACTAAACTAACTCTACGAACAATGTATATATGATTATGAATATATCAATGAAGGGGATCTTTTACTTATTCCGCTGTGCTTGAAAAGATTCTTATATTTCTCATATGCTAATTTAATAGCAATACAAAATAAACCTGAAAAGTATTTGAAAGAAAAAGGATCTATTCAACCCCCCCCCCCCTTCTAGATCTACTGTGACCTTTGGGAACTAACACACATAAAATTGTTTATCAGGCAATTCATAAACTTAAGCTCAAATTAATATAGATAAACTGCATAATAGCTTATTAAACTGAAAACCAAGGTTACATAATCATCTTTCCACTTAAAGATCCATTATAAGCCTAATAAGTAATTTAGTTCATAGCTAATGAATTAAATACTGAATAAATAAAAGAAAGCATCATCCCAATTACAAAATTTGAAATTAAAGGAGAATAGTAATACACTGTAACGCCCGAGAAATTCGGATCCTTTGTAAAAATATTTGAAAGAATTAAATAATGAATAGAATAATATTATTTGTTATTATATGTGTTAATAAGATGTATGTCGTTCTATAACCTAGAAATATCGAAAGATCGTAGTATTTGAACCATGTGAATAAATTAAAGTGTTTGAATTTCCAAGACAAAAATATGTATTTTCCGAGAACGTTTACGAAAAACACTATTCACCAATTATCGCTCGGGAATTATTTTTGAACTTCTGAGAAATACGTAACGTTAGAATTTCAAGGTAAGATGGATTATGTAATAATAATCTAAGTATGGAAAATGAAATAATTCGCATGCGGACTTAATTTGGGAATATAGGTATTAAAACCTAATCAAAAGAATTAATGTAACTTTGCATAAAATACAAGTCCATAAGCTATAAGGTGTAAACCTATGTAGGATTTATACTAAGCCTAAGTGATTAATAAGGTGAAGCCCAAACTATTATAGTGCAAGCCCAACAAATAATTTGCTAGATTGATTATTAAGCCCAAACCATGATCTTAGCTAAGAAGGATCCATGGGGCAACCCATGAGTAAGCTTGATGGGCAAACAAGTTATGTGTTGGACAAGAACTTTAAGTAATGACCAATGAATGGATAAGAGTTGTGGGCAACAAGCAATGAATCGTAAGGAGGTTAGTTTAAGGAGGTGGGATGATTTAATGACCTAATTACCCTAACCTTGAAAGCTCTATAAATAGCAAGCCTTTTCATTCATTTGGATTTTGTTATTTCATCCAACAATTCTCTCTCAAACAACTTATTTGTTAGAGTCAATAAGCACTCTGAGATTAACATTTCCTTAGTAGATTTCCAAAGCAATTGAAGTAATCATCAAAGGTAATTGATCTTGTCTCTTCTATCTCTATCATGGTAGGTTGATAAGAGAAGTGTAATCTAATGAATTTAGATACTAAGAACATAAGGGAAGTTGATAAGCAATGGACATAAGCCGAATAAGTTGAATAAGCAACTTGAACTTAAATAAGTTGATGAACTTATGAAGAATTTCAATATGTTGTCATAAGCATGAGAATTGTAGTTAATGAGTTAAACAAGTCATTGACTTGTGTGAATAAGTTAAAACCTATCTTAATATAATTTTGTGTAATAAGTAACTTGTAATATCTACATATTGATTAAAATCCACTTAGAATGATTGGTATTGAGGTTTCGCCGGAATTTACACGATTGGACGATAGTCGTCGAATTCGTGAAATTCTCGAAATGGAAGTCGTATTTTGTGTTTGACATTGGAAACATTTTTTTTCAATGGAGACAAGTCATATTTGGCATTGTAGAGTTGCGTACTCGAAAATGGCCGGATTATGACTTAGAACGAAGAAACAAGCGTTGAACGTTCATGAACGTTTATCGTTTTCTTTAAAAATAGATTAATTGGTGAAATTTTAGCAAACAAAGTTGAATTGATAAAATTCTTGGATGAACGCATAGAGTACGTAAATTGTGACCCATAGGCTCTTGAACGAGCCAATTTGGACTTATAACGAAAGAAGTTACGAGTCAAAATTTCAACTTTGAAAAAATCTGCTCAAAGTTTACGGTGCCAGAGTCATGCGCCAGCACAAAATTTGAAAAATAACTAAAATAACAAGCATTGTGACAAAAAAGTGACCATAACCTTCTGGAGAGTCACGCCGAAGTGCGGCCATTAACACTAAAACTCATGGCATGATACAATACCAGTCCGGGTTCTAGCGAAAGATTAGGTGACGCTACAAGTCTTGACACCAAGTGTAAAAAGTCGTACATGCATTTCGACCTCAAGACCAAGACAATAATGAAGGTTTATATATAGAACATGGTTAGTAGTTGATAACCAATTGGACAAAGATTATAATGAACCATTGTTAAGACATAATTAAGCCTTAAGTATGAACACTTAGGGTTTAGTTAAATCAATTGTAAATGAATGAAAGAATGATCTTACCAAAAGCTGAAACCGATAATAATAAATCTAATATGTAATTAGATTGAGAAGTAGGGTAAGATTCTTTAAGAACCATGTATGATCATTCATGACCTAATGTTCTATGTTATGCTATCATCTAATGTAGAGACCTTAAAGACGTAAAGTGCACGTGTTATAAATTATAGCAGACGCTAAAGGCAAGTACTCTAACCCTTATTCCAGTTCGATCTGGGCAAGTCTTTGTGATTCATGTATTCTTCAATCAGTTAGTATTTGAGTAATGTTAAAGCCAATCCTTTCGGCTAGACATATGCTATGTTATTCTATCAAGTGTTGATAAGGATTTACCGAACTAATATTATTGTAGTTTTCAAAGGTAGATTGTGTATGCTCAAATTGTTTTGTCGTCAAACGACAGGCACGTGAGGTTGCCACAACTTAAACGTTTACACGTTTAATGAATGTAGTGTTGATCAACATAGAGTACTACAGTGATCACCTAGACGTGCTTTCGTAAGCTATATACTGGGACTTACGGACTTAGTGCCGGGATGTCCTTTTCAAAGTACTTATGAAATGTTTACGGTCTTGAACCGGAATTGATGTTTTATTGAATATTGTAGCTGTAAAATGTTTTGAATGAAAAGAAGTACTATTTTGAATTCTCAATAGTACTTCATAACTATTGTCCAGTTATTAAAGATATATGGTTCCTAAGTTTCAAGCATGCTCTTTTACTAGAATTGTTGTACTTGCTGAGCTTGTTAGGCTCATTCTTGCTTGAACTATATGAATGCAGCTAAGACAGAATGGACCGATGGATCCGGCAAGGATAAACGGAAGGCAAAGGCGAACCCGTAGATTGCTTATGTAATAGTATAGGTTTTGTAAGGAATAATATTGATATTATGACAAAGACAATGTATTGGTTGTAATGAACCTGGGGTATGTAAATATTCTTTTGATATATATATATATAAGATATATCCGTTCTTTTGAGGCATTTCAATTGAATGTATATGTGAACTGTAGCACCGTGTAGCACCATCTGTCGGGTTGAAAGATACCCGGATTTGGGGGCGTCACAGGTTGGTATCAAAGCAATAGGTTATAAAACTTAAGGGGGAAAAATAAAACCTTAAGTCATAACCTTAAGAAAAGTCAAAGAATAAAAGATGGTAGTTAACCTTATAAAAATGCATCATATATGTTATGTGTTTTATTATACTGACGTTTACTAATCAACTTTTGTGTTATTGTAGATGTCAGGTGAAAATAGAAATGTACAGGTAGTCAGCAAAGGTTCGGTAAACCAGATAGAAATCATACCCAACCCCATAGCAGGAGATCCTGAGATAGTTGTGGTGGAGTCTGGAGACTTCGAAAGCTTAGACCTCATGTCTATATTTGACGACATGATAGAAGAAGAAGTTGAAGCAGTGTCCTTTAACCCGATGTAATAATAGCAAAGAGAGATAACTCCAGGAGAGTCGATGATGTCACTGTTCATGTCAGTGATAGATAGGAACGTAGATTACTGTCAGGAGGTCAAGGAGCTGAAGGCGGAGCTCCAAGCGGTTATAGAGGACAAGACGGACGTGGAGTTCATGTGGGAACAGGAACATGACGAGAGAGTTTTGGCTAAGGACAAGGTCCATGAGCTGAAGCAGGAGGTCTTTGAGCTTAGGAGCAAGCTAAAGACCAAGAAACAGAAGATAGGGAGAATGTCCTATATTCATAGGAGTTCTCATGAGGATTTCCAGTTACAGGTAGCTGGGTATCCTATAGAGACAGGGCAGACGCGACATACTATCAGCCGTGATATTATTACCGGTCTTGCCAAGGCAGATTTCGAGAATGCCTTAAGGCAGATATGATCGAGTAGTTGTTAGAGTAGTTAAGTATGTACATATTTGTGTATGTAGTAGTGACGTAAAGCCCTCTTTTGTATAATCAAGGGTAGTCTTTTGTAAATTCCCAATTTTTGGAAAGCGAATGTATTGAGAGTAATGTATCCGACTTAGGTACATGTTTATGTAATGATGTAGTATTATACTACAATGAATAAATATTAGTTTTCATTTTCGAAAAATGTTGAATAATGAATGTTTAAGTTATTGTTTAGCATTAAATGATAACTAACTGACAGGAAATGCATAATAACGAAATATGTGGTTATTATAACAGCAAAATGCTGCCAAGAAGAGTATCACGTACCCAAGGTACGAACACGAATCAACCAGAGGGAGGTCCGATTAACCCCATGCAAGAATTTTTGAACCTTTTAACCGCAACTTTTAACCAAACTAGGGCTAATATCCCTGTGAATCCTGGTGTAGTACGAGCTACTACATTTAAGGACTTTAAGAGTGTGGGTCCGCCGGAGTTCAAAGGAACTACGGACCCTATTGAAGCTCAAACGTGGGTGAGGGAGATAGAGAAGGCATTTGTGATAGCAAATGTCAACGAGGCCCAAAAGGTTGCTTTTGCAACCTACATGATGAAGGGAGAGGCCAACTTTTGGTGGGAAGCCAATCAGGCGAGGGCCGGAATAGATGTGATAACGTGGGTGAGGTTCAAGGAAATATTCTATGAGAACTACTTTCCCACGAGTATGCAGGGAAGGATGGAGATCACGATTTTATATTTGAAACAATGGAACATGAGCGGTTCCCGAGTATCTTGCCAAGTTTAATGAATCTAGCAAGGTTCGGCTCCACATCAAGTGGATCTGCCGAAGTGAGAAAAGCTCAACGATTCGAGCAGGGCTTGAAACCCTGTCTCTATAATCATATCTCTGTATTCCAGAGTACTTCTTTTGGGGTTGTGTTAGAGAAGGCAATAATTGCCGAAGGTGGTAGCGAGGCGTTGAGCCAATACCACAAGGATAAGAAAAGCAAGGGGAAGGTGGATGGAAGAGTGAAGATTGAAGGTGCGGTGAGGTGGCAAAGGGTATAAAAAGGAAGGTAGTCATTTCAAGGGAATACTGGGTGAAACAAGGAGACCCTAAGAGGAGGATGGAGGCCTGCAAGACCTGCGGGAAGACTCACCTAGGAGTCTATCTCAAGGGTAAGGCCGTGTATTATAACTGCGAATAGGAGGGGCATATTGTGCCAAACTGTCCAAGCCCGAAGAAGAATCATGGGTGCTTTGTGTGGGTCTATGGACCACATGGCAAAAGCCCTTAAAGAAGAAAGGGACTGACGGAATAAGGGCGCCATAGTGGTAAGTTAACTATTGGGGGTCCAATAGCATGGCAGGTAGGCCGATGGCATGCCTTTAATATGACCGTCCAAGATGCTATGGCCTCGGGGGACGTAGTCGCAGGTATTATTCCGATCAACAACTTAAATGCATACGTGTTGTTTAACTCGGGTGCTACTTGTTCATTTATCGCATGTGATTTTGCTAAACGACTAGGATTACTTCCCGAAAAGTTGCTTATACCTTTGAACATTAAGGTAGCAAATGAAGAGATAATTCCTGTTGAAAATATTCATAGGAGTTATTGCGTAAATATTAGAGGTTATAAATTATCTGTAGATCTGATACCGATAAGGTTAGGAGAATTTGATGTAATTCTCGGAATGGATTGGTTGATAAATCATGGGGCAATTATAGATTGTCAAAAGAAATGCGTTAGTATTAAAACATCAATTCAATCTCATGTAATATTTTACGGGAATAAATTATCGGGACGTTCGTGTTGTCTTACCATGACACAAACTAGGAAATTATTGAGGAAGGGGTGTGTAGGCTATTTGTGTCATGTGGTTGATACCCAGAGAGTGGGAGCGACCATGGAACAAATACCTATAGTGAGTGAGTTCATGGATGTATTTCCAAGTGAGTTACCGGGTCTTCCACCAGATAGGGAGACCGAGTTCATAATAGACATTGTGCCGGAGCGCGGCACGGTTTCGAAACATGTATCGCATGGCGCCGGTGGAGATGAAGGAGTTGATAGTATAGCTGCAAGAATTGTTGGACAGAAAGTACATTCAACCGAGCATTTCGCCGTGGGGAGCACCGGTATTATTTGTCAAGAAGAAAGACGGATCATTGAGACTTTGTATCGACTACCGAGAGTTGAACAAGTTAACAATAAAGAATAAGTATCATTGCCGGGATCGATGATCTTTTGATCGATTGAAAGGGAAAAATATTTTTCCAAAATAGATTTAAGGGCGGGGGTATCATCAATTTGAAGGTTAGGAATGAAGATGTGCCAAAGACAGCATTCAGGACTCGTTATGGTCATTACGAGTTTCTGGTGATGTCATTTGGGTTAACTAATGCACCTGCTGCATTTATGGACATGATGAACAGGGTGTTCAAACAATATTTGGACAAGTTCGTCGTGGTGTTTATTGATGATATTCTAGTCTACTCTAAGACGCCAGAAGATCATGCTGAACACCTAAGAATGGTGTTGGAGACATTAAGAAAGGAGAAGTTATATGCGATATTCACTAAGTGTGAATTTTGGTTAGAGTGGGTACAGTTTTTAGGTCATGTTATTAACCATGAGGGGATTTCAGTAGATCCTGCGAAGGTGGAAGCCGTGATGAATTGGGAACAACCGAAAACGCCGACTGAGGTGCGGAGTTTCTTAGGGTTAGCGGGTTACTATCGGAGGTTCATACAGGACTTTTGAAAGATAGCTACTCCGCTGACTAATTTGACGAGGAAGACGGTGAAGTACATATGGACTGAGAAATGCGAAAATAGTTTTCAAGAACTGAAGAAGAAGTTGAGTGAAGCGCCTGTTTTGTCATTACCCGATGACACACGGAAATTTCGTAGTTTATAGAGATGCTTCACATAAAGGATTTGGGTTGCGTGCTCATGCGACATGGCAAAGTCATTGTGTATGCATCTAGGCGATTGAAGGATTATGAGAAAGTTTACCTACTCATGATGCTGGAACTAGCCATGGTGGTGTTACCTTAAAAGATATGGCGACATTATCTTTATGGGGAAAAGTGTGAGATATACACGGACCACAAAAGTCTGAAATATATCTTCACACAGAAGGAGTTAAATATGAGACAGAGGAGATGGCTGGAGTTGATTAAGGATTATGAATGTGAAATCTTGTATCACCCTGGAAAAGCCAATGTAGTGGCCGACGCCTTGAGTAGAAAGGGTAGGGAGAAGTTGTCTTTGCTAACAGCTCAAACTGAGTTAATAACAGAGATGGCTAGGATGGAGTTGGAGGTAAAGTTGCCAAGTGAGACGGAGCAGAGACTTTTTGCGGCAGAGATTCAATCTACTATCGTAGAGAGAGTCAAGGAGGTGCAGCTCAAAACCGATGAGTGTGATCAGATGAAGGAGCGGTTAACCACTGAAAAAGATATTAGGTTTACTCTTGATAATGAGGGATTATTAAGATTTGAGGGAAGAATTTGGGTTCCGAAGGAGACGGAATTAAAGGAGCAAGTTTTACAAGAGGCTCATAGTTCGAGGTACTCGATTCATCCTGGTAGCACTAAGATGTATCAAGACCTGCGATAGAATTTTTGGTGGCCAAACATGAAACGAGAAATAGCCGAGTATGTGAGTAAATGTTTGACTTGTCAAAGAGTTAAAGCCGAACATCAACGACCAAGTGGTTATTACAGTCATTGGAGATTCCGAGTGGAAGTGGGAGCATATCACGATGGACTTTGTGGTGGGACTTCCGCGACTTTCGGAAGGGGTATGATGCAATTTAGGTAATAGTGGATCGGTTGACGAAGTCGGCTCACTTTTTGCCAATTCGAATTAAGTATAACTTAGATCAATTAGCTACACTATATGTTAAGGAAATTATTTCCAGACATGGAGCACCTGTTTCGATAGTGTTAGATCGTGATCCACGATTCACGTCGAACTTTTGGAGAAGTCTTCAAGAACAGTTGGGGACGCATTTGAAGTTGAGTATGTCATATCATCCACAAACAGATGGACAGAGCGAGAGGAAAATTTAGACGTTAGAAGATATGTTGAGATCTTGCGTCATGGATTTCAAGGGTAGTTGGGATGATCATCTACCATTAGTAGAATTTGCATATAACAACAGTTATCATGCAAGTATAGGTATGCCGCCGTATGAAGCTTTGTATGGAAGGAAATATAGAACGCCGTTGTATTGGGATGGAGTGGGAGAACGCTAAATGCTAGGACCAGAATTAGTGCAGCAAACAGCGGAAGTGGTGAAGTTGATACGCATGTGTCTTGTCATAGCTCAAGACAGACAGAAGAAATATGCAGACTTACATCGAGAGAATAGGGAGTTGGAGGTAGGCTCGTACGTATTTCTAAAGGTATCTCCATGGAAAGGAAAGATACGCTTTGGAAAGAAGGGAAAACTAAGCCCAAGGTTTATAGGACCTTTTGAGGTATTAGAACGGGTAGGTGAGGTAGCTTATAGGGTAGCGTTACCTCCAGACCTAGAGCGAATACATACTGTATTCCACGTTTCAGTGCTACGCCCTTACAAATCGGATTACAAGCACGTGATAGAATTTGAACCTATTCAAATTGAGAAAGATTTAACTTATGAAGAGATGCCGATTCAAATCATCGATAGAAAAGAGCAAGTTCTGCAAAACAAGGTAATATCATCAGTAAAGGTGTTATGGAAGAACCAAGATGTGGAAGAAGCAACGTGGGAACTTGAAGAAAGGATGAGAAAGAATTATCCTCTTTTGTTTGAGTGATATAGAAGCGAGATTACGGGATGAGAATCTTTATAGGGGGAAGAATGTAACTTGAGAAATTCGGATCCTTTGTAAAAATATTTGAAAGAATTAAATAATGAATAGAATAATATTATTTGTTATTATATGTGTTAATAAGATGTATATCGTTCTATAACCTAGAAATATCGGAAGATCGTAGTATTTGAACCATGTGAATAAATTAAAGTGTCTGAATTTCCAAGACAAAAATAAGTATTTTTCGAGAACGTTTACGAAAAACACTATTCACCAATTATCGCTCGGGAATTATTTTTGAACTTCCGAGAAATACGTAACGTTAGAATTTCAAGGCGAGATGGATTATGTAATAATAATCTAAGTATGGAAAATGCAATAATTCGCATGCGAACTTAATTTGGGAATATAGGTATTAAAACCTAATCAAAAGAATTAATGTAACTTTGCATAAAATACAAGTCCATAAGCTATAAGGTGTAAACCTATGTAGGATTTATATTAAGCCCAAGTGATTAATAAGGTGAAGCCCAAACTATTATAGTGCAAGCCCAACAAAGAATTTGCTAGATTGATTATTAAGCCCAAACCATGATCCATTAGCTAAGAAGGATCCATGGGGCAACCCATGAGTAAGCTTGATGGGCAAACAAGTTATGTGTTGGACAAGAACTTTAAGTAATGACCAAGGAATGGATAAGAGTTGTGGGCAACAAGCAATGAATAATAGTAAGGAGGTTAGTTTAAGGAGGTGGGATGATTTAATGACCTAATTACCCTAACCTTGAAAGCTCTATAAATAGCAAGCCTTTTCATTCATTTGGATTTTGTTATTTCATCCAACAATTCTCTCTCAAACAACTTATTTGTTAGAGTCAATAAGCACTTTGAGATTAACATTTCCTTAGTTGATTTCCAAAGCAATTGAAGTAATCATCAAAGGTAATTGATCTTGTCTCTTCTATCTCTATCATGGTAGGTTGATAAGAGAAGTGTAATCTAATGAATTTAGATATTAAGAACATAAGGGAAGTTGATAAGCAATGGACTTAAGCCGAATAAGTTTAATAAGCAACTTGAACTTAAATAAGTTGATGAACTTATGAAGAATTTCCATATGTTGTCATAAGCATGAGAATTGTAGTTAATGAGTTAAAGAAGTCATTGACATGTGTGAATAAGTCAAAACCTATCTTAATATAAGTTAGTGTAATAAGTAACTTGTAATATCTACATGTTGATTAAAATCCACTTAGAATGATTAGTATTGAGGTTTATTTGGAATTTACGATTAGGCGATAGTCGTCAAATTAAATGAAATTCTCGGAATGGAAATCGTATTTTGTGTTTGACATTGGAAACATTGGTTTTCGATGGAGACAAGTCATATTTGGCATTGTAGAGTTGTGGACTTGAAAATGGCGGATTCAACTTAGAAACGAAGAAAGCAGGCGTTGAACATTCACGAACGTTTATCGTTTTCGTTAAAAATGGATTAATAGGTGAAATTTTAGCAAAAAAAGTTTAATAGATAAAATTCTTGAATGAACGCATAGAGTACGTAAATTGTGACCCATAAGCTCTTGAACGAGCCAATTCGGACTTATAACAAAGAAGTTACGAGTCCGGGAATTTCAACTTTTGAAAAATCTGTTCAAAGTTTCTGGTGCCCAAGAAAAATAACTTCATGCGTCATGGCACTAAAGTGACCATAACCTATCGGAAAGTCGAAATAGCAAGTAGCCGACCATTAACACTAAGACATGCGCCGCAACGCCAAGTCCGAGTTCTAGGCAGCATTAGGTGACGCCGCAGCGCGACACCAAGTGTAAAAGCTGGCGTCGCATCGCCTGCCTCAAGACCAAGACAATAATGAAGGTTTATATATAGAACATGGTTAGTAGTTGATAACCAATTGGACAAGGATTATAATGAAACATTGTTAAGACATAATTAAGCCTTAAATATAAACACTTAGGGTTTAGTTAAATCAATTGTAAATGAATGAAAGAATGATCTTATAGAAAGCTGGAACCGATAATAACAAATCTAATACGTAATTAGATTGAGAAGTAGGCTAAGATTCTTTAAGAACCATGTATGATCATTCATGACCTAATGTTCTATGTTATGTTATCATCTAATGTAGAGACCTTAAAGAAGTAAAGTGCACGTGTTATAAATTGTAGCAGACGCTAAAGGCAAGTACTCTAACCCTTGTTCCAGTTCGATCTGGGCAAGTCTTTGTGATTCATGTATTCTTCACATGAGTTAGTATTTGAGTAATGTTAAAGCCAAGTAATGTTAAAGCCAATCCTTTCGGCTAGACGTATGCTATGTTATTCTATCAAGTGTTGATAAGGATTTACCGAACTAATATTGTTGTGGTTTTCAAAGGTAGATTTAGTATGCTCAAGTTGTTTTGTCGTCAAACGACAGGCACGTGAGGTTGCCACAACTTAAACGTATACACGTTTAATGAATGTAGTGTTGATCAACATAGAGTACTATAGGTTGATCACCTAGACGTGCTCGTAAGATATACCGGACTTATGGACTTAGTGTCGGGATGTCCTTTTCAAATTACTTATGAAATGCTTACGGTCTTGAATCAGAATTGATGATTTATTGAATATTGTAGCTGTAAAATGTTTTAAATGAAAAGAAGTGCTATTTTGAATTCTCAATAGTACTTCGTAACTATTGTCCAGTTATTGAAGATATACGATTCCTAAGTTTCAAGCATGCTATTTTACTAGAATTGTTGTACTTGTTGAGCTAGTTAGGCTCATTCTTGCTTGAACTATATGAATGCAGCTAAGACAGAACGGATCGATGGATCCGGCAAGGATAAAGGGAAGGCAAAGGCGAACCCGTAGATTGCTTATGTAATAGTATAGGTTTTGTAAGGAATAATATTGATATTATGACAAAGACAATGTATTGGGTGTAATGAACCTGGGGTATGTAAATATTCTTTTGATATATATATATATATATATATATATATATATATATATAAGACATATCCGTTCTTTTGAGGCATTTCAATTGAATGTATATATGAACTGTAGCACCGTGTAGCACCATCTGTCGGGTTGGAAGATACCCGGATTTGGGGGCGTCACATTCACCACCCTTCTCGCCCTTCAAATCTGAAATCTTCGTGAAATTATTCTTCTTCTTCGTTCCTCCAAGCTCTTGTTCTTCAATCTCGTTCTCGAAGTGTGTCTGAATTTATCCTCCTAAGATCCAACACTTCACATGAAAATAGCCCCAACTCAGATCCATACCACCAATCCTAATCCAACTCTAACTCCTCCCATAGAAAAGTCAAGTAGCAATCTAAATCCTTTTTCAAAACCAACAAGTCACTAGTCAAAGACTCCCACAAAATGAACTAACAACTATCCCATAATCATATTATGATCACATTACATAAAGAATTAATAGCTCCCAACAATTCCCAACTTCCAAAGACAAAATTACTTTACTACCAAAATCGATCTTTGACTCAAGACCCCATACATACATAATACTCACGACAACATAGCCCGTGCTACTACACCAGGAAACTTTCATGAACCAGCGTGCCCCACACTACTCCACTATTCATTCACAGCGCGTTCCGCGCTATGTAGTCAAAAACTCCTTAAATTTCTTGAAATCTCCTTCCAATGCTAGAATTCTGATAGGCACATGGATTATCCTACAACAAGCACAAAACCCATCAAAAGTAACATGAAAGTACCAAAAACTAACAATATAACAAGCTAAACGAACATAAATCATAGGTTAAAAACCTACTCATCAGTACATCATCGTAAGAGCTTCCCTCACATCATCTCACTGGCGATTTAGATATTACTCACTTGCGACTTCATCAACAAACAGAGTTCCTCATGTGAATCCCCGACAACAACATGCGAAAGGACTGGGGCATTTTACGATTCCCAGAAAGGGAAGGAGTTTACGGCAAGATAAAACCTCTCATCAATAGAAGGGAAAAATTCTTAAGAAAGTCCTTCACTTAAAAGCAGAAAGCCAACGACGAAAGGTCTAGCGAATGAAAACTACACCATCAACATGTGTCAAGTCCTCACAAGTTGAGGCCTCTACACTGAAGTTCAAATCTGGGCAGCGAAAGAATGAGTTGCACCCTCCAGGGATGTCAGCGGCATTCAAGTCATTAGTTCAGCCAAGTTACGAATCAAACGCTCAAGGAAATGGGGCACCTGCCCCCAACAGCAAAAGGAAACTCCAAATCACCTCAGAAAGGGTGAGCGAAGGTATCGGAAGATCCGGTATTCTAAAACCATTGGCATCAATTTAGCACAACATCAAGACAATTCAGTGATGAAAGCTTCATATACCACCGTTCGAGTGGGAACCAAAAACAGGTTGGCGATCAGCAAGGTAGGCACTGTTGAAAACTACCAGCGTATACATCGGGAAGGTTCGGTGATTTCATAATGTCATCCCCATCAGAGATGTAGAAAACATCTCAACTTATCTTCATCAAACAAATATTAGCGATTAAATGCCAAACCATTGGAGTCAACACCAGCATAGGCATCAGCGATGATCGGTAAAGGTAAAGTGATTTGCGAATACATTTTAACATTCATCATAACATTCATTACATTGCAATTCGCGATTTGCGAAATGCGATGTGCGAAATGCAATGTGCGAGTTGCGAAGTGCGATTTGCCAAATGTAAAAAGCGAAGTGCGAAATACGATGTGCGATTTGCGAACTGTGATTTGTAAAAACATTTCAACATTCATTATAAACGTTCATTATATTGTGATTTGCATCATTAGAAATACCTTGTCATATTTCAAGTGTCTACTAATCTTTATCATGTTCATTCCATTGCATTGCATGAACATGATAAAGAGGGGCATCTGTAGACACTTGAAATTTTATTTTCCTGTTACTAACCATGCAAGAGGGCAAAAGCGTCTTTTTCGCACTCGAGAGATAACCCTGGAGGACCACAACATCAGTTTCCAACCCCGGAGATAACCCCAGAAAAGTCAGTTTCAACCCCAGAGATAGCCCCGGGGGATCAAGTTCAAAGCCTGGAAATAACCCCAAGAGGTCAATCCAACCTCAGAGATAACCCTGAGGACATTCAGAGTTAACAGTAGGCCAACCTCAGAGATAACCCTGAGAAAAGACTTCTACAACTGCGCGAAAACTGGAGATAACCCCGTAAGGGGCAAAATGGTCATTTTAACAACTTAACTTCACTTCAAATCAAGTACACTCATTTCAACTCAAATTTCTTCAAAAGAAGTCCCATAAGAACCATATCTTAACTTTGGAGTGCAAACTACGCAAAACGGCTCACCGATTTGCCTGACAGAAACCTAGAAATGCTATTTCGGTCATGGACCCATCTTCCTAAAATCAAAAAAGGGCAAATCTTATGTCATTGTGTAGCTCTCGGAAAGAGCTTTCCGGAATGGTATGGCACGCTTCCATCGGAATCCAGGATTGAAAGTTATGAAGGACCGAGCAAACAACGCATTGTCTGAGTGTACGTACTTCGACACAGCAGGACCCACATTGCTGGGCATCCCGGAAAGCCGTATGTAGACCTGTGGCACCCCCCTCTATATATAGTGGGCTTGGGGTGGCCTTATTTGCAAGAGAAATAGCGAGGAAACCCTGTCCAATTTGTTTTGTACACACTATACACTAAGTGTTTTCTTATTTCAAACACTTTTGAGCTTATATTCTATCATATTTTTACCGGCGGGAGCCTATTGTTCATCCATTTAAAGTTATTGAAGTCTTCTTTGGCAGTCAACTATAAGCCTTCTTACGTACACACTTTAAAGCCTTTCTCCTCATCTCTGCACACACCATTCTTCACGTTGAGAGTCGTGTTGCGTGTGTATGCCCTTACTTTCATCAAGTGGTTTTATTTCAATTTGTATATATATATATATATATATATATATATATATATTTATATATGGACTAACACTATCGAAGTTATGCCTCGATTGAGCCTGAACTTGATGCGGAGCGTTTATTTGCTTTTGTATATATATATATATACTTATATATATAATCTGTGTGTTGAACTTTGTTCGATGAGCCTAGATTTTACATACAGTGCGTTTATCATTATATATATATATATATATATATATATATATATATATATATATATATATATATATATATATATATATATATATATATATATATATATATATATACTGATGATCAAGAACATTATCCTTAAATAGCATTCCGCCTTAAACAACATTCTTTTATTAAAACTACGTCATTTTGGAGGGACGCGATGGTATTTATGTAAATACAATGCCACCGCGTATTTACTAAAATATAAATTTACATTTAATCTCGCCTACAGTTTACTTCATGGCGGTTGATCGTCTTTACAGCTTTCTTTACTTTTTGTCCCGCTTGGAGTTTACTCTGTGGCGGTTGATTGCTTTTACAGCTTTATTTACATTTCTTATCCCCCATGGAGGTGCTTCGTGGTGGCTGATCATGTCTGTATATATATATTTATAGCTTTTATATATATACATGATTACTGCTTAATTATCAATTGCGGCATCATATGAGCCTAGGAATCATGTGATCACAGATTCAATCTACTGGAACTAGATTCGGTTCCCGTGATGGACATTTTCAGCTGTAAGCAGCTTGTAAATTTATTCACAGTGTTTGGATTTCCTCAGATAGTTTTCATACCCACGAGGAGTTCGGCACTATTTTGTACATTATTTTATCAAAGATGCTTCGCATCTCAAAAAATTAAAAGCAGTCAAGCCGAACACTAATATAAAATGGGAGTGTAAAAGGTCTCAATTACTATTGAGCACAAGGGTTTGAAAAACCTCTTTTATAAAACGTCACTGCCATATCTTTTTTAAAACTGAATGTTTACACAAATTCAAACCTTGTGTATATAGGTGCGAACAAGGCCTCACACTACTTCCAAATAATTCCACATTGATCCACACACACACACATTCATATAACAATTTCTTGAAAAGTGGCGGTCACCGTGGTAACACGGATGTCGGGGGGTGCCTAACACCTTCCCTCCGCATAATCAAGTTCCCGGGCCCTAATGAATCTCGGTTTCACCGACCCGTTTAGCAGTGTCACATCACTAGGTCAATGTGCAAACCTTTTCTCGGTTGTGTTGATACAACCATATAAAAAATCAACTGGCGACTCTTAATAATCCATCGTCGAAATGATACATGTCGGACCTTTTTCACTTGTTTTTTCAAACAAATCTCACCTAACATGGGAACACCAAAGAACAAGTAATGGAAAGGGACAAATAAAAATCCCGACGTCGACAAGAACTCTAAGAAGGAAGAAATAATGGCTGCATAAGATCAAAGAGCGCTAAGGGATTTTGTTATTCCTAAGGTGACTGAGCTTCAGTCGAGTATCCCCAGGCCGGCGATTGCTGCAAATACTTTTGAGATCAAGCCTGGGATGATTCAGATGATTCAAAACTTAGTTCAGTTTGGGGGACTAGCCAATGACGATTCGAATGAACACTTAGTTAGCTTTTTGGAGATATGTGACACCTTCAGATACAATGGGGTGTTAGATGAAACAGTCAGACTTTGCTTGTTCCCATTCACCTTGCGGGACAAGGCGAAGAGTTGTCTATATTCTCTACCGTCGGGATCGATAACTACTTGGGATGATGTAATTACCGTGAATTTTAAACTCCTTATTTAATTAAATATGTGATTTAATTTTAATGAGTTAGTTTTGTGAGTCTATTTAAACCTTTTGTGGTTATGTGAATTTATGAAATGATTAAAGGGAGTCACTAATGGTTTATTTAAATTAGTGGACTAACCCTAAGTGTGACACCCCCAAAATAGGTCCACACGACCCATTCTGAGTCGCCAGATATCGCACTATAAAAATCAAATATAAACTTCATTTATACAATCGTTGAACGTAAATGCGAGGTACGACAATGAGATAAAGTCGTGAGTTTTAATACAAATGTATATAACTCTCATGGTGCCTCGACCACAACCTTACAATGGTACTTTACATAAAAGTACAGTCAAAAATTGTTTTAGAAATTAAAATCTTTGGGAAGTGCTCAAGGAAACCTTCGTACATGGGAGGCCATGTATCTAGGTTATGATAGATATCATATGTCCACATAATTATCCTTGGTTGACTCAATAGACCCCAAAGAAAAATGAGAAGATTACTATCATCTTCTTTCCAATGGTGAGTCTTCTCTTGACATATAATTATCTTCGTTGTGTCCAAGTGAAAATTATATTTCAAATAAACTCCAAGATCATATAGGTAGTGCTCGTAGATATACTCAGCAAGTGGATGTGCACAACCCTGTCTTATGATAACACGAGGTTGTATCTCATTAGACATCTTGTATGATAGCGGCAAAACACTCTTCCAAAGTTGGGTTCACTTCACCCTATTCGGTTCACCATAATTAAATATCAAATGATATATACAATACGACACACTTATCTAAAGTTCTCAACAAAATTATTTCCATACTATTTAGGGAGAACCTCAACAGCTATAGACCACCGTTATATTCCTCTCTTATCCCCGCTCAACCCGACAACACTCTTATTACCTGAAAGGAATTGTGAAGCAAAAAGGGTGAGCACAACTAGCCTAGTAAAGAATATCATGACTAAAGATTATTTACATCATCAATAGCCTTCATCAGTAATAAATCAGATATTTAGAACATATGGTAGATGATAAAACTTTTCAACCATAGTTGCAGCGGAACGAGCAATCCATTAGAAGAGTCAAATAGACCATCAGGTCTATTATCTTCTCCATGTTAAAAGTCCAACAATAATGTTTTATCCCTATAACATCAATCAACAATTCCTGTCCACAATCATATGAATAACTCGTAATCATTATTGTGATTCTAAATTCCTCTTCGCACCAAGGACGAAGATAATTTTCATCACCTATCTTCACCTGAAACATCAAAAATCATGGTTATACCAAATCACAATTCCTGCTCATAATCATACTAATAAATTCATCTTTGCACTACGGCCAAAGATATACAATTGTATTTTAGAAGAGTCAAGTAGAGCATGATATCTACTATCTTCTACGAATAAAAAGTGTATAATCAATATTTTATCGTTGAAATTCAGCTTAATAAATAATCCACATCATCGAATCATCCCTGCACTACGGCCAAGGATATTCATGTAATCATCAATGGTCATGATTATACAGAATAATCCCTTGTTATAATCATACCAATAACTGTCAATCAATGCACTACGGGCCAATGAGGACTTTTACCACATCAGCTATAACATTACGGGTCATGATTATACCGAATGATCCCTGGTCATAATCATACCAATAAACAGTTCATCTATGCTCATAAGCCAAAGATACTCATCAATCAATAGTTCATCTTTGCACGTAAGCCAAAGATGTACAACTGTAAAACCAATAATCAACTGTCCATCTTTGCACGTAAGCTAAAGATATAAAACTGTAAAACCAATAATCAACATTCCATCTTTGCACGTAAGCCAAAGATATACAACTATAAAACCAATAATCAATCGTCCATCTTTGCACGTAAGCCAAAGATATACAACTGTAAAACCAATAATCAACAGTCCATCTTTGCACGTAAGCCAAAGATGACTTTCATCACAATATAAGCATGAGGATGATGACAATGACATAATAAAACAAGTTCAATGATAAATTTTTAAAGATTTATAATTTAATTTATCCAGAAATCAATAATGTCCAAATTGTCAACATGATACTATTTTGTAGAGTAAAATTCAAGAATAATATTCATGTACCAAAAATAATTTGGACATAAAAGAAATATATTTTTCAGGTAAATAGTACCCCATGAATAGTACTTCGGGAATAGTACCTCATGAATAGTATCCTGACATGAAAAGTACCCCAATTACCCGAGTGAATAATATTCGGGTGAATAATAATTTGGGTGAATAGTAACCCGTGAATAGTACTCCGACACGAAAAGTGTCCCGAATACCTGAGTGAATAATACTAGAGTGAATAGTAACTGGGTGAATAGTAACCCATGAATAGTAACTCGTAAAAAAATACCAAAGAAAATGATATTCCATGACGAGTACAAAATAAATGATATCTCATACGAGTATAATAGAATATACGAAACTGCAAATGGATTTTCAACCGCCATGCGATAATCCACGTAGACAGATCATTTCCATAATTTTATAAAGAATGAATACGAAGGATCATTCACCATGAATGCGGAAATCCACATAGACAAGTTATTCCAACAGAATAATAAAGAATGGAATAATGTAAAATTCACCGAGCGCGATATAGATAGCATGCATGTGTTATTCCAACAGAATAATAAATAATAGAACCAGGTCATGCGTAATCCGCACAGATAGGATATTCAAACAGAATAATAAAGAATGGAATAACAGAAGAATTTCACTATGTATGCAGTACTTCGCATAGATAGGTTATTCCAACATAATAATAAAGAATGGAATAACAATAGCTCTCTTCATGAATACGAAAGAAATAATACCCCTTACTATAATAATAATATCCCTTACCTCAGAAGAAAACTGGATACTAGAATAGTGAGGTAGCTGACTTCTCTTCTTCTTTCTCTCTATAATTTCTCTCTATAATAATTGCTCTATAGCTTTAGTGAATTGGTGAGAAATGAAGGAAGAATGAGCTTCTATTTATAGGAAAATATAGTTTCAATAATTGCACATTGTGGGGCTCAAAATATTACAGTATAATACCTTCCTTTTTTTCTTTATTTTTAATTTAGTCCTGCAAGTATTATCAAACTTGCACCACCTCCCCTAATAGTAAATCATGTGAATCAATAGTAAATCATGTGACTCAATAGTTCTAATCATGTGAAAAAATAATTAAAATATAGTACCTTCATCTATACCTCCATTTTTAATTTAGTCATGCAAGTATTATCAATCTTGCAACAGCTCCCCTAATAGTAAATCATGTGAATCAATAGTATACACATGTGAACACATAGTTACAAGCATGTGAATTAATAGCAATTAATTTCTCATTTATCTGGTGAATTACCCGATTGGTCAATATAACCTCCAGACATCAATTATCATCGAAATAAATGTTGATTTCCACTAACACTAATAATTCCCACACAATAGAACTATCAATTTCATCTTTAATCAACACGAACTTATTCATCATTAATATTATAACTCATAATATTTAGCAACCAGGTCGTTTCCAGGAAAGAGGGGGCTTTCCGATAAGGATTTCTCCTTATTGGCATGCAATTAGGTGACCAAACCCTTCCTTGACAGAACTTCTAGACAATTTTAATATTGCAAATAATAATATGAATAACTTTGTCGTCTCAATTATTGATTTAATAATATAACATATTATGCAGATGATACTGTGACAATAATTGAATCAATAATATGAGAGATATGATGCAAAGATTCATCGTAGCAATAATTGAGTATAACTAAGTGACTTCTTACATAAGCATCAATAATCAATACCGTAATGCTACTATGCAACCACACGACATCGTATTTCTTTACTACTAGGGTAGTTCAACAGCTTTAACTGTAACACTTTTCGCCATTAATTTTATAAAAGATAATTACATGCTTTTCTAACTACGACAATAATTCTGTTGTGGGGTCCACCAATGATTGTGCCGTCGTACGGATATTCCCAACAAAAAGAATATTCCCCGACCAAACGAATATTTTATAACAACTTGCATACTTTGCAAAATTTTCACAAATCACCCTTAACTTTAACCCTTTCTCAATTTAACCATTTACTAAATAAAATAATTATAAGAAAATTGAATACTTTCATTTCATAAAATCTGGGGTCTCACACTAAGACTTTAATATCCAAGAATTTATAGGATGATTAATAATTTTAATATTCAATTTAATTGAATATAATGGCAGGATTTGAACATATTGATTTATTGCAATTATGGGTAATTAATTGATAATGTGTTGATTAATAATTATTATGAATAAATAATAATTAATGAGTAAGTGTTTAATAAATATAATATGATTATATTTACTTTATTAATTTGTGCAAGCATGCAATGTAGTAAACCTTTATTATATGGTAGTTAACTATATATTTTAAATAGTACAAGGTGACACATTAATATGTATATATATTATATATAGACTATATAGCTAGTAAGAGTTATTGCATTTATATCTATTGCATAATTATATTGTCTATGTGACATGAAGTGTATGGGTAAACATTCATGTATACCTTACTGACATAAAATAAGATCAATTATTAATTAATAATGATTTCATTAAGTTATTATGATTATAATGATAACAGTTATGGTAATAAATAATGAGCAATGCACACTTGTATTTGATGTTAATAGAAAATGTACATGGGTTATATGTATGTCCACTACTTGATACCTTGTAATTAGTAAATACATTGTATGCCCTTTAAATCATAATAACCTATGTTATATGAAACGAATTGTGTATACATATTTTATAACCAAAGTTTATATTATGTGTATATATGGTATAAGCCAATTGTTGCATTTCATTTATTTGCAAGTGTTGAGATTTGTTTTGTCCCATAATTAGAGCCCACTTCATTCTTTCCACGTGAAACACTAGCTATCATACTCTATATTCATCTCAAAATCAACCAACATAGAGCTAATAAGTGGATGGGGAGTGGGATTCATGAGTGAAATTACCAACTCTCACTAACCTCCTCTTATCCATAATACATCCTTGAATTCCTTTGGTTTGATTTGGGAGGTAATTACATTGTCTGTGTAACCATTCTCCTATAAATGAGACCCTCACCTTCCTCATTGCAATTTGTAAGAATTAGTTTGCTAAGGAACTTATGAAGAGTGAGTAGATTGTTATATTGCAGCTGAATTGATTCACAAGGGTATAACTTCCCATCCATATTCTTCATTTCTGATAAATTTCTTAGTGAATTGATTCTTTGAATTAAGCATGTATTAGTTGATATTTGATTTGGGATATGTTGCTTAGTGTTATACAAACTACTAAATGTGTTGGGTTATGTTAGAAACAATTTTCAAAAGGAATTTGTATGATGGGTTGCTGAATTGTAGAAGTAGAGGCCATATTTTTGTCTCTAGACGAAGTGGCGCGGTCGCGCCACTTCCATAGTCTTTCACCGCGAGGTTGCGCGGGTAGTATATCACAATTGTTCATGTTAGCTCCTTAAGATGTGTTGAGCATGCTATGACAGTTAGTATATGCTATAAATAACCTGCACATGTGAACTGAGATTGTTATGCATATAGTAAGCCATGTTAGTTGATTTTAATTTGATTATTCAAAGAGGACTTAAAGAGTTGGAAACTAGTTTTGATAAACCTTTTTGTAAAACATGTTCTAACCTTTGATGCGAGTGTATTACGTTCTGATATGTCCTGACATGTGTCAATATGTTAGTTATATGGTTGAAGGTAATATAAGATATTCAAGCATGATTTAGACTATGCAAACTCATCTTGTATGCTTGGATAAGTTTGGCTAATGGAAACTTAAAGTTGCAATTACAATCTTGATGTATCACATCATGTTTGATTATGCAGGTTTTATCCTAATTGGTTGTGAAAGACTAGCCTACCTTCTATGTGCGGGCCTTTGGTTTGCACTGGGGAGCGCATGCACAAGTGCGCCACCACCTCAAGATAAACCAAGTGCTACGTGTCATCTTGAATCTGCGAGGAGGTATGAGTTCTGTTAATAAATTAAGAACTGATGCATGCATATATGGTTACTTTAATATGTAATACTTGTCCAGTATAGTATTCATGTGATAATGAGCATGATATTGAAAGGGACCTATGATGAATTAGTGTTTACAACTTTAAAGTCAATGGTGATTTCAACTATGACATAGTGTGTTAGAAACTAATCGGGTAATGTAATGATACATGTATAGAAGCATGCTATATGATGATTTGATTCTTGTAAGTGTAGACTCATATTAGTTTACACATATTAATTGGAAAGAACGACTTGTTAATGTTATGTCATTTCAACGCAAGTTAATTAAAGCTAGAATTAAATTGCAGCTGAGCTAGTAGGCAAGTTCCCTAACCTTACTCAATTTTATATTGAGCAAGTCTCCGAACTTCACTCTTTGATTGTGTAAGTTCTCTATTTTACACAACTTTGAATATTGTGCAAGTTGCTAAACTTCACTTATTTTTGTTAAAGTTTCTTATCATTCTCATATTGTATTGAGCATGCTATTGTTGAATTTGAAAGTTATTCATTTAAGCTTGAACTTTATTTTCAAGCATGATATTAAGTGGTTTAATTATTTTACAATTATTCCACATCGATATTATTGATATTCGCACTTAGTGCATTTGAGTTCGTACAGTCTTGGACTTTTACATCATTTAAAGTTCTATAATTCTTGAACTATGTCAGATAGAGTCTGAACCTTTGTTCGGTCAAACAAATGTATGAAGTTTTATAAAAGCTATCCAAACCAATTGATGGTAAGGATTCTTACACTGAAAGAACAACCCATTTATAATAGGGGAGTACCCTAGGTATCTAATATAAGATACAAAGAGCATATATAAATGTTATGCATATACATGGTGTACGCGAGGCTGATCCTAAAATTGATCAAAGATTATGATTGTGAGATTCTGTACCATCCATGCAAAGAAAATGTAGTGGCAGATGCCTTGAGCAGAAAAGGCAGAGAGAAGTTATTGAAGTTGACCATTCAAGAAGAATTGGTGAAAGATTTCGAACGACTAGACTTGGAGATTAAGTATTCGATGGAGACCAACGAATAATTATTTACAGTGACAGCAAGCTCGACTTTATTGGATAAGGTTAAAGAGGCACAAGAGAAGGATAAAGATTGCAATAACATCAAGAAGTGATTGACTAATGGTGATGAATTGAAATTTAAGATTGATAGCACTGGACTGCTAAGATTTGAAGGACGAATTTGGGTACCATTAGTACCAAAACTAAGAGAAGAGATTTTGCAAGAAGCGCATTGTACGAGATATTTGATACACCCAGGAAGCATGAAGATGTACCAAGATTTGTGTCACCACATCTGGTGGCCAAACATGAAGAGAGAGGTTGCGGAATGCGTAAGTAGATGTCTAACTTGACAGAGACTCAAAGAAGAACACCAACGACCAAGCGGGTTATTACAACCATTAGAAATTCCAGAATAGAAATAGGAGCACTTCACAATGGACTTTGTGGTGGGACTTCTGGCAACATAGAAAGGGCACGACGCCATATGGGTGATTCTAGATCGTCTTACTAAGTTAACTCACTTTTTGCTGATTAAGATTAAGTATAGTTTGAACTAGTTAGCCAAATTGTATGTCATGGAAATTATCTCAAGGCATGGGGTGCAGATATATATTGTATCAGATAGAGATCCGCGATTCACATCAAACTTCTGGAAGAGTCTTCAAGAAAGAATGGGGACACAACTACGAATGAGTACCGCGTATCATCCGTAGACCGATGGGCAAAGCGAGAGAACGATTCAAACACTTGAAGACATGCTCCGAGCTTGTGTGATGGACTTCAAGGATAGTTGGGAAGATCACCTTCTATTAGTAGAGTTCGCGTATAACAATAGTTATCATGCCAGTATTGGAATGCCGCCGTATGAAGCACTGTATGGGAGGAAATATAGAATGCCCTTATGCTGGGACGAAGTTGGAGAACGTCGTCTATTGGGACTAGAGTTGGTACAACAGACGGTAGAAATCATCAAGGTGATAAGAGCCCGACTAGTAGCAGCTCAAGATCGCCAGAAGAAGTATGCGGACTTACATCACAAGAAGAAAGATTTTGAATTAAGAAGCTATGCATTTCTAAAAGTATCTCCCTGGAAAGGGAAGATTCGTTTTGGGAAGAAGGGCAAGTTGAGCCCTAAGTTCATAGGACCGTTTGAGATTCTGAGGTGAGTCAGTGAAGTGGCATACGAGGTATTATTACCTCCTGAACTTGAGCACATTCACAATGTGTTTCATGTGTCAATATTGCGGTCGCATAAACTAGACTACAAGCACGTTATCTCCTATGAACCAATCAAAGTCGAGAAAGACTTATCGTACGAGGAAGTTCCTGTCCAAATACTAGATAGAAAGGAACAGAAGCTGGGGAATAAAATCATCCATTCCGTTAAGATTCTCTAGAGGAATCACGCAGTCGAAGAAGCTACGTGGGAACTAAAAGAGAAAATGAGAAGGAAGTATTCGTTTTTATTCGAGTAACCTTATTTTTTACAATTCCGATGACGGAATTTTTATAAGGGGGGAGGGATGTAATGACCGTGAATTTTAAACTCCTTATTTAATTAAATATGTGATTTAATTTTAATGAGTTAGTTTTGTGAGTCTATTTAAACCTTATGTGGTTATGTGAATTTATGAAATGATTAAAGGGAGTCACTAATGGTTTATTTAAATTAATGGACTAACCCTAAGACTTTAATATCCAAGAATTTATAGAATTATTAATAATTAAATATTTAATTTAATTGAATATAATGGCAGGATTTGAACATATTAATTTATTGCAATTATGGGTAGTTAATTGATAATGTGTTGATTAATAATTATTATGAATAAATAATAATTAATGAGTAAGAGTTTAATAAATATAATATGATTATATTTACTTGATTAATTTGTGCAAGAATGCAATGTAGTAAACCTTTATTATATGGTAGTTAACTATATATTTTATATAGTACAAGGTGACACATTAATATGCCTATATATTATATATATAGACTATATAGCTAGTAAGAGTTATTGCATTTATGTGAATTGCATAATAATATTGTTTATGTGACATGAAGTGTATGGGTAAACATTCATGTATACCCTATTGATATATAATAAGATCAATTATTAATTAATAACGATTTCATTAAGTTATTATGATTATAATGATAACAGTTATGGTAATAAATAATGAGTAATGCACACTTGTATTTGATGTTAATAGAAAATGTACATGGGTTATATGTATGTCCACTACATGATACCTTGTAATTAGTAAATACATTGTATGCCCTTTAAATCATTATAACATATGTTATATGAAATGAATTGTGTATACATATTTTATAGCCAAAGTTTATATTATGTGTATATATGGTATAAGCCCATTATTGCATTTCATTCTTTTGCAAGTGTTGAGATTTGCTTTGTCCCATAATTAGAGCCAACTTAATTCTTTCCACGTGAAACACTAGCTATCATACTCTATATTCATCTCAAAATCAACCAACATAGAGCTAATAAGTGGATGGGGAGTGAGATTCATGAGTGAAATCACCAACTCTCACCAACCTCCTCTTATCCAAAATATATCCTTGAATTCCTTTGGTTTGATTTGGGAGGTAATTACATTGTCTCTGTAACCATTCTCCTATAAATGAGACCCTCACCTTCCTCATTACAATTGATGAGAATTAGTTTGCTAAGGAACTTATAAAGAGTGAGTAGATTGTTATATTGCAGTTGAATTGATTCATAGAGGTATAACTTCCCATCCCTATTCTTCATTTCTGATAAATTGCTTAGTGAATTGATTCTTTAAATTAAGAATGTATTAGTTGATATTTGATTTGGGATATGATGCTTAGTGTTATACAAACTTCTAAATGTGTTGGGTTATGTTAGAAACAAATTTCATAAGGAATTTGTATGATGGGTTGCTGAACTGCAGAAGCAGAGGCTATATTTTTGTCTCTAGGCGAAGTGGCGTGGCCGCGCCACTTCCATAGTCTTTCATCACGCAGGTAGTATATCACAATTGTTTTTGTTAGCTCATTAAGATTTGATGAGCATGCTATGACAGTTAGTATATGTTATAAATAACCTGCACATGTGAATTGAGATTGTTATGCATATAGTAAGCCATGTTAGTTGATTTTAATTTGATTATTCAGAGAGGACTTAAATAGTTGGAAACTAGTTTTGATAAACCTTTTTGCAAAACATGTTCTAACCTTAGATGCGAGTGTATTATGTTCTGATATGTCTTGACATGTGTCAATATGTTAGTTATATGGTTGAAGGTAATATAAGATATTCAAGCATGATTTAGACTATGAAAAATCATCTTGTATGCTTGGATAAGTTTGGCTAATGGAAACTTAAAGTTGCAATTACAATCTTGATGTATCACATCATGTTTGATTATGCAAGTTTTATCCTAATTGGTTGTGCAATACTGGCCTAGCTTCTATGTGGCAGTCTTGCTTTGCACCAGAGCGCTGCCATGCCGTACCACTCCTCAAGATAAACCAAGCGCTACCACGCCTCCCCTGCGATGAGGTCTCGAGTTACGTTAATAAATTAAGAACTGATGCATGCATATATGGTTACTTTAATCTGTAATACTTGTCCAGTATAGTATTCATGTGATAATGAGCATGATATTGAAAGGGACTTATGATGAATTAGTGTTTACAGCTTTAAAGTCAATGGTGATTTCAACTATGACATAGTGTTTTAGAAACTAATCGGGTAATGTAATGATACATGTATAGAAGCATGCTATGTGATGATTTAATTCTTGTAAGTGTAGACTCATATTAGTTTACACATACTAATTGGAAAGACTGACTTGTTAATGTTATGTCGTTTCAACGCAAGTTAATTAAAGCTAAAATTAAATTGTAGCTGAGCTAGCAGGCAAGTTCCCTAACCTTACTCAATTTTATATTGAGAAAGTCTCCGAACTTCACTCTTTGATTGTGAAAGTTCTCTATTTTACACAACTTTGAATATTGTGCAAGTTGCTAAACTTCACTTATCTGTGTGGAAGTTTCTTATCCTTCTCACATTGTATTGAGCATGCTATTGTTGAATTTGAAAGTTATTCATTTAAGCTTGAACTTTATTTTTAAGTATGTTATTAAGTGGTTTAATTACTTTACAATTATTTCACATCGATATTATTGATATTTGCACTTAGTGCACTTGAGTTCATATAGTCTTGGTTTTGTACATCTTTTAAAGTTATATAATTCTTGAACTGTGTTAGATAGAGTCTGAACCTTTGTTCGGTCAAACAAGTGTATGAAGTTTTATAAAAGCTATCCAAATCAATTGATGGTAAGAATTCTTAGACTGAAAGAACACCCCTTTTATGATAGGGGAGTACCCCAGGTATCTAATATAAGATACAAATAGCAGATTTAAATGTTATGAATATACATGGTGTACGCAAGGCTGATTCCCTCAAGTACTTATTCTGTAGCCAGTAACCAAAGGGTCAATCAGATATTTATTCCATTGGAGTTTTATAGTTCAAAGTCTACTTGACTATCACTTATTCTAAAAATCATTTTCTTTGCTTCTAATATTCATATTGTTGAATCCTTCAGATATTCATATTGTTGAATTTATTGTCAGATATTTTTCATTCATAATGATATATCCTTATTGTTGCATTTAAACTTGCTGAGCAAACTTGTTGCTCATCCTTGCTATATCATTAATTATATTGCAGTTAAGCCCGAGATCTCAGGGAAGGACAAGGGTAAAGGAAAGATGTAGTATAGTTGCGAGGAGAAGACTTTACTTTATGCCTAGTTTAAAATATTGTTATGTAATATGAACCCTAATGATTATTTTAGGGTATGTTTGTAAGATTGTATTAAGGTTATCGAATCTTGGGACTAGTAACACCTTTTGAATGAACGACGTACATTTATTATATTCCGCATTTTAGTAATTGTATGTTGTTTAGAGGTGGATGTTTATAGTTTATCGTGACAACCGGCAGAATTCGAGGACCCGATTTTTAAGGTGACATGATGACCTTGCTCGTAAGTTCTCGGCTAAGTTTTTTTCAGAACGACCCCAAAATTCATACAATTTAATTCTCAACTTTAGTCGTTAATAACACATCTACCTTCTGATTTTACATCATTATTTGATGCTAAACATTATAAAATACGAAATAATTTAAACTTTTATGTCTTCTTACTTTAATTCCCTGAATCAAAACCTTTATCATCTACATGTCTTTGAATCAATCTTATTTTATGATTCGCTTTATCACTGTTATTATATAAAATTTTACATTTCAATCTGATAACGTTTACATATTAGATAACTCTAACTTTAGCTTTACAACTCAACATAAAACTATACATCATAAAACATTTAGTACATCTCATGAATCTTAATCATGGTATAAAAAAATAACAACTTTAGTTAAAATATTAATCTTCGTGTATTATTTCTGATCCACGTCATTCAAGTAGCACATAGTGTTACCTTCAATCCTTAACTTGTAAAAATGGTTATTTACAAGGTTGAGCTCGACAGCCAGCAAAATCTAACAGTTTTCATGCATCACGTAACACATAATAACATGCTCAACATATATCTCATAAACATTGGACTACCATAACATACATGCTACAGTTCATATAACAAGTATAAAGATTGAGTTCCTTACTCAATCAGCATGCTTTACTCAATCAACGTAGTCATATGTTGACTTTAACATTTCATACATTCAACATAATATAACACATCATGCACTTTGCAATAAAGATTTAAAACAGCTAATCACCAAGTTCAATAGTAAATAGGAACTGAAAGACTTGCCTTTACAGGCGTTTTACCAACACGCTAATACTTCGCGTCTTTGCACAACCTACACTGTATGTGAGATTGATAATAAACAAAATCAATACTTGATCTCATGGTCAAATTTATTCTAAGACCTTACTTTATCGTATTATCATTTATAATATCTTTATAGACATCTAACTGTGTTTTATATGCAACTCAGTTTTATTTTTATTTTCATCACCACACATGCTAGACTATCACACTTGTAGTTTAATGTGTGTATATCACACCATTTTATTATACCACTTTGGTTTCAAAAATGCATATTCAACACATTGTTTACATGTTTAATTTTCCTTCAAAAATCAAAAATTGTCCTTTTCGATTTCTTTCCATTATTATTCTTCTATTATCATCTTTTCATACTCAGATATCCAATATTAGCCATTAGTTAGACACTTTGTATACCAAAGTTTAGAAACAATATTACTCTTAGGCATTTTATCGAGCACGTTATGTGCACACATTAACTTATCTCAACTCTTGATCTTAAATGGTTAATTATGTATAGAACATGATAACACATCTATACGCATTACATATGTCAAAACATATTTTTAATCATCAAAATATACCATCACCCAAAATCTTAATTCAAACAGAATTATAAAACTCATCTTCACAATTTCCTTAACAAAACGTTGTTTTCGTTTTTAACGTAACTCATTAGTTACATGTCCGTTTTTGTTCCTTATTATATAGAATTAACCCTTACTCAGTGTACTACAACCTCATCTAGGCCTTAAAGTCAGACTCTTATCCATCTAAACCAAATTCTGCAATTCATCATCTAGTCTAGAAAATTTCATTTTCTGGACATCCTTACTAAAAAATTTATTTCGGACATGATCCGGTCAATAAAATGGCATAATCCCGCGATTTTGGCTAGTAAACTTCCATATCTACAACTTTTCAGTTTAAAGTTTCTTCAGATTTAAAACACACGAATTTATATGAATTGTTCAAAGTCAGAAACTGTAACAGTTTTGATTTTCTGGGCAGCTTATTTTCCTTCCGGACCAGCCTTACTAAAACAGACATTTCAAGAAATCTACAAAGAGTTTTAATGTGATTCCATATTCAGAATATAGCTTACTTCCATATCTTCGATTTGATGTAAGGCTCACTTTCTAACTCATTATACCCAAAGAGGTATGAATTTCACAAGATCTGTCCACAATTACTCAAAACCTACGAATTTTGTTCTTCAAATTTTCTTTCCATTTCATTTTCTTTCTTGAATCCTCTTGTTTGATTCTTGATAATCCAAGATTAAACCAATACAAACAACATTAAGCATGATCTACTACCCTAGAACATAAATCTACCCAAAAAAAATCAAAGATTAAATAAGAGTTTAGAAGTTACCTTCTTCTAGCTTTTTCTTCTTCTTCTTCTAGCTCATCTCAATTCCTCTATTTCTCTCTATCTCTCTCAATTTCTCAATACAACTTCTATATAACCATTATCAGAGAACTACATTATGAAGAACATAAAAATATAATTAAAATAAGGAATTTAGATTATAACCTTATTAGTATGAATTTAAGAGAGAGATGATGATGATGATGATGGGGCTTATTTTGTCTTCTCAAAGCTTTCCCTTCTTCTTCTTTTTCTTCCTCTTCTTCTTCTCTAACAACTCTCTCTAACTCTCTTCTTCTTTCTTTGGTTTGTTTTCTAAAACTAACATACTAACTTGTAGTATATACATATAATATACAATACCAATAATATATAATATATGTAACTCCTAGTAATTATTATATATACTAATTACTAGTTAATACATAGGTTACACCAACTTGAACTTGAAAAGCCTAAGACCATGTTTGGCAAATACTCATTATTTTAATTAATCAATGGTTTAACATCAATCAATCTCATCAAATTGTCACATAATTATATTTACTTGTTAATTATAATTTCGTGTAACAATCATCATATAACTCATCTAATTTAATTATCTCAATTAAATTAGAACTATAACATAAAATTATTATATTAATTAAATTAAATACTAAATATTCATTTAATTAATCTACTACACTTAATTACATTACTCTATAATCAAAACGAAATTTATTTATTTAACTCAATAAATAATTCAATTAAATATTTATATATATTAAAATTAATATATAACATTCTCTTCACATCAATTCACATATTCTACAATATATGACATACAGATACTCACACCCAACATATCTCATAAATAATACTTTTATTTATAAAATTCTCATTTATAAATTTTAAAAATCTGGGATGTCACACTTTCCACCAGCCAAAACTGCAAAGATGAGAAACGAGATCACCATGTTTGAGCAGCAACATGGGGAGTCTTTATATGAGGCATGGGAACGATACAAGGAATTGCTCAGAAAGTGCCATCATCGTGAACTACCCAAATGGCTGCAGATGAATACGTTTTACAACGGGCTGAATGAGAATCTCAGGACGAGCATAAATGCAGCTTCGGGTGGAGCGTTTATGGCCAAGAGTTATGAGGAGGCATATGAGTTAATTGAAACTATGGTAGCTAATAACTACTAGTGGCCTACAGCGAGGATGACACAGCCTAAGGTAGCTAGGGTATCAGAGGTAGACGAAGTAACAGCGTTGGCGGCACAGATTTCAGCCTTATCAAAGAAAATGGATACTCTAACAGGTGCACAACCATAGCAGGTGGCATATGTTTGCGAGTTATGTGCAGGAGAACATCCTAAAGAATAGTGTGCCATCAACCCAACATCGGTTCAGTTTGTGGGCAGCTACAATAGGATTCCGCAGAACATATATCAAAATGCCTACAACCCAGGGAATAGGAACCATCCCAACTTTTTGTGGAGTAACAATCAAAATCAGCAGGCTCCATGACCTTCTTATCCCCCGGAGTTCCAAAATCAGCATCAACAAGTAGCTTCGCATCAAGAGAAGAAAACAGACTTAGAAGAGCTTTTGTTGAAATACATATCGGGAAATGAGGCGGCGATGAAATCACAAGCAGTGGCCATAAAAAACATAGAAAATTAGATGGGACAGTTGGCCTTAGCATTGAATAATAGACCGCAAGGGACTCTACTAAGTGACATAGAAAAGAATCCGAAGGGAAATCAATAGCAGTGTCAAGCAATCACTTTAAGGAGTGGAAAGCATCTTGATGGGAAAATTGTAGAAAATTCAGCAAAAAAAGATGTCAAAGAGAATGAAAACAAAGTGGTTGAAGAGAAACAGGAGGAGGAAAAGGAAGATGAACATACCAAGTCAGATGCCAAACCAGTTGTGTATCCTCCACCACCGTTTCAGCAGAGGGTCCAAAACAGAAATTAGACAAACAATTAGCCAAATTTTTGGAAGTTTTTAAGAAACTTCAAATTAATATTCCTTTCGCAGAAGCCCTAGAGAAAATGCCTAGTTATGCAAAATTCATGAAGCGTATTCTGTCAAGGAAGAAAAAGTTAGAAGATTACAAAACTGTGGCTTTGACAGAAGAATGCAGCGCAGTTTTACAAAGAAAGTTACCTCCAAAGTTGAAGGATCTAGGGAGTTTTACCATACCTTACACGATCGGTAACATGGCCTTCAAAAAGTGTTTATGTGACTTCGGGGCAAGTGTAAACCTCATGCCATTATTCATTTATACCGAATTGGGTTTACCAGCTCTGAAGCCTACAAATATATCGTTCCAGTTACAAGACAGATCGGTAACTTATCCAGAGGAATTTTGGAAGATTTTTTTGTTAAGGTGGACAAATTCATATTTCCAGCAGATTTCATAATTTTGAATTATGAGGAAGATAAGAACATCCCAATCATCTTAGGGAGACCATTTTTCGCTATGGGTAGGATTCTCATTGATGTTCAAAAGGGGGAATTAAGCATGAGGGTTCAAGATCAATAAGTCACGTTTAATGAATTTAAAGCCATGAAGTTCCTTACTGATGAAAATGAGTGTTTCCAGGTGGATGTCATCGATCGGATAGTTAATGATGATATGGTAAAAAGTTTGGTCAGTGATCCATTAGAAACTACACTACTGGGGGATGAGGATTTGAATGATCCAGAGTTTATGAATTATTTACACATGCTGGATGTTTTGCCTCGAGTTAGTAGATTCAAAGTTCCATTTGAGCCATTACACACAGAAGAAAAAGCCTTAGCTCGGATGAAACCTTCACTTGAGGAAACACCCACTCTTAAGCTCAAACCACTTCCTAAACACCTCATGTATGCTTATTTAGGTGATTCAAATACTTTACATGTTATTATTGCATCTGCACTTAACGAATTGTAGGAAAGTAAATTACTGAGAATTTTGAGAGAATACAAGTCTGCAATAGGCTGGACCATTTCTGATATAAAGGGGATCAACCCCTCCTTTGGCATGCACAAAATTCTCATGGAAGAGGATGTGAAGCCAACAGTGGAATAGCATAGAAGATTAAATCCAATCATGAAAGAAGTGGTAAAGAAAGAAATACTGAAGTGGTTGGATGCAGGAATTATTTACACAATTTGATACGCGTATGCATGGGTCACCCAAAGATGCAAAGCGTGCAAAAAAGGGTGGAATGATAGTGGTTAAGAATAAAGATAATGATCTGATTCTGACGAGGATAGTGACCAGATGGAGGGTGTTAATGGACTAAAGAAAGTTAAATAAGGCAACCCAGAAGGATCACTTTCCTCTGCCCTTCATTGATCAGATGTTAGACCGATTGGCTGGACATGAATATTATTGCCTACTAGATGGATACTCAGACTATAACCAAATCGTCATAGCTCCCGAGGATCAAGAGAAGACCACCTTTACATGCCCATACGACACCTTTGAAAGTAGTATGCACACAAACCAATCATGTTTGATGATAAAGCATATACTTTGTAACAATCTTATTCATTTATTAATAAGAAGTATTAATTTATTAAAGGCTTTTAATTATCTACATGATGCTACTTTATAATATATGATAAACCCATAGTTTTAAGCAATGCTTTTAGAATAATGATGATGATCATTCTAATGAGATCTAAATTCTTAAAAAGCTTAAAACTAAAATAGTTCCCAATCGTTGGATTACTAAATTGGGGATTAGTGAATCCGAATAGATTGGTACATTTGTTGCTTGCTCATTGGATAAGAATGATTGATCTCATGATCATTTATGTGGAGATACTAAAGCAAGTATGTAGGTGCTTATTAGAGAATAAGTTCACTGAACGTGGCTCGCTAAGGAATACCTAATGGAGTTTTACTTGTATGTCAATATGAATTCCTGTAGTGATAGTAGTACAAGTGATCATTGGACTTGAGATCATCATATTATCTTGTGTATGATGAGTTATACTTTGACTTATTCCTTAAGACCCTTAGGGTATATCAAAGGGTATGCTTGGGTATAATAAGTTGTACATGGAGATAATGTATGATCAATAAAGAATCTACCACTTCTAGTAAAAGAAGAGAAATGTCCTATATGATTCGATAAATGACAACCAAGTAGTCCTTGGCCAAGGCAAAATAAAATTAGAAATTGCATTATTTGGAGTTGTGCATTTAAGAGTCGAAATACATATAATTAAATAAAATAAGACTTGACAGTAATTCCATGTCTTATATTTAATTGGGACATTGTATGGTGGAAGGATTAAATTGTACGGTAATTATTTACTCAAAGGTTCTTTTATGATTTATGTTGAAATCTATTTTATCTGGAAAGTCGTTGATCGCTAGGGAGGCTTATCCCTATTGTAGAATAAATATTATTTATTTAAATAAATTAATAGTTTAATTTATTTATTTAAATAAGATTAGAATTCTTCTAATTGATTTATTCATAACTGGTTTAATATGGAGAACCTAAAGGGTCACACCATAAAAGGAAGAATAATTATTTAAGAAGTTAATGGCATAATCGTAATAATAAGTTAAGTATATTTAATGTAATCTATGGTGATAGAATAAATTAAATAGCTTAATGTTTATTATTTAATATGTAAGACCCCAACTTATTATTAATGAAATTTAATTTTCTCTATTTATTATTTTGAAATAGTAAGTGTTGATTTGATTAATGTGGATAGTTATGGGTAAAATACGTAAATATTTCAAAATAAGCAAGTGGTTATAAAATATTCATTGTTGTCGGGGAATATTCGTTTGGTCGTGGAATATTCTTGCAGTGGGGAATATTCTTACATAGGCGCAGTCTTTTGTGGGCCCCATAACGGAAAGCGATTGGATGAAGAAAATAACAAATATAAGTTGTTTAAAAATACTGCAGGCGTAAGTTATTCACAGATTAATCTTTGTTAAAATACTCGGTGGTTAACACACAAGAGTTATTACTGCAGTATTGCACCAATTATTGATTCTTACGTGAAAGGTACTACTCAATAATGGCTACGATGAATTCTTCGCTCATTATTTTATTTTATTGATTTAATAATTCTTTGCGTTGATATTTTATATTGTTGTTGTTTCAATAATTGTCATTACACGTTATTTTCATTTTCGAAGCAATAATTCATATTATCATAATAATATTATTAGATAACATTATTGGCAATGTCTAGAAAGTTCTGTCTAAGGAGAGGTTTGGTCACCTAATTGCGCGCCAGTAAGGAGAAATTCTTATTGGAAAGCCCCTTCTTTCCTGCGCCACCTAACTGCATGGTTGTCAATATTGTGATTCTGTAATATTATTTGTGAATAATTAATTATTGATTCATATGATGAGGAAAATATTGATTTTATGTGGATATAGATGGAGAAAATTTTTAATGTGACAATTGTTGAAAATTGAAATTTTATCTTTTTCTAATAAAATAATTCATTTAAATATATTATTATATTTTAATAGTATAATAATGATGATATTTTTACGATGAATGTGGGATATATGAGTATATGTGGAGGATGAGTATTTTTGTTACCAAAAATATTTAAAGCATGTTTTATGTGTCGGTGGACCCAATTTCTTGACTGAAATTTGATTATAGTCTGTAAAATCGCCGGTTTATGGATTTCGGTTAATTTTTGTTTGGAATTTGGAAAAACTTTCTTCTGTAAAGTTGTAGAGAATTGAATTTCCTATAAAAACTCGCGAGATTCGAATTTTCTGACAAAAGGGCTATTTATTGTGAATTATTGAAGTTCTGAAGTTCCGAAATAATTGATTTTTGAAAGTTTTAATTATTTTTATTTAGAAAAACGTGTTTTTCATTTTGTTTCCCTCATTTAACATGTGATAAGGGTTGAGTTCAGATGGTAAAAGCATGCATATGAAGTTTTGGAAAAAATATAATAATATTTAATAAATTTTCTACTTTGGTGTTCTAAGCATTTTCCTATAAATAGGGTGCTTATGTTAGAATTGAAAATCACACCAGAAACTAAAGTTTTCTCTCTCTATATTATCGAGAGTATTCTTGTGAGTATTTTGAGTATATTTTGAGTATTGCTATACGGTGCAAGTTCAAGTCATAGCTTATATCCGGTGTTTAAATTTAAAGTCTTGATCTTCGAGGTAAGGATATTATTTTTTCAGTAATTATATTATTTCTTCAATATCATTATCTTTGAAATATTGATCCAAGTTTTTATCAAATTTGGAACTTTTGGTGTCGGAGTTACTATTCACGATATCGACACTTTATTCACGAATCTGACTATTCATCTAAAAATGAAAATTTTTCCTTTTCATCTATAATATCTATTGTGGATACTAGCTTTGATTGTATCCATGTTTTGATCATTTTTGAATTTTACACCACTATGATTATTTTTGAGGTATTTTTGGACATGAATAAAACAAAGTACGAATCCTTAATCCTTAATCCTTGTCATTTTGTTTCATTGGATTCGTCTCTTTAAAAATATTTTTCATCATCCTCAGTCTTAAATAATGATATTATTGAATATCTTTGGCCTGTAGTACAAAGATGAATGATTTCTGATGAATATCTTTGGCCCGTAGTGCAAAGATGAACAGGTGGATTCAAGTTGGGTGGCTAACATTGATTAAAGAAAGGAACCAAAACTGGTGGATTCAAGTTGAACGCAAAAAGGATTTGGAGGTGAACTTGTACCTGAGGAAGCTCGAATCTTCAAGGGTATGATTCTTGTTCTTTATCTTTTCGTTTAATTAATAATTGTGCATAAAGGATGATCCGGGTATATGGTTTGTAAAAATTCTAAACTCTGATTTTCCATGCTTCAGCTTATTTTTTGCAATTTGATTGTGTGTTGGAATCTTACAAACCTAACAGTGGTATCAGAGCCAAACCTTTATGCGAATTATTAATTGTTTTAATTTGATATGTATATTGATATGTGTTTAGAATAATTTAATTGGGCATAATTTGTTGTATAAAATTTATTTAAAAAATCAAAATCAATTCGCTATCTGTTTACATAAGTTCAGTTTTTATTATATATTAATACTAATCATACATATATATATATATATATATATATATATAATAGTTATGTATTAATAAGATAAGGATCCATGTACTGCAATTCAAGGTGTGCCTATTTTCTCTTGAGATTCACCTTAATGGTACAAGTGATTTGCGGGTTGGTTAAAGTTATATGTATAAATATAATACATGTGATTTATCCTTGATCCAAGTTATATATATATATATATATATATATATATATATATATATATATATATATATAATATTCTTAATAATTTTATAATTAAAATAAAAGTTTATTTTAATCTTAAAATCAAAATTTATTTTAATCTTAAAATAAAAGGTCTATTTTAATTTTAAAATTGGATTTTATGCTAACTAATTAGAGTTAGAATTGGATTCCATGAGAACTAATTGGAGTTGAAAAGGGATTACATGTTTCCTTAAATAAAGGAGTTTATTTAGATATGGAATAAGATTTCATATTATTCAAAATAAAGGAGTTTATTTGTGAATAGGAAAGAGAATCCGTATTTCCTTAAATAAAGGAGTTTATTTAGATATGTAATAAGATTTCATATTATTCAAAATAAAGGAGTTTATTTGTGAATAGGAAAGAGAATCCGTATTTCCTTTAATAAAGGAGTTTTTTTTTACTTGGAATTGGATTCCATAATTAATTAAAATAAATGAGTTTATTTTGATTAAAGAATTTGATTAAAATAAAATAGTTTATTTTATTCAAAATTGGATAAATTAAAATAAAAGAGGTTTATTTTGATTTAAATTTGGATTAATATAAAGGAGTTTATTTTGATTCAAAATTAGATTTTATGCTAACTAAATTTGTCCATTAAATGATATCAATATATATATATATATATATATATATATATATATATTGAATGAATATTGTTCATGAGATGAATGTTATTTATTGATGCATATGGTGATGTGTATGATAATAAATAGGATTGATTATGGACTATTGACCAATGTGATTGGATTTTATTTTAGTTGGATGCATGAATGTATGAGTTTTATTAAATGGGGTATGCGTACCTCGTCTTCTCTAATTTTTCTTAATGTAAATTTTATCTCCCTCCTATGTACTTCCCCTTGACTGCTGATCAAGGTTTCTATTTATTTTAAATAGTTTTGTAATAGGAATAGTTAGAATTAATTTTGAAGAATTAGAGTTCAAGGGGCAAGGAGCACTTGAAGACCCGTTTGTAATGGAGCCCGGGTTTAAATGTAATAGTTATATTTAAATATTAATTCTTTCACCCCTAGGTTTGACCTTTTGGTTCACTAGGCCAAACTAGAATAAAGTCCATAATCAATCCGAGTAGAATATAGTATTCTATATGTGTATGCTTGAACTATATATATATATATATATATATATATATATATATATATATATATATATATATATATATATATATATATATATATATATATATATATATATATATATATATATATATACGCTAAACAAGATGAGACCAATTAATAACAAATTCCTTAAATATTTTTATATTAAGTCCTAAGTGTTCAAAGATATTTAGAATATCAAACGTCGCCTTCTAGCATGATAAAAATAATAGAGTATCAATTAATTATTATAAGTTTTTTGTGTCACCACAAAGCTTATCTTAATTCTTTGAGATGTTAATTTTATCACATTTGATACTTATAAAGAAAATTGAACAATGTTGTTTTGTTATGTCACCACAACAACAATATTTTTCTTTTTTGAATATATAGAGTGCTAGGTTGGACTTAACTTGGATAATTTTGATTCGGATGTGCCACCGCTTGATCAAAATAATCTAAGAGGCAAAATACAAGGAGTTGCATAATTGATGTAATTGACAAGAGTTGTCTACCTATTTATTTATAAATAGTTGTTGTGTCACCACAAGGCTATATACATTTGAAATGATATTCTTATTCTCACTAGCAAATCTTTAATTAGATTTTGCCGAACTATATAAGTGAGGGTAATATAGTTTGATAAAAATAGTGAGAGATACCAATTTAAAACAAGACCTAAATTATTTTGGTAATTAATAAAAGAATGTATGCTAAAATATTGTTAAGAATAAATTCGTTTACAAAATTTAACAATGTCTAAATTACTATCATTGCGTTGCATATTAGTTGCTAAATTAACAGGACCGAATTAAACGAATTGGTTAAGGAATTTGAGAATAGTTCTCACTGCTGAAAATCTATCTTATGTCCTTAATATGCTTATCTCTGCAATGGTTGCAGATAATGCCTCTGAGGAAAGATTGCAACTTTTAGAAAGTGGCAAGATGATGCACAGTTGGCTCAATGCATCATGCTCGCATCCATGATTAACGAGTTTCAGCGTCAGCATGAAACTATTGATGCTATTACTATATTCCTGCACATCAAGTAGTTGATGGCGAGGAAAGTAGGACTAATAGATATCAGATATCTAAGGAGATCTTCCGATCTAGAATGACCAATGACACTACAGTACAGAAAAAAGTCCTTAACATGGTCAATTTGATTGAACAATTAGGACAATAGGTTTTTGTCACGGATGGAGAATTGAGCCAAGATTTGATCTTGTAGTCACTCTGAACTCCTTCTCACAATTATTGTGAATTTTTCGTATGAACAAGCTAGATATCAACCTCGCTGATTTTCTTAACATATTGAAAATGTTCAGAGTCACTTTTCCAACCAAGAAAGACCAAGTCTTACTGGTAGGGGCCAAAGGATCTTCTGAAAAGAACAACGATTCAAAGAAGGTAAATAGAAAGGCAAAAACAAAGGATAATAAGAACAAAAATGATACGGATAGCAAATGAGTTTACTTCCACTGCAATAAGTCTGGACACTTAAAAGAAACTACAAGAAGCATCTTGCAGAGGTTAACCAGAAGAAGCTTAGTGAAGTTTCGGTTACAAATAATATTTTGTTCATGATTTAAAATAAATTTTTCTTTAAGTCATGGTTCTACTTGGGTATTGGATACCGACTTTGGTTATCATAAATATAGATTTATGAAGGGACCAAGCAGAAGTAAAAATCTAAACAAAGATAAGTAATCCTATGTGTAGGAAATGAAGCAAAGGTTGCTGCATTAGCCATAGGAACTTATAGTTTAGCAATGCCTACGAGTAAATCTATTAAGTCAATAAGTTGTTATGTATTCTAGTACTTGTTAGAAACATTATTTCTATTTTGTTGTTGGACAATGAAATCTTTGGTATTATATTTAAGAACAATTGTTGTTATATTTATAATAATAATGTTTTGTATAGAACTGGAATATTACTTAATGGATTTTGTATACTTGAGTTACGTGAAAAATTATTTTGAAAATTGAACAAACTAGTATAAGAAAAGGAGATGATCATTCAAAGAGTTGAATGTGTGTATTTGCTTAAATACAAGTATGAATTATTTGAAAGGTTCAAAGAATTCAAAAGTGAAACAAATTGGCAAAGTATTAAGATTCTTTGATTAGATCAAAGAATAAATACTTGCGCAATAAGTTTCTAGATCATCTCAAATAGTTTTCTCATAATGGATGCCTCCTGATACGCAATAATTAATTGATGTATCTGAAAGGAAAAATTATACCTTGTTGGACATGGTACAGTCCATAATGATTTTACTCACATTCCAGTATCCTTCTGGGGTCATGCCCTAGAAATGGCTACAAATCTACGAAAAGGTAACCTCAAAATTCAGCCCCAAGACTCTATAAGAGTTATGGATAGGGAGGATTCCTAATCTTAAGTATTTTAAGATAAGGGGTTGTCCAGCTTATGTGAAAAAGGTTTCAAAGGATAAGCTTGGGACAAGATTTGACAAGTACATATTTGTGGGACATCCTAAACTAAGTTTAGGGTATATGTTCTATAATCCTACTTAGCAAAAGGTGTTTGTTGCGAAACACGCTACCTTCTAAGATAAAGGTGTTTATCATTGAAGGGGCTAGTGGGAGGAAAATAGATCTTGAAAAGTTCAAGAACCACAAAACACTATAAGTCAAATAAGAGGAACATGCAGATATACCTATTGTACCACAACCAAATCGTAAATCTGGAATAGTACCGAAGATACCTAGGAGGTATGGATTCATCATAAATGATGATGATTAGGTACACATCATAGAAGATGATGATCTAGTTACATACGATGATGTAAGAGTTGTAGACACTAAGAGAAATGGATTGAAGCAAACTTCTCAAATATGGAACATTCATTTTGATGAGACAATCAAAAGAGTTTGATTTTATCAAAAAACAAGAATGAACCTGGTGTGTACAAAAGGGTCAGTGGGAGCATCGTGACATTCCTAGTATTATATGTTGATATACTACGGATAAGGAATGACATACTAATGCTACAATCACTAAAGATAAAGTTGTCTAAACATTCCTCCATGAATGATTTGGGAAGAGTATCGTAATTAGGGATATAAATCTATATAGATAGATTTAAAAGGATGCTCGGATTAACCCAAGGAATGTATATTCATTTTGTTCTAAAGTCGTTTAGAATGACAAACTCCAAGAGATGTCTCATGTTGATGAGTTATGGAGTGTATCTCTCTTAATAGTCCCCATAGACTCCTAAAAAGAGAGATCGCATGAGTAACAATCATGTATACAATGAAATATACGAGACCTGATGTTGATCGGTCATATTCTAGAGAAGATCACTGTAAGACAGTGAAAAACATCTTCAAAGATTTAACCCAAGCACTAAGATGTGATTAAAATTTATGGTGGGTCTAAATTAAAACTGGAGGGCTTAACAGACTCAAGTTTTTTAAACAGACCAAGATGATAGAAAACCCACTTTAAGGTAAAGCATTACCTTGAACGGTGGTGCAATGAATTGGAAAGGTTTCAAACAGCAAAAAGCTGCTGGTTTAGTGATAAAGACAAAGTATATAGCTGTAAATGAAGCTACAAGTTGATTGTTTGGATGAAAAGTTCATTATAGAACTAGGAATAGTTCCTAAGTCTCATCTTGGATCTAAACATATGTTGCGGCACTTTCATTTGATTATAAGAATCATTGAAAGATGTGAAATCACTATAGAGATAGTGGACTCTCAAGAACAACATTACATATCCATTAACTAAAGTTTATCCAATAGCAGAATAATCGTCACTTAGAGAAGAAGGGTATGATATACCATGACGATTGACTTTAGTGCAAGTGGGAGATTGAAAGTAGAAGCCAATCATGTTTGATGATAAAACATATACTTTGTAACAATCTTATTCATTTATTAATAAGAAGTATTAATTTATTAAAGGCTTTTAATTATCTACATGATGCTGCTTTATAATATGTGATAAACCCATAGTTTTAAGCAATGCTTTTAGAATAATGATGATGATCATTCTAGTGAGATCTAAATTCATAGAAAGCTTAAAACTAAAATAGTTCCCAATCGTTGGATTACTAAATTGGGGATTAATGAATCCGGATAGATTGGTACATATGTTGTTTGCTCATTGGATGAGGATGATTGATCTCATGATCATCTGTGTGGAGACAATTAAGCAAGTATGTAGATGTTTATTAGAGAATAAGTTCATTGAACGTGGCTCGCTAAGGAATACCTAATGGAGTTTTACTTGCCTGTCAATAGGAATTCCTATAGTGATAGTAGTACAAGTGATCCTTGGACTTGAAATCATCATATTATCTTGTGTATGATGAGTTATACTTTGACTTATTCCTTAAGACCGTTAGGGTATATCAAAGGGTATGCTTGGGTATAATAAGTTGTACATGGAGATAATGTATGATCAATAAAGAATCTACCTCTTCTAGTAAAAGAAGAGAAATGTCCTATGTGATTCGATAAATGACAACCAAGTAGTCCTTGGCCAAGGCAAAATAAAATTAGAAAGGAGTTTCTAATTTGCATTATTTGGAGTTGTGCATTTAAGAGTCGAAATACATATAATTAAATAAAATAAGACTTGACAGTAATTCCATGTCTTATATTTAATTGGGACATTGTATGGTGGAAGGATTAAATTATACGGTAATTATTTACTCAAAGGTTCTTTTATGATTAATGTTGAAATCTATATTATCTGGAAAGTCGTTGATCGCTAGGGATGCTTATCCCTATTGTAGAATAAATATTATTTATTTAAATAAATTAATAATTTAATTTATTTATTTAAATAAGATTAGAATTGTTCTAATTAATTTATTCACAACCGGTTTAATATGGAGAATCTAAAGGGTCACACCATAAAAGGAAGAATAAGTTAAGTATATTTAATTTAATTTATGGTAATAGAATAAATTAAATAGCTTAATATTTATTATTTAATATTTTGAAAATATTAAATATAAATTTATAAGAGGAGTCTTATTATTATTATTTAATTCCTAAAGGAGTTTAGGAATTAATTAATAAAAGTACTCTCATATGTTCCTAATAAATTAATTAAAAGATTTTAATTAATTATTCCTAATAAGATTGGGAGCATAATTAATTAAAGAATTTTAATTAATTAAAATAAAACCCAATTCTTTAATTGTTAAGGAGGGTTGCCCACATCTATAAATAAGAGGAGTCTTATTATGGGTATGGTAGCTGACGCTTTCACAACATACGTGATTCCAATTGTTGGAGAGTACACCTTTTTCTATAGAGATAGAAAACTAGGGTTTAGCCAAATACCTATCTTCTTGAATCTTTATTCTTCCTTGGTGGATCACCTCTAGAGGCCAAACACTTGGGTGGCTAACATTGATCAAAGGAAGGAACCAAACCCGATGGATTTAAGTTGAACGCGAAAAGGATTTGGAGGTGAACTTGTACCTGAGGAAGCTCGAATCTTCAAGGGTATGATTCTTGTTCTTTACCTTTTTGTTTAATTAATAATTGTGCATAAAGGATGATCTGGGTATATGGTTTGTAAAAATTCTAAACTCTGATTTTACATGCTTCTGCTTATTTTTGCAATTTAACTGCGTGTATGAATCTTACAAACCTAACAACCTTTGCATTTAGAGGGATGTCATTTGGGTTATGTAACGCACCCGCTACATTCCAAATATGCATGATGGCTATTTTCTCGGACATGGTGGAGAAAAATGTTGAAGTTTTCGTGGATGACTTTTCAGTCTATGGAAACACTTTTGATAAGTGTCTAGAGAATTTGGTCATGGTCTTAAAGCGGTGTGTGGAAACTAATTTGGTACTCAACTGGGAGAAGTGCCACTTTATGGTTGAAGAAGGGATAATTCTGGGGCACAAGGTCTCTGCTAAAGGTTTAGAGGTTGATAAGTCAAAGTTAGACACGATCGAGAATCTTCCACCGCCAAATTCAATAAAGGGAATCCGCAGTTTTCTTCGACACGCCGGGTTCTACAGAAGGTTTATAAAGTATTTCTCTAAGATTGTGAAACCACTGTGCAGTCTTTTAGAGAAGGATGCAGTATTCAAATTTGATGAGGAGTGTAAAACAACATTCGAACAGTTGAAAAAGAAGTTGACTACAGCCCCAGTGATTGTCACACCGGATTGGACTATGCCCTTTGAATTAATGTGTGATGCGAGCGATTATGCAGTAGGAGCTGTTTTGGGTCAATGTCAAGAGAAAATATTCCATGCCAGATACTATGCAGGTAAAACTCTTACGGATGCCCAATTGAACTACACAACCACCGAGAAGGAGTTACTTGCAGTAGTATACACCTTTGACAAATTCAGAGTATATTTGATTAGGACAAAGGTGTTGGTCTACACGGATCACTCGGCGATTCGCTACTTGATTTTGAAGAAGGATGCTAAGCCTAGACTAATCAGATGGATCCTTCTCCTTCAGGAATTTGACTTAGAAATAAAAGATAGAAAGGGGATACAAAATCAAGTGGCAGATCATCTTTCGAGGCTGGAAAATCTGGATAAAGATGGAGCGGATAAATGTGTGATCAATGAATCTTTCCCGGATGAACAACTCTTTGGAGTTAATTTCGAGTTTCCATGGTATGCGGATTTTGCCAAATATTTGGTGAGCAACATCCTTCCTCTTGATCTGACGCAATAACAGAAAAAGTAATTCCTACATGACGTCAAATGGTACATGTGGGATGAGTCATACTTATTCAGACAGTGCGCCGACAAGATGATTCGAAGATGTGTGTCGTACAGTGAAGTGAAGAATATTCTACACAAATGTCATTTATCTGCATATGGGGACATTATGGTAGTGAGCGGACAGTGGCCAAGGTGCTTCAATCAGGATTCTATTGGCCTACAGTGTTTAAGGATGCCCACCAGTTCGTGAAAACCTGTGACATATGCCAAAGGGTGGGCAATATTTCAAAGAGGAATGAAATGCCCCTACACACTATCATGGAAGAAGGAAATTATAAAAGTTTTAAATATTCCGCATTTTTAGTGATTTTAATATCGAATAATGATGTAAAGATAGATTAAAGTTGTATTGTTAACGATCGAGAAGAAGAATATTATTATATAAATTTAGGGGTCGTTATAGTTGGTATCAAAGCTGTAGGTTATAAACCTTAGGTAGGGGTACCTTAGGCTATAACCTTAAAGAAGGAAGGTGAAGATAATGAAAGAATAAGCTCAAATAGAGTTTGAACAATAAGAAGTAATTTAAGAAATTTATAAAGAAGGGATTAAAACTTGCGTGAAATGATTCAAAGAAGAATCTCGCAGAGTTATAAGGAATATGAATGTGGGGTTACCCAACTCCAATAATAAGGATGTAAGGTGATAGTAAATAGACAATGTCTAAAAAAAAGAGTGATAAAGAAGTTAAGAATAGAGAGTTATATTTAAGTATGGTGCAATTGTACTCTTTAGTAGTTGATGTATGGTATCTGGGCTAAACGATTCCTTCATAGAGCGGAGGTATATACGAACTAGTAACTCAAAACCTAGTTTGTTGGTTGTTTGTGGGAAACAACTCAACGTACCATATTGAAACTGTTAGAGACTCGATGTGTACCAAGTATAGAAATGGACACGTATGATGAGAGTGTAGAACTTGAATGAAATTTTGAGCGATGTAAATGAAGTTAGAAATTCTTAAAGAAAGAATTGTTATATAAATAAGAAGATTCAAAGAAGAATCTTGAAGAGATATAAAGATATGAAATGGGAGTTTCCTAACTCCAATAGCCAAGATAAAGAATAATGGCATAAATGAAAGGAAAGAAAGGGGATCGTAAAAAAAAACGATCACGAGTTAACAAAAGAATTTTAAGAGAGATGATTATAGAATAAGATCACGACGTGATCTGTTTAAGTATGGTCTGTAATGTTTGAATAATTACATATTAATGCTATGAAGATAATGTACTATGATATAGTACGAGATAAACTCACGAGGAGTTATAGATGATGAGGTACAAAAAATTCGTATCGAGCAAAGAGAAAGTTATAAGCAAGATAGAGTTAGGAGGGATTTCAATTGAGGACTCATGTGATGGCTGAGTTGTACAAATCTTTGTATAGGCAAGGGTTTTGTGCTTGCACTCAGTTTATCACATTGATAATCATTGGAATGTTGCTGTCATGCTATCAATGTATATGTGGCGAAAAGGTGATTATTTTCTCATGTGTATGTTTGATAGTTAGAAACTATTAAGATTAGTCAGATATTATTAGGATTAGGTGCGGTTCTTAAAACTAATGCATATGGTAAGTTCGTGACTCACAATAATATGGTATGTCTTGAACCCCTCAGCGAATGGACGCCTATGGTCTGACTAGGATAAGTTCTTAAACTCATATTATTGTGGCAAGTTCCTGAACTTCCAATGTGCGATAAGTTTGATGAACTATTTTGCGTAGAAAATGGTTATAGTATAGAGAGCATTGATGAAGTTGAAGACTGATAGAATGGTTAAGTAATGAAGTAATGGAGTAATGATTGAAGTTGATGGATGCCTGGATATTCTAAATCTACTAGCTATGTTAGATTTTTGAAATTTATTGACTTCATGCCGATGGTTATACTTTTGATTTTTGGGAAAAAAAATAATGTTGGGTCACACTAGTGAACCAAAGAATTTTTAAAAAAACAATGCTATTATTCGTATGTCTATGCTAATTGCTTTGACTAGAAAAAAAAATGATTTGAAATATATCAAAATATATTTATATATATATATATATCATCAATGCATCATGGAACCTGGTGCAGAGATGATAAAAATGATGGAGTCATCAATGCAGTATTACTTAGTGTTGGATGTGTCTTAGGATCGTCAGCCCACTATGGTATGATGTAGTATGATAAAATCACCAAATGATGTAATCCTCAACGGACTGTAAATACAGTGCGGTATCATGACGTCATAAAATTTTTTTTGAGATTTCTTTAAGATATGAGAATATATATATATATATATATATATATATATATATATATATATATATATATATATATATATATGTATCTTTAGATTGACGACCGAATTGTTATAGAAGTCTATGCTATTTGATTTAGCTAGACAAGTATTCAAAGATGTTATTAAAATTCAAGCGTTTGTTGAGAAGTTATTCCAAACCAAATTGTTTTGGTGCGGATTCAGATGTTAAAAAGCTGAGGTGAAATCTTTGAAATTCCTGTTATTAACATCGCTTCCCAATTATTGAGTAATTGTGGAAGATTCTTATTATTCTGAAAGGTGAATGTGGTAAGGATGATATTCCTTAGAAAGAAGTGAGTCGTAGAATGCAACACTGAATGATGAATATATTGAACAAGTGAGAAAAGAAATTTTTTTATGAGAAGGAGTTGAGTTATCAAAGAATAATGTAAAACTTTTAATTGAAAAGTTAATATTTGTAGAAAGATCTTTGTGGAAAGGAAGTGGTTACAGAATCCAATAATGAACAAGGTATTAACGTAAAATCTATTTTTGATAGATTGAAGATTAATAAATAAAATTTCGAGGATGAAATTCTTAGAAGAAAGGGTGAATGTAATATCCCGAGTGTTTGTGATAACGATCTTTAGAAAAGGAAATGAATGGGTTAAAGAATATATAATACTCATAATATAATTGAGTTCAAGTGAAAGTTATGAAATAAAACCTAGAATTTGTTGAAGAAATGAATGTAGTAGGAAATATAAGACCTATATTAAGGTAATGTGTTGAAGTTATTCAACGAAGAGATTTGACGAAAACCTGAGTAAGGTAGGATTTCGGTGATTCCGAGGACGGAATCCTTATATGGAGGGAAGAATGTGACGAATGAATTATTTGAGTTGTGATTCTGGGGACAGAATCCTTGTAAGGAGGGAATGATGTAACAATCCAGAATTTTATTTGTAATTTAAAATATTTATTAAATTAAATAAATATTTTATTTATGTGATTGTTGTTAGTATATATTTGTGAATTAAATTTATTAGATAATACTCTAATTTAATTTAACAGTTAGAGAGTTGTTAAAGATTACATTAGTTGCTATATTGATGTCGTAATTTAATAATTAAAGTGATATATTAATTATTAAATAAAATTATGATGAGATTATAATTTTGTGATATTTGGTTAAGTGGGAAATTTATTTAGTATGTGGTAATTAGTTTATTTAATTAAGATTGGATATGGAAATCCAAGTAAACAATGTGGGACAATAAACTATATTATAAATGACTTATGAAAATAAATTAAAAGAGTTTTAATTTGGTTTTACCAAATAAAACCTTAGAGCTTTTGAAATTCTTGTTTTAATCTTGTTTTGCCAAACAAGGCTTAAGGAATGATTAAGTCATTATTTTAATATGGTTTTGTCAAACAAGCCTTAGGGCTTTTAAAATTCTAATTTTTATAACTTATATATTAAATTTATAATTAGTATATGTAATTATATTGGGAGTTACATATTCTATAATTATATGTGTTATATGTATATTGTATATACACTAAGTTACGTTAGTTTTTCTAAACCTAAGTCTAAACTAAGAACAAAAGAAGGGAAACCTTGAGAAAACAAAAGAAAAGCTTTCATCATCTCCATCTTTTCTCCTAATTTAACCTAGAAAGGTATCAAACTAACCCTTATACTAAATTACAATGTTTTGTATTTAGTCTTTGTAAAATTAGGTTTTCATGATTGTGAATTTATATGCATATATGGTGTTTATATGTTTTCATGTATACGCTTACATTAGATTTTTATAGTTGTTCAAAGGTTTCAATTCACAAAGATATGATGAATATGATGAAATCATGTTCATAGTGTTTGATTATGAGTATATTGTTGTTCTAGCAATTCAATCCATGTAATTTTGATAAACAAGAGGAATTTTGTTCATAATGATTTTCTGTGAATTAATTTCTAAAAAATGGCTTTTGAAACTATCAAATTGATGTTTGGTTATGATTTATTATTGGAATTGATCATGTATTATGTTAGTATGTTAAGAATATGAGTTATCACAATTGGAATTACTTGAATTGGGTTAAAAACGAATTCACAACGAAGAATTTCGCTATTAATGTCAAAAGAAGAAGAAAGAAGAGAAATAGCGAAATTAAAAGTTGTAATCTTTGATATTTATGTGGTTAGAAACGTGTTAGAAACATTAGTTTATGTTTCTGTAAACATATTACACCTTGGGTAGGTTGGTATGGTTGTTAGAAAGGAGTTTGTAGGCCTAATTTGGCTTTCTGTAGTGTTTGGCATGAAAAATCGCAATTAGCGTAGCGAAGGACCCTCACCCTGAGGGCCCCTAGTATACAAAACCCCACCCCGTGGTAGGTAGCCTAGGCAATTTTGAAAACAAAAACTGACCAAACATGTTTTATTAAAAGGAGCATAACATTTTCATACGAACTCCGATTGCGGTGATAAGATGATCCGGAATGAGGACGAGTAGACCTACCACTTTTATTCTTTAAAGTTTTCAATTTGAAATCGTTATGAATGGTCAAAATGGTCATCTTTAGGACTATTGTGTTTTTGGAGGCAATCAGAGGGCGTCAGACATGCACGTATGCTAGTGTAGTGCTCTTGACGATAAAAGATGGTGTTCTAAGTTATAAAACATGAATGTTTGTAAATAGAATGATGCTTAACATTAATATAATGATGTATTAGATAAGTTATAGAAGCATAGTAAGCATGCATAAAAGATGCAAATCGGGCGTGTGACGAATAAACGTCGAAACGCCGTGATAAGTGTTAATGAACGTAAAAAGTGTTTTAAGTCAAATGAAATGGATATTATAAAATATGAAATGGGTTTAATATAAAACCAATAATGATTCCTAGAAAGATTTAAACACTTGAATGAATTTTGAATATTACATAAGTTAAAAAGTTAACACAATCTAATTGAACATCGTGTGCTAATTAATAGGAAAGATTATGAGATGTGGAGTAGAGTTTACATTACAATTACTATGTGTTGTTATGTGACTAATAGTTGATGTGTATGATTATATAATTGTGTAGGGCACGTGAAGTCTGAGATAAGCTGTAAGTCATTAAACTGTTATTGGTAAACAACGATCAAGGCAAGTCTTTCAGTTCCTATTTGTTATGTGAACTTGATGATGAAATGTTTTAAATATTTGTTGCAAAGAGCATGATGTGTTCTATATATATTGAAAGTATGAAACGTTAAAGTCAATTTATGACTACGTTGATTGAATAATGAATGTTGATTGAGTAAGGAACTCAATCTTTATACTTGTTATATGAAATGTAACATGTATGTTGTGTTAGTCCAATGTTTATGAGATATATGTTGAGTATGTTATTATGTGTTATGTGATGTATGAAAACTGTTAGATTTTGCTGGGCTGTCGAGCTCAACCTTGCAAATAACTATTTTTGCTGGGCTGTTGATTGAATAAAGAATGTTGATTGAGTAAGGAACTCAATCTTTATACTTGTTATATGAACTATAACATGTATGTTGAGTCAGTCTAATGTTTATGGGATATAGTTGAGTATGTTATTATTTTCTATGTGATGCATGAAAACTGTTAGATTTTGTTGGGCTGTCGAGCTCAATCTTACAAATAACCATTTTTGCAGGTTAAAGATTTAAGGCAAGGATATGTGCTACGTGAATTATAGAGATCCATATTCACGAAGATTACTTATGTTTTATGGGAAATGTATTTAATATTTTGAGTGTAACATGTTGTTGAATTGTAAGTTGAGCTATCCAGTGTATATGGATATCTATTTATGATGTAATACTTTGTATAGTCATTTTATTGTAACGATTCATGATATAAATTTGAATCGAAGAGATGTAATGTAAAGGTTGCGATTTAGGGCAATAAAGAAGGAAATGTATAAAAGTTTTAAATATTCCGCATTTTTAGTGATTTTAATATCGAATAATGATGTAAAGATAGATTAAAGTTGTATTATTAACGATCGAGAAGAAGAATATTATTGTATGAATTTTGGGGTCGTTACAGTTGGTATCAAAGCTGTAGGTTATAAACCTTAGGTAGGGCTATAACCTTAAAGAAGGAAGGTGAAGATAATGAAAGAATAAGCTCAAATAGAGTTTGAACAATAAGAAGTAATTTAAGAAATTTATAAAGAAGGGATTAAAACTTGCGTAAAATGATTCAAAGAAGAATCTCGCAGAGTTATAAGGAATATGATTGTGGGGTTACCCAACTCCAATAATAAGGATGTAAGGTGATAATAAATAGACAATGTCTAAAAAAAAGAGTGATAAAGAAGTTAAGAATAGAGAGTTATATTTAAGTATGGTGCAATTGTACTCTTTAGTAGTTGATGTATGGTATCTGGGCTAAAAGATTCCTTCATAGAACAGATGTAACATCCACGAATTTGAAACTCCTTATTAATTAAATATGTGATTTAATTTTAATGAGTTAGCTTTGTGAGTTTATTTAAACCTTATGTGGTTATGTGAATTTATGAAATGATTAAAGGGAGTCACTAATAGATTATTTAAATTAGTGGACTAACCCTAAGAGTTTTAATATCAAGAAATTGATAGGATTCTTATTGATTAAATATTCAATTTATTTGAATATAGTAGCAAGAGTTGAACATTTTGATTAATTTGCAATTATGAGTAATTAATTTATAATGTGTTAATTAATAATTATTATGAATAAATAATAATTAATGTGTAATAGATTAATAGTTATAATATGATTTTATTTTTACTTGATTAATTTGTGCAAGCATGAATATAGTAAACCTTTATTATATGGTAGTTAACTATATATATTTTATATAGTACAAAGTGATACATTAATATGTATATATATATATATATATAGACTATATAGTAAGAGTTATTTGCATTCATGTGAGTTGCATAATAATATTGTTATATGTATGTGCACTATATCTTGCAATTGGGAAATACATTGTATGCTCTTTTAAATTATTATAACCTATGTTATGTGAAATGAATTGTGTATACATAATTTATAACCAAAGTATATATCATGTGTATTTAGTATAAGCCAAATGTTGCATTTCATTTTGCAAATGTTGAGGTCTATCTTCCTTGTCCCAAATTAAGAGTCACAAGTACATGAATAGTAGCTTAAAACCTAACTTACGTATTCTTCAAATGCTAGCAATCCTAGCCTAGCTTCATCTCAAATTCATCAAATCTAGATCAATTAATGGATGGGGAGTGGGATTCATGATTGAGATCACCAACTCTCACCAACTCTCTCTTAACCCTTATGCATTCTTGAAATTCAATGGATTGATTTGGGAGGTAATCTCTTTATCTAGATAATCCAATCTTCTATAAATGGGACATCATCCTTCCTTATTAAAATTTCTTTGAAATTAGTTTGCTAGAGTGAGTATAGAGTAGCTAGATTGAATCAGTCACAAAGGTATAATTTCTATTCCCATTCTTCATTTTTGATAAATTGTTTAATGGGTTGATTCTTTGAATTAAGCATGAATTGGTTGTTAGTTGATTTGGGTTATGTTTCTTAGTGTTATACATGCTTATAAGTGTGTTGAATTATGTTAGAAACAATGTTTTTAAGGATTTTACTTGATGGGTTGTTGAACTACAAAACAGTAGTCTCGCTATTGTCTCGATTCGGACATGTACATGTGTTGCTACTTATTTGTACTAGGGTGCGGCTAGCAATTGCTACCAGAACCCTGAATTTAGTTTTGTCTCAAGTATGGCGCAATTTACGCCCTAATTATATTAGGGTGCGGTAGCAATGCCACTTCTGATCTACCATCGATATTTTCTCTCATGTTTTGTTTACATTATGCTAACTTGTTAGTACATGTTAGAAACAAACTTGTAAACTATTTTAGCACACACATGTAAGCACATGCATATAGGTTGAGCAAGTATAGCAATGAATGACACTATACTTGTGGTCTTAAAATGAGATTTGGGATTTCAAAGGTGAACTTTCCACGAACGCATCATGTGAGCATTTTGACTTTATGAGTATGTTGATATGGTTTATATTGACATGAAATACAAGACTAAAGTGATTGAACACACTAGCATACATGATTGAAAGATTTGACTATTTCCAAGATAAGAAATTTAAAATTTTTCAAAGAGAACTTGACGAAGATTTTTATCTAGTGAGTTCTGACTTTTTAAGATGTGACTTTAATATATATGTTGTAAATGCATGAGAGTTGTATATAAATATGCCTTGTATATGGTAAGTTAACTTAGTGTTAAAATTCAAAGAAAGTTAGAAATAGAAAGCTAATATCATCAAGTAATGAGTAAAGTATGTTATGACCATTCAAGCATGTGTATTAGGATTCATTATGCCTATAGACATATTGACATGAACATCATTTTGTTAAGGTATGGTTTTCACTTAGGTACACATAGTCATAAAGAAAAGGAAATTTCTAGAATATGAACTATGTGAGTAAAGTATACATGTGTTGTCTATATATGCATGACATGACTACTAAGTATTGTATTGCCAAGATTGTAAAGCATGATGATTACATGACCTTTTACGTTTTAATGACATATAGATTGTAAGTTAAACTTGAAGTAATGAATTCAAGTATGATCATGAGCTATATGTGAAACTCTAGCATGTATGTATATTAAAATATATGTGTGTGATTAGTGTGTTAGAGTTGGATTTGAAGTCGAGAGAGCACAAGCTCAAACACAGTGCAGCGAGGGAACAGCCAGCAATGCTGTAGATCCCTAAGCCTAGACCAATCAATAATTCTGCCCATCTGCATTTTTTGCCAAGATTATGTTTTGTTCTAAAATTTAAGGCATGCTTATATGATTTCTTTATCTTGTAATATATGACCAATATGCCATATAATGTGTTGAGAAGCATGCTATGTGATGACTTGATTGTTTTAGTGTAAACTCATCTTAGTTTACACATACTAATTGAAAGATCAACTTGTTAATGTTAGGTCATTTCAACGCAAGTTAATTAAAGCTAGTATTATATTGTAGTGAGAGCAAACAGCAAGTTCTCTAAACTTACTCCAATTATTGTTGAGCAAGTATCCTAAACCCTTGCATTACTAGTAGTAACGTATATCGTAAACAAACACTTCTTAATTCTTACTCTTTTATTTGAGCAAGTATCTAAAACCTTATTTTTACTACCTTTATTTTGTGCAAATAGGTATATATTTATGCAAGTTCCTTGAACCCTACTTTTGTTAAGCAAGTTTCCCTAAACTTACCCCAATTATTATTGAGCAGGTTATTGTTGAATTGAAAGTTATTCGTTTAAGCTTGAACTTTATTTCCAAGCATGATTATTAAGTGGGTTAATTACCTTACAATTATTCCACATCGATATTATCGACATTTGCACTTAGTGCACTTGAATTCGTACAGTCTTGGACTTGTACTTCATTTAAAGTTCTATAATTCTTGAACTATGTCAGATAGAGTCTGAACCTTTGTTCGGTCAGACAAATATATGAAATTTTATAAAAGCTATCCCAACCAATTGATGGTAAGGATTCTTAGACTGAATGAACACCCCTCTTATGATAGGGGAGTACCCCAGGTATCTAATATAAGATACAAAAGAACAGATTTAAATGTTATGCATATACATGGTGTACGCGAGGCTGATCCCCTCAAGTACTTATTCTGTAGCCAGTAACCAAAGGGTCAATTAATTATTGATTCCATTGGAGTGTTATAGTTCAAAGTCTACTTGACTAACAGTTATTCTAAAAGCAAATTATTATCTTTGCTTCTAATATTCATATTGTTGAATCCTTTATATATTCATATTGTTGAATTCCTTGTCAGATATTTTCCTTTCATCATGATATATCCTTATTGTTGTATTTAAACTTGTTGAGCAAACTTGTTGCTCATCCTTGCTATATCATGAATATATTGCAAATAAGCCCGAGACCTCGTGGAAAGGACAAGGGTAAAGGAAAGATGTAGATAGTGGCAAGAAGCGATTTTTACCTTGTGCTTAGTTTAAATTATTATTATGTAATGTGAACCCTAATTATTAATTTAGGGTATGTTTGTAAGATTATTTTAAGGTTATCGAGTCTTGGGACTAGTAACACCTTTTGAATGAATGACGTACATTTATTATTTTCCGCATTTTAGTTATCATATGTTGTTTAGAGGTGGATGTTTGTACTTTATCGTGATGACCAAACCGGGGTCAGAGGACCCGGATTTGGGGTGTCACAGGTTGGTATCAAAGCCTAGGATATAAAGCGTTAGGAATGCAAAGCCTAGGTTATAACCTTAGTGGAAAACTCAAGTAGAGTATGTAAGTGATGGGATGATGAAATCCATTAAATTTTATTGTGATATTGAAGTTGTTTATTTAAATCAAAATGATTGATAGACGTCTTAAACTTCTTAATGCTAACATGAATAACATATCACATAAAGCCTAGTTGTTTCTTCCTTTCCTCAGATCATGCCACCTAGGAGACTTCAGCGGAATCAGAGGGAGGAAGGATCCGTTAACAATGGTGGAGGGGAAAATGTTGATCCAATGCAGAACTTCGTTAACCTGTTAACTGAGGCAATGCAAAATAGACCCCCGCCAGCAGCAGGGCAGCCAAGACAACACTTGGCTAGCTTTAAGGACTTTAAATTGGTAGGACCACCGGAGTTCCGAGGAACCTTGGACCCAATTGAAGCCCAGACATGGATAGAAGAAATAGAGAAGGTGTTTGAGGTCGCATACAGTGGTAAAAGCCACGAAGACGAGTTTTTCCACTTTCATGATGAAGGGCGAAGCTAACTATTAGTGGAAAGCCAATAGGGGTCGAGCAGACGAAGGAGTTATTCCTTGGGAAAGATTTAAGGAGCTATTCCTCGAGAATTACTTCTCGGAGAATACGCAACAGGATATGGAGGTTAAGTTTCTGGAACTGAAACAAGGTAGTATGACTGTCGCAGAATCATGGCGAGATTTAACGAAGTTAGCCCGATTCGCTTCACATCGAGTTGACACGGAGGCCGGGGAAGGCAAGGAGGTTCAAATTAGGATTTGAAACCATGGGTGCGAGAAAGGCGTGGCTGTTGAAGATCAAGACTTACTCGATCTTTTGGAAAGGGCTATCATTGCCTGGAAGGAGGCAATGAGGCCATCGCTCGATTCAAACAAGAAAAGAAGATCGGTCAGGATGGACAAAAAGGGGGAAGCAATGAGGCAAACAACCCCAACAAGCGTAAATGGATGGAGAGTCAATCCTTTGGGGTAATAAGTGGGAGGGAGGCCAAGAAGAGTATGAAGTGCAACAACTCAGGGGGAGAATCACTCGGGGAGTGTGCATGAAGGAAAGAGTGTTTGTTATCGTTGTGGACAACCGGGGCACATGGCTCCTCGATGTGTCCGAATAAGCGTAAGGAGGATGTTTCTCGTGTGGAGCCATACACCATCAAATCAAGGACTGCCCAAAGAAAAAGGGCGATGCATCTAGCGGCAACCGCAACAAAAATAACAACAATGGACTAAACATTGGTGGATCAGTCAGTCAAGCCAACAGACCAACGACACGAACATTCAACATGACCGTACAGGATGCGGTGGAATCTAAGGACGTGGTGTCAGGTATCATTCCGATCAATGATATAGATGTATACGTGTTATTTGATTCGGGTGCTACCAGCTCTTTTGTTTCCAAAGAATTTGTTAAACAGTTAGACTTACCCCGTAAGAGATTAAAACAACCTATGAACGTAGAAGTAGAGAACAAGGAAATTATTCCCGTAGAATACATTCATAGGAATTGTTATGCCGACTTACGAGGATTTAAGCTCAGAGTGGAGTTGATACCGATTTGTTTGGGGGAGTTCGATGTAATCCTTGGAATGGATTAGTTATCGGTTCACAGAGCAGTTATAGATTGTAAGAAGAAGTGTGTACACCTTAAGACTCCGAATAAGTCGAAGGTGGTATTTTATGGTAGTAAATCGCCGAGACAATCTCATTGTCTGACGATGGTGCAAGCACAGAGATTGCTTAGGAAGGGTTGTATAGGTTATTTGGCTCACGTGGTTGATACTCGACGAGTCGAGGGTGAACTGAGTCAGATACATATTGTAAGGGATTTCGTAGATGTCTTCCCAGATGAGATTCCGGGATTGCCACCGGATAGAGAGATTGAGTTTGTTATTGATTTGGCACCGGGGACAACACCGGTATACAAAGCGCCGTATCGTATGGCACCGGTAGAGATGAAAGAACTGATGGCTCAATTACAAGAGTTGTTAGAAAAGGGATACATTCGACCGAGCGTATCACCGTGGGGAGCGCCAGTCTTATTCGTGAAGAAGAAAGATGGGTCGCTAAGACTTTGTATCGACTACCGAGAGTTGAACAAGGTCACCATTAAGAATAAGTACCCATTGCCTAGGATAGATGATTTGTTTGATCAGTTGAAGGGGGCAAAGTACTTTTCAAAGATTGACTTGAGAACCGGTTATCACCAACTGAAAGTGAGGCCGGAAGACATTCCAAAGATGACATTCAGAACTCGGTATGGACACTTTGAGTTTCTGGTAATGTCGTTTGGATTGATGAATGCGCCAGAAGCGTTTATGGATTTGATGAACAGAGTATTCAAATAGTATTTGGATAAGTTTGTTGTCGTATTCATAGATGACATACTTGTGTATTCAGAGACGAAGGAAGAACACGCCGAGAATCTTCGGATAGTGTTGGAGACATTAAGGAGGGAGAAGTTGTACGCAAAATTCTCCAAGTGTGAGTTTTGGTTGCGGAGAGTACAATTTTTAGGGCACGTTATCGACAAAAATGGTGTTTCAGTAGATCCAGCGAAGGTAGAAGCGGTTATCAATTGGGAGCAGCCGAAGATGCCGACAGAAATCCGGATTTTCTTAGGATTGGCGGGATACTATCGAAGGTTTATTCAGGATTTTTCAAAGTTAGCATCACGTTGACCAATCTTACAAGAAAAACAGTTAAGTTCGTTTGGACGAAGAAGTGCAAGGAAAGTTTCATAGAATTGAAGAAGAGGCTTAGTTAAGCACCTGTGTTGGCTTTACAGGACAACACGGGAGGGTTTATAGTGTATAGTGATGCATCACACAAGGGTCTTGGTGTGTTATGATGGAACAAGGCCGGGTCATTTTCGTACGCTTCACGTCGTTGAAAAAGATTATGAGAAGGGATATCCACTCATGACCTGGAGTTAGAAGCGGTAGTTTTTTCCTTGAAGATATGGAGGCATTATTTGTATGGCGAGAAGTGTGAGATATATACGGATCACAAAAGTCTGAAGTATATCTTCACGCATATAGAATTAAACATGAGGCAGCGCCGATGGTTTGAATTGATCAAAGATTATGATTGTGAAATTCTATACCATCCAGGCAAAGCAAATGTAGTGGCAGATGCTTTGAGCAGGAAAGGCAGAGAGAAGTTATTAAAGTTGACCATTCAAGAGGAATTGGAGAAAGATTTCGAACGACTAGACTTGGAAATTAGGTATCCGATGGAGATCGACAAGCAATTATTTACGGTGACAGCGAGCCCGACTTTATTGGATAAGGTTCAAGAGGCACAAGAAAATGACGAAGATTGCAATAACATCAAGAAGCGATTGACTGAAGGTGATGAATTGAAATTTAAGGTTGATAGCACTGGACTGCTAAGATTTGAAGGAAGAATTTGGGTACCGTTAGTACGGTAATCGAGAGAGAGAGATTTTTACAAGAAGCGCATAAGATCTGAGATATTCGATACACCCAAGAAGCACGAAGATGTACCAAGATTTGCGTCACCACTTCTGGTGGCCAAACATGAAGAGAGAGGTTGCGGAATGCATAAGTAGATGTCTAACTTGTCAGAGATTTAAAGCAGAGCACCAACGGCCAAGCGGGTTATTACAACCATTGGAAATTCCAGAATGGAAATAGGAGCACATCACAATGGACTTTGTGGTGGGACTTCCAAAAATGCAGAAAGGGCACGACGCCATATGGGTGATTGTAGATCGTCTTACTAAGTCAGCTCACTTTTTGTCGAATAGGATTAAGTATAGTTTGGACCAATTAGCCAAATTATATGTCAAGGAAATTATCTCGAGACATGGGGTGCCGGTATCTATTGTATCAGATAGAGATCCACGATTCACGTCAAACTTCTGGAAGAGTCTTCAGGAAAGAATGGGGACACAACTACGAATGAGTACCGCGTGTCATCTGCAAACCGATGGGCAGAGCGAAAGAACAATTCAAACACTTGAAGACATGCTCCGAGCTTGTGTGATGGACTTCAAGGGTAGTTGGGAGGATCACCTTCCATTAGTAGAGTTCGCGTATAACAATAGTTATCACGCCAGTATTGGAATGCCACCGTACGAAGCACTGTATGGGAGGAAATGTAGAAACATTTATCTTTGGGACGAAGTTGGAGAGCGTCATTGTTGGGGCCAAAATTGGTACAACAGACGGTGGAAATCATCAAGGTGATAAGAGCACGATTAGTAGCCGCTCAAGATCGCCAGAAGAAATATGCGATTTACATTGCAAGAAGAGAGATTTTGAAGTAGGAAGCTATGTTTTTTTGAAAGTATCTCCCTGGAAAGGGAAGATTCATTTTGGGAAGAAGGACAAGTTGAGCCCTAGGTTCATAGGACCGTTCGAGATTTTGAGGAGAGTCGGTGAAGTGGCGTATGAGGTAACGTTACCTCATGAACTTGAGCACATTCATAACGTGTTTCATGTGTCAGTATTGCGGCCGTATAAACCGGACTATAAACATGTTATCTCCTATGAACCAATTGAAGTCGAGAAAGACTTATCGTACGAGGAAGTTCTGTCCCCGCCCATACTAGATAGGAAGGAACTAGATAGGAAGGAAGGAGAGGAATAAGATTATCCATTATCATTAAAGATTCTCTGAGAGGAATCACATTCAGTAGAAAGCTACGTGGGAGCTAGAAGAGAAAATGAGAGCGAATTATCCATTTTATTTGAGTAACCTTATTTTTTTTGCAATTCGAGACGAATTTTTTTTTAAGGGGGAGGGATGTAATGTCCACAATTTGAAACTCCTTATTAATTAAATATGTGATTTAATTTTATGAGTTAGTTTTTGTGAGTTTATTTAAACCTTATGTGGTTATGTGAATTTATGAAATGATTAAAGGAGTCACTAATATTATTTAAATTAGTGGACTAACCCTAAGAGTTTAATATCAAGAAATTGATAGGATTTATTATTAATTAAATATTCAATTTATTTGATATATAGTAGCAAGAGAATTGATTAATTTGCAATTATGAGTAATTAATTTGATAATGTGTTAATTAATAATTATTATGAATAAATAATAATTAATGTGTAATAGATTAATAAATATAAAATGATTATTTTATTTACTTGATTAATTTGTGCAAGCATGAATATAGTAAACCTTTATTATATGGTAGTTAACTATATATATTTTATATAGTATAAAGTGATACATTAATATGTCTATATATTATATATATAGACTATATAGTAAGAGTTATTTGCATTCAGGTGAGTTGCATAATAATATTGTTATATGTATGTGCACTATCTTGCAATTGGGAAATACATTGTATGCTCTTTTAAATTATTATAACCTATGTTATGTGAAATGAATTGTGTATACATAATTTATAAAAGTAAGTATATATTATGCATATATTAGTATAAGCCAAATGTTGCATTTCATTTCTTTTCCAAAATGTTGAGCTCTATCTTCTTTGTCCCAAATTAAGAGTCACCAAGTACATGAATAGTAGCATAAAAAAACTTACGTATTCTTCAAATGCTAGCAATCCTAGCCTTAGCTTCATCTCAAATTCATCAAACATAGATCAATTAATGGATGGGGAGTGGGATTCATGATTGGAATCACCAACTCTCACCAACTCTCTCTTAACCCTTGTGCATTCTTGAAATTCAATGGATTGATTTGGGAGGTAATCTCTTTTCTATATAAATCAATCTTCTATAAATGGGACATCATCCTTCTTTGTTAAATTTCTTTGAGAATTAGTTTGCTAGAGTGAGAGTATATTATATTATAGATTTAGATTGAGTCACAAAGGTATAATTTCCATTTCCATTCTTCATTTTGATAAATTGTTTAATGGGTTGATTCTTTGAATTAAGCATGAATTGGTTGTTAGTTGATTTGGGTTATGTTTCTTAGTGTTATACATGCTTATAAGTGTGTTGAATTATGTTAGAAGTAATGTTTTTAAGGATTTTACTTGATGGGTTGTTGAACTAAACTAGCGAGCAGTCTCTGCTTCTTGTCTCTCGATTCAGAACACAAACACTAAGCCATTTCTTATTATATGTACTAGGGTGCGGCAAGCAGTTTCTTGCCAGAACTTAATTCAGTTTTGTCTCGTACATGGCGCAATTGCATTCCCTAATTATACTTAGGGTGCGGCAGCTTTTCTTACCAGGACTCTACACTACTGCATCGAGATTTTCTATTAATGTTTTACGTTCATGCTAACTTGTTAGTACATGGTTAGAAAAAACTTGTAAACTGTTTTAACATGCACATGTAAGCACATGCATATAGGTTGAGGAAGTATAGCAATGAATGACACTATACCTGTGGTCTTGAAATGAGATTTGGGATTTCAAAGGTGAACTTTGCCACGAACGCATCATGTGAGCATTTTGACTTTATGAGTATGTTGATATGGTTTATATTGACATGAAATACAAGACTAAAGTGATTGAACACACTAGCATACATGATTGAAAGATTTGACTATTTCCAAGATAAAAAATTTAAGATTTTTCAAAGAGAACTTGACGAAGATTTTTATCTAGTGAGTTCTGACTTTTTGAGCATGTATATGTGATTTTAATATATGTTGTAAATGCATGAGAGTTGTATACTAATATGCCTTGTATATGCTAAGTTGACTTAGTGTTAAAATTCAAAAAAAGTTAGAATAAGAAAGCTAATATCATCAAGTAATGAGTAAAGTATGTTATGACCATTCAAGCATGTGTATTAGGATTCATTATGCCTATAGACATATTGACATGAACATCGTTTGGTTAAGGTATGGTTTTCACTTATGCACTCATAGTCATAAAGAAAAGAAAATTTCTAGAACATGAACTATGTGAGTAAAGTATACATGTGTTGTCTATATACGTGCATGACTACTAAGTATTGTATTGCCAAGATTGTAAAGCATGATGATTACATGACCTTTTACGTTTTAATGACATATAGATTGTAAGTTAAACTTGAAGTAATGAATTCAAGTATGATCATGAGCTATATGTGAAACTCTAGCTTGTATGTATATTAAAATAGGTGTTTAATTAGCATCTTAGAGTTGATCAAGTCGAGAGAGCAGAAGCTCAAACTTGGTGCAGCCGGGGGCAGTATCAGCAAATTCTTGTGATCCTAGGCTAGACCCGGTAGCAAATTGCACTGCCATCCTGCCTTTTTCCCAGATTACTGTTTTGGTTCTGAATTTAAGGCATGCTTATATGATTTCTTTACCTTGTAATATATGACCAATATGCCATATAATGTGTTGAGAAGCATGCTATGTGATGACTTGATTGTTGTTAGTGTAAACTCATCTTAGTTTACACATACTAATTGAAATGATCGACTTGTTAATGTTAGGTCATTTCAACGCAAGTTAATTAAAGCTAGTATTATATTGTAGGTGCAAACATGCAAGTTCCCTAAACTTACTCCAATTATTGTTGAGCAAGCAAGTATCCTAAACCCTTGCATTACTTTAAGTAACATATATCGTAATCAAGTTTCTTAATTCTTACTCTTTTATTCGAGCAAGTATCTAAACCTTACACACTACCTTTATTTTGTGCAAATAGGTATATGTTTATGCAAGTTCCTTGAACCCTACTTTTGTTAAAGTTCAAGTTTCCTAAACTTACCCCCCATTATTATTGAAGCGGGTTATTGTTGAATTGAAAGTTATTCATTTAAGCTTGAACTTTATTTCCAAGCATGATTATTAAGTGGTTTAATTACCTTATAATTATTCCACATCGATATTTTCGATATTCGCACTTAGTGCACTTGAATTCGTCTAAATCTTGGACTTGTACTTCATTTAAAGTTCTATAATTCTTGAACTATGGAAATATAGAGTCTGAACCTTTGTTCCACGTATAAGCCTATGAAATTTTATAAAAGCTATCCAAACCAATTGATGGTAAGGATTCTTAGACTGAATGAACACCCCTCTTATGATAGGGGAGTACCCCAGGTATCTAATATAAGATACAAAGAACATATTTAAATGTTATGCATATACATGGTGTATTGCGAATTGATCCCTTAAGTACTTATTCTAGTAGCCAAGAAACCAAAGGGTCAATTAATTATTGATTCCATTGAGAGTGTTATAGTTCAAAGTCTACTTGACTAACAGTTATTCTAAAAGCAAATTATTATCTTTGCTTCTAATATTCATATTGTTGAATCCTTTATATATTCATATTGTTGAATTCCTTGTCGATATTTTCCTTTCATCATGATATATCCTTATTGTTGTATTTAAACTTGTTGAGCAAATTTGTTGCTCATCCTTGCTATATCATGAATATATTGCAGCTAAGCCCGAGACCTCAGGGAAGGACAAGGGTAAAGGGAAGATGTAGACTAGTGACAAGAAGCAGATTTTACCTTGTGCTTAGTTTAAATTACTATTATGTAATGTGAACCCTAATTATTAATTTAGGGTATGTTTGTAAGATTATTTTAAGGTTATCGAATCTTGGGACTAGTAACACCTTTTGAATGAACGACGTACGTTTATTATATTCTCATTTTAGTTATCGTGGATGTTGTTTAGAGGTGGATGTTTGTAGGTATATACTTTATCGTGATTTATTAACTTCATGTCGATGGTTATACTTTTGATTTTTGGAAAAAATAATAATGTTGGGTCACACTAGTGAACCAAAGAAATTTTTAAAAAATAGTGCTATTATTCGTATGTCTATGCTAATTGCTTTGGCTAGAAAAATAATGAATTGAAATATATCAAAATATATTTATATATATATATATATATATATATATATATCATCAATGCATCATGGAACCTGGTGCAGAGATGATAAAAATGATGGAGTCATCAATGCAGTATTACTTAGTGTTGGATGTGATCTTAGGATCGTCAGCCCATTATGGTATGATGTAGTATGATAAAATCACCAAATGATGGAATCCTCAACGGACTGTAAATAAAGTGCGGTATCATGATGTCATAAAAATATTTTTGAGATTTCTTTAAGGTATGAGAATATATATATACATATACATATATATATATATATGTATATGTATATTTAGATTGATGTCTGAATTGTTGTAGAAGTCTATGCTATTTAATTTAGCTAGACGAATATTCAAAGATGTTCATAAAATTCAAGCGTTTCTTGAGAAGTTATGCCAAACCAAATTGTTTTGGTGCAGATTCAGATGTTGAAAAGCTGAGGTGAACAACCCTATAAAAGGGGACATGTTATCATAGACAATGGTTTTGAAAGTAACGCATATAGTCGTTACGGTGTTAAGATGTAATACGTTGTGCACGACGTAGGGGTACGATAGGCTGATCACCTAGAGTACTTATAGAGAGTGTTTTCAGTCTGTGTGATTGCTAAACATTTTGTTAAAGATGGTTTATGGTGGTGATGCAATTATTAAACACAGGAATAGAGTTCACGCCTCTTGTGACCCCTTAGCATGATTTGAAATCTTTGAAATTCCTGTTATTCATATCGCTTCCCAATTATTGAGCAATTGTGGAAGATTCTTATTATTCTGAAAGGTGAATGTGGTAAGGATGATATTCCTTAGAAAGAAGTGAGTCGTAGAATGCGACACTGAATGATGAATATATTGAACAAGTGAGAAAAGAATTTTTTTTTATGAGAAGGAGTTGAGTTATCAAAGAATAATGTAAAACTTTTAATTGAAAAGTTAATAATTGTAGAAAGATCTTTGTGGAAAGGAAGTGGTTATAGAATCCAATGAATAAATAAGGTATTAACGTAAAATCTATTTTTGATAGATTGAAGATTAATAAATAAAATTTCGAGGATGAAATTCTTAGAAGAAAGGGTGAAAGTAATATCTCGAGTGTTTGTGATAACGATTTTTAGAAAAGGAAATGAATGAGTTAAAGAATATATAATACTCATAATATAATTGAGTTCAAGTGAAAGTTATGAAATAAAACCTAGAATTTGTTGAAGAAAAATATAAAACCTATATTAAGGTAATGTGTTGAAGTTATTCAACGAAGAGATTTGACGAAAACCTAAGTAAGGTAGGGTTTCGGTGATTCCGAGGACGAAATCCTTATAAGGAGGGAAGAATGTGACGAATGAATTATTTGAGTTGTGATTCTGGGGGACAGAATCCTTGTAAGGAGGGAATGCTGTAACAATCTAGAATTTTATTTGTAATTTAAAATATTTATTAAATTAAATAAATATTTTATTTATGTGATTGTTGTCAGTATATATTTGTGAATTAAATTTATTACATAATACTCTAATTTAATTTAACAATTAGAGAGTTGTTAAAGATTACATTAGTTGCTATATTGATGTCGTAATTTAATAATTAAAGTGATGTATTAATTATTAAATAAAATTATAATGAAATTATAATTTTGTGATATTTGGTTAAGTGGGAAATTTATTTAGTATTTGGTAATTAGTTTATTTAATTAAGATTGGATATGGAAATCCAAATAACAATGTGGGACAATAAACTATATTATAAATGACTTATGAAAATAAATTAAAAGAGTTTTAATTTGGTTTTACCAAACAAAACCTTATAGCTTTTGAAATTCTTATTTTAATCTTGTTTTGTCAAACAAGGCTTAAGGAATGATTAAGTCATTATTTTAATATGGTTTTGCCAAACAAGCCTTAGGGCTTTTAAAATTCTAATTTTTGTAACTTATATATTAAATTTATAATTAGTATATGTAATTATATTGGGAGTTACATATTCTATAATTATATGTGTTATATGTATATTGTATATACAGTAAGTTACGTTAGTTTTTCTAAACCTAAGTCTAAACTAAGAACAAATAGAAGAAGAAGAAGAAGAAGAAGAAGAAGAAGAAGTGAAACCTTGAGAAAACAAAAGAAAAGCTTTCATCATCTCCATCTTTTCTCCTAATTCAACTTAGAAAGGTATCAAACTAACCCTTATACTAAATTTGGATGTTTTGTATTTAGTTTTTGTAAAATTAGGTTTTCATGATTGTGAATTTATATGCATATATGGTGTTTATATGTTTTCATGTATACACTTACATGAGATTTTTATAGTTGTTCAAAGGTTTCAATTCACAAAGATATGATGAACATGATGAAATCATGTTCATAGTGTTTGATTATGAGTTATATGGTTGTTCTAGCAATTCAATCCATGTAATTTTGATAAACAAGAGGAATTTTGTTCATAATGATTTTTTGTGAATTAATTTCTGAAAAATGGCTTTTGAAACTATCAAATTGATGTTTGGTTATGATTTATTATTCAAATTGATCATATATTATGTTAGTATGTTAAGAATATGAGTTATCACAATTGGAATTACTTGAATTGGGTTAAAAACGAATTCACAGTGAAGAATTTTGCTATGAATGTCAAAAGAAGAAGAAGAAAGAAGAGAAATAGCGAAATTAAAGGTTGTAATCTTTGATGTTTATGTTGTTTATGTGGTTAGAAATGTATTAGAAACATTAGTTTATGTTTCTGTAAACATATTACACCTTGGGTAGGTTGGTATGATTGTTAGAAATGAGTTTGTAGGCCTAATTTGGCTCTCTGTAGTGTTTGGGATTAAATTTCGCGAATTAGCAGAAGGGACCCCTACCCCGGCGGGGCCCCCTAGTACAAAAACCCCCGCCCCGACAGAGGGGTAGGCTGCCTAGCCGAATTTTGAAAAAAAAAACTAACCGGACATGTTTTACTAAAAGGAGCATAACGTTTTCACACAAACTCCGATTGAGGTGATTCAAGCTGATCCGGAACGAGGATGAGTAGACCTACAACTTTTATGCTTTAATTGTTTCAATTTGAAATCGTTATGAAGGGTCAAAATGGTCATCTTTAGGACTGTTGTATTTTTAGAGGCAATCGGAGGGCGTCAGACATGCACGTATGCTAGTGTAGTGCTCTTTACGATAAAAGATATTGTTCTAAGTTATAAAACATGAATGTTAGTAAATATAATGATGCTTAACATTAATATAATGATGTATTAGATAATTTATAGAAGCATAGTAAGCATACACAAAAGATGCAAATCGGGCGTGTGACGAATAAACGTCGAAACGCTGTGATAAGTGTTAATGAACGTAAAAAGTGTTTTAAGTCAAATGAAATGGATATTATAAAATATGAAATGGGTTTAATATAAAATCAATAATGATTCCTAGCAAGATTTAAACACTTGAATGAATTTCGAATATTACATAAGTCAAAAAGTTAACACAATCTAATTGAACATCGTGTGCTAATTAATAGGAAAGATTATGAGATGTGGAGTAGAGTTTACATTACAATTACTATGTGTTGTTATGTGACTAATAATTGATGTGTATGATTATATAATTGTGTTGGGCACGTGAAGTGCAGATAACTGTAAGCTGTTAAACTGTTATTGGTAAACAACGATCAAGGCAAGTCTTTCAGTTCCTATTTGTTATGTGAACTTGATGATGAAATGTTTTAAATATTTGTTGCAAAGAGCATGATGTGTTCTATATATATTGAAAGTATGAAACGTTAAAGTCAATTTATGACTACGTTGATTGAATAATGAATGTTGATTGAGTAAGGAACTCAATCTTTATACTTGTTATATGAAATGTAACATGTATGTTGTGTTAGTCCAATATTTATGAGATATATGTTGAGTATGTTATTATGTGTTATGTGATGTATGAAAACTGTTAGATTTTGCTGGGCTGTCGAGCTCAACCTTGAAAATAACTATTTTTGCAAGTTAAAGATTTAAGGTAAGGATATGTGCTATGTGAATTATAGAGATCCATATTCACGAAGATTACTTATGTTTTATGGGAAATGTATTTAATATTTTGAATGTAACATGTTGTTGAATTGTAAGTTGAGCTATCCAGTGTATATGGATATCTATTTATGATGTAAGACTTTGTATAGTCATTTTGTTGTAATGATTCATGATATAAATTTGAATCGAAGAGATGTAATGTAAAGGTTGCGATTTAGGGCAATAAAGAAGGAAATGTATAAAAGTTTTAAATATTCTGCATTTTTAGTGATTTTAATATCGAATAATGATGTAAAGATAGATTAAAGTTGTATTGTTAACGATCGAGAAGAAGAATATTATTGTATGAATTTTGGGGTCGTTACAGAGGTGAAGAAGATTTTAGAGAAAGTTGTGAATCCAAGCAGAAAAGATTGGTCTCTAAAATTGGATGACACACTATGGGCTTACAGGACATCATACAAGACACCAATTGGGATGTCTCCTTATCAATTGGTCTACGGGAAAGTGTGTCACCTCCCTATAGAATTACAACATAAAGCATATTGGGCCATTCAGAAACTCAATTTTGACCAAACAGCTGCAGGAGAGAAAAGATTGCTCCAATTGAACGAACTCAATGAGTTTCGACTGCAAGCATATGAGAACTCAAAGTTGTATAAGGAAAAGGTTAAGAAGTGACATGACCAAAATATAATACAGAGAAAGTTGGAACCGGGACAATCAGTATTATTGTTCAACTCACGACTAAGGTTGTTCTTAGGAAAGCTTAAATCTAGATGGTCGGGGCTATTCACGATTAAAAGGTTTCCCACATGGTGCCATTGAATTATACAGTAGGAATCCATTGGAGGCATTTAAAGTCAATGATCATCGATTGAAGCATTATTGGGGTCGCGACATTGACAATGAAGTCACCGCAATCACACTTGCCGACGCGCCATGAACATGGAGTAGTCAGGCTGAAAGACTTAAAAACAAGCGCTAATTAGGCGGTAACCCAATTTTACTTTTATTTTCAGTATTTTTAAGCATGCTAATAAATTTGTAAGCTTAGTATAAGTTTAGTATAGATTAAGTGTCGACGTCGTGATTTTTATTTGTCCCTTTTCTATTCTTGCCTTTTGGTGTTCTCATGTTAGGTGAGATTTGTTTGAAAAAATAAGTTGTGAAAAGATCTGACATGTATATGTCGACGATTGGACTGGGAGAGTCGCCAGTTGGTATTTTTAAATGGTCGCACCTACTCAACCTAGAAAAGGTTTCCATATAGACCTAGTGATGTGACACTTCTTAACTGGTCTGTGAAATCGAGATTCGTTAGGGTCCAGGGGCTTGATTATGCGTGGGGAAGGTGTTAGGCACCCCCCGACATCCGTGGTAACACGGTGATCGCTACATTTCATTTGAAACATTTATCTAAATGTGTGTGTAGGTCTATGTGCAGTTGTCTGGAAGTAGTTGTGAGATCCCGAATTTTATGAAATAAAAGTATTCAATTTTTCTATTTTGGTAAATAGTTAAATTGATAAAAGTTTAAAGTTATGGGTGATATGTGAAATTTTTTAAAAGTAATCAAGTTGTCATAAAATAACCGGTAGTAAAAGTACAGTAATACGCGTGGTTGCATAGTAGCACACGATATTGTAGAGTATCTTTGATTATTGATGCTTACGTGAGAAGTCACTCAGTTTTATTCAATTATTGTCACAATATTTTATATTATTCAATCAATAATTGAGACGACAAAGCTATTCATATTATTTTTTACAATATTGACAATGTCTAGAAGTTCTGTCAAGGAGAGGTTTGGTCACCTAATTGCGCGCCAATAAGGAGAAATCCTTATCAGAAAGCCCCTTCTTTCTTGGGAACGATCTGGTTGTTAAATATTGTGAGTTATAATATTAATGATGAAATAAGTTCGTGTTGATTAAAGATGAAATTGATAGTTCCATTGTGTTGGGATTATTGGTGTTAGTGAAAATCGACATTTATTTTGATGATAATCGATGTCTGGAAGTTATATTGACCAATCGGGTAATTAATCGGATAAATGAGCAATTAATTGCAATTAATTCACATGCTTATAACTATGTGTTCACATGTGTGTGCTATTGATTCAAATGATTTACTATTAGGGGAGTTGGTGCAAGATTGATAATACTTGCATGACTAAATTAAAAATAGAGGTATAGTTGAAGGTACTATACTGTAATAAGTTTTTTACATGTTTAGAACAATTGAGTCACATGATTTACTATTAAGGGAGGTGGTGCAAGTTTGATAATATTTGCAGGACTAAATTAAAAATGAAGAAAAAGATGAAGGTATTATACTGTAATATTTCAAGCCCCAAAATGTGCAATTATCGAAACTATATTTTCCTATAAATAGAAGCTCATTCTTCCTTCATTCTCACCAATTCACTAAGACTCACAAGAGCAATTATAGAGAGAGAATCTATAGAGAGAAAGAAGAAGAGTATTATGTTACTTCACTACTCCAGTATCCAGTCTTCTTCTGAGGTAAGGGATATTATTTATTTCATATTCTAAAGAGAAATTATTTTTCGTATTCTTATGAATATTATTTTCGTTTAATATTCGTAAGGGGTATTATTTCTTTCGTATTCATGAAGAGAGTTATTTTTTTTCAATACTCGTAAGGGTTATTATTCCATTCTTTATTATTCATTGAAATAATCATCTATTCGATCTATCGCATGCACGTGAATTCTTACATTATTCCATTCTTTATTATTACATTGGAATAACTCGTCTGTCGCTGACTACTAGCATGCATGGTGAATTCTTCATTATTCCATTCTTTATTATTCCGTTGGAATAACATGTCTATGTGGATTACCGCATGCATGGTGAATGATCCTTCGTATTCATTCCTTATTAAATTGTGGAAATGACCTGCTTACGTGGATTACCGCATGACGGGCAAAAATCCATTTGCAGTTTTGTAATTTTTCTGACCCTCAAAAATTCTGGAAAAATTGGAAATGATGATTTGTTGAGTTTTCTAGATTGTGTCCAAAAATGGGGATTTTTGGATGTATAGATTAGGAGTTATGAATTTTATGGGAAACGACTGTTTTAAAAGTAAACCCTTATAACTCCTTGTGGTTAACTCCAAAATTGGTGAAATTTTTATTGGGAGTACATCTATATAACAGCAGTATACCCTGTAAAATTTGAAATTTTTTGACAAAAGTACAGTTTTTGATAAATGTCTAAATATTTGACAGTTTTAGCCATATGAAAAATAGTAAATGAATTTTAAAAATTCTGAGAAACATATATGTTCAATATGGGACTATATTATGCTAAATCCCAAAAAAGAAAATTTGTTTGTACTGATTTGATATTTTTCATGAAAATAGACTAGTTATGAGTAAATGAATTAAATATGTTATGTGAAGTAAGAAAATTGGAAATATGATTTTATGGCTTGAGAATCCTATATAAGGTATATGCAGATTTTTGATGAGAGTTTTGGTTATTGGTGATGAAATCTTATGAGTTTGGCATTTTAGGATGATTAAATGCATTAATTAGTAAAGTGTAAACAATTAAAATAAATTGTTTATAAGTTTAAGAAATGATTAAAATATTGTGATAAAATTAATAATATTAGATTATGAGATTATTAAGTGATTTATAACATTTGGATTAAGGTGTTATAAATATTGATATGGATTTTATTGTGAAACTTTATCCTTTTTGTGCCAGGGTTACTATTCAAGTATACAACACTATTTATGTATACGACACTATTCATGTATATGGCACTATTTGCGTATATGACATTATTTATGTATACGGTACTATGTACGAATACGGAGTACTATTCACGAGTTATTATTCATGAGTTACTATTCACGGGGTACTATTTACCTGAAAAATATATTTCTTTTCTGTCCAAATTATTTTTGGTACATGCATATTATTCTTGAATTTTTACTCCACAAAGTAGTATCATGTTGACAATTTGGATATTTTTAAACTCTAGATAAATTTAAAGTCTTTAATATTTATCCTTGATTTCGTTTGATTAATGCTTATATCATTGTCATCGTCCTCATGTTTATATTGTGATGAAAGTCATCTTTAGCTTACGTGCAAAGATGAACTGTTGATTATTGGTTTTATAGTTGTATATCTTTGGCTTACGTGCAAAGGCAAACTGTTGATTGATAGCTTTGGCCCGTAGTGCAAAGATGGACATGTGTATAACATGATTATGACCAATGGTGATAATAACGAATATCTTTGGCCTGTAGTGCATGGATAATTTGATGATGTGATTGGCAGGATCATGACCACTAGTTAACAGTTGAATGTCTTTGGCCGTAGTGCACTGACAGACAATTGATTGGAATGATCTTGACCATTGGTTTTATAGTTGAATATCTTTGGCCCGTAGTGCAAAGATATACAACTGATTTATATGATCAGTGTTATTACATTTGAATATCTATAGCCTTTGGGGTAAGGATTTTGAGTAAACGTTCTATTAAGCCTTTGTGGCAAGGAGGAACTGTTGATTCACATTATTATAAACATGAATTGTGAATTTAACTATAATATTTGGTGGTTTAGGTGAAGACAGGTGATGAGAGTTCTTTTTATCTTGGGTATAACAAAGAACTGTTGATGACTATTACAGGAATAAAATATTAACGATGGACTTTTAATCTAGAGGAGATAGTAGACATTATGTTCTACTTGACTCTTTTAATAGATTGCTTATTCCGCTGCAGTTGTTGATCTAAAACTTGTTGTCTATTGTATTCTATCAGTTGTTATACTATTGAAGGCTAATGATAATTTATTCTGCATTATCTTAGTCATAATATTTCTTACTGGGCTAGTTGAGCTCGCCTTTTTCTTCCATTGTTCTCTTCAGGAAATGAGAATATAGCTGGAACGAGTCGGGGAATGGATTGACGGTCAAGATGTCTATTAAAGTAGTCCTCACTATTTTTATAAAATACTGTGATAAGAATTGTAATGAGGACTCCATTGAGTGTGGATATTGTCTAGAAGGCAATATTCGTGTTTAAACTCTCAGCTATATTTTGTCGTATTTTGCGCGACAGTTGTATAATTAAGTTTGTAGTTAATTTCTGTACCATGTATCTGGAGACTCAAGATGGGTGATGTATGCCTGTTTTGGGGGCGTCACAGTAGTGTTATGCCTCGTTTGCACCTATATACAAAGGGTTTGAATTTTGTATAAAAGTTCAGTTTTAACGAGATATGGCAGTGCTGTTTTGTAAAACAGTTTTTTTGAAGTCATTGTGCTCAATAGTTATTGAGGCGTTTGATACTTTCATTTTATTATGTGTTTGGCTTATTTGCTTTTATTTTCGAGATGCGAAGCATCTTCGAGAAAATAAGATATATAGAAGTGTCGAACTCCTTGTGGGCATAAGAGCCGTCTAAGTAAATTTAAACACCGTCAATAATTTACAAGCTAGTTACAGCTGAAATTGTCCATCACGGGAACCGAATCTAGATTTAGGAACTGAATCTATGATTACATGATTCCTAGGCTCACATGATAATGCAGTATATATGAAAGCTATAAACAGTTATATATATATATAAGCTGTAAATGTATATATATGAACAATCAACTAGAAAAATGTAAATATATATATATATATATATATATATATATATAAACGACCAACTATCACGAAGTAAACTCCAAGAAGGAATGAAATGTAAGTATATATATGTGTAATCAACTTCCACGAAGTAAACTCCAGGCAGGACTGAAAATGTAAGTATATATATATGTGTGCAATCAACTACCACTTAAGTAAACAACAGTCGAAGACGGAAATATAAATATATATATATATATATATATATATATATATATATATATATATATATATAAAAAAAGAAAATGGCCACGAAGTGATCTCTAGGCTGACTGGAATGTAAATATATATATATATATATATATATATATATATATACATATATATATAAAAAGAGATAAATAGTCACTGAAGTGATCTGCAATCCTTACTGTAAATATAAACGCATACTGGATATATTGATCCGTGCTCAATCGATAATTCAAGAATATATATATATATATATATATATATATATATATATATATATATATATATGAGAAGTAAATGCACCGGATTTGTCGATCCAGGCTCAATCGATAATTCGATAATATATATATATATATAAATGGTAAACGCATATAGGATATTATATTCGTGCTCAATAGAGATAAATCGATAATTATATGTATATAAGTATGTGTGTGTGTGTATATATATATATATATATATATATATATATATATATATATAAAATATATATATATAAGCAATAAAAGTGGAGACAGGCTTTTCGGTAATGTGAGGTGTCTTACGTTGTCATTGCCAAGAAGACTTCAAGTAGCTTTGAATGAATGAATACTCGGTTTCCACCGGTAAAATATAGCAAAACACAAGCTCACGGCTGAAATGTGCTTCAACGGTTGATGATGTATGGATTTTTCGCTGGGAGAGGTTTTTGGAGTTATGGCTCTGAACCGACAACATCAGACCTTTGTGAGGTATTGTCGAGTGTAATTTGCAATAGATGTGATCATTGGTGTTGTGAACCCTGTGTCTGGGTGAATACTAATGAGTGATATGTAGACCCGCAGTTTGGTCTTTGAAAACTAAGACTTCAGGATTTTCCGCTCAATCGCGTAGCATCTTTTTTCCTAATTTGACTAATTCAACTTGTGAGACCTCCTTTGCAACTCAAATTGGACCGAGCCGGAGGGGTGGGACCCACCTAGGACATCCACAGGTACACCCGCAGCCATCCATGGGTGTACTTATAAGGTATTCAAGTTGCACCACACAGAGAATCCAAGAGTTCTTCTTAAGATTTGTTGAGTTCAGGCTGCTTTCTGCAAAATCCGTCACCGTACAAGTGTTCTGCACTATCTTGGTAACGTATGCATGTCTCCTTTTCCAATTTTTGTCCGTTTGGAAATGAGATTTCACATGAAATGCTTCTAACACATAGTAGTGAATATGCATGCTCATATGACTTGATAAAAAATATTCATAATATAAATGTTAGTATTTAACCATGCTGAACATAATGATGTAAAAAAATTTGACTTTTTGAAACAGTCAAATTGGCACATTTTTTCTGTTATTTCTTATCATATTTGAGGACAAATGAGCAAAGGTTGTAAAGCAAAGTAATCCTGGTAATTAGGCTATCCTTACGGATTATGACTTTGACATTTTTTTATACATATAGGATGTTTATAATTGTGGGTAGGTGTGCTACTGAATGGCCACCTAGTCATGCATATATGCATGTGGATAGTCCTTTTTACAAAGGAGACTCTTGCAAAAAAAATTCCACGAGCCTAAGCATTGGGTAGACATGCATTTTTAACTCTACTGTAAGTGTATGTTAAAGTAATACATGCATGCATATATTCATAAAAAGCATTTGAAAAGTTCCAAGTTAGAATTTACCACACCCTTTCTGAGGTGATTTGGAGACTTGTGGTTCCCGCAGGACCACTTCAGGTATGCGGAGGAGGGCTTCTGATGAGCCTCAACCCCGTTCAGTCAGGCAGCCTCGTCATTTGGTGGAGGCGGTGATTCGTCCTATACAGGTTGAGGTACAGGATGTTGAGGACGAGGAGGAGGATGTACTGGTTACGACTCCAGCTCCCATTGTTCATGCTCCTCGTAGGGATTTCCCAAGCATTAATGTGACGTTTTCAAAGCTTCTGGATGATTTGAGTCACCAACCCTCGGTTTACTTGCAGGGAAACGAGGTAAAAGATAGATTTGATCTTCCTTTTTCCTATTAATGAGGTGTGACGCCCCCAAATCTGGGTCTCTTTCAACCCGATAGATGGTGCTCCACGGTGCTACAGTTCACACAAACATTCAATTGAAAAAGCCTCAAAAGAACGAATCTGTCTTATATATATTCCAAAATAATACTACCATTCCCCAGGTTCTTTATAACCGTTACATTTGTTCTTGTCATAATATCAAATATTATCATTACAACCCTATACTATTACATAGGTATGCTACAAGTTCACTTTAGCCTTCACTTTATCCTTGTCGAATTCTTTGGTCATATTGTCTAAGCTGCAATCATATGGTTCAAGCAAGTGTGAGCATAACAAGCTCAGCAAGTACAACAATTTCATTTTTAAAAGCATGCTTGAAACATAGGAATCGTATATCTTCAATAACTGGATGATAGTTACGAAGTACTATCAATAATTCAAAATAGCTTTCCTTTTTCCTTCAAAACGTTTTGCAATAACAATATTCCGTAAATCATCAATTCTAGTTCAAGGCGTGAACATCTTATAGTTTCTTTGAAAAGGACAACCCGACACGAAGTCCGTAAGTCTGGCATAGCTTACGAGTACATCTAGGTGATCAGCCTATAGTACCCTATGTTGATCAACACTACATCCATTAAACGTGTATACATTTAAGTTGTGGCAACCTCACGTGCCCATCGAATAATCGATGAAAAATTATTTGTTTATACATATTCAGGCTTACCTTGAATCCGTACCAAAGAATTGGCATAGGATAGTGTTAGCAATTCTATATTGAAAGACTTGTAAACAAACTAATCGACTTATCAAGATTAGTCTAGCCGAGTTAAAACGGCATCGACTCTTTCTTTAAAACCATACATGCATCTCATAACTTGAATCATTTGAAAACCTGACTAACATGAAGGTTAGACAAGGGTTTAAGAAAAACATGCCTTCAACGTCTGCTACCGAATAATTACGTTTCCTTTGAGTCTTTACAGTCTCTACAACACATAATCACATAACATACCACATTAGGTCATGAATGAACATACTTGGTTCCTAAAGAATCTTACCCTTCTTCTCAATCTAATCCCGTATTAGATTTGTTATTTATTGGTTCCGGCTTTCCGTCATTCTTTTACATCGTCCTTACCAACTTTGTTCTCTTATAACACTTAAGTGAAATTATTTCATTAATACAACTTGGTTCGAGTTAATCATCTTTCCTTACGGCTTATTAACGTCCTTACATTATTAATCGAAACTCGATCGTCATTGGTTATGTGTACTTATTACGTATAGTTCACATTAATCTTCAATTGACTTTCTTTAACCCTAAGTGATCATACTTGGGGTTTAATTATAACTTAATAATGTTTGATTAAGTCCCTTAGTTTGTTACTAACCAATTTCCCTTCATCTCCTACTTGTAAACATTTTTCATTGTCGAAGTTTTAAGGTTAATGACTGCATGGCCATTATTGCACTCACATCTCTGCCTGCGATAGTCGCTAATTAGGGCTTGGAGACCGGACTCGGCGTTGCGACGCGAGTCCCTGTGTTAAAGGTCGTGATGCGGCGTGAGTCTCCAGAAGCTGAAGCTCACTTTGGCGCTGCGGCGTGACTTACCTTTCCTTGACTAAGCCTTGTATATTTCGGTCTTTCAGCCTTGAAAATTTTTTGAAATTTTCTTTTAGTGAGATTCCCGGATTCGTAACTTCTTCGTTATAAGTCCGAATTGGTTCGTTCAAGAGCCTACGGTTCACAAATCACATACTCTACGTGGTCAAGTAAGAATTTTATCTATTCGACTTCATTTGCTAAAATTCCACCTATTAGTCCATTTTTAACGAAAACGATAAACGTTAAGTGAACGTTCAACGCTTCGTTTCTTCGTTCTAAGTCGAATCCGCCCATTTTTGAGTCTCAGAACTCTATAATGACAAATATGACTTGTCTCCATTGAAAACCAATGTTTCCAAGCTCAATATCAAAATTCGACTTCCATTCCGAGAATTTCACGAATTCGACGATCGTCGTCTAATAGTGTGAATTCCGGCGAAACTTCGTTACTTGATATTTCTAAACCATTTCACTTGGATTCAATCCATTATACTATCATCTTGACATACATGCTTCGTTAACTTATAAACATGATAAGTTATTACTAGTTCATTGTGAATTTATGACTTATGAAAATATCAATTACTTATATTTTCATTTCTCATAACTTATGACTTCTTTTCTCATGATTTCCTATGGCTTCAATCTTTTAACTACCATCCTTGCTTCCTATTATCATACCATCTTTTTAAGAGAACATATGAAAAGTTCATATAAGTTTCTTATGAATTCATAACTTATTCTTGGTTTGGATTTCTTATTCATTACGTATACGGCTTATTAAGACTAAAGCCTTTGATTTATCATTCCTTAGCATATTAGTTCTACCAATACCCCCTTCTCTATCTATGGAAGAGAAAGAGACTCATGGTTCAAGATGGCTTACCCTTAATGAGCACTTGACTAAGCTTTGATCTTCTTCATGCTAACTCTTCTTCTTCCTTCTTTCTTATATGAATAATGAAAGACTAACTTATGCTAACTTATTCTCTCAACAAAATAACTTCTCAACTTATAAGTGGGATGAAATGAAACAACCTCCAAATGAATGCACAAGCTCCCTATTTATAGAAATTCCTAGATGAGAGTATAAGGGACATAAAGCCACTCCACCTCCTTAATCACCTCCTTACTATTCATTGCTTTGCCCCTAAGTAAACTTGGCCTCCACACAAAATACTTGGCCACCAAATCACTTAGCCATTAAGTTACCTTGCTCCCCACCAAATCACACTTACTTAATCATTAAGTATTCTTGCTAATCACATATATGCACTTTGTGTGATCACCATACTAACTTAGCCTTTAAGTTTACTTGATTAGCACATCAATTTCTTGTCCACCACTTTGGACTATCCATGGTTTGCCCCATGGTTTTAAACCATCCCCTAACCCATTGAATTTTAGCTTGGGCCTTTAACTTAATTAGCTTAACCTAGTAATTTGGGCTTGCATTAAATTGCTTTGGGCTTGTAATTAAACAAACATTGGGCTTGCATTAATAAACTCACATTGGACTTAACCATCCAATACTTGAGCTCACATAATACTTAACAAATATTATACGTATACTTGAGCTCACATAATACTTATAATTCCATTCTTTTGGCTTAAAGCCTTATAACATATATTATACGTATAATTCTCGTATCTAACTCGTATACTAATTCCACATATACGACATACCATTATTCATACGTACTCGTATAATACCTCATATAGTATTTGTATTCCTTACCTCGTACAATACATACATATTATACAATCATCGTTTAATTCATTAATCACATTTTCTTTCCTTCTCGTAAATCATTTTCCTTAAACGTTAGGTTTTAAGTCCACATGCAAAATATTACGTTTTCCATAACTGAAATATTATTAGATATTCCATCTCACCTCGATATTCTATCGTTATATTTTTCTCAGAAGTTCAAAAATAATTCCCAAACAGAAATGCGTGAATAGTGTTTTTCAGAAAATTTCTCGAAAAACTTTTATTTTCGTCTTGGAATTCAAACACTTTAATTCTACCACGTAGCCAAAATCCTACGATGTTCTGACATTTCTAGGTCAGAGAACGACATTCGATTAGCTTGCTCCATAAATAATCAATTAAATTTATTTAATAAAAATAAAAATTTAATTCTCAAAAATCCAATTTTCTCGGGCGTTACATGAGGAGCAAGGATTCTGATGTTGACTTGATTTTATGATGTAGGTTCCCAGCTTTACGCAACCTCAAGGGAACTAGTTCAGCATACACTCTCTATATCATGCTCTTCATCCAGAGTATCGAGAGATTGTGCATGGTTGGGGCTTTGAGGATTCTCAGGGCGTTGTCTGAGCATTGGTTTCACCAGACTCAGTCTCTCCATTTACTGGACCGCGAGGTGATGATGGCGCTGATAGATTAGTAGTTTATCACCGGTATGGAGTTTGGTGGGGCGTCAGTGCCTTGTACGGCGAACATTACCCCGACTGCCGTCAGATCCTTGCTAGCAGTCCCAGCTGAGGCGCTCAAAGGCAAGACAGTCCGTACTAGTCCTTTAAGTGTAGATGCTATGAGTGGGACGTTGAATGAGCCCATACCTACTGATGTGAGAGTCAGGGATCACATTCTTCGGTGATAGTTCCTGATCAACCTCAGGGGTTGCTTCATAGCAGATAACTCTTCCACGGTGTCATTCGCTTTGGTTAGCGCCACACGAGAGGTGGACCGTATTGGAGAGTATGATTGGGGCTCCTATACCTTTGTTTATTTCCTCAGAGGAATGCACATTCGTTCGCAGGGCTTGATAGAGGCTTGGCTAGGATTTTACCCGTTTCTGCTGGTGAGTATTTCTCCTTTGATTTCCCATGTACAAGTTAAGAGTGTTAACTGACCGCATATGTTAGCCCTTATTTTGGCAGTTTTGGGCCTATGAGAGGCTTCCATGTCTACATCCCATTAGCGTGTTAGGTCCAGATACCTATCCACAGGGATGGTGATGGCATCACTCCACGTTAGCGGAGGTTCCTGTAGCTGATTGTTTCACCCATTGTCGCTTACGAACACAACATGACTATTAATGTGAATAAATATGTGTGAATAAAAGTGGAGAAAGGCTTTAAGTAATGTTAGGTGTTTTATAGTGGGTTGCCAAGAAGACTTCAAGTAGCTTTGAATGAATGAATACTCGGTTTCCATCGATAAAATATAGCAAAACGCAAGCTCACAAAGAAAGAGAAAGCACTCAGTTTAAAGTGTGTACATAGCAAAATGGACAGGGCTTCTTTGCTTTTTCTCTCTTCAAAATGGCCACCCCAAGCCCTCTATTTATAGAGGGGGGGGAGCCACAGATGTACCTGCGGCTACCTTGGGTGCCCCGGGCTCCGTCGGCCCCACTATCTCAAAGTATGTGCACTCGTGCAACGCGCTGTCCACTTGAACCTTCATAACTTTCAATCCGGGCATCCGATTGAGGCGTATAATACATTCCAGTATGTTGTTGTCGAGAGCTACACAATGACATAGGATAAGAGGTTGTACAAAGCCGGGAAGATGAGTCCATGCCCAGATCTTTAAGTCTTCAAATTCTATCCAGTGTACTGTCTTGCGTAGTAATCACTCGGGTTTGGGGCTATGGTTCTTGTAGGACACTTTTGGTGAGTGATGGGTCCATGCTACTTGAGGTGAGTGATGTATCTGATGATCCGAAACTAGGCTGTTGGTTGGAAGGTGTGGTTGTCCCTAATGGGGCAAACAGATGTGAAGAAAGGTTGTATGTTGTGAGAAAGTTTTAGAAAACCTGAACTGACTGGGGATCTGTTGATCCAAACCCAGGATGCTAGTTTGCTGGTAACTTTAGACATAGTAGCGTTTCACAGTGTCCGAGTTGATGAGTTGTGGAAATTCATCGCCATCCATTTCCTGTAATCTGAGAGCTCCTCCTGTCAATACCTATTTGACAACAAATGGGCCTTCCTAGTTTGGGGCGAATTTTCCTTTATATTAATCTTGGCTGTCAAGAATTTTCTTTAAGACCAAATCATGCTCTTTGAATTGTCATAGCCAAACTTTTCTGTTATAGGATCTGGCAATCCTCTGTTGGTATAACTGACCATAAAAGATGGAAGCGGTTCGCCTTTCATCTATTAGAGACAATTGGTGATACTTATCTTACAACCATTGGTCTTCATCCAACTGAGCGTCTATCAACACTCTAAGGGATTCCATTTCCACTTCTATAACATTGCTTCCATCCCATAGGTTAATGAGTAGGGGGTTTCCTCAATGGAAGTGCGCATTGATGTTCTGTAGGCTAATAGAGTCAGAGGCAATAAGTCAGGCCATCCCTTGTGATTGGCGGACATCTTTTGCATGATTTTTTTGATATTCTTATTAGCCGCTTCAACAACACCATTCATCTTTGGATGATAGATGACCGAGTTTAGATGTTTGATGTGGAATTTACTGCACAACTCCTCCATCATTTGATTATTGAGGTTTTTAGCATTGTTTGACACAATCACCTCTGGTTGTCCATATCGATAAATGACATTGTTTCTGATGAAAGAAATGATAACTTCTTTAGTAACCCTAGGGAAAGAGGTTACTTCTACCCACTTGGTGAAGTAGTCGATCATGGTGAAGTTAAATTGATGACCATTACTGGCTTTGGGCTCGATGGGCCCGATCACGTCCATTCCCTACATTGAGAAGGGCCAAGGCGAACTCATATTATGGAGCTCCCTTGGAGGGGCGTGGATAGCATTCTCATGAATTTGGCATTGGTAACATCTCTTGATGTGATCATCACAGTCAGCCTTGAGAGAGAGCCAGTAATGCCATGTTCTTAGGATTTTCTTGACAAGTAGAGGGTCGTTCATGTGTGGACCACATACTCCACCATGGATTTCATCCATGAGCCTCTGAGCTTGGTCCTTGTCTAGACATCTGAGGAGATCTAGTCCTTCATCTCTTTTGTAGAGTGCATCTCTGCTCAGGCAAAATTTCATAGCCATTCGATGGATCCGTTTTCTTTCAGCTGGACTCGCCTCAGCGGGTGTAGATCCATCTCGTAGATACTCCTTAATATGCTGATACCAAGGGTGTTAGATGGGAGGCAGCTCATCCGATACTTCTCCAATGTAGTTCCCATAGGTTGGAGTCTTATGCAGGGAAAATGTGATGTTTGGCATGTTTTCCTTGTCAAGTATGTTGATCAAGGAGGTCAAAGTTACTAGTGTATCCACAAAGTCATTCCTATTCTGAGGAATGTGGAGGAAGGATATTTCTTCAATCTTCGAAGCCATTTGTAAAACATGTCGATGGTAAGGCAATAAATGTAGCTCTTTGGTGTGATAGATTCTAGTGGTTTGTCTGATTACCAATTTAGAATCCCCAAAGACAGTTAACCGTCTAATGCCCATGATTGGGCAACTTTTAGCCCCATGATACAGCCTTCATACTCAGCTGTGTTGTTGGTGCTGGCAAACTTCAATTTCACAGCGACGAGATGTTGCTCCCCCATAATGGAAACTAGAACTGCTCCAGCCCCAACACCTTCCATATATACGGCTCCATCACAATACATCTTCCATAATTGGTGTGTATCATCTTGATGGTGTTGTTGAACAGTCATAACCCCTTCATCGGGGAAGTATGTTTCCAAGGGTTTGAAATCCCCTGAAGGTTTTGCGGCCAGTTGATCCGCAATTCCTTGACCTTTGATAGACTTTTGTGTCACGTAGAGAATGTCAAATTGCTGTAGGATCAATTGCCATTTGGACAGTCGATAATTCAATATGGGTTTGCTGAACACATACTTGAGAGGATCCACGTGGGATATGAGATATGTTGTGTGACCATGGAGGTAATGTCGTAACCTCATGGAAGCCCATGCTAAATCAGAACAAGTTTTCTCAATCAGAGTGTACTTGTGTTCAGTGCTGCTGTAAGACCCCAACTTTTATGAATAAAGATTAATTTTTCTCGAAATATATTTTTGAATATTATAGTGTGGATTTAATATAATAGTTATGGGTAATATTTACAAATTTTTCAAAGTAAGCAAGTTGTCATAAAATATTCGTTTAGTCGGGGAATATTCGTTTTATCATGGAATATTTGTACGACGGCACAATCATTGGTGGACCCCACAACGGAATTACTGTCGGAGTTAGAAAATGACATAATTATCTTTTTATAAAAATAATGGTGAAAGTTTTCTGAATTAAAACTGCTGAAATACCCGGTGGTAAAAATATGATGTCTGGCGTGGTTGCATAGTAGCACGCGGTATTGTACAGTATCTTTGATTATTGATGCTTACGTGAGAAGTCACTCAATTTTATTCAATTATTGCCACAATAATTGTTGCATAGTATCTCTCATATTATTGATTCAATTATTGTCACAGTATCATTTGCACAATATTTTATATTATTAAATCAGTAATTGAGACGACAAAGTTAATTATATTATTATTTGCATTATTGACGATGTCTAGAAAGTTCTATCGAGGAAAGAGGTTTGGTCACTTAATTGCGCGCTAATAGGGAGAAATCCTTATCGGAAAGCCCCCTCTTTCCTAGGAATGATCTGGTTGTTAAATATTGAGAGTTATAATATTAATGATGAATAAGTTCGTGTTGATTAAAGATGTTTGTTCATTTAGTTTTCTTTAATTCTTCCGTGACCCAATTACCCTCAAAGGAGGTAATTCTGTAATTTGTTGGTTTTGTTATTATTGACCAAACGGGCAATTAATCGGATAAATGAGCAATTAATTACTATTGGTTTACATGAAAATGGTAATAACCCGATATTTTCTATATAAATAAATAAGAAATTTTGTATATAAATTTTTTATTTATTTTAAAGGTGAAATATGTGCCAAGTAATATGTATCTATATATGTGATAAATAAAATTTGTTTATAATTTTATTTTAGAATTTTTATCATTATAAAGTATATTATAATAAATAATTCTATAGTAGAAATGTCTTTATTATTTATTTTCTATGAAAATATGATTTTTATATTATTTAAATAATATATGAAATGATTATTGGAATTATTATAATTACTATTTTATTATATGAATTTAGTTCAGATTATTATGTTAATTATTTTAATTTAAGTAATAATGTGATATATGAAAAATAAATCGATATGGAATCCAAACCCTAATTTTGGATTTTGAGCTATGAATGAGAATAATAATATTATATTAAATATAATATTATTTTTCAAAGATATAAATATATATACAGTATGTGTGTATTAATAATGTTGGTCAATTATAATATATAATGTCAAAACCCTATTATTAATTTATTAAACCCTATTTTGAAACTCAAATGGGAGATTCAAGAATGTGTAGTAATTGTGTTATATGAATTAAGTTGCATATTATAGAATTTTTGTTAATTATGGAAAATCCTAATTAATGTTTGGAAAATCCTAATTAAAATTTAAACCCTAATTTGCTCATTAGGAACCCTAATTGCTAAAATTAAAAACCCTAATTATTATTTTAGTAAATTGAATTATTAATTTGGGAACCCTAATGATATTAAGGAACCCTAATTATTTAAATCTCTAATTTTATATTAAAAAACCCTAATTTTAATTAGTAAGTTCTAATTAAAATTTTATTACACTTTAATCTTAATTGTTCAAACCCTAGAAATTATTTGGTAAACCTTAAGGTTTAAAATCTAGTGATTAAACCCTAGATTCAAGTACCATGGACAAGAATACCATTAAAATTAAAAGGCAAATGACCATTATACCCTTTTTGTCCCATTCTTGCATTATTGCTAGGAAATCTTGCCAAATCTTGGCAAGACATCACCCAGTCTAAGCTATGAGCTATAAACTCCAACACATCAGCCATTAATCATCCACATGCATTGTATACAAGTTATAGATAATATTTAAGAGAGAGAAAGTGCATTATTTCCCCCATTTGTTCACTTATACTCAAACCAGCTCTCTCTCTCCCTCTCCTAACCTCCAAAATTCATTAGTATTTCGGTCCCACATGAAGCTCCTAGATCACCCATAACAGATCAAGAAGCTAAGAATCAAAAGTTTGCTCATAGAGGGTAAAAACCCTAAACAAAATCTGACCTTTGATCTTATGTTAGATGTTAGTTTTTTTGTGTTAAATATGTTATATGAGGTGTTAATCAATGATCTAGGTTGCTAGAGGTTAGATCCATAACATCTTGAGGCTCGGATTTGATGATTTTCCAAATTTGGAAATTTTTGCAAATAAGGGTCTGACAAGGAATGTCAGGTCCCATATATTCAATTCTGTCATGTGTTTTTGTTGTTTAAAGGTATGAACGTGTAGTATGATATGCCATGTGTGTTCTGGAACTTGTAGCAGGACCGGATCATGCATAGGTTAAAAGATATCCGTGGTCAAACCACTCTTGACCATCCATGACCCTATGAAATCTGGGTAACCCAGATCATGCCCAGAAACGTCTGACAAGATGTTCTTGGGCTCTGATCTGTCAGGTTATTGATGATTTGGTCATTCAGTTGTAATAGGTTTATAGTTTGCTATATGAACTACATGATTATGCTCTTATATCACTTTGTAAGTAATCATATTGGATTTGGAGGATGGTCAAACCAAGCCGAAAAATCACGGTTGGCATTTTCTGGGTAACCCAAAAAATTCTATAGCATGATTTCTGACATGGTTTGACCGAACAAGATCAGGCGACTCTGTTATAGTTATATTGATTGTTTGTGTTGGATCTCTTCCTTCTCATGCTGGCTATAATCTAGAACCATGAGATCGACCATTTAATAATCAGAACGTGAAGGAAATCGAAGCAAGGCCCGGCGCTGAATCGCTCGGGTTTCGGGTTACCCGAAAAAACCCAAGAGCCTTCCTCGGATGTAAACTTTAGAGACTCATATCTTGTTGATTTAATATGTTTAGACTTGAACTTTGATTGAAACATGTTCTCTAATAGTTTCTCTACATAGCCCGACGTCTAGACCACCTTTAACATGAACAGATTGCACGATATAAGACCACCAAGGTCGTTGACCGGCCATGACCGTATAATTATGGGCAACCCAGAAAACCAAGAACACGCCTAACAATGATTTCAAAGATTTTTAACTTTCAATTGTGATGTTGTGTGACCTTGTTAATTGTTGTTTCATGTAGTGTTACATTAACACTACAATATCTGACCATTAGTTAGCCCAGAAACACAGTAGACACTGAATTAAGCTTGGTCAGAGTAGGCCACTCGAAACTGACTTTGAATGTTCTGGGTTTCTCAAGAATACAATAGGCGACACTTTCTGTCGCCAAAGGCTTTAGCGGCAGACTTATTAGTTTTAATTAATTTAATTTTTAAAAATCATTTAAAATAGTAAATAAATTCTAAAAATTCCAAAAATAGTTTTAAAAATTAATTGAAGTTATAAAAATTAACTTTTTAAAATTTGACATATTTTCCATAAATATTAGTATTTATTTAAATAATATTGATATTTAAATTATTTAATAAATGCATTAAATAAATTAATTAAAAATGATTTTATGATATTAAAAATCATTTTAAATGATAATAAGCTATTTAATAATATTTGAAGTTATAAAACATAACTTTTAATATTTTAAGATAAATTTCATTAATTATTTAATATTAATGATATTAGATTTATTTAGTAATTATATAAATAAATTAATTAAAAATGATTTTAATATTATAAAAATCATTTTAAATGAAAATAAATAGTTTAAAAATATTTTAAGTTATAAAATATAACTTTTGATATTTAAAGGTAAATTTCATTAATAATTTAATATTAATGATATTAGTTTTATTTAATAATTATATTAAATAAATAGTTTAAAAATGGTTTTATTAATTTAAAAATCATTTAAAAGGAAATAAATGAATTAAAAATATTTTTAAGTTATAATAAATGACTTTTAATATTTTGATAAATAATAAATTAATATTCTAATATTAATAGTAATTATTTAAAAATGATTTTAAATGTTTTAAAAATCATTTAAGGGTAATATTAATGTTTTAAAAATACATTGAGTTATTATAAATAACTTTAATATTTTGGCAATAGTTTCATTAATAATTTAATATTAATTAAATATTAATGATAATAGAATTAGTTAATATTTAAATAATTTAATAATGATTTTAGTGTTTGAAAATTCATGATAAATTATAATAATTATTTAAAAATTATTATAAGGCTATGAAAAATAATATGACTGATATTTAAAATATCTAAACCGATATTGAATTACACGATAGAGTCTTAGACTCAATAATTACCCGATAAGGCCGTCGGTACACCTAAATATTTCAAAATTTGATTTGGACTTAGATAATTTGATTAGATACGTATTTGTTTGTGATGCAATGACTGTTAAACAGATGTGATAATGTGATTAGGTTATGTGCTGACTGCAATTAGCAGTACTATATGATATGATATATTATTCTAATCAAACGAATGATCTTATTAATGATAGGTTTCGATATAAAAGATAAAACTAAGTTGCGTTATAGTAAGCAGCAGCTCAGGCAAGTATCCTAACTTTTCATTTACTTTATGCAATGGACATGAGTAATAAAGTTTCAGAATTATATTATCATTATGCCAGATTATTAACTCTATTGTTATCGATTATGTATCCAATCTTTGTATTCATACAAGTTCTTAAATTATCCGATTATTGTTTATCAACATAGTATTACTGTATAATTCAGATATTTATTCTGTTCATCAATTCTTATATAGGGTTAGACAAGTGTCCTCGCTTAGATAATCATTGTATTTAATCACATGTTGATACATACCTATTGATTTCCAGTATGTATACATTAATTAAAAGTCGTCTAAGCTATTTGACCCAACTAGACACAGATTCAGAAATATCGTTGAAACATGATAGAATTTTATTATATCCAATCAAATTGTTTTGATTCGGATTCCTGACTAAGTATGAACATCCCGAACATGGGAAAACTTTTGTGCACCTAAGGTGGATAAGATGAACGATAATATCGTTCTTGCATGTAGTATTGATCAATACAAGGCATATTGGAATGATCACCCTCGCGCCCGTAAGTTAAGACAGTTTGCGGATGAAGTTCTGCTAAACCTTAGCGAAAATTAAAAACATAGTTCATAGTTTGTCGAATGCTCTCCATTTATAGTCAGTACATAGTTTCAAAAATTTGATATAGAATTGATATGTTATTTTATTGGTTTAGCTTACTTCACAACTGTTGATTCGTTGTAGAAGTGTTATTCAAAGAAAACATTTAATCCTTTCATCTTATATTTATTATTGCTATTACTTTTTGGGCAATCAAATGCTCATTCTTGCTTTAAATTTAAATGTTTTTAGCTAAGCATGATCAACCGAAATGTTCAGGCCAGAACAAGAGAAAAGGAAAACAAACAGAATAATCTTTTGTTATCTTATGTAATAGTTTGACTTTATTAAGACAATGATATCTATTAATTATCATGTAATGAATGTTTAAAAGTCGCGTACCTGGGATTAGACTTTGATATATGTAAATTAAGTTTGATATTTATATTATTGTTATTATTATTAGTATTATTTTGCTTATAGAAATGGTATCGTGCAGCACTGAGTTCGGGTTTTCAAGTACCTGAATCTGGGGGCGTCACAAGTTAGTATCAAAGCTTTAGGGTTAGAAACCTTAGGTGGGATAGACCTTAGGCTATAACCTTAGAACAGAGGAAACGTTGAAAATATAAATAACTCATTTATAGTTTAAAAAGAAGATGAATTGAATAAATTCATCGTTAAACAAAGTAAAAGCTAACTTATATAAAATTATTATTTTTTGTGTGTATATACTACATGTTAATCAAGATAGTTTTTGTGTAGATGTCAGATGGAAAAGAATTAGCATACCCTCAGATCATAAAGCAGGAGCCAATCTCCATAACTGAGATAATATCAAAGTAAATAACTGAAATAAAGGCTAACTTTGAAAGCAACCCTAATGAGGTGATTATACTAAAAAGTATTACTTACCCGTTCAAACAATAATATAAATTTTTGAATAGGTATGAGCATAGTTAGAGAAGTATAAACTCATATGAAGGTAAGTTCTTAAACTCATAATGTGTGGAAGGTTTGACGAACTTAGTATAGTTATGTGTGAATGAATTATTGAGGATAATAGAAATATATAGAATGCTAAGCAATTGATCCTTAGTGAAGGCGTATGAAATAAGTAGTATTAGTGTTACTTGAATATGTATGATTTTATGATGCGTATACGATAAGTATGTGGGTGTAATGTAATATTCTTAATTTTTGTATAAGTTGTGGCAACGATTCCTGACTTTTATGTCACAAAGGGAATAGCAGATGTTTAAAGCAGTATGTGCTATGCTATACAATGTAAAGTATTATGAAATTAGTTAGATGAACATGATTTTATTTAATCAGATAATGCCGCCAAGACGTAAATGAAACCGAAAGGCAGAAGAACCTGACAACAAAGCTGGAGGACAACCATACCCGACACAAATTTTGGCGAATATGGACGTTCAAGCTATACAGAATGGATTACCAACCGTGGGAAATCAGCCAGATAATCGATCGTCATACTTCAAAGACATCAAGGCAATTGAACCGCCGAGATTTATAGGATCAACTGACCCTGTAGAGATGTTTGTGATAGCTAGAGTAACGGAGGGGCAAAAGACAGGTTTTATCACCTATAGGATGAAAGGGGAGGCGAATTTTTGGTGGGAAGCAAATCAAGCTAGTGCCGGAGAAGGAAATAGTGGTAGTAGGACTGGAAAAAGGAAAGGAGAAAATTTTGGGAATACCAGAAATAGGCCAGGAGGTGGAAAGAAACAGGTTGCGCAGTGTGGGAATTGCAGAAAGAATCACTCGGGAGAGTGTCTTAAGGGTAAGTTTGTGTGTTACAGGTGTGGGCAGGAGGGACATATCTCTCCCAACTGCCCCAATCCAAGAATGAATAACGAGTGTTTCATGTGTGGATCAACAGAGCATAAGGTGAAGGACTGTCCGAAAAAGGGATGGGATACAAGGAGCGCGAATACGGGAAAAGGCAGTGGGACTCTAGCGATAGCAGAACCAACGTTAACAAACAAACTAACAGAATCAACTGCAATAGTCTTCAATATGACAGTCCAATATATGGTGGCAGCTGAGAATGAAACTCCAGGTATTATTCGTATAACTTTTATATTTTGATATATATGATTTTCCAATATATAATAAATTATTTTATAAAGAAATTTTGAAGGAGGAATTTGAGTTCTTTTAGAAATCAAACTTTCGTTTAATTAGAGAGACCAGCTTTATATGAATAGTTAAATATTTGTTCGATCAATTATGATCGAGATCTATTTGCAATGATTGTGTACGCTACGTACCCTTATATGTATGAGTTTTAAAAATGGTGATTTCGGGGACGGAATCTTTATAAGGGAGGGTGAATGTAATAACCCGATATTATCTATATAAATAAATAAGAAATTTTGTATATAATTTTTTTTTATTTTAAAGGTGGGAATATGTGCCAAGTAATGTATATGTTATATGATAAATAAAATTTGTTTATAATTTTATTTTAGAATTTTTGATAATTATAAAGTATATTATAATAATTAATTCTATAGTAGAAATGTCTTTATTATTTATTTTCTATGAAAATATGATTTTTATATTATTTAAATAATATATGAAATGATTATTGGAATTATTATAATTACTATTTTATTATATGAATTTGGTTCGATTATTAAGTTAATTATTTTAATTTAATTAATAATGTGATATATGAAAAATAAATCAGATATGAGATCCAAACCCTAATTTTGGATTTTGAGCTATGAATGAGAATAATAATATTATATTAAATATAATATTATTTTTTTAAAGTTATAAAAATAAACTATATGTGTGTATATAATAATGTTGGTCAATTATAATATATAATATCAAAACCCTATTATTAATTTGTTAAACCCTATTTTGAAACTCAAATGGGAGATTCAAGAATGTGTAGTAATTGTGTTATGTGAATTAAGTTGCATATTATAGAATTTTTGTTAATTATGGAAAACCCTAATTAAAATTAAAACCCTAATTTGCTAATAAGGAACCCTAATTGCTAAAATTAGAAACCCTAATTATTATTTTAGTAAATTGAATTGTTAATTTGGGAACCCTAATGATATTAAGGAACCCTAATTATTTAAAACCCTAATTTTCTATTAAAAACCCTAATTTTAATTAGTAAGTTCTAATTAAATTTTTATTACACTTAAGGTTTAAAATCTAGTGATTAAAACCTAGATTCAAGTACCATGGACAAGAATACCATTAAAATTAAAAGACAAATGACCAATATACCCTTTTTGTCCCATTCTTGCATTATTGCTAGGAAATCTTGCCAAATCTTGGCAAGACATCACCCTAGTCTAAGCTATGAGCTATAAACTCCAACACATCAGCCATTAATCATCCACATGCATTGTATACAAGTTATAGATAAGATTTAAGAGAGAGAAAGTGTAACGACCCCAAAATTTATACAATTTAATTCTCGATTTCAGTCGTTAATAATACATTTAACCTCTAATTTTACATCATTAAACGATAATACAACTATTAAAATTTGCGGAATAATTAAAATTTTCTATTACAAACTATCCTCGTTCCCAAAACCTTCAACCTTTACATCTAAATATCTCAGAATCATTTTAATACTACAATAGTTTACATTCGCAAAACAATATTACAATTCAACATTAATACATTATTCGAAACATTAGACATGGTTTACAAGAATAACAACTTAGCTCACATAGCGTTACCTTCAATTCTTGAATCTGCAAAAATGGTTATTTGCAAGAATGAGCTCGACAACTCAGAAAAATCTAACAGTTTTCATGCATCACGTAGCATATAATAACATGCTCAACATACAAGAATAATCATAAACAAGCATAGCATACATGTTATAGTTCACATAACAACTATAAAGATTGAGTTCTTTACTCAATCAACATTCATAGTTCAATCATCATAGTCATAGATTAACTTTCATATTTCATACTTTTGACATATATAATACATCATACACTAAAATTTTAAAGCAGATCATCATCAAGTTCACATAGCAAAAAGGAACTGAAAGACTTGCCTTTACCGGTGTTTTACCAACACGCTAATATTTCGCGTCTTTGCACAACCTACACTGTATATGAGATTGATAATAAATAAAATCAATACTCAATCTCATGGTCAAATTTATTCTAAGACCTTACTTTATATTATTATCCTTTATAATGTCTTTATAGACATCTAACTATTTTATATGCAACTCGGTTTTATTTTCATTTTTATCACCACACATGCTAGACTATTGCACTTGTAGTTTAATGTGCGTATATCATACTATTTTATTATACCACTTTGGTTTCAAAAATACATATTCAACACATTGTTTACATGTTTAATTTTCCTTCATAAATCAAAAATTACCCTTTTCGATTACTTTCCATTATTATTCTTGTATTATCATCTTTTCATACTTAGATATCCAATATTAGCCATTAGTTAGACACTTTGTATACCAAAGTTTAGAAACACTATTACTCTTAGGCATTTTATCGAGCACGTTATGTGCACACATTAACTTATCTCAACTCTTGATCTTAAATGGTTAATTATGCATAGAATATGATAACACATATCTATACTCATTACATATGTCAAAACATATTTTTAATCATCAAAATATATCATCACCCAAAATCTTAATACAAACAGAATTATAAAACTCATCTTCATAATTTCAATAACAAAACGTTGTTTTCATTTTTAACGTAACTCGTTTGTTACATGTCCATTTTTGTTCCTTCTTATATAGAATTAACCCTTACTCAGTGTATTAAAACCTCATCTAGGCCTTAAAGTCAGACCCTTATCCATCTAAACCAGATTCTGTAATTCATCAACTAGTCTAGAAAATTTCATTTTCTGGACATCCTTACTAAACAATTTATTTCGGACATGATCCGGTCCATAAAATGGCTCAATCTCGCGATTCTAGCTAGTAAACTTCCATATCTACAACTTTTCAGCTTTAAGTTTCTTCAGATTCAAAACACACGAATTTATATGAAGTTTTCAAAGTCAGAAACCGTAATAGTTTTGATTTTCTTGACAGATTATTTTCCCTTCGGACCAGCCTTACTAAAACCGACATTGCAAGAAATCTACAAAGAGTTTTCATGTAATTCTACCTTCAGAATATAGCTTACTTCCATATCTTCGATTTAATATAAGGCTCACTTTCTAACTCATTATACCCAAAGAGGTATGAATTTCACAAGATATGTCCACAATTACTAAAAACCTACGAATTTTGTTCTTCAAATTTTCTTTCCATTTCATTTTCTTTCTTGAATACTCTTGTTTGATTCTTGGTAATCCAAGATTAAACTAATACAAACAGATTAAGCATGATCTACTACCCTAGAACATAAATCTACGCAAAAAAAATCAAGGATTAAATAAGAGTTTAGAAGTTACCTTCTTACAGCTTTTTTTTTTTTTTTCTTCTTCTAGCTCATCTCAATTCCTCTATTTCTCTCTATCTCTCTCAATTTCTCAATACAACTTCTACATAACAATTATCTACATTATGAAGAACATAAAAATATAATTAAAACAAGGAATTTAGATTATAACTTTATTAGTATGAATTTAAGAGAGAGATGGAGATGATGATGATGATGATGATGGGGCTTGTTTTGTCTTCTCAAAGCTTTCCCTTCTTCTTCTTCTTTTTCTTCCTCTTCTTCTTCTCCTACAACTCTCTATAACTCTCTTCTTCTTTCTTTGGTTTGTTTTCTAAAACTAACATACTAACTTGTAGTATATACATATAATATACAATACTAGTAATATATGATATATGTAACTCCTAGTAATTATTAGATATACTAATTACTAGTTAATACATAGGTTACACAAATTTGAACTTGAAAAGCCTAAGACCATGTTTGGCAAATACTCATTATTTTAATTAATCAATAGCTTAACATCAATCAATCTCATCAAATTGTCACATAATTATATTTACTTGTTAATTATAATTTTGTGTAACAATCATCACATAACTCATCTAATTTAATTATCTCAATTAAATTAGAACTAAACATAAAATTATTATATTAATTAAATTAAATACTAAATATTCATTTAATTAATCTGCCATTACTCTATAATCAAAACAAAATTTATTTATTTAACTCAATAAATAATTCAATTAAATATTTATATATATTAAAATTAATATATAACATTCTCTTCACATCAATTCACATATTCTACAATATATGACATACACATACTCACACCCAACATATCTCATAAATAATACTTTTATTTATAAAATTCTTATTTATAATTTCTAAAAATCTAGGATGTCACATCCTTCCCACCTTATAAGGATTCCGTCCTCGAAATCACCGAAACCCTACCTTTCTCAGGTTTTCCTCAATTCTATTCATTGAATAACTTCAACACATTACCTTAATATAGGTTTTATATTTTCTACTCTCACCATTCTTGATAATAAATTCTTATAAGTTTTATTTCATAATATTTACTTAGACTCAATTATATTTGAGTATTACATATTGTTTGACCCGTTCATTACCTTTCTCTAAGGATCATTATCATATATTATATGATCAAACTCTCGGGACATTACATTCACCCCTTCTTCTAAGAATTTCGTCCTCAAATTTTTTTTATTTATTAATCTTTATTCATTCAATCTATCAAAGTAGATTTTACGTCACTACTTCATTCATTCATTGGTTTCTATAACCACTTTCTTTCCACAAACATCATTCTACAATTATTAAACTTTTCTATTAAAAGTTTCACATTATTCTTTGATAACTCACATCCTTCTCACTTCAAAATTTCTTTTCTCACTTATTCAACATATCCATCATTCAAATATCGCATTTTACGACTTACTTCTTTCTAAGGAATACTTTCCTTTTCACTTCCATCTTGCAGAATAACAAGTATCCTCCACAATTGTTCAATAATTGGGAAGTAGTATGAATAACTCGAAATTTAAAAGATTCCAAATCATCTTTGAGGATCACAAGACCATGAACTCTATTCTCTAGGTTTAATAGTGCTTCACCCCCGGTTCTTCACACTTTAAACCCTCTTTGGCAGAATGTTTATCAATCACAAAGACTGAAAACACCCTCCGCAAGTACTCTAGGTGATCAACCTATTGTACATGTATTGTATACAAACATTTCAGCACAAAGTATAAAACTAAGCGCAACCCCTAATAATAGGGTTGTTCATCTCAGCTTTTCAACATCTGAATCCGCACCAAAATAATTTGGTTTGGCATAACTTCTCAAGAAACTCTTGAATTTCATGAACATCTTTCAATATTTGTCTAGCTGAATCAAATAGCATAGACCTCTACAACAATTCGGACATCAACCAAAATATACATATACATACATACATATGTATTCTCATATCTCAAAGAAATCTCAAAAATCTTTTTATGGCGTCATGATACCGCACTGTATTTACAGTCCGTTGAGGATTCCGTCATTTGGTGATTTTATCATACTACATCATACCATAGTGGGATGACGATCCTTAGATCACATCCAACACTAGGTAATACTGCATTGATGACTCCATCATTTTTATCTTCTTTGCACCAGGTTACATGATGCATTAATGATATAAAATACATTTTGATATATTGCAAATCATTTTTGTCTAGCCGAAGTAATTAGCATAGACATACGAATAACAGTATTGTTGTTAAAACTCATTGGTTCCATCATTTGATCCAATGTTTTTCAAGAAAATAGAAGTGTAAACATCAGCACGAAGTCAATAAATTTCGAAAGTCTAGTATAGCTAGTAGATTTAGAATACCTATGCTTCCACCATCAACTCCACTTTCTGTAATGATCCATTGCTTAAAAGGTCTATCTATTCCTATAATCCTCAATACTCCATTCATAACTTAATTATACCCAAGTTCATCAAACTTACCGCAGATTGGAAGTTCAGGACTTGCCACAATAATATGAGTTTAAGAACTTATCCTAGTTAGACCATAGGCGTCCATTCGCTGAGGGGTTCAAAACATAACATATTATTATGAGTCACGAACTTATCATATGCATTAGTTTTAAGAACCACGCGTAATCCTAATAATATCTGTCTAATCTTAATAGTTTCTAACTATCAAATATACACATGAGAAAAGAATCACCTTTTCGCCACATATACATAGATAGCGCGACACCAACATTCCAATGATTATCAATATGATAAACCGAGTGCAAGTACAAAACCCTCGCCCATACAAAGATTTGTATAACTCAGCCATCACATGAGTCCTCAATTGAAATCCCACCTAACTCTATCTTACTCTTAACTTACTCTTTGCTCTATATGAATTCCTCGTATCACATTATCTATAACTCCTCATGAGTTATCTCGTACTTTTTCATAGTACACCATCTTCAAAGCATTAAGCTATAATTATTCAAACATTATAGACCATCTTCCTTTTATAACTTAAACAGACCACGTCGTGATCTTATTCTATAATCATCTCCCTTAAAATTCTTTTCTTAACTCGTGGTCGTTTTATTTTACGATCCTCTTTCTTTCTCTTTTTCATCATTTACGACATTATTCGTTATCTTGGCTTTTGGAGTTAGGAAACTCCCATTTCTTATCTTTATATCTCTTCAAGATTCTTCTTTGAATCTTCTTATTTATATAACAATTCTTCCTTTAAAAATTTCTAACTTTATTTACATTGCTTAACATTTCATTCAAGTTCTACACTTTCATCATACGTATCCACTTTCTATACTTGGTACACATCGAGTCTCTACCAATTTCAATATGGTACGCTGAGTGGTTTCCCACAAACAACCAACAAACTTGGTTTCGAGTTGCTAGTTTGTATATACCTCCGTTCTATGAAGGAATCATTTAGCCCAGATACCATACATAAACTACGAAAGAGTACAATTGCACCACTTAGATATAACTCTCTATTCTTAACTTCATTATCATTCTCTTTTTATAGACATTGTCTATTTATTATCACCTTACATCCTTATTATTGGAGTTGGGTAACCCCACATTCATATTCCTTATAACTCTGCAAGATTCTTCTTTGAATCCTTTCACGCAAGTTTTAATCCCTTATTGTTCAAACTCTATTTGAGCTTATTCGTTCCTTCTCTTCACCTCTCTTCTCTAAGGTTATAGCCTAAGGTACTCTTACCTAAGGTTTCTAACCTATCAGCTTTGATACCAACTGTAACGACCCCAAAATTTATACAATTTAATTCTCGATTTCAGTCGTTAATAATACATTCAACCTCTAATTTTACATCATTAAACGATAATACAACCATTGAAATTTGCGGAATAATTAAAATTTTCTATTACAAACTATCCTCGTTCCCAAAACCTTCAACCTTTACATCTAAATATCTCAGAATCATTTTAATACTACAATAGTTTACATTCGCAAAACAATATTACAATTCAACATTAATACATTATTCGAAACATTAGACATGGTTTACAAGAATAACAACTTAGCTAGGATATTAAATCTTCATATATCACTTTTGATCCATAACAATCAAGTAGCACATAGAGTTACCTTCAATTCTTGAATCAAGCAAAAATGGTTATTTGCAAGAATGAGCTCGATAAATTCGAAAGAAAATCTAATAGTTTTCATGCATCACGTAGCACATAATAACATGCTCAACATACAAGAATACTCATAAACAAACATAGCATACATGTTATAGTTCACATAACAACTATAAAGATTGAGTTCCTTACTCAATCAACATTCATTGTTCAATCATCACAGTCATAGATTGACTTTCACATTTCATACTTTTGACATATATAATACATCATACACTAAAATTTTAAAGCGGATCATCATCAAGTTCACATAGCAAAAAGGAATCGAAGACTTGCCTTCTTACCTGCGTTTTACCAACAAAAGCTAATACTTCAAGCGTCCTCAGACAACCTACCTTTGTATATGAGATTGATAATAAATAAAATAAATACTCAATCTCATGGTCAAATTTATTCTAAGACCTTACTTTATCTTATTATTCTTTATAATGTTTTATAGACATCTAACTATTTTATATGCAACTCGGTTTTATTTTCATTTTCATCACCACACATGCTAGACTATCGCACTTGTAGTTTAATGTGCGTATATCACACCATTTTATTATACCACTTTGGTTTCAAAAATGCATATTCAACACATTGTTTACATGTTTAATTTTCCTTCATAAATCAAAAATTACCCTTTTCGATTACTTTTCATTATTATTCTTGTATTATCATATTTTCATACTTAGATATCCAATATTAGCCATTAGTTAGACACTTTGTATACCAAAGTTTAGAAACACTATTACTCTTAGGCATTTTATCGAGCACGTTATGTGCACATATTAATTTATCTCAACTCTTGATCTTAAATGGTTATTATGCATAGAATATGATAACACATATCTATACTCATTACATATGTCAAAACATATTTTTAATCATCAAAATATATCATCACCCAAAATCTTAATTCAAATAGAATTATAAAACTCATCTTCACAATTTCTTTAACAAAACGTTGTTTTCGTTTTTAACGTAACTCGTTCGTTACATGTTTGTTTTTGTTCCTTCTTATATAGAATTAACCCTCACTCAGTGTACTACAACCTCATCTAGGCCTTAAAGTCAGACCCTTATCCATCTAAACCAGATTCTGTAATTCATCAACTAGTCTAGAAAATTTCATTTTCTGGACATCCTTACTAAACAATTTATTTCGGACATGATCCGGTCCATAAAATGGCTCAATCTAGCGATTCTAGCTAGTAAACTTCCATATCTACAACTTTGTAGCTTTAAGTTTCTTCAGATTCAAAACACACGAATTTATATGAAGTTTTCAAAGTCAGAAACCGTAACAGTTTTGATTTTCTTGACAGATTATTTTCCCTTCGGACCAGCCTTACTAAAACCGACATTGCAAGAAATCTACAAAGAGTTTTCATGTAATTCTAAATTCAGAATATAGCTTACTTCCATATCTTCGATTTAATATAAGGCTCACTTTCTAACTCATTATACCCAAAGAGGTATGAATTTCACAAGATATGTCCACAATTACTAAAAACCTACGAATTTTGTTCTTCAAATTTTCTTTCCATTTCATTTTCTTTCTTGAATACTCTTGTTTGATTCTTGGTAATCCAAGATTAAACTAATACAAACAGATTAAGCATGATCTACTACCCTAGAACATAAATCTACGCAAAAAAAATCAAGGATTAAATAAGAGTTTAGAAGTTACCTTCTTCTAGCTTCTTTTTTTTTTCTTTTTCTTCTTCTAGCTCATCTCAATTCCTCTATTTCTCTCTATCTCTCTCAATTTCTCAATACAACTTCTACATAACAATTATCTACATTATGAAGAACATAAAAATATAATTAAAACAAGGAATTTAGATTATAACTTTATTAGTATGAATTTAAGAGAGAGATGGAGATGATGATGATGATGGGGCTTGTTTTGTCTTCTCAAAGCTTTCCCTTCTTCTTCTTCTTTTTCTTCCTCTTCTTCTTCTCCTACAACTCTCTATAACTCTCTTCTTCTTTCTTCGGTTTGTTTTCTAAAACTAACATACTAACTTGTAGTATATACATATAATATACAATACTAGTAATATATGATATATGTAACTCCTAGTAATTATTAGATATACTAATTACTAGTTAATACATAGGTTACACCAATTTGAACTTGAAAAGCCTAAGACCATGTTTGGCAAATACTCATTATTTTAATTAATCAATAGCTTAACATCAATCAATCTCATCAAATTGTCACATAATTATATTTACTTGTTAATTATAATTTTGTGTAACAATCATCACATAACTCATCTAATTTAATTATCTCAATTAAATTAGAACTAAACATAAAATTATTATATTAATTAAATTAAATACTAAATATTCATTTAATTAATCGCCATTACTTTATAATCAAAACAAAATTTATTTATTTAACTCAATAAATAATTCAATTAAATATTTATATATATTAAAATTAATATATAACATTCTCTTCACATCAATTCACATATTCTACAATATATGACATACACATACTCACACCCAACATATCTCATAAACAATACTTTTATTTATAAAATTCTCATTTATAATTTCTAAAAATCTTGGATGTCACAGAAAGTGCATTATTTCCCCCATTTGTTCACTTATACTCAAACCAACTCTCTCTCTCTCTCTCTCTCTCTCTCTCTCTCTCTCTCTCTCTCTCTTTCCTAACCTCCGAAATTCATTAGTATTTCAGTCCCACATGAAGCTCCTAGATCACCCATAACAGATCAAGAAGCTAAGAATCAAAAATTTGCTCATAGAGAGGTAAAAACCCTAAACAAAATCTGACCTTTGATCTTATGTTAGATGTTAGTTTTTTTGTGTTAAATATGTTATATGAGGTGTTAATCAATGATCTGGGTTGCTAGATGTTAGATCCATAAGATCTAGAGGCTCGGATTTGATGATTTTCCAAATTTGGAAATTTTTGCAAATAAGGGTCTGACAAGGAATGTCAGGTCCCATATATTCAATTCTGTCATGTGTTTTTGTTGTTTAAAGGTATGAACGTGTAGTATGATATGCCATGTGTGTTCTGGAACTTGTAGCAGGACCGGATCATGCATATGTTAAAAGATATCCGTGGTCAAACCACGTTGACCATCCATAACCCTATGAAATCTGGGTAACCCAGATCATGCCCAGAAACGTCTGACAAGATGTTCTTGGGCTTTGATCTGTCAGGTTATTGATGATTTGGTCATGCAGTTGTAATAGGTTTATAGTTTGCTATATGAACTACATGATTATTCTCTTATATCACTTTGTAAGTAAACATATTGGATTTGGAGGATGGTCAAACCAAGCCGAAAAATCACGGTTGGCATTTTCTGGGTAACCCAAAAAATTCTATAGCATGATTTCTGACATGGTTTGAATTTGACAAGATCAAAGCGACTGTTATAGTTATATTGATTGTTTGTGTTGGATCTCTTCCTTCTCATGCTGGCTATAATCTAGAACCATGAGATCGACCATTTAATAATCAGAACGTGAAGGAAATCGAGCAAGAAACTGGGCGCTCGAAACTGCTTGGGTTTCTAGGTTACCCAGAAAACCCAGGAGCCTTCTGACAGAAACTTTGGAGACTCATATCTTGTTGATTTATTATGTTTAGACTAGAACTTTGATTGAAACATGGTCTTTGATAGTTTCTCTACATAGCCCGATGTCTAGACCACCTTTACCATGAACATATTGCACGATATAAGACCACCAAGGTCGTTAACCTACCACGACCGTATATAATTCTAAGCGAAATTTCAAAACAAAGAACACGTCGATGATGGATTTCAAAGATTTTTAACTTTCAATTGTGATGTTGTATGACCTTGTTAATTGTTGTTTCATATAGTGTTACATTAACACTATAATATATGACCATTAGTTAGCCCTGAAACACAGTAGACACTGAATTAAGCTTGGTCAGAGTAGGCCACTCGAAACTGGCTTTGAATGTTATGGGTTTCTCAAGAACACCATAGGCGACACTTTCTGTCGCCAAAGGCTTTAGCGACAGACTTATTAGTTTTAATTAATTAAATTTCTAAAAATCATTTAAAAATAGTAAATAAATTCTAAAAATTCCAAAAATAGTTTTAAAAATTATTTTAAGTTATAAAAATTAACTTTTAATAATTTGACATATTTTCCATAAATATTAGTATTTATTTAAATAATATTAACATTTAAATTATTTAATAAATGCATTAAATAAATTAATTAAAAATAATTTTATGATATTAAAAATCATTTTAAATGATAATAAGGTATTTAGTAATATTTGAAGTTATAAAACATAACTTTTAATATTTTAAGACAAATTTCATTAATTATTTAATATTAATGATATTATATTTATTTAGTAATTATATGAAATAAATTAATTAAAAATGATTTTAATATTATAAAAATCATTTTAAATGAAAATAAATAGGTTAAAAATATTTTAAGTTATAAAATATAAGATTTGAGATTCAAAGGTAAATTTCATTAATAATTTAATATTAATGATCTTAGTTTTATTTAATAATTATATTAAATAAATAGTTTAAAAATGGTTTTATTAATTTAAAAATCATTTAAAAAGGAAATATATGAATTAAAATATTTTAAGTTATAATAAATGACTTTTAATATTTTAATAAATAATAAATTAATATTCTAATATTAATAGTAATTATTTAAAAATGATTTTAAAAGTTTTAAAAATCATTTAAGGGTAATATAAATGTTTTAAAAATACTTTGATTTATTATAAATAACTTTAATATTTTGGCAATAGTTACATTAATAATTTAATATTAATTAAATATTAATGATAATAGAATTAGTTAATATTTAAATCATTTAATAATGATTTCAAAGTTTTGAAAATTCATGATAAATTATAATAATTATTTAAAAATTATTATAAGGCTATGAAAAATAATATGACTGATATTTAAAATATCTAAACGGATATTGAATTACACGATAGAGTCTTAGACTCAATAATTACCCGATAAAGCCGTCGGTACACCTAAATGTTTCAGAAATTGATTTGGACTTAGATAATTTGATTAGATACGTATTTGTTTGTGATCTGATAGTATTAAATGTATGTGACAATGTGATTAGGTTATGTCTTTGAATTACTGAATTAGCGATAGTATGTGATATGATATATTATTCTAATCAAATGAATGATCTTATTAATGATAGGTTTTGATATAAAAGATAAAACTAAGTTGCGTTATAGTACGTAGCATCTCAGGCAAGTATCCTAAATTTGCATTTACTTTATGCAATGGACATGAGTAAGAAAGTTTCAGAATTATATTATCATTATACCAGATTATTAACTCTATTGTTATCGATTATGTATCCAATCTTTGTATTCATACAAGTTCTTAAATTATCCGATCATTGTTTATCAACACAGTATTACTATATAATTCAGATATTTATTCTGTTCGTTAATTCATATATAGGGTTAGACAAGTGTCCTCACTTGGAGAATCATTATATTTAATCACATGTTGATACATACCTATTGATTTCCAGTATTTATACATTAATTAAAAGTCATCTAAGCTATTTGACCCAGCTAGACACAGATTCAGAAATATCATTGAAATGTGATAGAATTTTATTATATCCAATCAAATTGTTTTGATTCAGATTCCCGACTAAGTATGAATATCCCGAACATTGGAAAACTTTTGTGCACCTAAGGTGGATAAGATGAACGATAATATCGTTCTTGCATTTAGTATTGATCAATACAGGGCACATTGGGATGATCACCCTCGCGCCCGTAAGTTAAGACGGTTTGTGGATGAAGTTCTGCTAAACCTTAGCGAAAATTAAAAACAAAGTTCATAGTCTGTCGAATGCTCTCCATTTATAGTCAGTACGTAGTTTTAAAAATTTGATTTAGAATTGATATGTTGTTATTATTGGTTCAACATACTTCACAACTGTTGATTCGTTGTAGAAGTGTTATTCAAAGAAAACATTTAATCCTTTTAGCTTATATTTATTGTTGCTATTACTTGCTAGGCAATCACATGCTCAGTCTTGCTTTAAATTTAAATTTTTTCAAATTAAGCATGATCAACCTAATGTTCAAAGCGTAACAAAGGAAAAGGAAAGTAAACAGAATAATCTTATGTTATCTTATGTAATAGTTTGACTTTATTAAGACAATAATATCTATTAATTATCATGTAATGAATGCTTAAAGGTTGCGTACCTGAGATTAGACTTTGATATATGTAAATTAAGTTTAATATTTATATTATTGTTATTATTATGAGTATTATTCTGCTCATAGAAATGGTATCGTGCAGCACCGAGTTTGGGTTTTCAAGTACCTGAATTTGGGGGCGTCACAAAAATTATTGTTGGTTCACATGTATGGAACTATTAGTTCACATGCATGTACTATTCGGGAAGGTGGTGCAAGATTGATAATACTTACAGGACTAAATTAAAAATGGAGGTAAAGATGAAGGTACTATACTATAATAATTCGAGCCCCTAAACGTGCAATTATCGAAACTATGTTTTCCTATAAATAGAACCTCATTTCTTCTTTCACTCTCACCAATTCACTAAGACTCACAAGAGCAACTATAGAGAGAGAAACTATAGAGAGGAAGAAGAAGAGTATTTTGCTACTTCACTATTCCACTATCCAGTCTTCCACTAAGGTAAGGGGTATTATTTATTTCATATTCGTAAGAGATATTACTTTTTTCGTATTCGTAAGGGATATTATTTTTGTTCAATATTCGTATAAAATAATATTTTCTTCCATACTCTGTAGTATGTAAGTAATATTATTCCGTTTCGTATTCCTAATTTTATACACATCTTGTTAAAGTATTGCTTCTATACTCCGTGAAATTAGTAGAATATCCTTGAAATTTGCGATTCATCTAGTATCGTTTCACAATGATATTTTTGCTGAACATTCTTGTTAAATTTTAAGCTTTTCATGCCAGAATACTATTCATAGGGTACTATTCACAAAGTACTATTCACGAATTACTATTCACGGGGTACTATTCACAAAGTACTATTCACGAAGTACTATTCACGGGGTACTATTCACCTCGGGGTACTATTCATGACAAAAATTGATTTCTTTTCTGTCCAAATCATTTTTGATACAATATTATTCCTGAATTTTACTCCACAAAGCAGTATCATGTTGATAATTTGGACATTATTGAATACTGGATAAATTGAATTATAAATCTTTAAAATTTATCATTTGCTTTAATTTAATTGAATTCTTATATCATTGTCATCATCGTCATGCTTATATTGTGATGAAAGTCATCTTTGGCCCGTAGTGCATAGATGGACTGTTGATTGGTATGATTATGACCAGGGATTATTCGGTATAATCATGACCTATAATGTTGAAAATGATGTGGTAAAAGTCTTCATTGGCTCGTAGTGCATTGATAATTCGTGGACGTGATACTAATGAATATCCTTGGCCCGAAGTGCATGGATAATTCAGTGATGTGGATTATTTATTGAGCTGAGTTTTAGCGATAAAATTGATGATAAACTTTTTAAATCATAGAAGATAGTGGATATCATGCTCTACTTGGCTCTCTTAATGGATTGCTTGTTCCGTTGCAGTTAAACTTGTTGTTTATTATCAATTTAACACTATTGAAGGCTAACACTAATTTATTAATCTTAGTCATAATATTTCTTACTAGGCTAGTTGAGCTCACCATTTTGCTTTCATTGTTCTCTTCAAGAAATGAGAACGTAGCCGGGACTAGTCGGGGAATAGAGTGATGGTCCGAGATGGTGGCTATAGTAGTCTTCACTATTCTATGAAATTGTGTGATAATAATTGTAATAAGGACTCCATTTGAGTTTGGATATTGTCTAGAAGATAATATTCATATAAAAACTCGCAGCTACGCTTTTGTCGTATTGTATAAAAGAAGTTTGTATTTAAATTATGTACCATGTATTTTACAACTCAAAATGGGTGATGTATACCTATTTTGGGGGTGTCACATTTGGTATCAAAGCTTAGGGATATGATCTCTGACTGAGATGTGAGACTAGAACTAGGAGGGGAGAGACAGGTTAATCCTTCGCTAGTATGACCTACATAAGTTTATTTGTTATTTAATTGGTCGGTCGGAGTATAGGGATAATATATGACATGTCAATTAACTATTGTTTTGTGGCAATGTTTGAAAATGACATCTGAAAAAGTTGAGATAAGCAATGGAGCACAGGAAACTGTTGAGTCACCATAGATCAATAACCAGGATAATGTGCATCAGGAAGGCAACAATCCTCATATAAACAACAACACCAACCAAATGATGAACGATGGGATGTTTAGAGGTTTTATGCAATACATGCAACATCAGGCGAGAGAGACTACAATTCAAAATGCAGGTGGAAATGCTGACAACTCTCGGATGGTCACTGCTAAGCAGTTCAAGGAGCTATGACCACCGGAGTTTTTGGGAAAGTTAGAACCACTTAAGGCAGAAATATGGATAAAGCAGATCACCAAGATATTTGATGTCTTGGGATGCTCCGAGGAGCAAAAAGTTCCCTTTGCCATCTTCATGTTGAGAGGAGAGGCAGATTATTGGTGGAAATCAGTAAAACTTACTCAGCCTACTGCACTCAAAATGTCTTGGGGAGAGGTTTCAAGAATTGTTCAACGACAAGTACTTTATCGAAAGTATTCGTCACATGAAGGAGGTAGAGTTCATCAAGTTGGAGCAAAAAAATATGACTGTGTTGCAATATTAGGCTAAATTTATTGAGTTTTCTCGGTTTGCGTCCCACTTGGCTGATAATGAGGAGAGAATGACGTGAATGTTTCTGCGAGGTTAGAAACCCGAAATACGTTAATACCTCATTTTTCACAAACTATGTTTGTATTCAGATGTTGTAAATAGGGCTCAGTTATTGGAGCACGATAATGAGTCAACCCAACCAAGAGATAGCAGCCGGCAAAGCGATAATACCAGTGGTAGCAGTCATAGAAGCGGTGACAACAAACGTGGAGGAAATTAACAAGCCGAAAATGGTAACCACTTCGGTGATAATCATGGCCAAGACAATAGAAGTGGAAATTTTAAGAAGAGAAGGTTCAAGAATGATGGAAAGACAGCAGCACCAGAACCCGTTTTCAAGGAAGGAGAACGACCACCGATCGTATGCTTCAAATGCGGAGGGGAGGGACACATCAGTCCAAACTGCACGATGCAGTCCAAAGCATGTTACAATTGTGGAAGAGAAAGTCACATAGCTCGATTTTGTCGTACAACGAAATCAAGTCCAGCTAGGATGGAGGCAACAAAGGTCATCCCAGATAAGACAAAACTGGTAGTTCAAGGGAGAGCGTTTGTCGTGACCTCCCAAAAAGTGAGAAACCCGAACGAGGTTATCATGGGTAAGCTAATCATAAACTCTTGCAAAGTTTATACCTTATTTGATACTGGTTTTACCCATTCTTTTATTTCTCCTACTTGCGCTCAATGATTAAATTTAACTCTGGAGAAATTAGACTTTGACTTATCTATTAAAACTTCATTGGGAGAAACCTTCATTACATCCACTGTTTATAAGTCTTGTTTGATTCAAATCAAAAACTTCACGTTACCTGTCGATCTATCTCTTTGAAAATACTTGCATTCGATGTGATTTTAGGAATTGATTGGTTAACTACTCATCATGCTAAAATTGATTATTTTCATAAGGTTGTTAGCCTTCATATTCCTAACCAACCAATAATGTGAATTCAAGCAACCAAACCACTAAAGTCAATCACTGTGATATCAACCCATAAAGTTATTCGTTTATTGAAAAACGGATGTCAATCTTTCTTAGCCCATGTCACGAATTTAAACAAAAATACGTCAAATTTGAATGATATTTCTATTATTAATAAATTTCCTAACATATTCCCTGAAGAACTTCCTGACCTACCCCCAGAGCGTGAAATCGAATTTTATATCGACCTTGAACCTGGTACAAAACCCATTTCCAAAGCCCCATATCGAATGGCTCCTATTAAAATTCAGGAGTTAAAAACCCAACTACATTAGTTGTTAGACATCGGTTTCATTCGTCCTAGTACGTCTCCTTGGGGTGCTCCTGTTCTATTCGTAAAGAAGACAGATGGAAGTATGCGATTTTGTATTGATTTTCGGGAGTTGAATCATGTCACCATAAAAAATAGGTACCCATTGCCTCGCATTGATGACCTATTTAACCAGTTGCAAGGCGCCAAATTCTTTTAAATGATCGATCTTCGTTCTGGATATCACTAGTTAAAGATTAAAATTGATGACATTCCAAAGACTAATTTCAGAACTCAGTACGGGCATTATAAATTTCTAGTCATGTCTTTTGGATTGACTAATGCTCCTGCTGCCTTCTTGGATATGATGATCCGAGTATTCAAGGAATATTTGGATCATTTTGTAGTTATCTTTATTGATGACATCTTCATATACTCCAAAAGCTGTGAAGATCACGAGCAACACTTGAGGCTGATACTCCAAAAACTTCGTGAAAATAAGTTATATGCCAAGTTGAATAAATGCGAGTTCTGGCTTGAGGAAGTAGCATTCCTTGGGCACGTGATATCAAATCACGGAATATCTGTTGACCCAGCGAAGATTGAAGCAATTCAAAGTTGGGAGCAACCTAAGTTATTGACCGAAGTACGTAGCTTTCTGGCCTTAGTTGGTTATTATCGGAGATTCATGGAAGGATTTTCTCGAATCGCTACTCCATTAACTCAGCTAACTCGAAAAGATACAAAATCCAGTTGGAGCGAAGAATGTGAGAATAGTTTCCAAGAACTCAAGAGGAGACTCATTTCAGCACATGTTCTGACAATACCATCTGGTTCGGAGGGATTTGTCATATACAGCGATGCTTCAGGCAAAGGTTTAGGATGTGTTCTCATGCAACATGGGAAAGTCATAGCCTATGCGTCACGATAACTCAAAGAATATGAGAGGAATTATCCTACTCATGATCTAAAGTTGGCAACTATCGTTTGCGCGCTTAAAATCTAGAGGCATTACCTATATGGGGAGAAAGTGGATATCTATACGGATCATAAAAGCCTCAAATATTTCTTCACCAAAAAGGAGCTCAACATGCGGAAACGACGTTGGCTTGAGCTGTTGAAAGATTACGATCATACCATTCAATACCATCCTGAAAAAGAGAACATAGTAGTTGACGCATTGAGTAGAAGATCATATGCGGGTACGAGTGATATATTGTCAACGCAAAGGCCCATTTTGTATGATATACAAAGGATGGAAATAGAGATAAAGACTCCAAGGACCCATGTGATGATGGCAAATATACGTGTAGAACCGAATTTAATCGATAAAGTTAAAGCTGCTCAAGCTACAGACCTGGAGCTTATGCGTATGGGGAAGAAAGTACAAGAAGGTGCTATTCTGGAAGCAAGAATCGATGAAGAAGGAATACTTCGAGTCGACTCCAGACTTTGTGTTCCTAACGACTCTGACTTGAAGTATAAAATCATAATGGAGGTGCACAACACACCGTTTGCAATCCATTCTGGGAGTACCAAAATGTATCATGATCTTCGACATACATTTTGGTGGAGCAATATGAAGAGAGAGATAGCGGAGTTTATCTCAAGGTGTTTAACTTGTCAACGTGTCAAGGCGGAGCATCAAGTGCCAAAAGGTCCATTGAAACCACTTGAAATTCTAGAATGGAAGTGGGAGCACATTACCATGGATTTCGTTACTGGTCTTCCCGAGGTTTCTCAAGGCATAGATGCAATTTGGGTCAGTATCGATAGATTAACCAAATCTGCTCATTTATTACCTATACGAGAAACTTATTCACTTGAATGTCTTGCTCGTATATACATAAATGAGATTGTAAGACTCCATGGTATGCCAGTATCCATAGTTTCTGATCGAGACCCAAGATTCACTTCATGATTTTGGGTTAGTTTGTAAAAAGCTATGGGCATGGATTTACGATTCAGTTCGGCATACCATCCTCAAACGGACGGGCAGTCGAAGAGGACTATTCAAACTCTTCAAGATCTATTAAGACTCTGTGTCCTTGACATCAAAGGAAGTTAGAAAAAGTTCTTGACATTAGTCGAATTCTCCAACAACAACAATTATCAAGTAAGTATTGGCATGGCTCATTTCAAGGCGTTGTATGGACGCAAGTGTCATTCTCCAGTATGCTTGGATGAGGTAGGTGAAGCAACCTTGTTGGGTCCGAAATTGGTACGCATGACAATGGAAAATATTCAAATGATCTGGAAACGTATAAAAACCTCACAAGATCAACAAAAGAGTTATGCTGATCTTCATCGAAAGGACGTGGAATTCAATGTGGGAGATCATGTGTTGTTACCTATTGCTCCATGGAAAGGAGTTACAAGATTTAGAAAAAGAGGAAAGCTTAATCCTCGATTCATTGGCCCATTTGAAATCCTCGATCGAGTAGGAACTGTGGCCTATAGACTCACCTTATCGCCAAGTATGTCTCGTGTTCATAACGTTTTTCACATATCTATGTTACGTAAATATGTGGAAGACCAGAACCACATTATTGAATTAGAACCAGACGAAATAGCGGAAGATTTAACGTATAAAGAGGTACTTGTTAAAATCTTGGATAAGAAGGATCACATTCTACGCTCCAAGGTTATACCTCAAGTAAAAGTTTTATGGAGAAACCACGATGTTGAGGAAATGACCTGGGAGTTAGAATCTAAAATGAAGTCAAGATATCCTCACCTCTTCGACATACCAGGTACGTACCCCAATTTCGAGGATGAAATTTCATAAGAAGAGGAGGTTGTAAGACCTCAACTTTTATGAATAAAGATTAATTTTTCTCGAAATATATTTTTGAATATTATGGTGTAGATTTGATATAATAGTTGTGGGTAATATTTATAAATTTTGCAAAGTAAGCAAGTTGTCATAAAATATTTGTTTGGTCGTAGAATATTCGTTTTATCAGGGAATATTCGTACGATGACACAATCATTGGTGGACCCCACAACAGAATTACTATCAGAGTTAGAAAATGACAGAATTATCTTTTCATAAAAATAACGGCGAAAGTTTTACCGTTAAACTGTTGAAATACCCGGTGGTAAAGTACGAATAATGCTGCGTGGTTGCATAAGAACACATACCTGTGATTGCATAAAGATTTGATTATTGATGCTTACGTGAGATGTCACTCAGGTTTATTCAATTATTGCCACAGTAATTATTGCATAGTATCTCTCATATTATTGATTTAATTATTGTCACAATATCATCTGCACAATATTTTATATTATTAATGTAGACACTCGAAATTTTCTGCACACCTGTTACTGACATTATAGGAGGGCAGATTCATCTTTCAGAGATAACCCTGGAAGACAGCTCACATCCAGTCCGGATACTACTGAAAGTTCAGTCTCAACCCCTGAACACACACCAGGAGTAACAGTTCCAACCTCAGAGATAACCCCGAGGCATGCAGATCCAATACCGAAAATTCCACCAGAGAAGACCGATTCATCTCGGAGATAACCCCGAGGTATTTAGTCTCAGTCCCAACACTGGGAGTAGCAGTACCAACCTTGGTGATAACCCCAAGGAAGGAAGTTGCAGTTCTGGAAATAACCCCAGAAATGCTTGCTTCAAATGTACGCAATCAGCTTCACCCTCGGCTCTCACACCGAGGCACTCAGTACAAGACCCGAACATAACCCCGGGAAGACAGGCACACCTCAGAGATGACACTGAGGACCTTCAATACTTGCAGCAGTCCAATCTCAGAGATTACCCTAAGCAACGTCTACTTTATCAGCCCAAATCGGAGATAACCCTGGTGTCAACATCGGGATTTTTGGATGTCCCTTTCCGTTACTTGTTCTTTGGTGTTCTCATTTTAGGTGAGATTTGTTTGAAAAAATAAGTGTAAAAGGTCCGACATGTATAATGTCGACGATGGATTGTTAAGAGTCGCCAGTTGGTTTTTTAAATGGTTGTACCAACACAACAGAGAAAAGGTTTGCACATTGACCCAAAGTGATGTGACATCGCTAAACCAAGCCGGTGAAAACCAAGAGATTCATTAGGGTCCGGGACTTGGTTATGCGGGGGGGTGTTAGCACTTCGACATCCGTGTTACTACTAGTGACCGCCTCTTTTCAAGAAACTATTATCTAAATATGTGTGTGTGGGTCAATGTGCTATTATTTGGAAGTAGTACGAGGCCTCGTTCGAACCTATATCCACAGGGTTTGAATTTATGTAAAAATTCAGTTTTTAGCAAGATATAACAATGATGTTTTATAAAAAAGGTTTTTCAAACCCTGATGCTCAATAGTAATTGAGACCTTTTATACTCCCATTTTATTAAGTGATCGGCTTGATTGATTTTATTTGACAGATGCGAGGCATCCGTACGAAAAATAATGTACAAAATAATGCCAATTTCCTTGTGGGTATGGAAACCATCTAAGGAAATTCAGACAACACAGAATAATTTACAAGCTGCTTATAGTTAAAAATGTCCATAACGGGAACCGAATCTAGATTCAATGGGATGAATCTGTGATCACATGATTCCTTGGCGCACAAGATACTGTAATTTGTATGAAAGCAGTAAGCAGGTATATATATAAAAGATGTAAATATATATATATATATAGGCATGATCACCAACCACGAAGCACCTCCATGGGGGATCAAAAATGTAAATAAAGCTGTAAAAGCTATCAACCGTCACGGAGGAAACTCTAGGCGGGACGAAACGTAAATAAAGCTATAAATACGGTCAACCGCCACGAAGGAAACTCCAGGCGGGACGAAATGTAAATGAAGCTGTAAAAGAGATCAACTGCCACGAAGGAAACTCCAGGCAGGACGAAATGTGTATATATATATAAAGCAATAAACGCACTGGATGTAAAATCCAAAGCTCATCTAATGAGTTCACCACGCTTCATATATATAAGAATATATATATATATATATATATATATATATATATATATATATATATATATATATATCAAAGCTTAATAAACGCATCAATATAAAATCTGTGCTCATCGAATGTAGTCCCACACACACTTCATATATATATATATATATATATATATATATATATATATATATATATATATATATATATATATATTAAAGCAAAGCAATCGCACTGCATCAAGTTCAGGCTCATCGAACTAAGTTCTACACACGCTAATATATATATATATATATATATATATATATATATATATATATAAAAGCAAATAAACGCCCCGCATCAAGTTCAGGCTCAATCGAGGCATAACTCGATAATGTTAGTCAATATATATGTAATATATATATACTATATATATATATATATATATACAGATCTAAATGAAACCACTGACCAAGTTCTTCGAGCAAAGCAAGCAACACGACTCTCAACGTGTAGAAGGGTGTGTGCAAAGATGAAGAGAAAGACTCTAGTGTGTGAGAGAAGGCTTATAGTGATCGCTAAAGAAGACTTCTATATATTTAGAGTGGGTAACACTTGACTTTTGTAGGTACAAAAGGGCTATATATGAGCTCACAGTGTTTAAAAGGGAAAGTACAATCTTGCATGGGGTGAGTACAGAGCAAATTAAGCGTGGCTTCCTCGCTTTTTCTCTTTGAAAATCAGCTCCCAAGCCCTCTATTTATAGGCATTTTAGTCACCGGTGTACAGAGAGGTAACCCGAGTGGGCCGGGTTTTTGGTCAGGTCGTCTCAAGCACGATGCACTCGTGCAATCGTAATGTCCACTCAAACTTTTAGAAGTGCAATTCCGCATCCGTTTGAGGTATACAGACCTATTTCGGACCGCCGCTGTTTAGAGAGAGTTGATGATGACATGGGATTAGAGTTTGTACGAAGTCATTGAAGATGGGACGATGCCCTCCGGTCTTCAAGCTTCAACTTTCATCCGTTACCCCGCACAATAGTCACTCAGGATTGGTTAGTCTTGTGGGACATCATTGCATAGAGACGTGATGTGGCATCGTGTTGAAGAGATCACGATGTTGCCCCTCACCGGTGTTATCGCCGGATTGGGCTGATAAAGCAGACGTTGGTCAGACTTCGCTGAGATTGGACTGTTGTAATTGTTGAAGGTCCTCATTGTCATCTTTGAGGTGTGCCTGCCTTCCCGATGTTATCACCGGGTTGGTACAGTGTATCTCATTGTGAGCACCAAGATTGAAGCTGGTTGCATTTGAAACAAGCATTTCCGGGGTTATCGCCAAAATTGTATTCCTTGGGGTTATCACCAATGTTGGTGGCTATTCCCACGGTTGGGACTGAGACTGGATACCTCGGGGTTATCTCCGAGATTAATCGATCTTTTCTGGTGTGTGTTCTGGTATTGTATCTGCAGGCCTCGGGGTTACGTTCGAGGTTGGAATTGTTACTCCTAGATTATGATCCAGGGTTGATGCTGAACTTCCGGTAGTATCCGGTATGGATTTGGATTGTCTTTCAGGGTTCCCTCTTAAAAGACGAATCTATGCTCCTGCAATGTTAGTAACAGTAGTACAGAAAATTTTGAGTGTCTACACTTGGTGAGGGGTAAAGTTGTCATCCTGCTACCTTGACGCCACGACGTACCATCTCAACATTCCATACATACATTTCTACACAATGTCCCATAAGAGCCAAGGAAAACCAATCCCGAGTGACTATTACGTAGTGTAACGGATAGAATTTGAAGCTTAAAGACCGGAGGGCATCGTCCCATCTTCCTGACTTTGTACAACCTCTAATCCCATGTCATTGGGTAACTCTCAACAATCGCGGTCCGAAATAGGTCCTACATACCTCAGTAGGATGCCCGGATTGCAATTCTAAAAGTTCGAGCGGACATCACATTGCCCACGTGCACATATTTCGAGATGGAAGAACCCGCGAAGCCCGGAGTAACCCGGGCAACAACAGGTACATCTGCCGCCTAGCTGCAAGTACACCTACGGATCCCCCCTCTATAAATAGAGGGCTTGGGGTGGCCATTTTGTAAGAGAAAAAGGCGAGGAAGCCCTGTCAAATTTGCTTTGTACTCACTATACTCTGAGTGATTTCTCATTTTAAACACTTGTGAGCTCACACATAGCTACTTTTGTACCGGTGAAAGCCGAGTTTTCATCCACTTTAAAGATATAAAAGTCTTCTTTGGCAGCCCACTGTAAGCCTTCTCACACTTTAAAGCATTTCTCTTCATCGTTGCACACACCCTTCTTCACGTTGAGAGTCGTGTTGCGTGTGTTTGCCCGGACTTCGATCCGTGATTTTATTTCAATTTGTATATACATATATATTGATATATATATATATATATATATATATATATATATATATATATATATTTATATATATGGACTAACATTATTGAGTTATGCCTCGATTGAGCCTAGGCTTGATGCCCTCGAGCGTTTATTTGTTTTTTGTCATATATATGAATCGTGTGTCTAAACTTTGTTCGATGAGCCTGTACTTATGTACATAAGCGTTCTCGCTTTAATATATATATATATATATATATATATATATATATATATATATATATATATATATATATATATATATACTTATATATATTAATCGTGTGTGTCGAACTCGCTCATTACGATGAGCCCGGATTTTACATCAGTGCGTTCTCGCTTTAATATATATACTTATATATATTAATCATTGTTGTGGACTTTGTTCGATGAGCTCGATTTTACATCCTGAGCATTTATGTGCTTATATATATATATATATATTTTATAAATAAGCGGTAAACGCACCGGATGTAAAATCTAGGCTCATCGAACAGAGTCCGACAACAATTCATATATATATATATATATATATATATATTTCGTGGCGGTTGATCGCTTTTACAACTTTCTTTACATTTCGTCCCACCTGAAATTTCCTCCGTGGTGTTGATGGCTTTTACAGCTTTATTTATATTTTTGATCCCCCATGGAGGTGTTTCGTGGTGGCTGATCATGTCTGTATATATATATATTTACATCTTATATATATATATACCTGCTTACTGCTTTCATATCAATTGCGGCATCATAAGAGCCTAGGAATCATGTGATCACAGATTCAATCTACTGAATCTAGATTCGATTCCCATAATGGACCTTTTTAGCTGTAAACAACTTGTAAACTTATTTACGATGTCTGGATTTCCTCAGATGGTTTTCATACCCACGAGGAGTTCGGCACCATTTTGTACATTATTTTCTTATAGATGCTTCGCATCTCGAAAATAATAGCAATCAAGCCGAACACTGAATAAAATGGAAGTGTAAAAGGTCTCAATTACTATTGAGCACAAGGGTTTGAAAAACCTCTTTTATAAAACATCACTGTCATATCTTGCTTAAAATTGAATTTTCATATAAATTCAAACCCTGTGTATATAGGTGCGAACGAGGCCTCACATTACTTCCAAATAACAGCACATTGACCTACACACACACACACACATTCATATAATAGTTTCTTGAAAAGTGGCGGTCACCCCTCCGCATAATCAAGTCCCCGGACCCTAATGAATCTCTTGCTTTCAATCGACCGTTAATAAAGGTGTCACATCAATCATCAATGTGAAAACTCAGTCAGTGTTGGTACAACCATTTAAAAAACCAAGTGACGACCCTTAGCAGTCCATCGTCGACATTACACATGTCGGACCTTTTTCACTTGTTTTTTCAAACAAATCTCACCTAACATGAGAACAGCAAAGAACAAGTAACGAAAAGGGACAACTAAAAAATCCCAATGTCGACAGGTGGCGACTCTGCTGGGGACTCTAGTAAGAGGACTTAAGCAGCTATTCCAAGCTTTTCATAACTGTTATATGCTTGCGTGTGAATGTTGCATTTACATTTGATGAATGTGTACGAATGCATTTTTTTTCTGCCTTTGATATATCTCTATTCTCATGATATTAGTGCTTCGCACATGTCATCATTTTCATAAACGGTAAGACACGTTGAATGTGAATGTATGTTGTGTGGTTCCTCTATCAGGAGGCTATCCTGTCGGTGTTTGATTAATGGACTCGTAGGAAGACTAATTCCAATGAGGCTCAGGAAAGGCACACCCAAATTCTCTCCAGTTGAAAGACCGAATTAACTTCCCGTTGAGTAAATTACGATGACTTGGGAACCTTCATGCCAAAAAGCCGCGAGCGTAACCTAAGATAGGTCAGTCTCTGATAAACCCAACACGGAGGAAAGTCTCTTCATGCTTTCTCATTTTAAATTACTCGTAAATTCAATTACTTGTAATTTCATTCCATATTCATCTCCATGTAATGAGAAATATGAAGAAATGTGTATACATACATATTTAAATTAACATGCTATCATGTATTACAAACAGCTAACATCCGTTTTGCAAGATAAAATTCATAAAACGGACACATCACATAGCATGTTAATATTTACACATTCCCTAAAGACTAAACTATGCAAGTCTTTCGTAGGGAAACAATTGGACCTACTACCCGGTCAAAATCCAAAAAGGCCGCGAGCCTATAGTCAATTATGTCATCATCAAACCAGACTGCCCTTAATCTAGTTTCTCGCAAAGAATTCGACGGATTAAGTAAACAAATCACAGATTTGGTTCTTCTGCTTAAAGAACTACACCAGTCTACTCAAGGTCCAAGGATACCCATCCATGCTGAATCCTCTACACAAGGAAGAACTCAAGGTGTTGATAAAGCCATTACAATACCTGAACTTCAGTTGGATACGACCAACAAAATTCATGATTCCACCCATCTAACATGAGATCCAGACACCGGTGACATCAGGAAGAAAGTCCTTCAAATGGAAGAGACCCTTCGTACTATCTAAGGAATTGGAGCACACATGAGTGTTTCATATGCTGACCTTTGTATATTCGTATATTCCCTGGGGTTCATTATCCGGAGAAATTCAAGACTCCTGACTTTGAAAAATATGACGAGTTAGGAGATCCTTACATACATTTGAAGGTGTTTATTGGAGAACTTGAATCTTATGTAGAGGATGAGAAGCTCAGAATGCAGCTGTTCCAGAAGAGTCTGACTGGAGAAGCCCATTCATGGTATACCAGATTAGATAACTCAAAGATTCATAGCTGGGAAGAGTTAGCTCATGCATTCCTCACACAGTATAGCTTCCAGTCTCAGATGGCTCTTGACCGGTACCAGATTACTAAGGTCAACAAACAGTCTAATGACTCTTTCAAAGAGTATGCTCAGAGGTGGAGGCGCCTTATTGCTCTAGGTATTCCTTCAATGACAGAATCAGAAATGGTCATGACCTTCATAGACATACAAGAAGCTCCTTTATATGAAAGAGTCTTAGCTGGCATCGGTAAACCATTTTCTAAAATGATTAAACATGGGGATAGGGTTAAGATGGGATTGAAGTCAGGAAAGATTCAAGACCTAGCTTCCCTTAAAACTGTTACTGAGCACATCCAATCCGGAAATTATGGAAACAGCCCCCGGAGGGTCCATAAAAAGAAAGAGGATGATGTTTCCTTGATACTACAAGGTCAGAAAGGCAATCAAAAGATGCCTATCCAGAGAAGAAATTACATTCCCTTTCAAGCTCAGTCTTTGAACCCTCCATTACCAAAAGGTGGAGAAGTCAAATGCCCTCGAGTGTTCACACCCTTAGGGGACTCACTCTTTTGACAACTCAGAAGAAAATCACGCATCTTCTTCCACCAGCCAACCCTAATGGGAGGGGTTTCAATGCTGCTCGGAGATGTGTTTATCATGTCGGGGCACCTGGACATGATACTCAAGATTGTTGGGCCTTGAAACACAAGATCCAAGATCTGATAGATAATGGTGAGATCGTGGTCACCAAACCAGATCAACCTCACGTACAAGATAACCCTCTTCCTTAACACAAAGAGGAAGAGGTCAACATGATTAATTGGAGCAATGGACAGAGTTCCAATTTCAATGGCGAATCATCTCAGACCACCAAAGATGGTGTTGATAAATGGGATTATGCCAAGTTCCAGTTTGTAATGGAACGAAAGATGAAAGCTCTGTGCAAGTAAATTGAGCAATTAGCAGAACTGGTGACCTATCAGCATCAAGTTACACGCCATTTAGTCAGCCAGGAGCATGCTAGTCTCCTTCCTCTTGTCATGAATATTCCCTCGTCGCGTTTAGAAAATGAAACGATGGAGGACAAAGTGACAAAGAGAGCAAATGTCAAAGCCCGTCGGGATTTTTCCAATATAAGGGAATTTACATATCTAGGCCAACCTATGGAGGAAATCCTTCATATACTAATCAATAAAGGAAGGATCACTTCCCTTCTACCTCCAATTAATCCCCGTTCAGGACGGTTTAATTCTGATGGAGTATGTCAATATCACTCACATTCTCGCAATCACAGCACAGAAGAATGCTGGGCACTCTGCCACCTTATCCAAAATCTAATTGATAGCGGTGTCTTGCAGTTAGCAGACGATGATACTGTGTTATTTGAGAGTGGGAATTCTTGTCCTACTAAATGGAAGGGATTGGTAGCAGTTATATCCGCTGAGGCTGATGGGACTGTCAAACCTCTCATAATGAAAATAATTCAACTCAATGGAATTGACAATCCTTTGAAAGTGGCTTCTCCAGAGCTAATCAACTTGCCATTCAGACCACAATATCTTGTTATCAGCTTACAAAAGGTCCCATGGAATTATGGAGAAGCTGAAGGATCCACCTCTCATACAACTGCTACAGTGTCGAAGGAGAATCCACTGTATCTTCCCCAGCGGGTGATAAAGCCCACCATCAAGTCAAAGGGGAAAATACCCATGGAGAAGATTGAAAATTTCCTCCGCACTATGGGTCATAACGAAGACAAGGTGGTTTTAAGCTTAAGAGAAGCTCCACACCAAATTTCAATCCTGGACTTGGTTTTAACTTCTGAGGATCACCAAAAGATCTTACTGAAGGTTTTGGAAGAAGCCTACTAGCCAAAATCAGTGGATGTGGAAAAATTTCAACATATGGTTGATCACATTTTTAACAACAATGTGATATCCTTCACTGATGATGACATACCGCCCGAAGGGACCGGTTATTGCAAGCCGTTACATATTGCGGTCTTATCCTCCGGGTATATGCTAGCTAGAGTCTTGATAGATGGAGGTTCATCTCTAAATATATGTCCTTACTCTACATTGATGAAAATGAATGTCAATCTCAACCGAATCTAGAGCAGCCATACAATTATCAAAGCTTTTGACGAAGCCCGTCGAAATTCAGTCGGAGTAATTGAGCTGCCAATCGAAATTGGCCCCCACACATTTTTGCGTATCTTTCCACGTGCTCAAGATAGATTCAGGATACAACCTGCTCTTGGGGAGACCGTGGATTCACATGGTTGGGTCAGTCCCCTCCACCCTTCATCAACAACTTAAATATATCATCAACAATAGCCTAGTCACAGTCAACACTGAACTAAAATGTCCTCAATATGGTGATATACCATACATCAACGTTAATTCAGATTTTGAACCGGTCAGTTTTCATGCCTTGGAAGTAAGCAACACTCAGTACGAAGCTATTGGAACGCCATCTCCCGTACCCAAGATTTCTGCTGAAGTAATGTCGGCTACTCAAGAAATGTTGTCATTGGGTCATCAGCCGGGACAAGGGATGGGTAAAGATCACCAGGGTATTAAGCACCCGATTCGAGTATCCAGTCAAACTGGGACAATTGGACTAGGCGATTCTGCTAGTTCTAGTCATAGGAATCCTCATAAGTATCAGCAGATTCCTTCAGCTTCAGCCACACGGCGATTATCTTAATCTTCAAATCCTGAGTCCACACAACGTAATGGCTATGTTATTTCCCAGCCAACGTAATGGCTATGTTATTTCCCAAGCTGGTACCGGTGAAGAAGAAAGAAGTCTTTGTTCCAGATCCCGCAGTGAGGAACGAAGAATCAAGCAAAATATAGTCAGAATGATGTCAGGTATACGCATCATCGTTCATGATGAACATACAAACAGATGCACCCTAGACGATGATTGCCCAAACATAATGGTCATCATTCGAGATAAGGAGGACGATGACAGCCCCTCTATCACTGCAGTCCACCCGGACTTTGCCCTTGCTAATTGGAGCAGCACTCCTTGCATTGGTCGACAAGGGTTAAACGGGCAGGAACTCTTTATGCCCTGTAGATATCATAACTGCTTACTTTTCTGTACAGTATTAGCAGTCGTTTTGCCAGTACATGCTAACACTTTGCATGATCAAACCATTTCATATACACTAAGTGAAAGCATATATTATTTCAGGACCCTAAATTTAGATGTGCCTGTACTTGCTGATATGGTGCCTCTTCTCCATAAAGATTGTAACTTTGATGTAGAGATGAATTCTATGACGCCCCCAAAATTAGGTATACATCACCCAACTTGAGTTTCCAGATACATGGTACAGAATTCAAATACAACTTAAATGTATAAAACGACAAAACATAAACTGTGAGTTTGAATACAAATATTGTCTACTAAAGAGTATACAAACTCAAAAGGAGTCCTCATTACAATTATTATCACACTATTTCACAGAATAGTGAGGACTACTAATGCACCATCTAGGACCATCACTCTATTCCCCAACTCGTCCCAGCTATATTCTCATTTCCTGAAGAGAACAGTGAAAGAAAGGGTGAGCTCAACTAGCCCAGTAAGAAATATTATGACTAAGATAATGCGAAATAAATTATCATTAGCCTTAAATGAAAGTTAAACGATACAATATAACAAACATCAAGTTTAACTGCAGCGGAACAAGCAATCCATTAAAAGAGTCAAGTAGAGAATAAAATCTACTATCTTTTATGATTTAAAAGGTTTTTCATGACTTTTATCACTGGGACTCAGCTTAATAAATAATCCACATCATCGAATCACCCCTGCACTATGGCCAAGGATATTCTTTAGTATCACGACCACAATTATCCATACACTATGGGCCAAGAATATTTGTGTATTCAATAATGGTCATGATCATGCCAAAAACTGTCCATCAATGAATTACGGGCCAATGAGGACTTTTTCCACATCATTTGTAACATTACGGTCATGATTACACCGAATAATCCCTGGTCATAATCATACCAAGTCCATCTATGCACTATAGGCCACAGATGACTTTCAACAAAATATAAACATGAGGATGATGACAATGATATAAGAATTCAATAAAAACAAGTTTAAGAATTAATTTATCCAGGATCTAATAACGTCCAAATTATCAACATGATATTGCTTTGTAGAGTAAAATTCAAGAATGCTCAGAAGAATATTTCCATAAAAAGATACTGGATGAAGCGCAAATATCAAGGATATTCCACTAATTTCATGGAGTATAGAAGTCAAAACTTTAACAAACCGAGTATAATAAGGAATGGAATAAAAAAGAAATCACCGTATGAGATAGGCCTTGCATACGCAGTTATTCCAATGAGAATAATAAATAATGGAATCGGTCCCACAGAAAAAGCGCTGCAGATAGGATATTCAACGTAATAATAAAGGCGAAATCGGTCCGGCGTAAAAGCGCATGATGACGGATATTCCAATGTAATAATAAAGACGCGGAATCGGTCCAAATAGTAAACGCATGCATGGATATTCCAATGTAGAATAATAAAGATTTTAACCATGTCCCCATGCAGTAACGCATGCATGTGATGTTCCAATGTAATGATAAAGAATGGAATAATGTAAGAATTTCACCAAGTATAGGGTAGCAGTGTATATAGGTTATTCCAATGAATAATAAATAATGGAATAATGTAAGTTCTCTTCATAGATAAGAAAGAAATAATACTCCCCTACCTTGGAAAAACTAGATCTTCGGAATAGTGAGGTAGGCAGACTTCTTTCTTCTTTCTCTCTATAATTTCTCTTTATAATAATCGCTCTAAAGCTTTTGTGAATTGGTGAGAAATGAAGGAAGAATGAGCTTCTATTTATAGAAAAATATATTTTCGATAATTACACGCTTTGGGGCTCGAAAAATTACAAAGACAATACCTCCACTTTTCCTTTATTTTTAATTTAGTCATGGAAGTATTATCAAACTTGCACCACCTCCCCAAATAGTAAATAATGTGATTCAATAGTAAATTATGTGAATCAATAGTTCTAGACATGTGAAAATACGAATTACAGTATAGCACCTCCATCTATACCTCCGTTTTTAACTTAGTCATGTAAGTATTATCAATCTTGCACCAACTCCCCAAATAGCAACAAGAATGTGAAATAATAGTATACACATGTGAACAAATAGTTATAATCATGTGAAATAATAGCAATAAATTTCTCATTTATCCGATTAAATACCCGATTGGTCAATATAACCTCCAGACATCAATTATTATCGAAATAATTGTCGATTTTCACTAACACAAATAATTCCAACACAATGAAACTATTTTTATCAAAAATATAAAATTTGAAATTTCAAAGTTTGACTTTTCCCAAAAAAGTCAACTGTTGACTTTTTGACCAAATAGTGAATTCCGGAAAATTTTGTGTTTATAGACTAGTTTTACTAATTTCATCGCTCCGGACTCAAATATCACGTCTGCGTCTCCAAATTCAACTCCGAACACAACTTCAATTTTAATAACATTCATCATTAATATTATAACTCATAATATTTATCAACCAGGTTGTTCCCAGGAAAGAGGGGGCTTTCCAATAAGGATTTCTAGACATTGCAATTAGGTGACCAAACCTCTCCTTGACAGAACTTCTAGACATTGTAAATATTGCAATTTAATAATATGAATAACTTTGTCGTCTCAATTATTGATTTAAAATAACATATTATGCAGATGATACTGTAACAATAATTGAATCAATAATATGAAAGATATGATGCAACAATTATTGTAGTAATAATTGAGTATAACTGAGTGACTTCTCACTTAAGCATCAATAATCAATACCGTGTGCTACTATGCAACCACGTGTATTACTGTACTTTTAACACCGGGTGTTTCAACAGTTAACGGTAAAACTTCCGTCGTTATTTTCATAAAGTATTTTTGTCGTTTTCTCAATCCGACAATAATTTTGTTGTGGGGTCTACCAATGATTGTACCATCGTACGGATATTCCCCGACAAAAAGAATATTCCCCGACCAATTGAATATTATATAACAACTTGCGTACTTTGCAAAATTTATAAATATTACCCACAACTATAACATTATATCAAATCCACACCATAATATTTAAAAAAATTATTTTGAGAAAATTAAATCTTTATTCATAAAATCTGGGGTCTCACAATTACTATATTTGTGGAAGATATAAACATAAGTTGTTTATACATTAAACTTACACATTTTTCCCCAAGATCGAGTAACCTTAACTTATACACAATACATAAACTATCTAACATATAACATTATTATCAAACTATACTATTACAAAACTAATTGCGCACATTAACTTTAAACTGGAACTGTCTTTAACCTTTCCTTGTTTCCGACGCATTCGCCTTATTCTGCAATGTTTTATGATGATATAGCAAGGGTGAGCATAAGGATTGCCCAGCAAGTTTAAGTTCAATAATTTAACGATATATCATGATTAAAAGAGTCTGAATAATAAGCTGGCTATAATTCATCAATATAATTGTGAACTAGCAGGAACAAACTTTTGACTGAACAAGTAATATAGATGAACAAATATATCTGGACAAAACGGTAATGAAGGTGATCAGCCTTTCATACCTGACTTATACATGCAATATGTACATAGTACAATTCTACATGGCAATCACAATGATTAACCATAAGCATATCTGAATGAAACAACTCTTAGTAGAGTTAATTAAAAATAAACTTGCCTGAACCGTTGATTACTGCTATACAATTTATAACGCTTTATCTGAAGACCTAATATTAACACTTTATAACACTTTTTGCAAAGTACGCAAGTTGTTATATGATATTCGCTTGGTCGGGGAATATTCGTTTTAACATGGAATATTCATACAACGGCACAATCATTGGTGGACCCCTATTAACTAATTATTATTTGATTGAAAAACGACAAAAATACTTTATGAAAATAACGGCGAAAGTTTTACCGTTAACTGTTGAAACACCCTTGATTAAAAAGTACAATGTCATACATGTAGTTGCACAAGAGAAATACACGATATTGATTATTGATGCTTACGTGAGAAGTCACTCGGTTTTGTTCAATTATTATTACAAAGAAATTCTTTGCATAAGATCTCATGTTATTTGATTCAATTATTGTCAATTTTTATAATCAATAATTGAGATGACAAAGTTATTAATATTATTATTTGCAATATTAACGATGTCTAGAAGTTATGTCAAGGAGAGGTTTGGTCACCTAATTGCGTGCCAATGGGGAGAAATCCTTATTGGAAAGCCCCCTCTTTCCTAGGAACGACCTGGTCGATTAATATTGTGAATTATAGTAATGATGATGAAGTTTTGTTTTATTAGTATTATTAATGTAATAAAACAGAAAAGCTTTTTATATAAAACAGAATGCTTTTATAAAGTTATTCGTTTTATTAGGCTAATAGTAAAATCTTTTTATATAAAACAAAATACTTTTATAAAGTTATCTATTTTATTAGAAAATAATTAGAATATATTATATTTTATTATGCATAGTGTTTGCATAAAGTGCTCTACATGTTGTTTCAGTATAGTAAAATCTTTTTATATAAAACAGAAAACTTTTATAAAGTTATTCGTTTTATTAGATTATAAATAGAATATATTATATTTTATTGTAAACCAATCTGGACCGTCCGTTTAAAGTAAATCAATCTGGACCGTTCATGAATTAGTTACTATACAGTCCATTCTTCTATAAATAGAAGCCCATTCCTTCATTATTTCTTACTTAATTCAACGAAAACACTAGAGATAAACTATAGAGAGAGTTCTTCTTCTATAATCTTGAGCATATTTCTTTAGAGTTTAAGAAAGCTTTGAGCGTAATGCAAATTTTCTTCAAGTATATTCCCGCCCTACCAGTCGGAATACTTTTCTTTTTAAGGTAGGGGATATAATTGTCGTACTCGTAAAGGATATTATTATTATTATTATTATTATAGTAAGGGGTATTATTTCGTTCATATTCATGAAGAGAACTTCTGTTATTCCATTCTTCATTATTACATTGGAATAACTTTGTATGCATGAACTCTATGCATACATGGTGAAATTCTTCTATTATTCTATTCTTTATTATTATGTTGGAATAACCTGTTTATGCGAAGTACTGCATACATGGTGAAATTCTTCTATTACTCCATTCTTTATTATTCCCTCGGAATATCCTGTCTGTGCGTTTACGCATAACCTGGTTCCATTATTTATTATTATGTTGGAATAACCTGTCTGTGCGGTCTATCGCATGCCTGGTGAATTCTTATGTTATTCCATTATTCATTATTCTGTTAGAATATCCTGTCTGTGTGTTTACGCATGACCTGGTTCCATTCTTTATTATTCTATTGAATTAACATGTCTATGTAGATTACCGCATGCATGGTAAATGATAATTCATATTCATATGAATAGTATTTTCATTAAAAAGGGGTTTCTGCCAGAGGCAGATTCGTAATTTTTCTGATCCTCAAAAATTCTGGAAAAATTTGAAATGCTAATTTGATGCGTTTTCTAGATTGTGTCCAAAAATGGCGATTTTTGGATGTATAGATTAAGAGTTATGGAATTTATGGGAAAAGACTATTTTAAAAGTAAACCCTTATAACTCCTTGTGGTTAACTCCAAAATTGATGAAATGTTTATTGAGAGTACATGTATATAACAGGAGTATACCCTGTAAATTTCGGAAATTTTGGATAAAAGTACAATTTATGATAAATGTCTAAATATTCGGCAGTTTTAGCCATATGAAAAATAGTAAATGAATTTTAAAATTAAAGAAAATATATGTTCAAGATGGGACTATATTCTGCTAAATCCCAGAAAAAAAAATATTTTTGGGACTGATTTGGTATTTTTCATGAAAATGAACTAGTTATGAGTAAATGAATTAAATATGTTATGTGAAGTAATAAAATTGGAAAATAGGATTTTATGGCTTGAGAATCCTATCTGAGGTATATCTGATTTTGATGAGGGATTTGATCATTGATGATGAAATCTTATGAGTATGGTATTTTTGAATGATTAAATGCATTATTTGATAAAGTGTAAACAATTGAAAGAAATTGTTTATAAGTTTAAGAAATGATTAAAATATTGTTATAATATTAATGATATTAGATTATGAGATTATTAAGTGATTGATAACATTTGGTTATTATTGAACGCTGGATAAATTGTATTATAAATGTTTAATATTTATCCTTTATCTCATTTGATTGATTCTTATATCATTATCATCATCCTCATGCTTATATTGTGTTGAAAGTCATCTTTGGCCGTAGTGCATAGATGGACTTGGTATGATTATGACCAGGGATTATTCGGTATAATCATGATCGTAATGTTACAAATGATGTGGAAAAAGTCATCATTGGCCCGTAGTGCATTGATGGACAGTTTTTGGTATGATTATAGCTATGGATTCTCTTCGGCCAAGGGTGCAAAGATGAATTGTTTTATGGCATGATCATGATCGTTGATGAAAACACGATTATCTTTAGCCCGTAGTGCATGGATAATTCGTGGTTGTGATATTAACGAATATCCTTAGCCGTAGTGCATGGATAATTCAGTGATATGGATTGATTATCGAGCTGAGTCTTAGCGATGAAATATAAATTCATGGATGTGATATTAACGAATATCCTTGGTCGTAGTGCAGGGGTGATTCGATGATGTGGATTATTTATTAAGTTGAGTGTGACGCCCCCAAAATAGGTCCATTCCATCCAACCCATTCTGAGTCGCCAAATACATGGTACAGAAATAACTACAACTTTATTAATACATTTGTCGTGCAAAATACGACAACATATATACTGTGAGTTTAAATACAGATATTGCCATCTAGACAATATCCACACGCAAATAAATCCCCATCATAATTATTGATACATTATTTTACAAAAATGGTGAGGACTACTAAACAACTCTCTGTAACCTTCATTCTATACCCCACTAAGTACTGCTACATTCTCGCCTCCCGAGAAGAAAAATGGAACAAAAAGGAAAAGGGTGAGCTCAACTAGCCCAAGAAAGAATATTATGACTAAGATAATATACAACAAATTATCGTTAGTCTTCAACAGGAAAAAATCTAATAGAATACAATAGACAACCGCTTTAAATCAACAACAAAGAATGAAACAACAATTCATTAGAAGAGTTAAGTAGAGAATGCAAACTACTATCTTCTATATATGAAATTAAAAGTTCATCGTCGATATTTTATCCTCGTAACATCAATCAATATATATCTGGAATCAAATATTCATCTTTGCACTGAGCCAAAGATATTCATCGATTAGTCATGTTCATCTAAACACTTCATCTTTGCACTACGGGCCAAAGATATTAATCAGTCGGTCATGTTCATCTCAACACTTGTTCATCTTTGCACTACGGGCCAAAGATATTCATCAAAAAATCATTCATCTTTGCACTACAGGCCAAAGATGAGTAATATTATCATTTAGGACTGAGGATGATGAAAAATATTTTAAAGGAAACGAATCCAGTGAAACAAAAGAACAAATATTAAGGATTCGTATTTTAAACAATCCAAGTTCAAAAATACTTTATAAGTAATCAGAGTGGAGTAAAATTCAAGAATGATCAAAACATGGATACAATCAAAGCTTGTATCCATAGTAGATATTTTGGACAAAAAGAAGAAATTTCATTTTCGGTAAATAGTGCTGTATTCGTGAATAGTGTCAGAGTATCGTGAATAGTCTTGATATCGTGAATAAGTAACTCTACACCAAAAGATAAAAATTTCACAAAAAAACATCTTCACGCTTCGTGAATAGTACTCATGAATAGTAACTCATGAATAAGTAACCCCATACATGAAAAAGTTCCAAATTTGATAAAAATTTCCAACCAATATTTCTAAGATAATGATATTGAAGAAATAATATCATTTTCGAATAAAATAACATCCCTTACCTCGAAAGATAGTACTTCTAGTTGAAACACCTGGATATAGGCTATGACTTGAACTTGCACCGTATAGCAATACTCAAAGTATACTCAAAATACTCACAAGAATAAACCGATAATATAGAGAGAAAACTTGAGCTACGGTGTGATTTTAAATTCTAACCTAAGCACCTATTTATAGGAAAATGCTTAGAACACCAAAGTAGAAAATTTAATTTAATATTATTATTTATATTAACCATTCCTACGCACACCTTTGAATTCAGAATTTAGCAATTGCACACATGCAAAATGAGGCCCACACATTGAAAAAACGTTTTTGTTAATATAAATATTTAAAACTTCCAAAAATCAATTATTTCGGAACTTCGGAACTTCAATAATTCATAATAAATAGTCCTTTTATTAGCAAATTCGAATCTCGTGATTTTTTATAGGAAATTCAATTCTCTACAACTTTACAGAAGAAAGTTTTTCCAAATTCCAAACAGAAATTAACCGAAATCCACAAACGGGCGATTTTACATACTATAATCAAATTTCGGTCAATAATTGTGTCCACCAACACACAAAATATGTGTTAAACATTTAATACCATAAAAATACTTTTCCTCCTCATATACTCACATATCCCACATTCATTATAAAAATATCACCGTTAATATATTATTAAAATAATATATTTAAATGAATTATTTTATCGTAAAAAAGATAAAATATTAATTTTCACAATTGTCACATTAAAAATTTTCTCCATCTATATCCACATAAAATCAATATTTTCCTCATCATATAAATCAATAATTAATTATTCACAAATAATATTACAGAATCACAAATCTTTGGCAACCAGCCGCTCTTGGGAAAGAGGGGCTTTCAATAAGGATCTCTCCTCATTGGCGCGCAATTAGGTGACCAAACCTCTCCTTAGACAGAACTTTCTAGACATTGCCAATAATGTTATCCAATAATATTATTCAGATAATATGAATTATTGCTCCGATAATGGAAAATACTGTGTAATGATAATTTATTGAAACAACAGTAATATAAAATATCAATGCAGCAATTATTGAATCAATAAAATAAAATACTGAATAGTAATTACTGTAACAATTATTGAGTAGTGCCTTCTTACGTAAGAATCAATAATTGGTGCAATACCGTGTGCTACTGTTCAACAATGCGTATTAGTGTGTTTTAACCACCGGGTATTCCAACAGTATTAACGGTAACAACTACGCCGTTATTTATAAACAACTTATATTTGTCGTTTTCTTCATCCAATCGCTTTCCGTTATGGGGCCCACAAAAGACTGCGCCGTCGTACGAATATTCCCCGACAGTACGAATATTCCACGACCAAACGAATATTCCCCGACAATAATAAATATTTTATAACCACTTGCTTATTCGAAATATTTGCGTATTTTACCCATAACTATCCACATTAATCAAATCAACCCTTACTATTTCAAAATAATAAATAGAGGAAAATAAATTTCATTTATCAATAATTTGGGGTCTTACAACCTCCCCTCCTTATGAAATTTCTTCCTCGAAATTGACGTACGTACCTGGTGTTTCAAAAAGATGAGAATACATCGCTTTCATTTCTGTTTCCAACTCCCAGGTCATTTCCTCAATAGCATGGTTTCTCCACAAAACCTTAACTTGTGGTATAACCTCGGTACATAGGACATGTTATTTCCTATCCAAGATCTTGACAGGTACATCCTCGTACGTTAAGTCTTCGCCTATCTCGTCTGGTTCTAACTTAATGACGTGGTTCGGGTCGTCCACATATTTACGTAACATCGATACGTGAAAAACGTTATGAACACGCGTCATACTTAGCGGTAAAACGAGTCTATAGGCCACAATTCCTATTCGATCGAGAATTTCAAATGGATTAATAAATCAAAGGTTTGAGCTTTCCTCACCTCACCGATTCTCGCTTTTGAAATAACAACTTCTTGCACATCCTTCTTCAAATTCATCAGCTCCGGTTTGTAGCTTGAACATCTTTAACTTTATTGATTAAAGTCGATTATACTCGTATATCATCACGTGGGTACCTAGAGTTTTCATCTCCATCTCTATTATTTGTAAATTATACGAAATGAGTCTTTGACAATATCGTACTCGTACTTGTATACGATCTTCTACTCAACACGTCAGCTACCACGTTCGATTTTCCAGGATGGCTTGGTCAGAACATGTGCTGAAATGAGTCTCCTCTTGAGTTTTTCGAAGCTCTTCCCACATTCCTTGCTCCATTCGAATTTTATATCTCTACGAGTCAGCTGCGTTAATGGAATAGCAATTCGAGAATATCCTTCAACGAATCTCCGATAAAAACCAACTAAGCCTAGAAAGCTACGTATTTTGATTACCGACTTAGGTTGTTCTCAACTTTGACTCATATCCCAACCTTGGATAGCACGTTCCAATGACACCTATCAGTTTACTATCGCACGAATATGGTGTCCCCTACGGAGAGTCTGGCTTCGGTGCATTCCACAAAGGAAGTCACCACATAAAGGCCCAGGTACCAAATTCTATAGTTGAATTTTTAACTCCACAAGTTCAATAGAGCCATTCAATATGAGATTTTAGAAATGAGTTTTATGTACGGGTTCAAAGTCGATACAAAATTTAATATCGAACTTTGGGAGTAAGCCAAGAAATTCTTCAGAAATACGTCGGGAAAAATCAATAACAACAGAATATTATTCAAATCGGCGTGCCTTTATTCAAATCCATAACATGGACTAAGAAAACTTGACATCCGTAATAAACGAATGACTTCATGGCTTGATATGAAAATGTTTGATTACAATGGTTTGATTGCTTGAATTCGAATAACAGGTTGCTTAGGAATATGAAAACTAACAACCTTACGAGAGTAATCAATTTTGGCATGATGAGTAGTTAACCTTAAAATCACATCAAAAACAAATATCTCTATAGAAATAAGGTTAACAGGTAATGTGATAGTGCCAACCTGAATCAAGCAAGATTTCTAAACAACGGATGTAATGAAAGTTTCTCCTAACGGACTCTCCACAGATAAGTCAAAATCTAATTTCTTCGTAGTCAAGTTCAAACGTTGAGCGCAAGCAAGAGAGATAAAAGAATGGGTAGAACAGGTATCTAGTAAGGTATAAACTTCGCAAGAATTTATAATTAACTAACCCGTGCTAAATTCGTTCGAGTTCCTCGCATTTTGACCGATCACGACAAACGCTCTTTCAGGAACCGTTGACTTTGGCTTTTCTGGGACATCCTTTTGAGTCACCATTCCCGCTGGACTGGGTTTCGATACCGTACAATCTCGAGCGATATGTCCTTCTTTTCCACAATTATAGCATACCTTAAACTGTTGCTAGGGCAATTTGGGTGATATGTCCCTCTTTCCGCATTTGTAACATACGACCGATGGTCTTTCTCCTCCTTGGAACCGGTTACTCTTTGGCCGCGTCTTCACATGGTCGTTGTTGAATCTCCTTTTTTAAAATCTCCTCCCGACTCGCTTCTTCTATTTTCATGGCCACGATTACCACCAGAGTGGTTACCGCCTTTGTCCGTATTCTTCTTTCTCTGCTGGTTATCGTTATTCTGATGACTGCTATCTTCGGTATGATCCTGGTTATGGTCCCTCGATTGAACGTACTCGTTATCTCGCTCAAACAACTGAGCCATGTTGACAACATCTGAATAGAGAGAAAATTTATGAGAAATGAGATACTGACGTATGCCGGGTTTCAAACCTCTCAGAAACATCCGCGTCATACGTTCCTCATTCTCCACCAAATGAGGTGCAACACAGGATAACTCATGAACTTAAACCCGTCTTTGGGACACCGTCATGTTATTCTGCTCCAGTCTAATAAACTCCACTTCCTTCATATGACGAATACTTTTAGGGAAGTACTTGTCATTGAACTGTTTCTGAAATGTCTCCCATGACATGCTGAGTGCAGCTGGATGGGTACACTTCACAGATTCCCACCAGTAATCTGCCTCGTTACGGAACATAAAAGTAGCGAATGGAACTTTCTGTTCCTCTGTGCATCCCAAGACATCGAATATCTTGGTAATTTGTTTGACCCACGTCTCCGCCTTAATCGGATCCGACTTTCCCCAGAATTCTGGTGGTCCCAACTCTTTGAACTGCTTGGCTGTGACCACACGTGAATTGCTATCATTTCCTCCTGTATTTTGAACACGAGTCTCCCTCGTCTAATTTTGCATGAACTGCAAAAAGCTTCTAAACATCCCCTCGTTCATCATCTGCTCAGTGGTATTGTTCACAGGAGGTACATTGCCAGCCTGTTGCACGTTCTCCTCGTTGGTAAGTATAGGCATCTCCACGGTCTCATTTACTCCACTATTAATATTCTCAGTCGACATTCTTAAATACTATCATAAAACAAGGGTTAAATAAGGAAATCAATATATCACATAATATCCCTATATACTAACCAACTAACAAATAAGCTTAGGTAGGACACACTAGCGAAGGATTTACTCGTCTCTCCCCTCCTAGTTCTATTCCCGATCTCCTGGAGATCATATCCTAAGTTCTCGATACCAACCGTGGCGCCCCAAAATAGGTCCATTCCATCCAACCCATTCTCGAGTGCGCCAAATACATGGTACGAAAATAACTACAACTTTATTAATACATTTGTCGTGCAAAATACGACAACATATATATCTTTGTGAGTTTAAATACGAGATATTGCCATCTAGACAATATCCACACGCAAATAAATCCCCATCATAATTATTGATACATTATTTTACAAAAAAATGGTGAGGACTACTAAACAACTCTCTCTAGAACCTTCATTCCATACCCCCACTAGTACTCGCTACATTCTCGCCTCCAGGAAGAAAAATGGAACAAAAGGAAAAGGGTGAGCTCAACTAGCCCGATAAAGAATATTATGACTAAGATAATATACAACAAATTATCGTTAGTCTTCAACAGGAAAAATCTAATAGAATACAATAGACAACCGGTTTTAAATCAATAATCTGCGGTGGAAACAACAATTCATTAGAAGAGTTAAGTAGAGAATGCAAACTACTATCTTCTATATATGAATTTAAAAGTTCATCGTCGATATTTTATCCTGTAACATCAATCAATATATATCTGAATAAAATATTCATCTTTTTACTGAGCCAAAGATATTCATCGATTAATCATGTTCATCTAAACACTGCTCATCTTTGCATTACGGGCCAAAGATATTAATCGATCGGTCATGTTCATCTCAACACTGCTTCATCTTTGCACTACGGGCCAAAGATATTCATCAAGAAATCATTCATCTTTGCACTACAGGCCAAAGATATTCAGTAATATCATCATTTAGGACTGAGGATGATGAAAAATATTTTAAAGGAAACGAATCCAGTTAAACAAAAGAACAAATATTAAGGATTTATGTTTTAAACAATCCAAGTTCAAAAATACTTCATAAGTAATCAGAGTGGAGTAAAATTCAAGAATGATCAAAACATGGATACAATCAAAGCTAGTATCCATAGTAGATATTTTGGACAAAAAGAAGAAATTTCATTTTTCGGTGAATAGTGCCGTATTCGTGAATAGTAACTCCGACACCAAAAGATAAAAATTTCACAAAAATTATCTTCACGCTTTGTGAATAGTACTCATGAATAGTAACTTGTGAATAGTAACTCATGAATAGTAACCCCGACATGAAAAAGTTCCAAATTTGATAAAATTTTCAACCAAATTTTTTAAGATAATGATATTGAAGAAATAATATCATTTTCGAATAAAATAACATCCCTTACCTCGAAGATAGTACTTCTAGTTGAAACACCGGATATAGGCTATGACTTGAACTTGCACCGTATAGCAATACTCAAAGTATACTCAAAATACTCACAAGAATACACTCGATAATATAGAGAGAGAAAACTTCAGTTTCTGGTGTGATTTTAAATTCTAACCTAAGCACCCTATTTATAGGAAAATGCTTAGAACACCAAAGTAGAAAATTTAATTTAATATTATTATTTATATTAACCATTCCTACGCACACCTTTGAATTCAGAATTTAGCAATTGCACACATGCAAAATGAGGCCCACACATTGAAAAAACGTTTTTTTTAATATAAATATTTAAAACTTCCAAAAATCAATTATTTCGGAACTTCAGAACTTCAATAATTCATAATAAATAGCCCTTTTATCAGAAAATTTGAATCTCATGAGGTTTTATAGGAAATTCAATTCTCTACAACTTTACGGAAGAAAGTTTTCCAAATTCCAAATGTAAATTAACCAAAAAATCCATAAACAGGCGATTTTACTGATATAATCAAATTTCTATCAATAATTGTGTCCACCAACACACAAAATATGTGTTAAACATTTAATGCCACAAAAATACTCTTCTTCCTCCTCATATACTCACATATCCCACATTCATTATAAAAATATCACCGCTTAATATATTATTAAAATAATATATTTAAATGAATTATTTTATCAGAAAAAGATAAAATATTAATTTTCAACAATTGTAACATTAAAAAAATTTCTCCATCTATATCCACATAAAATCAATATTTTCCTCATCATATAAATCAATAATTAATTATTCACAAATAATATTACGGAATCACAAGATCTTTGTGACCGTGTAGTTCCTGAAAGAGGGGGCTTTCAATAAGGATCTCTCCTTCATGGCGCCGCAATTAGGTGACCAAACCTCTCCTTAGCAGAACTTTCTAGACATTGCCAATAATGTTATCCAATAATATTATTCGATAATATGAATTATTTCTCCGATAATGGAAAATCTTTGTGTAATGACAATTTATTGAAACAACAATAATATAAAATATCAATGCAAAGAATTATTAAATCAATAAAATAAAATCTTTGAATAATAATTACTGTAACAATTATTGAGTAGTGCCTTCTTACGTAAGAATCAATAATTGGTGCAATACTGCAGCTTCTTTGCTCAACAACGCAGTATTAGTGTGTTTTAACCACCGGGTATTCCAATAGTATTATTCAGAATAACTACGCGTTATTTATAAACAACTTATATTTGTCATTTTCTTCATCCAATCGCTTTCCGTTATGGGGCCCATAAAAAGATCTATAGCAAATCATTTAATATTCCCCATTGCATCTTAATATTCCACGACCAAACGAATATTCCCCGAATAATAATGAATATTTTATAACCACTTGCTTATTCGAAATATTTGCGTATTTTACCCATAACTATCCACATTAATTAAATCAACCCTTACTATTTCAAAATAATAAATAGAGGAAAATAAATTTCATTTATTAATAATTTGGGGTCTTACACTGAGTCTCAGCGATAAAATATTTATTATAAACTTTTAATTCGTAGAAGATAGTAGATATCATGCTCTACTTGACTCTTCTAAAATACAGTTGTATGTCTTTAGCATGTAGTGCAAAGATGAATTGTTAATATCATCTTTGGCCGTAGTGCAAAGATGAATTTATTAGTATGATTATGAGCATGAATTCTGATTTGGTATAACCATGATTTTTGATGTTTCAGGTGAAGATAGGTGATGAAAATTATCTTAAGTCACAGTTTGCGAAGAGGAATTTAGAACCACAATTATGATTATGAGTTATTCATATGATTGTGGACAAGAACTGTTGATTTATTTTACATGGATAAAACATTATTGGTGGACTTTTAACATAGAGAATATATTAGACCTTATGGTCTATTTGACTCTTCTAATGGATTGCTTCGCTTCTGCTTTGCTGACTATGGTTGAAAAGTTTTATCATCTACCATATGTTCTAAATCTCTAATTTATATTGATGAAAGCTATTGATAATTTAATTATCTTTAGTCATGATATTCTTTACTGGGCTAGTTGTGCTCACCCTTTCTTCTACACAATTCCTTTCAGGTAATAAGAAAGTGTTGCCGTAAGAGTGTTGCAGGGTCGAGCGGGGATAACAGGTGAATAGAACGGTGGTCTCTAGCTGTGGATGTTCTCCCTAAACAGTATAGAAAAGTGTGTTGTATTCTATACATCATTTAGTAGTTATATTTGGCGAATCAAATAGGGTGAGGCGAACCCAACTTTGGAAGGGTGTTTTGCCACTATCATACAAGATGTCTAATGACATACAACCTCATGTTATCATAAAGACGTGGTTGTGCACATCCACTTGCGGCAGATATCTACGGGCACTACCTATATGATCTTGGAGTTTATTTGAAATATAATATTCACTTGGAGACAAAGAGAGATAGTTATATGTCGTCGAAGACTCACCATTGGAAAAGAAGATGATAGTAATCTTCTCGTTTTTCTTTGGGGGTCTATTGGTCAACCAAGGATAATTTCGTGGACATATGATATCTATTATAACCTGTAGACGCATGGCCTCCCATGTATGCGAAGGTTTCCTTGAGCACTTCCCAAAGATTTTAATTTCTAAAATAGTTTTTGACTATACTTTTATGTAAAGTACCATTGTTAGGTTGTGGTCGAGGCACCATGAGAGTTACATACATTTGTATTAAAACTCACGCTTAATCGTGGTTGTATTCTATATGATAGTTCAACAGCTTGTATAAATGAAGTTGTATTTGAATTTTGTACCATGTATCCATAACTCGTAATGGGTGATGTATACCTAATTTTGGGGGCATCACACGTATAAGGTCTAACAATCATAAATCTGCAAGATCTAAGCCCTAAAGAACTTGTCAGACCGCTGCCACAAAAATAAAACTGAACGGTCAACGACGTTTAACCGATTACTACAACCTATCTGTTGCTCCCCAAGGTTCAAGAGTACTTTAGACTTGTAGTCCTCATGTCATACTATAATCTAGATGCAACAATACCTCCTAAAATCTTTATAATAACGAAATCAAAGCCGGACAAAGTCACTAATAGAACATGTTCTTCAGTTTTCTGGGTTTCCCAGAAAATCGATTTCGTGTTCGGTCAATGGACTTTGACCATGAATAACTTTTGATATACACAAGAAATGATCCTAATTCTTCCTTCAAATTACAAATAACATTACCAACTATAACATCCAAATTTTAAAATACCAAAACAATAAATAAACATGGATGTAAGAGGACTGACTTTTGGTTGTCAAACAACTTTACAAAATTTTCCAAATTTTCTAAAACTTCTATTTCGAGCATCTAGATGTTATAGATTCTTGATCTATCAACCCAGATCACTCAAAGACACCCTCTAACACATTTCTAACCATCAAATAACAACATCAAACACAAGATCACTGATTTTTGAAATTTTAGGGTTTTATACCTTTTAGCTTTGATCTTGGTTTTCTGACTCTTGATTCTGATCTTGGCAAGCTATGAAGTGTTCTTAGCTTTCATTCTCTCTCTCTCTCTCACTCTAAGTCCTGAATTTCTAGAGAGAGAAGGTCTTGGAAGAAAATGAAAAATAAAGTGAGACTTTTCTTACTTTTGATCTATATAAATGTTGTATTCAATGAATCTTGACTGATAAAGGGCGGAAGTATGAGATTTGTATCACATGCTAGGGCTAGGGTTAGTCACCAACCAATAATATTGCTAGACTTACACTCCACCACATTAAAGAATGCAAAAAGGGAAAAATAGTCTTTTAGCAATTAATTTTAATGGCATTCTAGTAAATGGCCAAATCCTTAGGGTTTGGGGTTTGGGTTAGGGTTCAGGATTTGAACCCTTTAGGATTTAGGGTTTGAACACTTAGGTTTTGACAATTTGATTTCTAAAGTTTCCAATTTAGGTTTTTAAAAATAGAAATTATTATTTCTAAATTATAATTAGAATTTTCTAATTATATTAACATTTCCTAATCATAACTTAAATCTTGCTAATAGGATTAGTATTTCTTAATTAAAATTGCTAATTTAGTAATTAGGGTCAAAATTGGTTATTAGGGTTTATAACCCAAAAATTAGGGTTTCTAATTTAGAAATTAGATTTCGTAATTAGATTAGGGTTTTCTAATTACTTAACTTGAAAATAGAATTAGTATTTCCTAATTATCATTAAAATTATTAAATTAACACTTAGGTTTTTCCTAATTATAAATTAGGCTTTCAAATCCATAATTTAGGGTTTAAAAATTTGAAATTAGGGTTTGCTAAATAATTAAGCTTTACCTCAATTAATATTATATAATTATTAGCACTTGAGCATTATAATTATCCTTTAAGTTCCCAGATTAGGATTTTAAATTTCCAAATTAGGGTTTCTCGGATTCTCGAATGAAATTAGAGTCTCCGTAACCTGGTTTCAGAGTTTCTTATAATTCGTAAGAATTTTCTATTCTAACGTTGACTTTCTTAATATATACTTAGGGTTTGTTACGAGATCGCTTTTCCGGTCAACCCTTGACCATTAACCACATTCTCAACACATAAATGACCATATACACAGAACATAAACACATATACACTTAATCCTGAATAATTCACCTAAATCCTTCACAGAATTTTGGAATCCTCAAAATTCTATCTTAAAAATATCAAACGCATACACTAATTTTCTGTCTAGGTTCTAATTTTGAACCTTAAATCAATTAATTAAAATTTTAAAAAATTTCATAAATTCCCGGGTTGTCACATTCACCCCTTCTTCTAAAAATTTCATCCCTGAAATTTACCTTACACCTTACACCACATTGCTTACACCATTCACACACATTATTACTTGCTACCCAATACACCACTCACAAGAGTAAAAATTTTCAAATTTTGTTGAGGAGTTATATAGACTATGTGTCTGTCATTTTCGCAAAGGTTATACGGAACTTCATCCACAAACCGGCATAACTTACGAACACAAAGGGTGATTAGCCCGATATGCCTATCATACTAGCCAAGCACCGCTTTTTTATCTGCTTCTCGTCATCCTTGCCATACGCATAAAAAAATTCTACCTCGGTCTTATTGGATTCCGCACCAAAATAATTTGGTTCAGGAAATTTCTTTTAATGAACACTTAGAGTTTTCATAAACTTTAGTCTAGCTGAATCGAATAGCATAGACCCATATCAATAATTCAATTCAATCGAATTATTTAGGTGTAGCTAAACCCAGCTGGCAAATTAAATTTTTGAAAATATTTTCGAGAATGACGCCATGATATTGTAGATCAGATTAATAAATCCATTTGAGGATGCCATCATCGTGATGACTTTGTCATAACACATCATACCAATAGTGGAATAACGATTTTAGATCAAATTCACACTAAAGTATTCTCAGATTTACAACTCCATCAACTTTTATCATCTACGCCCAAAGTTACATGGTACATGAGTGATAAATAAAATATATTTTGATATTTCAAATCATTTATGCTCTAGCCAAATAAGTATCATAGACTATACTTTAAACCGCTTCAAAAATGAATACGAGTCTACATATTTTTTTTCTTGAAGCACATAGTGGGTATTTAGCTTGATGTCAAAATTTCAAGTCTAGCATAGCTAGGAGTTTTGGAAAACTTATGTCTCCACTAATAATCATTTGCTTAACAATCTATCTGTTCCTAAAATCCTCAATACTCCATTTACACACAACTATACCCAGATCATCAAACCACACTTATGAGTTCATTTACTTGCCACAATCATATGAGTTTAAGAACTTGTCCTAGTCAGACCTTTGGCGTTCATTCGCTGAGGGGTTCATAAACATTTCATATAACTATGAATCAAGAACGTCACATAAGTATGAGTTTTAAGAACTCGTACTTAACCTTATATCCTTTACCTATAACCTATCTATCTGTTATACACATGAGAAAGGAATCACCCTCTTAACATGCATATATCAAATAAATATGACACAAACATTTCAATGATTATCATTGTCAGAACTATGTAGTTGTTACACCAAGTACAATTCCCCGCCCACACAAGGAATCATACAACTCATCTGCCGAAATGAATCCTCAATTAAATCCCCACCTACTAACTCCCTTCTCAATACGAATTTCATTTAATCCAGATTCATATTCCTTTCTTGAATCTGCATCAATTCATAGTATAACCCACACCCAAAGAATCTTGTCAGAAACTTTTCAATCATTCGCTGATCCTTCTCCATACTATAACCTTTATCGGATCACGGGGATCTCATCGTATATATTATGATTCATTTCTATATCTTGATCGTTTTGTTTTGTTTTACGATCTCCTATCTCTGTACTTTTAGTCTTTTAGACTCTATCTATTCACCACTACTGTTCACTTTATTATCAGAGTTAAGGAACTCTGTATCTTTTAACTCACCGATATTCGTCTTTGAATCTTACCGACTGACTAACTCTATGTGAGTTAGATCTTATCCTAATAACTGCGATTATTAGTCTCAGGTATTCCTACCTAAGGTTCATAACCTCATGCCTTTTGATACCAACCGTGAGGGCCTTGAATCCGAGGTCCCTAATCACCATGATCCTGGTTCGATCATTCTATAACTATTACTATATTTGCGGAAGATATAAACATAAATTGTTTATACATTAAACTTACACATTTTTTCCCAAAGATCGAGTAACCATAACTTATACACAATACATAAACTATCTAACATATAACATTATTATTAAACTATACTATTACAAAACTAATCGCGCACATTAACTTTAAGCTGGAACTGTCTTTAACATTTCCTTATATCTGATGCATTCGCCTTAATCTGCAATGTTTTATCATGATATAGCAAGGGTGAGCATAAGGATTGCCCAGCAAGTTTAAGTTCAATAATTTAACGATATATCATGATTGAAAGAGTGAATAATAAGTTGGCTATAATTCATCAATATAATTGTGAACTAGCAGGAATAAACTTTTGACTGAACAAGTATTATACATAAACAAATATATCTGGGCAAAATGGTAATGAAGGTGATCAGCCTTTCATACCTGACTTATACATGCAATATGTACAGAGTACAATTCTACATGGCAATCAGCAATGATTAACCATAAGCATATCCGAATGAAACAACTCTTAGCAGAGTTAAATAAAAACAAACTTGCCTGAACTGTTGATTACTGCTACACAATTTATAACGCTTTATCCGAAGACCTAATATTAATAATATAGATCTCCAATATTTTATATAATATCATCACAATATAATACTATTATATATATAGATATACATAGAATAACCTAAACACATAACACATAACCCTATCACCACAACACACATAGGACTCCTGTATCAAATCAAACTATTGCGATAAATCGAGTTGAACTCGACACAAATCGACATCCCCGACTTGGCCTAGTCAGACAAATCTCGAGTTTAAGTTCAATTAAACTCTGTCTAAACACTTAACCATTATCTACGATAATTTATTAACAATCAAAATATTTTTCATCATCTCGTAATAATTTTTAAATAATTATTACTATTATCATGAATTTTCCATTATTAATATCGTATTTAAATGAATTAAATACCATAATATTCTATTATCATTAATATCTATTTATTATCAAATATTAATGAAATACAAAACATAATATTATAATATATTTATAATATTTCAAAGTATTTTAATACTTTATTATTTCCTTTAAATGATTTTAAACAATTAAATTCATTATCCGATAATTGGTATTAATATTAAAATATTAATATTTTCATTACAAAAAATATCAAAAGTTATATTTTATAACTTCAAATATTTTTATAATACTTAAATCATTTTTATATAATTTATAAATCATCAATTCTATTTTTCCATAATTTATTTAATACATTTATTAAATAAACTAATTACCATTAATATTGATTAATTAATGAAATTCATCACAAAATATTAAAAAGTCACCTAAAATATCTTTAAATATTTTCTTATACCATAATATTATTTTTCATGATTTTTCATGTATTAAAATTATTTTTAAATAATTTATTTAATATTATAATTAATTAAATTAAATACCATTTATATTCCAAAAATATTAAATATTTATGAAATATACTCAAAATAATTAAAAACTATTTTTCAGACTTTAAAATAATTTTTCAGAATTTATTTAGTATTTTTTATAATTAAAAACTATTTTTTCTATTTATTTAATTCAAAAATATTAATTTCCAAAAAATAATAATTACAAAAAGGCCCTATAGCGACAGAACCGTCGCTATAGGTGTTCTTGAGCTTCAAAGTCAGTTTACAGGTTAGCTAGTTTGACCATGATTTTATCTATGTTCTTAATGTATTCTGGGCTTGCTAAGGGTCGCAGATAATGTAGTATTGATGCAATACTACATGATCCAACAAGCATCAGGGTTACATTGCAACACACAAGCAAGATCTAAATCCTTGAACTTGATGTCAGAGATGTTCTTGATATTCTGGGCTGCCTAGAAACATCAAGTCGTGTCCGGTCAACGATTTTGGGAGCCATACATTTCTCGATTGGTTCATGTTATAGTTGATTTTGACGCCGGGCCTTGGAATGCCACTAACAGGGTACATGTTGTAAGCACGTATTGTGAGAACCCGAATTTTATGAAATAAAAGTATTCAAATTTTTTTTTTTGATAAATAGTTAAATTGATAAAAGTTTAAAGTTAAGGGTAATATGTGAATTTTTTTTTTTTGCAAAGTACGCAAGTTGTTATATGATATTCGCTTGGTCGGGATATTCGTTTTAACATGGAATATTCATACAACGGCACAATCATTGGTGGACCCCACAACGGAATTATTGTCGGATTGAGAAAACGACAAAAATACTTTATGAAAATAACGGTGAAAGTTTTACTGTTAACTCGCTGAAACACCCGTGTTAAAAAGTACAATGAATACATGTGGTTGCACAAGAGCACCACGATATTGATTATTCATGCTTACGTGAGAAGTCACTCGCTTTTGTTCAATTATTATTACAAATAATTGTCGATAGTATCTCATGTTATTTGATTCAATTATTGTCAATTTTTATAATCAATAATTGAGATGACAAAGTTATTAATATTATTATTTGCAATATTAACAATGTCTAGAAGTTATGTCAAGGAGAGGTTTGGTCACCTAATTGCGTGCCAATTGGGAGAAATCCTTATCGAAAGCCCCTCTTTCCTAGGAAATCGACATTGATTCGATTAATATTGTGAATTATAGTAATGATGATGAAGTTTTGTTTTATTAGTATTATTAATGTAATAAAAGCAGAAAAGCTTTTATATAAAATGTAATGCTTTTATAAAGTTATTCGCTTTATTAGGCTAATAGTAAAATCTTTTATATAAAACAAAATACTTTTATAAAGTTATCTATTTTATTAGAAAATAATTAGAATATATTATATTTTATTATGCATAGTGTTTTGCATAGTGCTCCTTGCAAATGTTTATATAGTAAAATCTTTTTATATAAAATGTAAAACTTTTATAAAGTTATTCGTTTTATTAGATTATAAATAGAATATATTATATTTTATTGTAAACCAATACGGATCAGTCCGTTTAAAGTAAATCAATCTGGACCGTTCATGAATTAGTTACTATACAGTCCATTCTTCTATAAATAGAAGCCCATTCCTTCATTATTTCTTACGAATTCACTGAAACACTAGAGAGATAAACTATAGAGAGAGTTCTTCTTCTATAATCTTGAGCATATTTCTTTAGAGTTTAAGAAAGCTTTGAGCGTAATGCAAATTTTCTTCAAGTATATTCCGCCTACTACCAAATGTTCAGAATACTTTTCTTTTTAAGGTAGGGATATAATTGTCGTGACTTTCAGTAAGATATTATTATTATTATTATTATTATAGTAAGGGTATTATTTCGTTCGTATTCATGAAGAGAACTTCTGTTATTCCATTCTTCATTATTCTGTTGGAATAACCTGTATACGCAGACTACTGCATACATGGTGAAATTCTTCTATTATTCTATTCTTTATTATTATGTTGGAATAACCTATTTATGCGAAGTACTGCATACATGGTGAAATTCTTCTATTACTCCATTCTTTATTATTCCCTAATATCCTCGTCTGTGTAAGTTCGCATAACCTCGTTCCATTATTTATTATTATGTTGAATAACTCATCATGCGCGGCCTTATCGCATGCCCGGTGAATTCTTATGTTATTCCATTATTTATTATTCTCATTAGAATATCCTCGTCTGTAAGGCTTACGCACGACTTTGTTCCATTCTTTATTATTCTATTGAATTAACATGTCTATGTAGATTATCGCATGCATGGTAAATGATAATTCATATTCATATGAATAGTATTTTCATTAAAAGGGGTTTCGCTGAGGCGCGTATTCGTAATTTTTCTGATTCTCAAAAATTCTGGAAAAATTTGAAATGCTAATTTGATGCGTTTTCTAGATTGTGTCCAAAAATGGCGATTTTTGGATGTATAGATTAAGAGTTATGGAATTTATGGGAAAAGACTATTTTAAAAGTAAACCCTTATAACTCCTTGTGGTTAACTCCAAAATTGATGAAATGTTTATTGAGAGTACATGTATATAACAGGAGTATACCCTGTAAATTTCGGAAATTTTGGATAAAAAGTACAATTTATGATAAATGTCTAAATATTCTATGCTTTTAGCCATATGAAAATAGTAAATGAATTTTAAAAATTACGAGAAAATATATGTTCAAGATGGGACTATATTCGCTAAATCCCGAAAAAAAAAAATTTTTGGGACTGATTTGGTATTTTCATGAAAATGAACTAGTTATGAGTAAATGAATTAAATATGTTATGTGAAGTAATAAAATTGGAAAATAGGATTTTATGGCTTGAGAATCCTATATGTGGTATATGCAGATTTTTGATGAGGATTTGATCATTGATGATGAAATCTTATGAGTATGGTATTTTGAATGATTAAATGCATTATTTGATAAAGTGTAAACAATTGAAAGAAATTGTTTATAAGTTTAAGAAATGATTAAAATATTGTTATAATATTAATGATATTAGATTATGAGATTATTAAGTGATTGATAACATTTGGTTATTATTGAATATTTGGATAAATTGTATTATAAATGTTTAATATTTATCCTTTATCTCATTTGATTGATTCTTATATCATTATCATCATCCTCATGCTTATATTGTGTTGAAAGTCATCTTTGGTAGTAGTGCATAGATGGACTTGGTATGATTATGACCGAGGATTATTCTTGTATAATCATGATCGTAATGTTACAAATGATGTGGAAAAAAGTCATCATTGGCTGTAGTGCATTGATGGACGCTTTTGGTATGATTATAGCTATGGATTCTCTTGACCAAGGGTGCAAAGATGAATTGTTTTATGGCATGATCATGATCGTTGATGAAAACACGATTATCTTTAGCCCGTAGTGCATGGATAATTCGTGGTCGTGATATTAACGAATATCCTTAGTCGTAGTGCATGGATAATTCAATGATATGGATTGATTATCGAGCTGAGTCTCAGCGATGAAATATAAATTCATGGATGTGATATTAACGAATATCCTTGGTCGTAGTCAAGGGGGGTGATTCGATGATGTGGATTATTTATTAAGTTGAGTGTGACGCCCCCAAAATAGGTCCATTCCATCCAACCCATTCTGAGTCGCCAAATACATGGTACAGAAATAACTACAACTTTATTAATACATTTGTCGTGCAAAATACGACAACATATATACTGTGAGTTTAAATACAGATATTGCCATCTAGACAATATCCACACGCAAATAAATCCCCATCATAATTATTGATACATTATTTTACAAAATGGTGAGGACTACTAAACAACTCTCTCTAGAACCTTCATTCTATACCCATTAGTACTGCTACATTCTCGCCTCCCGAGAAGAAAAATGAACAAAAAGGAAAAGGGTGAGCTCAACTAGCCCAAGAAGAATATTATGACTAAGATAATATACAACAAATTATCGTTAGTCTTCAACAGGAAAAATCTAATAGAATACAATAGACAACCGGTTTTTTAAATCAACAACAACGGCGGAAACAACAATTCATTAGAAGAGTTAAGTAGAGAATGCAAACTACTATCTTCTATATATGAAATTAAAAGTTCATCGTCGATATTTTATCCTCGTAACATCAATCAATATATATCTCGAATCAAATATTCATCTTTTTGCACTTTCTGAGCCAAAGATATTCATCGATTGGTCATGTTCATCTAAACACTGCTTCATCTTTGCACTACTGGTAGAAGATATTAATCGATCAGTCATGTTCATCTCAACACTTGTTCATCTTTTGCTCTACGGGCCAAATATATTCATCAAAAAATCATTCATCTTTGCACTACGGTGCCAAAGATGAGTAATATTATCATTTAGGGGCCGAGGATGATGAAAAATATTTTAAAGGAAACGAATCCGAAGGAAACAAAAGAACAAATATTAAGGATTCGTATTTTAAACAATCCAAGTTCAAAAATACTTCATAAGTAATCAGAGTGGAGTAAAATTCAAGAATGAACAAAACATGGATACAATCAAAGCTTGTGTCCATAGTAGATATTTTGGACAAAAAGAAGAAATTTCATTTTCGGTAAATAGTGTTGTATTCGTGAATAGTGCCGTATACGTGAATAGTGCCGTATACGTGAATAGTAACTCCGACACCAAAAGATAAAAATTCACAAAAAATATCTTCACGCTTCGTGAATAGTACTCATGAATAGTAACTCATGAATAGTAACCCCGACATGAAAAAGTTCCAAATTTGATAAAAATTTCCAACCAATATTTCGGCATAATGATATTGAAGAAATAATATCATTTTCGAATAAAATAACATCCCTTACCTCGAAAGATAGTACTTCTACTTGAAACACCGGATATAGGCTATGACTTGAACTTGCACCGTATAGCAATACTCAAAGTATACTCAAAATACTCACAAGAATACGCTCGATAATATAGAGAGAGAAAACTTCAGTTTCTGGTGTGATTTTAAATTCTAACCTAAGCACCCTATTTATAGGAAAATGCTTAGAACACCAAAGTAGAAAATTTAATTTAATATTATTATTTATATTAACCATTCCTACGCACACCTTTGAATTCAGAATTTAGCAATTGCACACATGCAAAATGAGGCCCACACATTGAAAAAACGTTTTTGTTAATATAAATATTTAAAACTTCCAAAAATCAATTATTTCGGAACTTCGGAACTTCAATAATTCATAATAAATAGTCCTTTTATTAGAAAATTCGAATCTCGCGTTTTTCTATAGGAAATTCAATTCTCTACAACTTTACAGAAGAAAGTTTTTCCAAATTCCAAACAGAAATTAACCGAAATCCACAAACGGGCGATTTTACATACTATAATCAAATTTCGGTCAATAATTGTGTCCACCAACACACAAAATATGTGTTAAACATTTAATGCCACAAAAATACTCTTCCTCCTCATATACTCACATATCCCACATTCATTATAAAAATATCACTGCTTAATATATTATTAAAATAATATATTTAAATGAATTATTTTATCGTAAAAGATAAAATATTAATTTTCAACAATTGTCACATTAAAATTTTCTCCATCTATATCCACATAAAATCAATATTTTCCTCATCATATAAATCAATAATTAATTATTCACAAATAATATTACAGAATCACAAGATCTTGGCAACCGTGTAGCCTTAGGGAAAGAGGGGCTTTCCAATAAGGATCTCTCTCTTCTTGGCGCCATGATTAGGTGACCAAACCTCTCCTTAGATGTAACTTTCTAGACATTGCCAATAATGTTATCCAATAATATTATTCGGATAATATGAATTATTGTCTCCAGATAATGGAAAATCTTGTGTAATGACAATTTATTGAAACAACGATAATATAAAATATCAATGCAACAATTATTGAATCAATAAAATAAAATATCTTGAAGAATTATCAGTAACAATTATTGAGTAGTGCCTTCACGTAAGAATCAATAATTGGTGCAATACCGTGTCTTCTTGCTCAACAATGCGATTAGTGTGTTTTAACCACCGGGTATTCCAACAAAGATTAATCTTGGTAACAACTACGTCCGTTATTTATAAACAACTTATATTTGTCGTTTTCTTCATCCAATCGCTCCGTTATGGGGCCAACAAAAGATCTGCGGCCGTCGCATTTAATATTCCCCAAAGCATTTAATTTTCCACGACCAAACGAATATTCCCCGATAATAATAAATATTTTATAACCACTTGCTTATTCAAATATTTGCGTATTTTACCCATAACTATCCACATTAATCAAATCAACCCTTACTATTTCAAAATAATAAATAGAGGAAAATAAATTTCATTTATCAATAATTTGGGGTCTTACAACCTCCCTCCTTATGAAATTTCTTCCTCGAAATTGACGTCGTACACGGTGTTTCAAAAGATGAGAATACATCGCTTTCATTTCTCATTTCCAACTCCCAGTGTCATTTCCTCAATAGCATGGTTTCTCCACAAAACCTTAACTTGTGGTATAACCTCGGTGCATAGGACATGTTATTTCCTATCCAAGATCTTGACAGTACATCCTCGTCGTTAAGTCTTCGCCTTATCTCGTCTGGTTTCTAACTTAATGACGTGGTTCGGTCGTCCACATATTTACGTAACATCGATCACGTGAAAAACGTTATGAACACGCGCCATACTTAGCGGTAAAAACGAGTCTATAGGCCACGGCTTCCTATTCGATCGAGAATTTCAAATGGATTAATAAATCAAAGGTTTGAGCTTTCCTAAACTCACCGATTCTCGCTTTTGAAATAACAACTTCTTGCACATCCTTCTTCAAATTCATCAGCTCCGGTTTGTAGCTTGAACATCTTTAACTTTATTGATTAAAGTCGATTATACTCGTATATCATCACATGGGTACCTAGAGTTTTCATCTCCATCTCTATTATTTGTAAATTATACGAAATGAGTCTTTGACAATATCTTACTCGTACTTGTATACGATCTTCTACTCAACACGTCAGCTACCACGTTCGATTTTCCAGGATGGCTTGGTCAGAACATGTGCTGAAATGAGTCTCCTCTTGAGTTTTTCGAAGCTCTTCCCACATTCCTTGCTCCATTCGAATTTTATATCTCTACGAGTCAGCTGCGTTAATGGAATAGCAATTCGAGAATATCCTTCAACGAATCTCCGATAATAACCAACTAAGCCTAGAAAGCTACGTATTTTGATTACCGACTTAGGTTGTTCTCAACTTTGACTCATATCCCAACCTTGGATAGCACGTTACAATGACACCTATCAGTTTACTATCGCACAAATATGGTGTCCCCTACGGAGAGTCTGGCTTCGGTGCATTCCACAAAGGAAGTCACCACATAAAGGCCCAGGTACCAAATTCTATAGTTGAATTTTTAACTCCTGAAGTTCAATAGGAGCCATTCAATATGAGATTTTAGAAATGAGTTTTGTACCGGGTTCAAAGTCGATACAAAATTTAATATCAGGCTTTGGGAGTAAGCCAAGAAATTCTTCAGGAAATACGTCAGGAAAAATCAATAACAACAGGAATATTATTCAAATCTGACGTGCCTTTATTCAAATCCATAACATGGACTAAGAAAACTTGACATCCGTAATAAACGAATGACTTCATGGCTTGATATGAAAATGTTTGATTACAATGGTTTGATTGCTTGAATTCGAATAACAGGTTGCTTAGGAATATGAAAACTAACAACCTTACGAGAGTAATCAATTTTGGCATGATGAGTAGTTAACCTTAAAATCACATCAAAAACAAATATCTCTATAGAAATAAGGTTAACAGGTAATGTGATAGTGCCAACCTGAATCAAGCAAGATTTCTAAACAACGGATGTAATGAAAGTTTCTCCTAACGGACTCTCCACAGATAAGTCAAAATCTAATTTCTTCGTAGTCAAGTTCAAACGTTGAGCGCAAGCAAGAGAGATAAAAGAATGGGTAGAACAGGTATCTAGTAAGGTATAAACTTCGCAAGAATTTATAATTAACTAACCCGTGCTAAATTCGTTCGAGTTCCTCGCATTTTGACCGATCACGACAAACGCTCTTTCAGGAACCGTTGACTTTGGCTTTTTCCGGGACATCCTTTTGAGTCACCATTCCATTTGGATCGGGTTTCGATCTGCATAATCTCGAAAGCGATATGTCCTTCTTTTCCACAATTATAGCATACCTTAAACCGGTTAGGGCAATTTGGGGTGATATGTCCCTCTTTCCGCATTTGTAACATACTGACCGATGGTCTTTCTCCTCCCTTGGAACCAGATTACTCTTTGGCGCCGACGTCTTCACATGGTCGTTGTTGAATCTCCTTTTTAAAATCTCCTCCACTCGCTTCTTCTATTTTCATGGCCCACGATTACCACGGAGTGGTTACCGCTTTGTCCGTATTCTTCTTTTTCTCTGCTGGTTATCGTTATTCTCGATGATCGCTATCTTCTTGGATGATCCTCGGTTATGGTCCTCGATTGAACGTACTTCGTTATCTCGCTCAAACAATGAGCCATGTTGACAACATCTGAATAGAGAAAAATTTATGAGAAATGAGATCTTGACGTATCTGCCGGTTTCAAACCTCTCAGAAACATCCGCGTCATACGTTCCTCATTCTCCACCAAATGAGGTGCAAACCTGGATAACTCCGCGAACTTCGCTTCGTACTGGGACACCGTCATGTTATTCTGCTCCAGTCTAATAAACTCCACTTCCTTCATATGATGAATACTTTCAGGGAAGTACTTGTCATTGAACTGTTTCTGAAACGTCTCCCATGACATCTTTGAAAGCGCACCGGATGGGTACACTTCCTGATTCCCACCAATGTCTCGCCTTTCGTTCTGGAACATAAAAGTAGCGAATGGAACTTTCGTTCTCTGTGCATCCCAAGACATCGAATATCTTGGTAATTTGTTTGACCCACGTCTCGCGCCTTTAATCGGATCCGACTTTCCCAGCACTCGTGGTCCCAACTCTTTGAACCGCTTGGTGTGACCACACGTGAATTGCTATCATTTCCTCCTCAGATTTTGAACACGAGTCTCCCTCGTCTAATTTTGCATGAACCGCAAAAAGCTTCTAAACATCCCCTCGTTCATCATCCGCTTTCATGGTATTGTTCACGGGAGGTACATTGCCACGACTGTTGCCGCGCTCTCCTCGTTGGTAAATCTGAGCATCTCCACGGTCTCATTTACTCCACTATTAATATTCTCAATCGACATTCTTAAATACTATCATAAAACAAGGGTTAAATAAGGAAATCAATATATCACATAATATCCCTATATACTAACCAACTAACAAATAAGCTTAGGTAGGACACACTAGCGAAGGATTTACTCGTCTCTCCCCTCCTAGTTCTATTCCCCGATCTCCGCCAGAGATCATATCCCTAAGTTCTGATACCAACTGTGACGCCCCCAAAATAGGTCCATTCCATCCAACCCATTCTGAGTCGCCAAATACATGGTACAGAAATAACTACAACTTTATTAATACATTTGTCGTGCAAAATACGACAACATATATACTGTGAGTTTAAATACAGATATTGCCATCTAGACAATATCCACACGCAAATAAATCCCCATCATAATTATTGATACATTATTTTACAAAAATGGTGAGGACTACTAAACAACTCTCTCTAGAACCTTCATTCCATACCCACTAGTACTTTTACATTCTTCTCGCCTCCGGGAAGAAAAATGGAACAAAAAGGAAAAGGGTGAGCTCAACTAGCCCAAGAAGAATATTATGACTAAGATAATATACAACAAATTATCGTTAGTCTTCAACAGGAAAAATCTAATAGAATACAATAGACAACCGGTTTTAAATCAATAATCTGCAGCTGAAACAACAATTCATTAGAAGAGTTAAGTAGAGAATGCAAACTACTATCTTCTATATATGAATTTAAAAGTTCATCGTCGATATTTTATCCTGTAACATCAATCAATATATATCTGGAATAAAATATTCATCTTTTGCACTCTGAGCCAAAGATATTCATCGATTAGTCATGTTCATCTAAACACTGCTCATCTTTTACTACGGGCCAAAGATATTAATCACCTCGGTGTGTTCATCTCAACACTGCTCATCTTTGCACTACGGGCCAAAGATATTCATCAAGAAATCATTCATCTTTTACTCACGTGCCAAAGATATTCAATAATATCATCATTTAGGACCTGGGATGATGAAAAATATTTTAAAGGAAACGAATCCGAGTAAACAAAAGAACAAATATTAAGGATTCATGTTTTAAACAATCCAAGTTCAAAAATACTTCATAAGTAATCAGAGTGGAGTAAAATTCAAGAATGATCAAAACATGGATACAATCAAAGCTAGTATCCATAGTAGATATTTTGGACAAAAAGAAGAAATTTCATTTTTAAGAATAATAGTCAGTATTAAGTGAATAGTAACTCAGACACCAAAAGATAAAAATTTCACAAAAATTATCTTCACGCTTTGTGAATAGTACTCATGAATAGTAACTTGTGAATAGTAACTCATGAATAGTAACCCCGACATGAAAAAGTTCCAAATTTGATAAAAATTTCCAACCAGTATTTTGGCATAATGATATTGAAGAAATAATATCATTTTCGAATAAAATAACATCCCTTACCTCGAAAGATAGTACTTCTAGTTGAAACACCGGATATAGGCTATGACTTGAACTTGCACTGTATAGCAATACTCAAAGTATACTCAAAATACTCACAAGAATACACTCGATAATATAGAGAGAGAAAACTTGAGTTTACGGTGTGATTTTAAATTCTAACCTAAGCACCTATTTATAGAAAATGCTTAGAACACCAAAGTAGAAAATTTAATTTAATATTATTATTTATATTAACCATTCCTACGCACACCTTTGAATTCAGAATTTAGCAATTGCACATGCAAAATGAGGCCCACACATTGAAAAAACGTTTTGTTAATATAAATATTTAAAACTTCCAAAAATCAATTATTTGAACTTCGAACTTCAATAATTCATAATAAATAGCCCTTTTATCAGAAAATTCGAATCTCGCGTGTTTTATAGGAAATTCAATTCTCTACAACTTTACGTAAGAAAGGTTTTCCAAATTCCAAATGTAAATTAACCAAATCCACAAACCAGGCGATTTTACAGATTATATAATCAAATTTCATCAATAATTGTGTCCACCAACACACAAAATATGTGTTAAACATTTAATGCCACAAAAATACTCTTCCTCCTCATATACTCACATATCCCACATTCATTATAAAAATATCACCAATTAATATATTATTAAAATAATATATTTAAATGAATTATTTTATCGAAAAAAGATAAAATATTAATTTTCAACAATTGTAACATTAAAAATTTCTCCATCTATATCCACATAAAATCAATATTTTCCTCATCATATAAATCAATAATTAATTATTCACAAATAATATTACGAATCATCAATCTTCGGTAACGGTAGTTTCCTCAGAAAGAGGGGCTTTCAATAAGGATCTCTCCTTCTTGGCGCATGATTAGGTGACCAAACCTCTCCTTAGACCGAACTTTCTAGACATTGCCAATAATGTTATCCAATAATATTATTCGGATAATATGAATTATTGCTCTGATAATGGAAAATCTTTGTGTAATGACAATTTATTGAAACAACAATAATATAAAATATCAATGCAACAATTATTAAATCAATAAAATAAAATCTTTGAGCGAAGAATTCTTCGTAACAATTATTGAGTAGTGCCTTCTTACGTAAGAATCAATAATTGGTGCAATCACCGTGTCTTCTTGTTCAACAACGCCAGATTAGTGTGTTTTAACCACCGGTATTCCAATAGTATTAACGGTAACAACTACCCCGTTATTTATAAACAACTTATATTTGTCATTTTCTTCATCCAATCGCTTTCCGTTATGGGGCCCACAAAAGATCATACTGGTAAATTTAATATTCCCAGACGATCATTTAATATTCCACGACCAAACGAATATTCCCAGACAATAATGAATATTTTATAACCACTTGCTTATTCAAATATTTGCGTATTTTACCCATAACTATCCACATTAATTAAATCAACCCTTACTATTTCAAAATAATAAATAGAGGAAAATAAATTTCATTTATTAATAATTTGGGGTCTTACACTGAGTCTCAGCGATAGAATATTTATTATAAACTTTTAATTCGTAGAAGATAGTAGATATCATGCTCTACTTGACTCTTCTAAAATACAGTTGTATGTCTTTAGCATGTAGTGCAAAGATGAATTGTTAATATCATCTTTGGCCGTAGTGCAAAGATGAATTTATTAGTATGATTATGAGCATGAATTCTGATTTGGTATAACCATGATTTTTGATGTTTCAGGTGAAGATAGGTGATGAAAATTATCTTCGTCACAGTTGCTGAAGAGGAATTTTAGAACCACAATTATGATTATGAGTTATTCATATGATTGTGGACAAGAACTGTTGATTTATTTTACATGGATAAAACATTATTGGTTGACTTTTAACATAGAGAATATATTAGACCTTATGGTCTATTTGACTCTTCTAATGGATTGCTCGTTCTGCTGCAACTATGGTTGAAAAGTTTTATCATCTACCATATGTTCTAAATCTCTAATTTATATTGATGAAAGCTATTGATAATTTAATTATCTTTAGTCATGATATTCTTTACTGGGCTAGTTGTGCTCACCCTTTCTGCTACACAATTCCTTTCAGGTAATAAGAGTGTTGCCGTAAGAGTGTTGCAGGGTCGAGCGGGGATAACAGGTGAATAGAACGGTGGTCTCTAGCTGTGGATGTTCTCCCTAAACAGTATAGAAAAGTGTGTTGTATTCTATACATCATTTAGTAGTTATATTTGGCGAATCAAATAGGGTGAGGCGAACCCAACTTTGGAAGGGTGTTTTGCCACTATCATACAAGATGTCTAATGACATACACCTCATGTTATCATAAGACAGGGTTGTGCACATCCACTTGCTGCGTATATCTACGGGCACTACCTATATGATCTTGGAGTTTATTTGAAATATAATATTCACTTGGAGACAGTGGAGATAGTTATATGTCAAGCGAAGACTCACCATTGGAAAGAAGATGATAGTAATCTTCTCATTTTTCTTTGGGGTCTATTGGGTCAACCAAGGATAATTCTGTGGACATATGATATCTATTATAACCTAAACGCATGGCCTCCTATGTACGAAGGTTTCCTTGAGCACTTCCCAAAGATTTTAATTTCTAAAATAGTTTTTGACTATACTTTTATGTAAAGTACCATTGTTAGGTTGTGGTCGAGGCACCATGAGAGTTACATACATTTGTATTAAAACTCACAGTTAACTGTGGTTGTATTCTATATGATAGTTCAACAATTGTATAAATGAAGTTGTATTTGAATTTTGTACCATGTATCTGGCGACTCAGAATGGGTGATGTATACCTAATTTTGGGGGCATCACACGTATAAGGTCTAACAATCATAAATCTGCAAGATCTAAGCCCTAAAGAACTTGTCGAATCATTTGCCAAAAATAAAATGAATTGTCAACGACGTTTAACCGATTACTACAACCTATCTGTTGCTCCCCAAGGTTCAAGAGTACTTTAGACTTGTAGTCCTCATGTCATACTATAATCTAGATGCAACAATACCTCCTAAAATCTTTATAATAACGAAATCAAAGCCGGACAAAGTCACTAATAGAACATGTTCTTCAGTTTTCTGGGTTTCCCAGAAAATCGATTTCGTGTTCGGTCAATGGACTTTGACCATGAATAACTTTTGATATACACAAGCAATGATCCTAATTCTTCCTTCAAATTACAAACAACATTACCAACTATAACATCCAAATTTTAAAATACCAAAACAATAAATAAACATGGATCTAAGAGGACTGACTTTTGGTTGTCAAACAACTTTACAAAATTTTCCAAATTTTCTAAAACTTCTATTTCGAGCATCTAGATGTTATAGATTCTTGATCTATCAACCCAGATCACTCAAAGACACCCTCTAACACATTTCTAACCATCAAATAACAACATCAAACACAAGATCACTGATTTTTGAAATTTTAGGGTTTTATACCTTTTAGCTTTGATCTTGGTTTTCTGACTCTTGATTCTGATCTTGGCAAGCTATGAAGTGTTCTTAGCTTTCATTTTCTCTCTCTCTCTCTCACTCTAAGTCCTGAATTTCTAGAGAGAGAAGGTCTTGGAAGAAAATGAAAAATAAAGTGAGACTTTTCTTACTTTTGATCTATATAAATGTTGTATTCAATGAATCTTGACTGATAAAGGGCGGAAGTATGAGATTTGTATCACATGCTAGGGCTAGGGTTAGTCACCAACCAATAATATTGCTACTTACACTCCACCACATTAAAGAATGCAAAAAGGGAAAAATAGTCTTTTAGCAATTAATTTTAATGGCATTCTAGTAAATGGCCAAATCCTTAGGGTTTGGGGTTTGGGTTAGGGTTCAGGATTTGAACCCTTTAGGATTTAGGGTTTGAACCCTTAGGTTTTGACAATTTGATTTCTAAAGTTTCCAATTTAGGTTTTTAAAAATAGAAATTATTATTTCTAAATTATAATTAGAATTTTCTAATTATATTAACATTTCCTAATCATAACTTAAATCTTGCTAATAGGATTAGTATTTCTTAATTAAAATTGCCAATTTAGTAATTAGGGTCAAAATTGGTTATTAGGGTTTATAACCCAAAAATTAGGGTTTCTAATTTAGAAATTAGATTTCGTAATTAGATTAGGGTTTTCTAATTACTTAACTTGAAAATAGAATTAATATTTCCTAATTATCATTAAAATTATTAAATTAACACTTAGGTTTTTCCTAATTATAAATTAGGCTTTCAAATCCATAATTTAGGGTTTAAAAATTTGAAATTAGGGTTTGCTAAATAATTAAGCTTTACCCTAATTAATATTATAATTATTAGCACTTGAGCATTATAATTATCCTTTAAGTTCCCAGATTAGGATTTTAAATTTCCAAATTAGGGTTTCGGATTCCTGGAACTGAAATTAGAGTCTCCAGAACCGGTTTCTAGAGTTTCTTATAATTCGTAAGAATTTTCTATTCGAACGTTGACTTTCTTAATATATACTTAGGGTTTGTTACAGATATCGTTTATCTGGTCAACCCTTGACCCTTAACCACATTCTGAACACATAAATGACCATATACACAAAACATAAACACATATACACTTAATCCTGAATAATTCACCTAAATCCTTCACAGAATTTTGGAATCCTCAAAATTCTATCTTAAAAATATCAAACGCATACACTAATTTTCTGTCTAGGTTCTAATTTTGAACCTTAAATCAATTAATTAAAATTTTAAAAAATTTCATAAATTCCCGGGTTGTCACATTCACCCCTTCTTCTAAAAATTTCATCCCTGAAATTTACCTTACACCTTACACCACATTGCTTACACCATTCACACACATTATTACTTGCTACCCAATACACCACTCACAAGAGTAAAAATTTTCAAATTTTGTTGAGGAGTTATATAGACTATGTGTCTGTCATTTTCGCAAAGGTTATACGGAACTTCATCCACAAACCGGCATAACTTACGAACACAAAGGGTGATTAGCCCGATATGCCCTGTACTAGCCAAGTACTGCTTTTATCTGTTTCTCGTCACTGCCATACGCACAAAAATTCTACCTCAGTCTTATTGGATTCCGCACCAAAATAATTTGGTTCAGGAAATTTCTTTTAATGAACACTTAGAGTTTTCATAAACTTTAGTCTAGCTGAATCGAATAGCATAGACCCATATCAATAATTCAATTCAATCGAATTATTTAGGTGTAGCTAAACCCCGTTGGCAAATTAAATTTTTGAAAATATTTTCGAGAATGACGTCATGATATTGTACTGTATTAACAGTCCATTTGAGGATGCCGTCATCGTATGACTTTGTCATAACACATCATACAATAGTGGAATAACGATTTTAGATCAAATTCACACTAAGTATTCCTGTATTTACAACTCCATCAACTTTTATCATCTCTGCCCCAGGTTACATGGTACATGAGTGATAAATAAAATATATTTTGATATTTCAAATCATTTGCGTCTAGCCGAAATAAGTATCATAGACTATACTTTAAACCGTTTCAAAAATGAATACGAGTCTACATATTTTTTTTCTTCAGAAGCACATAGTGGGTATTTAGCTTGATGTCAAAATTTTGAAGTCTAGCATAGCTAGGAGTTTTGGAAAACTTATGTCTCCACTAATAATCATTTGCTTAACAATCTATCTGTTCCTAAAATCCTCAATACTCCATTTACACACAACTATACCCAGATCATCAAACCACACTTATGAGTTCATTTACTTGCCACAATCATATGAGTTTAAGAACTTGTCCTAGTCAGACCTTTGGCGTTCATTCGCTGAGGGGTTCATAAACATTTCATATAACTATGAATCAAGAACGTCACATAAGTATGAGTTTTAAGAACTCGTACTTAACCTTATATCCTTTACCTATAACCTATCTATCTGTTATACACATGAGAAAGGAATCACCCTCTTAACATGCATATATCAAATAGCGCGACACAAACATTTCAATGATTATCATTGTCAGAACTATGTAGTTGTTACACCAAGTACAATTCCCCGCCCACACAAGGAATCATACAACTCAGCTGCCGAAATGAATCCTCAATTAAATCCCCACCTACTAACTCCCTTCTCAATACGAATTTCATTTAATCCGTATTCATATTCCTTTCTTGAATCTGTACCAATTCATAGTACAACTGACACCCAAAGAATCTTGTCTTTGTAAACTTTTCAATCATTAAGCAGATCCTTCTCCATACTATAACCTTATCAGATCACGGGGTGATCTCATCGTATATATTATGATTCATTTCTATATCTTGATCGTTTTGTTTTGTTTTACGATCTCCTATCTCTGTACTTTTAGTCTTTTAGACTCTATCTATTCACCACTACTGTTCACTTTATTATCGAGTTAAGGAACTCAGTATCTTTTTAACTCACCGATATTCGTCTTTTGAATCTTTAAGGTGACTAACTCTATGTGAGTTAGATCTTATCCTAATAATCATGATTATTAGTCTCGGTATTCCTACCTAAGGTTCATAACCTCATGACTTTGATACCAACCGTGAGGGCCCCAATCCGAGGTCCCAATCACCATGGATCCTATTTCGATCATTCTATAACTATTACTATATTTACGGAAGATATAAACATAAATTGTTTATACATTAAACTTACACATTTTTTCCCCAAGATCGAGTAACCATAACTTATACACAATACATAAACTATCTAACATATAACATTATTATTAAACTATACTATTACAAAACTAATCGCGCACATTAACTTTAAGCTGGAACTGTCTTTAACATTTCCTTATATCTGATGCATTCGCCTTAATCTGCAATGTTTTATCATGATATAGCAAGGGTGAGCATAAGGATTGCCCAGCAAGTTTAAGTTCAATAATTTAACGATATATCATGATTGAAAGAGTGAATAATAAGTTGGCTATAATTCATCAATATAATTGTGAACTAGCAGGAATAAACTTTTGACTGAACAAGTATTATACATAAACAAATATATCTGGGCAAAATGGTAATGAAGGTGATCAGCCTTTCATACCTGACTTATACATGCAATATGTACAGAGTACAATTCTACATGGCAATCAGCAATGATTAACCATAAGCATATCCGAATGAAACAACTCTTAGTAGAGTTAAATAAAAACAAACTTGCCTGAACTGTTGATTACTGCTACGCAATTTATAACGCTTTATCCGAAGACCTAATATTAATAATATAGATCTCCAATATTTTATATAATATCATCACAATATAATACTATTATATATATAGATATACATAGAATAACCTAAACACATAACACATAACCCTATCAGTCTACAACACACATAGGACTCGGTATCAAATCAAACTATTGCAGTCTGACCATGGTTTTATCTACGTTCCTAATGTATTCTGGGCTTGTTAAGGGTCAGATAATGTAGTATTGATGCGATACTACATGATCCAACATGAAACACACAAGCAAGATCTAAAGCCTTGAACTTGCTGTCAGAGGTGTTCTTAATATTCCGGGCTGCCCAGAAACATCAAGTCGTGTCCGGTCAACGCTTTTGGGAGCCATACATTTCTTGATTAGTTCATGTTATAGTTGATTTAGACGTCGGGCCTTGTAAAGCCACTAACAGGGTACATGTTGTAAGCATGTATAAGGTCTAACAATCATAAATCTGCAAGATCTAGGCCCCTAAAGAATTTGTCAGACTGCTGCCATGAAATTCTGGGTTACCCAGAAAATAAAACTGAACGGTCAACGATGTTTGACCGATTACTACAACCTATCTGTTTCTCCCCAAGGTTCAAGAGTACTTTGGAATTGTAGTCCTCATGTCATACTATAATCTAGATGCAACAATAAATTCTAAAAGCTTTATAATAACAAAATCAAAGCCGGTCAAAGTCACTGATAGAACATGTTCTTCAGTTTTCTTGGTTTCCCAGAAAACCAATTTTGTGTTCGGTCAATGGAATTTGACCGTGAATACCTTTTTATATACACAAGAAATGATCCTGATTCTTCTTTCAGATTACAAACAACATTACCAACTATAACATCCAACTTTTAAAACACTACAAGAAAAAGGTCTATCAGCGACCACTTATATCAGCGACCGCATGCGGTCGCTGATAAGTCCATGTCATTAAAATTCAGCGATCGCATGCGGTCGCTGATAGCGGTCGCTGATCAAACTAAATGAAATTAGTAACCAGTTCGCTCAACATAGAACACGGAAGGGAAAAAAAAGAGGGAGGTCACCGAAATAGAGAGAAGAGGGAGAAAGGGGGGAGAAAAGAAGAAGGAGAAGAAGTTTACGCCATTGCACCCACCTTCCACCCACCTTCCACCCACCACCCACCGCCACCTTCTCTACAAAGGTAACTCACTTGAAATCCATTAGAAACCTTGAATCTGTTGTTAATTTGTTAATTGAATGTGGTTTAGACAAACCTTAACATTTGTTTTTATTTTTGTTATTAATTGAATGTGGTTTAGACAAACCCTAATTTGTTAATTTTTGTTATTCAATAAACCAAGGAATGGCGTTTACTCCTTATTTGCAACTTAATGTTCATCACAAACATAAAATACTCACTCCATCCGAACACATTTTGGTTTGTAAGACTTGTGTATTTGTTTATTTATTTATTTATTCAAATTAAAAAGTTTCTAGTGCATGCTATCAAATTTTAATTTTTAATTTATTCTTTTAAAATGGTATAACCAAAATAATAAAAAAATTTATGTATAAGTGTGTTCTAGACTAATTTTATCATGCCTAGAAAACTTAACATATCAAATAGAACTATAGTCACCCAAAGTTATTTTATTCCTTTTTTATTTTCAATTATTATAGCATTTCACAAACTACTATTTCTTAATTTCAATTTTGGGATATAATAATAAAAAAGTCAAAATTATAATAAAACCAAACTTGGAATAAAAAGAAAAGGAAATTTGTGACAGTTTCAAAATGATTATGAACTAGTTAAATTATAGTAATACTATAACTAATAAGATAAACTGTAAAATGCTTGTATAAATAATTATCAGGAAGCCATCCATCAATTTGATGATTGCAAAATGCAAATTCAAATCGCATTAAATCCGAGAGGGGACTGACTACTCCTACTTGATCTCGTGGATACCAAAAACACTATCTACTACTACTACTACTACTACTACTACTAATCATAATACTATAAATACACAACACCATATTGATCACATGCCTTAAATCTCCCCTCTTTCAAAAATTCAAATTAACGAAGTTTTTATTTATAATTTCCAAATACAATTTAAACACTCATGCTTTTGTGTATATTACCAACTATCTCCTAACGGTTATAGTTTTGTTCTTGGGCTTCGATTTTCTCTTTCAAAAATGTTATTGGACTATGGGGTACCATTAAGCATTCTGGCCCAAGTCCAGGCACTGGATATTATCATTATGTTTTCATTGCTTTTGAGTTAAGTCTACTGCATTATAACTTTTTCCTCAATCTGATTTATGTGATGATGTAATTTGCAGTATAAAGAGGTTCTAGGAAAGGGGGCTTTCAAAAAAGTGTATCCTCGACACAACAATTTATAACCGAGACTCTATGCCAGTAAGTTTGTATAGCCATCATATTATAGGTATTGATTAATTTTATATATTTCTTAGATATTGAAAAAAACATAAGCATGTTGATTTAAGAGCATTGAAGAAATACAAAGGGGATGCTTTGGTCAAAATCATGAAAACCATGAATACAAAGTATATATCAATTATTTGATATAGATTGTTTATAATGGAAGGCTTAGGGACTGTTAGTATAATTTAGTACTTAATCATGCCTAAAGTACCTTGTATGAGCTGTTAGTATGATTTAGTACTTAATCATGCCTAAAGTACCTTTTATTATCATGATTTTAAAGTTATTTGAATTCCTAAAGGTTTCTTTTGCCTACATATGGACTATTTATGAAATTATAGTCAAATCTATGCCTATATGAGAACTATACTTATACAATATCGGCTATGGGTAATAGTTAGGATTTTCTTCACATTACTTATACTTATGCAAGATCGTCTATATGGACTCTTGGTTTATGTCTTGGGTGCCTAGAAATGACCTTATATACATGCCGTCGTGCATGTGGCTAGTCCATATTAAAAGGGAGACTGACCAAATTTTTTTATTGGTCGGGTAGTTGCGAACATTTATATTATTAACGAGCCTATTGATGATCCACTAGAGCCTATTAAGGGGATGCATGTTGGAGCTGATAGGCTGGGCTTGGGGCTGCGAGGCCACACAAGGACACGCCAAGCTTAGCCAAGCCTCACGGGGCCAAGCCAAGCTTGGTTGTTAGGGGGCTGTTAAGCCAAAATAGACAGTGCTAGGGAACTGTTAGTGCAACAGAGAAGGTAACTAGACACACTTGATCAATAAAGAGAATGTTTTGGCTATAACAGAAAAACAAGGGTATTTAACACTTATGTATACAAGAATAAAGCTACAAAATGTTATAAAAGCTATAAATTGCTCAACCAAGTTGTGACTATCCCAAAACATATAAGATTATAGAAAGGGACCGTGAGGGGTATAATCTTAAAACATGTTAGGCGCCTTAGCACACTAGTTGATATGAATGAATCTCCAAGATACTCAAAAGTTGTATAAATGAGTTAGCAAACTCTGATATAAAGCTAGCATGAATGAAATACCTTACGTATTCACTTACGATAAATAATAAAAACAAATTTAAAACAAATTAAAATAAAATAACATGATATAATATAACTATTAAACTAAGTAGCATTTACTTAGTGTCTCATACTAAATTTAATAACATTTAAAGTTTCTCATACTACTTTAATTTGCATTGATTCGTTAACATCAAGTATGCTTAAATGTTAATCATATGCTTACAAGTATACTCAAGTCATATGATTACAAGTATGCTCTCAAGTCATATGCTTACAAGTATGCTTAAATGTTAATCATATGCATGCTTACAAGTATGCTCAAGTCATATGGTTACAAGTATGCTCAAGTCATATGTTAACATTTATAATGTTATGCATAGTAGAGTCTTAGTTGAATCATAGACCTCTATTAGGATCAGTAGTTGGATGACACAACGAAAGTCAAGTGCCCGAGATAGGTCTACACAATTTGAATTTAGAGTTGGTTGCCGGTGTTTTTGGAGTATCGTATAGTCACCCAGAATGTATGAATGGTAAGTCGCAGATACGATGTCCATGTTTGAAGTGTAAGAATGTAAATTATATGGACAAAGACGTGATAAACTATCATTTACTTATTTCTGGGTTCATGAGAAATTGCAAAGAATCTTTGGTGGGCACATGGGCGAGGAGAAGAGATGGTGGCATCACACGGAATACACAATTCGAGGCAAGAGTACTCATCGTATGAATGAAATGGTTCATGATATTGCAGGGACATATTTTGATTGGGAACAAGGCAGAGAGCAACCTATGAATTCTGATGCCAAAGACTTCTTTAAGTTGTTAAACGAGGGTAGCGAGCCATTGTGGCATGGTTGCACCAAACACACTATATTTTCTGCAGTGGCGACATTACTTAACATCAAGGCTGATCACAACATTAGCCATGAGTGTTTTGAGTCGCTCTTGAAGGCCATTAAGAGTATGTTGCCTGACTGTGAGAAATTACCTGGTAACTATTACTTTTGTAAAAAAATGGTGAAGAAGTTGGGTCTTGGATACCAAAAGATTGATGCATGTCCCAATGATTGCATGTTGTTTTATAAGGAAAATGAACAGATGACAAGGTGCATGTTTTGCAGTCATGATCGGTTTAGGCCTAATAAAGAGGGTGTGACTAAAAAAAAATCAAGTATACCGTTTAAGATTCTAAGGTATTTTCCAATAACATATCGGCTAAAAAGATTGTACATGTCTTCAAGAACAACTGAACATAAAAGTTGGCATGCGAAATCTCCAGCTAAAGATGGAGAACTAAATCATCCCGCAGATGGGCAGGCTTGGAAAGATTTCAACTTAGCACATCCTGGGTTTGCATTGGAACCTAGAAATGTGAGGCTTAGATTGTCCACCGATGGTTTCAACCCGTTTGGCCACTCAGTTGTTCCGTACTCATGTTGGCCTGTGATTGTTACTCCATACAACTTGCCTCCTTGAATGTGTATAAAACAGCCATACTTGTTTCTTTCACTCGTGGTTCCTGGTCCTAAGAGTCTTGGAAAGAACTTAGATGTTTAATTGAGACCTCTTATAGACGAGTTGAAGGTATTGTGGGAGGATGGAGTACAAACTTGGGATGTTGCAACGAAAAGAAATTTCAACCTTAGGGCAGCGGTTATGTGGACTATAAGTGACTTCCCAGCTTATGGTATGTTAGTTGGATGGAGTACACACGGGAAGTTGGCTTGTCCGTATTTTATGGAGCATACAAAGTCTTTCAATCTATCAAAAGGTTGAAAGCCTTGTTGGTTTGACTGTCATCATCGGTTCTTGCCGGTAGATCACCCGTTTCGAAGAAATAGAGAACACTTCAGGAAAGAGAAAGTAGACAATGATATGCCTGCACCGCGATTGTCGGGAACGTAGATGCGAGATCGTGTGATGAGATTGCCAGTTATCCCATTTGGTAAGATTGATGCCACAAACATAATAAATGGGTTTGGCAAATCCCATAACTGGGTTCGGAGAAGCATCTTTTGGGAACTGCCTTATTGGTCTACAAATTTGATTTGTCATAATCTAGATGTGATGCATATTGAGAAGAATGTGTTTGACAATGTGTTTAACACCGTGATGAATGTTAAGGGGAAGACAAAAAATAATGATAAGGCACGTTTGGACATGAAAGATATTTGTAAGTGTCCTGGATTAGAACTTTATGAATCTCCTAATGGTAAGATTTCAAACCACATGCAAGGTACACATTGTCTAAAAAGCAAGTTGAAGATGTGTGCACATGGGTTAAGTCTCTGAAACTACCAGATGGATATGTGTCAAACATTGCAAGGTGTGTTACGGGTGGGAAATTGCAAGGGATGAAGAGTCATGACTGTCATGTGTTCATGGAGAGACTCATGCCTATAGCATTTCGCGATCTGCTTGATAAACCAATATGATATGCTTTAACGGATCTTAGTCATTTCTTCAAAGACTTATGTTCAAAATCATTAAATGAGAAGGACATGTCTGTACTTAAGAAGAACATCATAGAGATCACATGTAAACTGGAAAAAATATTCCCACCTGGTTTTTTTGACTCCATGGAGCACTTGCAAATCCATCTTCCCTATGAAGCTCGTGTTGGGGGTCCAGTTCAATATAGATGGATGTACCCTTTCGAGAGGGTGATGGGAAACCTTAAGAGTAAGGTGAAGAATAAAGCTTATATTGAGGGGTTGATATGTGAGGCATACAGTTTCGATGAGATATCTACATTTGTCTCAGACTATTTTTCGGATGAAGTCTTGACAAAGGCCAATCGAGTATCGAGACATGATGATGGGGGAAATGTTGAACTAAATGGTCGGCTCTCTATATTTGGTCTATCGGGCCGCGCTTATGAAAAAGGGAAGCGCATATTCCTCTCTGAGCAAGAATTACATGCTGCACATACTTACATTCTTCTCAATTGCGAGGAGATTGACAAATTTGTGAGGTACACATGTAAACTTGATAATTTATCTGTTAAGTTAAAAATTTATTCAAATATGTTAATGTTTATAACATGGTATAGATTTTACGATGATGAGTTAAAAGTGAAGCATCCCGGTATAACTAATAAAGATATTCAAATCAATCGTGATAAAAAATCTGCACTTTGGCTAAAGGACAAAGTAAGTTCAATTTCTTAAGCACGATATATATATATATATACTCAATATTAACTATGACTTCATTTAATAAGATGGAGTTTTTGTAGGCTTTGACTGAGGGATCAACGATTCCGGCTAATGTAGAAGTCCTAGCTATGAGACCAGACAGGGACCAAGTCAGCCGCAATGGTTACAAAATAAATAGTTGTGAATTTCATACAAAGGCATATGGGCGCGGAAAAAGAACAATGAACTCTAGAGTGTTGGAGGAAATCGTAGAGTTGTCGTACAAGGGCACGTACGAGGGTCATATTTACTTGTTCAAGTGTCGTTGGTTTGATTCAGAAAAAGGGATACGTGTTGACAGACATGGAATCGTCGATATTGACCTCCATAGGTCTGCGTACTCCAACGAACCATTTGTTTTACCAACTCAAACAGTACAAGTATACTACACTCCTAGTCCTGCTAGGAAAAGGGATAGACCGCCTATAGATTGGCAAGTTGTAATTCATACTCCGCGTAGTCGTGTAGAAGAAGTAGTTGATGGGGAGATTTACCAAGAAGCGGATGCTTCATAGTCAAACTATAATAAATGTGGAGGACGCAACAATGAAGTAATGCAGTTAGATGGTGGAGATGAACCACATGAATTAGATCTGAGTCAATACTTGTGTCGGATGACATTGATCTTGAGGAGGAAGAGTTATTGGTAGAATCGACCTTTGAATCAAGCAGCGGATGATGGTTATGAATCTGCAACACGTATACAAGATGATTCTAAATCAGACATTTACACTTGAACTTGAACAAAAGAAATGTATGTTTAGTATTACATGTTTTTTATATCATTGTCATGTTTATGTACTTAACTATTTAAATGCAATTTTTGTTTATTATCATTTTATATATATTCATATATATACATGTTTATATCACTGTCATGTTTATTGTCATTTTATATATTCATATATACATGTAATCAAATATAACTCATATATACATCTTGAAATTTGTAATATCTGAGATGGCATCTGAGTAAGCCTTGAGAAAAAAGCGGCATGGGTAGGGGACCTAATCATGTGCCCAAGGCCCCTACTAATCTGGATGATCGAATTCTTATTCAGATTCGCCCTCCTCCGAATAGCACGTACATCCCGCATCATTTATATATAAGCATTTTAAATTCTATTTATACAAGATATATAGAACTTAGATGTAAATTGCTTTAATATATCTACTTAACGTTGATGTAAATTGTTGTATACTATAGTGATTTTTCAAATAATAAGATCGTCAAGTGCATATCACAGTTGTGTTTACAGAATTGGCCTACACACAGATTATTGTGGCGAAACACACCTATTGCCCACAAGGATCTTTGTTTGAAATTTGAATTCTAGGTATGCTTTTTTTTTTTTTAATTATGATAGATAATATAATATTCTAATTAAGGATAATTATTTAGTAATGTTATTATTGTTGTTTTATTTGCAGAAAAGGTATAGATGGGAGGATGCGCAGGCTTCAAAGATTTAGATATTATTCTGGTAGAAGTGCGCCGTCCGCACCAAGGATAATTTGAACAAAGAACGACAAAAAGCCATTCACAATGCCGAGATCGACCATCCAGGCCATGGAGAGGATTACATGCACGAGCATAGCCCCTGGTGGTTCACCTATTCCATATGGGCTGAGATGTGTGCCCAATGGAGAGCTGAGAGTTGGGTGAAAAGACGAAAGAATGCCGCCACCAACAGAGCCTCGGGTGTACCATATCACTGCCATGGTACGTATTTCACAGTTGCAGCATATCACTGCCAGGGTACGTATTTACAAGTTTTAATATGTTTACAATCATGAATTGTAGAAAATATATCCCACTTTTACTTAGTAATATTGTGCTATTTTTTGTATAGGAGTCTCAGTCTCAAAATCACCTATCCATTGGTTTGGATGTGTATGCGTGGCCATCCGTGATGGTGCACTTTGATGCTATCCGGATAAGCGGTAATAAGTTTTAACAACTTGATCTTGTTTATCAATGCTTGCAGAATTTTTTTTAACTATTTAATTGTTAACATGATGACAGGATACTTATAAGCATTTATTGAATGAGTGCTATCCTGAAGGCACTCCACGTCCGCCTATTGATCAAGAGTTGTGGGAGAGGGCGTTTGTTGTGAAGAAGAACTATATTAAAGGTCAAGGACAACGACGACGCCCATCCTTCAGTGGCTCAGGCAGCTCTGCTACCCAGTCTTCACAGTCATCGATTCATCCAGCTGTTCATACTCCGGCTGACTATGTAAGAGCTATATGTCGAGATCGAAATCTTTTAAATATACTAGGCGGGCATCTGGGGGCTCTTGATCCTGAGGAGTTAAATTTGAAGCGATGGCGACACAAGACGAGGACAACATGGGGATGGCGACGAGGTATAAAATCAATTTGTTGTATATATTGTCATAATATATATCAGTATCAATATAGTTACTATATTTGTAACTTGTTTTATTATTTTGTTAATTACAGGGTGATCAAGGAGGCGATGATGCTTGACGTACCTACTTTAGATCAATTTTGTAGTTATAGTATAAGCTTGTACTTGTATATTCATTCTTTGGATGTCTATATGTTACTTAAACAAGTTTTGATTTTATATTTATTCAAATCATATTGGTGTTTAAAGGTTTATATAGTTTATATACTAGTTTGGTGTATGTGCCGGTGGACGATGGATGTTTATAGTGTTGTGTATGATGTTTATCTTGTTGTGTATGTGTGTTGGGATAAAGCAGATACAAAACATGTACAATTTTAGAATTACGTAGAAACGACAAAATTACGGTTTTCTTGTTTTTTCATATCGGTGACGCATGCGGTCATTTGATAGATATTAAATACTGACACTAAACATTTGAGCTTTGTCGTGACCGCATGAAGTGGTCGGCGATATCGATCGTGACATGTGTTCCACGTCAGCTTTGGCTCTGGACCATCTTTGACTCAGTATGCGGCTGACCGAATTTGTAATTTGATTAAGCTCATGGCGATCGCAGAGATATGGCGATTAAGCTAATAGTGGTCGCTGATGTGCATCCTAGCAACCAAATTTTATCGACGACGATTATCGGCGATCGCATCACGATCATTGATATCTATCTACTGAATAAGTAATAGGTCGCTGATAGTAGGTTGCTGATAAACCTTTTTCTAGTAGTGAAACACCAAAACAATAAATAAACATGGATCTAAGAGGCCTGACTTTTAGTTGTCAGACAGCTTTACAAATTTTCCAGATTTTGTAAAACTTCTATTTCGAGCATCTAGATGTTATAGATCCTTGATCTATCAACCCAGATCACTCAAAGACACCCTCTAACACATTTCTAACCATCAAATAATAACATCAAACACAAGATCACTATTTTCAAAATTTTAGGGTTTTATACCTTTTAGCTTTGATCTTGGTTTTCTGACTCTTGATTCTGATCTTGGCAAGCTATGAAGTGTTCTTAGCTTTCATTCTCTCTCTCACTCTCTCTCACTCTAAGTCCCGAATTTCTAGAGAGAGAAGGTCTTGGTAGAAAATGAAAAATAAAGTGAGACTTTTCTTAATTTTTTGATCTATATAAATGTTGTATGCAATGAATCTTGGCTGATAAAGGGCTAAAGTCTAAGATTTGTATCACATGTTAGGGCTAGGGTTAGTCACCAACCAATAATATTGTTAGATTTATACTCCACCACATTAAAGAATGCAAAAAGGGTAAAATAGTCTTTTAGCAATTAATTTTAATGGCATTCTAGTAAATGGCCAAGCCCTTAGGGTTTAGGGTTTAGGGTTTGGGTTAGGATTTAGGATTTGAACCCTTTATAGTTTAGGGTTTGAACCCTTAGGTTTTGGCATTTGATTTCTAAAGTTTCTGACTTAGGTTTTTAAAAATAAAAATTAATATTTCTAAATTATAATTAGAATTTTCTAATTATATTAACATTTCCTAATCATAACTTAAATCTTGCTAATTAGGATTAGTATTTCCTAATTAAAATTTCTAATTTAGCAATTAGGGTCAAAATTGGTTATTAGGGTTTATAACCCAAAAATTAGGGTTTCTAATAGAAAATAATTTTCTAATTTAGAAATTAGATTTCGTAATTAGATTAGGGTTTTCTAGTTACTTAACTTCAAAATTAGAATTAATATTTCCTAATTATCATTAAAATTATTAAATTAACACTTAGGTTTTTCCTAATTATAAATTAGGGTTTCAAATCCATAATTTAGGGTTTAAAAATTTGAAATTAGGGTTTACTAAATAATTAAGTTTTACCCTAATTAATATTATAATTATTAGCACTTGAGCATTATAATTATCCTTTAAGTTCCCAGATTAGGGTTTTAAATTTCCAAATTGGGGTTTCGGATTCCTGGAACTGAAATTAGAGTTTCCAAAACCGGTTTCTAGGGTTTCTTATAATTCGTAAGAATTTTCTAATCGAACGTTGACGTTCTTAATATATACTTAGAGTTTGTTACAGATATCGTTTATCTGGTCAACCCTTGACCCTTAACCACATTCTGAACATATAAATGACCATGTACACAGAACATAAACACATATACACTTAATCCTAAATAATTCACCTAAATCCTTCACAGAATATTTAAATCCTCAAAATTCTATCTTAAAAATATCAAACGCATACACTAATTTTCTGTCTAGGTTCTAATTTTGAACCTTAAATCAATTAATTAAAATTTAAAAAAATTTCCTAAATTCTCGGGTTGTCACAATATATGCATTAAAAATCAAAAATCAGTAATCCATAAGGTTAACCTCAATACCAGGATTACTTTGCATTTTTACCTTTTGCTCATTTGTCCTCAAATAGGATAAGAAATAGCAGAAAAATGTACCAATTTGATTGTCTCAAAAGTCAAATTTTTTGACATCATTATGTTCAGCATGGTTTAATACTAACATTTACTATGTTGCATATTTCTTATCTAGTCATTTAAGCATACATAATCACTACTATGTGTTTAGATGCATTTCATGTGATAAGCCATTTTCCAACAGACGAAAACTAGAAAAGAATACATGCATACATTACCAGGATAGTGTAGAACACTCGTACGGTCACAAAATTTGCAGAAAGTCGCCAGAACTCAGAAAATCTAAAGAAGAGCTCTCGGATTTCTTTAGCGGCGCAATATGAAAATGACTTATGAAAGCAACCTGATGGCATTAAGTATCCACGGTTGGCCGCAGGTTCATATGCGGTAGCAGCAGGTGTACCTGTGGCACCCCTATATAGGTCCCACCTCTCTGGCTTGGTCCAGTTCGAGTTGCAAAGGAGTTCTCACATACTGAAAAGGTCAAATCAGGAATAAAAACGCTATGCGATTGAACAGAATAGCTTACAATCCTGGTCTTCTCAGATTTAACCATGGGTCTGCACATCACTCATTGGTATTCGCCCAAGCACAGGGTACACTATGCCGATGATCTCAGACATTACAAGTCACACTCGGCAATACCTTACGCAGGTCCAATACCGCTCATTCAGGATCGTCATCCTAATTTACAATGCAATCCCTGGCGGGGGTCATAACGCATTCTGAGGTTCAATCCCCGGCGGGGGTTACAACACATATCAGCTATTGATTCACACGTCAACGAAGGTCAAGCAGCCTTGACAGTCTGCCCAACAGGGTATCAGTCATTGGTTCAAACGTCAATGAAGGTCAAGCGGCCTTGACAGTCTACCCAACAGGGTATCAGTCGTTGATTCACACGTTAGCGAATGTCAGGCAGCCCTGATAGCACATATTGTTGGCAGTAAATCCAACAGAACATTGACATATTGTAGGACCCCAACTTATTATTAATGAAATTTAATTTTCTCTATTTATTATTTTGAAATAGTAAGGGTTGATTTGATTAATGTGGATAGTTATGGGTAAAATACGCAAATATTTCAAAATAAGCAAGTGGTTATAAAATATTCTTTGTTGTTAAGGGAATATTAGTTTGGTCGTGGAATATTCTTCTTTGTCAGGGGAATATTAAATGCAATAGTAGCAGATCTTTTATGGGCCCCATAACGAAAAGCGATTGGATGAAGAAAACAACAAATATAAGTTGTTTAAAAATAACAGGCGTAGTTATTCACAATTATCTTGTTAAAATACTCGGTGGTTAAAACACGATAGCTTGCGGTATTGCACCAATTATTGATTCTTACGTGAAGGAACCACTCAATAATGGTTCAGAGTATTTTATTTTATTGATTTAATTATTCTTTGCGTTGATATTTTATATTCTTTGTTGTTTCAATAATTGTCATTACACGGTATTTTCATTATCGAAGCAATAATTCATATTATCTGAATAATATTATTAGATAACATTATTGGCAATGTCTAGAAAGTTACATCTAAGGAGAGGTTTGGTCACCTAATTGCGGCATGATAAGGAGAAATTCTTATTGGAAAGCCCCTCTTTCTGGAACTTCACGGTTGTCAATATTGTGATTTTGTAATATTATTTGTGAATAATTAATTATTGATTCATATGAGGAGGAAAATATTGATTTTATGTAGATATAGATGGAGAAAATTTTTAATGTGACAATTGTTGAAAATTAAAATTTATCTTTTTTACGATAAAATAATTCATTTAAATAAATTATTATATTTTAATAATATAATAATAATGATATTTTTACGATGAATGTGGGATATATGAGTATATGTGGAGGAGTATTTTTGTTACCAAAAATATTTAAAGCATGTTTTATGTGTCGGTGGACCCCATTTCTTGACTAAAATTTGATTATAGCACATAAAAATCGCTTGCTTTATGGATTTGGTCCAATTTACATTTGGAATTTGGAAAAACTTTCTTACAGTAAAGTTGTAGAGAATTGAATTTCCTATAAAAAAGCCGTGAGTTTGAATTTTTTAGGACAAAAGGATATTTATTGTGAATTATTGAAGTTAGAAGCTCAAAATAATTAATTTTGGAAGTTTAAAATATTTTAAATAACAAAAAAGCGTTTTTTCATTATGGTGTGTTACACATGTGTGTTGAATGAGCTGAATTCAGTTCTTGGAAGGTTAGGCGTAGGAAAATTTAATTTATATATTAATATTATATTAAATTTTCTGCTTTTGTGTTCTAAGCATTTTCCTATAAATAGGTGCTTAGGTTAGAATTTAAAATTACACCAGAAACTGAAGTTTTCTCTCTATATATTATCGAGTGTATTCTTATGAGTATTTTGAGTATATTTTGAGTATTGCTATACTCTGATGCAAGTTCAAGTCATAGCCTTTATATCCGGTGTTTTAAATTAAATCTTGATCTTTCGAGGTAAGGGATATTATTTTTTTAATGATATTATTTATTCTAATATCATTATCTTTGAAGTATTGATCTGAACTTTTTAATCAAATTTGAAACTTTTAGTGTCGGAGTTTCTTATTCACGTATCTGCCTTTATTCACGTATCTGATCTTTATTCACGAATACTTGACTATTCATCAAAAAAATAAAATTTTCCTTTTTAAGTCCAAAATATCTATTTTGGATACTAGCTTTGATTGTATCCATGTTTTGATCATTCTTGAATTTTACACCACTATGATTATTTTTGAGGTATTTTTGGACATGGATAAAACAAAGTACGAATCCTTAATCCTTAATCCTTGTCATTTTTTTGTTTCACTTGGATTCGTTTCTTTAAAAATATTTTCATCATCCTCGGTCTTAAATGATGATATTATTGAATATCTTTGGCTTTTGTAAAGTGCAAGATGAATGATTTACGATGAATATCTTTGGCCCGTAGTGCAAAGATGAGCAGTGTTTAGATGAACATGACCAATCGATGAATATCTTTGGCTGTGTAGTGCAAAGATGAATATTTGATTCGGATATATATTGATTGATGTTACGAGGGATAAAAGATAGATGATGAACTTTTAAATTCATAAATAGAAGATAGTAGTTTGCATTCTCTACTTAACTCTTCTAATGAATTATTATTTCAATGCGAATATTAATTTAAAACTTGTTGTCTATTGTATTCTATTAGATTTTTTCTGTTGAAGACTAACGATAATTTGTTGTATATTATCTTAGTCATAATATTCTTCTTCTTGGGCTAGTTGAGCTCACCCTTTTTCCTTTTGTTCCATTTTTCTTCTCGGGAGGCGAGAATATAAGCGAAATACAGTCGGGGTATGGAATGAAGGTTCTAGAGAGAGTTGTTTAGTAGTCCTCACCATTTTGTAAAATAATGTATCAATAGATGTGATGAGGATTTATTTGAGTATAGATATTGTCTAGAAGATAATATTTGTATTCAAACTCACAGTTTATTGTTGTAATAATAAAGTTGTAGTTGTTTACGTACCATGTATTGACAACTCGAGAATGGGTGATGTATACCTATTTTGGGGGCGTCACGATTGGTATTAGAGCTTAGGGATATGATCTCTAGCGGAGATCGGGAATAGAACTAGGAGGGAGAGACAGTAAATCCTTCGCACTAGTGTGTCCTACCTAAGCTTATTTGTTAGTTGGTCGATATATATAGGGATATTATGTGATATATTGATTTCCTTAATTAACCCTTGTTTTATGACGGTATTTGAGAATGTCGTGAGAATATTAACGATGGAAATGAGACCGTGGAGCGCTTTGTACTCACCAACGAGGAGAGCGCGTACAACAGTGGCAATGTTCCTCCCGTGAACAACACCAGGCGGATGATGAGCGAGGATGTTTAGAAGCTTTTTGTAGTTCATGCAAAATCGAATGAGGGAGACTCGTGTTCAAAGTCTGAGGAGGAAATGATAGCAATTCACGGGTTGTCACAAATGACCAAGCGCTTCAAAGTTGGGACCACGAATTTAAGGAAAGCCGGATCCGATCATGGCGGAAACATGGGTCAAGCAAATTACCAAGATATTCGATGTCTTGGGATGCGGAGGAACGAAGGTTCCATTCGCCAACTTTATGTTACGTGGCGAGGCGGAGACTCTTCGGTGGGAGTCTGTGAAGCGCACTACCATCCAAACCAACTTTCGGCATGTCTTGGGAGACGTTTGAAACTATTTAATGACAAATACTTTCACGAAAGTGTTCGTCATATGAAAAAAAGTGGAGTTTATTAGACTAGAAAGCGAAACAACAAGACGGTGTCTCGATGCGAGGCGAAAGTTTGCGAGTTATCGAGTTTGCACCTCATTTGGTGGAGAATGAGGAGCGTGTATAGCAGAGATGTTTACGAGAGGTTTGAAACCCGACATACGACAATATCTCATTTCTCATAAATTTTCTCTCTATTCATGTTGTATAAATGGGGCTCAATTATTAGAGCGAGATAACGAAACGGTCAACCGAGGGACCACAATCGGGATGATCTTTGGAGATAACGATCAACAAAACAATGATAACCGGATAAGAAAGAAAAAGATTTGACAAAATGGTAACCACTCACGGTGGTAATCATGGCCATGAAAATAGAAGAAGCGAGTCGGGAGGAGATTTTAAAAAGAGAGATTTAACAATGACCATGTGAAGACGACGGTCTTGCGTGACAATTGGTTCTAAGGGAGGAGAACGACCACCAGGTCATATATCTATAAATCACGAGAAAGAGTGACATATCGGTCAAACCGCCCCAACAGCAGTTCAAGGTATGCTATAATTATGGAAAGGAAAGACATATCGCTCGAGATTATGCGATAGCGAAACCTAGTTCAATGGGACGGTGACTTAAAAGACTATTCCAGAAAAGTCAAAGTCAACGATTCTGGAAGAAGCGTTTGTTGTGGTGGTCAAAATCGCGAGGAACCCAAACGAGGTGATCACGGGTAAGCTATTTATAAATTCTTGCGAAGTTTATACCTTACTTGATCTGGGTGCTACCCATTCATTTATCTCTCTCTGCTTGTGCTCAACGTTTAAACTTGACTCGGAGAAATTAGACTTTGGCCTATCTATGGAAACTCAGTTAGGAGAAACCTTCATCACATCCACTTTGTTTATAAATCATGTTTGATTCAAGTTGGCACCATCACCTTACCTGTTGACCTTATCTCTTTAAAGATACTTGCTTTTGATGTGATTTTAGGGATTGATTGGTTAACTACTCATCATGCTAAAATTGATTGTTTTCGTAAGGTTGTTAGCTTTCATATTCCTAAACAACTCATTGTTATGCAATTCAAGCAACTAAACCATTAAAATCAGTCACTATCATATCTAATCATAAAGCTATTCGTTTATTGAAAAACGGATGTCAAGCTCTCTTAGCCCATGTTATGAATTTGAATAAAGACACGTCAAAATTGAATAATATTCCTGTTATTATTAACTTTCCTGACGTATTTCCTGAAGAACTTCCCGGTCTACCCCCAGAACGTGAAGTTGAATTCTTTATTGATCTTGAACCTGGTACAAAGCCCATTTCTAAAACCCCATATTGAATGGCTCCTATTGAACTTCGAGAGTTAAAGGTCCAACTACGGAGTTGTTGGACATCCGGTTTCATTCGTCCCTAGTACATCTCCTTGGGGTGCTCTGTTTTATTCAGTAAAGAAGAAAGATGGTAGTATGCGACTTTGTATTGACTATCGGGAATTGAACCATGTCACCATCAAGAATAGGTATCCTCTACCTCGTATTGATGACTTGTTTGACCAGTTGCAAGGAGCACAATTCTTTTCAAAAATCGATCTTCGTTCTGAATATCACTAGCTGAAGATTAGAACTGAGGATATTCCAAAGACTACCTTCAGAACTCGGTATGAATTCTTAGTCATGTCTTTCGGATTGACTAATGCTCCTGTGGCTTTCATGGATATGATGAACCGAGTATTCAAGGAATATTTGGATCAGTTCGTTGTTGTTTTTATTGATGACATCCTCATATATTCCAAAAGTCATGAAGATCATGAGCACCATTTGAAGCTGGTACTCCAAAGGCTTCGTGAAAACAAACTATATGCCAAATTAAAGAAATGCGAGTTCTGGCTTGAGGAAGTAGCAGTTCTTGGGCACGTGGTGTCAAAACATGGAGTATCCGTGGACCTGACAAAGATTGAAGCAATACAAAGTTGGGAGCTATGACACCCCCAAAATAGGTATACATCACCCATTCTGAGTTGTCAATACACTGCGAAAACAACTACAACTTTATTATTACAACAAAAAAGCGTGAGTTTAAATACGAGATATTTCCATCTGACAATATCCACATACAAATAAATCCTCATCATAATTATTGATACATTATTTTACAATAATGGTGAGGACTACTAAACAACTCTCCCTAGAACCTTCATTCCATACCCAGAGCTAAGTACTACGCTATATTCTCGCCTCCCGAGAAGAAAAATGGAACAAAAAGGAAAAGGGTGAGCTCGACTAGCCCAAGAAAGAATATTATGACTAAGATAATATACAACAAAATTATCGTTAGTCTTCAACAGGAAAATATAATAGAATACAATAGACAACAAGTTTTAAATCAATATTCGCAGCAAAATAATAATTCATTAGAAAAGTTAAGTAGAGAATGCAAACTACTATCTTCTATGTATGAATTTTAAAGTTCATCGTCTATTTTTTATCCTCTGTAACATCAATCAATATATATCTGGAATCATATATTCATCCTTGCACTACAAAAGCCAAGGACATTCACCATTAGTCATGTTCATCTAAACACTGTTCATCTTTGCACTACTACCAAAGATATTCATCGAAATCATTCATCTTTGCACTACTGAGCCAAAGATATTCAATAATATCATCATTTAAGGCCGAGGACGAAGAAAAATATTTTTAAAGAAACGAATCCAAAGAAACAAAATGACAAGGATTAAGGATTAAGGATTCGTACTTTGTTTTATCCACGTCCAAAAATACCTCAAAAATAATCATAGTGGTGTAAAATTCAAGAATGATCAAAACATGGATACAATCAAAGCTAGCATCCAGAATAGATATTTTGGACGAAAAGAAAAATTTTCATTTTTCGATGAATAGTCTTAGTGATTCGTGAATAGTGCCAGTATCGTGAATAATAACCCGTCACTAAAAGTTCCAAATTTGATAAAAACTTCAGATCAATATTTCAGCATAAGGATATTGAAGAAATAATATCATTACGAAAAAAAAAAAATATCCCTTACCTCGGAAAGACAGTACTTCTCACTGGAATACTGGATATAGGCTATAACTTGAACTTGCACCGTATAGAAATACTCAAAATACTCACAAGAATACGCTCGATAATATAGAGAGAGAAAACTTCAGTTTCTGGTGTAATTTTCAATTCTAACCTAAGCACCCTATTTATAGGAAAATGCTTAGAACACCAAAACAGAAAATTTAATTAAAATATTAATATATATTAAATTTTCCCACGCACACTTTCTAAGATCTGAAATTCAGCATTTTCATCACATGCAAGCCCCACCTTTAATGACAAAAACGTTTTTCATAATAAAAATAATTAAAACTTCCAAAAATCAATTATTTCGGAACTCCGGAACTTCAATAATTCACAATAAATAGTCCTTTTGTCAGAAAATTCGAATCTCGCGAGTTTTTATAGAAAATTCAATTCTCTACAACTTTGCAGAAGAAAGTTTTTCCAAATTCCAAACAAAAAATGACCAAAATCCATAAACGAGCGATTTTTCTGGCTATAATCAAATTTCAGTCAATAAATGGGTCCACAGACATGTTTAACATGTTTTAAACATTTATTGCAACAAAAATACTCTTTCTCCTCGTATACTCGTATATCACACATTCATTGTAAAAATATCACCATTATTATATTATTAAAAATATAATAATATTTTTAAATGAATTATTTTATCAGAAAAGATAAAATTTTAATTTTCAACAATTGTCACATTAAAAATTTTCTCCATTTATATCCATATAAAATCAATATTTTCCTCATCATATGAATCAATAATTAATTATTCACAAATAATATTACAGAATCACAATATTGACAACCAGGCAGTTCCCAGGAAAGAGGGGGCTTTCCAATAAGAATTTCTCCTTACTGGCGCGCAATTAGGTGACCAAACCTCTCCTTAGACAGAACTTTCTAGACATTGCCAATAATGTTATCTAATAATATTATTCAGATAATATGAATTATTGCTTCGATAATGAAAAATACTGTGTAATGACAATTATTGAAACAACAGCAATATAAAATATCAACGCAATAATTATTGAACCAATAAATAAAATACTGAACAGTAATTATTGTAACCATTATTGAGTAGTGCCTTCTTACGTAAGAGTCAATAATTGGTGCAATACTGTGTCTTCTTGTCTGCAACAACAACGCGTATTCATCGTGTTTTAACCATAAGGGTATTCCAACAATTATAAATCAGTAACAACTACTGTAGTTATTTTTAAACAACTTATATTTGTCATTTTCTTCCTCCAATTGCTTTCCAGTTATGGGGCCCACACATGGTTATGCACTGTCGTCTTAATATTCCCCGACAACAATGAATATTTTATAACCACTTGCTTATTTTGAAATATTTATGTATTTTACCCATAACTATCCACATTAATCACATCAACCCTTACTATTTCAAAATAATAATTACGAGAAATTAAATTTCATTTATTAATTATTTGGGGTCTTACAACCTCCCTCCTTATGAAATTTAGTCCTCGAAATTGACATACGATACTGGTGTTTTGAAAAGGTGAGGATACCTCGCTTTCATTTCCGTTTCCAATTCCCGGTCATTTCTTATAGCATAGTTCCTCCACAAAACTTTAACTTGTGGTATGACCTTCGTCATGTAGGACATGCTCCTTCCTATCCAATATCTTGGCAGTACCTCCTCATCGTTAAGTCTTGGCTATCTCAGCGGTTCTAACTCAATAACGTGGTTCGGGTCTTTCACATATTTACGGAAGTGAGATATGTGAAACACATTATGAACACGAGACATACTTGGAGGTAACGCGAGTCTATAGGCTACATTTCTTACTCGGTCAAGAATTTGAAATGGACCAATAAATCGTGGATTGAGCTTTCCTCTCTTCCCAAATCTTGTAACTCCCTTCCATGGAGCAACTTGCAACAATACATGATCCCCTATACTAAATTCCACGTCCTTTCGATGAAGATCCGCATAACTCTTTTGTCGATCCTGTGCCATTTGTATACGTTGTCGAATCATTTGAATCTTTTTGGTAGTCATACGTACTAACTCGGGTCCCAACAATGTTGCTTCACCCACCTCATCCCAACATATTGGAGAGCGACACTTTCGTCCATATAATGCTTCATATGGAGCCACACCTATACTTGCCTGATAACTGTTGTTATAGGAGAATTCCACCAATGGTAAATACTTATCCCAACTGCCCTTGAAGTCTAGGACACAGAGTCTTAATAAATCTTCAAGAGTTTGAATAGTCCTCTCTGATTGTCCGTCCGTTTGAGGATGGTATCTGCGGCGAATCGTATAATCCGTGCCCTATAGCTATTTGCAAGCTAACCCAAAATCTTGAAGTGAATCTTGGGTCACGATCTGAAACTATGGATCTTGGCATGCCATGCAACCTCACAATCTCATTTACATACATACTAGCAAGACGTTCAAGAGAATAAGTCTCCGTGATCTGCAAGAAATGTGCGGACTTGGTTAATCTATCAACAATAACCCAAATAGCATTTATGCCTTGAGAAACCGTGGGAAGACCCAGAATGAAAATCCATGGTAATGTGTTCCCACTTCCATTTCGAATCTCAAGTGGTTGCAATGGTCCCTTAGGCACTTGGTCGCTTAGGAATAGCACCTTCTTGTACTTTCTTCTTCATACGCGCCATTTCAAGGGTTGGGTGGCTTGAGCAACCTTAAATTTTTCTATTAAAGTTGGCTCTGTCGTATACTTGACATCATCGCACTTTCGTTCCTACATATGATCTTCTACTCAACGCGTCGGCCTTACCACGTTCGCTTTTTAAGGATGGTATTGAATTGTGTGGTCGTAGTCTTTCAATAGCTCGAGCCAACGTCATTTGCCGCATGTTGAGTTCTTTTAGTGAAGAAATATTTAAGGCTTTATGGTGCGAATATATCTCCACTTTCTCCCCATATAGATAGTGCCTCCATATCTTTAAGCCTGAAAACATCAATGCCAAACTAGATCATGAGTAGGATAATTCCTCTCATATTCTTTAAGTTGTCGCGAGGCATAAAGCTATGACTTTCCCACATTGCATGAGAACACATCCTAACCCTTTGCCCTGAAGCATCATTTGTAGATAACAAATCCATCCGTGCGGATGGTATTGTTAGAACAGTCTTAAATAAGTCTCCTCTTAAGCTCTTGGAAACTCTTCTCGCATTCTTCGCTCCAAACGAATTTTGTATCCTTCCGAGTTAACTGGGTTAATGGAGTACCGATTCGAGAAAACCCTTCCACGAATCTCCGATAATAACCAACTAAGCCCAAAAAGCTACGTACTTGATCAATGAAACTTGGTTGCTCCCAACTTTGTATTGCTTCAATCTTTCGCGGTCAGCGGATACTCCATGTTTTGACACCACATGCCCAAGAAATGCTACTTCTTCAAGCCAGAACTCGCATTTCTTTAACTTGGCATAAAGCTTGTTTTCACGAAGCCTTTGGAGTACCAGCTTCAAAATGGTGCTCATGATCTTCACGACTTTTGGAATATATGAGGATGTCATCAATAAAGGCAACAACGAACTGATCCAAATATTCCTTGAATACTCGGTTCATCATATCCATGAAAGCCGCAGGAGCATTAGTCAATGACTAGGAATTCATAATGCCCGTCATCGCAGAGTTCTAAAGCGCGCTTTGGAATATCCTCGGTTCTAATCTTGATTTGATGATATCCGAATCGAAGATTGATTTTTGAAAAGAATTGTGCTCCTTGCAATCGGTCAAACAAGTCATCAATACGGTGTAGAGATACCTATTCTTGATGGTGACATGGTTCAATTCCCGATAGTCAATACAAAATCGCATACTCCGTCTTTCTTCTTTACTGAATAAAACAGGAGCACCCCAAGGAGATGTACTAGGGCCGAATGAAACCGATGTCCAACAATTCTCGTAGTTGGACCTTTAACTCTGAAGTTCAATAGGAGCCATTCGATATGGGGTTTTAGAAATGGGCTTTGTACGAGTTCAAGGTCAATAAAGAATTCAACTTCACGTTACGGGGTGAGCGGGAAGTTCTTGAAATCGTCGGAAAGTTAATAACAACAGAAATATTATTCAATTTTGGCGTGTCTTTATTCAAATCCATAACATGGGCTAAGAAAGCTTGACATCCGCTTTTTCAATAAGCGAATAGCTTTATGATTAGATATGATAGTGATGATTTTAATGGTTTAGTTGCTTGAATTAAATACAACAGGTTGTTTAGGAATATAAAAGCTAACAACCTTACGAAAACAATCAATTTTGGCATGATGAGTAGTTAACCAATCAATCCCTAAAATCACATCAAAAGCAAGTATCTTTAAAGAGATAAGGTCAATGTAAGGTGATGGTGCCAACTTGAATCAAACAAGATTTATAAATGATTGGATGTGATGAAAGTTTCTCTAACGGAGTTTCCACGAGATAGGTCAAAGTCTAATTTCTCCTGAGTCAAGTTTAAGCGTTGAGCACAAGTAGGAGAGATAAATGAATGGGTATGCAGGTATCTAGTAAAGTATAAACTTCACAAGAATTTATAAATAGCTTACCCGTGATCACCTCGTTTGGGTTCCTCGCATTTTGACCAGTCACAACAAACGCTCTTCCAGGAACCGTTGACTTTGACTTTTCTGGACAGTCTTTTGAGTCACCGTCCCCCATTGAACTAGGTTTCGCTCTGGTGCAATCTCGAGCGATATGTCCTTCCTTTCCACAATTATAGCATACCTGGAACTGTTGTGGGCAGTTTGGACTGATATGTCCCTCTTTTCCACATTTGTAGCATATAATCTGTGGTCGTTCTCCTCCTTTAGTACCAATTGCTGCCGGCACTGTCGTCTTCACATGGTCGTTGTTAACTCTCCTCTTTTTAAAATCTCCTCCTGACTCGCTTCTTCTATTTTCATGGCCATGATTACCACCGAGTGGTTACCATTTTTGTCGATCTTTTCTTTCTCCACCGGGTTATTGTTGTTTTGTTGTTGCTATCTCCTTATGATCCACGATTGTGGTACCTCGGTTGGCCGTATTCGTTATCTCACTCTAACAATTGAGCCCTATTAACAACATCCGAATAAAGAGAAAATTTATGAGAGATGATAATCTTGACGTATGTCGGGTTTCAAACCTCTCGAAACATCCGCGTCATCGTTCCTCATTCTCCACCAAATGAGGTGCAAACACAGATAACTCTGCAAACTTCGCCTCGTCTTTGAGACACTTAATCTTGTTGTTCTGCTCCGATCTAATAAACTCCACTTCCTTCATATGACGAACACTTTCGGGAAAGTATTTGTCATTAAATAGTTCTGAAACGCGTCTCCCAAGACATCTTTGAAGTCTTGGTGGATGGATGCGCTTCATGAACTCCCACCGATGATGCGCCTCGCCACGGAACATAAAGTTGGCGAATGGAACCTTCTGTTCCTCCGTGCATCCCAAGACATCGAATATCTTGGTAATTTGCTTGACCCATGTTTCCGCCATGATCGGATCAGGCTTTCCCTTAAATTCTGGTGGTCCCAACTCTTTAAACTACTTGGCTGTGACAACCCGTGAATTGCTATCATTTCCTCCTATGTTTTGAACACGAGTCTCCCTCATCTGATTTTGCATGAACTGCAAAACCTTCTAAACATCCCTCGTTCATCATCATCTTTCCCGTGGTGTTGTTCACGGGAGGAACATTACCAACTGTTGCACGCTTTTCCTCGTTGGTGAGTCTGAGCGTCTCCACGATCTCATTTCCACTTGTTAATATTCTCGATCGACATTCTCAAATACCGTCATAAAACAAGGGTTAATTAAGGAAATCAATATATCACATAATATCCCTATATCTTGACCAACTAACAAATAAGCTTAGGTAGGACACACTAGCAAAGGATTTACTTCGTCTCTCCCTCCTAGTTCTATTCCCCGATCTCACGCCAGAGATCATATCCTAAGCTCGATACCAACCGTGACACCCCCAAAATAGGTATACATCACCCATTACGAGTTGTCAATACACTGCAGTGCGAAACAACTACAACTTTATTATTACAACAAGAAAAAGCTGTGAGTTTAAATCTGAGATATTGCCATCTGACAATATCCACATACAAATAAATCCTCATCATAATTATTGATACATTATTTTACAACAATGGTGAGGACTAATAAACAACTCTCCCTAGAACCTTCATTCCATACCCAGGCTAAATACTCGCTATATTCTCGCCTCCCTCGAGAAGAAAATGGAACAAAAAGGAAAAGGGTGAGCTCGACTAGTCCGAGAAAGAATATTATGACTAAGATAATATACAACAAAATTATCGTTAGTCTTCAACATGAAAAAATATAATAGAATACAATAGACAACAAGTTTTAAATCAATATTACGATCGAAATAATAATTCATTAGAAGAGTTAAGTAGAGAATGCAAACTACTATCTTCTATGTATGAATTTTAAAGTTCATCGTCTATTTTTTATCCTCATAACATCAATCAATATATATACGGAATCATATATTCATCCTTGCACTACAAAAGCCAAGGACATTCACCAGTTAGTCATGTTCATCTAAACACTGTTCATCTTTGCACTTTTCTGCCAAAGATATTCATCAAAAATCATTCATCTTTTTACTACAAAGCCAAAGATATTCAATAATATCATCATTTAAGACCGAGGACGAAGAAAAAATATTTTAAAAGAAACGAATCCATTGAAACAAAATGACAAGGATTAAGGATTAAGGATTAAGGATTAAGTACTTTGTTTTATCCACGTCCAAAAATACCTCAAAAATAATCATAGTGGTGCAAAATTCAAGAATGATCAAAACATGGATACAATCAAAGCTAGTATCCGAATAGATATTTTGACGAAAAGAAAAATTTTCATTTTTCGATGAATAGTCTTAATTCGTGAATAATTGTCGTTATCGTGAATAAGAACCCTGTCACTAAAAGTTCCAAATTTGATAAAAAAATTCGAGATCAATATTTCAAAGACAATGATATTGAAGAAATAATATCATTACGAAAAAAATATATATCTCTTTACCTCGGAAGACAAGATTTTATCGGAATACTGAATATAGGCTATAACTTGAACTTGCAATCAGATAGCAATATTCAAAATACTCACAAGAATACGCTTCGATAATATAGAGAAAACTTGAGTTTACGTGTAATTTTCAATTCTAACCTAAGCACCTATTTATAGGAAAATGCTTAGAACACCAAAGCAGAAAATTTAATTTAAATATTAATATATATTATATTTTCCTATGCACACTTTCTAAGATCTGAAATTCAGCATTTTCATCACATGCAAGCCCCACCTTTAATGACAAAAACGTTTTTCATAATAAAAATAATTAAAACTTCCAAAAATCAATTATTTCGGAACTCCGAAACTTCAATAATTCACAATAAATAGCCCTTTTGTCAGAAAATTCAAATCTCGCGAGTTTTAATAGGAAATTCAATTCTCTACAACTTTACAGAAGAAAGTTTTTCCAAATTCCCAACAAAAAATGACCGAAATCCATAAACGAGCGATTTTTCAGGCTATAATCAAATTTCAGTCAATAAACGGGTCCACGGACATGTTTAACATGTTTTAAACATTTATTGCAACAAAAATACTCTTTATCCTTGGTCCATTTCAAATTCTTGACCGAGTAGGAAATGTAGCCTATAGACTCGCGTTACCTCCAAGTATGTCTCGTGTTCATAATGTGTTTCACATATCTGTACTTCGTAAATATGTGAAAGACCCGAACCACATTATTGAGTTAGAACCGTGCAGAGATAGCCAAGACTTAACGTATGAGGAGGTACCTGTCAAGACTTGGATAGGAAGGAGCATGTCCTACGCTACGAAGGTCATACCACAAGTTAAAGTTTTGTGGAGGAACCATGCTATAGAAGAAATGACCTGGGAATTGGAAACGGAAATGAAAGCGAGGTATCCTCACCTTTTCGAAACACCAGGTACGTATGTCAATTTCGAGGACGAAATTTCATAAGGAGGGGAGGTTGTAAGACCCCAAATAATTAATAAATGAAATTTAATTTCCTCTAATTATTATTTTGAAATAGTAAGGGTTGATGTGATTAATGTGGATAGTTATGGGTAAAATACGTAAATATTTCAAAATAAGCAAGTGGTTATAAAATATTCATTGTTGTCGGGGAATATTCGTTTGGTCGTGGAATATTCTTTAACGTCGGGGAATATTCGTGATGCTGACCAGTAAATTTTTTTGTGGGCCCCATAACGGAAAATGATTGGATGAAGAAAACGACAAATATAAGTTGTTTAAAAATAACGATTGTTGTTACCAATTATCTTTGTTAAAATACTCTATGGTTAAAACACAATAGCACACGGTATTGACGACCAATTATTGATTCTTACGTAAAAGGCACTACTAATAATGGTTACATAATTCTTGCTCAGATATTTTATTTTATTGATTTAATAATTGATGCGTTGATATTTTATATTCTTTGTTATTTCAATAATTGTCATTACACGTATTTTTCATTATCGAAGCAATAATTCATATTATCTCAATTATATTATTAGATAACATTATTGGCAATGTCTAGAAAGTTCTGCTCTAAGGAGATGTTTGGTCACCTAATTACTATGCCAATAAGGAGAAATTCTTATTGAAAGCCCCTCTTTCTGAGGAACTGCTCGTTTGTCAATATTGTGATTACAGAATATTATTTATGAATAATTAATTATTGATTCATATAATGAGAAAAATATTGATTTTATGTGGATATAGATGGAGAAAATTTTTAATGTGACAATTGTTGAAAATTAAAATTTTATCTTTTTACGATAAAATAATTCATTTAAATATATTATTATATTTTAATAATATAATAATAATGATATTTTATGATGAATGTGGGATATATGAGTATATGTGGAGGAGGAATATTTTTGTTACCAAAAATATTTAAAGCATGTTTTATGTGTCATGAACCCCATTTCTTGACTAAAATTTGATTATAGCTTTAAAATCGCTTGCTTTGTGGATTTTGGTCAATTTACTTTGGAATTTGGAAAACTTTTTCTAAAGTTGTAGAGAATTGAATTTCCTATAAAAAGTTATGAGTTTCAAATTTTCCGACAAAAGGGCTATTTATTGTGAATTATTGAAGTTCAAATAATTGATTTTTGGAAGTTTAAAATATTTTAAATAACAAAATGTTTTTTCATTATGGTGTGTTACACATGTGTGTTGAATGAGTGAATTCAGTTCTTGAAAGGTTAGGCGTAGGAAAATTTAATTTATATATTAATATTATATTAAATTTTACGCTTTGATGTTCTAAGCATTTTCCTATAAATAGGGTGCTTAGGTTAGAATTGAAAATTACACGAAACTCAAGTTTTCTCTCTATATTATCGGCGTATTCTTATGAGTATTTTGAGTATATTTTGAGTATTATTGCATGTCAAAGTTCAAGTCATAGCTTACATTCGGTGTTTCAAATTTAAAGTAATCGATCTTTCGAGGTAAGGGATATTATTTTTTAATGATATTATTTATTCTAATATCATTATGCCAAGTATTGATCTGAACTTTTAATCAAATTTGGAACTTTTAGTGTTGGGGTTACTATTCATGTATACTAAGCACTATTCACGTATACTGATCTATTCACGAATCATTTACACTATTCATCGAAAAATGAAAATTTTCCTTTTCGTCCAAAAATATCTATTCTCGATACTAGCTTTTATTGTATCCATGTTTTGATCATTCTTGAATTTTACACCACTATGATTATTTTTGAGGTATTTTTGGACATGGATAAAACAAAGTACGAATCCTTAATCCTTAATCCTTGTCATTTTGTTTCACTGGATTCGTTTCTTTAAAAATATTTTCATCATCCTCGGTCTTAAATGATGATATTATTGAATATCTTTGGCTGTGGTGCAAAGATGAATGATTTCGATGAATATCTTTGGCCGTAGTGCAAAGATGAACAGTGTTTAGATGAACATGACCAATCGATGAATATCTTTGGCTCAGAGTGCAAAGATGAATATTTGATTCCGGATATATATTGATTGATGTTATAGGGATAAAAGATAGACGATGAACTTTTAAATTCATACATAGAAGATAGTAGTTTGCATTCTCTACTTAACTCTTCTAATGAATTTTTATTTTCATTACTGAATATTGATTTAAAACTTGTTGTCTATTGTATTCTATTAGATTTTTCCCTGTTGAAGACTAACGATAATTTGTTGTATATTATCTTAGTCATAATATTCTTTACTGGACTAGTTGAGCTCACCCTTTTCCTTTTTGTTTCATTTTTCTTCTCAGGAGGCGAGAATATATCGAGTACGAGTCGGGGTATAGAATGAAGATTCTAGAGAGAGTTATTTAGTAGTCCTCACCATTTTTGTAAAATAATATATCAATAAATGTGATGAGGATTTATTTGAGTATAGATATTGTCTAGAAGATAATATTTGTATTCAAACTCACAGTTTTACTGTTGTAATAATAAAGTTGTAGTTGTTTCTGTACCATGTATTGACAACTCAGAATGGGTGATGTATACCTATTTTGGGGGCGTCACACATATCCTGACTATACAAACCAGGAAAGGTCAACATCATCAAGGAGGATTGATGATGGAATATGTTATACACATCCTCAAACAGACAAAGCTTTATCCCCATAGATCTCTTACATACAAGAGGCACATCTTCGGAATCAAGTCTGTATCAAGGATTAATGACTTTGGTGATAACCCCAACGTCAACATCCTAAAAGATTTGGATCACACATCCAATCTGGTCATCATTGTCAATCCCCAGTAGAAGCAATAAGGAGCCGACAATCATCCCCAGCATGTTGGGCAACAACCCCACACCCATGCATCATACATTTGCATCATGTAGCTATACATGGAATCATGATTATCTCTTTGCATTTCAAGTGTTTGAGATTCTTTATCCTATCCATGCATTGTATTGCATTGCATGAATATGATAAAGAGATGCATCTGTAGACACTTGAAATTTTCTGCACACCTATTACTGACATTGTAGGATGGCAGATTCGTCTTTCAGAGATAATCCTGGAAGATAGCTCACATCCAGTCCGGATACTACCAAAAGTTCAATCTCAACCCTGGAACACACACCGGGAGTAACAGTTCCAACCTCGGAGATAACCCCGAGGCATGCAGATCCAATACCGGAAATTCCACCGGAGAAGACCGATTCATCTCGGAGATAACCCCGAGGTATTCAGTCTCAGTCCCAACACTGGGAGTAGCAGTACCAACCTTGGTGATAACCCCAAGGAAGGCAGTTGCAGTTTCAGAAATAACCCTGGAAATGCTTGCTTCAAATGTACGCAATTAGCTTCACCCTCAGCGCTCACACCGAGGCACTCAGTATAAGACTGGGACATAACCCTGGGAAGACAGGCACACCTCATAGATGACACTAAGGACCTTCAATACTTGCAGCAGTCCAATCTCAGAGATTACCTTGAGCAACGTCTGCTTTATTAGCCTAAACCGGAGATAACCCTGGTGAGGGGAAAAGTCGTCATCTTGCTACCTTGACGCCATGACATACCGTCTCAACATTCCATACATACATTTCTACACAATGTCCCACAAGAGCCAAGGAAAACCAATCCCGAGTGACTATTACGCAGGGTAACGGATAGAATTTGAAGCTTGAAGACCGGAGGGCATCGTCCCATCTTCCTGACTTTGTACAACCTCTAATCCCATGTCATTACATAACTCTCAACAATGGCGGTCCGAAATAGGTCTTACATACCTCAGTCGGATGCCCGGATTGCAATTCTGAAAGTTCGAGCGGCATCACGTTGCCCATGTGCACGTACTTTGAGACGACAGAACCCGTAAAGCCCGAGGCAACCCCTGGCAGCCGCAGGTACACCTGCGGCCTATCCACAGGTACACCTGCAACTCTCCCTCTATAAATAGAGGGCTTGGGGTGGCCATTTTGTAACAGAAAAAGGCGAGGAAGCCCTATCAAATTTGCTCTGTACTCACTCTACACTGAGTGCTTTCTCATTTTAAACACTTGTGAACTCACATATAGCTACTTTTGTACTGGCGGGAGCCAAGTGTTCATCCACTTTAAAGATATAGAAGTCTTCTTTGGGTGCCCATTGTAAGCTTTCTCACACTTTAAAGCATTTCTCTTCATCTTTGCACACACCCTTCTTCACGTTGAGAGTCGTGTTGCGTGTGTTTACCCGGACTTCGGTCCATGGTTTTATTTTAGTTTGTATATACATATATATTTATATATATGGACTTACATTATCGAGTTATGCCTCGATTGAGCTTAGAATTCGGTCTTGAGCGTTTATTTGCTTTTGTATATATATATATTTATATATATGAACTGTGTGTCGAACTTTGTTCGATGAGCCTAGACTTATATCTGGAGTGTTTATTGCTTTAATATATATATATATATATATATATATATATATATATATATATATATATATATATATTATATATATTAACTATGTGTCTAACTACATTACGATGAGCACAATTTTACATCCTAAGTAGCGTTCTTTCGCTTTAATATATATATATATATATATATATATATATATATATATATATATATATATATATTTTTGTTGTAGGACTTTGTTCGATGAGCACAGATTTTACATCTCAGAAGCGTTTATTTGCTTATATATATATATATATATATGAATTGTTGTTTTGACTGCTCGATGAGCCTAGATTTTACATCCTATGCATTTACCGCTTATATATATATATATATTTCATCATCGCCTTTTTATTTATTTAAATGGCGGTTGATCGCTTTTACTGACTTTCTTTACGTTTTGTCCCTTTGGAGTTTCCTCCGTGGCGGTTGATAACTTCTGACTTTATTTATATTTACGATCACCCATGGAGGTGCTTCGTGGTGGCTGATCATGTCTGTGTGTGTATATATATATATATATATATATATATATATATATATTTATAGCTGCTTACTACTTTCATATCAATTGCGACATCAGGTGAGCCTATGAATCATGTGATCATAGATTCGTCTACTGAATTTAGATTCGGTTCCCATGATGGACCTTTTCAGCAGTAAGTAGCTTGTAAACTTATTTGTGGTGGCTGGATTTCCTCAGATGGTTTTCATACCCACGAGGAGTTTGGCACCATTTTGTACATTTTTTTCTTATATATGCTTCGCATCTCAAAAATAAAAGCAATCAAGCCGAACACTAAATAAACTGGAAGTGTAAAAGGTCTCAATTACTATTGAGCACAAGGGTTTGAAAAACCTCTTTTATAAAACATCACTGCCATATCTTGCTTAAAATTGAATTTTCATATAAATTCAAACCCTGTGTATATAGGTGCGAATGAGGCCTCGCACTACTTCCAAATAACAGCACATTGACCCACACACACACACACACACACACACACACACACATTCATATAATAGTTTCTTGAAAAGTGGCGGTCACCGTGGTAACACGGATGTCGGGGGGTGCCTAACACCTTCCATCCGCATAATCAAGTCCCCGAACCCTAATGAATCTCGATTTCACCGACCCGTTTAGCAGTGTCACATCACTGGGTTAATGTGTAAACATTTTCTCGGTTATGTTGGTACAACCATTTAAAAAACCAACTGGTGACTCTTAACAGTCCATCGTCGACATTACACATGTCGGACCTTTTTCACTTGTTTTTTCAAACAAATCTCACCTAACATGAGAACACCAAAGAATAAGTAACGAAAAGGGACAACTAAAAAATCCCGACGTCGACAGTTAAATCAATAATTGAGACGTCAAAGTTATTCATATTATTATTTGCATTATTGACGATGTCTAGAAAGTTCTGTCGAGGAAAGAGGTTTGGTCACCTAATTGCGCCAATAGGGAGAAATCCTTATCGGAAAGCCCCCTCTTTATTGGGAATGATCTAGTTTGTTAAATATTGTGAGTTATAATATTAATGATGAATAAGTTCGTGTTGATTACAGATGTTTTTTCATTTAGTTTTCTTTAATTCTTTTGTGACCCAATTGCCCTCAAAGGAGGTAATTCTGTGATTTATTGGTTTTGTTATTATTGACCAAACGGGCAATTAATCAGATAAATGAGCAATTAATTGCTATTAGTTTACATGCAAATTACTGTTGGTTCACATGTATGGAACTATTAGTTCACATGCATGTACTATTAGGGGAGGTGGTACAAGATTGGTAATACTTGCAGGACTAAATTAAAAATGGAGGTAAAGATGAAGGTACTATACTGTAATAATTTGAGCCCCTAAACGTGCAAATGCAATTATCGAAACTATGTTTTCCTATAAATAGAAGCTCATTTCTTCTTTCATTCTCACCAATTTACTAAGACTCACAAGAGCAACTATAGAGGGAGAAACTATAAAGAGGAAGAAGAAGAGTATTATGTTACTTTACTATTCCAGTATCCAGTCTTCTACTAAGGTAAGTGGTATTATTTATTTCATATTCGTAAGAGATATTAATTTTCGTATTCGTAAGGGATATTATTTTTGTTCAATATTCGTATGAAATAATACTTTCTTCCATACTCTGTATTATGTAAGTAATATTATTTCGTTTCGTATTCCTAATTCTACAATCTTCTTGTTAAAGTATTGCTTCTATACTCCGTGAAATTAGTAGAATATCCTTGAAATTTGCGATTCATCTAGTATCGTTTCACAAGGATATTTTTCTAAACATTCTTGATAAATTTTAAGCTTTTAATGCCGGAATACTATTCACAAAGTATTATTCACGAGGTACTATTCACAAAGTACTTTTCATGGGTACTATTCATGGGGTACTATTCACAAAGTACTATTCCCGAAGTACTATTCACGGGGTACTATTCACCCGTGGTACTATTCATGACAAAAATTGATTTCTTTTCTGTCCAAATCATTTTTGATACAATATTATTCTTGAATTTTTCTCCACAAAGCAGTATCATGTTGACAATTTGGACATTATTGAATTCTGGATAAATTAAATTATAAATCTTTAAAATTTATCATTTTCTTTCATTTAATTGTATTCTTATATCATTGTCATCATCCTCATGCTTATATTGTGATGAAAGTCATATTTGGCTCGTAGTACATAGATGGATTGTTGATTGGTATGATTATGACCATGGATTATTCGGTATAATCATTACCTGTAATATTACAAATGATGTGGTAAAAGTCCTCATTGGCCCGTAGTGCATTGATGGACAGTAGTTGGCATGATCATGACCATTGGTGATTACACGAATATCCTTGACCCGTAGTGCATGGATAATTCGTGGATGTGATACTAATTAATATCATTGGCCCGTAGTGCATGGATAATTCAGTGATGTGGATTATTTATTGAGTTGAGTCTCAGCGATAAATTAATGATAAACTTTTTAAATCATAGAAGATAGTATATACATGCACTACTTGACTCTTCTAATGGATTGCTTGTTCCGCTATAGTTAAACTTGTTGTTTATTATCAGTTTAACAATGTTGAAGGCTAACAATAATTTATTCTGCATTATCTTAGCCATAATATTTCTTACTGGGCTAGTTGAGCTCACCCTTTTGCTTTCATTGTTCTCTTCAGGAAATGAGAACGTAGCCGAGACTAGTCGGGGAACGGAGTGATGGTCCGAGATGGTGGCTATAATAGTCCTCACTATTTTATGAATTAGTGTGATAATAATTGTAATAAGGACTCCATTTCAGTTTGGATATTGTCTAGATGACAATATTCATGTAAAAACTCTCAGCTACGCTTTTGTCATATTGTATAAAAGAAGTTTGTATTTAAATTTTGTACCATGTATTTGGCGACTCAGAATAGGTGATGTATACCTATTTTGGGGGCGTCATAGCTGCTGAATCTTTTGTCGAGGTAATAGAAAGCTCTTTCTTGACCTCTATCATCTTTCTGTCCCAGCATGCAGCCCATGGCAATGTCAGGAACATGAACAGGGGAACACCATCCCTGGGAGGTACCAAAATAGGAGCATTGACTAGCTGCTCTTTGATTGTAAGAAATGCTTTCTGACACTAATCATTCCATTTCATGGAGGAGGTTTTTCTTAACAATTTGAAGATAGGCTCACGGGTTGCTGTGAGTTGGGAGATGAATCGGTTGATAAAGTTAATTCTTCCCAAAAATCCCCGTATTTCCTTCTTTGTCTGAGGTATGGGCATTTATGTGATGGCCTGGATTTTTGTGGGATCCAGCTCAATCCCTTTGTGGCTGACTACGAATCCTAACAACTTGCCTGATTTAACCCCAAAGGCGCACTTGGTTGGATTCAACTTCAAGTTATACTTACGCAACCTGTTGAATAACTTTTTAAGAGGATCTATGTGGTCTTCTTCCCTTCGGGACTTGACATTGATGTCATCCATGTAGATCTATATATCTTTATGCATTAGATCATGGAAAAGAGCCATCATGGCTTGTTGATAGGTAGCTTTGACATTGATGAGGCCAAACGATAACCGTCTGTAGCAAAAGGATCCCCAAAGTGTGTTTAAGGTAATTTTCTCACGATCCTCTTCAGAAACCATGATTTGACGGTACCTCATAAAGTAATCAGCAAAGGAGTACATGTCATATTGAGCTGTATTGTCAATGAGTATGTGGATGAATGGAACGGGAAAGCTATCTCTAAGATAAGCTTTGTTCAGATCCCTGTAATCCACGCAAACTCGCACCTTTCCTCCGGGCTTAGGCACGGGGACTATGTTTGATAGTCATTCATGGTATGTTGATACCATGATGATGCCGGCTTGAAATTGTTTCACAATTTCTTCTTTAACTTTTAAACTCCACTCAGGTTTTAATCGTCTGAGCTTCTGCCTAACTGTCTTGAATCCCTCTTTGATGGGGAGGCGATGAATGATAATGTTAGTGGAAAAACCGGCCATGTCTTCGTGAGACCATGCAAACACATCATGGAATTGGGTCAATAGAATAACCATGTCATTCCTTTGGTTTTGAGTAAGGTCCGTACCAATCTGGATTTCTTTAGGGTTTTCTGAGGTCCTAAGTTGAGAGAGGTAGTTTGATCAAGATTTGACTTGGGTTTTTCTTCGACCCATTCTTTGATCTCCTGAGGTATCTCATAGTCCTCTTATATTTCCATCAAGTCTGAGTCCAACTTTACATCAAAGTTACAGTCCTTGTGGAGGATAGGCACCTCATTAGCATGTTTAGGCACATCTAACTTTAGAGTCCTGAAACAAAATGCTTTCACTTAATATATGAAACTGTTTAATCATACAAAGTGTTAGCATGTAATGACAAAATAACTGCTAATACTATATAAAAAAGTAAGTGATTATTATTATTATCTGAGGCGGGGGAGTTTCTGCCCTTTTTACCCTCGTCGATAAATGCAAGGAGTGCTGCTCCAATTGCCAAGGGTGAAGTCCTGGTGGACGGCTGTGATGAAGGGGATGTTGTCATCCTCCTTCTCCTGAATGATGACCATAATGTCCAGAAAATCATCATCTGGAATGTCTCTGTTCATACCCTCAGTATGTACTAGGACGCGCATGTTTGATAACCGTCTTGCAATGTCTTGTTTATGCCTACGTTCTTTTTCCTCCACTTCGGGGTCTAGAATCAGGACTTCCTCTCCTTTAACTAGTATTGGCTTAGGAAACAACATAGCAATCACATGGGCAGGGACCTTTAATGAAGGCCGTACAGGCTCAACTTCTGTAGGTTTAGGCAATCGCCTTGAAGATGAAGGAACCAGTTTATGCTTGTGAGGGTTCCTGTGACTAGACCCAGTAGAATAGCCTAGTCTAGTTGTCCTTGTTTGACTAGGAACTTGAATTGGGCATTTAATGCCCTGATGATCCTTGCCGAACCCTTGTCCATGTTAAAAACCCAAGGATATCATCTCTTGACTTGCCGACATTACCTCGGTATAAACTCTGGGTATCAGAGGTGGTGCCCCAATGGGTTGATAGTGAGTGTTGCTCACCTCAAGGGCCTGGAAGCTGACAGGCTCAACTTCTGCATTGAAACTGATGAGTGGTATGTCACCTTGTTCAGGACATTCTGGCTCAACATTAACAATTATTAAGCTACTGTTAATGATGTATTTGAGCTGCTGATAAAGGGTGGAAGGGACAACTCTAGCCATATGAATCCACGTTCTTTCCAAAAGTAGGTTGTATTATGTATCTATCTTGAGTACATGAAAGGATACGCAAAATGTATGTGGACCAATCTCCACAGGTAGTTCAATCTTTATGACAGCATTTCATCGAGATCCATCAAAAGCTTTGATAATTGTATGGCTGTTTCGGATCTTGTTGAGATTGATATTCATTTTTCTAAGGTAGCGTAAAGGGCATATATTTAAGGATGATCCCCCATCAATCAAAACTCCTCCCACCATATATCCGGAGGACATAACCGCTATGTGCAACGGTTTGCAATGATCGGTCCCTTCGGGAGGTATGTCATCATCCGTGAAGGATGTCACATTGCTATTGAAGATGTGATCAACCAGATGATGGAACTTTTCAACATCCACTGATTTTGGCAAGTGGGCTTCTTCTAAGATTCCCAGTAAGACCTTCTGGTGATCCTCTGAGGAGAAACCAAGTCCAATATAGAAATCTATTGTGGAGCTTCTTTCAAGCTTAAAACCACCTTGGCTTCATTGTGTCCCATAGTACGGAGGAATTCTTTAATCTTCTCCATGTGAGCTTTTCCCTTTGACCTGATGGTAGGCTTTATCACCCGTTGGGGAATATACAGTAGATTTTCTTTCAACACTGCAGCAATTATATTGGATGTGGATCCTTCAGCCTCTCCATAATTCCATGGTACTTTCTGTAAGCTGACAACAGGATACTGTGGCCTGAATAGCAGTATGATTGGCTTTGGCGCAGCCACTTTCAAAGGATTTTTATCACCTTTGAGTCGAATAGGTTGAATTGTATGTGATGTAGTAGTCATGTCTCCCTCAGAGGATATAACTGCTATGACTTCCTTCTATTTTGTAGGAACTGTATCCCCACTCTCCAGTAATACAACATCATTGTCTGTCATTTATAGGACACCGCTGTCAATTAGGTTCTGAATAAGATGGTGGAGCCCAACATTCTTCAGTGTTGTGACCGTGAGAGTGGGAATGGTATTGACATACTCCATTAAAATCAAACTGTCTTGAGCGTGGGCTGATTGGAGGTAGCAGAGTTGTGATTCTTCCCTCATTGATCAGCATATGCAATATCTCTTCCATCGGTTGGCCTAAATAGGTGAATTCCTTTTTGTTGGCTAAATCCTTACGGGCTTTGGCTTTTGCTCTTTTTGCAATTTTATCCTCTAGTGTTTCACTTTTTGGAGTAAGTGGTGGGGTACTTGGAATAATAGAAAGGAGGCTAGCCTGCACCTGACTAAATAATTGACGTGTGACTTGGTGTTAATGAACCACCTGTTCTGCCAATTGATTTACTTGTTCGCTAAGAGCCTTCATTTTTCGTTCCATCATAAACTAGAACTGAGCATAATCCCATCTGTCAGCACTATCCTTGCTGGTTTGGTATGAACCACCCCCATAGTTGGAGCTCTGTCCACTGCTCCAGTTAATCATGTTAACCTCATCTTCTTTGTATTGAGGAAGAGGGTTGTCTTGAACGTGAGGTTGGTCGGGTTTGGTCACCACAATCTCACCATTGTCAATTAAATCCTGGATTTTATGCTTCAGGGCCCAACAATCTTGAGTATCATGTCCCAGAGCTCCAGCATGATAAGCACATGTCTTGCTTACATTAAAACCTTTTCCCCTTGGGTTGGCTGGTGGAAGAAGATGGGTAATTTTCTTCTGAGCTGTCAAAAGTTTGAGAATAATGTCGAGTGAGTCCCCTAAGGGTGTGAAAACTAGGGTACGTCTGACTTCTCCACTTTTCGGCAATGGAGGGTTTTAAGACTATGCTTGGAAAGGGGAATAGTTTCTCCTTTGAATAGGCATGTTTTGTTTGCCTTTTTATCCTTGTAGTATCAAGAAAACATCCTCCTCTTTCTTCTTATGGACCCTCCAGGGGTTGTTTCCATAACTTCCAGACTGAATGTGCTCAGCTATAGCTTTTAGAGCGGCAAGGTCTTAAATCTTCCAAGATTTTAATCCCATCTCGGTCATTTCTCCGTGTTTGGTCATTTCAGAGAATGGTTTGCCTATGCCAGCTAAAACTTTCTCATAGAAGTGAGCTTCTTGAATATCTATGAAGGTCATCACCATTTCAGACTCAGTCATAGATGGAATAACTTGAGCAGCCAGACGCCTCAATCTTTGGGCATACTCTCTGAAAGACTCATTGGCTTGTTTCCTGACCTTGGTAATTTGGTACCAGTCTGGAGCCATCTGAGTTTGGAAACTGAACTAACTGAGGAAAGCATGAGCTAGCTCCTCCCAGCTGTGAATCTTGGAGTTGTCTAATCAGGTGTACCATGCTCTAGCTTCTCCAGTTAGACTTTTCTGAAACTGCTGCATTCTGAGCTTTTCATCCTTGGCATAAGATCCGAGCTCTCCAATGAATACTTTCAAATGTGTGTAAGGATCTCCTAATCCATCATACTTTTCAAAATCAGGAGTTTTGAACTTTTTTAGATAATGAACCCCAAGGAAGATGCAAAGGTTTGAATATGAAACACTCTTGTGTGCTCCAATCGCTTTGATAGACCGAATGGTCTTTTCCATTTATAGGAATTTCTTCCTAATATCACCGGTGTCTGGATCTTCTTTGAGATGGATGATTTTAGGAGTTTTGTTGGTTTTGTCAAACTGAGACTCAGGTACTAGAATTTCTTTGTCCGGACCCTGATTTCCTCCATGTGCAGAGGATTCTGTATGTATGGGCATTTGTGGACCCTGAGTGGACTTGTGTAGTTCTTTAAGCAGAATAGCCAATTCTATAATTTGGTTGTTTAATTGTTCGAAGTCCTTGTGAGAGACAGGAGTAGGATTAGACTGGCCAGATGTAGCCATGCTTGGTTGTAGGCTTGTTGCCTTTTTGGATTTTGAACTGGTAACAGGACCAATTATTTTCCTACAAAAAGACTTATGTAGTTTAGTTTTGTAGGAATGTTACATGTTACGTAATGTGTCCGTTTAGGAGTATTATCCTGTGAAACGGATGTCAGTTGACAAGATAGAATGACAGGTTTTGATAAGAAAGGGAATGCATGTACACATATTCCTTTATATTTTCCATTACATTGAGATTTACATGGAAATGAAATTACAAGTAATTGAAATTACGAGTAATTGAAATGTGAAGGTATGAAGAGACTTCCCTCCGCATTTGGTTTATCAGAGGCTGACCTATCTTAGGCTACTCTCGCGGCTTTTTGGCATGAAAGTTCCCAAATTATCGCAATTTACTCGATGGGAAGTTAATCCGGTCTTTTAATTGGAGAGAATTTGGGTGGTGCCTTTCCTGAGCCTCGCTGGAATTAGTCTCCCTACGAGTCCAGTAATCAAACACCGACAGGATAGCCTCATGGTGGAGGGAAAACACATACATTCACATACATCGCGTCTCATCGTATGGAAATGATAATGTGTGCGAAACACTAATATCATAGGCAGATATAGTGTGAAGCACTAAGTGCAATAAGTAAATGCATTAGTACACATTCATTAAAATGTAAATACAACATCCACACACAAGCAGATAAATGTTTTGAAAAGCTATGATAGCTACTTAAGCCCTCTTACTGGATGTCCCCAGCAGAGTCGCCACCTGTCGACGTTGAGATTTTTATTTGTCCCTGTTCTGTTCTTGCCTTTTGGTGTTCTCATGTTAGGTGAGATTTGTTTGAAAAAATAAGTTGTGAAAAGGTCCAACATGTATATGTCGACGATTAGACTATGAGAGTCGCCAGTTGGTATTTTTAAATGGTTGCACCAACTCAACCGAGAAAAGGTTTGCACATAGACCTAGTGATGCGACACTACTTAATTGGTCTGTGAAACCAAGATTTGTTAGGGTCCGGGGGCTTGATTATATGGGGGGGGGGGGGAGGTGTTAGGCACCCCCCGACATTCGTGGTAACACGGTGATCGCTACTTTTCATTTTAAAGATTTATCTAAATGTGTGTGTGTGTGTAGGTCTATGTTCAGTTGTCTGGAAGTAGTGTTATGCCTCATTTGCACCTATATACAAAAGGTTTGAATTTTGTATAAAAGTTCCGTTTTAACGAGATATGACAATGATGTTTTGTAAAACAAGTTTTTTTAAACCCTTGTGCTCAATAGTAATTGAGGCCTTTGATACTTCCATTTTATTATGTGTTCGGCTTGTTTGCTTTTATTATTGAGATGCGAAGCATATTCGAGAAAATAAGATATATAGCAATGCCAAACTCCTTGTGGGCATGAGAGTCGTCTAAGGAAATTCAAACACCGTGAATAATTTATGTCGGTTACAAATTGAAAATGTCCATCACGAGATCAAAACTAGATTCAGAATCAATCTGTGATCACATGATTCCTAGGCTCACATGATAATGCAAAGATGTATGAAAGTAAATATAGTTATATATATATATATAAAAGTCATATATATATATATATATATATATATATATATATATATATATATATATATATATGAACAATTAACTACCACAAGTAAACTCAGGCGTGACGAAAAATGTATATATATATATATGTGTGTGTGTGTGTATATATATATATATATATATATATATATATATATATATGTGTGTGTGTGTGTGTATATATATATATATATATATATATATATATATATATATATATATATATATCGATCAATCGCCACGTAAGTAAACTCGAGTGCAGATCAAAAATGTAAGTATATATATATATGTGCAATCAATCACCACACAAGTAAACTCAGTTGGATCTGAAATGTAAGTATATATATATATATATGTGCAATCAATTGCCACGAAGTAAACTCTAGGCAGGACGTAAATGTAAATATATATAAGCAGTAAATGGCCACGAAGTGATCTCCAGGCCTGACTGGAATGTATATATATATATATAAGCGGTAAATGGCCACGAAGTGATCTCTAGGCCTGACAGAAATGTAAATGCACCGGATATGTCGATCCAGGCTCAATCGATAATTCGAGTATATATATATAAGCGGTAAATGCACTGGATATTATATTCGGGCTCAATCGAGATAACTCGGTAATAATATATATATATAAGTGTATATATATATATAAGCAATAAACGCCACGGATCGACGATCCGGGCATACACACACAACATGATTATCAACGTGAATAACTGTGTGTGAATAAAAATGGTGAAAGGCTTTAAGTAATGTGAGGTGTCTTACAGTGGGCTACCAAGAAGACTTCAAGTAGCTTTGAATGAATGAATACTCGGTTTTCACCGGTAAAATATAGCAAAACACAAGCTCACAAGTGTTTGGAAAGAGAAAGCACTCAGTTTAAAGTGTGTACAGAGCAAAATGGACAGGGCTTCCTCGCCTTTTCTCTCTTCAAAATGGCCACCCCAAGCCCTCTATTTATAGAGGGGGAGGTACAGGTGTACGTGCGGCAGCCACAGATGTACTTGCGGCTAATCGGGGTGCCCCGGGCTCCGTGGGCCCACCGTCTCGAAGTACGTGCACTCGTGCAACGCACTGTTCGTTTGAACCTTCACAACTTTCAATCCGGGCATCCGATTGAGGCGTATAAAACCTTTCTGGAATGTTGTTGTCGAGAGATACACAATGACATGGGATAAGAGATTGTACGAAGCCAGGAAGATGGGTCCATGCCCAGATCTTCAAGTCTTCAAATTCTATCAGGTGTACTATCTTGTGTAGTAGTCACTCGAGATTGGAGCTAAGGTTCTTGTAGGACACTTCTGTGTAGAATGTGGGTTAAAATGTTGTTGAGACGGCGTGAATGTGGGATCGAGGTAGCAAATTAATGTTTTTGCCCCTCACCGGGGTTATCTTCGGTTCTGGGCTGATTTAGCAGTCATTGCTCAGGGTTATCTCTGAGATTGGGCTGCTGTGAGTATTGAATGTGTTCATGGTTTTCTCTGAGGTGTGCCTGACCTCCCAGAGTTATCTCCAGGGTTGGTAATGAGTGCCTCGGGGTTATCTCCGAGGTTGAAGCTGACTTCTGGGGATTGAAACGAGCTTTTCTGAGGTTATCTCCGAAACTACAATTGCATTCCTCGAGGTTGTCTCCGAGGTTGGAATTGAATCTCTCGGGGTTGTCTCTAGGGCTGGAACTGAGTATCTCGGGGTTGTTTCCAAGATGGAAAACTAAGTATCCCATGGTTTTCTCTGGGATTGAGCTGATTTGACTTCCAAGGTTATCTCCGGAAGACGATTTTGCCCTCCTGCAAGGTTAGTAACATGAATGCAAAAATTTTGAGTGTCTACAGTAAGTGTATTTCGATTCATTAGGTAGTTAGTTGAGTCATGATTTCTATTGAATTCAACCTTTAATGTTCAATGTTCATGATGTTATCTTAAACTTATTATTTTATGGTGTTTCAGGCACTTGGGAATCTCATGGATAAGTGTTGGATGCAAGAAATTGAAAAAAATTAAAGTCAGGAGTAGTGTACCCCGTTCTACGGGCGTGGCATCTCATCTAAAAACCCCAACCGAAGCGAAGTACGACAACTTGAACATTTATTTTTGCAGTTACAACAACTCAACCCCTCATCTCCACTACCTGAAACATAACTGATACCCACTACCTCACATAACAAACCCATGAGGTCCTCATCTCTCATCCATCATCCCACACATTCCCCACTAACCCACTAAAAACCTACACTATCTCCTCTCTATAAATTCAAACCCTAACAACACAACATCTTAATCCCATTCCATACAATTTCAGTCATACTAGAGCTAGGATTCTTCAAGTTAGGGTTTTGTTAACAACAAGAAAGGAGAATAACAACATAGTGCTACCATCAATTAGGAGTTCATACTTCAGTTGAGCAATTATACTATGTGTGATGCCCCCAAATCCGGGTCTCTTTCAACCCGACAGATGGTGCTCCACCGTGCTACAGTTCACACAAATATTCAATTGAAAAAGCCTCAAAAGAATGAATCTATCTTATATATATTCCAAAACAATACTACCATTCCCTAGGTTCTTTATAACCGTTACATTTGTTTTTGTCATAATATCAAATATTATCATTACAAACCTATACTATTACATAGGTACGCTACAAGTTCGCTTTAGCCTTCACTTTATCCTTGTCGAATCCTTTGGTCATATCGTCTAAGCTGCAATCATATGGTTCAAGCAAGTGTGAGCATAACAAGCTCAGCAAGTACAACAATTTCATTTTTTTTAAAAGCATGCTTGAAACATAGGAATCGTATATCTTCAATAACTGGATGATAGTTACGAAGTACTATCAATAATTCAAAATAGCTTTCCTTTTCCTTCCAAACGTTTTGCAATAACTATATTCCGTAAATCATCAATTCTAGTTCAAGACGTGAACATCTTATAGTTTCTTTGAAAAGGACAACCCAACACGAAGTTCGTAAGTCCGGCATAGCTTACGAGTACATCTAGGTGATCAGCCTATAGTACCTTATATTGATCAACACTACATCCATTAAACGTGTATACATTTAAGTTGTGGCTACCTCACGTGCCCATCTAATAATTGATGAAAATATATTTGTTTATACATATTCAGGCTTATCTTGAATCCATACCAAAGAATTGGCATAGGATAACGTTAGCAATTCTATATTGAAAGACTTGTAAACAAACAAATCGACTTATCAAGATTAGTCTAGTCGAGTTAAAACGGGCATCGACTCTTTCTTTAAAACCATACATGCATCTCATAACTTGAATCATTTGAAAACCTGACTAACACGAAGGTTAGACAAGGGTTTAAGAAAAACTTGCCTTCAGCGTCTGCTACAGAATAATTACATTTCCTTTGAGTCTTTACAGTCTCTACAACACATAATCACATAACATACCACATTATGTCATGAATGAACATACTTGGTTCCTAAAGAATCTTACCCTTCTTCTCAATCTAATCCCGTATTAGATTTGTTATTTATTGGTTCCGGCTTTCCGTCATTCTTTTACATCATCCTTATAAACTTCGTTCTCTTATAACACTTAAGTGAAATTATTTCATTAATACAACTCAGTTCGAGTTAATCATCTTTCCTTATGGCTTATTAATGTCCTTACGTTATTAATCGAAACTCGATCGTCATTGGTTATGTGTACTTATTACGTATAGTTCAAGTTCATCTTTAATTGACTTTCTTTAACCCTAAGTGATCATACTTGGGGTTTAATTATAACTTAATAATGTTTGATTAAGTCCCCTAGTTCGTTACTAACCAATTTCCCTTCATCTCCTACTTGTAAAAAAATTTCATTGTTAAAGTTTTAGGGTTGGTATTGCATGGCCACGGGCTATCAGACTTTGTTGCGCTTATGCCGGCTACTTATTAGGGCTTGGAGACCGGACTCGGTGTGAGTCCCTATGTTAAAGGTCACACTGCAGTGTGAGTCTCCAGAAGCTGAAGCTCACTTTGGCGCTGTGGCGTGACTTACCTTTCCTCGATCAAGGCGCCAGTATGCCATTGCTCAAAGACTGAGAAAAAATTTTACGTAATTTTCTTTTTAGTGAGATTCCCGCCAGTAATCTCTTCGTTATAAGTCTGAATTGGTTCGTTCAAGAGCCTACGGTTCACAAATCATGTACTCTACGTGGTGAAGTAAGAATTTTATATATTCGACTTCATTTGCTAAAATTCCACCTATTAGTCCATTTTTAACGAAAACGATAAACGTTCGTGAATGTTCAATGCTCGTTTCTTCGTTCTAAGTCCGAATCTGACCATTTTCGAGTCTGCAACTCTATAATGACAAATGTGACTTGTCTCCATTGAAAACCAATGTTTCTAAGCTCAATATCAAAATTTGACTTCCATTCCGAGAATTTTACGAATTCGACGATCGTCGTCTAATCCTGTAAATTCCGGCGAAACTTCGTCACTTGAGATTTTTAAACCATTTCACTTGGATTCAATCCATTATACTATCATCTTGACATACATGCTTCGTTAACTTATAAACATGATAAGTTATTACTAGTTCATTGTGAATTTATGACTTATGAAAATATCAATTAATTATATTTTCATTTCTCATAACTTATGACTTCTTTTCTCATGATTTCCTATGGCTTCAATCTTTTAACCACCATCCTTGCTTCTTATTATCATACCATCTTTTTAAGAGAACATATGAAAAGTTCATATAAGTTCCTTATGAATTCATAACTTATTCTTGGTTTGGATTTCTTATTCATTACGTATACGGCTTATTAAGACTTAAGCCTTTGATTTATCATTCCTTAGCATATTAGTTCTACCATTACCCCCTTCTCTATGTATGGAAGAGAAAGAGAATCATGGTTCAAGATGGCTTACCCATTAATGAGCACTTGACTAAGCTTTGATCTTCTTCTTGCTAACTCTTCTTCTTCCTTCTTGCTTATTTGAATAATGAAATACTAACATATGTTAACTTATTCTCTCAACCAAATAAGCTCTCAACTTATAAGTGGGATGAAATGAAACAACCTCCAAATGAATGCACAAGCTCCCTATTTATAGAAATTCCTAGATGAGGGTATAAGGGACATAAAGCCACTCCACCTCCTTAATCACCTCCTTACTATTCATTGTTTTGCCCCTAAGTAAACTTGGCCTCCACACAAAATACTTGGCCACCAAATCACTTAGCCATTAAGTTATCTTGCTCCCCACAACACTTGATCATCACACTTACTTAATCATTAAGTATTCTTGCTAATCACATATATGCATTTTGTGTGATCACCACACTAACTTAGCCTTTAAGTTTACTTGATTAGCACATCAATTTCTTGTCCACCACTTTGGACTATCCATGGTTTGCCCCATGGTTTTAAACCATCCCCTAACCCATTGAATTATAGCTTGGGCCTTTAACTTAATTAACTTAACCTAATCATTTGGGCTTGCATTAAATTGCTTTGGGCTTGTAATTAAACAAACATTGGGCTTGCATTAATAAACTCACATTGGACTTAACCATCCAATACTTGGGCTCACATAATACTTAACAAATCCTACTAATTCCTTTCTTTTGGCGTAAAGCCTTATAACATATATTATACGTATAATTATCGTATTCTAACTCATATACTAATTCCACATATATGACATACCATTATTCATACATACTCGTATAATACCTCATATAGTATTCATATTCCTTACCTCATACAATACCTACGTATTATACAATCATCGCTTAATTCATTAATCACATTTCCTTTCCTTCTCCTAAATTATTTTCCTTAAACGTTAGGTTTTAAGTCCACATGCGAAATATTACGTTTTCCATAACTGAAATATTATTAGATATTCCATCTCACCTCGATATTCTATCGTTATGTATTTCTCGGAAGTTCAAAAATAATTCCCGAACAGAAATGCGTGAATAGTGTTTTTTGGAAAATTTCTCGGAAAACTTTTATTTTCGTCTTGGAAATTCGAACACTTTAATTCTACCACGTAGCCAAAATCGTACGATGTTCTGACATTTTTAGGTTAGAGAACGACATTCGATTAGCTTGCTCCATAAATAATCAATTAAATTCATTTAATAAAAATAAAAATAAAAATTTAATTCTCAAAAATCCGATTTTCTCGGGCGTTACACTATGTGTAAGAAAATTCTTGCAATTTCTCATCGTATATCACCATATTCGAAGTTCTATTACCATTTTTGGGGGTATTCTAAGTCGTGCACACCACGTGTTCGATAAATTATTTAAGTGAAGTTTGGGGGGATTTTGGGTTGAGTTAATTCAATGGCACCAAAACCAGCATCAAAGAGACAGAGAGGCGAGGGCTCAGGGAACACCGACTCGGGCCTTCGACAAGAGAAAATTCGTGAGTGCCAACGCCGCCGATCGATATGATTATCTAGTGTCTAAGGAACTAACTCCAGAGCGAGGCTTGGCACCCGACAACGTAGATGGCCAAATGAAGAGACAAATATATGAAAAAGGATGGGATAGGTTTACTGAAGAACCAGAGCCAGCGATCATCAATGTGGTGAAGGAATTTTATGTAAATGCGGAGGATAAGTCCCCATTCATTGCATTCGTGAGTGGTAAATAGGTGCCTTTCAGTTCTGAAGCTATTAACGAGTATTACAGCTTGCGAGCTCCTGAGGAATGCCAATATGCCTATTTTCGTGACCTTGATCTCGACTATGAGGAGATTTTAACAGAAATAACAAAGCTGGGCACCACATAGGTCAAGGGATGAAAAGGGGGCACAATCTTCCTCAGCAAGTACCTAAGGCGTTATGGAAAAATATGGTACGCGTTCTTGTGCGCACAATTATTCCTGACCACACATACTACTGCGTTGACAAAGGAGAAGGTATTGTTGCTGTATGCAGATGTGCAAGACTTCTTCATCAACGTGGGTGCCATCATCAACTTCTCGATACAAAGATTCCTGCGAGGGCCATTTTTTGGTGGTCTGCCACACCCATCCCTCATATATGGTATGTGCAGGCAGGTTGGAGTTAGGTGGTCCGGTGTTGAGCCTACCCAGCAGTTGCTTCAACTTTTGGACTCACGAATGAATGCATGTTATATAGTGTGGCCCGGGGGAGTCGCATCCAAGATGAGTAGGGTTTATATTTCCACCAGCCTCTGAGGAGGATACTGATGCTAAGGAAACCTCTGACGATGATGAGTTCCAAGCGGACAAGATCACGGGAGAGCAGGAGACTGAGGAGATGCAGCGAACTGGAAGATATATGTTCAGCTCTAAGTTTCGCAGCCTCCAGCGATAAGTTGATGGGCACAACAAAGAAGATAATAGACAGATGAAGAGACTGTAGGCCAGGCAGGACCACATGTTTGATGCCATGAACATGTCATTCGCCTCTTTGAATACGACCCTCTAAAGTTTAAACCCAAATGCTCAGTTTTCATACCAACAACCTGCATCAATGCCACAATATCCACCTTCTAATTCTGACAATGAAGAGCCACATCCACCACCACCTCAAGCTTAGATGATTACAGGGAAGTCCTCGTACACTTAATGATTTATTTTTACAATGAGGACATTGTAATTGTCAAGTTTGGGGGAGTAGTATAGTTTTATTGCATGTTTAATTTAGTTGTTATAATTTTGCATAAGTTGTTATGTTTAGTTTTAGGTTCATGATATGTTGCATTCATATAGTGTAATTATATAATAGTTTGCTTAGTAGTGTAGTTGTAAATAGTTTTATTAATATCTATTTCTGTTATTTTTACTTCAATATCTAAAAACAATTAAGAAAAAAGAGGGAAAAATGTAGTTAAGTACTGTGTTATCTTGCACGAGTCCAGCCGTTTGATGTGTTACAGTCAATTTTGGCCAATGATGAGACTAGGATTGAGTAGACAAGTATAGTACTGACTATTAGAACTTTGATGTGATCTTCTGTTATTAATTGAATCTTTTCCTGTTTGAAACTGGTATAATAAGGTTAGCACAATAATAACAACTATGTTGATTGATTTAGTTCAAATTGATACATAATGGACCTATAAAGGATAATGCTAGTTTGAATAAAAGAATGACAAGGATAGGTAGTGAAGGCAAAAATTAAGCAAGAACCTAAGTTTGGGGAAAATTTTGGGGTATATAAGCTTCATAAAAATAAAAAAAAGAGAATAAAAATTTTGGCATGCTTGTCTAGTTTTGTGGCCTTTGTTACTTGAGTAAGTAAGCCTAAGGGGATTGTCTTTACACCTAGTGCCCTAAGGTCTTAATAGTCTGGGAGTCGTTGGCCGAAAGCTCGTTAAGGTAGCATTGAAAAGCCTAAGGGAATAAGACATTGCATAGCCATGTGTATATGAATAAAATGGGAAATAAGAGCAAAAAACCTCTTAAATGAAAAATAAAGCATAAGTACCCTATTTGGACCCTTGATATTGGTAATTGTTTGATTTTAGTTGGATCTTGACTATTTTTGAAATTCTTGAGTTTACACTGTATGATGCCTTCAAAGAGACTTGTTATGTATTAAATTTGAATCAGTTAGCATGGGTTTTGAGCACACACGCACTATATCAGTGATAACAATTTAAGATTTGATGATTGATAGGAATTTACTGATTGGTTTTGATATGAAGTATTTTCATGTTTGCTTGATTTCTCTGAGGCCGGTTGAACAGACTTGTTTCTATCACCACTGCTGGATTTGTAGGCATATAGACTAGTTGCATTCCATTCCATTGTATTGCATTACATAGCATTTTTGTTTTATTTTGTGCTAGAGGACTAGCACGGGTTTAAGTTTGGGGGAGTTTGATGAGTGGGTTTTATACCTACGAATCGGCCTATAATTCGAGCTTAAACGGTGTTAATTCTTTATATTTATGATTCATTTACTTGTTTATTGTTGTTTTATATTTAGGTTTGGTGGTGTAGCATGCGTGGCTTAAAGGTGGTTTCGTGGCGAAACTAGGCATAAAATGAGCAAAAATTGGACTTCTGCATAATGACCCCCCGCCGAAGTGGGGGTACTTAGGCAAGAACAGAAGGACCCCTCGTCGGGGTGGGCACCAAGAGAAGAAAAACCCCCGCTGGGGCAGGGGTACGGGGAAAGACCAGGAATCCTGTTTCAATTGTAATGTTGCAGTGGTGTGAAGGAATCAAGTTGGTATGGTTTGGGACTGTTTTTGGCGTCAATTTGTGGATAAAATACGTGTCCTATGTTGGATAATAATAAGAAACAACAGAGGGAGATTAACAACATGCAATCAATTAACAATTTGAAGCCTTGATTTTGAGAAAAGCATTTGAGGAAGGATTGAAGGTCAGAGTCGCAAAAATTGCAGATTGGAGCTAAGAAGAAGGGTGGTTTTGTATTCATTCTACTTCTTTAATTCAATTATTATAATTTGGATGATGATTTCTTTTATGATTTCAATTTTTATTTCATTTGTGATGAACTAATTTACTTGTTAGGCTTATGACGGATCTTTATGGTTAAACGATGATTATGTAGCCTTAATTTTTGTTTAATAATCTATCATTCAGTTTATCTATTGTGATTTGTGCTTTAATTTATGAATTGCTTGATCACCAATTCTATGTGGATTTGTATGGACTCGAGAGATGATATATGAATCTAGACTTAATCACTTTAGCATGTGTTCTTGAATTCTGTGTTTGAATGGAATCTTGATGAATGTTAGGGTAGAGATATGCCTAGCATCACATGTAATCGGGTAGAGAACTTGAACTTAAACCTTATTTGATTATAATTCATATAGGGATATAGTGAATTAGTTGATTAGGGTGTTTGGCTTAATTCTATATAATTTGTGGATTTAGGTTAATATGGTATTAGTGCATCAAGAGATGGCTAGTTCTACTTAAGTGTTCTTGATTAATAAATTAGGATAGTGAATTGAATTGAATTAAGGTATAATAATTAGAGTGAGGCTTAAAGTGAAGTTGTAAGCCTAATTTTCCATTATTTGCTTGAAATTAAAGGTTTAGTTTTGTTGATTGCTTGGTATTTTTAATATTTTTAGTTTTTAATAGTTATAATCATTAAATTGGATAGTTTAATAAAATTTGGATTAATATAAAGCTAGTAATTATTAGGATTAATTATATATTATTCTCTGTGGGAACGATACTCAACTGATCACTGTATTACTTGTTGACCATGTGCACTTGTGTGAGCGTAATTAGATTTCGACCAATAATCTTCCCAACTTCCTTTGAAGTCTATGATATAGGTTCTTAACATATCTTCTAATGTTTGAATAGTTCTCTCACTTTGCTCATCTGTTTGAGGGTGATATGTTGTATTTAATCTCAACTGTGTTCCTAAGTGTTTTTGAAGACTTCCCCAAAAATTTGAGGTGAAACGTGGGTCTCGATCTGACACTATAGAAATAGGTACTCCGTGCCTAGAGATAATTTTGTTAATGTATAACTTGGCAAGTTGATCTAAGTTATGAGTAACCTTAATAGGTAGGAAGTGAGTTGATTTTGTGAGTAGGTCAACTATTACCTAAATGGCATTGTGGCCATTCTGTGTAGTTGGAAGGCATAGCACGAAGTCCATTGTTATGTGTTCCCACTTTCACTCAGGAATTGGTAAGGGTTGAAGTAAACCACTCGGCTTTTGATGTTCAGCCTTAACCCTTTGACACGTGAGACATTTATTTACCCACTTCGCTATTTCTCTTTTCATGTTTGACCACCAAAAGTGTTAACTTAAGTCTTTGTACATTTTAGTACTACCTGGATGTATGGCAAATTTAGAATTATGGGCTTCATTTAAGATTTCGTCTTTTAATGCTTGATTTAACGGAACCCAAATTCTATCTTCATATCTTAATATTCCATCCTTGTCTATTCTGAATTTGATATTCTTGATGTGAGTTATATCAGATTTAAATTTTTGACATTCCTCGTCTTTTTCCTGCATCTCTTTGATTCTATCTAGTAGATTCGAAACCCCCTCTAGAATGAATAACTTTTGGGTAGAGGTAGTTGGACATCCCACCTCAATTTCAAGTCTTTCAAAATCTTTTATTAACCCTTCATTATTGGTTATTACATTTAATTTTTCTTGGTTCTTTCTACTTAACGCATCTGCCACTATATTGGCTTTCCCTGGATGATATAAGATTTCACAGTCAAAATCCTTTATCAGTTCTAACCATCTTCTCTGCCTTAAGTTTAACTCCTTTTGTGTAAAAATATATTTCAGACTTTTTTGATATGTATATATCTCACACTTCTCCCCGTATAAGTAATGCCTCCAAATTTTCAGGGCAAAAACTATAGCGGCTAACTCTAAGTCATGAGTAGGATACCTCTTCTCATAATCTTTGATTTGTCGTGATACATAAGCAATCACTTTCCCATGTTGCATCAACACACACCCTAAACCTTTGTGTGACGCATCACTAAATACTACAAGGCCTCCTATATCATCTGGTAAGGACAACACTGGAGCCATGCTCAGTCGCTTCGTCAACTCGTGGAAGCTTTCTTCACATTTATCTGTCTAGACGTATTTCACCGTCTTTCGAGTTAAATTGGTTAGTGGGGTTGCTATTTTTGAAAAATCTTTTATGAAACGTCGATAATAACCTGCTAAACCTAGAAAACTTCTTACTTCTGTTGGAGTTGTTGGTTGTTCCCAATTCACAACCGTTTTGATCTTAGTTGGATCTACTGAAATTCCATTCTTGTCAATTACATGACCGAAAAACTGAACTCTCTTTAACCAGAATTCACACTTGGAAAACTTTGCATAAAGTTGTTCCTTTCGTAATATCTCTAATACGATTCTTCAGTGTTTGGCATGTTCTTCCCATGTTTTTGAGTATACCAGAATATCATCGATAAACACTACAACGAATTTGTCTAAGCATGGTTTAAACACTCGATTCATCAAGTCCATAAATGATGCTAGTGCATTTGTCAAACCAAAAGAAATTACAAGAAACTCATAATATCCATAGCGTGTCCTAAATGTTGTCTTCGGTACATATTCTTTTCTGACCTTTAACTGATGATAACATGTCCGTAGGTCGATTTTCAAAAAGTGTTCGGCACCCTTTAATTGGTCAAACAAATCATTAATTCTTAGTAAAGGATATTTATTCTTTATGGTTAACTTATTTAATTCTCTAAAGTCAATACATAATCTTATGGTTCCATCCTTCTTTTTTACAAACAATATTGGTGCTTCCCAAGGTGAAAACACTAGGTTGTATGTACTTTTTATCTAAGAGTTCTTGTAGTTGTACTAATAACTCTTTCAGTTCTACCCGAACCCTAGTAGATTCCCACCAATAATTTGCATCTCCTTTTAAGAAAAAGGTTGCAAAAGTTGCCTTTTGATTGTTATTAACATTGGTTATTAAGAAAAAAAATTATATCTCAGTGATCCAGATTTGTGCATGTAACGATTGCGAATTTTGTAATTTATTTTAAATATTTATTGAATTAAATATAAATAAATAAATGATGAAATTGTGATGTATTAATTTAGTTGAGTGTATATGTAAACTAAATTAATTAACGATAATATTATTATTTGAAGATTTAATTTAATAAAATAATTAAATTAAATGAACTGTTAAATATTTAAATGAATTGTTTGATATTTAAGAAAACAATTAAAATTAAATAAAGTGATGTTCTAGTTCAATTTAATAATTAAATTAGATATGTAGTAATTTGTTAAGTATTAAAATAATTATAATGGAATTATAATTATAATAGTAAGGACATAAAATTAATAAAAGTGTGACACATGGAACTATATAATATAAGTGTTATAAAAATAATTTAGAAGGGAGGAGTTTTGTGTAAACCAAACAAAGCCTTGTGGCTTTTGGTTAACATAACAACCAAAGACTTTTGGCCTAATAAACTGATAACCACAATTATCAGTTGGGTTATATTACGTATTCTCTTAAAAGCTAAGAATGGAGAAAGAGAGAAACATAGAGAATTGTTAAAGGGTTAGAGAAGAAATTGAGGGTTTTTTGATGTGGAAGAGGAAGGAATTGAGAAGCAACTCTATTATTTTCTTCAAGTAATCAAGGATTAAGGTATAACATATTCTAAATTCCAAATTTTTTCTTTGTAATATCTATTTTATGTGTTGGAATAGGGTCAAAGGTTTATTATATATACATGTAATCTGATAATTGTTATACATAAGTGATGTTGAAGTAATCAAATTTATGAAATTGGGTTTGAAGAGGGAAATTAAGATAACAGTGTTTTGTATATGTAAAATGGCTTAATTAAGTCCAAAATTTGATGTTCAATATTTGCTAGAATCTATAAATTGGTTATAAATTGTGATAGTACATCAAGAAATGAAAACAACGTAGTTGGAATGGTGTAATTTGGTTAAGAAATAAAGATTCGGCAATCGAATTCGCTAAAAGTGTTATAATATGAAGAAATTGGTAAAATATGATTTTTGATCCTTAAAAGTTAATTATATGTAATGTTTATGTTGGTAGAATTATGAAGTGCATGCTTGGTGATGTTATTACCAAAGTCTAGTTGTTAAGGTTTGTGAATTTTTGTAGTAATTAGGAAAAAATTGGGGTTTGGTTTCATAACAAGGGAAGCTGTTGTAGTTTCTATCTCATCTATCGCACAATTTGCTACGCATTACAAAGTTAGAAATGGCGCAATTGCTACCGTTAGGTTTCTGAAGTCACACCAAAGAATTTTACAAGTGCAAGTTAAGGCTTAGGACAAAGCAAAGAAATACTGCACTCACGAAGCAGAGGCAGTAAGTTCTGTTTAATTGCAGACCATTGTATGTAGACCTAATCTAATTTAGTGTGCATGGTAAAGATGTTAAACCATAACATAAGATACAATAACAGGTTGTAATGTAATGTAATACTAAATATGAAGTTTTTAAATGATCACTTAAACAAGTTATGTAATGAATGAAATGTGACATTTGCTAAAGTTAGGGGTGAATGATAAAGCTTTATGTTACACGATAGTGAGTTTTCATATTTGGGTGAGTGGTTAACCAACATGGTTAGACATTAAGTTAAAGTTATGACTTAGATGGTGGATTGAACTTATAATGCTAACGATAGTATAACTAATCGGTGCTGCTTTTCAATGGTATATGTAGGTTAATTGGCGAACGTTTATTATACTTGTGTAGCTTACACACGAGGCAAGTTTCCTAACTCCATTCTTTTTATAATGAATGCAAGATTCATAACTATGTTTATCTTTTATTGGTAAACGAGCTTTCTAACCCTAATTTATCAATATGCAAGTTCCTAATTCTTATATTAAAGTTGAGCAAGCTTATTGATTCCATCTTGTTTATGATGATACAAGCTCTTATTTTCTAATTCTTTACATTGAATAAATTTCATAATTCTAACTCTTGTTATTGTTATTCAAAGCATATACTGTTTAACTTCATCGTTCCAAATGAGATTTCCTAACTCTTTTGGATGTAGTACTTTGCATACATACCATGTCTATTCCATTGTATATTGTCACTATTCGATCTTTGACTTTAATATCATTATTCAATCCTATATTATTGTGTTGAACATTCAAATAGCAAGCAAACTCTTCTTGATTGGACTAATCTATACTTGATTGGGTGTTCTAAAATTCTAGAACCACTGCTAAGCTAGTTTCAAACTAAACTTTCTTTAGTGCTGAAATTCTAAAGTTAAACTGAGATGGACAACCCTAATATAAGGGATTATGTGCGTGTTAGCATTTAGATATTTGTGCACAATACATGGTACAAAGGGCTGATCCCCCTAAGTACGTAAGAAAGGGTCTGCATTGTGACACCCCCAAAATAGGTATACATCACCTATCTTGAGTCGCCAAATACATGGAACATAATTTAAATACAAACTTCTTTTATACAGTACGACAAAGCGTAGCTGAGAGTTTCAAAACAGATAATGTCTCGTAGAGAGTATCCAAACTCAAATAAAGTCCTCATTACAATTATTATCACACTATTTCACTGAATAGTGAGGACTACTAATGCAAACATCTCGACCGCTACTGCGCTCCCCGACTAGTCCCATTCGCTTCTTTTCCTGAAGAGAACAATGAAAGTAAAAGGGTGAGCTCAACTAGCCCAGTAAGAAATATTATGACTAAGATAATGTATAATAAATTATCGTTAGCCTTCAATAATGTTAAACTGATAAAATATAATAAACATCAAGTTTAACTGCAGCGGAACAAGCAATCCATTAGAAGAGTCAAGTAGAGCATGATATCTACTATCTTCTATGATTTAAAAAGTTTATCATCAATTTTATTGCTGAGACTCAGCTTAATAAATAAACCATATCATCGAATCATCCCTGCACTACGGGCCAAGGATATTCATGTAATCATCAATGGTCATGATTATACCAAATAATCCCTAGTCATAATCATACCAACAACTGTCCATCAATGCACTACAGGCCAATGAGGATTTTTACCACATCATTTGTAACATTACGGTCATGATTATATCAAATAATCCCTGGTCATAATCATACCAATCAATAGTACATCTATGCACGTAAGCCACATGTGACTTTTATCACAATATAAGCATGAGGATGATGACAATGATATAAGAATTCAATTAAAAGAAAGCAAAGGATAAATTTTTAAAGATTATAACTTAATTTATCCAGAATTTAATAATGTCCAGATTGTCAACATGATACTGCTTTGTGGAGTAAAATTCAAGAATAATATTGTATCAAAAATAATTTGGACAGCAAAGAAATTAATTTTTGTCATGAATAATTCCCCGGGTGAATAGTACCCGAGTGAATAGGACCTCGTGAATAGTACTTCGGGAATAGTACCCCATAAATAGTACTTTGTGAATAGTACTTTGTGAATAGTATCCCATGAATAGTATTTTGTGAATAGTACCATAAAAATGAATACTACTCATGGACAGTACTCCGGCATGAAAAGCTTAAAATTTAATAAGAATGTGCAGAAAATATCCTTGTGAAACGATACTAGATGAAGCGCAAATTTTAAGGATATTCTACTAATTTCACGGAGTATAGAAGTAATACTTTAACAAAATGAGAGTATAATTAGGAATACGAGACGAAATAATATTACTCACATACTACATAGTATGGAAGACAATATTATTCCTATGAATACTAAAAAAAATAATATCCCTTACCTCAGAAGAAGACTGGATACTGGAATATTGAGGTAGCAGACTTCTCTTCTACTTTCTCTCTAAAGCTTCTCTCTCTATTGTGACGCCCCCAAATTCGGGTACTTGAAACCCGAACTCGGTGCTTCACGATACCATTTCTATAAGCTAAATAATACTAATAATAATAACAATAATATAAAATTCAAAATTAATTTACATATGCATCAAAGTTTACTCCTAGGTACGAGACCTTTAAACATTCATTATCATTGTCTTAATAAACTTTAACTATTACACAGAATATTATAAATCTCATTCGAACAGCTTTCCTTTCCCCTTGTTCTTGCCTGAACCTTCTAGTTGATTATACTTAATTGAAAATATTTAAATTTAAAGCAAGAATGAGCATTTGATTTGCCCAGCAAGTAATAACAACAATATATATTAGCTGAAAGAATTAAATGTTTTCTTTGAAAGACACTTCAACAACGAATCAACAGTTGTGAAGTAAGCTGAACCAATAATAACAACATATACCTTCCATATGTAATTTTTGAAACTACGTATAGACTATAACTGGAGATCAGTCAACATACTATGAACATTGTTTTCTATTTTCGAAAAGGTTAAACAGAAATTCATCTGTAAACCGTCATAACTTACGAGCACGGGGGGTGATCAGCCCGTTATGCCTTGTATTGATCAATACTACATGCAAGAACGATATTATCGTTCACTCTATCCACCTTAGGTGCACAAAAGTTATCCCATATTCGGGATATTCATACTTAGTCGAGAATCCAAACCAAAATAATCTGGTTGGATACAATAACGTTCTATCTTGTTCAACAATATTTTTATGTCTAGCTGAATCAAATAGCTTAGAAGGCTTTTAAGTCAACGTATACATACTTGAAATCAATAAGTATGTATCAACATATGAATAAATTTAATGGTTATCCAAGTGGGGACACTTGTCTAACCCTATATACGAATTAACGAACAGAATAAATATCTAAATTATACAATAATACAATGATCGGATAGTGTAAGAACTTGTATGAATACAAAGATTTGATACATAATCAATAATAATAGAGTTAATAATCTGGCACAATAATAATAAAATTCTGAAACTTTCTTACTCATGTCCATTGCATAAAGTAAATGCAAAAGTAGGATACTTGCAAAATATAAAGAATAGTTCAGATACTTGCTCAATAATAATTGGAGTAAGTTTAGAAAACTTGCATGAATCACTTAGATTAACTTAGATTAATCTTTTATACACAACTACCTATCGAGTAATAAGATCATTCGCTTCAATTAGAATAATATATCATATCACATAACATTGCTAATTGCAAATTAAAATACATAACCTAATCACATTGTCACATATGTTTAACAGCTTATTGATTCACTAACAAACACATATCTAGTCAATTTATCTAAGTCTGGATCAATTTCTAAAATATTTGATGCAAAATTTAAGCGGCTTTATCGGTTAAATATCGAGTCTAAGACTCTATCGTAGTTCAATATCCGCTAAGATATTTTAAATATCACCATATTATTTTTTTCATAGTCTTATAATAATTTTTAAATAATTATTATACTTTATCATGAATTTTCAAACACTAGAATCATTATTAAATGATTTAAATATTAACTAATTCTATTATCATTAATATTTAATTAATATTAAACTATTAATGAAACCATTGCTAAAATATTAACGTTATTTATAATAACTCAAAATATTTTTAAAGTATTAATATTACCCTTAAATGATTTTTAAAACATTTAAAATCATTTTAAATAATTACCATTAATATTAGAATATTAATCTTTTATTTATTAAAATATTAAAAGTCATCGCTTATAACTTAAAATATTTTTAATTCATTTATTTCCTTTTTAAATAATTTTTAATTCAATAAAACCATTTTAAAACTATTTATTTAATATAATTATTAAATAAACTTAATATCATTAATATTAAATTATTAATAAAATTTACCTTTAAATATCAAAAGTTAGATTTTATAACTTAAAATATATTTAAACTATTTATTTTCATTTAAAATGATTTTTACAATATTAAAATTATTTTTAATTAATTTATTATATATAATTACTAAATAAATCTAATATCATTAATATTTAATAATTAATGAAACTTATCTTAAAATATTAAAAGTTATGTTTTATAACTTAAAATATTATTAATCACCTTATTATTATTTAAAATGATTTTTAATACAATAAAATCATTTTTAATTAATTTATTTAATGCATTTATTAAATAATTTAAATACCAATAATATCCAAATAAATATTAATATTTAAGAAAAATATGTCAAATTATTAAAAGTTAATTTTTATAACTTCAAATAATTTTTAAAACTATTTTTGTAATTTTCAGAATTTATTTACTATTTTTAAATGATTTTTAAGAAATTAAATTAATTAATTATAATAAGTTTGTCGCTAAAGCCCTTTGGCGACAGTAAGTGTCACCCTAGGTGTTCTTGAGAAACCCAGGACATTCAAAGTCAGTTTCGAGTAGCCTACTTTGACCAAGTTTAATTCAGTGTCTACTATGTTTCTGGGCTACCTAATGGTCAGATATTGTAGTGTTAATGTAATACTGCATGAAACAACAAATAACCAAAATATACTTCATCACAATCAAAAGTTATTAAGCTATGAACTAGTCATCAGCGTGTTCATCATGATTCCGGGTCTGCCTAAAAAAATTTAGTTATGGTCATTCAACGCTTTTGTTGACCTTAAATCAGTCAACCTGTACAAGGTAAATGTTTTCTGCTCGTCAGGTTGTCTAGATAAACTATCAGAGAACATGTTTCAATCCATTGTAGAGTCTAAACATAATTAATCAAACCGACCTAAGCTATTGAAAACGTTGTCAGAATTGTTCTTCATTTTTTGGGTTACCTAGAAATGAAGAACAGTTCGTGCAAGCATATTTGGGCTTCTACAACTTATTGTACTTGCATTTTTTTTTTTGATATAAGGTTTGCAGATTGTAGCCAACATGTAGGTGAAGAGATCTATTACATAAAATCAGTATAACAACAACAGATAAAGCAGATCTAGGCCGGTCAAAGGCAGTCAGAGATCAGTGCCCATCTGTTTCTGGGTTACCCAAAACAGAAAACGTGATCGTTTTACCTACTTTGACCAGACATTATTTTCACTCAGTTTGATGATTAGAATATTATAAGGTATACATATGAAGTCCATATAACATATTATAACTTAGATGCAACAAACATAACAGATCGTTAAACCACTGACAGATCCGAGCCCATGAAGTTCTTGTCAGAGCCTTATGCGAACGATCTGGGTTTTTTCCAGATTTGTAAAGTCATGCTCGGTCAACTAGGTTTGACCAGCTATAACTTTTAACATGTTCATGCTCTGGGCTAGATTCCAGTTTCAGATCAAAAATCTCATAGCACACTATATGTTCAAACATTAAAAACACTAAAATCATTAACAACCAGAGATCTACAGCCTCTGACTTTTGCTTGTCAGACACAAAAATCATTTTTCCCAGATTTTGAAAAATGACAAATCCGAGCCTCTAGATGTTATGGATCTAACATCTAGCAACCCAGATCACTTTTTTAGACTCCATACTACATATTTAACACACAAAAACTAACATCTAACATAAGATCAAAAGATTTTTTCTAATTTTTAGGGTTTGCACCTTTATGCTCCAATTTTGATTTCTATGCTTCTGATCTATTTATGGATTTCGTGGGGCTTGCTTTGTGACTGATCTAGCACCAGAATTTCATGGGTTTTAGATAGAGAAAGTCTTGGATGAGTGTTTGTGCAAAATAAGCTTGAATGTGACTTTTTCTCTCTCTTGAATTCTATGTAAACTTGTATACAATGCATGTGGCTGTTAGTAATGGCTGAGAATTCTAGTCTTGTAGGTTCATAGCTAGACAATAGGGTGGCTGGCCAGATTTTGCTAGATCTTGTCTAACCAATAATTCAACTAATGGGACAAAAGGGTATTTTAGTAATTTTATTTTAATCTCAAGGGTATTCTTGTCCAAGGTGCTTGAATCTAGGGTTTAATCACTAGATTTTACATCTTAAAGTTTCCCAAATAATTACTAGAGTTTGGACAATTAAAAATTAAAGTGTAATAAAATTTTAATTGTAAACACACTAATTAAATTAGGGTTTTTAATAGAAATTAGGGTTTTTAATAGAAAATTAGGGTTTTAAATAATTAGGTTCCTTAACATCATTAGGGTTTCCAAATTAACAATTAGGGTTTCCTAATTAACATTATAATTTACTAAAACAAGAATTAGAGTTTCTAATTTTAAAATTAGGATTTTCAAATATTAATTAGGGTTTTCCTAATTACAAAAATTATATAATACACACAAAATTCATATAACACAATTACTACATGATCTCAAATTTCATAACCGAAATTTAATAATTAGGGTTTCATAACACGATATGAGGGTTATGCCATAATTTACCATATTTGACCAACCATTATCAATCTACGCATTTACTATATATATTTAAAAATAATCGAAAAAATAAAATATAATTAATATTATATTATTATTCTCATCCTCGATCAATACCCAAATTTAGGGTTTGGATTCCATATCCGATTTATCTTTCATATACAACATCAATAATTAAGCTAAAATAATTAACTTAAATATTTTGAACAAATTCATATAATAAAATATTTATTATTATAATTCTAATAATCATTTCATATATTATTTAAATAATATAAAATCATGTTTCCATGGAAAATAATTAATAAAACATTTCTCTACTATAAAATTAATTAATTACTATAGTAATATAATTTGTAATGATTAATAATTCTAAAATTATTTATAAGTAATAAATATATTTGCATTTATCATATATATACTTGACACATATTCTCATCATTAAAATAAAAAATAAAAAAATTATATGCAAAATTTCTTATTTATTTATATGCAAAATATCGGGTTATTACATTCACCTCCTTATAAGGATTCCGCCTCCTAATCACCGCTTTTAAAAACCTCATACATACATAGGGTACGTAGCCTACACAATCATTGCAAGTAGGTCTCTATCATATTTGATTGAACAAATTTTTTTTTTTACCTATTCACCATAAAGCTTGTCTATTCGATAAAAAGAAATTTGATTTCTAAAAGAACTCAAATTCCTCCTCAAAAATTTATTTATAAAATAATTTACTATATAAAGGAAAATCAAATATATATACTGAAAAATAAAAGTTATTTGAATAATACACGGAGTTCCATTCCCATTTGCCCACAAGATCTTGGACCGCTATATTGAAGACTCGTATGGGTTGGTTTGTTGGTTGAAGTCGGTCATGTGATTGCCATAGTCCCGCTTCCTTTTCCCGTGGTTACACTCCCCGCCTCCATTTTCCTCTTTGGACAATCTCTCACCTTATGTTCAATGATCCACATAGAAAACACCCATTGTTCATCCTTGGGTCAGGGCAATTGGGGAGATATGACCCTCCCCCCCAGACTTGTAACATACAAACTTACCCTTCAGACACTTACTAGAGTGATTCTTCCCACATTTCCCACACTGAACTATATGCTTCTTCACACCTTCCTATTTCACCTGAACATTTCCAAAATAATTCCCTTTTTTTCATCCCTATTCCCACTATTAGTTTCCACCTTCACAACTCCTACAACCTTGCTTTTGTTCCTCTTCTCCTTGTTATAGAGGCTTATAGCCTCACTCCCTCCTCACCTATGATAGCCTTTTTCCATGAGTGCTAAAAAGTATTGATTTGCAACATCGCCACCTTGTTGTAGAGCCAGGTTTTAATCCCAAATTCGAACCTTCTTGCCTTCCCTAGCCTCCGTATCAACTTGATGCGAGAAAACCTAGCTAACTCATTAAACTTTGCATGCATACTCATAATGTACCATGTTCTCCTCGCTTTAAGTCCAGAAATTTTACCTCCATCCTAGCCTGCATGCTAGCTGAGAGGTAGTTTTCGAAAACAAAGTTTTAAACCTAGCCCAAGTAACTACTCCCTCTCCTGCCCTAGTTTGATTTGCTTCCCACCAAAAGTTCACCTCCCCTTTCATCATATAAGTGGATAAAGTGGTCTTTTTCCCCTCATCTACCCTAGCAACTACTAACACCTTTTCTATCTCGTTAACCCATGTCTGGGCTTCTATAGGGTCCGTTGTTCTCCTGAATTCTGGTGGTCCTACCGCCTTGAAGTCTTTGAAGTTTGCCATGCGATTGTCTGGTTGGTTCCCTGCTGCTGGTATTCCCTACTGCATAGCCTAAGTTACCATGTGCGTAAAGTTTTGCATTGGGTCTTGCGGTTGTCCCTCGGCGTTGTTGACAGATTCTTCTGCCCTTTGATTTCGTGTTTGTCGTCTTGGCGGCATTATCTGATTACATAAAATCATAATTTAACTTCCATTCTAAACCTTATTGTATAAGTTTAACATGTAACACAAGGTTTTATCTAAAACTTATTCCATTAATCAAACATTGATTCGTATTCATCAATTCAAAGTACTTTACATAACATAACACATACTGTTATCCCTTTGTGACCACAAAAGTCAGAAATTACTGTAATAACTTATACAAAAGTTTGAGAATATTACATTAGACCCGTACATTATCAAACATACATAATCAACTACTAATCCTACTAATTTCCTAAGTCACGGTCTTTCCTCTTTCTTTTCCCTTTCTTGCTTGGAGCTGCACACGATTTGTTGCTTTTGGCTCCTATTTGATCAATTTGGATTTTAAGCTTATCTTGTTCTTCCATAGTTTCTATTAACTCCTTTCGCAATTGGTTATTTAGTAGCTTTTCTATTTCCACAGCTTTTCTAGAGAAGAAACCTTGTTCTTCAAATTCTATACTTCCGTTGATTCTTGATCAGCTCCAACTTTAGTGTCTGAATCACTATCTGTTAGTTCCACCATTTCCGGATCTGGTACTACATTTTCCAATACCACCACCTCATCAAGGTTATCTGCATTATGAGCCTCTATTTCAGCTTTTGGCTTTGATATCGGCTCCTTCTTTACGATCAGAGAGTATCCTAATTCTTTTCACCTGACATCTACACACAACTTATCTTGATTAGTAAATAGTATATACATATAGCAAACAATAGTTTTATAAGAGTTATCTTTTATTTTGTTCAACGATGAATTTATTCAATTCATCTCCTTTTAAACTCTATATGAGTTATCTGTATTTTTAACGCTTCCCTCTAATCTAAGGTTATGGCCTAAGGTCGATCCCACCTAAAGTTTCTAACCCTAAAGCTTTGATACCAACCTGTGACGCCCCCAAATTCGGGTACTTGAAACCCGAACTCGGTGCTTCACGATACCATTTCTATAAGCTGAATAATACTAATAATAATAACAATAATATAAAATTCAAAATTAATTTACATATGCATCAAAGTTTACTCCCAGGTACGAGACCTTTAAACATTCATTACATCATAGATAATAAGTATCATTGTCTTAATAAACTTTAACTATTACACAGAATATTATAAATCTCATTCTAACAGCTTTCCTTTCCCCTTGTTCTTGCCTGAACCTTCTGGTTGATCATACTTAACTGAAAATATTTAAATTTAAATCAAGAATGAGCATTTGATTTGCCCAGCAAGTAATAACAACAATATATATTAGCTGAAAGAATTAAATGTTTTCTTTGAAAGACACTTCTACAACAAATCAATAGTAGTGAAGTAAGCTGAACCAATAATAACAACATATCACTTTCATATGTAATTTTTGAAATTACGTATAGACTATAATTGGAGATCAGTCAACATACTATGAACATTGTTTTCTATTTTCGAAAAGGTTGAACAGAAATTCATCTTTAAACCGTCATAACTTACGGGACATGGGGGATCACCAGTTATGCCTCAGATTGATCAATACTACATGCAAGAACGATATTATCGTTCACTCTATCCACCTTAGGTGCACAAAAGTTTTCCCATATTCTGGATGTTCATACTTTAGTCTGAATCCAACCAAAACAATCTGGTTGGATACAATAACGCTTATCTCTTGTTCAACAATATTTTTATGTCTAAATTTGAATCAAATAGCTTAGACGACTTTTTAAGTCAACGATACATACTTGAAATCAATAAGTATGTATCAAATATGATTAATATAATGGTTATCCAAGTGGGGACACTTGTCTAACCCTATATACTGAATTAACTAATGTAATAAATATCCGAATTATACAATAATACAATGATCTGATAATGTAAGAACTTGTATGAATTCAAAGATTGGATACATAATCAATAATAATAGAGTTAATAATCTGGCACAATAATAATAAAATTCTGAAACTTTCTTACTCATGTCCATTGCATAAAGTAAATGCAAAAGTGGGATACTTGGACAATATAAAAGAATAGTTCGGATACTTGCTCAATAATAATTGGAGTAAGTTTAGAAACTTAGATTAATCGCTTTATAATAACGCAACTTAGATTAATCTTTTATACAGCTACCTATCAGTAATAAGATCATTCGTTCAATTAGAATAATATATCATATCACATAGTATTGCTAATTGCAGTCAGCCCATAACCTAATCACATTCTCACATATGTTTAATAGTTATTGATTCACTAACAAACACATATCTAGTCAATTTATCTAAGTCTAGATCAATTTCTGAAATATTTCGGTGTACCGACGGTTTTATCGGGTAAATATCGAGTCTAAGATTCTATCGTGTAGTTCAATATTCATTTAGATATTTTAAATTTTAGTCATATTATTTTTCATAGCCTTATAATAATTTTTAAATAATTATTATACTTTATCATGAATTTTCAAACACTGAAATCATTATTAAATGATTTAAATATTAACTAATTCTATTATCATTAATATTTAATTAATATTAAACTATTAATGAAACCATTGCCAAAATATTAACGTTATTTATAATAACTCAAAATATTTTTAAAGTATTAATATTACCCTTAAATAATTTTTAAAATATTTAAAATCATTTTTAAATAATTACCATTAATATTAGAATATTAATCTTTTATTTATCAAAATATTAAAAGTCATCGCTTATAACTTAAAATATTTTTAATTCATTTATTTCCTTTTAAATGATTTTAATTCAATAAAATCATTTTTAAACTATTTATTTAATATAATTATTAAATAAACTTAATATCATTAATATTTTAAATATCAAAAGTTTAAATTTTTTATAACTTAAAATATCTTTAAACTATTTATTTTCATTTAAAATGATTTTTACAATATTAAAATCATTTTTTAATTAATTTATTATATATAATTACTAAAAAATCTAATATCATTATTATTTAATAATTAATGAAACTTATCTTAAAATATTAAAAGTTATGTTTTATAACTTAAAATATTATTAATCACCTTATTATTATTTAAAATGATTTTTAATACAATAAAATCATTTTTAATTAATTTATTTAATGCATTTATTAAATAATTTAAATACCAATAATATCCAAATAAATATTAATATTTATGAAAAATATGTCAAATTATTAAAAGTTAATTTTTATAACTTAAAATAATTTTTAAAACTATTTTTGTAATTTTCAGAATTTATTTACTATTTTTAAATGATTTTTAGAAATTAAATTAATTAATTATAATAAGTCTGTCGCTAAAGCCCTTTGGCGACAGTAAGTGTCGCCTTAGGTGTTCTTGAGAAACCCAGGACATTCAAAGTCAGTTTCGAGTAGCCTACTTTGACCAAGTTTAATTCAGTGTCTACTATGTTTCTGGGCTACCTAAGTGTCAGATATTGTAGTGTTAATGTAACACTGCATGAAACAACAAATAACCAGGTCATACTTCATCACAATCAAAAGTTATTAAGCTTTGAACTAGCTGTTAGGCGTGTTCATCATGATTCGGGTCATTTAGAAAATTTTAGTCATGGTCTGCTAACGCTTTTGTTGACCTTTTAAATCATTAACTGCTTCGAGGTAAATGTTTTCTCGCTTCGTCGCCGCAGCTCTAGATAAACTATCAGAGAACATGTTTCAATCCATTTTAGAGTCTAAACATAATTAATCAAACCGAGCTAAGCTATTGAAAGCGTTATCGAATCGTTTCTTCATTTTCCGGGTTACCTGTAAATTTAAACGATTAAATCTGTAAAAGCATATTTGGGCTTCTACAACTTGTTGTACTTGCATTATTTTTGTGATATAAGGTTTCCAGATTGTAGCCAACATGTAGGTGAAGAGATCTATTACATAAAATCAGTATAACAACAACAGATAAAGCAGATCTAGGCCGGTCAAAGGCAGTCAGAGATCAGTGTTCATCTGTTTCTGGGTTACCCAGAAACAGAAAACGTGATCGTTTTACCTACTTTGACCAGACACTATTTTCACTCAGTTTGATGATTAGAATATTATAAGGTATACATATGAAGTCCATTTAACATACTATAACTTAGATGCAACAAACATAACAGATCGTTAAACCATTGACAGATCCGAGCCCATGAAGTTCTTGTTAGAGCCTTCTGGGAATGATCTGGGTTTTTTTCCAGATTTGTAAAGTCATGCTCCGTCAACTAGGTTTGACCAGCTATAACTTTTAACATGTTCATGCTCTGGGCTAGATTCCAGTTTCAGATCAAAGATCTCATAGCACACTATATGTTCAAACATGAAAAACACTAAAATCATTAACAACCAGAGATCTACAGCCTCTGACTTTTGCTTGTCAGACACAAAAATCATTTTCCCAGATTTTGAAAAATGACAAATCCGAGCCTCTAGATGTTATGGATCTAACATATAGCAACCCAGATCACCTTTTTAGACTCAATACTATATATTTAACACACAAAAACTAACATCTAACATAAGATCAAAAGATTTTCGAATTTTTAGGGTTTGCACCTTTATGCTCCAATTCTGATTTCTATGTTTCTGATCTGTTTATGGATTTCATGGGGGGCTTGCTTTGTGGACCCATCTAGCACTAAATTTCGTGGGTTTTAGATAGAGAAAGTCTTGGATGAGTGTTTGTGCAAAATAAGCTTGAATGTGACTTTTCTCTCTCTTCTATTCTATATAAATATTAATACAATGCATGTAGATTTCCTTAGTAATGGTAAGAATTCTAGTCTTGTAGGTTCATATCTAGACAATAGGGTGGTCAAGATTTTGCTAGATCTTGTCTAACCAATTCATTCAAAATGGGACAAAAGGGTATTTTAGTAATTTTATTTTAATCTCAAGGGTATTTTTGTCCAAGGTACTTGAATCTAGGGTTTAATCACTAGATTTTACATCTTAAAGTTTTCCAAATAATTACTAGGGTTTGGACAATTAAAAATTAAAGTGTAAAAAAATTTTAATTTTAAACACACTAATTAAATTAGGGTTTTTAATAGAAATTAGGATTTTTAATAGAAAATTAGGGTTTAAATAATTAGGGTTCCTTAACATCATTAGGGTTCCCAAATTAACAATTAGGCTTTCCTAATTATCATTATAATTTATTAAAACAGTAATTAGGGTTTCTAATTTTAGCAAATTAGGGTTTTTAAATAATAATTAGGGTTTCTCCTAATTACAAAAAAATTATATAATACACACAAAAAATTCATATAACACAATTACTACAAATTTCCAGAACTCATAACCGAATCATTTAACAATTAGGGTTTAATAACACGATATTAGGGTTATGCCATAATTACTCAACCATTATCGATCTACATGATTTACTAAATATATATTTATAAAGATCGAAAAATTAAAATATAATTAATATTATATTATTATTCTCATCCATTGATCAATACCCAAATTTAGGGTTTTGGATTCCATATCCCATTTATCTTTCATATACAACATCGATAATTAAACTAAAATAATTAACTTAAATATTCGAACAAATTCATATAATAAAATATTTATTATTATACTTCTAATAATCATTTCATATATTATTTAAATAATATAAAATCATGTTTTCATGGAAAATAATTAATAAAAACATTTCTACTATAAAAAATAATTACTATAGAATATAATTTGTAGTGATTCATAATTCTAAAATTATTTATAAGTAATAAATATATTTGCATTTATCATACATTACTTGACACATATTCTCATCATTAAAATAATAATAAAAAAATTTATATGCAAAATTTCTTATTTATTTATATGCAAAATATCGGGTTATTACATCTATAGCTTCTCTTTCTATAATTGCTCTTGTGAGTCTTAGTGAATTGGTGAGAATGAAATATGAATGAGCTTCTATTTATAGGAAAACATAGTTTCGATAATTGCACTTTTGGAGCTCGAAATATTACAGTATAATACCTTCATTTTTAATTTAGTCCTGCAAGTATTATCAAACTTGCACCACCTCCCCTAATAGTACATCTTGTGAATCAATAGTACCTGATATTCATAAAAGTTGGGGTCTTACAACCTCCCCTTCTTATGAAATTTTGTCCTCGAAATTAGGGTGCGTATCTGGTATGTCGAAGAGGTGAGGATACCTTAACTTCATTTCAAATTTTAACTCCCAGGTCATTTCTTCAATATCGTTGTTTCTTTACAAAACTTTGACTTGAGGTATAACCTTGGAGCATAGAATATGATCCTTCTTATCCAAGATTTTAACAGGTACCTCTCCATACATTAAATCTTCCGTTCTCTCGTCCGTTTCTAATTCAATAAAGTGGTTTGGGTCTTTCATATATTTACGTAACATAGATATGTGAAAAACGTTATGAACACGAGACATATTTGGCTACAGTTCCTACTCGATCGAGGATTAAAAATGGGCTAATGAATCGAGGATTAAGCTTTCATCTCTTTCCAAATCTCGTAACTCCTTTCCATGGAGCAACACGTAACAACACATGATCTCCAATATTGAATTCCACGTCCTTTCGATGAAGATTAGCATAACTTTTTTGTCGATCTTGTGAAGTTTTTATACGTTATCGGATCGTTTGAATCTTTTTTGTAGTCATACGTACCAACTCTGGTCCCAACAACGGCTTCCCCACCTCATCCCAGCATACTGGAGAACGACACTTTCTTCCATACAATGCCTCAAATGGAGCCATGCCAATATTTTCTTGATAACAGTTGTTGTAGGAAAACTCCACCAATGGTAAGAACTTGTCCCAACTTCCTTTGAAGTCAAGGACACAGAGTCTTAATAAATCTTCAAGAGTTTGAATAGTCCTCTCTGACTACCCGTCCGTTTGAGGATGATATGCCGAACTAAATCATAAATTCGTGCCCATAGCTTTTTGCAAACTAACCCAAAATCGTGAGGTGAATCTTGGGTCTCGATCAGAAACTATGGATACTGGCATACCATACAATCTTACAATCTCGTTTATGTACATACGAGCAAGACGTTCAAGTTTATAAGTTTCTCGACGCAGAAGAAATGAGCGATTTGGTCAATCTATCAACAATGACCCAAATTGCTTCTATGCCTTGAGAAACCTTGGGAAGACCAATAGAATAAAATCCATGGTAATGTGCTCCCACTTCCATTCTGGAATTTCAAGTGGTTGCAATGGATCTTGTGGCACTTGATGCTCCGTCTTGACTCGTTGACAAGTTAGACACCTTGATATAAACCCCGCTATCTCTCTCTTCATATTGCTTCACCAAAATGTATGTCGAAGATCACAATACATTTTGGTACTCCTAGGATGGATTGCCAACGGTGTGTTGTACGCTTCCATCATGATTTTATACTTCAAGTCAGAATCGTTAGGAACACAAAGTCTGGAGTTGACTCATAGTATTCCTTCTTCATCGATTCTTGCTTCCGGAATAACACCTTCTTGCACTTTCTTCCTCATATGCATCAGCTCCAGGTCTGTAGCTTGAGTAGCTTTAACTTTATCGATTAAAGTCGGTTCTACTCGTATATTGGCCATCATCACATGGGTCCCTGGAGTCTTTAACTCTATCTCCATCCTTTGTAAGTCATACAAAATGGGCCTTTGCGTTGACAATACGCACTCGTACTCGCATATGATCTTCTACTCAATGCGTTAGCTACTATGTTCACTTTTCTAGGATGGTATTGAATGGTATGATCGTAATCTTTCAATAGCTCAAGCCATCATCATTGTCGCATGTTGAGTTCCTTTTGAGTGAAGAAATATTTGAGGCTTTTATGATCCGTATAGATCTCCACCATCTCTCCATACAGGTAATGCCTCCGAATCTTAAGCGCAAAAACGATAGCTGCCAACTCTAGATCATGAGTAGGATAATTCCTCTCATATTCCTTGAGTTGGCGTGAGGCATAGGTTATGAATTTCTCATGTTGCATGAGAACACATCCTAACCCTTTGCATGAAGCATCAATGTAGATTGTTCGTTCCTAATAGGCACAAGTTATCTAGAAGGGGGGGGTTGAATAGATATTTGAAAATCTTTTTGTTTTAACTTGTTCTTAGATAATGATTAAAAATTTACGGAATTAGTATTTGTTTTAATCTTATTTACCAAGCAATGGAGTTATGAGCGAGTAAGGCAGTTATAACAGATATAGCAGTTATAGTAGTTATAGCATGAATGTAAACGACACAGTTGTTTTTAAGTGGTTCAAAGTACTCAAAGCTCCTAGTCCACTCTTTTACTCAACGAGTAGGATATCCTCTAAGGATGTCTTTTACAATCTTCTGAATCACACAGATTCCTTCTAGACCAGCAGTCTAGGAACTTCTCTAGCTCACTCTTGAACTCTTCAAGTCTAGCAGACTTGGCTTTCTTACAGTTTACTACGAACTCTTCAAGTCCAGCAGACTTGGTATACTTCTTCAGTTGATTGATAGTTGTTGAGTTCTTGATGGTTGCTACTCAGTTGCTGTGTAACCACTGGTTCGTTAAGAACTGAGTAGCTGAACAAGCTTTGCAATATCTCAGATTGTAGAGTTGAGCTTGAGAGAGATGTTCACATTGTTTGATTAATGCTTGCTTATACTCTCTCTCATCTGTCTGATCTGTATATATGTGATGTTGAAAACTATCCGTTAGATCCATCCGTTGTGGAATTAAATGCATTTGAACTTTCTCAGATCGTGATGGAGACATTTCGCACATCTTCAATTACGCATTCGCCCACCGACACCGCAGCAGTCGCTTTCACCTACCACCTAAAAAGGTGTTTTGTTCCTCTTACCCATAGTACTATCCTTAGCTTCTTCAATACGCTTCTTTGTTGCATACTAAGGATATTTCATACAATTTGGGACTGATGAGTACTGCAGCATCTGGGATCCATTCCTCACTTATTGAAAACACAGATCATTCGACTCGACGTTTTTTGACGTGAGACAAATGATAATCTACGATTTGGATCGTGGTGTTCTATGATTTAGATCGTAGTGTCTTTTACATCTTTGCACACTACGATGCTATTAATTGAGAGCACTACGATTTCCCTTTAAAACCTTCGTACACTACGATCTTCTTTTGCTCGTGTTGTTGACTCTACGTTCCCGAGAGCACACTACGATCGTTGACTTGTAAACTTCATGTTTCCTTCAGCACACTACGATCGTGGAGTTAGCTCGAAAATCGTTGGGACCACTCTATGAAGTCCGAAGAGTCTCCTTCAAGGCAGTCACACTACGATCTTCAGGCTCTACGTTTTCTGCCTTGACTTCTACAATGTTGATCAAACTGATGCACTATGATTTCTTCAAGACTAATCTATTACATCTTAAGATCAACCTAACAGTTTTGATCTTTCTATCTATACATTCTTTAACAGAATGATACACGTTGAAAGCTTAGATCAGCCTAACAATTTTGATCTATCACTAAATCCTTGTACATATATTCATTTAAGGACCTTACAAATAATCATGAACACATGCATTAAAACATCAATTCATAATATGCATTCTCCCAACAATCTCGCCCTATTTGATGTTGACATAACCAAGGAGATTTGTTGTCATGATTATTAGTGACTAGATGCATTAGCAGGAAATTTAAACATAACTTAGTATTTCAGTGAGCAGCTAAAATTTCTAGAGAATAAGCATGAATTTATTGATGATCAGAAGATATTACAATATAGCATTACATCAATAAAACATTAAACTCTCAACTTATCTCTGTTTTCTTGGTCTCTTCTGTGGAGGAGGATTGACATACTCTTCAGCCCTTCTTTTCCTTTGAGCTTCCTCATTCCTTGCTAACTCTTCCAGCTCGCTTAGACTTAGAACTGGATTCTCTTCATGTCCATGAATGCATGATCTCCAAATGGCATTCTTATGCGTACCGTAGACATGTCTTGTGAGCTAGGAGTTGGCTCCTTATGACTCAGAGGAATAGCTGTAGGAATAGCTATTACAATTTCCTGTTGACCAGATCGTTGAGTCTGATGATGTCTTGCAGGAGGGCTTCGTGATGTCTGAGCATGAAATTGACTTCTCCCCTTTCTTGAGTTTCATGACCTCTTCCTCTTGCCTTAACCTCCTTGATCTCCTTTCCTTTTATTATTCTCCCCTTTATGTCAAAGATCAAGGGTTCGAATATCGTACAGACAAATAGATTAACTCCTCAACAAGCTCATTCAATTGGCTTTGGGTTTGAGCAATGTCCTCTCTATTCTCCTTGATCTGCTTTTTCACTTTCTCTAGCTTATTTATTTTGGAGGATCGCTTAATCATATCATTATGTCTTTGCTCCCGATTGGCATAAGATTTCGGAAGTCACGATGTAAGCTTTCAAGTTGAGAATATTGTCCAAAGATAATTTGATGTCGACGATCTTGGTTTTTTTGCATTTCAAGCACGACCTCTCTTTGTTTGGCAAAGAATCTCGAAATGGATCTCATCTCTCGCCCTCGATATACTCTTCGTAATCTCTTTGATAATTTCCCTTAGCCTCGTAGTGAGCTCAAGATTCATTGTACTAGGGAATTTGTTAGCGCCTTTTATCATTTGATTCAAAGCGGATGTTGAGGAGATCGAGTGGGATTCCGACTTGCTTCGATAGACTTGATCATCCTGCTCGAGAGGTTTCTTTTAAGCCATCCTTGGTAGGCGGGTTTGGGAGAGCATTATTTGATTGGGATTGTCCATTTGAGGGGTTCTTGGGAGATTGATCTTGCAAATTGTACAACGCAAGATCAAGACCGAAAAAGTCATGTGATGAGGAGGATGGTATATCACCGGAGGGGTTTGGGTTTAGATATCCGGGATAGGTGACTCTCTGATTTCAACATTGACTCTACGATGTGGCTTGAGTCCGGAATCGTAGAGTTGGTGATTTGAGGGAGTAGGGTAAGGTTGACTTCTTCCTCGGTTCTTCGCCATGTAATTTTTGGGATTCTCGTGAATCGAAACCCGATTTATTGGATTGGGAATCATTTCCAGCCATTTAGGAAATTCATAGAAATAGCTAAATGAAGATGATGGCAGCTGATTAACTCTAAAACTGGTAGGGATATTCAATACCTCAGGTTTGTCTTTTGATGAGGAATGGTTGGTAAGCAGCTTTTTGGCGAAGATGACTTTCCCTGAAAATCCATGAGCTAGAACTGAGATTGCTGGATATTTCTTGAAGCTCCAGAACACGTGATCCCATGATTTCAGGATTTGAGCTTGATGGTATGCCATCATGGGTAGGTAAGAAAACATTTGGTTGTATGTATAGCTTCGATCCATCTTTCCCTACACCAGTAATTTCAAGCTCATCATCATTATCATTTTCTTCCTCTTCTTTGGTTTCTTCTGAAGAATCCATTATCTCAATGGCCTCTGGAAGGTTTGGCATTGGTTCATCTCCATCTTGAGCAAGGACCACTTCTTCAGTTATTGGGATATTATGAGGCTCCCCCTCACTATGAACATCTTCTTGGAGGTTTAGAAACTCCCCCTTAGCTGGTAAATCTTCTTCTAAGTTCAGAGAGTCCCTTCCAGCTGGAACCTTTTCTTGAGCAGTAGGCTTCTCCCCCTCAGCCGATGTATACTCGATCATGAGAATTTAAGGAATCTCCCCCTCAACTGGAGCATCTTCTTCTAAGTTTACTTGGGATAGTTCTACTTTTGCAGCTACACTCTTGGCTTCCTTCTTCAGTATTTTTTCATTCTCAAGAATATACTTCTTGACCAAATTTTCTCCTTTCTTTCTTTGGGTTTTAGTCACCACTTCCGACTCTCTTGAGTCTTTATTTTGCCACGTTGATCAGCCACTCTTCTTGAAGCGCGCTTTTTCCATTTCTGCCACACTTGGCCTGGTCTCGAGAATGTTAGAGACTTCTACGATCGAAGACACTGTTGGTCTTTTGGACTTATGACCAGTCTTGTTCTTCTTTAAGATCTGTGAAATAGTGGCTTGATCCTCTTTAACTTCCTCTTGCTGATGCATGTTCCTTAGCCTCCTTAGAGTCTCTATGTTTGAGGACTCTACAGGAATGTTAGTTATAGATTCTTGAGGCTCTTCGACTTGTCTTGCCCTTAGCTTTCTCTTGCCCTTGCTTTTTCTGGAAAGAGCAGAGGGTTCTCCCTTGTCTGTTTCTTCTTCTTCTTCAACTTCTTTGACAACAGACATTCCTCCTGGAAAGCTTGCTTCCTTTTGTTCCCCAGCCTCCCAATCGGACTCATCATCATTCTTACATAATCAATAGGTTCATTTCCAGCCTCTTAAACAACTGATGTGTCATTCTTTGATTTGGGTTGATAGCTTCTCCTTCATCATACCCAATTTTGTCACCCAATGCAGATTACAGAATGATGCTAATGAATCTCCCATACAGCATCTTTGGAGTACTCTTTGATTTCTTCGAGCTGACGATCCACTTGTCGATCCACTTTAGTAATACAGCCCCATAATTGAGTTGAGTACCATGAACCAAAGCAGACATGAGCTTGAGCTGAGTCTCATTTACCGAGTCATGACCTGAGCTCTTGCAGCAGGTGCATTTCCCAATAATGTCAGCCAAAAATTCGTACCTTTGAGGGAACTCCTTTTTTTTTAGCCTTTCACAGAGGGATTCTTCTTGTGGTGTATTTTCTTCAAACCCTCTTGGAAGCTTATGCTGTCTAGAAATGGGTGCCCCACGTTCTTGAAACCTAGGGCCAGATTGAAGTTTTCTTCCCTTAGCATCATTTCAACTCCTCTTACTCGTGTGGTGATGGTGTTGTGTTCGTACACTCCATTCTTGTAAAACTCCTTCACTAGCTTGGGATAGATGAGGGTGTCGGTGCTCAACGCCTCTTCGAGACCCGCTTTCTTTAGTAGTGCTAAGGTCTTGTGAAATTTTGGTGGAGCATCCTTGAACTCATTGAAACAGAGTCTGTAGCCTGAGATTACATTTGAAGCAGCCATGATTCTGTAGTTGAGAAGTGGAATACGACTGAGCTTTCTCTTGAGTTAAGGTTTTTCTTTGAGAGAAAGAGAGAGATAATCTTTTGAACTTCAGATTTCAAAAAACACGGTTCCAATTTGTACTTGTAGCTTCTCACTCTCTTTTTTTTGACTTAGTGGGACAGGTGTCACTTTATGCTTGGCTCTATGATTTTGACTGTGCATGAATGTACTGATTTGCCCTTTGAGTCTTCAGTGCTCAGATGTCCTTAGGATGACTACGATCGTAGAGATAGTCTTCTGGTCGTTGAGTCTGTCCTGCGATCGTCGAGTCTGTCCGGCAGTCGTTGAGTTTGATCACTATTCGTAGAGTCTGTCGTACGATCGTTGAGTCTGTCCGGATCCTTGTGATGAGTTTTTGACTAAGCATTCTTTTTAAGGTAACTCAGGAAGGGCCAACCTCTTGGTGATTCAAGGTTAGGTTTGTCCCCGAGGCACCTCTTAGAGATTGCATTGTTATGAGGCTTATCATCACAGGATTCACTTTGCTTGTTGGAAGGGCTTTAGGTCATCGTCGAGTCTGCACTATGATAGTTGAGTCTTTGCTACGATAGTTGAGGTAGTTGTCTATTCGGCTCTACGATCATGAACTTCCCTTGATCATGTCTCCACGATTCTCGAAAGTACAACCTTTATATCTCGCTATGGTTAGCACAATCTAGAGCATACAGCCTCATGGTTGAAGATTTAGCATGCCTAGTTCATTTATTAACTTGTTAAATCTGGATTCATCTAGTGGTTTTGTAAAAACATCAGCAAGTTGATTTTCAGTAGGGATATATTGTAAAGATATAGTTCCATTTTGCACATGATCCCTAATGAAGTGATACCTTATTTCTATATTCTTGGTCCTAGAATGCATGACAGGATTATGAGTTATTACTATAGCACTTGTGTTATCACAGTGTATGGAATAGATTTGAAATCGAACCCATAGTCAGCTAGCTAATTTCTCATCCATAGGATCTGAGCACAAAGAGACTACCGTACCACAATATATTCAAATTTCTCTACAGTTGAAGTAGACACTGAGTTTTGCTTTTTGCTAAACTAGGACACAAGTCTGTTTCCAAGAAGTTGAAAGGTGTCACTGGTACTTTTTCTGTCTATTTTGCATCCTGCAAAATCAGCATCTGTGTATCCTATCCGTTCAAATGAGGATTCCTTGGGATACCATAGCCCCAAGTAGGGTGTACCCTTGAGATACCTGAAGATCCTCTTTACAGCAAACAAATGTGACTCTTTAGGGTTAGCCTGAAATCTAGCACATATGCATGTTGCAAACATTATATCTGGTCTACTAGCATTTAGGTATAAAAGAGAACCTATCATACCTCTGTATTGATTATATCAATACATTTACCTTTCTCATCCTTGTCAAGCTTGGTTGCAGGAGCAATTGGTGTTTTCATGGGAGAGGTTGATTCCATGCCATACTTCTTTAGTAAGTCTTTGATGTATTTGGCTTGGTTAATGAATACTCCTTCATCAGTCTGCTTCACTTGCAGTCCAAGGAAGAAATTCAGCTCACCCATCATGCTTATTTCAAACTTGATCTGCATTAGCTTAGAGAATCTCTTACATAATTTTTCGTCAGTAGAACCAAAAATGATATCATCAACATATATTTGAACTAGTAAGACTTTGTCTTTATGCTTTCTAAGAAATAGTGTGGTATCTACTCTACCTCTACCGAACCCACTTTCTATTAAGAAGTTAGTCAGTGTTTCATACCATGCTCTAGGTGCTTGTTTAGGACCATATAAAGCTTTGTCTAATCTATAGACATAATTGGAAAGAGATGGATTGATGAAACCTGGAGGTTGTTCTATGTAGACTTCTTCTTGAAGCTCTCCATTTAGAAATGCACTCTTGACATCCATCTGGAAGACTTTGAACTTCATGTGGGCAACAAAGGCAAGAAAGATTCTGATGGCTTCTAGTCTGGCAACAGGTGCAAATGTCTCATCATAGTCAATGCCTTCTTCTTGAGAATAGCCCTTTTGCCACTAATCTTGCCTTGTTTCTGGTGATGACCCCATCTTCATCCATTTTGTTCCTGAAGACCCACTTGGTTCCTATGACAGGATGACTCTTTGGTCTTGGTACCAATCTCCACACTTTCCTTTGTTCAAATTGGTTGAGTTCTTCTTGCATGGCTTCTATCCAACTGGAGTCTTCCATAGCATCCTCTATCTTCTTTGGCTCTATCTGTGACAGGAAGCTTAGATAGAAGCATTCATTCTGAGTAAGTGACTCTTGTTTTAACTCTTGCACTTGGATCTCCAATGATTAGATCCCGAGTATGATCCCTTGCCCATCTCGTTCCTGTTGGGACATCCGTCCCCGATCCTTCTTGTCTTAGGTTTTCAAGGTCTATCTCTTCTTCTTGGAGTGGAGGCTCATTGTCTTGGATGGACCTCTCTACGATTTTATTATCATGCCCTACAATTTCATTGTCTGGTACTACGATCGTAGTGTTGAGCTCGACGATTGCATTCGTAGTGTCTGAACTATCAGTCGTAGTGTCTAGAGGCACCGCTTTATTCGTATGTCGGTTTCATCAAAGATGATGTATATTGAGACTTCGACATTCGGTCAAAGGTCTTGTTGAACACCCCGTAAGCTTTGGCTGCCTGCGTGGCATATCCAAGAAAGATCCTTCGTCGACTTGGTGGAATTTTGTCGACATCGCTTTCCATTGTTGATAATATAGCATGCACAAAGAAAAGACATGGAAATAGCTAACACTTGGTTTCCTTCCTTTCCACAGTTAAATAGGGTGTCCTCTTGATCGTAGAGTGAATTAATGATCTGCTTTTGTGTGTAGCATGCGGTGGTGATTTTCCGCCTGTAGTATTCGGAAGATGAGTCATTCGCTAGTAGGTCCTTCCACCTTTCTATCGAGTTCTCGTTTTTTTCTTTCAAAGAACTCCATTTTGTTGAGGAGTTCGTGGAGTCGAGAAGTTATGATGATGCCATTGTCTCGAAAGCGTAACTTGTCTATTTCTCGAATTGAATTCTCTTCCATGATCACTCCTTATTGCCTTGATTTTCTCCTTTCTCATTCATCACCGGTCTAAACATTTTGATTAATTCTTGAGCTCGTTTCATTCTTTGAAGTTAGGAAGAATACCCATGTGAATCTGGTGAAGTCGTCGACTATGACTAGAGAGTATCTTTTGCCTCCAAGACTAGTCATTGGGATTGGTCCAAAAGATCCATGTGGAGCAAATTGCAAGGGTTTGTCAATGGAGTTAAGCGGTCTTGCTCTTGAATGAGCTTATGGTTTCCTTTCCAAGTCGGCGAGGCGTTGTATGCCTTTCCTTCACAAAGTTGAACTTGGGTAGGCCACCATTTAGATCTTTGATGCCGCTTTGGACATGTTTTTGAAGTTTAAGTGAGACAACCTTCTATGCCATAGCCACTTTCATTTCCTCGAGATGCTTTTGCCGTAAAACATATTGTCTCATCGTAGCTTAGTTGACCAAGATCTACTATGTAGACATTTCCTTTTCTTGTTCCGGTCAGCTTTATGGCAGATGTCTTCAAATCTCTGACTAGACATTGGTTGTTGAGAAATGTTACTTGGTGACCCTTATCGCAGAGTTGGCTGATACGTAGAAGATTGTGTTGGAGTCCTTCCACATAAGCTACTTTGTTGAAAGATACTGCACCATTGCCAGCAGAGCCATATCCTCTTTTCTTGCCCGAGCCGTTATCTCCAAAGATGACTGAGGGACCCTCCTTTTCTACATAGTTGGATAGTAGAGCTTTGTTCCCTGTCATATGCCTCGAGCAACCACTGTCCAGATACCATGTTGAGGTCGTGGAGCTCTTTTCCTGTCAAAACATTTGAACCTTCATTTTGGTACCCATATTTGCATGGGTCTTCTTTGTTAGTGCCTTTGGGGACCCAAATTTGTCTAATCTTGGGTCTCACATGCATGGAATTATAATAACACTTTGTAGCCCTATGACCATTTGTATTGCATATGAAGCATCTATTATAATGCATGCATGTTTTGTGTGTAGTGATTCATCTTCCACTTGGACTTGTGTGGTTCCTTAGTTAACCTTCTGTTAAACTGATTCTCTTTCTTCCACGTGTCCTTAGGTTTCATAAATAGTGATGAGTGTGCCTTACCTCTACTTTACCTTCCCAGTTGATTCGTAGAGTTGATTTTGTTTGACTCTACGATTCTTCGAGGTTGGTAAGTAGAGGTTGGATTACTCTTTTTCCTGATGAAACCTGCATCAACGTGGAGATCCTTTACTTCTCTGAGTATAACTAGAGACAGTAGAACAAGGTTGAACTGGTTCTTCCAACTGTGAGGATTTCACAAAAGCAATGCCTCTACCAAAACTTGATACATTACTAGTGCTAGTTTCCATTGTCTTTTCCACACTTAGCTCTAAGATGGATTCCCCAAAGCCTAAGCCTGTTCTGTCGAATGTGCTTCTCTGACTAGAGAGCAGGCAGTCCATGGATGATAAGGATCTGTTCCATGTAGAGATAGTCTTCTCTAGATCCTCAATTTTAGAGGTTAGCTTAGACTCTATTTGTGAATGATGTGTGTTTGTCTTCTTTAAAGTTTCATTCTCAGCTTCAAGCTTGGAGAGAAGATTAGTACTTAGAAGAGCTATTTCAAGCTCTTCTTGAACTTTCTTCTTCTCCTCTTGAAGAAGTGAATGATCTTTAGACAAGACTCTGAACCACTTCATGTATTGATGTAGGTTAGTGGTTATGCCATGCAAAGCAGTTCTCAAGTCACTTATATCTACATCAGGAGAATTAAAGTCAAATACCTCATCGATATTTACATCATGTATATTTAGGCTTTGTTTGTCCTTTGCATGTTTGGCCATTAAGCACAAATTGGCCATATGTGGTTCTTCCTCATCTCCGGAGTCTGTATTTGAGTCATTATCTGAATCACTCCACGATCCTTCGGCAACCAGACCTTTGTCTCTTTTCTAAGGCCTCTTGGTTCCTTTGTATTCTTTCTTTGCGTGAGATTTCTTCTTTAGCTCTTCTTTGATAGGCTTGTTGTAGTTGGCAATGAAATGACCAGGTTTCTTGTAGTTGTAGCATAAATCATTCATTTGTTCCAGTCGACGTAGTTCTTTGACTTTCTTTTGGCTTGGGATTACGCTTTTGTCGCATGAACCTTCTTAGTCTCTTTACCAAAGATAGCAAAGTCATCGTCATCGTCTTCATCATCATCGAGTCAATCTCTTGATGACTTTTGATGCACTTTCATTTGCCTTGAGAAGCAACACCTTATCCTTTCTTCTTCCTTCCGATAAGGTTTGGTAGCGTTGGGTCACTCCGCCAGACGTCGAGAAATTTCCATACGCTTGTTGAACTATCATCTCATTAAGATTCTTTGATTCTCTTATTGTCAGGGTCTTTGAATCCCACCTGCTCGGTAGGGCTCTCATGAACTTTATGGTTAGATACTTGTTAGGATAGATCTTCCCATATGCTCGTAGAGAATTGAGTAGAACGTTAAATCTTTCATAAGTTGCAGTCACGTTTTCTCCCTGCACATGAGCGAACATTTCATACTGCTGTGTCAGGAGAGACTTCTTGTTCTCTCTGACTTCTTCAGTTCCTTCGTGCATAATCAGCAGTGCTTCCCAAACTTCCGTAGCTGTTTTGCTCTTTACAACATTTTCAAACAGATCGTCCTCTAAAGATTGGAATAAGATGTTCTTTGCCTTTTTATCAAGGTGGATAGCTCTCTTCTTTGTGTCTGTCCATTCTTCTTTCACTTTTATTTGTACTCTGTTTGGATCGTCAATGGTTGGTGCAAGCTTTGTCGGTATATAGGGCCCATTAAGAACAGTCTCAAATAGATCTTCATCTATTGAGTCCATGTAAGCTTGCATCCTGACTTTCCAGTTAGCAAATTTATCTTTGTTGCACATTGGTGGCTTCTTTTGCCTTGCCTTCTGGATTCGCTTGGTACGAGTGCCATTTGGATCTACTAAAGCATGTAAGCTATAAAATAGAACCTGTTCTAATACCAATTATTAGTTCCTAGTAGGCACAAGTTATCTAGAAGGGGGGTTGAACAGATATTTGAAAATCTTTTTGTTTTAACTTGTTCTTAGATAATGATTAAAACTTTATGGAATTAGTATTTGTTTTAATCTTCTTTACCAAGCAATGGAGTTATGAGCGAGTAAGGCAGTTATAGCAGATATAGCAGTTATAACATGAATGTAAACGACACAGTTGTTTTTAAGTGGTTCAGAGCACTCAAAGCTCCTAGTCCACTCTTCTACTCAACGAGTGGGATATCCACTAAGGATGTCTTTTACAATCTTCTTAATCACACAGATTCCTTCTAGACCAGCAGTCTAGGAACTTCTCTAGTTCACTCTTAAACTCTTCAAGTCCAACAGACTTGGCTTTCTTACAGTTCACTACGAACTCTTCAAGTCCAGCAGACTTGGTATACTTCTTCAGTTGATTGATAGTTATTGATTTCTTGATGGTTTCTACTCAATTGTTGTGTAAGCACTGGTTCGTTAAGAACTGAGTAGCTGAGCAAGCTTTGAAATATCTCAGATCGTAGAGTTGAGCTTGAGAGAGTTGTTCACGTTGTTTGATTAATGCTTGCTTATACTCTCTCTCATCTGTCTGATCTGTATATATGTGATGTTGAAAACTATCCGTTGGATCCATCCGTTGTGGCATTAAATGCATCTGAACTTTCTATACTGTGATGGAGACATTTCTGCACATCTTCTGAATTATGCATTCTGGCCCACTGACACTGCAGGCTGCTTTCTCACCTACCACCTGAAAAGGTGTTTTGCCCCTCTTACCCATAGTACTATCCTTAGCTTCTTCAATACGCTTCTTTGTTACATACTAAGGATATTTCATACAATCTGGGACTGATGAGTACTACAGCATCTGGGATCCATTCCTCACTTGTTGAAAACATAGATCATTCGGCTCGACGTTTTCTGACGTGAGACAGATGATGCTCTACGATTTGGATCGTGGTGTTCTACGATTTAGATCGTAGTGTCTTTTACATCTTTGCACACTACGATGCTATTAGTTGAGAGCACTACAATTTCCCTTTAAAACCTTCGTACACTACGATCTTCTCTTACTCGTGTTGTTGACTCTACATTCCCAAGAGCACACTACGATCGTTGACTTGTAAACTTCATGTTTCCTTCAGCACACTACGATTGTGGAGTTAGCTCGGTAATCGTTGGGACCACTCTACGAAGTCCGAAGAGTCTCCTTCAACGCAGGCACACTACGATCTTCAGGCTCTACGTTTTCTGCCTTGACTTCTGCAATGTTGATCAAACTGATGCACTATGATTTCTTCAAGACTAATCTATTACATCTTAAGATCAACCTAACAGTTTTGATCTTTCTATCTATACATTCTTTAACAGAATGATACACATTGAACCCTTAGATCAGCCTAACAATTTTGATCTATCACTAAGTCCTTGTACATATATTCATTTAAGGACCTTACAAATAATCATGAACACATGCATTAAAACATCAAATCATAATATGCATTTTCCCAACATAGATGACAAATCCCTCCGAGCCAGATGGTATTGTCAGAACAAGTGCTAAAATGAGTCTCCTCTTGAGTTCTTGAAAACTCTTCTCATATTCCTCGCTCCAACCGAATTTTATATCTTTCCGAGTCAGCTGAGTTAATGGAGTAGTGATTAGAGAAAACCCTTCTACAAATCTCCGATAATAACCAGCTAAGCCGAGAAAGCTACGTACTTCGGTCACTGAACTAGGTTGCTCCCAGCTTTGAATTGCTTCAATCTTTGCCGGGTCAACAGATATTCCATGATTTGATATCACGTGCCCAAGGAATTCTACTTCCTCAAGCCAGAACTGGCATTTCTTTAACTTGGCATATAACTTGTTTTCACGAAGCTTTTGGAGTATCAGCCTCAAGTGTTGCGCATGATCTTCACGACTTTTGGAGTAAATGAGGATGTCATCAATAAAGACGACCACAAAGTGATCCAAATATTCCTTGAATACTCGGTTCATCATATCCATGAAGGCAGCAAGAGCATTAGTCAATCCAAAAGATATGACTAGGAATTCGTAATGTTCGTACCGAGTTCTGAAAGTAGTCTTTGGAATGTCATCAGTTTTAATCTTCAACTGATGATATCCAGAACGAAGATCGATCTTTGAAAAGAATTTGGCACCTTGCAACTGGTCAAACAGGTCATCAATGCGAGGCAACGGGTACCTATTTTTGATGGTGACATGATTCAACTCCTGATAATCAATACAAAGTCGCATACTTCCATCTTTCTTCTTCATGAATAGAAAAAGAGCACCCCAAAGGGACGTACTAGGTCGAATGAAACCAATGTCTAACAATTCCTACAGTTGGGTTTTTAACTCCTGAAGTTCAATAGGAGCCATTCGATATGGGGCTTTGGAAATGGGTTTTGTACCAGGTTCAAGATCAATACCAAACTCGATTTCATGCTCCGGGGGTAGGCCAAGAAGTTCTTCGGGGAATACGTCAGGAAATTTATTAACAATAGAAATATCATTCAAATCTAATTTTTTTTTTAAATCTGTGACATGAGCTAAGAAAGCTTGACATCCATTTTTCAATAAACGAATAGCTTTATTGCTTGAGATGACCGTGATTGATTTTAATGGTTTGGTTGCTTGAATTCACATAATAGGTTGATTAGGAATATGAAAACTAACAACCAATCAATCAATCCCTAGAATCATGTCAAATGCAAGTATTTTTAAGGAGATAAGATCGACAGGTAACGTGCGGTTACCGATTTGAATCAAACAAGGCTTATAAACAGTGGATGTACTGAAGGTTTCTCCCAACGGAGTTTCAACAGATAAGTCAAAGTCTAATTTCTCCGGAGTCAAATTTAAACGTTGAGTGCAAGTAGGAGAAATAAAAGAATGGGTAGAACCGGTATCAAATAAGGTATAGACTTCGCTATAGTTTATGATTAGTTTACCCGTGATCACCTCGTTTGGATTCCTTGATTTTTGGGAGGTTACGACAAATGCTCTCCCTTGAACTACCGGTTTTGTCTTGTCTGAGACGGCCTTTGATGCCTCCATCCAAGCTGGACTTGACTTTGGTGCACGACAAAATGGGGCTAGGTGACCTTCTCTTCCACAATTGTAACATGCTTTCGACTGTTGCGTACAGTTTGGATTGATGTCCCTCCCCTCCGCATTTGTAACATACGACCGGCAGTCGTTCTCCTTCCTTAACAATAGGTGCTGGTGCTGACGTCCTTCCATCATTATTGAATCTCCTCTTCTTAAAACTCCCACTTTTATTGTCTTGGCCATGATTACCACCGAAGTGGTTACCATTTCTGGCATGTTGATTCCCTCCACGTTTGTTGTCACCGCTTCAATGACTGTTACCACTTGTATTATCGTTTTGTCGGCTGCTCTCTCTTGGTTGGGTTAACTCGTTATCGCGCTCTAATAATTGAGCCCTATTTACAATATCTGAATACAAACACAGTTTGTGAAAAATTAAGTATTGACGTATCTCGGGTTTCAAACCTCTTAGAAACATCCGCGTCATTCTCTCCTCATTATCAACCAAGCGGGATGCAAACCGGGACAACTCGGCAAACTTAGCTTCGTATTATGACACGATCATATTGTTCTGCTCCAGCTTGAGGAACTCTACCTCCTTCATGTGATGAATACTTTCGGGAAAGTACTTGTCGTTGTATTTCTTGGAATTTCTCCCAAGACATCTTTAGTGCTGCAGGTTGAGTACGCTTTACCGATTCCCACCAGTAATCTGTCTCTCCTCGCAACATAAAGGTGGCAAAGGGAACCTTTTTCTCCTCGGAGCATCCCAAGACATCAAATATCTTGGTGATCTGCTTTATCCATATCTCTGCCTTAAGTGGTTTTGGCTCTTCAATAAACTCCAGTGTTCCCAGCTCCTTGAACTGTTTAGCAGTGACCGTCAGAGAGTTATCATTGTTTCCACCTGCATTTTAAATAGGAGCCACTCTCGCTTGATGTTGCATGAATTGCATAAAGCCTGTGAACATCCCATCGTTCATCATTTGGTCAGCGTTGTTGTTTTCTTGAGGATTATTTCCATCCTGATGTACATTATCCTGAGTATTGATCGTTGGTGACTCAACGGTCTTATGTGCTTCATTTCTTATCTTAACATTTCGGATGCCATTTTCAAATACTACCACAAAACAAGGCTTAATTGACATGTCACATATTATCCCTATACTCTAACCAACCAATTAAATACCAAATAAACTTAGGTAGGTCATACTAGCGAAGGAATTCCCCGTCTCTCCCCTCCTAGTTCTTGTCTCACATCTCAGCCAGGGATCATATCCTTAAGCTTTGATAACAACTGTGATGCCCCCAAAATAGGTAAACATCACCCATCTTGAGTCGCCAAATACACAGTACAGAATTTAAATACAAACTTCTTTTATATTGTACGACAAAACGTAGCTGAGAGTTTCAAAATGGATAATGTCTCATAGAGAGTATCCAAACTCATATAAAGTCCTCATTACAATTATTATCACACTATTTCACTGAATAGTGAGGACTACTAATGCAAACATTTGGACCGTCACTCCGTTCCCCGACTAGTCCCAACTACGTTCTCATTTCCTAAAGAGAACAATGAAAGCAAAAGGGTGAGCTCAACTAGCCCAGTAAGAAATATCATGACTAAGATAATGTAGAATAAATTATCGTGAGCCTTCAACAGTGTTAAACTGATAAAATATAATAAACATCAAGTTTAACTGCAGCGGGAAAAGCAATCCATTAGAAAAGTCAAGTAGAGCATGATATCTACTATCTTCTATGATTTGAAAAGTTTATCATCAATTTTATCACTGAGACTCGGCTTAATAAATAAACCATATTATCGAATCATCCATACACTACGGGCAAAGGATATTGATGTAATCATCAATGGTCATGATTATACCGAATAATCCCTGGTCATAATCATACCAACAATTGTCCATCAATGCACTACAGGCCAATGAGGATTTTTACCACATCATTTGTAACATTACGGTCATGATTATACCGAATAATCCCTGGTCATAATCATACCAATCAATAGTACATCTATGCACGTAAGCCACATATGACTTTTATCACAATATAAGCATGAGGATGATGACAATGATATAAGAATTCAATTAAAAGAAATTAAAGGATAAATTTTTAAAGATTATAACTTAATTTATCCAGAATTCAATAATGTCCAAATTATCAACATGATACTGCTTTGTGGAGTAAAATTCAAGAATAATATTATATCAAAAATAATTTGGACAGCAAAGAAATTAATTTTTGTCATGAATAATTCCCTGGGTGAATAGTACCCCGTGAATAGTACTTCGGGAATAGTACCCCATGAATAGTACTTTGTGAATAGTTCTTTGTCAATGGTACCCGTGAATAGTACTTTGTGAATAGTACCCCGTGAATAGTACTTTGTGAATAGTACCATAAAAATGAATACTACTCGTGGATAGTACTCCGGCATGAAAAGCTTAAAATTTAACAAGAATGTGCAGAAAATATCCTTGTGAAATGATACTAGATGAAGCACGAATTTCAAGGATATTCTACTAATTTCACGGAGTATAGAAGCAATAATTTAACAAAATGAGGGTATAATGAGGAATACGAGACGAAATAATATTACTCACATACTACAGAGTATGGAAGACAATATTATTCTTATGAATACTGAAAAAAATAATATCCCTTCCCTCAGAAGAAGACTGGATACTGGAATAGTGAGGTAGCAGATTTCTCTTCTACTTTCTCTCTAAAGCTTCTCTCTCTATAGCTTCTCTTTCTAAAATTGCTCTTGTGAGTCTTAGTGAATTGGTGAGAATGAAAAAAGAATGAGCTTCTATTTATAGGAAAACATAGTTTCGATAATTGCACGTTTTGGAGCTCGAAATATTACAGTATAATACCTTCATCTTTTCCTTCATTTTTAATTTAGTCCTGCAAGTATTATCAAACTTGCACCACCTCCCCTAATAGTACATCTTGTGAATCAATAGTACAATCATGTGGAAAAAAATAATTATAGTATAGTACCTTCATCTATACCTCAATTTTTAATTTAGTCATGCAAATATTATCAATCTTGCACCACCTCCCCTAATAGTACATGCATGCGAATCAATAGTACACATATGTGAACAAATAGTTATAAGCATGTGAATTAATAGCAATTAATTGCTCATTTATCCGATTAATTACCCGATTGGTCAATGTAACCTCCAGACATCCATTATTATCGAAATAGATGTCGATTTCCACTAACACTAATAATCCCAACAGAATGAAAATATCAATTTCATCTTTAATCAACACGAACTTATTCATCATTAATATTATAACTCACAATATTTAACAACCAGATCATTCCCAGGAAAGAGGGGGCTTTCCTATAAGGATTTCTCCCTATTGGCGCGCAATTAGGTGACCAAACCTCTCCTCGACATAAATTTCTAGACATTGTCAATATTGCAAATAATAATATGAATAACTTTGTCGTCTCAATTATTGATTTAATAATATAAGATATTATGCGTATGATAATCTTGTGACAATAATTGAATCAATAATATGAGAGATATTATGCAGAACTACTGTAGCAATAATTGAGTATAACTGAGTGACTTCTCACGTAAGCATCAATAATCAATACCGTGTGCTACTATACAACCATGTGTATTACTGTACTTTTACCACCGGGTAGTTCAACAGTTTAACGGTAAAACTTTCGCCGTTATTTTTATAAAAAGATAATTATGTCATTTTCTCACTACGATAATACTTCCGTTGTGGGGTCCACCAATGATTATGCCGTCGTACGAATATTCCCCGTTAAAATGAATATTCCCCGACCAATCAAATATTATATAACCACTTGCTTACTTTGCAAAATTTGTACATAATACCCACAACTATAACATTATATCAAATCCACACCATAATATTCAAAAATATATTTCGAGAAAAAATTAATCTTTATTCATAAAAGTTGGGGTCTTACAACCTCCCCTTCTTATGAAATTTCGTCCTCGAAATTAGGGTCTTGACTTAAATTTGATTATAGCCTGTAAAATCGCTCGTTTGTGGATTTAGGTCAATTTCTGTTTGGAATTTGGAAAAACTTTCTTCTGAAAAGTTGTAGAGAATTGAATTTCCTATAAAAATTCGCGAGATTCGAATTTTCTGACAAAAGGGCTATTTATTGTGAGTTATGGAAGTTCCGAAGTTCTGAAATAATTGATTTTTGAAAGTTTTAATTATTTTTATTTACAAAAACCTATTTTTCATTTTGTTTCCCTCATTTAACATGTGATAGAAATTTGAGTTCGGATGGTAAAAGCATGCGTATGAAGTTTTGGAAAAAATATAATAATATTTAATAAATTTTCTACTTTGGTGTTCTAAGCATTTTCCTATAAATAGGGTGCTTAGGTTAGAATTGAAAATCACATCAGAAACTGAAGTTTTCTCTCTCTATATTATCGAGCGTATTCTTGTGAGTATTTTGAGTATATTTTGAGCATTGCTATACGATGCAAGTTCAAGTCATAGCCTATATCCGGTGTTTCAGCTAGAAGTACTGATTTTTCGAGGTAAGGGATATTATTTTTTTCGTAATGATATTATTTCTTCAATATCATTATGTTGAAATATTGATCTGAAGTTTTTATGAAATTTGGAACTTTTGGTGTCGGAGTTACTATTCACGTACTATCTGACATTATTCACGAATCACGACACTTATTCATCGAAAAATGAAAATTTTCCTTTTAAATCTAAAATATCTATTGTGGATACTAGCTTTGATTGTATCCATGTTTTGATCATTCTTGAATTTTACACCACTATGATTATTTTTGAGGTATTTTTGGACATGGATAAAACAAAGTACGAATCCTTAATCCTTAATCCTTGTCATTTTGTTTCACCGGATTCGCTTCTTTAAAATATTTTCATCATCCTCGAGTCTTAAATGATGATATTATTAAATATCTTTGGCCTCGTAGTACAAAGATGAATGATTTCGATGAATATCTTTGGCCAGTGAGTGCAAAGATGAACAGTGTTTAGATGAACATGACCAATCGATGAATATCTTTGGCAGAGTGCAAAGATGAATATTTGATTTCGATATATATATTGATTGATGTTACGAGGATAAAAGATAGACGATGAACTTTAAATCATACATAGAAGATAGTAGTTTGCATTCTCTACTTAACTCTTCTAATGAATTATTATTTCATTGTGAATATTGATTTAAAACTTGTTGTCTATTGTATTCTATTAGATTTTTCCTGTTGAAGACTAACGATAATTTGTTGTATATTATCTTAGTCATAATATTCTTTACTAGGCTAGTTGAGCTCACCTTTTCCTTTTTTGTTCCATTTTTTTTTTTTCGTGAGGCGAGAATATAGCGAGTACGCAGTCTCTGGTATGGAATGAAGGTTTTAGAGAGAGTTGTTTAGTAGTCCTCACCATTTTTGTAAAATAATGTATCAATAAATGTGATGAGGATTTATTTGAGTATAGATATTATCTAGAAGATAATATTTGTATTCAAACTCACAGTTTTACTGTTGTAATAATAAAGTTGTAGTTGTTTTACATATCATGTATTGACAACTCGTAATGGGTGATGTATACCTATTTTGGGGGCGTCACGGTTGGTATCGATTGCTTAGGATATGATCTCCGGCGGAGATCGGGAATAGAACTAGGAGGGGAGAGACGAGTAAATCCTTCGCTAGTGTGTCCTACCTAAGCTTATTTGTTAGTTGGTCAGTATATAGGGATATTATGTGATATATTGATTTCCTTAATTAACCCTTGTTTTATGACAGTATTTGAGAATGTCAACTGAGAATATTAACAGTGGAAATGAGACCGTGGAGACGCCTGTACTCACCAACGAGGAGAACGTGCAACAGGCTGGCAATGTTCTTCCTGTGAACAACACCACTGAGCAGATGATGAACGAGGGGATGTTTAGAAGCTTTTTGTAGTTCATGCAAAATCAGACGAGGGAGACTCGTGTTCAAAATATATGAGGAAATGATAGCAATTCACGGGTTGTCACAGCCAAGCAGTTCAAAGAGTTGGGACCACCAGAATTTAAGGGAAAGCCAGATCCGATCATGGCGGAAACATGGGTCAAGAAAATTACCAAGATATTCGATGTCTTGGGATGCACGGAGAATGAAGGTTCCATTCACCACCTTTATGTTCCGTGGCGAAAGCGGAACTCTTTGGTGGGAGTCTCGTGAAGCGTACCCATCCGGCCCTTTTCAAAGATGTCTTGAGAGACGTTTGAAAACTATTTAATGACAAATACTTTCCGAAAGTGTTCATCATATGAAGGAAGTGGAGTTCATCGATTAGAACAAAATAACATGACTTGTCTCTCAATGACGAGGAAAAGTTTGCGAGTTATCCGTGTTTGCACCTCATTTGGTGGAGAATGAGGAACGATGACGCGAATGTTTACGAGAGGTTTGAAACTGGCATACGACAATATCTCATTTCTCATAAATTTTCTCTATTCAGATGTTGTAAATGTGGGCTCAATTATTAGAGCGAGATAACGAGTACGGTCAACCGAGGGACCATAATCAGGATCATACCGGAGATAGCGATCAACAAAACAACGATAACCAATGGAGAAAGAAAAAGACGGACAAAATGGTAACCACTCGTGTGGTAATCATCATGGCCATGAAAATAGAAGAAGCGAGTCGGGAGGAGATTTTAAAAAGAGGAGATTTAACAACGACCATGTGAAGACAGCAGTCTTGGTGAAGAATCGGTTCTAAGGAGGAGAACGACCACCCAGGTTATATGCTATAAATGCGGGAAGAGGGACATATCGATCAAAGCGCCCACAACAGCTCAAGGTATGCTATAATTGTGGAAAGGAAGGACATATCGCCTCGAGATTGTACGATGCAGTGGCGAAACCTAGTTCAATGAGGAGCGGTGACTCAAAAGACCTGTCTCCCCAAAAGTTAAAGTCAATCGGCGGTTCATGGAAGAGCATTTGTTGTGGATCGGTCAAAATGCGAGGAACCCAAACGAGGTGATCACGGGTAAGCTATTTATAAATTCTTGCGAAGTTTATACCTTACTTGATCTTGGTGCTACCCATTCATTTATCTCTCCGCTTGTACTCAACGTTTAAACTCTACTCCCGGAGAAATTAGACTTTGACCTATCTCGTGGAAACTCCGTTAGGAAAACTTTCATCACATCCACTGCTTATAAATCTTGTTTGATTCAAGTTGGCACCATCACCTTACACATTGACCTTATCTCTTTAAAGATACTTGCTTTTGATGTGATTTTAGGGATTGATTGGTTAACTACTCATCATGCCAAAATTAATTATTTTCGTAAGGTTGTTAGCTTTCATATTCCTAACCAACCTTTGTTGTACTGCAATTCAAGCAACTAAACCATTAAAATCAATCAACATCATATCTAATCATAAAGCTATTCGTTTATTGAAAAAGCGGATGTCAAGCTTTCTTAGCCCATGTTATGGATTTGAATAAAGACACATCAAATTTGAATAATATTCTGTTGTTATTGACTTTCCCGCGTATTTCCTAAAGAACTTCCGGTCTACCCCGAGAACATGAAGTTGAATTCTTTATTGATCTTGAACTGGTACAAAGCCCATTTCTAAAACCCCATATCGAATGGCTCCTATTGAACTTGAGAGTTAAAGGTCCAACTACAGGAGTTGTTGGACATCGGTTTCATTAAATCCTAGTACATCTCCTTGGGGTGCTCTGTTTTATTCAGAAGAAGAAAGAGCGGTAGTATGCGACTTTGTATTGACTATCGGAATTGAACCATGTCACCATCAAGAATAGGCATCCTCTACCTCGTATTGATGACTTGTTTGACCAGTTGCAAGGAGCACAATTCTTTTCAAAAATCGATCTTCGTTCTGGATATCATCAGTTGAAGATTAGAACTGAGGATATTCCAAAGACTGCCTTCAGAACTCGGTACGTGCATTATGAATTCTTAGTCATGTCTTTCGGATTAACTAATGCTCTTGCGGCTTTTATGGATATGATGAACCGAGTATTCAAGGAATATTTGGATCAGTTCGTTGTTGTCTTTATTGATGACATCCTCATATATTCCAAAAGTCGTGAAGATCATGAGCACCATTTCAAGCTGGTACTCCAAAGGCTTCGTGAAAACAAACTATATGCAAAATTGAAGAAATGCGAGTTCTGGCTTGAGGAAGTAGAATTCCTTGGGCACGTGGTGTCGAAACATGGAGTATCTGTGGACCCGGCGAAGATTGAAGCAATACAAAGTTGGGAGCAACCGAAGTCGGTGACCGAAGTACGTAGCTTTCTGGGCTTAGCTGGTTATTATCGGAGATTCGTGGAAGGATTTTCTCGAATCGCTACTCCATTAACTCAGCTGACTCGGAAAGATATAAAATTCGTATGGAGCGAGGAATGCGAGAAGAGTTTCCAAGAGCTTAAGAGGAGACTCATTTCGACTGTTTCTAACAATACCATCCGAATACGGATGGATTTGTTATCTGACAATGATGCTTCGGAAAAGGGTTAGGATGTGTTCTCATGCAACGTGGGAAAGTCATAGCCTATGCCTCGCGACAACTTAAAGAGTATGAGAGGAATTATCCTACTCATGATCTAGAGTTAGCGTGATGTTTTGCTAAAAGATCCGAGGCACTATCTATATGGGGAGAAAGTGGAGATATATTTAGACCATAAAAGCCTCAAATATTTCTTCACGCAAAAGGAACTCAACATGTGGCAACGACGTTGGCTTGAGTTGTTGAAAGATTACGACCACACTATTCAATACCATCCAGGAAAAGCGAACGTGGTAGCTGACGCGTTGAGTAGAAGATCATATGCAGGAATGAGTACGATGATGTCAAGTATACGCATAGAGCCAACTTTAATAGAAAAAGTTAAGGTTGCTCGAGCCACGCAATCCGAGGCGATGCGCGTATGAAGAAGAAAGTACAAGAAGGTGCTATTCCGGAAGCGAGAATTGATGAAGAAGGAATACTTCGAGTCCACTCCAGACTTTGTGTTCCTAACGACTCTGATTTAAAGTACAAGATTATGATGGAGGCACACAATACACCATTTGCAATCCATCCTGGAAGTACTAAAATGTATCGTGATCTTCGACATACATTTTGGTGGAACAATATGAAGAGAGAGATTGCAAAGTTTATCTCGATGTGTTTAACTTGTCAACGTGTAAAGGCGGAGCATCTAGTACCTAAGGGTCCGTTGCAACCACTTGAGATTCCAAAATGGAAGTGGGAACACATTACCATGGATTTTGTTATGGGTCTTCCTACGGTTTCTCAAGGCATCAATGTCATTTGGGTTATTGTTGATAGATTAACAAAGTCTGCTCATTTCTTGCTTGAAATCACGGAGACTTATTCCTTGAACGTCTTGCTAGTATATATGTAAATGAGATTGTGAGGTTGCATGGCATGCCAAGATCCATAGTTTCGGATCGTGACCCAAGATTCACTTCAAGATTTTGGGTTAGCTTGCAAAAAGCTATGGGCGCAGATTTGATTGATTCGACATACCATCCTCAAACAGACGGACAATCGATAGGACTATTTAAACTCTTGAAGATCTATTAAGACTGTGTCCTAGACTTCAATTGCAGTTGGGATAAGTATTTACCATTGGTGGAATTCTCCTACAACAACAGTTATCAGGCTAGTATAGGTGTGGCTCCATTTGAAGCATTATATGGACGAAAAGTGTCGCTCTCAATATGTTGGGATGAGGTGGGTGAAACAACATTGTTGGGACCCGAAGTTAAAATACGTATGACTACCAAAAAGATCCAAATGATTCGACAACATATACAAACGGCACAAGATCGACAAAAGAGTTATGCGGATCTTCATCGAAAGGACGTGGAATTTAGTATAGGGGATCATGTATTGTTGCGAGTTGCTCCATGGAAGGGAGTTACAAGATTTGGGAAGAGAGGAAAGCTCAATCCACAATTTATTGGTCCATTTCAAATTCTTAACCGAGTAGGAAATGTAGCCTATAGACTCGCGTTACCTCCAAGTATGTCTCGTGTTCATAATGTGTTTCACATATCTGTACTTCGTAAATATGTGAAAGACCCGAACCACGTTATAGAGTTAGAACCGGACAAGATAGTCGAAGACTTAACGTACGAAGAGGTACCTGTCAAGATCTTAGATAGGAAGGAGCATGTCCTACGCACAAAGGTCATACCACAAGTTAAAGTTTTGTGGAGGAATCATGCTATAGAGGAAATGACCTGGGAATTGGAAACGAAAATGAAAGCGAGGTATCCTCAACTTTTCGAAATACCAGGTACGTACGTCAGTTTCAAGGACGAAATTTCATAAGGAGGGGAGGTTGTAAGACCCCAACTTATTATTAATGAAATTTAATTTCTCTATTTATTATTTTGAAATAGTAAGGGTTGATTTGATTAATGTGGATAGTTATGGGTAAAATACGTAAATATTTCAAAATAAGCAAGTGGTTATAAAATATTCATTATTGTCGGGGAATATTTGTTTGGTCGTGGAGTATTCTTGCTGTCGAGGAATATTCGTACGACGGCGCAGTCTTTTGTGGGCCCCATAACGGAAAGCGATTGGATGAAGAAAACGACAAATATAAGTTGTTTAAAAATAACGACGTAGTTGTTACCACTAATTATCTTGTTAAAATACTAATTGGTTAACACACAAGAAGTTACACCAGTATTGCACCAATTATTGATTCTTAAGTAAGAAGGCACTACTCGATAATGGTTACGATAATTAATGCTTCAATATTTTATTTTCTTGATTTAATAATTCTTTGCGTTGATATTTTATATTATTGTTGTTTCAATAATTGTCATTACACAATATTTTTCATTATTGAAGCAATAATTCATATTATCCTAATAATATTATTAGATAACATTATTGGCAATGTCTAGAAAGTTCTCGCATCTAAGGAGAGGTTTGGTCACCTAATCATGCTACCAATGAGGAGAAATTCTTATTAGAAAGCCCCTCTTCTTCGAACCTGCTGGTTGTCAATATTGTGATTACGTAATTTGTGAATAATTAATTATTGATTCATATGATGAGGAAAATATTGATTTTATGTGGATATAGATAGAGAAAATTTTTAATGTGACAATTGTTGGAAATTGAAATTTTATCTTTTTCTGATAAAATAATTCATTTAAATATATTATTATATTTTAATAATAATGATGATATTTTTACGATGAATGTGGGATATATGAGTATATGTGGAGGAGGAGTATTTTTGTTACCAAAAATATTTAAAGCATGTTTTATGTGTCGGTGGACCCCATTTCTTGACTGAAATTTGATTATAGCTTGTAAAATCGCTCGTTTGTGGATTTAGGTCAATTTCTGTTTGGAATTTGGAAAAACTTTCTTCTGCAAAGTTGTAGAGAATTGAATTTCCTATAAAAACACGCTAGATTCGAATTTTATGACAAAAGGACAATTTATTGTGAATTATTGAAGTTCTAATGTTCTGAAATAATTGATTTTTGAAAGTTTTAATTATTTTTATTTACAAAAACGTGTTTTTCATTTTGTTTCCCTCATTTAACATGTGATAGGGGCTAAGTTCAGATGGTAAAAGCATGCGTATGAAGTTTTGGAAAAAATATAATAATATTTAATAAATTTTCTACTTTGGTGTTCTAAGCATTTTCCTATAAATAGGGTGCTTAGGTTAGAATTAAAAATCACACCAGAAACTGAAGTTTTCTCTCTATATTATCGAATGTATTCTTGTGAGTATTTTGAGTATATTTTGAGTATTGCTATACTGGTGCAAGTTCAAGTCATAGCCTATATCCTGTTTCATTTAGAAATCTTGATCTTTCGAGGTAAGGGATATTATTTTTTCGGAATGATATTATTTCTTCAATATCATTATGCTGAAATATTGATCTGAAGTTTTTATCAAATTTAGAACTTTTGGTGTCGGAGTTACTATTCACGTATACGGCACTATTCACGTATACGGCACTATTCATCGAAAAATGAAAATTTTCCCTTTTCGTCTAAAATATCTATTGTGGATACTAGCTTTGATTGTATCCATGTTTTGATCATTCTTGAATTTTACACCACTATGATTATTTTTGAGGTATTTTTGGACATGGATAAAATAAAGTACGAATCCTTAATCCTTAATCCTTGTCATTTTGTTTCACCGGATTCGCTTTTTTAAAAATATTTTTCATCATCCTCGCCTTAAATGATGATATTATTGAATATCTTTGGCTTGTAGTACAAAGATGAATGATTTCGATGAATATCTTTGGCCCAGAGTGCAAAGATGAACAGTGTTTAGATGAACATGACCAATCGATGAATATCTTTGGCTTTGTAGTGCAAAGATGAATATTTGATTTCGATATATATTGATTGATGTTACAGGGATAAAAGATAGATTTATGAACTTTTAAATTCATATATAGAAGATAGTAGTTTGCATTCTCTACTTAACTCTTCTAATGAATTATTATTTCATTGCGAATATTGATTTAAAACTTGTTGTCTATTATATTCTATTAGATTTTTCCTCATTTGAAGACTAACGATAATTTGTTATATATTATCTTAGTCATAATATTCTTCTTCGGGCTAGTTGAGCTCACCTTTTCCTTTTTGTTCCATTTTTCTTCTCGGGAGGCGAGAATATAATGAGTACGAAGCAGTCTGGGTATGGAATGAAGGTTCTAGAGAGAGTTGTTTAGTAGTCCTCACCATTTTTGTAAAATAATGTATCAATAAATGTGATGAGGATTTATTTGAGTATAGATATTGTCTAGAAGATAATATTTGTATTCAAACTCACAGTTTTACTGTTGTAATAATAAAGGTGTAGTTGTTTCTGTACCATGTATTGACAACTCAGAATGGGTGATGTATACCTATTTTGGGGGCGTCACACAAAATATTCGTATACTCAAGAAAATACTCACAATACTTTAGAATAAGAATTTCTGATTATGAAGGTGTGATTGAGGAAGGAGGTTTATCCCTCTATTTATAGTGCAGGACGGAGGATAAATAACACACATGCCGAATTTTCTTTTCTTTTCAAAACCCAACATCCTGCCTAACTTTTCATTTTATCATTTTGTCAATGCCTAACTCTTATTTTCTCATCAATGCCTAACTTATTTGGCCCACAATTTGGAAAACACCATACTCTGCAAGCAATTTTTCTTCACCCACCAAATAAGTAGTCCCATGGGAGGAATTAAGTTATCAGCACATGGTTTTCAACCAAGGAATGCATGCAATAAGGAAAACAAAGGAAAGCTTCTCACTAACTTAACATATTATGCATGCATATATATATATATATATATATATATATATATATATATATATATATATATATATAATAACATTATTATTTAACAATTATATAATAATAATATAATTGAATGAATAATTTATCGGAGAAATAATTGTAATTCCACAAAAATATGCCAAACTTTTAACAATTAATTCATGTTAAATTCCTTCATCTATACCCACATAAAATAAATCCACCATATATATCCGCATAAAATAAATATTTCCTTATCATATAAATCAATAATTAATTATTCACAAATAATATTACAGAATCACAATAATGACAACCAGGCCGTTCCCAGGAAAGAGGGGGCTTTCCAATAAAGATTTCTCCTTACTGGCGCACAATTAGGTGACCAAACCTCTCCTTGACAGAACTTTCTAGACATTACCAATAATGTTATCTAATAATATTATTCAAATAATATGAATTATTGATCTGATAATGGGAAATATCATGCGTTGATAATTATTGAAACAACAATAATATAAAATATCAACGCAAAGAATTATTGAATCAATAAAATAAAATATTAAACAATAATTCTCGTAACAATTATTGAGTAGTGCCTTCACGTAAGAATCAATAATTCAACAATATCGCGCAATACCGGTATGCTCTTGAGCAACCACGTGTATTATCAGATTTTTACCCACCGTAAAACCCAACAAAGTGTTAATTGGTAACAATTACGTCGTTATTTATAAAAACTCAAACTTTGTCGTTTTCCTTCATCCGACAGTTATGTCAGGAATAAACATGTGAATGATATTCCTATTTAATATATGATTTGATTATGATATATATATGAATGAATATGCAAGTATGCTTGCATGAAGAAAAGCTGTAAAGTCCTTTGATAGATAATAGAAATATATGTACAAGGACTGAAGGATTTAGAATGAATTGATCAAATATGTTAGGTTGATCCTACATAAGCAAAACAGCTTTGTAAAGTCCTTAAAAAGAAATGATGTACAAGGACTATAAATATAGAAAGATCAAGCTTGTTAGGTTGATCTTATGATGTAATAGATAGGCTAGTCTGATCGTCAGAAGCACTACACTAGAAGTCGATGTCTGCCAGAGTCAAGGTTAACTCGGGGAGCTATCGAAAGCGTAATAGGAGTATGCAAGATAGTAGATCTCGGAGTTCATAGACTTTAGGGAAACGCGAAGAAGGATCGTAGTGTATCGAGAAGAGCTTCCTCGGGATCGTAGTGTGCTGAGGAAGTCATGTTCAGAATTATAGAGACAGCCTGCCTAAGAGCCGAACGATCATCTGCCAAAGCCGAGTCCGAAATGTAGACTACACTCAAAGTCGTAGAGCCTAGTGATGCCGAAGCCAAGTCAAGGATCGTAGACTACACTCTGAGGTCGTAGAGTCCATTGAGTGCATACAGAGATCGTAGCCAGGCAAGATCATATGAAGACAACAAGCACAAGGCAGAAATCGTAGAGTGTCAAGATCTGATCTCAGGATCGTAGTGTCGGCACCGCCAAAATCTGAATCGTAGAGTGCAGAACTAAGACTCCAACAGAAGTGCTCACAATGCCAAGTCAGAATCGTAGAGCAGATACGGTTCTCAAAGAATGACCACTCCCAGAATATCCAAAGGTACGAAGCCTCTGGTTGGCACTGCAAAGATGTAATCCACAGTAAGGGAACCAGAGAGCACTCAACGAATGGCATCCAAAGCTAGTAGAAGAAGTAAGCACCAATCCAATCAAAGATCAAGATTGAGTTGAAAGGCCATTCGTGTGATGAAGTCTTCCACAAGATGATTCAAAGAAGACTTCCAAAGGTTGACTAAGGAAAAGTCACTAATGCAAATATTCTTGCCAAGAGAATGTAAGACAACGATCTTAGAAGCAACCAGGATCGAAGTGTTTGTCAGACAAAGAAAGAACTGATGGAAGGTGAACCGAGATACTGGTCAGCTTCTGAAGAGCAAGGCTAAAGTTATTAAGTGCAGGGTCAGTTTATTGATGATAAGTGAGCGGAAGATCACCAGGAGAAAGCAAGCTGGACGCGCCACAAATCTGAAGTGTCTTGATATTCAGAAGGTGACCAGAGCAAGGAATTAGGCCATCAGTATCTGAGAACAGTCGAAGCAAATAGAAGTATTGAAGCACTGCACAATACAAGGAAGAGGTGTTCTACATTGAAGATCCAATCAACACACTTCAGGATCATAGTGTTAACTCTACTAAGTCAACGAGCAACACTCAGTAAGACACTACGATCAGGTCACTGAAGACGTGCATCAGAATCGTAGAGTTCGGATACCTAAAAACTGAAGCATTGGAAACGGTTCAATCTGAAGGGTAATATTCGGACAAGTGCTTATTGAGAGCATCGATGCAAAAGGACAACCTCTGATCAAGAAATCAGAAGAAATAAAGTCTTCAACCTGCCCAAGATAGTAAAGGGATACATCTGACAGGGTAGGTGAAATAGTAGACTGCAGAGTCAGAAAAAGTATGTCATGTCACATCAAGCAGTCTACCTCAAGCAACTTGAGATCTATGAAGACATTTGAATAGCTTCCAACGGCTATTTTCCAACGGAAGTATTGGGAAGGTGTATAAATGTAGAAGAGCTTTAAAGATCAAAGGTTGCTGGAGTTGTGAGTTTTGGATAGAAGGTGGACTGATCTAATCAAGTGATAGTGAGTCCAAAGGCTCACTCTACGATCCACCAAGAACACTCAGAAGTCAGATCAAGCAAGAAGTAGAAGTGTGAGTTCTACTATATAGAAGTGAGAGTTCTACTACATGAAGAGTGTTCTGAAATGCCGAGAGAAAGAAGAGCATCATGCCATCTGGATGTCCATCATGGGAAGACTCTAAGTACAATAGAGAAGATCTTACAGTCAGCTTAGCAAGTCCATCATGGGAATGCATCGAGGAGCAAGAAGGGAGATCACAAAAACCATCTTGGTGACAAGCATGAGAAAGTTTCTAAGTACCTAACAGAAGAGCTTACAGTCATCTTAGAAGCCTCTCATAAAACGTACCATCAAGTACCAAGAAGAATGATCTTCAAGGCAGTTCATCAAGGGGTCATCCGGAGTAGTTGAGCAACCTAAGAAGCTGAGCATCATGCAATACTCAACTGCTCTTCAAGGATGATCAAGCCAAGCTGCTAAGGATAGAAGATGTTTAGAGCATGAAGACATCTTAGCAGCTCTGCACCGACTCCAACAATAACAAAAAAACAACTCAACGAAGCCAGGGCCTGAGGGGTCCTTGTCCAGAGGGACTAAATGAAGCAGGGCCAAGAGGGTCCTTGTTCGGAGAGACTAAATAAAGTAGGGCCAAAGGGTCCTTGTCCAAAGGGACTAAATGAAGTTCCAAGCCTGCTGGGCTTGAAGAGTTCCTAGGGAACTAGAGGAGTCCCAAGGTCACCGGCCTTGAAGAGTTCTTAGTGAATCAAGTCCCAAGGTCAGCCGGCCTCAAGGAATCGTAGAGATTCGTGGGGCCGCCTTTCCTTAGTGGAAATCCTGCTAGTTGAAAGTAGAAAAGTGGATTAGGAGCTTGAGTCTCTGAACCACTTAAAACCCATTGTGTCTTTTATATTATGTCATTTACATTATGTCTATAACTGCTATAATTGCTATGTATGTTCTAACTGCGTACAACTAAATTAACCAAACGAACAATGTATGCATGATTACGAATATATCAATGAAGGGGAATCTTTTACTTATTCCGTTGTGCTTGAAAAGATTCTTATGTTTGTCATATACTTAAATATGAATAATACCACATAAACCAAAAAAGTATTTGAAATAAAAAGGATCTATTCAACCCCCCCCCCCCCTTCTAGATCTATTGTGCCCTCTGGGAACTAACAATTGGTATCAGAGTAGGTTCTCATGCTATATTCAAAAGCTAATCGCTTTGAGTCTGATCCCAGGCACTAGCATTTTTCTAAACTTAGTTTAGTAGTAAGTAACTTGTTATACGCAGAAGAGCTCACACGTTGGAAATATTGTGTATAGGTAAAAATGTGTATACACCTGAAGCTGCTCAGATTGGTCCGTATCCTCGATTGCTTTATCAATAAGACCAATCCTAGCCTGTAGTCAATCTTGTAGTCTGAAGACCAGACGAGAGAAAGAGAGCAAGAGACATTAGTGACAAAGAGTAAAGCATTCATCATTCTGAAAGATGAAGAGGTCACGCGTACTAAGAAATGCTGATCGAGAGGAGAAAGAAGATCTTCTCAAACTTATGAGTGACCAACCAACAACTGGGTGCTATCTCTGTAAACTAAAAGATGTCAAAGATCATAATGCCACGATTCTCTTGATCTACATCTTCAAGACCACGACTGATTGATGAAAGGCCAACAAGAGCATTAAGCTGAAAGGAGCAAAAGTAAAAGCTATGCAGATCAATACCTGAACTCAGTATATCTAAGGTAAATGACTGTTGAGTAACTGACAGTTAAAAGGTACGGTTCCTCACCATTATTAATGTATACATCATAGTTGCACCATCTTATGAACTACGACAGTATTCTGTCAAGAAGTCATAATCTACCTAAAAAGGTGAAGAGAGAAAGTAGTCTGAAGATGGAAAATTCAAATGTCTACAAACTTTCTCTTTAACCAAGTTTTAGGCTGAAGATGACATCTTGAAGAAAATCTAAAATAGATCATAAGAGTATCACAGACCAAATGAACTTCATGTTAAGTAATCATTGCTGGTGTGCTAATATGTATGTACAATCCTATGTTCTAGATGTTTGACAACACACAAAGAATGATCAGTTCTACAAAAGGATCTTGTTGATTTGTAGAAACTGATCACATCCATGAATCAACTAGATACTCATATATTGTAGAGTTGTTTCGCACTCGGTGAACACTTAAACATTGTGAACATAACCCAACAAATGATGAAGCCATCACAGATAGAGAGTGTGTCATTAATTGTCAAATCCTACACACTCACCATCATGCATCTCAAAAATGTATTATCTCAAGATAGTTGCTTGGATGAATATGTATGTTGGTGATAAACATGATGATTATCCAGTTAAGAGGAATAGGGGTTTAGAAAACTAACCTAGCAGGACCCATTCAACAATGGGGACCAAAAGTAGAAATATACTTAAACCTGCAGGTACTTGGTCAGTCTAACCACACTAAGGAATGCTGAAGCAGAAGACTTCATTCATTAGGACTCAACCAGCAGAAGGCTAAGGACTGTTCAGAGATGATTCTGATAAGGTTCCTATATGTCCAAGCCTATCCTTGAAGACCCTCTGAGCTAACCGGAATGGAGCTCTCATGGCTACAAATCTGTATATGGGAGCATGCCATGAAACAGAAGATAAAGAGGATTCTATGTGCCCATATCAGGAAAGACATGCTTTATGGAAAGGATCCTCAAGGGAAGCTCACAACAGAAGATCATTGAGCTTAAGACAAAAGGAGTTCTTTACGAAGCGTAACTTCTCAAACAAAAGGATCACAAAGAAGACTACGTTCAGAGTCTTTGCCAAATGATCGTAGAGTGATCAATCTCGAAAATACTCATCTCTACGATACAAGGAAGACTAAGCAACGATGATGATCCCAAATGTAAGGAGAAATGTTGGGCAGCCTTCAAATGAACATGAAGAAGGAATCACATCTATCTGAGAAGACAACATCAACAATGGGGGAGCAGTGATCTGTTAAGGAAAAACAACACTATTAAACCTGGAAGAGATGTACCAGCTATAGAGTCCCAAAACTTTGTGGCTGATGAACCAAATGAAGATCCATAGTCAGTAGGAATGTCTCAAAACGTACTACTGATAACCCTTCAGCCACCTAATTCATAATCGTGAAGTGCCTACGATCAAACATATGATCGTAGAGTAAGAGCAGGAGGACACCACGATTTCAGCAATGCAGATACTTAAAGCTAATTGAAGATCTTCCCATCAGAAAAGGTCTAATGAGATGTCATTACAAACCACTGCCATAGTATTTCATCTGGAAAGTGCCTCAGGGACAAACCTAACCCTTAGCTCTCTCTAAGAGGTTGGCCCTTCCTGAGCTACCTTATCCCAGAAGGAATACTTGATCTAGTTCATCTCAGAAGAATCAAGTCAGTCAACGATCGTAGAGTTGAGTTTGAAAAGGACTAAACGATCGTAGAGTTGAGTTTGAAAAGGACTAAACGATCGTAGTGCAACTGCAGCGATCGTAGAAGATAACTCAACGAGTAGTTCTACCAAAGGGTACTCCACAGCTCACAAGGAGCATGAAGAATGAGACATCTGCTAAGCCATTCAAGTTAAGGAGATAAGTTCGAATACATCAGTGATTGAGCTATGCTTCATCGAAGAAAGGAGGAAAGACAAAGCCATCCACTACAGCATCTCTTAGAAGTTGATCGTTGAGTCAACAAATGAAATCGTAGAGTCTATAGTTATCTCATCATGTTACTCTACGAATCAAAAGGTCAACGATCAAAGCCACGTCAATTAAACGTCCACTCCTCTAATAACTAAAAAGTTGTGGGGAGTTACAGCTCATTACTAGGCAACGTACAACCAATGGACAATTGACACATCACTGAGAATGCAGAGTTAGAAGGAACTGCCATAAAGACAAGTTCAAATCTGCAGACAGTTACCAAAAGATATCGAAAGTTTCTCCCTCCCATTTTCAAAACCCTAGAAAGCTTTTCAAGAGCAAAATCAGTTAACCCTCCAGAGCCTTACCAAATCTCAGTCAGCCATCTCGCATAATCTCTCTAAATCAAACACCCACAGTCTTCGAACAATTCAAATGGAGAACTGGCAAGTTATCACCGGCATTCAGCTTGGAACCAAATCATTTGAGAAATCTGAGAAGAAGTTCAGGGACAAACTTAGACTCATAAAGGAAGCTGGGTTTTTAGAATGTCTCGAGGCGAGTACTCGTGTATACATTGACCTGGTTAAGGAGTTCTACTCAAACATCTCCATAAACTCTAGAACTCTCTCTACCAAGGTTAAAGGTCAGATTCTGAAGCTGAAATCTTCTGATCTTAATCAATGCCTAGGTTTCCCTAGACAAGGGCTGAAGAACCTTGAAGATGTCAACATTGAGCAAGCGAAGGAGTTGATGGGATACCAAAGAAACCCTAGCTTCAAAGACATGAAGAAGAAGGAGTTCTCGAAAGAGTATGAGTTCCTAGCTGAAATTGTAGAAAAGTGCATACTGTGCAAAAACACTGCACATGATACGGTGATTGATCAACAACTAAAGATAATGTCAGCTATAGTTCTGAAGAAACAAATTAACTTTGGAGCTATTTTGTTTGATCATATCTCTAAGTGGGTAGAGAAGGCTGAGAAGAAACCACTGACCATAGTATTTCATGGAAGTTTGCTGAGTATCATTCTGAAGAAGAAATTAGGAGGAAAAATCAAGGAAGATGAGGGAGAAGCCTTGAATGTGCACAAGGTGATGTCTCCACAGTTATTTGAGAACTGGAAGAAGAATCCCAAGGAGAACAAAAGGCTGACAGCTGGGAGCAGCAGTAGAGCCTCTGCAAAGAAGAGAAAGATAGTAAAGACAAAGAGCTCTGAGTCCAATGACTCTACAAAGAAATTAAAATCACACCGCCAGGAAGAAATCAAAAGTGGTGAAAAGAGCTGGTGATGTGAAGAAAGCCCAGGCCCCACCTAGGAGAGTCTCCTCCTTGAACAAAGATAAGGAAGAAAAGGCCCAAACTGCTAAGACCACAAAAAGAAGAAGCAGCAGGTTGCTTCAAGGGCCAGTCAGCAAGAAAGCTAAGGTGAATGACAAACCAGCCTTAGCTTCTCAAATCAATACATCTGCTGAAGAAAGGGAAGTAGTGTCAGCAGAAGAGAAAGAAACTAAAAATGTGATCCAGTCCCCACAGTCAGCATTCAGCAATGAGAATGAAGCTGATGTGATGAAAGAAAGTACAAAATCTGCTGATGAAGAAAAGTGCTCAAGCCCCATGGCCAATTCTCAGAGAAGCCACTCTGATGATGAAAAAGAAATTCAAAGTGACCAAAACATATCCCCAAATGCCACTGCCCCAACGAGCCCAGAGAATGGGTCAGAAAATACTACTCAAGAAGAAGATGAAAATGTCCCCTCCAATCCAGAAAGCCCTCATGATGACTCAGGAAGTAATGAGTCCAAGAAAGAAGAATCTACTCCTGCCAATGCTGATCTCCAAAGAAGTTTATCTGATGAGCAGGAGGAGTCAGAGACTGAAGAAGAAGAAGAGTATGTCTCTCCAATAGCTGAACCTCCTCGAAGAAGGAAAAGCTACAGGCTGCAAGCCCAGATTGCCTCCAAAAGGAACAACAGCCAATCAAATGCCTTCATTGAATTGTGTGATGATGAATCTGTATCCTCAGGAGAAGATGCTGAAGAAGAAGCCAGCAGTGAAGAAGAAGAATCTAAGGAAAAACTTGCTGAAGAAAGTTCTGATAATGAAACTCAGCAAGAAGGTTTCTCTATTGAAGATGAGCAAGAAGGATCTGATAATGAAATGCAAATAGAGGAATTCCCTCACGAAAAATAATCAAGAAAGTTCAGTCTCAGAGAGAAGAGATTAAAGGAGATTCCGGTTCTCGCACCTCAAGAAGCGAATTTAACAAGAAGATTATCCAGCCTCTCTCCCGTAAGATTTGGATGTAAGTATCATAGAGAGGAAGTATCAAATGATCCGGCAGATGCTCCACCGTAAAGATGGTTCTTTCAAGGGATGCCATGGCTCAAGGCACACACTCAAAAAAGATGGAAGCTCCTTCAATTGGTGTTACAAGAAGTTTCCAAGCATAGAACTGGTGGCTCAGAACTTTCCAAAAGTAAAGAAGTTTGCTACCAAACTGATCAGAGACCAGCCTCACTTCAAGGTCTATCGACAAGCTGAAAATCTCTCAATCCCCTACAATCGTAGAGTAGATTCTGAAGGAAGAAGGGTCATGACCAAGGACCTGATCGTAGAGTCTGTTAACTCTACGGCTGATGATGTCCAAGCCCAATCCAAGAAGCCTTCTTATGATCAAGCACTGCTATCAGACACTCCATCATCCTCCACAAGCAATTGGTATTCCACGATTGTTTAGATTATCCAAACATTTGAAAATATGTCCAAAGATGACAATCGTAGAGTCCAATCCATTGTCCAAACTGAAGCTGCCAATCAAGAGGATCAAACTGCTTTGGAGCAGGAATTACAGAAAAGTTCTGATGATTTAAGCAAAAAGATTCTATGCTCACAAAAGAATCACAGAAGCAGATAGAAGCAGGAGATGATTCTTTCAAGCACAAACTTCAAGCTATCTTGGCTGATGTATCTCTCAAACTACAAGAGAGGGATAACATCTATCAGAAGGCCATCCAAGATCAGAAGGCAGAAGCTCTACAAGTTCTGGAGGCCAATGCAAAACAGATCAAAGCCCTCTCTGACAAGATTGACGATCCAAAATACCTCTTCTTCTCTCAATGCAACTTGAGCTCGGCCAGCAACAACTAAAGTTTAAAGTTGCAAACTCCTCCTACCTGATGGAGCAACTTATGTCCAACATTGAGAAGCTCTCTCAAATGATTGATGACAAAAAGGGGGAGAAAAAGAGGCAAAGAAAGAAGAGGAGCAAAAGGCACTCAAAGAAGAGCAAAGGGTTAAGGGAGAAGAAGTCAAAGAAGAAGAGAGTAGCAGCAGATTAAGAATCATCATCTGAGGGGGAGCCTGAAGATGATGATACCAAAATCTCAGAAGCTGAAGGGGAGCCAGATCAGAAAGGTGATGAAGGTGAGCCAAACAAAGATAGAAGGTCATCATCTGAGGGGGAGCAAGAGCAAGAAGAGAAATCAGATAAGTAGTAGATCAACAAGAATCCTGTAAACATACAAGGAGCCAAAGAGGTACAACTCTAACCTGTTAGGTATGTTCTGGATCCAGGATGTAGAATGTCTGAATATATAATTGCCATATTAATATAAATGAGATTCATGATTAACTATTTAGATATACAGCTGCTCACTGTATCTAAGATTCATTCATAACATGCATATGCACTTATTGTTTTAGTCATAATCAAATAGGGGGAGATTGTCAGGAATAAACATGTGAATGATATTCCTATTTAATATATGATTTGATTATGATATATTTATGAATGAATATGCAAGTATGCTTGCATGAAGAAAAGTCAGAAAGTCCTTTGATAGATAATAGAAATATATGTACAAGGACTTAGAATGAATTGATCAAATATGTTAGGTTGATCCTACATAAGCAAAACAGCTTTGTAAAGTCCTTAAAAAAATGATGTACAAGGACTATAAATATAGAAAGATCAAGCTTGTTAGGTTGATCTTATGATGTAATAGATAGGCTAGTCTGATCGTCGAGCACTGCACCAGAAGTCGTAGTTTGCCAGGTGAGTCAAGGTTAACTCGGGAGCAATCGAGGTAGAATAGGAGTATGCAAGATAGTAGATCTCGGAGTTCGTAGACTGCCAGGGAAACGAAGAAGGATCGTAGTGTATCAAGAAGAGCTTCCTCGGGATCGTAGTGTGATGAGGAAGTCATGTTCAGAATCATAGAGACAGCCTGCCTAAGAGCCAAACGATCATCTGCCAAAGCCGAGTCCAAAACGTAGACTACACTCAGAGTCGTAGAGCCTAGTGATGCCGAAGCCAAGTCAAGGATCGTAGACTACACTCTGAGTTCAGAGAGTCCATTGAGTGAATGCAGAGATCGTAGTCGGCAAGATCGGATGAAGAAAACAAGCACAAGGCAAAAATCGTAGAGTGTCAAGATCCGATCTCGTGGATCGTAGTGTCGTCATGATGCCAAAAAGTCAATCGTAGAGTGCGAAATCACGACTCCAATGAAAGTGCTCACAATGACAAGTCGTAATTGTAGAGCGAGATACGCTTCTCAAAGAATGACCACTCCCGCAATATCCAAAGGTATGAAGCCTCTGGTTGGCAATCGCAAAGATGCAATCCACAAAGAAGGGGAACCAGAGAGCACTCAACGAATGGCATGCGTGCTAGCGTAAGAAGTAAGCACCAATCCAATCAAAGATCAAGATTAAGTTGAAAGGCCATTCGTGATGAAGTCTTCCACAAGAGGATTCAAAGAAGACTTCAAAGAAATGACTAAGGAAAAGTCACCTAATGCAATTCTTTCATCCAAGAGAATGTAAGACAACGATCTTAGAAGCAACCAGATCAAGTGTTTGTCGAACAAAGAAAGAACTGATGGAAGGTGAACCGAGATACTTTGTCACCAAGAGCAAGGCTAAAGTTATTAAGTGCGGTATCGGTTTATTGATGATAAGTGAGCGAAAGATCACCAGGAGAAAGCAAGCTGGACGCGCCACAAATCAGAAGTGTCTTGATATTCGAAGGTGACCAGAGCAAGGAATTAGGCCATCAAGATTCGAGAACAATCGAAGCAAATAGAAGTATCAAGCAATCGATAACAAGGAAGAGGTGTTCTATATTGAAGATCCAATCAACACTCTTCAGGATCGTAGTGTTAACTCTACAAAGTCAACGAGCAACACTCAGCAAGATACTACGATCAGGTCCCTGAAGACGTGCATCAAAATCATAGAGTTCGGATACCTAAAAACTGAAGCATTGGCAACGGTTCAATCTGAAGGGTAATATTCGGACAAGTGCTTATTGAGAGCATCGATGCAAAAGGACAACCTTTGATCAAGAAATCAGAAGAAATAAAGTCTTCAACCTGTCCAAGATAGTAAAGTGATACATCTGACAGGGTAGGTGAAACAATGAGACTATGAGTCGTAAAAAAGTATGTCATGTCACATCAAGCAGTCTACCTCAAGCAACTTGAGATCTGTGAAGACATTTGAATAGCTTCCAACGGCTACTTTCCAACGGAAGGTTTGGGAAGGTGTATAAATGTAGAGAGCTTCAAAGATCAAAGGTTGCTGGAGTTGTGAGTTTTAGAAAGAAGGTGGACTGATCTAATCAAGTGATAGTGAGTCCAAAGGCTCACTCTACGATCCACCAAGAACACTCAGAAGTCAGATCAAACAAGAAGTAGAAGTGTGAGTTCTACTATGTAGAAGTGAGAGTTCTACTACATGAAGAGTGTTCGAATCACGAGAGAAAAAGAAGATCATCATGCCATCTGGATGTCCATCATGGGAAGACTCTAAGTACAATAGAGAAAAAGCCTACAGTCAGCTTAACAAGTCCATCATGGGAAGGCATCGAGGAGCAAGAAGGGAGATCACAAAAGCCATCTTGGTGACAAGCATGAGAAAGTTTCTAAGTACCTAATAGAAGAGCTTACAGTCATCTTAGAAGCCTCTCATGTGCAGCCATCAAGTACCAAGAAGAATGATCTTCAAGGCAGTTCATCAAGGGGTCATCCGGAGTAGTTGAGCAACCTAAGAAGCTGAGCATCATGCAATACTCAACTGCTCTTCAAGGATGATCAAGCCAAGCTGCTAAGGATAGAAGATGTTCAGAGCATGAAGACATCTTAGCAGCTCAGCACCGACTCCAACAACAACAAACAAACAACTCAACGAAGCCAGGGCCTGAGGGGTCCTTGTCCAGAGGGACTAAATGAAGCAGGGCCAAGAGGGTCCTTGTCCGGAGGGACTAAACAAAGCAGGGCCAAAGGGTCCTTGTCCAAAGGGACTAAACGAAGTTCCTCATGTTTTGGCCAGTCACGACAAACGCTCTTCCAGGAACCGCTGATTTTGACTTATCCGGGATAGCCTTTGGAGTCACCATCCCCGTTGAACTTGGTTTTGCAACTAGATAATCTCTAGCTATATGACCTTCCTTTCCATAGTTATAACACACCTTGGATTGTTGTGGGCAGTTTGTGCTGATGTGTCCCTCTTTCTCGCATTTGTAACAAATGATCGATGCTCGTTCTCCTCCCCTAGAAACAGTTGATGTGTGTGTTGACGTCTTCACGTTATCATTGTTGTATCTTCTCTTTTTGAAATCTCCTCCTGACTCGCTCCTTCTGATATCACGGCCACGATTACCACCAGAGTGGTTACCGCTTTTGTCCGAATATTTTCCACCCTGCTGGTTTTTATTACTCCAATGACCGCTGCCACCGGTATGACCCTGGTGGTGTTCCCTTGATTGAACATACTCATTATCTCGCTCTAATAATTGAGCCTTGTTTACAACATTTGAATATAAAGAAAATTTATGAGAGATAAGATATTGCCGAATCTCGGGTTTTAGACCTCTCAGAAACATCCTTGTCATTCGTTCCTCATTCTCTACCAAATGAGGTGCAAACCTAGATAACTCAGCGAACTTTGCCTCATACTGGAACACCGTCATGTTGTTTTGTTCCAGTCTGATAAACTCCACCTCCTTCATATGACGAATACTTTCAGGAAAGTACTTGTTATTAAATAGTTTCAAACGCTTCCCAAGACATGTTGAGTCAAAGAAGTCGGGTACGCTTCACGCAGACTCACCAAAGAGTCCGCCTCACCGCAGAACATAAAGGTGGCGAATGGAACTTTTTGTTCCTCTGTGCATCCCAAGACATCGAATATCTTGGTAATTTGCTTGACCCACGTTTCTGCCTTGATCGAATCCGGCTTTCCAATAAATTCTGGTGGTCCCAACTCCTTGAACTGCTTGGCTGTGATAGACCGCGCGTTGCTATCACTTCCACCCGTATTTTTACATGAGTCTCCCTTTGTCTGATTTTGCATGAACTGCAAAAAGGTCCTAAACATTCCGTCATTCATCGTTTGTGTTAGAGTTTATGCCCTAGAGGCCAATTATTTGATATAATTGCTTAACGTTTTGATATTATATTTGATTGAATAAATATATGATTTTATTATGGTTTTATTTATTGCGTAATATAATTGTTAACATAATAAAATTCCTTAGAATAGTGATACAAATTATATAGTTTCAAGTGTGACTTGAACATGAGATTATATATTACCATTAGTATCGGTGTTCTTAAATGTCCTTATCGAGTATCATTGTTGATGGGACAACAATGATGCATTGAGACTAGTATGTGGATCGATCCGATGACCAAATCTCATTGGTCATAAATATATGAGATATTAAGTCAATGCAGTAGGTGCATGTTAGAGAACGATGTAATCGGATGCACCCACCATGAGAATTCTATATGGAGCATTATGCGAAGTGTCATTAGCAATTCTCATAGTGACAATGATGTAATGGTCCTCCGACCTGAAATTGCTATATTACTACACGAGAATTTATGTACTTTGATATCATCAAATGTCACCTTTAATAGGGTGGACTATAAAGGTGATTATTGGGTTCATCATTAATCGTGTGAGAAATATGAGTGATCTAGATGGAATTTAACCATCCTATATATTATGGGTGATATCCATAGGCCTCTTGATTGAGTAGGACTATGAAATGCATGGCCATGCTCAAGTAGTGATTTGTTTCATATAGTCTACTCATTGATCAAGAAAACTCAGATTAAATTATGAAGAGTATGACACATTCCATGACTCGAGTTTAATCTACGATATTAAGCTTAAAAGGATTAAATTACATTGAAACATTGGTCACAAAAAAGGTTGCATCGAATCATCGATCTTATTATTACTTAAGCGTGATGATGCATTACTAGATGCCAGCTCAATCGCTTATAATTTTATAATATGATTTTAAAATTATTGCCAACGTAATAATAACCTATAGGGTCACACACATAGACGTTATTTAAAGGGAATTAATTTAAATTTTAAGGATTTAAATATATTAATATGATTAATAGTATTTAAATCACTAAATTTAAATTAAAAGGATAATTGTATATATGTATATTAATTAAGTAAGACTTAATTAAGAGATATATATATATATATATATATATATATATATATAAATTTGGATTTTATAAAATTAGGTTTTGATTTGATTAATTCCTTTTAACTACTATATATATGATATATAATGACTACTTAGGGTAAGATATCATAATTGAAAAAACCTAGCCATTTTCTTAGAGAGAGACTAGAGAGAAAACAGCTTTCAAAAATCAATTCCTTTTGGTGGCTAGTACCGCAAGTCCTTCTTATTGCGTAATCGTTCGACGGCCGGTTCATGCGGCGTTCGTGGTGGATACTGTAGAGGCTTAATCGGTTTGTATTAGCGCTGGAGATTCGAGGCGCAATTTCGGTTTGATTCTCGTTTTTGTTTATATCTCGTATAATCTCTAAACCTCTCAATTAATTGATTTTCGCATGGATCCCGCTTTAGGTTTTTGAAATTGCTTTAAAATTTTAATTTTCATTTGTGCGTTTAAATCAAAGCCCAACAAAGGGGTATCAAAGCTACTTGCGAAAAGATTAATTCAGATTACGTGTTTTAATTGTATTCGATATATATGATATATGATGATGCATGTTTACCGATATAAAATTGAATATATGATATTCCGTTGTATGTGTATTCGGTAATATATATGATGATATCGTTATTCGTATCTTTAATCGGTGGAATAACAATATAACTATTCTAATCGGATTAGAAGCATGAAGAATCGCTTTAATATGATTAATCAAACCGGAAATATATGATAAATTCTAGGTAATCGTTATTCGTTTTAATATGATTAAATCGAAATCGGACATATATGATTTGTTATTATGGGTGTTTTGGTGGATTAAAATGTATGATTCTCAAACTGCTTTTTGAGAGATTCGTATGGAAAAATTCTCGCATATACAAAGGACCAATCGCCGTGGGGAGACTTCCCCTCGGACCCCCGTCGTGGCGCTTTATGGTCGTGTCCCCTATATTTTATATATAGTTTTCTTTAATTATATATAAATTGTTATGTGCTTATTGTGATATGCATGGTGCATGCTTATGGCCTTTTGACCCATAGGTTAGTGGTTTTGAAATACGGCTTGCATGTCGTGCCTTTCTATAAATTCTAATGTAATATTCTTTCTCATCTAAATCCCTCGAATGTAACTCGAGGTTTCTTTATGTCATGTAATAATCAGAATTGATGAAGATGTCAAGATGGAGAACACAATGGAAAGATGATGATGGAGAGGAGGCGATGCTAGAGGAAGATCCAAGGAAGTTATTTATTTTAAGATCTTTTACCACCTTAGATTGACCTTCAATCTTTCATTAGCTTGAAAAGATTGACAAATGGATTGAGCCATAAGCTGTGACACATTTAATTTTGCACTTTATTTATGCTTGTATGTGATATGATATGATTAATAATGTGCATGCTTAACAAGATTAAAATTGGTGAGATCTAAATTAATAAAATCCCTCATTAAATTATTAAGTCTAAATCGATGCCTTCCAATAAATAACACTCATCAAGACCTTGATCAATAGATGTAGGTTTACCAAAGCAAAAGTACCCTATTTATCTAGGTAAGATGCGATAGGATAATTGTGATATCCAAACTATTAAAATCATTGGGCTGAATTCTTAACTAAGTTATCTCAATAGATTGTGGACTTAGAGGCATAGAGTTTGGTTGGTACCATTAGATGGACTAGAAACAAATGTTGTTTACCAAACTATCCGTGAGTTATATATGATATAATTGACAAAGGGTTGTCTACCTAAATAATTATGTTTTGAGAGAATAGCCAAAGCTAACTTAAGGCATAATGAAATATGGATCTTGGCTCACTAGAAAGATTTAATAGAAAATGCTTTCCTAATTAATGGTGAGGGCTATTAATTTGAATAAAATAGTGGGAGGTATATTTTGAATGTACTATTATCAATTATATAATATCAACTCGTAATTTGACTTATTATTGTTGCACTTATAAATTATAGATATCAAATGGCAAACAACAACAACACAAATAGTCTTTCATTACGATCACCCCTTGAAAAGGACAAGCTAAGTGGAATTAATTTCCTTGATCGGCATAGAACTTGAGGATTGTCCTCAAACAAGAGCGTAAGCTATATGTCCTCGATGGACCCATTCCTGCAAAGACCAAATTGTCATCGCACCACGCAAGGGGCATAATGCTTACAAGAAGCATCAAGATGATGCTCTGATGTGAGTTGTGTCATGCTAGCAACCATGAACGCTAAGCTTCGGAAGCAACATGAGTTGATGGATGCTTATGAGATGATCGAGCATCTCAAGAAATTGTTCAAGGGCATGCTCGACAGAGAGGTATGATACAAGCAAAGGCGTTGTATCACCGCAAAATGGGTGAACGTGATCCAGCTTGGTCCACATGTCTTTAAAATGATTGGGTATATTGAGTACCTTGATAGGTTGGGTTTTCCAATCACTCCTAAGCCCAAACCGACCTTGTTTTGCAATCTTTGAATGAAGCTACTCTCAATTTGTTATGAACTATCTTATGAATGAAATTGAGAAACCCCTTCATCGAAAGTTGTTGAGCATGTTAAGAACTCCGCGAGAACAACATGAAAAGGTAGGACCCGCTCCCCATAATGATGGTGCAAAGGGGAATGCTAAGGGAAATTGGAAAGGCAAGAAGAAGATAGGATCTAAATCTTTTACCAAACCCAATTCCAAAACCAAACAAAGCTTTAAAACCTAAAGGTGGGGTGGCTAAAGAAGGTGAATGTCACTACGTGAAAACTTGGACACCGGAAAAGAATTGTCATGCTTATCCGGAAGAAGTGAAGAAAAGAAAAGGAAGTACGACTTCCGATTCGTATATATGTTATAGAAGTCAACTTATCTACTTCTACATCATGGGTATTGATACCGGATGTGGTTCTCACATTTGTGTTAATGTGCGGGACTCCAAGGAGTAGAACTTTAATGAAAGGAGAGGTTGACCTACGAGTTGGAAATAGAGCAAAAGTTCTTTGCCCGGTAGTAGGAACTTATCATTTATCTTTGCCCACCGGGCTAGTTTTAGAATTAGAAGATTGTTATTTTGTGCCTCGCTATAAGCAAAAAACGTTATTTCGCTTTCTTGTTTGGACAAGAAAGGTTTTTCATTTATAATAAAGAACAATCGTTGTTTGTTTTACTTAAATGATATTTGTTATGGTGTTTCACAATTGTTTAACGGTCTCTATATTCTTGATTTAGAAATGCCTATCTATAACATAAATACAAAACAATTTAAATCAAATGATTCAAATCCGACATATCTCTGGCACTGTCGTTTAGGCCATATAAATGAGAAACGCATATCCAAACTCCATAAAGATGGGTTCTTGGATTCATTTGATTTTGAATCATATGAGAAATGCGAGTCTTGTTTATTAGGCAAGATGACTAAAGCCCCTTTCACTGGACATAGTGAATAGGCTAGCGATGTATTGGGACTTATACATAGTGATGTATGTGGACCCATGAGTTCGTTAGCAAGAGGTAGGTTTTATTACTTCATTACATTTACTGATGACTTTAGTAGATATGGATATGTGTATCTTATGAGAAACAAATCCGAATCCTTTGAAAAGTTCAAGGAATTCAAGAATGAAGTTCAAAACCAATTTGGCAAAAGCATAAAAGCCCTTCGATCCGATCGAGGAGGTGAATACTTAAGCCAAGACTTTGATGACCTTCTAAAGGAGTGTGGTATTATATCACACTCACTCCACCGGAACACCGCAATGGAATGGTGTATCCGAGAGGAGGAATCGAACCTTGTTGGACATGGTACGATCAATGATGAGTCATGCAGATCTTCTAATAAGCTTCGGGTCGCGTGCCTAGAGACACAATTTGATTCACACTTAACCGTGTTCCTACACGTATTTGGTTCAAGACACCAAATGAAATGTGGATGGGAAACGCCCTAGTATATCGTTCATGAAGATTTGGGGTTGCGAGGCGTTCAGAAACTTCAATTCGACAAGCTCGGACCCAAATCGACAAATGTAATTTTGTGGGATACCCAAAGGAAACAAAAGGGTATTATTTCTACAAACCTTCCGAGAACAAAGTGGTTGTTGCTCGAACCGTATTTTTCTAGAAAGAGAATTTGTCTCTAAAGGAAACAGTGGGAGGAAAGTAGAACTCAAGAAATTCGAGAACCACAAAATATCATTGAACTCGAGTTGAATATGAGCAGAACCACAAGAAATTGTGGAAAGTGAACTCCGCTTCAAATTACACAAGTCATTCAGAGATCCGGTAGGACACGCCAAGAGCCCGAGAGATATTATGGATATCTTGTGACTCAAAATCTGATGTGATGCTCATAGATCAAGATGAGCCTCGCTTCTACCAAGAAGCTATGAATGGACCAGATTCGAGAAATGGCTTGAAGCCATGAAATCTAAGATGGACTCCATGTATACTAACCAAGTATGGACTCTGGTTGATCCACCCAAGGGTAAAACAAATCGGTGCAAGTGGGTTTTCAAGAAGAAAACCGACATGGATGGTAATGTACAAACCTATAAAGGCCGATTGGTAGCAAAAGGTTTCAAACAAATTCAAGGTGTTGACTATGATGAAACCTTCTCTCCAAAGGGCAATGGTTAAATCCATCAAGATCTTACTTGCTATCATTGCGACTTTTTATGATTACGAAATCGCGGATGGATGTCAAAACCGCTTTCTTTAACGGAAATCTCCTTGAGGATGTGTATATGACACAACCCGAGGGTTTTGTCACCCAAGGATGTTTGAAAGGTATGTAAGTCGCAATGATCCATTTATGGATTGAAGCAAGCCTCTCGGAGTTGGAATCTTCGATTTGATGAAGCGAACAAAGAATTTGGCTTTATTAAAAATGAAGATGAACCTTGTGTATATAAGAAGGTTAGTGGGAGTCACATTGTATTCCTAGTATTATATGTTGATGACATATTAATTATTGGGAATGACATTCCTTCCTTACAAAAGTCAGAAAAAACATGGTTAGGAAAATGTTTCTCCATGAAAGATTTGGGCGATGTCGCCTACATTTTAGGTATCAAGATCTATAGAGATAGATCAAGAAAATGCTCGACCTAAGTCAAAGTACATATATTGATAAAGTGTTGAAACAACAAAGATGCAAGAGGCGAAAAGAGGAAACTTACCCGTGACTCATGGTGTAAAGATCTCTAAGGCCCAATGTCCTAAATCACAAGATGATGAGGAGCGATGAGAAAGATCTCTTATGCTTCGCAATTGGATCTATCATGTATGCAATGATATGTACTCGTCCGGATGTCTCGTATGCTTTGAGCATGACAAGCAGATACCAAATCGAATCCGTGAAGGTCATCGACGTTAGCCAAGAATATCCTCAAGTACCGAAAAGGACTAAGGATTCATTCTTGGTATATGGAGGTGAAGACGAACTAGCAAAGAAGGGTTACACAGATGTTAGTTTCCAGATCGACAATGATGACTATAAGTCTCGATCCAGTTTTGTGTTTTGCCTTAATGGTGGTGTCAAGAATGGAAAAGTTCAAGCAAGAGACAAGAGTCGATTCTACAACAGAGGTCGAGTATATTGTCGCTTCTAAAATGCAACCAAGGAGGTCAGATGGATTAAAAAGTTCATCACCGAACTTGGTGTTGTTCCAACCATTGTTGATCCGGTTGCTTATACCGTGATAATAATGGAGCCATTGCACAAAGCTAAGGAACCCGGATCTCACCAACGATCCAAGCATATACTTAGGCGGTACCATCTCATCCGTGAAATCATTGATAGAGGAGATGTACATATAGGAAGAGTGCCAACAGATGATAATGTTGCAGGATCCACTAACCAAGGCTTTCACACAAACAGGCAGCTACGATACTACCACACTAGTTCCATGGGTATTAGATACATGAGTGATTGGCTCTAGTGCAAGTGGGAGATCTGTTAGAGTTTATGCCCTAGAGGCCAATTATTTGATATAATTGCTTAACGTTTTGATATTATATTTGATTGAATAAATATATGATTTTATTATGGTTTTATTTATCGCGTAATATAATTGTTAACATAATAAAATTCCTTAGAATAGTGATACAAATTATATAGTTTCAAGTGTGTGACTTGAACATGAGATTATATATTACCATTAGTATCGTTGTTCTTAAATGTCCTTAGTCAAGTATCATTGTTGATGGGACAACAATGATGCATTGAGACTAGTATGTGGATTGACTGATGACCAAATCTCATTGGTCATAAATATATGAGATATTAAGTCAATGCATAGGTGCATGTTAGAGAACGATGTACTGGACAGACCCACCATGAGAATTCTATATGGAGCATTATGCGAAGTGTCATTAGCAATTCTCATAGTGACAATGATGTAATGGTCCTCCGAATTAAATCGCTATATTACTACACAAGAATTTATGTACTTTGATATCATCAAATGTCACCTTTAATAGGGTGGACTATAAAGGTGATTATTGGGTTCATCATTAATCGTGTGAGAAATATGAGTGATCTAGATGGAATTTAACCATCCTATATATTATGGGTGATATCCATAGGCCTCTTGATTGAGTAGGACTATGAAATGCATGGCCATGCTCAAATAGTGATTTGTTTCATATAGTCTACTCATTGATCAAGAAAACTCGATTAAATTATGAAGAGTATGACACATTCCATGACTCGAGTTTAATCTACGATATTAAGGTTAAAAGGATTAAATTACATTGAAATATTGGTCACAAAAAGGTTGCATCGAATCATCGATCTTATTATTACTTGGGTAGCAAGATGCATTACTAGATGCCAGCTCAACGCTTATAATTTTATAATATGATTTTAAAATTATTGCCAACGTAATAATAACCTATAGGGTCACACACATAGAACGTTATTTAAAGGGAATTAATTTAAATTTTAAGGATTTAAATATATTAATATGATTAATAGTATTTAAATCACGAATTTAAATTAAAAGGATAATTTGATATATGTATATTAATTAAGTAAGACTTAATTAAGAGATATATATATATATATATAAATTGGATTTTATAAAATTAGGTTTTGATTTGATTAATTCCTTTTAACTACTATATATATGATATATAGCATCTACTTAGGTAAGATATCATAATTGAAAAAACCTAGCCGCTTCTAGAGAGACTAGAGAGAAAACAATTTCAAAAATCCATTCCTTTTGGTGGCTAGTACCGCAAGTCCTTCTTATTACGTAATCGCTCGACGGTTCGTAAGTGCTGCTCGATGTGGATACTGTAGAGGCGCACCTGGTTTGTATTAAGTTGGAGATTCGAGGCGCAATCGGTTTTAGATTCTCGCTTTTTGTTTATATCTGGTATAATCTCTAAACCTCTCAATTAATTGATTTTCGCATGGATCCTGCTTTTTAGGTTTCTAAATTGCTTTAAAATTTTAATTTCACCGTATGCTTCTCGTGTCGGGCTTCAACAGCTTTGCTCGGTAGTGTTGTTTACAGGAGGAATATTGTCTTCCTATTGTACGTTCTCCTGGTTTGTGACTAAAGGTTATTCCACAGTCTCATACACTCCATTGTTAATGTTCTTAGCAACCATTCTTAAATACTGCCATATAACAAGGGTTAATTAAACAAATTAACATATCACATAATATCCCTATATTATGATCGACCAACAAATAAGCTTAGGTAGGACATACTAGTGAAAGATTTACTCATCTCTCCCCTCCTAGTTCTATTCCCCGATCTCCGCCAGAGACCATATCCCTAAGCTCTGATACCAACTGTGACGCCCCCAAAATAGGTATACATCACCCATTCTGAGTCGCCAAATACATAGTACAGAAACAAATACAACTTCAGTAATACAATTGTCGTGGACAATACGACAACACATATACTGTGAGTTTGAATACAAATATAGTCTAATAGAGAGTATACAAACTCAAATGAGTCCTCATTACAATTATGGATACACTATTTTACAAAATAGTGAGGACTACTAATATATCTATCCTAAACCATCACTCCATACCCCGGCTAGTTCCTGCTATGTTCTCACCTCCTGAGAAGAAAAATGGAACAAAAAGGAAAAGGGTGAGCTCAACTAGCCCAGTAAAGAATATTATGACTAAGATAATATACAACAAATTATCATTAGTCTTCAACAGGAAAAATCGATAAAATATAATAGACAACAAGTTTTAGATCAACAATCGCAATGAAAATAAAGAATCCATTAGAAGAGTCAAGTAGAGAAAGAATTCTACAATCTTCTAAGATTTAATACCCATCATCAATAATTTATCCTCAGTAACATCAATCAATATACATCTTGAATCAAATATTCATCTTTACACTACAGCCAAAGATATTCATTTGTATTACCAAATGGTCATGTTCATCTCAACACTGCTCATCCGCATGCACTACGCCAAAGATATTCATCGCTTAATCATTCATCTTTGCACTACGGGCCAAAGATATTCAAAGAATATCATCATTTATGACCGAGGATGATGAAAATTATTTTAAAGAACGAATCCAGTGAGACAGAAGGACAAATATTAGGGATTCATATTTTAGTTTATCCAAGTTTAATAATACTCCATAATAAACTATAGTGGAGTAAAATTCAAGAATGACGATCAAAACATGGATTAAATTTCAAGAATAAGGGTCACAACAGATAACTTGGAAGAAGAAAAAAAAATTTTCTTTTGTGAACAGTACCCGGTCATGAAAAGTTCCAAATTTGATAAAAAAAAGTTCAGACCAATATTCCTATGAAATGATATTAGATGAAACAAAACTTCTAATCATTTCAAGAATTATAGAAGCAATACTTACCATAGTAAGTTCAAATTTAGGAATATAAAATGAAATAATATCCCTTCTATACTATGGAGTATGAAAGAAAATAAAATTTCTTACGAGTATTGAAATAAAATAATATCCTTTACCTTAGTAGAAACTGGATTTGACTGGAATATCGAATATTATTCCGAGAAAATCTTGCAGAAAAACTACGCTCAAAATATTCTTATACTCAAGAAAATACTCACAATACTTTAAAATAAGAATTTCTGATTATGAAGGTGTGATTGAGGAAGGAGGGTTATCCCTCTATTTATAGTGCAGGACGGAGGATAAATAACACACATGCCAAATTTTCTTTTCTTTTCAAAACCTAACATCCTGCCTAACTTTTCATTTTGTCAATGCCTAACTCTTATTTTCTCATCAATGCCTAACTTATTTGGCCCACAATTTGGAAAACACCATACTCTGCAAGCAATTTTTCTTCACCCACCTAATAAGTGGTCCCATGGGAGGAATTAAGTTACCAGCACATGGTTTTCAACCAAGGAATGCATGCAATAAGGAAAACAAAGGAAAGCTTCTCACTCCTTAACATATTCAGCATATATATATATATATATATATATATATATATATATATATATATATATATATATATAACATTATTATTTAACAATTATATAATTAAATGAATAATTTATCTAAAAAATAATTATAATTCCACAAAATATGCCAAACTTTCAACAATTAATTCATGCTAAATTCCTTCATCTATACCCACATAAAATAAATCCACCATATATATCCGCATAAAATAAATATTTCCTTATCATATAAATCAATAATTAATTATTCACAAATAATATTACAGAATCACAATAATGGAGCCGTTCCCATGAAAGAGGGGGCTTTCCAATAAAAATTTCTCTCCTTCATCGTGCCGCATTAGGTGACCAAACCTCTCCTTGTGTAACTAGACATTGCCAATAATGTTATCTAATAATATTATTCAAATAACATGAATTATTGATCCGATAATGGGAAATATTGTGCAAAGGATAATTATTGAAACAACAATAATATAAAATATCAACGCAAAGAATTATTGAATCAATAAAATAAAATATTGAATAAATAATTAATGTAACAATTATTGAGTAGTGTCTTCTTAGGTAAGAATCAATAATTCAACAATATCATCAAATACCGTGTGGTACTATGCAACTACGCCAGACATCAGATTTTACCCACCGTAACCCAACAAAGGTTAATTCGGTAATAATTATGTCATTATTTATAAAACTCAAACTTTGTCGTTTTTTCTTCATCCGATGCTTATTCTTTTATGGGGCCCATAAATAACTCGCTCATCATTTAATAATATTCCCGACAACAAGAATATTCCACGACCAAAACGAATATTCTCCGACAACAACAATGATTATTTTATAACCACTTGCTTATTTTGCAAAATTTGCACATTTCACCCATAACCAGAACATTATATCAAATTAATTCCTTATTATTCACAATAAAAATTAGAGGAAAATCGATTTTATTTATAATAAGTTGGGGTCTTACAATATTTAATTAAGTTTTACCCTAATTAATAATATAATTATTTACACTTACGCCATTAAGTTCCCAATTTAGGGTTTTTAACTTTCGAATTAGGGTTTCGGATTCCCGGAACCGGAATTAAGGTTTCAGAACCGATTTCTAGGGTTTCTTGTTAATCGTTAGGGTTTTCTAACCGAACGTTGACGTTCTTAATATATACCTAGGGTTTGTTATAGATATCGTTTATCTGGTCAACCCTAGACCCTTAACCACATACTGAGCACATATACACAGAACATATTCACTTATTCCTTAATCCTGAATAATTCACTTAAATCCTTCACAGAATTTTGAAATCCTCAAAATCCCTTCTTAAAAATATCAAATGCATACACTATTTTTCTGTCTAGGTTCTAATTTTGAACCTTAAATAAATTAATAAAAATTTTAAAAATATTCAAAATTCTCGGGTTGTCACATTCATCCCTTCTTTTAAAAATTTCGACCCCGAAATTTACCTTACACCATACTGCTTACACCCTTCACACACATTATCACATGCTACCCAATAAACCACTCACAAGAGTAAAAGTTTTCAAATTGTGCTGAGGGGTCATATAGACCATGAACACATAGTTTTAACGGTATTCATACCGCAAAATAATACATTACTTGGTACGTTTACAATCACAAAGAAGGTAAACTACCGTTGTTAGTACTTTAGGTGATTAGCCTATCATACTCTTACGTCATGCATAATGTATTAATCATGTCTAGCGAATATTTACGCTACTTGATTGGATTATTTATCCAAACAACATAGTCCACCTCAGTCTTATCATAGGATTCCACACCAAAATAATTTGGGTCGGAAAATTTTTTCAATGAACACTTAGAGTTTTCATAAACTTTAGTCTAGCTGAATCGAATAGCATAGACTCATATCAATAATTCAATTCAATCGAATTATTTATGTGTAGCCAAACCCCATTGGCAAATTAAAATTTTTGAAAATATTTTCGAGAATGACGTCATGATGTCGTACTGTATTAACAGTCCGTTTGAGGATGCCGTCATTATATGACTTTGTCATAACACATCATACAATAGTAGAACAACGATTTTAGATCAAATTCACACTAAGTATTCCTGTATTTACAACTCCATCAACTTTTATCATCTCTGCACCAGGTTACATGGTACATAAGTGATAATTAAAATGTATTTTGATATTTCAAATTATTTGCGTCTAGCTGAAATAAGTAGCATAGACTATACTTTAAACCATTTCAAAAATGATTACGAGTCTACAATATTTTTTTTTTAAAAGCACATAGTGCATATTTAGCTTGATGTCAAAATTTCGAAATCTAGCATAGCTAGGAGGTTTGGAAAAACTTATGTCTCCACTAATAATCATTTTCTTAACAATCTATCTGTTCCTATAATCCTCAATTCTCCATTCACACACAACTATGCCCAGTTCGTAAAACCACACTTATGAGTCCATAAATTACCACAATCATGTGAGTTTAAGAACTTGTCCTAGCCAGACCTTTGGCGTCCATTCGCTGAGGGGTTCATAAACATTTCATATAACTATGAATCAAGTATGTCACATAAGTATGAGTTTTAAGAACTCGTACTTAACCTTATATCCTCAATATATGACCTATCTATCTGTTATACACATGAGAAAGGAATCACCCTCTTAACATGCATATAACAAATAGCGTGACACAAACATTTTAATGATTATCATTGTCAAAACTAAGTAGTTGTTACACCAAGTACAATTCCCCGCCCACACAAGGAATCATACAACTCAGCTGCCGACATGAATCCTCAATTGAATCCCCACCTAACATTAACACCCTTCTCAATACGAATTTCATTTAACTTGTATTCATAATCCTTTCCTGAATCTGTACCAATTCACACAGCAATCTTGCTATAAACTTTTCAATCATCAGATTGATTCTTATTCCATACTATAACCTTATCCGATCACGGGGTGATCTCATCGTATATGTTACGATTCATTTCTATATCTTGATTGTTTTATTTTACGATCTCCTATCACTGTACTTTTAGTCTTTTAGACTCTATCTATTCACCACTACTGTTCAACTTTATTATCAGAGTTAGGGAACTCTGTATTTTTAAAACTCGTCGAGATTCGTCTTTGAATCTTACCGACCAACTAACTCTATGTGAGTTAGATCTTATCCTAATCACCGCGGTCATTAGTCTAAGGTATCACTACCCTAGGTTTATAACCAACAGCTTTGATACCAACTGTGACGGCCCCGAATCCGAGGCCCCAAATCACCGCGGATCCGGTTCGATCATTCTATACAAATACTACTATTTTTGAGGAAGATATAAACATAAATTGTTTATACAATACATTACACACTATTCCCAAGGTCGAGTAACCTTAACTTATACACAATTCATAACTTAACTAACACATAACATTATTATCACACTATTACAAATCTACTGCACACGTATATTAAAGTTGGAACTGTCTTTAACCTTTCCTTGTATCCGATGCTTTCGCCTTAATCTGCAATGTTTATCATGATATAGCAAGGGTGAGCATGAAAGTTGCCCAGCAAGTTTAAATTCAATAATATAACGATATATCATGATTGAAAGAGTCAAAAGAATAAGCTGGCTATAATTCAACAATATAATTGTGAACTAGCATGAACAAACTTTTGACTGAACAAGTATTGAACATGAACAAATATATCCGAACCAACTGGTAATGAAGGTGATCAGCCTTTCATACCCGACTTACACATGCAATATGTACAGAGTACAATTCATGGCAACTAGCAATGATTAACCATAAGCTTATCCGAATGAAACACTCTTAGAAGAGTTAAATAAAAACAAACTTGCCTGAATCGTTGATTACCGCTACGCAATTTATAACGCTTTATCCGAAGACCTAAATTAGTAATATAGATCTCCAATATTAGAATAATATCATCATAATATAATACTATTATATATATAGATATACATAGAATAACCTAAACACATAAAACATAACACATAACCCTATTAGTCTATAACACACATAAGACTCAGTATCAGGTCAAACTATTTCAGTCTGACTTGAGTTCGACAAAGTTCTAACGTCCGATGGTGGTCTAATGAACTTTTATCGAGTCTAAGTTCAATTAAACTCGACTTAATACTTAACAATTATCTCAGATAATTTTATTATCAGTCGAAATATTTTTCGTAAACTTGTAATAATTTTTAAATAATTATTACTATTTATCATGAATTTTCAATCATTAAAATCGTATTTAAATAAATTAAATACAACATAATTACTTTATCATTAATATTTATTTATTATCAAATATTAATAAAATACATGTCATAATATTATAATATATTTATAATATATCAAAGTATTTTTAATATCTTAAAATCATATTTATATGATTTTTAAACGCTTAAATTCATTATCCATTAATTGATATAAATATTAAAATATTAATATTTTCATGACAAAATATCAAAAGTTATATTTTATAACTTCAAATATTTTTATAACACTTAAATCATTTTTATATGATTTTTAATCATTTATTCTATTTTTCCATAATTTATTTAATATAGTTATTAAATAAACTAATTATCATTAATATTGATTAATTAATGAAATTCATCCTAAAATATTAAAAGTCACTAAAAATAACTTAAAATATTTTATTATAACATAATATTATTTTTCATAATTTTTCATGTATTAAAATCATTTTAAATTATTTTTTAATATTATAATTAAATAAATTAAATATAATTTATATTCCAAAAATATTAAATATTTATGAAATATACTCTAAATAATTAAAAACTATTTTTTGGACTTTAAAATAATTTTTCAGAATTTATTATGTATTTTTAATAATTAAAAACCACTTTTTTCTATTTTTAAATAAAATTTGGAATATTCAGAAAATAAAATAAATAAAACCGTCGCTATAGCCTATAGCGACACTTGTCTGTCGTCTTAGGTGTTCTTGGTGCTCAAGAACACTGTCAGATAGTGTACAAGGGTCATGGTTTGACCGCTCTTATCTTCCAATCCAAAATGTTTCTGGTTCAGGTTAAGTATTGATCATGTAGTGTTTATGTAACACTACATGAAACAATCTTCATCTCGGTCATACAACAAACTAACAAGACGATATGTGCCTTAAAAATCATTGTCAGACGGTTTCTGGGTTTTCCCAGAAACCCAGCAATTCATCTCGGCACATTCTAGATCATTTTTATCAACGTTCCGGTCACGTTATTGGTGGTTTTATGGTTCACACTGGTAGTAGACATGACAAGGAACATTACTATAACCACACATCAGTTTAACAACAACAGATACACAAGGTATGACACGGTCAAACCTTGTCGTAATCATGTTGTTCATACACTTTTCTAGAAATTCTAGAAATACAAAAATCAGTGCGAGTGGCCTACTTTGACAACTTTCTACGATTGATCTGTTGATTTTTTAAGCGTTATAAGGCCATGGATCTAGAGTAAAAACATCAGGCTACAATCCAGATCTAACACATAATCAAAACACTAACATGACTGCCAGATCAAAGAGCTTAAAGATGTTGTCAGACGCTGAAAACAAATTTACGGGTTACCTGAATTCGTCTCTGATTAACGCTTCATTCAATGGCTTTTGAATTTCATTATATCTTCAAATACAGACATCTAATGACTCAAATTTCTTTTGCAGAATGCAGACCTCATACTAAGCTACAGATTCCAACCTTAAAACAACAAAACACAAAAACATAAACGAATCTAAGGACACTGACATTCGGTTGTCAGGTCACGTTTTGTGTTCTTGGACAGATTTTGAAAAACACCATTTTTACCCACTTTGATGCTATGGATCCATGATAAATCATCATAGATCATCATGAAACATCTTCTAGCAAACATCTAAACATATAAACACTAACTTTATCTTAGCATACAAGATCAAAAATAAATTTAGGGTTTATACCTTCTTGATTTCAATCTTTGATTTAGCTCTCCAATCTGATCTTATGGTTGCTACTAGCTGTTTTAGGGACTGATACACTAGTCTAACTCGTTACTTTAGAGAGAGAAGTTAGTGAGAGCTTGAGAGCAATTGGCTTAGTTTTTATGAACTTTCTCTCTCCAAAATCAATATATAATGCTTGATATGTTGTTAGATCTGCAAATTTTGGCGGCTGGTATAGCTTTTATTTAAGTCACATGGCTGATCTAGGTTGGTCACCAACCCCATATATTGGCAAGATTGAAAGTAACCTTATTAATAATGCACTAAGGGCAAAAATGTCATTTGAATTTTATTTTAATGGCATAATGGACATTGTCCCAAACCCTTAGGGTTTAGGTTTTCGAAAAACCTTAGGTTTTGTACCATTTAGGTTTTGCAATTTAATTTCTAACATTTCCAAATTTCTTGGTTTTCAAAATAGAAAATTAATATTTCTAAATTATAATTAGAATTTTCTAATTATATTAAAATTTACTAATCATAATTCAATCTTGCTAATTAGGATTAATATATCCTAATTAAAATTGTTAATTAAGTTAATTAGGGTCAAAATGGTTATTAGGGTTTATAACCTAGAATTAGGGTTTTTAAATAAAAAAATAATTTTTCTAAATTAGAAATTAGGTTTCGTAATTAGATTAGGGTTTTCTAATTACTTATAACTTAAAAAATTAGGATTAACATTTTCTAATTATCATTACAGTTATTAAATTAACAATTAGGTTTTCCCTATTTATGAATTATGGTTCCTAATCCATAAATTAGTGTTTTCTAAAATTGAAATTAGTGTTTGCTAATTAATTAAGCTTTACCCTAAATAATATTATAATTATTTACACTTACGCCATTAAGTTCCCAATTTAGGGTTTCCAACTTCCGAATTAGGGTTTCAAATTCTCGAAACCAGAATTAGGGTCTCAGAACCGGTTTCTAGGGTTTCTTGTTAATCTCTAGGGTTTTCTAACCGAACGTTGACGTTCTTAATATATACCTAGGGTTTTTACAGATATCGTTTATCTGGTCAACCCTTGACCTTTAACCACATATTGAACACATATACATAGAACATATTCACTTATTCCTTAATCCCTGAATAATTCACTTAAATCCTTCATGTAATTTTGAAATCCTCAAAATCCTTCTTAAAAATATCAAACGCATACACTATTTTTCTGTCTAGGTTCTAATTTTGAACCTTAAATAAATTAATAAAAATTTTAAAAATATTCAAAATTCTCGGGTTGTCACAGCACTCGTACTCGCATATGATCTTCTATTCAATGCATCAGCTACTATGTTCGCTTTTCCAGGATGGTATTGAATGGTATGATCGTAATCTTTCAATAGCTCAAGCCATCATCGTTGTCGCGTGTTGAGTTCCTTTTGAGTGAAGAAATATTTGAGGCTTTTAAGATCCGTATAGATCTCCACCTTCTCTCCATACAGATAATGCCTCCAAATCTTAAGCGCAAAAATGACAGCTGCCAACTCTAGATCATGAGTAGGATAATTCCTCTCATATTCCTTGAGTTGTCGTGAGGCATAGGCTATGACTTTCCCATGTTGCATGAGAACACATCCTAACCCTTTGCTTAAAGCATCACTGTAGATGACAAATCCCTCCGAGCCAGATGGTATTGTAAGACAAAATTTGAAATGAGTCTCCTCTTGAGTTCTTGAAAACTCTTCTCACATTCCTCGCTCTACCAATTTTATATCTTTCCGTGTCACCGAGTTAATGGAGTAGTGATTTGAGAAAACCCTTCTACGAATCTCGATAATAACCAAACTAAGCCAGAAAGCTACGATTTTGATCAACGACTTAGGTTGCTCCCGCACTTTGAATTGCTTCAATCTTTGTTTCCGTCAATGTGATATTCCATGATTTGATATCACGCGTCCTCGGCCGTAACTCGCATTTCTTCAACTTGGCATATAACTTGTTTTCACGAAGCTTTTGGAGTATCAACCTCAAGTGTTGTGCATGATCTTCACGGATTTTGGAGTAAATGAGGATGTCATCAATAAAGACGACCACAAAGTGATCCAAATATTCCTTGAATACTCGGTTCATAATATCCATGAAGGCAGCAGGAGCATTAGTCAATCCAAAAGACATGACTAGGAATTCGTAATGCCCGTACCGAGTTCTGAAAGTAGTCTTTGGAATGTCATCAATTTTAATCTTCAACTGATGATATCCAGAACGAAGATCAATCTTTGAAAATAATTTGGCGCCTTGCAACTGGTCAAACAGGTCATCAATGCGAGGCAACGGGTACCTATTTTTGATGGTGACATGATTCAACTCCCGATAATCAATACAAAGTCGCATACTTCCATCTTTCTTCTTCACGAATAGAACAGGAGCACCCCAAAGAGACGTACTAGGTCGAATGAAACCAATGTCTAACAATTCCTGCAGTTGGGTTTTTAACTCCTGAAGTTTAATAGGAGCCATTCGATATGGGGCTTTGGAAATGGGTTTTGTACCGGGTTCAAGGTTGATACCAAACTCGATTTCATGCTCCGGGGGTAGGCCAAGAAGTTCTTCGGGGAATACGTCAGGAAATTTATTAACAATAGAAATATCATTCAAATCTGACGTATTTTTGTTTAAATATGTGACATGAGCTAAGAAAGCTTGACATCCGTTTTTCAATAAACGAATAGCTTTATGGCTTGAGATGACCGTGATTGATTTTAATGGTTTGGTCGCTTAAATTCGCATAATAGGTTGATTAGGAATATGAAAGGTAACAACCAATCAATCAATCCCTAGAATCACGTCAAATGCAAGTATTTTTAAGGAGATAAGATCTACAGGTAACGTGCGTTTACCGATTTGAATCAAACAAGACTTATAAACAGTGGATGTACTGAAGGTTTCTCCCAACGGAGTTTTAACAGATAAGTCAAAGTCTAATTTCTCCGGAGTCAAATTTAAACGTTGAGCGCAAGTAGGAGAAATAAAAGAATGGGTAGAACCGGTATCAAATAAGGTATAGACTTCGCTAGAGTTTATAATTAGCTTACCCATTATCACATTGTTTGGATTCTTTGATTTTTGGGAGGTTACGACAAACGCTCTCCCTTGAACTACCGGTTTTGTCTTCTCTGGGACGGCCTTTGATGCCTCCATCCAAGCTGGACTTGACTTCGGTGCACGAAAAAATTGGGCTAGGTGACCTTCTCTTCCACAATTATAACATAATTTGGACTACTGCGTACAGTTTGGACTGATGTGTCCCTCCCCTCCGTATTTGTAACATATGACCGGTGGTCGTTCTCCTTCCTTAACAACAGGTGCTGGTGCTGACGTCCTTCCATCATTATTGAATCTCCTCTTCTTGAAACTCCCACTTTTATTGTCTTGGCCATGATTACCACCGAAGTGGTTACCATTTCTGGCATGTTAATTCCCTCCACGCTTGTTGTCACCGCTTCGATGATCGCTACCACCGGGTATTATCGTTTTGTCGGTTGCTCTCTCTTCTTTTTGGTTGACTCGTTATCGCGCTCCAATAACTGAGCCCTATTTACATCATCTGAATACAAACACAGTTTATGAGAAATTATGTATTGACGTATCTCGGGTTTCAAACCTCTTAGAAACATCCGCGTCATTCTCTCCTCATTATCAACCAAGTGGGATGCAAACCGGGACAACTCGGCAAACTTAGCTTCGTATTTTGACACGGTCATATTGTTCTGCTTCAACTTGATGAACTCTACCTCCTTCATGTGATGAATACTTTCGGGAAAGTACTTGTCGTTATAGTTCTTGGAATTTCTCCCAAGACATATTCAGTGCGGCAGGTTGAGTACGCTTTACCGATTCCCACCAGTAATATGTCTCTCCTCGTAACATAAAGGTGGCAAAGGGAACCTTTTGCTCCTCGGAGCATCCCAAGACATCAAATATCTTGGTGATCTGCTTTATCCATGTCTCCGCCTTAAGTGGTTTTGGCTCTCCCATAAACTCCGGTGTTCCCAGCTCCTTGAACTGTTTAGCGGTGACCGTCCGAGAGTTGCTAGTGTTTCCACCTGCATTTTAAATAGGAGCCGCTCTTGCCTGATGTTGCATGAATTTCATAAAGCCTCTGAAATCCCATCGTTCATCATTTGGTCAGCGTTGTTGTTTTCTTGAGGATTATTACCATCCTGATGCACATTATCCTGAGTATTGATCGTTGGTGACTCAACGGTCTCATGTGTTTCATTGCTTATCTCAACATTTTTGGATGCCATTTTCAAATACTACCACAAAACAAGGGTTAATTGACATATCACATATTATCCCTATTGTGAGACCCCGAATTTTATGAAATAAAAGTATTCAATTTTTCTATTTTGGTAAATAGTTAAATTGATAAAAGTTTAAAGTTAAGGGTAATATGTGAAAAAATTTTTTGCAAAGTAAGCAAGTTGATATAAAATATTCATTGTGTCGGGGAATATTCGATTAGTCGGGGAATATTCTTTTTGTCGGGAAATATCCGTACGATGGTACAATCATTGGTGGACCCTACAATGTAATTATTGTTTGATTGAGAAAACAACAATATTTTTATGAAAATAACGGCGGAAGTTTTACCTTTAACTGTTGAAACACCCGGTGTTAAAAGTACAGTAATACGCGTGGTTGTATAGTAGCACACAGTATTGATTATTGATGCTTACGTAATAAGTCACTCAGTTTTGTTTTATTAGTATTATTAATGTAATAAAATAGAAAAGTTTTTTATATAAAACAGAATACTTTTATAAAGTTATTCGTTGTATTAGGCTAATAATAAAATCTTTTTATATAAAACAGAATACTTTTATAAAGTTATCTATTTTATTAGACAATAATTAGAATATATTATATTTTATTATGAATAGTATTTGCATAGTGCCTACATAGTGTTTGCATAGTAAAATCTTTTATAAAGTTATTCGTTTTATTAGATTATAAATAGAATATATTATATTTTATTTAAAAGATTTTGCTTTAAATATGGACCGTCGATTAAAGTAAATCAATCTGGACCGCTCATGAGTTAGTTATTATGCGATCCATTTTCTATAAATAGAAGCTCATTCCTTCATTATTTCTTACGAATTCACCTTTGAAACTCTAGAGAGAAACTATAGAGAGAAAGAAGAAAAGTGTTCTCGCTACTTCACTACTTCTATATCCAAAGATTTTCTTTCTAAGGTAGAGGATATTATTTGTTATACTCGTAAGGGGTATTATTTCTTTAGTGTTCATGAAGAGAACTTCTGTTATTCCATTCTTTATTATTCTGTTAGAATAACCTGTATACGTGGGCTACCCTATACTTGGTGAAATTCTTCTGTTATTCCATTTTTTATTACTCTATTGGAACATCATGTCTGTGCGTTTACGCCGGACCTGGTTCCGTCTTTACTATTCTGCTAGAATATCCTGTCTGTGCGTTTTACGCCGGACCTGGTTCCGTATTTATTATTCTGTTGGTAATAACCTGTCTGTGCGGTCTCTATCGCATGCATGGTGAATCCTTCTGTTATTCAATTCTTTATTATTCTGTTGGAATAACCTGTCTATGTGGATTACCACATGCATGGTGAACGATCCGTTGTATTTCATTCCTTGTTAAATTGTGGAAATGATCTGTTTACGTGGATTATGATGAAAGTCATAATAAAAGCATTGGACTAATGAAAATCATGGGTATATGTGGTATTAGTAAGTGTTATGATGAGTTATGTTGGTTATTATGTGAAAACATGAAAGTTTCTTAGAAATCACAAAGGGTTGAAAAATCAGATTTTGGTGAAAATAGAACATGAAATTCAATTGACCATATCTCCTATTATATTTTGAATTTTTGAGTGTGGTCAAGTTCTAGAGTTAGGTCTATGAGTTTTGTAACTTATCCAAGTGGAATCAATTGGAAAGGTGTTGTAGATTTTTGTGTGGACCGATTTTAGCAAAGTACTAAAAACTACAAAATATGAAAAAGTGTCACGCCACGATTTTAAAAAGAATTTGTTTTACCACTTAATTTGTGAGAAAAATTCTGGCCTTTTGGAACATGAAAGTATATGGTATAAAGTACCTCCTTTCCAAAAATGAGCTCATTCCGACTTAAAATGAGCAAGTTATGACCATTTCAATATTTAAGTTTTTCCGACGACCATAAAATTTTAACTGGAAGCTCACGTTAACATGTGTAAGATCCTGCCAAGATTTGGGAATTTCTGGAGTTAACCATGAGGTAGCTAATTTCTTAAGGAATTAATTAGAAATTGAATTTTTGAAAAATAGTAAATGAATTTTAAAAATGTCAAGAAAAATATATGTTCAATATGGGACTATATTATGCTAAATCCCAGAAAAGAATAATTTTTGGGACTGATTTGGTATTTTTCATGAAAATAGTTTAGCTACGAACATATGAGTTAAATATGTTATGTGGAGTTGAAGAATTGGTAACTAGGATTTTATGGCTTGGAAATCATATATAAGGTACTTTTAGTCTTTTAGACTCTATCTATTCACCACTACTGTTCAACTTTATTATCAGAGTTAGGGAACTCTGTATTTTTAAAACTCGTCGAGATTCGTCTTTGAATCTTACCGACCAACTAACTCTATGTGAGTTAGATCTTATCCTAATCACCGCGGTCATTAGTCTAAGGTATCACTACCCTAGGTTTATAACCAATGACTTTGATACTAATCATGATTTTACCAATCCGAGGCCCCAAATCACCGCGGATCCGGTTCGATCATTCTATACAAATACTACTATTTTTGAGGAAGATATAAACATAAATTGTTTATACAATACATTACACACTATTCCCAAGGTCGAGTAACCTTAACTTATACACAATTCATAACTTAACTAACACATAACATTATTATCACACTATTACAAATCTACTGCACACGTATATTAAAGTTGGAACTGTCTTTAACCTTTCCTTGTATCCGATGCTTTCGCCTTAATCTGCAATGTTTATCATGATATAGCAAGGGTGAGCATGAAAGTTGCCCAGCAAGTTTAAATTCAATAATATAACGATATATCATGATTGAAAGAGTCAAAAGAATAAGCTGGCTATAATTCAACAATATAATTGTGAACTAGCATGAACAAACTTTTGGTGAACAAGTATTGAACATGAACAAATATATCCGAACCAACTGGTAATGAAGGTGATCAGCCTTTCATACCCGACTTACACATGCAATATGTACAGAGTACAATTCATGGCAACTAGCAATGATTAACCATAAGCTTATCCGAATGAAACACTCTTAGAAGAGTTAAATAAAACAAACTTGCACGAATCGATTGATTACCGCTACACGCATTTATAACGCTTTATCCAAGAAGACCTAAATTAGTAATATAGATCTCCAATATTAGAATAATATCATCATAATATAATACTATTATATATATAGATATACATAGAATAACCTAAACACATAAAACATAACACATAACCCTATTAGTCTATAACACACATAAGACTCAGTATCAGGTCAAACTATTTCAGTCTGACTTGAGTTCGACAAAGTTCTAACGTCCCGATGGTCTAGTCGAACTTTTATCGAGTCTAAGTTCAATTAAACTCTGACTTAATACTTAACAATTATCTCAGATAATTTTATTATCAGTCGAAATATTTTTCGTAAACTTGTAATAATTTTTAAATAATTATTACTATTTATCATGAATTTTCAATCATTAAAATCGTATTTAAATAAATTAAATACAACATAATTACTTTATCATTAATATTTATTTATTATCAAATATTAATAAAATACATGTCATAATATTATAATATATTTATAATATATCAAAGTATTTTTAATATCTTAAAATCATATTTATATGATTTTTAAACGCTTAAATTCATTATCCATTAATTGATATAAATATTAAAATATTAATATTTTCATGACAAAATATCAAAAGTTATATTTTATAACTTCAAATATTTTTATAACACTTAAATCATTTTTATATGATTTTTAAATCATTTATTCTATTTTTCCATAATTTATTTAATATAGTTATTAAATAAACTAATTATCATTAATATTGATTAATTAATGAAATTCATCCTAAAATATTAAAAGTCACTAAAATAACTTAAAATATTTTATTATAACATAATATTATTTTTCATAATTTTTCATGTATTTAAAATCATTTTTAAATTATTTTTTAATATTATAATTAAATAAATTAAATATAATTTATATTCCAAAAATATTAAATATTTATGAAATATACTCTAAATAATTAAAAACTATTTTTTGGACTTTAAAATAATTTTTCGAAATTTATTATGTATTTTTAATAATTAAAACCACTTTTTTCTATTTTAAATAAAATTTGGAATATTCGGAAAATAAAATAAATAAAACCGTCGCTATAGCCTATAAATGACACTTGTCTCTGTCGTCTTAGGTGTTCTTGGTGCTCAAGAACAACATCGAGATAGTGTCTACAAGGTCATGGTTTGACCGCTCTTATCTTCCAATCCAAAATGTTTCTGGTTCAGGTTAAGTATTGATCATGTAGTGTTTATGTAACACTACATGAAACAATCTTCATCTCGGTCATACAACAAACTAACAAGACGATATGTGCCTTAAAAATCATTGTCGACGGTTTACGGATTTCCCGAAACCCAAAGAATTCATCTCAAGCACATTCTGATCATTTTATCAACGTTAGGTCCACGTTATTGGTGGTTTTATGGTTCACACTGGTAGTAGACATGACAAGGAACATTACTATAACCACACATCAGTTTAACAACAACAGATACACAAGGTATGACACGGTCAAACCTTGTCAGAATACGTGTTCATACACTTTTCTAGAAATTCTAGAAATACAAAAATCAGTGCGAGTGGCCTACTTTGACAACTTTCTACGATTGATCTGTTGATTTTTTAAGCGTTATAAGGCCATGGATCTAGAGTAAAAACATCAGGCTACAATCCAGATCTAACACATAATCAAAACACTAACATGACTGCCAGATCAAAGAGCTTAAAGATGTTGTCAGACGCTGAAAACAAATTTCTGGGTTACCCAGAATTCGTCCGGTTAACGTCGGTCAATGGCTTTTGACCGATTATATCTTCAAATACAGACATCTAATGACTCAAATTTCTTTTGCAGAATGCAGACCTCATACTAAGCTACAGATTCCAACCTTAAAACAACAAAACACAAAAACATAAACGAATCTAAGGACACTGACATTCGGTTGTCAGGTCACGTTTTGTGTTCTTGGACAGATTTTGAAAAACACCATTTTTACCCACTTTGATGCTATGGATCCATGATAAATCATCATAGATCATCATGAAACATCTTCTAGCAAACATCTAAACATATAAACACTAACTTTATCTTAGCATACAAGATCAAAAATAAATTTAGGGTTTATACCTTCTTGATTTCAATCTTTGATTTAGCTCTCCAATCTGATCTTATGGTTGCTACTAGCTGTTTTAGGGACTGATACACTAGTCTAACTCGTTACTTTAGAGAGAGAAGGAGTTAGTGAGAGCTTGAGAGCAATTGGCTTAGTTTTTATGAACTTTCTCTCTCCAAAATCAATATATAATGCTTGATATGTTGTTAGATCTGCAAATTTCGGCTGGTATAGCTTTTATTTAAGTCACATGGCTGATCTAGGTTGGTCACCAACCCCATATATTGGCAAGATTGAAAGTAACCTTATTAATAATGCACTAAGGGCAAAAATGTCATTTGGAATTTTATTTTAATGGCATAATGGACATTGTCCCAAACCCTTAGGGTTTAGGGTTTGGAAAACCTTAGGGTTTGTACCCTTAGGTTTTGCAATTTAATTTCTAACATTTCCAAATTTCGGTTTTCAAAATAGAAAATTAATATTTCTAAATTATAATTAGAATTTTCTAATTATATTAAAATTTACTAATCATAATTCAATCTTGCTAATTAGGATTAATATATCCTAATTAAAATTGTTAATTAAGCAATTAGGGTCAAAATGGTTATTAGGGTTTATAACCTAGAATTAGGGTTTTTAAATAAAAAAATAATTTTTCTAAATTAGAAATTAGGTTTCGTAATTAGATTAGGGTTTTCTAATTACTTATAACTTAAAAAATTAGGATTAACATTTTCTAATTATCATTACAGTTATTAAATTAACAATTAGGTTTTCCCTATTTATGAATTATGGTTCCTAATCCATAAATTAGTGTTTTCTAAAATTGAAATTAGTGTTTGCTAATTAATTAAGCTTTACCCTAAATAATATTATAATTATTTACACTTACGCCATTAAGTTCCCAATTTAGGGTTTCCAACTTCCGAATTAGGGTTTCAAATTCTCGAAACCAGAATTAGGGTCTCAGAACCGGTTTCTAGGGTTTCTTGTTAATCGCTAGGGTTTTCTAACCGAACGTTGACGTTCTTAATATATACCTAGGGTTTTTACAGATATCGTTTATCTGGTCAACCCTTGACCTTTAACCACATATTGAACACATATACATAGAACATATTCACTTATTCCTTAATCCTGAATAATTCACTTAAATCCTTCACAGAATTTTGAAATCCTCAAAATCCCTTCTTAAAAATATCAAACGCATACACTATTTTTCTATCTAGGTTCTAATTTTGAACCTTAAATAAATTAATAAAAATTTTAAAAATATTCAAAATTCTCGGGTTGTCACAGCACTCGTACTCGCATATGATCTTCTATTCAATGCATCAGCTACTATGTTCGCTTTTCCAGGATGGTATTGAATGGTATGATCGTAATCTTTCAATAGCTCAAGCCATCATCGTTGTCGCGTGTTGAGTTCCTTTTGAGTGAAGAAATATTTGAGGCTTTTAAGATCCGTATAGATCTCCACCTTCTCTCCATACAGATAATGCCTCCAAATCTTAAGCGCAAAAATGACAGCTGCCAACTCTAGATCATGAGTAGGATAATTCCTCTCATATTCCTTGAGTTGTCGTGAGGCATAGGCTATGACTTTCCCATGTTGCATGAGAACACATCCTAACCCTTTGCTTAAAGCATCACTGTAGATGACAAATCCCTCCGAGCCAGATGGTATTGTAAGACAGGTGCTGAAATGAGTCTCCTCTTGAGTTCTTGAAAACTCTTCTCACATTCCTCGCTCTAACCGAATTTTATATCTTTCCGTGTCAGCTGAGTTAATGGAGTAGTGATTTGAGAAAACCCTTCTACGAATCTCAGATAATAACCAGCTAAGCCGAGAAAGCTACGTACTTCGGTCACTGACTTAGGTTGCTCCCAGCTTTGAATTGCTTCAATCTTTGTCGGGTCAACAGATATTCCATGATTTGATATCACGTCCTCAAGCCAGAACTCGCATTTCTTCAACTTGGCATATAACTTGTTTTCACGAAGCTTTTGGAGTATCAACCTCAAGTGTTGTGCATGATCTTCACGGATTTTGGAGTAAATGAGGATGTCATCAATAAAGACGACCACAAAGTGATCCAAATATTCCTTGAATACTCGGTTCATAATATCCATGAAGGCAGCAGGAGCATTAGTCAATCCAAAAGACATGACTAGGAATTCGTAATGCCCGTACCGAGTTCTGAAAGTAGTCTTTGGAATGTCATCAATTTTAATCTTCAACTGATGATATCCAGAACGAAGATCAATCTTTGAAAATAATTTGGCGCCTTGCAACTGGTCAAACAGGTCATCAATGCGAGGCAACGGTACCTATTTTTGATGGTGACATGATTCAACTCCGATAATCAATACAAAGTCGCATACTTCCATCTTTCTTCTTCACGAATAGAGCAGGAGCACCCCAAAGAGGCGTACTAGGTCGAATGAAACCAATGTCTAACAATTCCTGCAGTTGGGTTTTTAACTCCTGGAAGTTTAATAGGAGCCATTCGATATGGGGCTTTGGAAATGGGTTTTGTCTGGGTTCAAGGTTGATACCAAACTTCGATTTCATGCTCCGGGGTAGGCCAAGAAGTTCTTGAGAATACGTCGGGAAATTTATTAACAATAGAAATATCATTCAAATCGGCGTATTTTTGTTTAAATATGTGACATGAGCTAAGAAAGCTTGACATCCGTTTTTCAATAAACGAATAGCTTTATGGCTTGAGATGACCGTGATTGATTTTAATGGTTTGGTCGCTTAAATTCGCATAATAGGTTGATTAGGAATATGAAAGGTAACAACCAATCAATCAATCCCTAGAATCACGTCAAATGCAAGTATTTTTAAGGAGATAAGATCTACGAGGTAACGTCGCGTTTCTGGATTTGAATCAAACAAGACTTATAAGCGATTGGATGTCTTGAAGGTTTCTCCCAACGGAGTTTTAACAGATAAGTCAAAGTCTAATTTCTCCGGAGTCAAATTTAAACGTTGAGCGCAAGTAGGAGAAATAAAAGAATGGGTAGAACCGGTATCAAATAAGGTATAGACTTCGCTAGAGTTTATAATTAGCTTACCCATTATCACATTGTTTGGATTCTTTGATTTTTGGGAGGTTACGACAAACGCTCTCCTTGAACTACCGGTTTTGTCTTCTGCTCGACTGACCTTTGATGCCTCCATCCAAGTTTGGACTTGACTTGATGCAACAAAAAAATTGGGCTAGGTGACCTTCTCTTCCACAATTATAACATAATTTGGACTATCTGCGTCTGATTTGACCGATGTGTCCCTCCCTCCGTGTTTGTAACATATAATGGCCGTGGTCGTTTCTCCTTCCTTAACAACGGTCTTTGGTCTTGACGTCCTTCCATCATTATTGAATCTCCTCTTCTTGAAACTCCCACTTTTATTGTCTTGGCCATGATTACCACCGAAGTGGTTACCATTTCTGGCATGTTAATTCCCTCCACGTTTGTTGTCACCGCTTCGATGACTGCTACCACTGGTATTATCGTTTTGTCGGTTGCTCTCTCTTGGTTTGGTTGACTCGTTATCGCGCTCCAATAACTGAGCCCTATTTACATCATCTGAATACAAACACAGTTTATGAGAAATTATGTATTGACGTATCTCGGGTTTCAAACCTCTTAGAAACATCCGCGTCATTCTCTCCTCATTATCAACCAAGTGGGATGCAAACCGGGACAACTCGGCAAACTTAGCTTCGTATTTTGACACGGTCATATTGTTCTGCTTCAACTTGATGAACTCTACCTCCTTCATGTGATGAATACTTTCGGGAAAGTACTTGTCGTTATAGTTCTTGGAATTTCTCCCAAGACATATTCGGTCTGGCGGAGTTGAGTACGCTTTCTGGAAATTCCCACCAGATAATATGTCTCTCTCCTCGTAACATAAAGGTGGCAAAGGGAACCTTTTGCTCCTCGAGCATCCCAAGACATCAAATATCTTGGTGATCTGCTTTATCCATGTCTCCGCCTTGTAAGTGGTTTTGGCTCTCCCATAAACTCCTGTTCCCGCCTCCTTGAAGCGCTTAGCGGTGATCGTCGAGAGTTCTTAGTGTTTCCACCGCATTTTAAATAGGAGCCGCTCTCTTGCACGATGTTGCATGAATTTCATAAAGCCTCTGAAATCCCATCGTTCATCATTTGGTCGTACGTTGTTGTTTTTTCTTGAGGATTATTACCATCCCGATGCACATTATCCTCGAGTATTGATCGTTGGTGACTCAGCGGTCTCATGTGTTTCATTGCTTATCTCAACATTTTGGATGCCATTTTCAAATACTACCACAAAACAAGGGTTAATTGACATATCACATATTATCCCTATTGTGAGACCCCAATTTTATGAAATAAAAGTATTCAATTTTTCTATTTTGGTAAATAGTTAAATTGATAAAAGTTTAAAGTTAAGGGTAATATGTGAAAAAATTTTTTGCAAAGTAAGCAAGTTGATATAAAATATTCATTGTGTCGGGGAATATTCGATTAGTCGGGGAATATTCTTTTTGTCGGGAAATATCCGTACGATGGTACAATCATTGGTGGACCCCACAACAGAATTATTGTCGGATTGAGAAAACAACAATATTTTTATGAAAATAACGGCGGAAGTTTTACCTTTAACTGTTGAAACACCCGGTGTTAAAAAATGCGATGTCTGGCGTTGGTTGTATAGTAGCACAATGATATTGATTATTGATGCTTACGTAATAAGTCACTCAGTTTTTGTTTTATTAGTATTATTAATGTAATAAAATAGAAAAGTTTTTATATAAAAATGAATACTTTTATAAAGTTATTAGTTGTATTAGGCTAATAATAAAATCTTTTTATATAAAATGTAATACTTTTATAAAGTTATCTATTTTATTAGACAATAATTAGAATATATTATATTTTATTATGAATAGTATTTGCATAGTGCCTACATAGTGTTTGCATAGTAAAATCTTTTATAAAGTTATTCGTTTTATTAGATTATAAATAGAATATATTATATTTTATTTAAAAGATTTTGCTTTAAATATGGACCGGATTTAAAGTAAATCAATCTGGACCGTTTCATGAGTTAGTTATTATCTGATCCATTTTTCTATAAATAGAAGCTCATTCCTTCATTATTTCTTACGAATTCAATTTGAAACTCTGAGAGAAAACTATAGAGAGAAAGAAGAAAAGTGTTCTGCTACTTCACTACTTCTATATCCAGTACTCTTCTTTCTAAGGTAGAGGATATTATTTGTTATACTCGTAAGGGGTATTATTTCTTTAGTGTTCATGAAGAGAACTTCTGTTATTCCATTCTTTATTATTCTGTTAGAATAACCTGTATACGTGGGCTACCCTATACTTGGTGAAATTCTTCTGTTATTCCATTTTTTATTACTCTATTGGAACATCATATGCATGCGTTTCTTGGGACTGAGTTAAAATTTTCTTATTCTCGCTAGAATATCCTCACATGCATGCGTTTTCTGTGGGACGGGATTCGTATTTATTATTACATTGGTAATAACTTTTATGCATGCGGTCTCTATCGCATGCATGGTGAATCCTTCATTATTCAATTCTTTATTATTACATTGGAATAACTTTACTATGTGGATTACCACATGCATGGTGAACGATCCGTTGTATTTCATTCCTTGTTAAATTGTGGAAATGATCATTTTACGTGGATTATGATGAAAGTCATAATAAAAGCATTGGACTAATGAAAATCATGGGTATATGTGGTATTAGTAAGTGTTATGATGAGTTATGTTGGTTATTATGTGAAAACATGAAAGTTTCTTAGAAATCACAAAGGGTTGAAAAATCGATTTTGGTGAAAATAGAACATGAAATTCAATTGACCATATCTCCTATTATATTTTGAATTTTTGAGTGTGGTCAAGTTCTAGAGTTAGGTCTATGAGTTTTGTAACTTATCCAAGTGGAATCAACTTGGAAAAGGTGTTGTAGATTTTTGTGTGGACCGATTTTAGCAAAGTAGTGCGAAAAACTACAAAATATGAAAAAGCTGTCACGCCACGATTTTAAAAGAGAAATTTTTTTACCACTTAATTTGTGAGAAAATTCGCCTTTTGGAACATGAAAGTATATGGTATAAAGTACCTCCTTTCCAAAAATGAGCTCATTCCGACTTAAAATGAGCAAGTTATGACCATTTCAATATTTAAGTTTTTCCGACGACCATAAAATTTTAACTGAAGCTCACGTTCACAACATGTGTAAGATCCTCGCCAAGATTTGGGAATTTCGGAGTTAACCATGAGGTAGCTAATTTCTTAAGGAATTAATTAGAAATTGAATTTTGAAAAATAGTAAATGAATTTTAAAATGTCGAGAAAAATATATGTTCAATATGGGACTATATTATGCTAAATCCCAGAAAAGAATAATTTTTGGGACTGATTTGGTATTTTTCATGAAAATAGTTTAGCTACGAACATATGAGTTAAATATGTTATGTGGAGTTGAAGAATTGGTAACTAGGATTTTATGGCTTGGAAATCATATATAAGGTATATGCAGATTTTTGATGAGTAATTTGATTATTGGTGATGAAATCTTATGAGTATGGCATTTTTGAATGATTAAATTCATTATTTGGAAAAGTGTAAACAATTAAATTATTTATAAGTTTAAGAAGTGATTAAAATATTGTTATAATATTAACAATATTAGATTATGATTTTATTAAGTGATTGATAATGTTTGGATAAATTTAAAGTCTTTAATATTTATCCTTGATTTAGTTGACTAATGCTTATAATATTGTCATCATCCTCATGCTTATATTATGTTGAAAGTCATCTGTGGCTGTGTAGTGCATAGATGGACTTGGTATGATTATGACTAGGGATTATTGGTATAATCATAACCGTAATGTTACAAATGATGTGGAAAAAGTTCTCATATGCGTAGTGCATTGATGGATGATTTTTTATGTATGATTATGGCTATGGATTCTCTTTGGTAGTAGTGCAAAGATGAATTATTTTATGGCATGATCGGACTGGTTGATGAAAAACACGATTATCGTTGGTAGTAGTGCATGGATAATTAAATGGTCGTGATACTAAAGAATATCATTGGCTTTGTAGTTCGGGGATGATTCGATGATGTGGATTATTTATTGAAATTGAGTCTCAACAATGAAATATTAATTCATGGATGTGATAATAATGAATATCTTTGGTAGTAGTGCAAAGATGATTTAATGATTATGAAGCGAGAATTACGATTTGGTATAACCATGATTTTTGATGTTTCGTGAAGATAGGTGATGAAAATTATCTTACATACAGTTGTGAAGAGGAATTTAGAACCACAATTATGATTATGAGTTATTCATATGATTATGGACAGGAACTGTTGATTTATTTTACATGGATAAAACATTATTGATGGACTTTTAACATAGAGAAGATAATAGACCTTATGGTCTATTTGACTCTTCTAATGGATTGCTCGTTCCGCTGCAACTATGGTTGAAAAGTTTTATCATCTACCATATGTTCTAAATCTCTGATTTATTATTGATGAAAGCTATTGATAATTTAATTATCTTTAGTCATGATATTATTTACTGGGCTAGTTGTGCTCACCCTTTCTGCTTCACAATTCCTTTCAGGTAATAAGAGTGTTGCCAGGTCGAGCGGAGATAACAGGGGAATAGAACAGTGGTCTCTAGCTGTGGAGGTTCTCCCTAAACAGTATAGAAAAGTGTGTTGTATTCTATACAACGTTTAGTAGTTATATTTGGTGAATCAAATAGGGTGAGGTGAACCCAACTTTGGAAGGGTGTTTTGCCACTATCATACAAGATGTCTAATGACATACAACCTCGTGTTATCATAAGACAGGGTTGTGCGCATCCACTTGCTGAGTATATCTACGGGTACTACCTATATGATCTTGGAGTTTATTTGAAATATAATATTCACTTGGAGAGAGTGGAGATAGTTATATGTCAAGAGAAGACTCACCATTGGAAAGAAGATGATAGTAATCTTCTCATTTTTCTTTGGGGTCTATTGGGTCAACCAAGGATAATTCTGTAGACATATGATATCTATTATAACCTAGATGCATAGCCTCCCATGTACGAAAGTTTCCTTGAGCACTTCCCAAAGATTTTAATTTCTAAAACAGTTTTTGACTATACTTTTATGTAAAGTACCATTATAAGGTTGTGGTCGAGGCACCATGAGAGTTACATACATTTGTATTAAAACTCATAATTAACTGTGGTCGTATTCTATACGACAGCTCAACAGTTGTATAAATGAAGTTGTATTTGAATTTTGTACCATGTATCTGGCGACTCAGAATGGGTGATGTATATATAATTTTGGGGGCGACACACCTATACTCTAACCGACCAATTAAATACCAAATAAACTTAGGTAGGTCATACTAGCGAAGGAATTCCCCATCTCTCCCCTCCTAGTTCTCGTCTCACATCTCAGCCAAGGATCATATCCTTAAGCTTTGATACCAACTGTGATGCCCCCAAAATAGGTATAAATCACTCATCTTGAGTCTCCAAATACATAGTACAGAATTTAAATACAAACTTCTTTTATATAGTATGACAAAACGTAGCTGAGAGTTTCAAAACGGATAATGTCTCATAGAGAGTATCCAAACTCAAATAAAGTCCTCATTACAATTATTATCACACTATTTCATTGAATAGTGAGGACTACTAATACAAACATCTGGACCGTCACTCCGTTCCCCGACTAGTCCCAACTACGTTCTCATTTCCTGAAGAGAACAATGAAAGCAAAAGAGTGAGCTCAACTAGCCCAGTAAGAAATATTATGACTAAGATAATGCAGAATAAATTATCGTTAGCCTTCAACAGTGTTAAACTGATAAAATATAATAAACATCAAATTTAACTGCAGCGGGACAAGCAATCCATTAGAAGAGTCAAGTAGAGCATGATATCTACTATCTTCTATGATTTAAAAAGTTTATCATCAATTTTATCACTGAGACTCAGCTTAATAAATAAACCACATCATCGAATCATCCCCGCACTACGAGCCAAGGATATTGATGTAATCATCAATGGTCATGATTATACCGAATAATCCATGGTCATAATCATACCAACAACTGTCCATCAATGCACTACAGGCCAATGAGGATTTTTACCACATCATTTGTAACATTACGGTCATGATTATACCGAATAATCCTCGGTCATAACCATACCAATCAATAAGACATCTATGCATCGTAAGCCATAGATGACTTTTATCATAATATAAGCATGAGGATGATGACAATGATATAAGAATTCAATTAAAAGAAAGCAAATGATAAATTTTTAAAGATTATAACTTAATTTATCCAGAATTCAATAATGTCCAAATTGTCAACATGATACTGCTTTGTGGAGTAAAATTCAAGAATAATATTGTATCAAAAATAATTTAGACAGCAAAGAAATCAATTTTTGTCATGAATAATTCCCTGGGTGAATAGTACCCGAGTGAATAATACCCCGTGAATAGTACTTCAGGAATAGTACCCCATGAATAGTACTCGTGAATAGTTCTTTCTAAATAGTACCCGTGAATAGTACTTTATAAATAGTACCCCGTGAATAGTACTTTGTGAATAGTACCATAAAAATGAATACTACTCATGGACAGTACTCCGGCATGAAAAGCTTAAAATTTAACAAGAATGTACAAAAAATATCCTTGTGAAATGATACTAGATGAAGCACAAATTTCAAGGATATTCTACTAATTTCACGGAGTATAGAAGCAATACTTTAACAAAATGAGGGTATAATCAGGAATATAAGACGAAATAATATTACTCGCATACTACAGAGTATAGAAGATAATATTATTCCTATGAATACTGAAAAAATAATATCTCTTACCTCAGAAGAAAACTGGATACTTCTGGAATAGTGAGGTAGCAGACTTCTCTTCTACTTTCTCTCTAAAGCTTCTCTCTCTATAGCTTCTCTTTCTATAATTGCTCTTGGGAGTCTTAGTGAATTGGTGAGAATGAAAGAAGAATGAGCTTCTATTTATAGGAAAACATAGTTTCGATAATTGCACGTTTTGGAGCTCAAAATATTACAGTAATTACCTTCATCTTTTCCTTCATTTTTAATTTAGTCCTGCAAGTATTATCAATCTTGCACCACCTCCCCTAATAGTACATCTTGTGAATCAATAGTACAATCATGTGAAAAAAAAATAATTATAGTGTAGTACCTTCATCTATACCTCTATTTTTAATTTAGTCATACAAGTATTATCAATCTTGCACCACCTCCCCTAATAGTACATGCATGTGAATCAATAGTACACACATGTGAACAAATAGTTATAAACATGTGAATTAATAGCAATTAATTACTCATTTATCCGATTAATTACTCGATTGGTCAATATAACCTCCAGACATCCATTATTATCAAAATAGATGTCGATTTCCACTAACACTAATAATCCCAACACAATGGAAATATCAATTTCATCTTTAATCAACACAAACTTATTCATCATTAATATTATAACTCACAATATTTAACAACGAGATCATTCCCGGGAAAGATGGGGCTTTAGATAAGGATTTCTCCTATTGGCGGCCTTGATTAGGTGACCAAACCTCTCCTCGATGAACTTTCTAGACATTGTCAATATTGCAAATAATAATATGAATAACTTTGTCGTCTCAATTATTGATTTAATAATATAAGATATTATGCGAGATGATCTTTGTGACAATAATTGAATCAATAATATGAGAGATATTATCAAGAACCATCGTGAGTAATAATTGAGTATAATCGAGTGACTTCTCACGTAAGCATCAATAATCAATACCTTGTGCTACTATGCAACCACGCGATATTACTGTACTTTTACCACCGGGTAGTTCAACGGTAAAACTTTCGCGTAGTTATTTTTATAAAAGATAATTCTGTCATTTTCTAACTACGACAATACTTCCGTTGTGGGGTCCACTAATGATTGTGTCGTCGTACGAATATACCCCATTAAAATAAATATTCCCCGATCAATCAAATATTATATAACCACTTGCTTACTTTGCAAAATTTGTAAATAATACCCACAACTATAACATTATATCAAATCCACACCATAATATTCAAAAATATATTTCGAGAAAAAATTAATCTTTATTCATAAAAGTTGGGGTCTTACATGTATAGTCTAAACGACTATTAAGGTTGAGGTAAAATACCTAAATATCGGGGACATAGTTCGTGGTCTTAAGACCCTCAGATATAAATCTTGAATTTTTTTCCCATTTCTTGATTCGTAGAACGAGTTCCCTATTATCCAGTAACCATTGTTTAATCTCATGTTGTTGCTATTATTATTCTTTATATTAGTGAGCAATTGTTTGCTCAATCTTGCAATTAACACTGCAGCTAAAGTTGAGAAAGTCGATGAGCCATCTTCTAGCAAAGGAAAGGGCAAGATGTTCAAGTGATGAAAACTCATTTACTTAACTAAAATTATGTTATCAGACTTATGTTATTTTGTGATGTATTCCACAAACTTATGTAATAATTAAAGGTTAGATCACCTGTGAATGTTTTAAGATGATGTAACCCTTTAATGGGGAAGATTTTAATTTAAGTTATTTAAGTTATGTCTTTATCCTTGTTTATGGGTAGTTAGATGTAAATATTTTGGAAAGTGAGCACCAAATCATGTGGGAATGAAGTACCCGGATTTGGGGGTGTCACGGGTTGGTATCAAAGCTTTAGGTTATGAACCTTATGTGGAGAAAAACCTTAGAAAGTAACTGTAGGGTTTTCGGCACATCAAAGCAATGCACAGCGGAATATAAATTGAACAAAACAATCCGAAACCCAAACAGGATCCATGCGAAACAGAAATTAATTCAGTGTGTAAAAGATTATACCGATTATGAAGTAGGAATTGATGCGATCGAATCTCCAACATAATCCAAACGAACTACGTCTCTACGGTATCCACACGAACGCTCCGCGAATCGTCCTACGATCTGCAAAAGAAGGAACCGCGGTACTAGCCACCAAGGATGAGGATTTTCGAAATTATTTTCTCTAGTCTCTCTCTAAGAGCGGCTAGGGTTTTGTATTTTGACGTAATCCCTAAAATGACTGATATATATCATATATATAGCAGTTAGGAGGAATTAATCAAAACCTAATATTATTAAAATCCGAATTTATATATATCTTAATTAAGTCTTACTTAATTAATATACCTATATATATAAATTATCCTATTAATTTAAATTCATAATTTAAATACTATCAATCATATTGACATATTTAAATCTTTACAATTTAAATTAATTCCCTTTTAATTACATTCTATGTGTGTGACCCTATAGGTTATTATTACGTTGGCAATAATTTTAAAATCATATTATTAAATTATAAACAGCGAGCGACATCTAGTAATGCATCACTGCTATCCAAGTAATAATAAGATCGATGATTCGATGCAACATTTTCGTGACCACTGTTTCAATGTAATTTAATTCTTTTAACCTTAATATCCTAGATTAAACTCGAGTCATGGAATGTGTCATACTCTTCATAATTTAATCTAAGTTTTTCTTGATCAATGAGTAAACTATATGAAATAAATCACTATTTGAGCATGGCCATGCATTTCATAGTCCTACTCAATCAAGAGGCCTATGGATATCACCCCTAATATATAGGATGGTTAAATTCCATCTAGATCACTCATATTCCTCACACGATTCATGATGTACCCAATAATCACCTTTATAGTCCACCCTATTAAAGGTGACATTTGATGATATCAAAGTACATAAATTCCCGTGTAGAAATATAGTGATTTCAGGTCGGAGGACCATTACATCATTGTCACTATGAGAATTGCTAATGACACTTCACATAATGTTCCACATAGAATTCTCATAGTGGTTCTGTCTAGTACATCGTTCTCTAACATGTACCTATGCATTGACTTAATATCTCATATATATTTATGACCAATGAGATTTGGTCATCAGTCAATCCACATACTAGTCTTAATGCATCATTGTTGTCCCATCAACAATGATACTCAACTAGGGACATTTAAGAACAGTGATACTAATTGTAATTATATAATCTCATGTTCAAGTCACATACTTGAAACTATATAATTTGTATCATTATTCTAAGAATTTTTATTATGTTAACATTTATATAACGTAGTAAATAAAACCATAATAAAATCATTCATTTATTCAATCAAATATAATATCAAAACATTAAGCAATTATATCAAATAATTGGCCTCTAGGGCAAAAACTCTAACAGTAACCTTTAAGGAGACAGAAAACATAGTGGTGTCAAACTCTTATCGAGTTCTAAGGAATGAATTGAGGAAATTCATTAAAGATAAACAATAAAAGACTTTATGTGCTATGTGTTAATAACTTATGTACTCGCGAGTATCGAAGAGTATCATGTAATAAATAGAACTTAAAAATATTTTGTTGTCAAGATGTCTAACGTTGAAGGATCCAGTCAAGCTAGGGAAGAGATACCTCAGATACCTAGAGATGAGGAACCCCAAGATGTGCATGTGGTTCGGGAATAGTTGATTCAGAGGGAGCCTTCTCTGTTGGTCTCTGAGGATGAATAGGAGGATGAGCATGTGTCTGATCCTGAGGAGGAGAACTCTGAGGAGAGAGAGGTGGAGGATGAGGAAGAGGATCCTGTGGAGTTTCCACCAAACTCTATATCGGCTGAGATGTATGATGCACTGTATGACCGAAACATAGAACTACATGATAAAGTTAAAGAGTTAAAGGAGTTGGCAAATATGCGTCAGGCTACTATAGAGCAGAATAATGGAGAGATTCAGGAACTTGACTCACGTCTTGGAAACACGGAGTGGAATCTAGTTCACACAGAGGGACATCGAGACGATCTATTGGCTGAGAATGAGCAGATGAAGTGTGACGCCCCCAAATTCAGGTACTTGAAACCCGAACTTAGTGCTTCATGATATCATTTCTTTGAGTGAAATAATAATAATAATATAAATATCAAACTTAATTTACATATAAGAGTTGTCTAATCCCAAGTTCACAACCTTTAAAACATTTCATTACATGATAGATAATAAATATCATAATCTTAATAAGTCTAACTATTACATAAGATACTATAAAGTTTATTCTGTCAGCTTCCCCTTCCTTTTTTTTCTTGACAGAACCTTCAAGTTGATCACGCTTAGCTGAAAACATTTAAATTTAAAGCAAGAATGAGCATTTGATTACCCAGCAAGTAATAGCAGGAAATAAACTTTAGCTGAAAGAAGTAAATGTTTTCTTTGAACGACGCTTCTATAATGAAACAACAGTTGTGAAGTAAGCTGAAACAATACTATACAACATATCAATTCTATTTCAAATTTTGAAACTACGTACTGACTATAAATGGAGAGCAATCGACAGACTATGAACGTTTTTTTCAATTTTCAAAAAGGTATACAGAACTTCATCTGCAAACCGTCATAACTTACGGGCACGGAGGGTGATCAGCTCGTTATACCCTGTATTGATCAATACTACATTTTCGAACGATATTTTTGTCCAGCATATCCTCCTTTGGCGCACAAAAGTTTATCATGTTCGGGATGTTCATACTTAGTCTGGAATCTGAACCAAAACAATTCGGTTAGATAACAATAAAGTTTTATCATGTTCAACACTATTTTTAAATCTGTGTCTAGCCGAATCAAATAGCTTAGACGACTTTTAATTAATGTATGCACACCGAAAACCAATAGGTATGTATCAACATGTGATTAAATACAACCATTATCCAAGTGAGGACACTTGAATAACCAGTCTTAGAAATTAAGGAACAGAATATATATACAAACCGTCATAACTTACGGGCACGGAGGGTGATCAACCCGTTATACCCTGTATTGATTAATACTACGTTTTTGAACGATATTTTTGTCCAGCATATCCGCCTTAGGCGCACAAAAGTTTCTCATGTTCAGGATGTTCATACTTAGTCTGGAATCCGAACCAAAACAATTCGGTTAGATAACAATAAAGTTTTATAATGTTCAACACTATTTTTAATCTGTGTCTAGCCGAGTCAAATAGCTTAGATGACTTTTAATTAATGTATGCACACTGAAAACCAATAGGTATGTATCAACATGTGATTAAATACAACCATTATCCAAGTGAGGACACTTGAATAACCAGTCTTAGAAATTAAGGAACATAATATATATACAAACCGTTATAACTTACGGGCACGGAGGGTGATCAGCTCGTTATACCTTGTATTAATCAATACTACGTTTTTGAACGATATTTTTGTCCAGCATATCCGCCTTAGGCGCACAAAAGTATCTCATGTTCAGGATGTTCATACTTAGTCTGAAATCCAAACCAAAACAATTCAGTTAGATAACAATAATGTTTTATCATGTTCAACACTATTTTTAAATCTGTGTCTAGCCGAGTCAAATAGCTTAGACGACTTTTAATTAATGTATGCACACCGAAAACCAATAGGTATGTATCAACATGTGATTAAATACAACCATTATCCAAGTGAGGACACTTGCATAACCAGTCTTAGAAATTAATGAATAGAATATATGTATATATATATATATATATATATATATATATATATATATATGGATTATATATTAATGTTACACTTGTAATCAATGAACGGATAGAATTCAAGAACTTGTATGAATACAAAGAGTTAGATACATAATCAATAAAATTAGAGTTAATAAACTGGCACAACGATAATAAATTTCTAAAACTGGCTTACACATGTCCATTGCATAAAGTAAATACAAAGGTAGGATACTTGCCTGATCTGCTACTTACACAACTTAGTTTTATCTTTTATACAGAGACCTGTGATTAATAAGATCATTTTGTCGATTAGAATAATATATTATAACACTTAGTATTGTTATTTGTCATCAACATATAACTTAAACACATTGTCACACACTTATATCTGTCATAATAACATAAACAATCACCTATCTAGTCAAACTATCTAAGTCTGTATCAATTTCTGAAACATTTCGATGAACCAACGGATTTATCGGGTAACTATCGAGACTAAAAATTTATTCTGTAGTTCAATATTCCTTTAGATAATTTAAATATCAATCATATTATTTTTAAATGACTTATAATAATTTTTAAATAATTATTATAATTTATAATGATTTTTCAAACACTGGAATTATTTTAAATGATTTAAATATTAAATAATTATATTATCCATAATATTTAATTAATATCAAAATATTAACGAAAACCATTGCCAAAATATTAAAGTTATTTATAATAACTCAAAATATTTTTAGAGTATTAATATTACCCTTAAATGATTTTTAAAATATTTAAAATCATTTTAAATAATAATTACTATTAATATTTAAATATTAATGTATTATTCACCAAAATATTAAAATCCATTTATTAATACTTAAAATATTTTAAATCATTTATATCCTTTTTAAAAGATTTATAAATCAATAAAATCATTTTTAAACTATTTATTTAATATTATTATTCAAAAATCTAATATCATTAATATTAAATTATTAATAAAATTTTCCATAAAATATTAAAAGTTATGTTTTATAACTTAAAATATTTTTAAATACCTTATTATTATTTAAAATGATTTTTCATATAATAAAATCATTTTTAATCAAATTTATTTAATACATTTATTAAATAAATTAAATATCAATAATATTCATATAAATATTAATTTTAATGAAAAATATGTCAAGTTATTAAAAGTTAATTTTATAACTTAAAATAATTTTTAAAACTAATTTGGGAATTTTCAGAAATTATTTTCTATTTTTAATTGATTTTTGGAAATTTATTTAATTAAAATCAATATATCTGTCGTTAAAGCCTTAACGACAGAAAGTGTAGCCTAAAGTGTTCTTGAGCCTCAAGAACATTCATATGCAGTGTTCGAGGGGCTATGTTTGACCAGCAATAATTCTTAACTCAATATGTTTCTAGGTTAGCTAATGGTCAAATATTGTAGCAGTGATGTAATACTACACGTGTATAACAAGTTCTGGCTCAAATTATAACACACAAGCAAGATCCAAGGCCTTGAACAAGTTGTCAGAGTTGTTCTTCATTTTCAGGGTTACCCAGAAATGAAGAACAGTTTGACTAGCCACTTTTGGGTTTCCACAACTTGCAATCCATGTATTGTTTTGGTTGTTTAAGGGTTCCAAATTGTAGACAACATGTCAATGTACAAATCTATTACATAAAATTAGTATAACAACAACAAAATCTCCAAAATCTCATTCATAAGTTTTTTGGGTTACCCAAAAAACTTATTTCGTGATCATCCTGCCTGGTTTGACCGTCTACTAAATCCATTATGTTTATCAATTAGGTGATCTAAAGGCATAAACATGTAGTCCATATAACATATTACAACCTCAATACAAAAACAAGAACAAAACAACAAACACCTGACAGATCAAAGCCCTTGAACTAGTTGTCAGGGCTTTCTAGGAACAATCTAGGTTACCTAGAAAACGTAAAGTCATGGTCGGTCAACGGACTTTGACCATCCATAACTTGCAATCTGTACATGATCTAGGCTTGATTCCAGTTCCAAATCAAAGCCCTTATAGCATACTACAAGTACAAACCTTTAAAATACCAAAACCATTAACGATCACCGATCTATGACACCTGACATTAGATTGTCAAACACATTTTAAAGTTTTTCCTGATTTTTGAAATCTTTAATTTCGTGCATTTTGATGTTATAGATCTATCATATACCAACCCAAATCACTTATTTACACCTCATACAACATATTTAAATATTCAAACATACAAGATCAAAATTTTAGTTTCCCTAATTAGGGTTATATTCTATAATACTTGTCATTAATCACATAAAGCAACGACTTAACAAATCTTGAAGTCTTATTTGACTTCCGAATTAGGGTTTTAACAGTTTAACATTAGAGTTTTGTCATGCTACCCTATAATTGACCAACCATTATCAGTATGCACGTACAGTACATATTTATAGCACTGAAATATAATTGATATTATATTAATATTCTCATTCCTTATTCAAAATCCAAAGTTAGGGTTTTGAATCCATATCCGACTTAACTTTCAGTCTTAGTCAACTCATAAATTTAAATTGACTATTCTGCTAAATCTATATCGCAAATATTTAAAAAAATATTATTCACGATACCAATATTAATAAAATAAAATAATAATAAATAAATAAATAAAAATTTATTCAAAAAAATACAGATATAATTATTCAAAAATTCTCGGGTCTTTACATTCTCCCATCCTTATAAAGATTATGTCCCCAGAATCACCATTACCTTACACCTAATATTAATGTTTTATCCTTAGATTTTTATTTATGAAAAATTTAATAAATATATTCTCCCCTCCTTAAAAGGTTCATGTTACGAATCTGGAACTCAAATTCATCCTTTAAAAATCTTTTTATTATTGAATTATTATATTGTGTTTCGCATACCTATACTTTAAGGTTCCTAACATAAACGTACTTATATTAACAAACTTGTGGTAAAGAAAATGGGTTAAATACGAATCAGGCATATATATAAAGATCTTTGATCGGGTTCGTACCTTGAACTCCGTCACTGGCTACTACAGTATCTTGAATGGTCATATTGAAGACTCTTGCAATTGATTTTGTTGGTTTGTTTGTTGAAGTCGGCCATGTTATCGCCAATGTTCCTCTACTTTTCCCAGTATTCACACTTCCCCCATCCATTCTCCTTTTTGGACAATCCTTCACCTTATGCTCCATCGACCCACACATGAAACACCCACTATTCACCCTTGGATTGGGGTAGTTAGAGCATTCACAACAGTTTTTTTATCTCTATCCTTATTCTGCAGTGCTATTAAGTCATTCTATAGGATAGGGATTCAATTTTTTCACTATGTACCCAACAGGTTCCTTATATTGATTCCTTATATTGATTCCTTAAATATTAAATTTTGAAATTTAAAATTTAAAAGTTAAAAGTTAAAATTTGAAAGTTCCAACAATTTGAACATTGTAACTATTTTTTATTTTTAAGTAATTGTTGTTTGAATTTAAAAATTGCAATTATTTTAATTTAAAAATAGATATTGCTAGAAATCAAAATGTGCAACGATCATTATGTGTTTATGAGAACTAAAACAACATTATTTTAATTATAAAATAATAAATTAATAATTAGTAGTAATATATTTTACAAAAATGATCAAAATCAAAATTTGACTGATTTTTAATTTTTTTCTAGTTCTCTTTCTTCTCTAAATCCTCTGTTTAAAAAATAAAAATGAGTGAATTTGATAGGCATACCCAAATCAGCAATTAAGTGAGATAAGATCCTTTAACTAACATAAAATCGCAATAAATAGGGTGTGAAATGTCATTTTACATAAATAGAGAACGCTCTTTTGATTCCCTTACTTTGAGGAGTCAAATCATATATAGGGATTAAAATAGAGAATTATATAAGGATAAGGAAACTGTTGGATACTGATTTATTGATATATTCTTCAAATGTGGGGATAGAGAATCTATTGGGGAAACTGTTGTGAATGCTCTTAGGAGAGATATGTCCCTCCTGCCCGCACTTGTAACACACAAATTTTCCTTTTAAACATTCCCCTGAGTGATTCTTTCCACAGTTCACACACTGCACGACGTGCTTATTTGCACCTTCTTGCTTAACCTTAATATTCCCAAAATTATCCCCTTTTCTTTTCCCATTCCTACTCCCACTACTTGTTTCTACCTTTACTGCTCCCTCGATCTTACCCTTGTTCTTTTTCTCCTTATTGTAGAGGCTTATGGCCTCACTTCCCTCTTCGGCTTTGATAGCTTTTTCCAAGAGTGTTGCAAAAGTATTGATCTGCAACATAGCCACCTTATTTTAGAGCCAGGGTTTTAATCCCAACTCGAACCTCCTTGCCTTCCATGCTTTCGTGTCCATTTGGTGTGGAGCGAACCTAGCTACTTTGTTAAACTTTGCAACATATTCAGAAACTGTCATATTATCCTATTTTAACTCTAAAAACTTCACCTCCATCCTAGCCTACATACTGGATGAGAAATAGTTCTTGAAGAACAGTGTCTTAAACCTAGTTCATGTTACTACTCCTTCTCCGGCCCTAGCTTGATTTGCCTTCCACCAAAAATTTGTCTCTCCTTTCATCATATAGGTGGAAAAAGCTATCTTTTTCCCCTCCGCTACCTTAGCTATCATAAACGTCTTTTCTATCTCCTTAACCCAAGTTTGGGCTTCTACAGGGTCAGTTGTCCCTCTAAATTCTGGCGGTCCTACTGCCTTGAAGTCTTTAAAATTTACCAAGTGATTGTCTGGCATTCCAGTATGCATAGCTTGAGCTACCATGTTTGCAAAGTTCTGCATTGGGTATGGTTGTTCTCCAGCATTCTTGATAGATTCTTCTGCCCTTTGGTTTCGGTTTCTTCTTCTTGGTGGCATTATCTGATAAAATCATAAATTATTCTTACTTTCTAAACATTGCTTAATTTCGACTCAAATAATCATGTATTCAAAATATTAGATTTTGAAACTTGGTTTACTGTATTGACCAGTTAGCAGATAGATACATAAAATCTTATTTCCTTCATCAAACATATATTCATATCCATTCAACTAATTCATAGTACTTTACAAAGCATAACACATATTGCTTTAAGCATTCGCTATCCCTTTGTGACCACAAAAGTCGGGAATCGCTACTACAACTTATACAAAAGTTGAGAATATTACACAAACATACTTATCACATACATAACATCGAACACACGTATTCAAACAATACTTATACTACATATTCACTACGTCTTTTTCTTTATCTAGGACAACCTCTCGCTTGATGACCTTCTATCCCACATATAAAACACACACCTTGCTTTGGATTGGGAAAATGAGGAGAGATATGTCCCTCATGTCCGCAATTGTAGAAAACATTTTCTCTTTTCCTACATAAGCCTTCATGTTTCTTATTATAGTTTGTACACTTTTCTATTTTGCTAGAGTTCCCTTGGTTAGAATTAGAATTTCCTATATCGCGGTCTTTCATCTTTCTTTTCCCTTTCTTGCTCAGAGCTGCACACGATTTATTTCTTTTGGCTCCCATTTGATCAATTTGGATTCTAAGCTTATCTTGTTCTTCCATTATTTCTATTAATGTTTTCCGCAACTGACTATTTAACAGCTTTTCTATTTCCCACAACCTTTTCAGAGAAGAAACATTATTTATCAGATTATGCACTTCCATTAAAGCCTGGTCAGCTCCAACTTTAGTGTCTGAATCACTATCTGTCAGTTTTATTGTTTTTGGATCTGGTACAACGTTTTCCACAATAACCACCTCAGTAGGGTTGTTTACGATGTGAGCCTCTATTTCAGCTATTGGCCTTGATATTGGCTCGGTTATGGAGATTTGCTCCTTCTTTACGATTTGAGGGTAGCCCAATCCTTTTCCACCTGACAACTACACATAAATTATCTTGATTAGTATATAATATATACACATAGCAAATAATAGTTTTATATAAGTTAACTTTTATTTCGTTTTATGATGAATTTATTTAATTCATCTCCTTTAAACTCTATTTGAGTTATTTATATTTTCAACGTTTCCCTCTGTCCTAAGGTTATAGCCTAAGGTCTATTCCCACCTAAGGTCTCTAACCTAAAGCTCTGATACCAACCTGTGACACCCCCAAATTCAAGTACTTGAAACCCAAACTTAATGTTTCACGATATCATTTCTTTGAACGGAATAATAATAATAATATAAATATCAAACTTAATTTACATATCAGAGTTGTCTAATCCCAGGTTCATAACCTTTAAAAAATTTCATTACATGATAGATAATAAATATCATCATCTTAATAAGTCTAACTATTACATAAGATACCATAAAGTTTATTATGTCAGCTTTTCCTTCCCTTTGTTCTTGGCAGACCCTTCAGGTTGATCACGTTTAGCTGAAAATATTTAAATTTAAAGCAAGAATGAGCATTTGATTGCCCAGGAAGTAATAGCGGGTAATAAACTTTAGCTGAAAGAAGTAAATGTTTTCTTTGAACGGTGCTTCTACAACGAAACAACAGTTGTGAAGTAAGCTGAAACAATACTATACAACATATCAATTCTATTTCAAATTTTGAAACTACGTATTGACTATAAATGGAGAGCAGTCGACAAACTATGAACTTTATTTTCAATTTTCGAAAAGGTATACAGAACTTCATCTGCAAACCGCCATAACTTACGGGGACGAAGGGTGATCAGCCCGTTATACCCTATATTGATCAATACTACGTTTTCGAACGATATTTTTGTCCAGCATATCCGCCTTAAGCGCACAAAAGTTTCCCATGTTCGGGATGTTCATACTTAGTTTGGAATTTGAACCAAAATAATTCGGTTGGATAACAATAAAGTTTTATCATGTTCAATACTATTTTTAAATCTATGTCTAGCCGAGTCAAATAAATTAGACGACTTTTAATTAATGTATACACACCGAAAACCAATAGTTATGTATCAACATGTGATTAAATACAACCATTATCCAAGTGAGGACACTTGCATAACCAATCTTAGAAATTAACGAACGTAATATATATATATATATATATATATATATATATATATATATATATATATATGGATTATACATTAATGTTACCTGGTAATCAATGAACTGATAGAATTCAAAAACTTGTATGAATACAAAGAGTTAGATACATAATCAATAAAAGTAGAGTTAATAAACTGGCACAACGATAATTAATTTCTGAAACTGGCTTACACATTTCCATTGCATAAAGTAAATGCAAAGTAGGATACTTGTCTGGTCTGCTGCTTACACAACTTAGTTTTATCTTTTATACAGAGACCTATCATTAATAAGATAATCGGTCGATTAGAATAATATATCATAACACTTAGTACTACTATTTGCAGTCAACACATAACTTGAACACATTGTCACACACTTATATCTATCATAATAACATAAACAATCACCTATCTAGTCAAACTATCTAAGTCCGGATCAATTTTTGAAACATTTCGGTGAACCTACAGATTTATCGGGTAACTATCGAGTCTAAAACTCTATTTTGTAGTTCAATATTCCTTTATATAATTTAAATATAACTCACATTATTTTTAAATTACTTATAATAATTTTTACATAATTATTATAATTTATAATGATTTTTCAAACACTGGAATCATTTTTAAATGATTTAAATATTAAATAATTCAATTATCATTAATATTAAAATATTAATGAAACCATTGCCAAAATATTAAAGTTATTTATAATAACTCAAAATATTTTTAAAGTATTAGTATTACCCTTAAATGATTTTTAAAACATTTAAAATTATTTTAAATAATTACTATTAATATTTAAATATTAATGTATTATTCACCAAAATATTAAAAGTCATTTATTAATACTTAAATAATTTTTAAATCATTTATATCCTTTTAAATGATTTATAAATCAATAAAATTATTTTAAACTATTTATTTAATATTATTATTAAATAAATCTAATATCATTAATATTAAATTATTAATAAAATTTTCCTTAAAATATTAAAAGTTATGTTTTATAACTTAAAATATTTTTAAAAACCTTATTATTATTTAAAATGATTTTTCATATAATAAAATCATTTTTAATCAATTTATTTAATATATTTATTAAATAAATTAAATATCAATAATATTTAAATAAATATTAATTTTAATGAAAAATATGTCAAATTATTAAAAGTTAATTTTTATAACTTAAAATCATTTTTAAAACTAATTTTGGAATTTTCAGAAATTATTTTCTATTTTTAATTGATTTTTGGAAATTTATTTTTAATTAAAATCAATATAGATGTCGCTAAAGCCTTTAGCTACAGAAAGTGTCGCCTAAAGTGTTCTTGAGCCTCAAGAACATTCATATGCAGTGTTCGAGGGACTTTGTTTGACCAGCAATAATTCTTAACTCAATGTGTTTCTAGGCTAACTAATGGTCAAATATTGGAGCAGTGACATAATACTACACGTGTATAACAAGTTTTTGGTCAAATCATAACACACAAGCAAGATCCAAGGCCTTGAACAAGCTGTCAGAGTTGTTCTTCATTTTCAGGGTTACCTAGAAATGAAGAACAGTTCGACTAGCCACTTTTGGGCTTCCACAACTTGCAATCCATGTATTGTTTTAATGGTTTAAGGGTTCCAAATTGTAGACAACGTGTTAAGGTACAAATCTATTACATAAAATCAGTATAACAACAACAAAATCTCCAGATATGGTCCGGTCAAACCATGTCAGAAATCACGTTCATAAGTTTTCTGGGTTACCCAGAAAACATATTTCGTGATCATCTTGCATGGTTTGACCATCCACTAAATCCTTTCTGTTTATCAATTAAATGATCTAAAGGCATAAACATGTAGTCCATATAACATATTACAACCTAAATACAAAAACCAGAACAAAACAACAAACACCTGACAGATCAGAGCCCTTGAACTAGGTGTCAGGGCTTTCTGGGAACAATCTAGGTTTCCCAGAAAATGTAAAGTCATGGCCGGTCAACAGACTTTGATCATCCATAACTTGCAATCTGTACATGATCTAGGCTTGATTCCAGTTCCAGATCAAAGCCCTTATAGCATACTACAAGTACAAACCTTTAAAACACCAAAACCATTAACTATCACCGATCTATGAGGCCTGACATTAGACTGTCACACACATTTTAAGGTTTTTCCAGATTTTTGAAATCTTTAATTTCGTGCATTTTGATGTTATAGATCTATCATATACCAACCCATATCACTTATTTACACCTCATACAACATATTTAAACATTCAAACACCAAATCCAACATAGCATACAAGATCAAAATTTTAGTTTAGGTTTATACCTTTCTTTGAACTAACTTGAATCTGGCCTTGCTAATTTGTTTGTGTAGGTGGTGGGGACATTATAAGGGACTGGTCTACTATACAAATTTGTGGGTTTAGAGAGAGAGTCTTGGTGGAGAGTTTGTGAGCAAATGAGGCCAATAAATGAACTTTTCTCTCTCTTGGTCTATATATATGTTGGATGCAATGAATTGGCTAATATAATTGGGCTGATAAGTATTGATTTTCAGCACATGTGCAATCTTAGTTGGCTACCTACTACAAATATGGCTAGATTTACAAGTTACTCAGAATAATGCAAAAAGGGCAATTTGGTCTTTTGGCTTGTAATTTTAATGGCAAACTAGTAATCTTGGCTAACTCTTAGTGTTTGACCCTTAGGGTTTAACCCTAAGGTTTTGAAAATTTTATTTTTTAGGATTTCTAATTATGGTTTAAAATGGAAATTAAACTTTCTAAAAATGGAAATTAGGGTTTCCTAATTAATTTGAACTTGGAAATTAGGTTTGAGATTTACTAATTAGCATTAATGCTTTCTAAATTAGCAATTAGGGTTAATAACTTAGAAATTAGGGTTTCATATAATTAGGATTTCTAATTAATAATTAGAGTTTCCCTAATTAAGGTTATATTCTATAATACTTGTCATTAATCACATAAAGCAACGACTTAACAAATCTTGAAGTCTTATTTGAATTCCGAATTAGGGTTTTAACATTAGGGTTTTGTCATGCTACCCTATAATTGACCAACCATTATCAGTATACACGTACAGTACATATTTATAGCACTGAAATATAATTGATATTATATTAATATTCTAATTCCTTATTCAAAATCCAAAGTTAGGGTTTTGAATCCATATCTGACTTAACTTTCAGTCTTAGTCAACTCATAAATGTAAATTGACTATTCTGCTAAATCCATATCGCAAATATTTAAAAAAATATTATTCATGATACCAATATTAATAAAATAAAATATAATAAATAAATAAATAAAAATTTATTCGAAAAAATACAGATATAATTATTCAAAAATTCTCGGGTCTTTACATGAAGACTGAAGTTGGAAAGTTGATTGATGACTTGAAGGAGGAGTCAGCTAAGCGTACGAGAGCAGAGGATGCTTGGATGAAGGCTACTCAGTGTGCAGATCGTGCTAAAGCTAAGGTTCAAACGAAGAAGGCTAAGATGAACAAAATGGATTATGTCTTTCATTCTGCGATCGATAGGGCCCAGGATCGAGTCATTTATTACCCACCTCAATTTGAAGACTTGTCGTGGTTCGTGATGGATCATAGGACGGCATATCGTATTATGGAGGAAGAACGTAAAGAAGCCTCTCGATGTCTTAATACGCCAAGATAGGAAGAACAATAATAATAATATGTGAATAAATAAATTGTAAATCCCTTATTTTGAGATAAATAAAGGGGTAGTATGAGTATGTAATCCTGAAACTTGTTTAGTTCCGGAAAGTGGATGTTGATGGCAGAGATGATATCCTTATTGTGTTTGGAAAATTATGAATGAATAAAAATATTGAAGTTATTGAAATGTTATGTGTTAAGCTTTAAACTTAGTATGTTTAAAGTTAAACTTTAGGGTATTCAAGGAATTGAATATTGATCTAATAAGCGTATATTTTAACAGAAAATTCCTCCTAGAAGAAGACAACCACCTCCTAAGGGGTCTACTAACAATAATAACAAGGCCAACGCTAACCCGACTCAGTAGATGGTAACTCTGTTAACTGGAGCACTTGTGAATCAACCGCAAGCTCAAGCTACGACTTTCAAAGACTTCAAAGCGATTGGAACGCTGGTGTTTCAAGGGTCCATGAATCCATTTGAAGCCCAAACCTGGATCATGGAAATGGAGAAGGTGTTTGACGTTGCCAGAGTCAACAAGGATCAGAAGACCGCCTTTGAAATGTTTATGTTTAAGTCTGAAGCTAGCTATTGCTGGCAAGCGAATAAATTCATGGGGGACAGGGAATAGTAGCATGGGATAGGTTCAAAGAAATGTTTTTTGAAATGTACTTTCTAACTAGTTCTCGAAATCAGTTGGAAGTTCAGTTTTTGGAGCTAAAGCAAGGAACTATGTATGTGCCAGAGTATGGTGCGAAGTTTAATGAGCTAGTAAGGTTTGCTACGTACCAAGTCAATACCGATGAGCATAAGGCGAGAAGGTTCAAACAAGGGTTGAACCCCTAGCTTTATAGCAAGGTTTCAATGTTCCAGTTAAACACGTTTGCGAGAGTACTGGAAAAGGCAATTATCGCAGAAGGTGGAAGCAATGCCTTAACCAAATATAATCAAGAATAGAAGAAGAGAAAGAATGAGAATGAAAACAAGGCTAGTGGAAGTAATGGTGAAAATAACAACCAGAAAAGGAAATGGAATGAGAATTCGAATACGAGAAGACAATAAGGAAGTTAGCAAAAGAAGAATTTCTAAGTTTGTGCTACTTGCAAGAAGAGCCACACTGGTGTATGTTTGAAAGGAAAATAATTGTGTTTTAATTTTGGCCAGGAGGGTCACATTGCACCAAACTATTTTAGTCCAAAGAAGGGAGCATGTTTCACCTGCGGGTCGAAGGATCACATGGCTCGTGATTGCCCTAAGAAGACAGCGGGAAGCGCAAGTGGAGGAAAAGGAAACAACGGTGGTGGCATATTACCTATCTCTAGACCAGCATAATCAAGTCGACCTACTGCGAGGACTTTCAATATGACCGTGCAGGATGTTGTGCAGTCAAAGGATGTGGTGTCAGGTATCATTATGATTAATGGTATTAATGTTTATGTGCTATTTGACTCGGGTGCTACTTGTTCATTTATATCCGATGAATTTGCTCAGAACTTAGATTTTCCTCATGAAGAATTAGATTTTCCTTTAAGCGTAGAAATTGTGAATAGGGAAGTGATTCCTGTGAGGTTTATATACAAGAATTGTAGAGAAATATGTTAACCTTATGACTCCGTCAAAGGTAGTGTTTTATGGCAGTAAGTCACCTCGACAAGCAAGTTGTCTGATAGTGATGCAAGCTCAGAAATTACTGAGAAAAGGATGTGTAGGATACTTAGCCTATATAGTCGATACACAAAAGAAGAGTTCAAAGTTGGAAGAGATGCCGATCATTAGAGATTTTGCAAACGTATTTCCAGATGATTTGTCTGGATTACCACCGGATAGAGAGATTGAGTTCGTGATTAATTTAGTACCAGGAACGACCCTGATATCTAAAGCCCCATACAGAATGGCTCCAGTAGAAATGAAAGAGTTGATGGTGCAGTTGCAAGAATTACTCGACAAGAAGTATATTCAGCCGAGTGTATCGCTATGGGGAGCACCGGTATTGTTTGTTAAGAAGAAAGATGGATTGATGCGACTCTTCATTGATTACCGAGAATGGAATAAAGTCACGATAAAAAATAAGTATCCATTATCGAGAATCGATGACTTGTTTAACCAACTGAAGGGAGCGAGATATTTCTCAAAGATAGACCTGATGAGTGGTTATCATCAGCTAAAGGTAAGGCTAGAGGATGTACTGAAGACGGCGTTCAGAACTCGGTATGGTCATTACGAGTTTCTGGTTATGTCATTTGGTTTAACCAATGCACCTGCAGCGTTCATGGATTTGATGAACGGGGTGTTTAAACCATTTTTAGATAAATTTGTAGTGGTGTTTATTGATGATATCATGGTGTATTCTAAGACCAAGGAGGAACATGTTGAACACTTAAGAGTGACGTTGGAAACATTGAGGAGAGTGAAGTTATACGATAAGTTCTCAAAATGAGAGTTTTGGTTAGAACGTGTACAGTTTCTTGGGCACGTTATTGATAAGGATAGAATCTCGGTAGATCCGTCGAAAGTTGAAGCAGTAATAAACTGGGATTAGCCGAAGACATCGTCGGAAGTAAGAAGTTTCTTGGGATTGGCAGGTTACTATAGGCGTTTTATTCAAGACTTTTCCAAGATCGCAACCCCGTTGATGAATTTAACTTAAGTTTGTTTGGACAGAAACGTGGGAGGAATGTGACGCCCCCAAAATAGGTATACACCACTCATTCTGAGTCACCAAATACATGGTACAAAAAATAACTACAACTTCATTATTACAATTGTCTTGCAAAATACGACAACACATATACTGTGAGTTTAAATACAAATATTGGTTAATAAAGAGTATTCAAACTCAACAAGAGTCATCATTACAATTATTATCACACTATTTTACAAAATAGCGAGGACTGTTAAAACAACCGACTGGAAACATCACTCCATATCCCGACTAGTTCCTGCTATATTCTCGCCTCCTAAGAAGAAAAATGGAACAAAAAGGAAAAGGGTGAGCTCAACTAACCCAGTAAAGAATATTATGACTAAGATAATATAGAACAAATTATCATTAGCCTTTAATAAATCAGATAAAATATAATGGACAACCAGTTTTAGATTAATATTCGCAACGGAAATAACAATTCATTAGAAGAGTTTAACTAGATAACGAAATCTATTATCATCTATGAATTTAATTTAAAAGTCCATCGCCAATACTTTATCCCTGTAACATCAATCAATATACATCTTGAATCAAATATTCATCTTTGCACTACGAGCCAAAGATATTCATTTGTATCACCAGTTGGTCATGTTCATCTAAACACATGTTCAACTTTGCACTACGAGCCAAAGATAGTCATCAGGTAATCATTCATCTTTGCACTACAGGCCAAAAATATTCAGTTATATCATCATTTAGGACTGAGGATGATGAAAATATTTTAAAAAAAAACAAATCTAGTGAGATAAAAGATCAAAGATTAGGGATTCGTACTTCGATTTATCCAAGTTCAAAAATACTCCATAATAAACCATAGCTGAATAAAATTCAAGAATAAATATCAAAACATGGATACAATCAAAGATAGTAACCATAATATACATCTTGGACAAAGAAGAGAAAATTTCATTTTTTTGTGAATAGTGTCGTATTCGTGAATAGTGTCGTATACGTAAATAGTAACCCCGACACGAAAAGGTAGAAATTTCACAATAAAATTCAAACCAATATTTCGGCATAATGATATTGAAAGAAAAATATCATTTACGAAGAAAATAACATCCCTTACCTCAAAAGAACAGTACTTTCGGCTGAAATATCAGGTATAAGGCTTAAGGAAACTTGCACTGAATAGCAACTCTCAAAATATCAAAATACTCACAAAAATAAGCTCGATGATATAGAGAGAGAAAGCTTATGATTCTGGTGTGATTTTCAATTCTAACTAAGCACCCTATTTATAGGAAAATGCTAGAACGTCAAAGCAGACTAACCTGCTACTTGATGGCTTTACCTGCTACTATTCACGCTAACCACTTTTGAAATAAAATTTCAGCACATTTCTCACCAACCAAAAGTGGGGCCCACCCATTCTAGAAAATTTCAAAAATATTTTAAATTTAAACAATAATCAGCAACTTCAATAATTCATAATAAATAGCCCTTTTATCAGAAAAATACTAATTTTATGTCCATTCTATAGGAAATTTAATTCTCTACAACGTTGTAGAAGAAAGTTTCTTCAAATTCCAAACAGAAAATGCCCGAAATTCACATACGGATGATTTTTAATACCTCTATTTCGACAAAATACTAATAAAACACCTCAGCATTAACTCCTTTATTTATATCCACATAAAAATAAATATTTCTTTATCATATAAATAAATAAATAATTATTCAAAAAATAATATTACAGAATCACAATTATGACAATCAGGTCGTTCTCAGGAAAGAGGGGGCTTTCCAATAAGGATTTCTCCTTACTGGTGCGTAATTAGGTGATCAAACCCCTTTCCTAGACAGAACTTCCTTAGACATTGCCAATAATGCTATTTAATAATATTATTCAAATAATATGAATTATTGATCTGATAATAGGAAATAATATGCAGTGACAATTATTGAAACAACAATAATATAAAATATCAACGTATCAATTATTGAATCAAAAAAATAAAATTTTAACAGTAATTACTGTAAAAATTATTGAGTAGTGCCTTCTTACGTAAGAATCAATAATTCAAAAATATTGTACAATCTTTGTTGTTCTTTATGCGAACCACGCCGTATTCATCGTATTTTAACCAATTTAGTATTCCAACGATTGTTAATTGGTAACAATAACTACTGCCAATTATTTATAAAAACTCAAACTTGTCGTTTTCCTTCATCCGACCGTTTTCCGTTATGGGGCCCATAAATGGTTGCGCCATCGTAAGAATATTCCCCGACAACAAGAATATTCCACGACCAAACGAATATTCCCCGACAACAATGAATATTTTATAACCACTTGCTTATTTTGAAAATTTTGTTCATTTCACCCATAACCAAAGCATTATATCAAATTAAGACCTTATTATTCAAAATAATAATTTGAGGAAATTCAATTTTATTTATAAAAAGTTGGGGTCTTACAAGAAAAGTTTCCAATAATTAAAGAAAGATTGAGTTCAACACATGTGTTATCATTGCCTGATAATACAGGGAATTTTGTGGTGTATAGTAACGCGTCGTATAAGGGACTAGGTTGTGTGCTTATGCAGAATGGCAGAGTTATTGCGTATGCATCACGTCAATTGAAGGATTATGAGAAAGGGTATCCGACTCATGACTTAGAATTGGTTACGGTAGTGTTTGCTTTGAAAATTTGGAGACATTATCTTTATGGAGAGAGGTGTGAGATATATACTAACCATAAAGTCTGAAGTATATCTTTACAAATAAAGATTTGAATATGTGACAGAGGAGATGGATGGAATTGATTAAAGATTACGACTGTGAGATTCTTTATCATCCTGGAAAGGCGAATGTTGTTGTCGATGCCTTAAGTAGAAAGGGTCGGGAGAAATTAATGATGTTGACTGCTCAGGAAAAGCTAGTATTAGAAATGGCAAAGATGGAGTTGGAAATTAAATATCCGACAGAATATGATGAAAAATTATTCCATATGGGAAACAATTCAACGTTGGTAGATAAGGTGAAGGATGCACAACTCCAAGATGAAAATTATGAGGAAATAAGAATAAAAGTGTCTAAAGGTGAGGAAAATAAATTTAAAGTTGATTCGGAAGGGTTACTTCGATTCGAAGGGAGAATTTGGGTTCCGCCATTACCGGAAATTAAAGAGAAAATTTTGAGTGAGGCTCATAACTCACGATATTCGATTCACCTGGTAAGTACGAAAATGTATCGGGATCTCAGACATCATTTTTGGTGGTCGAATATGAAAAAGGACGTGGCTGAATGCGTGGCGAAATGTTTAACATGTCAGAAAGTTAAAGATGAACATCAAAGGCCAAGTGGATTGTTGCAACCGTTAGAGATACCGGAATGGAAATGGGAGCATATCACAATGGATTTTATGGTAGGTCTTCCAACGACTCAGTAAGGTTACGATGCAATCTGGGTGATTGTCGATCGGTTGACGAAGTCGGCACACTTTTTGCCAATCAAGATTAGATTTAACCTAGATCGACTAGCAAAACTGTACGTGAAGGAAATTATTTCAAGACACGGTGTCCCGGTGTCCATTGTATCAGATAGAGATCCACGTTTCACATCAAATTTCTGGAAATGACTACAAGAATGCTAGGGAACACAGTTGAGAATGAGCACAACGTATCATCCTCAAACTGACGGACAAAGTGAGAGAACCATCCAGACACTAGAGGATATGCTCAGAGCATGTATTATGGATTTCAAAGGGAATTGGGATGATCATCTACCATTGGTTGAATTTGCTTATAATAATAGTTATCATGCGAGTTTTGTGTAAACCAAACAAAGCCTTGTGGTTTTTAGTTAACATAATAGCCAAAGACTTTTGGCCTAATTAACTGATAACCATGTTTATCAGTTGGGTTATATCATGTATTCTCCTAAAAGCTAATAACAGAGAAAGAGAGAAACACAGAGAATTGTTAGAGGGTTAGAGAAGAAATTGAGGGTTTTTGTTGTGGAAGAGGTATGAATTGAGAAGTAACTCTATTATTTTCTTCAAGTAATCAATGATTAAGGTATAACATATTCTAAATTCCAAATTTTTGCTTTTTAATATCTATTTTATGTGTTGGAATAGGGTTAAAGGTTGATTATATATACATGTAATCTGAAAATTATTATACATAAGTGATGTTGAAGTAATCAAATTCATGGAATTAGGTTTGAAGAGGGAAATTGAGATAATAGTGTTTTATATATGTAAAATGGCTTAATTGAGTCAAATTTTGATGTTCAATCTTTTTTAGAATCTGTAAATTGGTTATAGATTGTGATAGTACATCAAGAAACGAAAACAACGTAGTTGGAATGGTGTAATTTGGTTAAGAAACAAAGATTTGGCAATCAAATTCGCTAAAAGTGTTAAAATATGAAGAAATTGGTAAAATATGATTTTTGATCCTTAAAAGTTAATTATATGTAATGTTTATGTTGGTAGAATTATGAAGTGCATGCTTGGTGATGTTATTACCTAAGTATAGTTGTTAAGGTTTATGAATTTTTGTAGTAATTAGGAAAAAATTGGGGTTTGGTTTCATAACAGAGGAAGTCACGTGCGATTTTTGTCTACGTCTTTGGCCAATTTCTTGGCACCAAAAAGCGAAAATAACGCAATTGCGCCTTTTGGGTTTCTGAAGTCAAGCACCGGTAGCAATTGCTTGTCGGTGCCAAAGAGCTTAGAATGGTAGCAATTGCCATACATACCTAAGCTGAGAGGCAGTGAGTTTTGTTTAATTACAGACCATTATATGTAGACATAATATTATTTAGTATGCATGGTAAAGATGTTAAACCATAACATAAGATAAAATAACAGGTTGTAATGTAATGTAATACTAAATATGAAGTTTTTAAATGATCACTTAAACAAGTTATGTAATGAATGAAATGTTATATTTGCTAAGGTTAGGGGTGAATGATAAAGCTTTATGTTACACGATAGTGAGTTTTCAGGTTCGTGTGAGTGGTTAATCAACATGGTTAGACATTAAGTTAAAGGTTGTGACTTAGATGGTGGATTGAACTTATAAAGCTAACGATAGTATAACTAATCGGTGCTGCAATTTTAATGATATATGTAGGGTAATTGGCGAACATTTATTATACTTATGTAGCTTACACACGAGGCAAGTTTTCTAACTCCATTCTTTTTATAATGAATGCAAGATTTATAACTATGTTTATCTTTTGTTGGCAAACGAGCTTTCTAACCCTAATTTATCAATATGCAAGTTCCTAATTCTTATATTAAAGTTGAGCAAGCTTATTGATTCCATCTTGTTTATGATGATACAAGCTCTTGTATTCTAATTCTTTACATTGAACAAGTTTCACAATTCTAACTCTTGTTATTGCTATTTAAAGCATATATTGTTTAACTTCATCATTCCAAATGAGATTTTCTAACTCTTTTGGATGTAGTACTTTGCATACATACCATGTCTATTCCATTGTATATTGTAAATATTCGATCTTTGACTTTAATATCATTGTTCAATCCTATATTATTGTGTTGAACATTCAAATAGCAAGCAAACTCTTATTGATTGGACTAATCTATACTTGATAGGGTGTTCTAAAATTCTAGAACCACTGATAAGCTAGTTCCAAACTAAACTTTCTTTAGTACGGAAATTCTAAAGTCAAACTGAGATGGACAACCCTAATATAGGGGATTATGTACGTGTTAGCATTTAGATGTTTATGCACAATACATGGTACAAAGGGATGATCCTCCTAAGTACATAAGGAAGGGTCTGTATAGTCTAAATGACTGTTAAGGTTGAGGTAAAATACCTAAATATCGGGGACATAGTTCGTAGTCTTAAGACCCTCAGATATAAATCTTGAATTTGTTCTCTATTCTTGATTTGTACAATGAGTTCCCTATTATCCAGTAACCATTGTTTAATCTCATGTTGTTGCTATTATTATTCTTTATATTAGTGAGCAATTATTTGCCCAATCTTACAATTAACACTGCAGCTAAAGTTGAGAAAGTCGATGAGTCATCTTCTAGCAAAGGAAAGGGAAAGATGTTCAAGTGATGAAGACTCATTTACTTATCTGAAATTATGTTATAAGACTTATGTTATTTTGTGATATATTCCGCAGACATATGTAATAATTAAAGGTTAGATCACCTGGGAATGTTTTAAGATGATGTAACCCTTTAATGGGGAAGATTTTTATTTAAGTTGTTTAAGTTATGTCTTTATCCTTGTTTATGGGTAGTTAGATGTAAATATTTTAGAAAGTGAGCACCAAATCATGTGGGAATGAAGTACTAAGATTTGGGGGTGTCACAGTTCATCAACTGGTTCAGATGTACCTTTAAACTCAAGTGGACCAACTAGTTTAAAGTCCTTAAATGGTGTGGTTTGAGTTGTGGGTCTATTCATAGCACCTAACATGAGTTCTACTAATTGTTGGGTAGGATTAACATCGTTATCAATCTCTCACTGAGATCTTCTAGTTGGTGTCATGATTCTATATCAAACAATAAACATCCACAATAAGAATTTGTGTGAAACAAACATACTTTTTATTCATATTTCACAATAGTACACCATATAACCAACTGGTGGTCTTACATATCATACTACTAGTTACAATACAAACAACAAATGCTCTTTTATTCTTACTACTACAGAGCACTTAGATTTCTATACTATAATTTAAAAATCATTAACTTCATCAAAGGAATCCTGGATCATGTGGCATACCACAGATCAATCTATCATATAAGCAGTTTTCTTCCCTTCTACTAGATATCGAACTACTCGACGTTGCAAATCATTGAAGACATCCCGAGTTCCTAGAGCAGATTTGAGTAACCTTGACTATAACGCCCCGAAATCCGGTCTATCTTCACACCCGGATTCCGTACGTCATGAGTACATCATTCATCCAACATACATCATTATATACCGAAATATAACAACATACACTCTCAAATCCCAGGTTCTAAAAACCTTATAACCTTTTTTATTACAAATAATGATAAATACATTATTCATTTCATCTTATAAGAGTGACTTTTATCCGCCACCAAGGATACATAACAATTTCTTAAACTAGTCTATAGTTTAATTTTTTCTTTCTATTTTACAAGTCTTCACTTGATCTTCTCGCTCATTCACATTCTGAATGGCATTTCATCTGGATACCGTCAGCTTGATCTTTACGGGATCCTGAAGTTCTTCTAACTTCGTTTGCTGAAAATGTTTTTCATTTAAAGCAAGTGTGAGCATTCAATTGTCCAGCAAGTCATAACAGTTAAACACATAACTTCAAGAGTTTAAACGTTCCTTAAGAACTTCGATAACCAAATAAAGGTTATGAAGCAGCTTGAATAATAGGAATAGTCTCGATTCCTATCATCTTAAAACATTAGTCACTTTCACTTTGAAATACTTTCATTCCTCTACCTTTTTCATACACATCCTGTCTGGCTAGAATCATTAGCACAGACTTAACAATAACGGTTCATGTATAAATAGAACATACTTGCATTGAACAGCTCAATCACAAAACAGTTCATATCATAGAAACACCAAAGTGTTCACATTGCGGCTCAAGGCATCATACGTTCTACCACCTTATACAAATATCGCACATTCACACATAGACAGAACTTCTCAAGTTCAACATCTGAGAAGTTTAAGAAACTAGCATTCATTTAGAATATGAATGAAGTTAGGAAACTTGCCTTATGCACAACTACAGCTTACGCTGAACTGCTCATTCCAATTCCTATATTGTTATAAGGAGAAAACATAAACACCAATTAGTCATATATTGAACTTACGCATTGGTTTACTTAACTTTGCTTCTTAGGGTTCGCGTTCTTGCAATATAAGTTTACGCGACTAACTTCCTTTACCAGTTTATGGCTTTATGACATACGGAGATGTCTTACTCAAAACATTCATCATCTTTGATGATTTGCATGTTTATCTTCTTCTTATAACTTCTCTAGGACTCAGCACACATCGCTTCTCTGCTAGTAGTCCATATGGTACTCTTAGTGTTTTCCCACAAATAACCAACAAACAAGTTCACGTCTCATCTACACTGACATCACAGTGAGTTAGACCGGTTGCCAGTTTCGTATATACCTTCGCTCTCAGAAGGAATTGTTTAGCCCAGCTCCCATATGTCAACCATCAAAAGTTACGATTGTACCATAACCTAAACTTATCGTAACTTATCTGAACCATTAACTATAACATTCGTTAAGTTAATTTCTTATTCCTTGTGGCTTTCTGGCAACTAAATGCCATACCTCAGGATGCATTCTTATATGACTCACCTTCGGCTTTCATTAATCTTATTATCGTTCATTATGTCTTTCTTAATACCATTCATATCATACTTAATACTTTCTTTATCCATTACTTGAACCCCATGTTCATTAGTCATCTTAATGTCGAAGCCATATTGTTCGTTGTATGCTAAGACCGCTCGTTTATCGCAACAGCGTTGCGAACACAGCGTCTATATGCTTCACACTTACTCTCATCATCATGACAAAACATCAAAATGTTATTCATTACCCTCGTCACTCAACGTCTAAGGAATCACAACCATAGCAATCCTCCACGTTCGTTTATCATAACTACGGTCCCCGGATATCGGTTTCGTAATCTACCGCTTAAATTCTCTGTATTTTAATCTTGTTTAATCTATTCGTTCAACCTTTACTAAAGGTTTAAATTACTTGATTAAGTGTTAAATTCGATGAACTACACGTTCACTAGCTTTGGTTACACTTCCCCCAGGTTTTGAGCAGTTAAAAGCTCATTACCGGGCTTTTTCCCTGCACTGGCGCTGCGGTGCCACTCTCTTCTTTATCTCTCGCCTTGCCATGCGAGAGTTGAAAGTACCAGTTCCCGTCAGCATCTGCGATGCCACATTACAAGCATGGTAGTGTGCATGGTGTCAAGCCCTAACCCTAGAAAATTTCTCTAAGTGTTAAATCAACTTTGAGACGCTTACTTCCCAATCTCATAACTCCTTCGTTATAACTCAGAATGAGTTCATTCCAAAGCCATTATCTTCTTTATCTTACATACTTCAATACCCCTTAGACAGAACTTTATTTTGAATCCGTTAACATTCCATTCGATTGGCTTGATCTTCACCCTTCGTTCATGTTTACATTTTTAACGTTCTTAGTTCATTCATCCATAATTCGGTCATCCGAACTCGGAACTCGTTTTCTCTTGAGTCCATGACTCACATTTTCTATGTTCTCTTACTTTCATATGAAACCCTACGCATTCGGGTTCATTTACAAACTTTCTAATTCTCGTTCATCTTTTACGAAATTTTTACCATAACTTCGTGATAGCTAAGTTTTAATCAGTTCTTCATGAACGTTTCTACCGTTCCTAACCAAACAATAAGCAACTAACTTATACGCGATGGTTTTAAGCTTGTCTTTCAACAACAATTATCCTAGGATGGTTTTAAATTTGTCCATCAACAACGTTCTTCGTATTCTTCGCGTGTTCTTCGTGTTCTTCGTTCGTTCTTCATTTTTAATCGATATTTTGGATTACGATTTCACTTTTTATTGGAATTTGATGTTATAGAACATCATTCCTTACTTATTTCACCTACTTATTCATATAATCCACTCGGATCGTTCTAATTCATTACGAATTTTATACTTCCTTAAGAAATTTATAAAATAACTTCAAACTCGTATTTTCTTCTTTTCTCAATGATTTCAACCATATGAAATCATTTATAACCTCATCTACTTCTTATTCTCATTAAGTTAAGTTTTAAACATATAGGACTTAATGAGAAATTAAATTCGACTAGGTTTTAGGTTACCTCTCTTCTTTATTTTTCTTCCGCTAGACAAAGCCGGCGATTCACAAGATTTTCTATTTCATAATCACCTTCGATCCAATCATTCATACTCATTCTCTTCCTTCTCCATCTTCTCCAAGCTCTCAATCTCTCTCTATGTCTCTCTCTCTCATGTTATAGGATTTTCAAAAATCCCATTTAAATGAAAGTTAGCTTCCTATTTATAGAAAATTCAAATCTAGGGCAAAATAGTCATTTCGCTACCCAAACCTCCTTACTATTCATTACTTAAGAACTAAGTTTATTGGCCTCCACATTTACTTAGCCCTTAAGTTTACTTAGCCCTTAAGCATAAGCATTTTACTTAGTTATTAAGTTTAATTAGTCATTACTTAACCTATCCTTTACTTAGCCATTAAGACTAATCGTATTATACGCATCTCATTCTCGTATTCTCTTCGTATATAGTTCGTACGATATTAGTATGATACGTCGTAATAATCTTCGTACTATTCTCGTATAATAACTAGTATTACACTCGTATTTCTTACGCATAATAACCCTAATTATTATACAAAATCATTAAATTCTCGGAACTCACTTTCCTAACCTTTAGTTTTTAAGTCCGTGGGCAAAAACTTCATTTTTGCCGTAACTGAAATATTATTTAATATTCCATTACGTCTTAGAATTCTATAATTATGCGTTTCTCAGAAATTCAAACTCAATCTCTGAACAGAAACGGATGAATAGTGCCTATTTCTTCTTTTTCCCCAGAAATATTTTTTTCCCGAAAAATTTTTATTTCCGTCTTGAAAATTCTTACTCGATCAATCTAACTCGTAGCCAGAATCCTCCTGACTTATAACCATCCTAGGTTCTAGAATGATTAATAAACACATAGCACATAATATTATTAATAAAAATTCCTTTTATTAATAACTAATTCTTTAAACATAAATTCTGGACAATTTGGATTCTCCGGGTTGTTACCTATATTTCCCTCATGCCACTCTGTGCATGGTACAGTAGTTCTTTTAGTCGATTATTGGTTCCCCTTTCATGCTCTAGCATACCCTCGGCCAAATATGCCCTAAACTTCATTTGATCATTATCATGCTCTGATTTCTGAACTAGTGATGTTATCGCCTACTCATGGTCTTCAATCCTCATTAATTGTCCTACTACTGGATCCTCCTCTTCCTCAGCATCTAATAATTGTCACTACAAGAAAATTGGCTATTTCTGACGGACGTATCCGCGATGGATTAAATTCGGTCGAAATATGATTAATTCTGAGGGAATAATGCGTCGAATATAAGTCCCTCGAAACTAACATAATTCTGACGAAATTAGTCAAATATAGACCTCTCAAGTTGGCGCCAAATTTCTACCATACACAAAAAAGTAATTTAAACAAACAAGCGTTAATTAGAGGGACGTTTAAATCAATTTAAGTTATTTCGAGGACTTATGGATGACGGACATTAGTGGAGATAACAAATATAAACTTTTAAACTTCGCCTTTTCTTTTCGGGGACGCTTAGATTTATCTCACATTCTCTCTCCCATTCTCTCTCACTCTCCTTCCTCTCTCTCACTCTTCTTCCTTCTCTCATCCCCCCCCCCCCACTCATCCAGTCACTGTTCCCCCCTCCCCACTTGTGTCCCCTCATTGCCTCCCCTAGGTCTCGCCACTCTCCCAGTACCCCCACTCGGCCCCCATCCCCACCCTTGGTGCCCCACCCCTCTCCCGATCCCCCACCCCACCCCATCCTGGTACCCCACCCCACCCCACCCCACCCACCCCTGTACCCCCCCCACTCCTCTCATCTCCTCGATCATGGCCCATTTGCCCGATTCAAGCATTGTTGCCCATTTTTCGGCCTTTGCGCCACCATTTAAACCTCTGCCACCCGATTTGACCACAGTAGCTCCTAGCTCCTAGCTCCTCCTTTCTCTTCCTCCTTTCTCCTCCATTCAAGGTAAGAAATCCTAAATGATGATTTGAGATTATTAAATATAGTTTGCAGATTTGTGTTGTTGATTTTGCTAATTACGTTCATGTGTTACTGAGAATAATTTTGGAGTTATAGGTTGTATCAGAAACTGGGTTTTATATTTTAATTTGCTGAAATTGGGTTCATTTCTATTATGAAATTTATTTTGCTAAAGTTGTTGATTTTGCGAAAGTTGTTCATGCTGTAAACTGTTTTGCAAATTGGGATTATTTGACTTCAATTGTGAAAATTGTTGCGTATTCTTTGAAATTGTGATTTATTTTGTGCAATTAAAATTTACATTATTGTATCTGATTTATTTGTGCAATTATAGTGTTTGGGTCATAACATTACAGTGTTTGGATCATAACATATATATATATGTCGATTATATAAGAATGTGATATTTGATATTTCCCACTGAATTCCCAACGAAATATCTCATCGAAATACTGCAATTAAAAATTTTGTGGGCCTATAAATATATTTATGTATTATTTAATTAATTTAATATAAAATGAAATAAATTTAATTTAGTTTATTAGACAAAATAAATGTTAAAAATTATTTAATATAATATAATATAAAATAAAAATAATAATAAAATAAATTGAATAAAATAAATCAAATTTAATTTAATAAATTAAATTAAATTAATGTATATTAAATTTAATTAAAAAAATTAAAAAATTAAAAAACTAAACAATTAAAAATTAAAATAAATTTTAAAAATAAGATAATATAATATACTATAATATAAATGTTAAAAATTAGAAAATATAATATTTATTAATTAAAAATTAAATAAATAAAAGAAAATATAATAATAAACTTAAATAAATTTTAAAAATTAGATAATATAATATAATACAAAATAAAATAAAATAAAATAAAATAAAATACTTAATTAAATTAAATTAAATAAAACAAAACAAATTTGATTTAATTTAATAAATAAATTAAATTTAATAAAAAATATTTAAAAAATTAAAAAACTTCGACGGAGTTTTTGACGAGCCTTATCTTCGACGCGTTTATATACGACCGAATGTCCGACGCAAAATTTTGTCAGAAATATCCTACTTCCGACGGAATAGGCTTATTTTCGAGGGACTAGTCCGTCGGACTTAAGCTTTTTTCTTGTAGTGTGTTGATCATGAAGCAATTCTTCTTCCTCTGCATCATCATCTATGAATGACTCAATTCTCAGTGGATTATTTTTTATCGGCATTTCCTCAGCATCGGAGTTGGCCATCCTATAAAAAGAACATCTTTTATTTACTTATATTACAAAATTTACACATAACATAAAGTTTTTAGTGTTATTTTATGTGTAATTTAATATTTTTACGGACTCGAAGACTATATAATAAGATACTTCTTCCTTAGACCTACGCCTTATTGCTCTGATACCAAACTTGTGATGCCCCCAAATATATACTTCCACGGTATCCGATCTGGTGTTCATAACTATTCAATTAATATAACGCATCCAAATCTATACACTCACGGTATCTGGTTTGATGCTTATATATAATCGAACTACTATGCATATGTAACAAGATACAACTCCATAGATCCAAGGTTCACAGTATCCCATAACGGATAATAATTTATAATAGAACTATTATTGTGTTTGGATACCCTTACTTGGATATATAGACAGTATCTACGAATAGTATCTATATATCTAAAATCCAGAGTACTAGTAATAACATGAACAGTCCATATTACCAATACCCTCACTCAGATGTATACTCTATATCTTGCGGATTAATCTATCGTAACGATAGTACCTATCTATCTGAAATCCATAGTATCAACAACAACATGAACAGTCCATATTGCCAATGCCCTCACTCAGATGTATAGTTCCCAAGGATCTCAAAATAAATCAAATTTTCTATTTACATCTATTTATGTAAAGGAAACACGGTTGTGAAAATAAAGGATGTTATTAAATCATATATAAAGGTTCGATTACATGATTCTTCATAAAGAATTTCTTATTAAAAAAGTATTACATTCAGCTAGACAGCAATTTAAACTAATCTAAGCAGAGACGCTTCTTATTGTTCACTCCAGATGTGCCAGGGTTACCATCTAATACTACAAAGGGAATAATTTGCAACAATGAGCTATGACATGCTCAACATGTTTTATATTTATAAAAATATAGGATTTGAAGAAGTATAACAGTTCAAAACTCTTTTCAACTGAGTGTTATTTACCATGTCTAAAATTTTTATATTTTAACCATTTCTGGACTTTTTATTATTTATGTCGGTCACAAAGACTTAGAAATCTTGTTCAGATGTGAGACATGAGATCAACCTATTCAACATCCTAGGAGTATGCATCTCATCCTAATCGTGCCCACTTGCACTAAGTGTCAAATTTTATTGACACACATTTATCCCTTCTGGGATATACAACTCAGTATAGGATGTATTACCAAAGAAATTTGGTTTGACACAACAGTTTATGCACAATAAATAATTTATTTCTTAGTTATGTTGAAGCTATAGCGATAACTTTGTAATAATTGGCAATCAAGTTTAGGTTTGGTATAACATATCAAAAGCAAATCAAGATAGGAATCTTGTTCAACGAATAAGCAGGGTTCGAGAAATTTGTGTAAGTAATTAAGGAACTTGCTTAAGTAATTAGGGTTAGATAAACTTGCCTGAGCGAAGATCGATTAAGCAACGCTACTTGATTCATTTATAAACACCTAATATATTCATTCATATAAGTCTAACACATTAGTATTGATAACAATACTCAAATACATTCACGTTCGGGTTAAATTCAATATGATTTCGGTGTCCTAAGACTTTACCGAATAATTAATAAGCTAATATCTCGGTTAAAATTTAATTATAAACTTTATTATATTTTCAGATAATTTGTAAATCCTTTATAATAACTTTCAGAAGCTTATAATAATTTTTAGATATTTATTTATCCATTAAATGATTTTTAAATCATTTATTTCTATTTTTAAATAATTAATATTTACTTTGAATATTATAAAAATCTTGTTTATTATTTTTTAAATAATTTATAACCATTTAATATGATTTTTAAATCATTAATATCATTTTAAATCATTATTTATTATTTATAAATGATTATTCTATTTATATTATTAATAACTTAATTATTAATAATATCTAAATAAATAAAATATTTATTAAATTTATGTAAAAATATTAAAAGTTAATTATTATAACTTTAAATAATTTTTACAACTGTTTTTATAATTATTTATTAATTATTTCTAATTTTATTAATTTATTTATTAAATTTATAATTATTGTATGTCGTTAAAGCCCTATAGCGACAGAAAGTGTTGCTATAGGTGTTCTTCAATTCTGGGAATCAGTTTGAGTATGGCTTAGAGGTCACTTTGACCTTAGCTTAATTCCCTACTGATGATGATTCTGGGTTTATAAGTGTATATGTGTTATAGTACTCATGTAATAGTACAATATCATACCAATTTCAGGCTTTAACCTATATATAACAAGAAGTTATAAAGGCTCAAAGTCACTGTCACAACTGTTCTTGGGTTTCTGGGTAACCCAGAACAGTGGTTATGGTCGGTCAACGATTTTATGATCTTTATAACTTTCAATCCGTGTGATAAATTTGTGTTTTTTGATTGTTGTAATATGTAATCTATATATCAAGGTACATATGTGATACCGTGGTTTGGACTGAGTAAGATCCTAAGGTCTAGATTTATGTTGGTCAAAGTGCAGCCAAAAGTTGTTCTTGGTGTTCTTCAGTTTTCTTAGGTTACCCAGAAAACGCAGTTATGCTCGGTCAACCATATATATTTGACCATTAATTCTAGCAATCCTATGAATTTATTAAAAGTTTGAGTGTTATATGTGACGCCCCCAAAATAGGTATACATCACCCATCTTGAGTCGCCAAATACATGGTACAAAATTCAAATACAACTTAATTATACAACAGTTGTGTAAAATACGACAAAACATAATCTAAGAGTTTTAATAAGAATATTGTCATCTAGACAATATCCACACTCAATGGAGTCCTCATTACATTTATTGTCACACTATTTTATAGAATAGTGAGGACTACTAAAACAACCATCTGGACCGTCAATCCGTTCCCTGACTTGTCCCAGCTATATTCTCATTTCCTGAAGAGAACGGTGAAAGAAAGGGTTAGCTCAACTAGCCCAGTAGGAAATATTATGACTAAGATAATGCAGAATAATTTATCGTTAGCCTTCAACAGTGTTAAAGTGATAAAATATAACAAACATCAAGTTTAACTGCAGCGGAACAAGCAATCCATTAGAAGAGTCAAGTAGAGAATAAAATCTACTATCTTCTATGATTTAAAAAGTTTTTCATCACTTTTATCGCTGAGACTCAACTTAATAAATAAATCACATCATCCATGCACTACGGCCAAGGATATTCGTGTATTCATCAATGGTCATGATCATGCCAACAACTGTCCATCAATGCACTACGGTCAATGAGGACTTTTACCGCATCATTTGTAACATTACGGTCAAGATTATACTCTGAATAATCCTCGGTCATAATCATACCAAGTCCATCTATGCACTACAGAATGCAGATGACTTTCAACATATTATAAACATGAGGATGATGACAATGATATAAGAATTCAATAAAAACAAGTTCAAGGATAAATTTTTAAAGATTTATAATTTAATTTATCCGATGTCAATAACGTCCCAAATTGTCAACATGATCTTTGTTTTGTGGAGTAAAATTCAAGAATGCTCGGAAGAATATTTTCGTGAAAAGATACTGGATAAAGAGCAAATATCCAGGATATTTTACTAATTTCATGGAGTATAAAGTCAAAACTTTAACCAATTTGGGTATAATAAAATATATGAAATCGCAAATGGATTTTTGCCCTTAATGCAGGTAATCCACGTCATGAGATCATTTCCACAATTTAATAAGGAATGAATCTGAAGGATCATTCACCATGCATCTGATAATCCACATAGATAGGTTATTCCAATGAGAATAATAATAAATGCAATAATGAAGAATTCACCAGTGATGCGTAATTACATGCAGAAAGTGTTATTCAACATAATGATAAAGAATGGAACCGGTCATATGCATGCAGCGCATGTATGGAGATATTCAATGAGAATAATAAAGAATGGAACCAGGTCATGCGTAATCCGCACAGACAGGATATTTCAACAGAATAATAAAGAATGGAATAACAACATAATTCACTAGGCATGCGATAGACCGCACAAACAGGTTATTCCAACAGAATAATAAAGAATGGAATAACAACCCTTACAAGTATTGAAAGAAAATAACTACGAAAGAAATAATACCCCTTACCTTAGAAGAAGACTGGATACTGGAATAGTGAGGTAGCAGATTTCTCTTCTTCTTTCTCTCTATAATTTCTCTCTATAATAATTGCTCTATAGCTTTTGTGTTGGTGAGAAATGAAGGAAGAATGAGCTTCTATTTATAGGAAAATATAGTTTCGATAATTGCACGTTTTGGGGCTCAAAATATTACATTATAATACCTTCCTCTTTTTCTTCATTTTTAATTTAGTCCTGCAAGTATTATCAAACTTGCACCACCTCCTCTAATAGTAAATAATGTGAATTAATAGTTCATTCATGTGACTTAATAGTATAATCATGTGAAAAAACTAATTACAGTATTAGTACTTCATTTATACCTCCATTTTTAATTTAGTCATGCAAGTATTATCAATCTTGCACCATCTCCCCTAATAGTACATGAATGTGAATCAATAGTACACACATGTGAACAAATAGTTATAAGCATATGAAATAATAGCAATTAATTGCTCATTTATCCGATTAATTACCCGATTGGTCAATATAACCTCCAGACATCAATTATTATCGAAATAAATGTCTATTTCCACTAACACTAATAATTCCAACACAATGGAACTATCAATTTCATCTTTAATCAACACAACTTAATTATTCATCATTAATATTATAACTCACAATATTTAACAACCAAGTCGTTCCCAGGAAAGAGGGGGTTTTTCGATAAGGATTTCTCCTTATTGGCGCGCAATTTGTCAATATTGTAAATAATAATATGAATAACTTTGTCGTCTCAATTATTGATTTAATAATAATAAATATTATGCAGATGATACTGTGACAATAATTGAATCAATAATATGAGAGATATGAAGCAATTACTATAGCAATAATTGAGTATAACTGAGTGACTTCTCACGTAAGCATCAATAATCAATACCGTGTGCTACTATGCAACCACGCGTATTACTGTACTTTTACTACCGGGTAGTTCAACAGTTTAACGGTAAAACTTTTGCCGTTATTTTTATAAAAAGATAATTATGTCGTTTTCTAACTACGACAATACTTTCGTTGTGGGGTCCACCAATGAGTGTGCCGTCGTACGAATATTTCTTATTGAAACGAATATTCCCCGACCAATCGAATATTATATAACCACTTGCTTACTTTGCAAAATTTGTAAATTATACCCACAGCTATAACATTATATCAAATCCACAGCATAATATTCAAAAATATATTTCGACAAAAATTAATCTTTATTCATAAAAGTTGGGGTCTTACATTATAGATATGTAGTATATATATCAGGGTATTAATTCATAACACTTAGACTTCCTAACAACAAACAGAAAACAATTAAATGGTTGGTCAAAGTAACCGGCTCAACCTGTTCTTGAGATTTCTGGGTAACCCAAAAATCAGAACTTTGTGGTCGGTCAACCACTTTTGACCACTTATATCTTGCAATATATGATTCAAATTAACCTATTTTCTTTTCCAGATTAAAGACCTTATGTAATAATACAACTAGCATACAATTAACAGACCTAACTATTAACACACACGGCTCTACAGGCTCTGACATTCAACTGTCAGAACTATTTTTCCAGAATTTCTAGTTTGCTTAAAACATCATTTTGATGCATCTAGATATTATGTAAACATGTTCTATCAACTTAGCATACTTACTAACATGTTATTACACATATCTAAACATCTAAACAACAAATTCAACATAGCATCAAATATCTAGGTTAAATTTAGAGTTTGCAGCTTTTCTTGCCTGATTTTGATTTCTGACTTTTATTTTTATTCTTGCTATCACCGAGGCTTGTTTAGGTATGATATATGAGTATTTAGGCTTAGAAATTTCATGGGTTTGAACTGATCTAAGGCTGCTATTTATAGAATTGCCAAGCTAGGGTTTTTTGGTCATTATTTCACCTTCTTGCCACTACAAAGATTTTTTGGTCATTATTTCACCTTCTTGCCACTAAAAACATTATCTCCCAGGCTCTCTAACCTTTAATACAATCATTCAAGTGCGGAAATAAAATTATTACATCACATCATTATTAAAAGTCTATCATCAATGATAAAACCAAAATTATAAGTCTTCATCACTTATACATTTTTCTCTTTCCTTTGCTAGTTGTAGGTTTATCTACCTTCTCATTCATAGCTGCAATAAATGTATAAATATGCAAGAGTGAGCAAACAAAGCTCACTTGAGATAAGAATAAATATCTTTACAACATTTGCCAAATAATAGGCTCAAAAAAACTGAATAATATGTTCTATTAACATTTCAATACTTGCCAACTCATAGGCTCAATAGAACTGAATGATATGTTCTATTAACATTTCAACATTTGCCAACTCATAGGCTCAATAGAACTAAATGATTTGTTCTATTAACATTCTTAAATAAACTACTAAGGGTCAAATGACCATGAACCATGTCCACAGTTATAAGTAATCTTTCAACTTTAACTTTAACAGTCATATGACTATAAGGACTCCACGTACTTAGGGGGGTCAATCCTTCGTACAATGTATTGTGCACAACCATTTCAACGCTAAGCGTAAACCCCTAAACATAGGGTTGTTCATCTCAGTATTTAGAGTATAAGTCCGCACCAAAGAAAGTTTTGTTTGGATAAGCTTTCAAGGGTAATTGAAGTTTAATGATCATCAACTAGGGAACTAGTTGAATCCACAATGTTTGATAATACAACAGTTGTTTAATAACAACATAACTTAGAACATTTGAAAATCATAAATGAACTGATTCTATACATCTAACTCATGCTTGAAATAACTATAGAGCATAAGTATTCGATAGAATGAATAAAATAGTTAACCATTGCTTGAACAGTAAAATAAGCTAGGTTCAAGTTTTATAATATTTAGAAATGAATTCCTGAACTTTAAGAAACTTGCTTAACTGTAAACAAGTTGGAATGAATCAACAAATGGAGAATTTCCAATAACATTAGAGTTTGAGTTTGCTCAAATGGATTTTAGGAACAATTTACGTATTCAATAACAGTTGAGTTAAAACTTGCTCAATCAAAAGCATGCATTTATAATAAATTAACTAGCTCAACGAAAGTGTAGAGTTAGAAAACTTGCATAAACATAACAAACTAACTCAATGAAAGTATGGAGTTAAAAGACTTGCCTCGAGCGTAAGCTAAAATATTAAACTCACGTTCACCTAAACACAGTATTAAAAACCATAACATCTATTAGACATACTAATATTCACGTTTCAATATAAAATGCATTACTAGTTAAACTTGTTATTTTAACACAAGCCTTATGCTACGCTTTACATTTTAGAATTCCCAAGTGTTAATCATCCCAACACTTAACTATCGTTCATTGTATAAATTATGTTATCACATAACGCGTTTTTGATTTAATAATCGCTTTTGCAACTTTGATCGTACTAACCACAACTCACTATGTTATGTTAACCTTAACATTACACATTTAACATGCTAACACAATTTCAGACTATGTTGTGACACTTTCCTAAGTCTGCTGAAATAGCAGAAGTTAGAGTCTCAAACCAGGGTATGGCGTAGCTGCGCCATACAAAGGCTTAGGGATTCCGTAGCCTTATCTATACCCATTTTTTGCCTTAACATAAAGTAGCAATTGCTTGGCAGTGTTCAAACAGACGCAGAGAAGGCTATGAACAGTAGCCGACTTTATCCCAACAAACACAAATTTCACCTAGTAGACAGTAATATTAACACGTATAATAAATATACAACTATCCTAAACATGATTGCTCACATTTACAACCAACTAGCACAATTTAACACTAACTAAAACTATTTTAATTTCTCAAAATTCAAGTTTTCATACAAAAACTCCATTTTCGAGTTCCTTCACAAAATTGAACACTGTGATTTCAATTCTTGTCCAAATCACCTCATTCAAATTACGTTATACTCATATCTCATTGAACTAACATATACAAGCTTCAGTTTATAATTTAACATACAATTAAGCCACTAGAATTGATGCTTTTCATGAACATATGAAATCTCCATATACTGTCAAAATTCCTACTGTCAAACCGAAATTAGCATGCAATTTTCTTGATTGACATAAACTCTAGCATCATGAGCATGTATAATTACAATAACTAAATTACATAACAAACTCATCTGAGAAGATGATCAACAAAGATACTTCTTCGCATCCACAGAGAGCGGACGGTCAATCTAAGAAGACGCCAAAAAGGCATCTTGATCACTGAACGGTGATGGCCCGATATCATCTCGACTTTTTTTTCCAGTAAAGCAAAAGTCTTTTTACTTTAGTAAATGTAAAAGTAAAAGTAAAAGAATAACTTTTGCTTTTACTTAAGTTAAATGTTTTTAACTTTGTTAAATGTTTTTAACATTTACCAATGTAAAATGTTTCTTACGTTTTACTTTTACTTAAGTAAATTACTTTTACTTCAGTTAATGTAATAGTGATTCCTGCGTGAATCAAATAGTAATTTACTTTTCAGTTTTCTATTTAAAGAAACTCAAGTGTAAGAGTTTCTTTGAGGCTTAATTCAATGTAAAGCCTCGTGAGCTTCTCTCTCTGAAAGCTCTTGAGGTCCTCTCCTTCTCTCTTAGTTAGCCCAGGAGGCGAAGCTTTAACTTCGATCTTCTTAGTTAGAAGATGAAGGCGAAGTCCTTAATACTTGATCTTCCCTCTAAAACATTTAGATCTTGGATATCTTGTAATCCTTCCTAAATGTTTATAAATAAAAGAAAGCGATTACTTTCTGGATTCATAGGTCATCTTCTTAATCTTTTCTTTTTTTACATCTAAGTTTTTCTTTTAAAAAATTATCTCATTTGTTATATATATATATATATATATATATATATATATATATATATATATATATATATATATATATATATATAAATACTAATGTTGTGTAAAAATACCTTGAAGTTGTTTGCAATCCTTGTTAATTCACAAAAATTTCTAGAAAATTCGTAACTCTCTCTCAATCTTTTCTGAAGCTCTCAAACTCTCTCTTCTCAAAGCTTTAGCAAACTAGTTTATGCGTAAAAGAAAACTAAACTGATATGCGTACTAATATAATAACAAAGAAAACTGACATAGGCTTAATACGTATAATAAGTAACATCAGTTATTAGGATAAACGTATATAATATAAATATATTATATTTATTATTTTATTTATTTTGTTTATTTTATTTAACTAGAAATCTCAAAAGCCATAAGGCTTGTTTGGCAATTCATTTAAATTTAAAGAATTAATATATTAAGCCTTGTTTGGATAAAACTAAATTAAACTACTTTAATTTATTTTATTAACTCCTTATAATATAGTTATTTATCACACTATGTTTAATCAAGATTTCATATTTATTTTAATTAATTCAAATAATAATTAATTAAATAACTCCTTTAATCAAATAACCTGATACAAATAATTAATCATTTAAATTGAAATATCAATATAATAATCATTTCCTTAATTCATCAATTATTTATTTAACAAATAATTTTCCAAATAATATTAAATCAATTAAGCAAATATTCATTTACCGATAATCACATCCATTAAATATTTATATAACGCAATAAATATTTAAAATTACATTTAAAAATTCTGGAATGTTACATCATTCCCTCCTCCTAAAAGGATTCTGTCCTCATAATCACAATTCAAACAATCAAATCGTCACATTCTTCCCCACTTACAAAGATTTTGTCCCCATAATCGAAGACATAGATTAAACAAATAACTCAGGGTAACTTTTCACCATTTCGGTTTCGAGTTCCCACGTTGCCTCTTCGACATTGTGGTTTCTCCATATCACCTTCACGGAAGGTATCACTTTATTTCTGAGCACTTATTCTTTCCTGTCGACTATCTGGATAGGAACTTCTTCATAAGACAAACCTTTATCGAATTGCAATGGTTCGTACTCGATCACGTGTTTGTAATCGAGTTTATACGGTCGTAACACCGAAATATGAAAAACATTATGAATGTTTTCCAATTACGGAGGTAGAGCTACCTCATAAGCCACTTCCCCCCACTCTTTGTAGTATCTCAAAGCGGTCCAATAAATCTTGGGGTGAGCTTTCCTTTCTTGCCAAAACTAATCTTCCCTTCCAAGGAGAAACTTTTAGGAAAACGAAATTTCTACTTCAAATTCGCGATTACTACTTATGTTGATCGGCATACTTTTTACATCGGTCTTGGGTTTACTACCAATCTTGTCTGATGAGTTTGACAACTTTAGCGATTTCTTGTTGTACGATTACGGTCCCTAACGGTTGGCGTTCACCGATTTCATCCCAACACGATGGAGTTACGCACTTTCTACTGCGTATAATGCCTCGTGGGTGGCATCTGCGATGCTTTCGCGTAGTAGCTTTGTTGTTGTAGGAAAATTCTACCAACGATAAATGTTCATCCCGACTTCCATTGAAATCCATGATGCGTGTTCTCGGCATATCTTCCAACATTTGGATTGTTAGTTTCACTTTGCCCGTCGGTTTGCGGGTGGTATCTTTATACTCATTCATGGCTGTGTTCCCATACATTCTTGTAGTCTCTTCCGGAAGTTTGATGTGAACCTTGGATCTCTATCGACACATTGACACTTTGGAACTCCATGTCTTGACACGATCTCTTTAACGTCTGATTTATTTAGTTGATCATCAGATTAAATCTAATCTTTATTGGCAAAAGTGTCTGATTTTGTCAATCATCCACTATCACCCATATCGCATCGTATCCTTTACGAGTCGTTGGAAGTCCTACCACAAAATCCATTGTGATATGCTCCCATTTCCATTACGGTATTTCCAATGGTTGAAGTAACCCGCTTGGTGCGTTGATGTTCGACTTTCACTTTACGACACGTCGAACATTTTGCAACGCGATTTTTGCAGCGTCTCTTTTCATATTCGACCACCAAAAATGACACCGTAAATCTTGATACATCTTTGTACTTCTGGATGAATCGAATATCTTGTGTTGTGTGCTTGGTCAATATTTCTTCTTTAAGCTCGATACTTCTTTGGAACCCAAATTCTTTCTTCGAATCGTAGTAGTCCTTGATTGTCGATCTTGTATTTTACATCACTACCCTCAACCACTTTCTCTTTGATCGTTTTGCATTCTTTATCTTGTAGTTGAGCACTCTTCACTTTGTCCACCAAAGTTGGTGAGCATCTATCTAAAAATAGTCGTTCATCGATTCCTTTGGAAATTTGATTTCCAACTCTAGCTTTGCCATTCTTTGAAATAAGCTCTTCTGCGTGAGTTATCGGCATCAACTTCTCCAGACCTTTCTGCTTTCAAGCATCTGCAACCACATTCACTTTGCGGGTGATAAAAGATCTCACAATCGTAATCCTTTATCAATTCCATCCATCTCCTTTATTGGCATATTCAGGTCATTACGTGTGAAAATATACTTGGACTTTTATGATGCATGTAGATTTCACATTTCTCTCCATAAAGATAGTGTCTCCATATCTTGAGAGCAAACACTCTGCAGACCAATTCCAAATCATGAGTCGGATAACCTTTCTCATAATCCTTGATTTGTCTTGATGCATATATGCAATAACTTTGCCATTACGCATAAAACACATCCCAACCCTTTATGTGAGGCATCACTATACACCACAAAGTTACATGTCTTATCTGGTAATGACAACACAGTGTCATGCTTAATTTCTTCTTCAAATCCACGAAACTTTCTTCACATTTCTCCGTCGAAACAAATTTCCACGACTTTCTGGTCAAATTTGTTAATGGAGTAACTATCTTAGAAAAATCTTGAATAAATCGTATTTAATAATCGGCCGGTCCCAAGAAACTCCTCACTTAGGTGGTGTTCTTGGTTGTTCCCAATTATTCTGACTTCCACTTTTGATGGATCCACGAAAATCCCATCTTTGTCGATCACGTGTCCAAGAAATTGCACGCGATCTAGCCAAAATTAGCACTTAGAAATTTTGCGTACAACTTTTCCTTTCTTAGTGTTTCCAATGTCAAGCGTAAGTGTTCCACGTGTTCTTCTTGAGTTTTGGAATACACTAGAATGTCGTCGATGAATACCACTACAAACTTGTCTAAGAATGGTTTAAACACCTATTCATCAAATCCATGAATCACGGCGGTGCATTGGTTAAACCAAAAGACATCACCGAAAATCGTAATGTCCATCTGGGAGTTACGAATGTCGTTAAATGGTATATCCTCCTTCCTCACTTTCAATTGGTGATACCCACTTCTCAAATCTATTTTCGAAAAGTATTTAGCACCCTTCAGCTGGTCAAACAAGTCATCTATTCTTGGTAATGGATATTTGTTTTTAATAGTGACTTTGTTTAATTCTCTATAATCAATGCAAAGGCGCATTGACCCATCCTTCTTCTTCACGAATAATACTGGCGCTCCCCACGGTGATACGCTTGGTTGAATATACTTTTTGTCTAACAATTCTTGCAATTGTACCATCAGTTCCTTCATTTCTCTTTGGAGCCATTACATGCAGGGCCTTCCGATATCGGTGTTGTCCCGGCACTAAGTCGATCACGAACTTCGAATTTCTCTGTCGGTGAAAGTCTGGCAAATCCTCTGAAACACATCCTCAAATTCCCTCACCACTTTGGTATCTCTTCTAGTTTCACATTCTTTTTCTGAGTATCGACTATGTAAGCTAAATAGCCCCACGACCTTGACTCAACAATTTCTTGGCTTTGCGTAATCGTCGGACATTTCATTTATCTAGGCGATTTGCTACCATAGAATACTACCTTTGGCGAGGTCATAAGGTTTACACACTTCTTTTGGCAATCAATTCTGCTCCATATTTGAGCAACTAATCCATTCCCAAAATAACATCAAACTCTCCCAATCTAATCGGAATCAAATCTACCATTAAGATATTCTCCTTAATGTTCACCCTACTAGTTCTTGTATCTGATCTAACGAGGATTATCTCTTTATTACATAATTTCTATGTTCAAAGGGAAATTCAGTTCTTCTCTAGGCAATTCTAACCTCTTAGAAAATTCATCAGAGATAAACGAGCAAGTAGCACCCGAATCAAATAATACATAAGCATCAATATCATTGATTGGGATAATACGACACGACATCCTTTGATTGCCTGACATCTTGCGATCGTGTTGAAGGTTCTAGGCGTGGGTTTGTTTGATGTTGTACCTCCATTGTTACCTCCATTGCTTACGGTTGTCACTCCATCCTTCTTCTTAGGGGCATTCACGAGCAAAAGTGATCCTTGGATCCATGCGTGAAGCACACGTTCTTCTTAGGTTGTGTGCAATTTGGGCGATGTGACCCTCACAGCCACAATTGAAGCATACTCATTTCCCCATCAAGCACGCACCCTTGTGAAACTTCTGCATGTAGCACATGCTTCAAACTTCTTGATCTGCTGTGGTTACCTGCTTTGGTTTCCGGCACCCACGTTTCCATTCCACTTCCTCTTCAAGTTGTTGTTGTTGTTGTTGTTGTTGTTGTTGTTGTTGTTGTTTTTCCACCACCACCTCCATTCTTGATTTCCACCTCATTCTTCTTCTTCTTTTTCTGATTGAACTTTGTCCTTTGCCTCGCCTCCACCTTGGTAGTATTGCTTTCTCCATCAACTCTTGCGAAAGTCTTCAATTGAAATAGGAAACCCTCTTTGTCTGACCCGGGCTTGGTCCTGTTCAAACCTCTTCATCTTGCGTTAAATCGTCTTGACTTGATAAAGGCATGAACCTCGCTAACTCATTGAATTTAGCGGCATACTCGAATCTGATCATCATTTCCACCTGCTCTCGGTTCGAAATTGTACTTCGGTGACCCTTGAACTCTCGGGAAAATAGGTCTCGAAGAATATCTCCTTAAACCTATCCCGTCATCATCCACGGTCCTTCTCGAGTTTTTATTGGCACCACCAATAACTAACTTACGCTTTCAACATGAATGTTGCGAAAGCGTCTTACGATCATCTCTACCCTAGCAACATCGAACACCTTCTCTATCCATAATCCAAGTACATGCCTCATTTGGATTCAACGACCCTCGAAATTGGTGGTCCAACCGCCTTGAACTCCTTAAACGTTGTTCCTTGGTTACGTGGTTGATTACTGCAACTCTCTGTCGATAACGTCACTAATTGTTGAGTTGGGTTAGCATCAACATTGTCGTTATTATTGGTTCCTTCGTTGGTTCTCTGTCGTGGTGGTTGGCGTCACGGGAGGCATTTTACATTTAAAAATACACCCATTAGATTATTACTCAACTCTTTTAAGTAATTTCTACTTAACTTGCTTCCACAAAAAAATAACCACAAATCACATAACACTTTGAATAAAATAACAACTTTTATTTATTCATAACCTCTTTGAAAACATAAAACAATAGCATTACTTTGCTATTTACATTACTTTCTGAACTACAAAAGTTTGAGACAACATCATCCTCATATCCCATAGGTTTCATAACACTTGGGATTTACAATTTATTTAATCATTTTATTCATCGTTACACAATAACTACGATGTTCTACTAAGATCTTGCTTAGCCTTACTACGTTCTTCCTCCATGACTCGGAACATTGTTACGCGATCTAATACGTATGATGGCGGCGTCTCGGCCCGAATAGGATATCCATGACCCGATCCACGAGCTCGATTAACCATGGTGTTGAATACTCTATTCATCTCTTCCATCTTCATTCTCTTTGCATGTCGTCTTTTCTTTGCTATCCGGCTCGTTGAAACATTACTTCATATCGTCCTCGGCTCTTGTCCTCTTCGTAGCTTCTTCCCTTAGCTTATTCTTGATTCGGCGACCTCCTCGATCGATTGTTCTTTCTCTCCTTGATCTGTTCTAGCTTTTCCTCGACATTAGTCGATTAGTTCTTCACGATCTTGGATCTCATCGTCTTTACTGTCATTGCGATTACATTGTTCGACTACTATCTCTTGCAATTCCTCATTTGTATCCTGAAGTTCCACGTTATGGTTGTAGACTTCATCGTACATTCGGCGATTATCGAGGTTAGTGGAGTCTCCTCCTCCTCGTCCTCGTCATCCTCATCCTCTGTGGCAACTCAGCGGGATCCTCCTCATCCGTCTCCACATCATCATCCTCATCTTCAACCACTTTGTGACCAGCAGAGTGACTCAAAATGGCGATGGTTGTTCCCCAACTAACATGAATGTCTCGAGGCTCCTCCTCTATAGGCATCTGAGGTCTATCCTCCCCTATTTGACTGGATTCTCGACATTAGTCATCCACGACAACAAAATTTTAAGTTTTAATCATTAATCATTACTACTAACACTCACGAGCACATAAGTATAAACACATAATCACATAAGTGTTTTATTATTTCTTCCTTAAAAACTCGATAAGAGTTAATCACCACTATCTTTTCAAAGTTACTTCCTAAGGCTTTTCCCCACCTAAGGTTCATAACCTAAAGCTTTGATACCAACTTGTGACACCCCCAAATCCCGGTACTTCATTACCTCAAGATTTGGTGTTCACGTAATCAAAACATTCATATCTAGCTACCCAATTATAATAAATTGAATAATAAAAACCTGCCCATACAGGATTACTTAAATAAAAACATTATCTCCCAGGTTCTCTAACCTTTAATACAATCATTCAAGTGCGAAAATAAAATTATTACATCACATCATTATTAAAAGTCTATCATCAATGATAAAACCAAAATTACAAGTCTTCATCACTTGTACATTTTTCCCTTTCCTTTGCTAGTTGTAGGTTTATCTACCTTCTCATTCATAGCTGCAATAAATGTATAAATATGCAAGAGTGAGCAAACAAAGCTCACTTGAGATAAGAATAAATATCTTTACAACATTTGCCAAATAATAGGCTCAATAGAACTGAATAATATGTTCTATTAACATTTCAATACTTGCCAACTCATAGGCTCAATAGAACTGAATGATATGTTCTATTAACATTTCAACATTTGCCAACTCATGGGCTCAATAGAACTGAATGATTTGTTCTATTAACATTCTTAAATAAACTCTTGAGGTCAAATGACCATGAACCATATCCACGAGTTATAAGTAATCTTTCAACTTTAACTTTAATAGTCATATGACTATAAGGACTCCACGTGCTTGGGGGATCAATCCTTAATACAATGTATTGTGCACAACCATTTCAACGCTAGCGTAAACCCCTAAACATAGGGTTGTTCATCTCGATATTTAGAGTACAAGTCCGCACCAAAAGAAAGTTTGGTTTGGATAAGCTTTCAAGGGTAATTGAAGTTTAATGATCATCAACTAGGGAACTAGTTGAATCCACAATGTTTGATAATACAGCGGTTGTTTAATAACAACATAACTTAGAACATTTGAGAATCATAAATGAACTGATTCTATATATCTAACTCATGCTTGAAATAACTATAGAGCATAAGTATTCAATAGAATGAATAAAATGGTTAACCTTTGGCTTGAGCGATAAAATAAGCTAGGTTCAAGTTTTATAATATTAGAAATGAATTCACGAACTTTAAGAAACTTGTAGCTTAACGTAAACAAGTTGGAATGAATCAACAAATGGAGAATTTCCAATAACATTAGAGTTTGAGTTTGCTCAAATGGATTTTAGGAACAATTTACTTATTCAATAACATTTAAGATAAAAAACTTGCTCAATCAAAAGCATGCATTTATAATAAATGAACTAGCTTTCAGCGAAAGTGTAGAGTTAGAAAACTTGCATAAACATAACAAACTAACTTTCGATGAAAGTATGGAGTTAGAAGACTTGCCTCGGCGTAAGCTAAAATATTAAACTCACGTTCACCTAAACACGGTATTAAAACCATAACATCTATTAGACATACTAATATTCACGTTTCAATATAAAATGCATTACTAGTTAAACTTGTTATTTTAACACAAGTCTTATATTTACGCTTTACATTTGAAATTTCCCAAGTGTTAATCATCCTAACACTTAACTATAGTTTCATTGTATAAACTATATTATCACATAACGCGTTTTGATTTAATAATCACTTTTGCAACTTTGATCGTACTAACCACAACTCACTATGTTATGTTAACCTTAACATTACATTTTAACATGCTAACACAATTTCGAGACCATGTTGTGACACTTTCCCAAGTCTGCTTTGAAATAGCGAAGTTAGAATCTCAAACCGGGGTATAAGCGCAATTCTGCGCCCATACAAAACTTTGGGGCCGTGTGCATTTGTTTCCAATTTTTTTTTACTTATAACACCAGTAGCAATTTGCTTGCGGTGTTCGAACAGAGCCAGAGAGAAGGCTATGAGCGATGGCAGAGCTTTAGCCCAACAAACACAAATTTCACCCAATAGGCGATAATATTAACACGTTATAATAAATATACAACTATCCTAAACATGATTGCTCACATTTACAACCAACTAGCACAATTTAACACTAACTAAAATTATTTTAATTTCTCAAAATTCAAGTTTTCATACAAAACTCCATTTTCAGTTCCTTCACAAAATTGAACATTGTGATTTCAATTCTTGTCCAAATCACCTCATTCAAATTACGTTATACTCATATCTCATTGAACTAACATATACAAGACTTCAATTTATAATTTAATATGAGAATTGACCATCTAAAATTGATACTTTTCATGAACACGTGAAAATATATATATAAACATACAACTGTCAAAATTTTTCTTCTCTCAAAGCAAAATTTAGCATGCGATTTCTTGTTTGAACATAAACTCTAGCATCATAAACATGTATAATCATAATAACTAAATTATATAACAATTTTAGAATTTTGATTTTTCACGAGAACATGCAATTTTATTTTGCTTAGTAAACCCATATATGCATATATATATATCAATATTATATATATATACCTTATATATATATATATATCGAATACTAATGTTGTGTAAAAATACCTTGAAGTTGACAAATCCTTGTTAATTTCAAAATCTCGGAAAATTTGTAACTCTCTCTAATTCTTCTGTAATCTTTCTCTTCTCAAAGCTTTAGCAAACTAGTTTAGGTTTGAAAACTAAACATATATACATAATATAATAACAAAGAAAAGCGACATAATGCTTAATACATCTATAATAAGTATTATGGGTTATAACATAAACGTATATAATATAAATATATTATATTTATTATTTTATTTGTTTTATTTATATTATTTATTTTATTTAACTAGAAATCTCAAAAAGCCATAAGGCTTGTTTGGCAATTCATTTAAATTTAAAAAATTAATATATTAAGCCTTGTTTGGATAAAACTAAATTAAACTACTTTAATTTATTTTAATAACTCTTTATAATATAGTTATTTGTCACACTATATTTAATCAAGCTTTCATATTTATTTTAAATTAATTCAAAACTCCTTTAACAATTAATTAAATAAATCCCTTTAATCACAATAACAACAAATAATTTTCAAATAATATAATCATTTAAAAATTGAAATATCAATATAATAATCATTTCATTTAAAATTTTTGGAATGTTACTTAATTCATCAATTATTTATTTAACAAATAATTCTCCAAATAATATTAAATCAATTAAACAAATATTCATTTAATAAAAACATCTAAAATTTTCTCGCAAAAATCACATCCATTAAATATTTATATAACTTAATCGATAAATATTTAAAATTACATTTAAAAATTTGTCTTATGCCTTTTTAATATCACACAACGCATGAGATTTATCTGGTTCACACCATACATCCCGGGCATGTTGCTATGTTCAGTCTCAAGTTCCTCTCCAGGACTTGAGATCATATTATTATCAGTAATAAATATTCATTCAATAGGCGAAAAAGTCTTTTACAAAGTTTTGTAGACAAACTTTCAACTATTAACAGCTACCTATCTTGGACAGCAAGCTCCTAACTCCCTCCTCAAGTTTAGTTGTACTTTCTTTTGAGTTCTGTTAAATTTTATGATCTGATCTTGAAACGACAGCTTCTTCCTCACCTCACAAGTACACTAGAGACCCAACTCCTAGTTAACCTCTTTAAGACTATGGTCTTGGTCAAAGAATTACTCGTCTTTCTCACAAGTACATAAAATAAAATAACTCTATCCGTTTTTCCTTTTTACAAAGTGTTTGACAAAAATTTGCTTCTAAAATAAGCAGATATAATTTTGGTACAGATATATAAAAGTTTAAATAACTTTTATATTTAAGGCTTCTCAAATAAGCAAATATCAGTTAAAGAGTATATATATTTATAAAAGTTCAAAAACTTTTACACTTGAGAAAAATATGCTTCTTTGTAAGCAGATGGTAATTTATGCTTAAATCAAATAATGCTTCTATGTAAGCAAATGTGTAATTTTCTGCACAGTTAGAAAAGTTTAAATAACTTTTATATTTTGTATAAAAAGTGCTTCTTGAATAAGCAGATATATGACTTTTGTTCAAATTTATAAATATTTAATTTTCTTTATATAATAAAGAATGTGTTTCTATGAAAAACAGATTTATCTTTAATTTCAGTTATAAAAGTTTAAATAACGTTTATAATTATATTTCTTGTTAAGCAGATAAATTCACATAATTTTGTGATATAAAAGTTTAAATAACTTTTATATTATGCAACAAATATTTTATAAATAAAATGAATGTTCAAATATTTGCAATGATGAGATATCAAGTATAATAAATTAAACAATTTAAGTAATAATTGATATAACAAATAGATTTGTTAAACTTGAAAAAATATATAATAATATATTTTATCTATCTTATGAATATTAAATAAGGCCACTTAGAACTTCAAGCACGGGTTGAATGATATTCTCTTTAAAAGAATACCTCCGAATATCGGTATTTAAAACTGACCGAATTTAAATTTTCACTGTTAATATTTGCATAAATATTTTCTATAGATCACTTAGAACTTCAAGCACCGGTCTAACGATATTCTCAAAGAATACCTCTGAACATCGATATCTAATAGTGATTTACTTTACGTTATTTATATAAATAAATTATATCAATAAAGAGTCACTAGAGCTTTATGCACCCTTTGAATAATATTCTTATATAAGAAATACGGTATCTAAACTTTTCTTTTTATTGATATGAATAGATAAAATATTGATATATGTATATATATATATATATATATATGTGTGTGTGTGTGTGTGTATATAACAATGTATATTTGTATATCTATAATTATAAACAGATGTGAGATAATATAAATAAATTAATTCAATATCTTATCTCAAAATATTTTGATCAATTTTTCACTTCATAAAATATTAGAACTTTGAGGAGAAAAAGAAAGCTTTTTGGAGAGAGAATAACTAGGCAAGTAGAGTATAAGTTTTCTTCCATCTCTATAAATTTGCAAGTGATAAACGGAAGGAAACTTTCCTATTTATAGTGAATGTTGAGCCAATGGAAAACTTGTAATTTGGAAGTTCAGTTTGAAATAAATGGCTCGGATTGCTTTGGTATGAAAAAGGAAGGCTCGGATTAGCTGACCCAAAATAACACCGGATTGCCCAATTTAATTCTACTAATGATTTTACCAAATTCAAACAGTATATTGGTTTCCCAAAAATGAAGCATTTAATGCTAGTACTTGACCAAAAAGAATAAAACTCCCATTTCCATTTTTGCACACCAACGATCAGAAAGATTAAGCCTTGAAAGGCTTATTTTTCCAATTAAAGCATATGAGACCCGCAAATAAATTACACACATTTTAAGCCTTTAATTCTCATACTTCAATTTCGGGTGAGTAAATAAGGCTTAATGCCTTTTGGAATTTTATACAGAAAATAGTAGATATATCATATATTATTTTAAAAGATTTGTTAAGAGGACAAATTATTTTAAAAATAATAGGAACTCCTTGTCTTAAGAAATGTTAATATTTGATTTTATCTTTCTAACACTTGATATTAATTTAGCAAGGTCACGAAAAATATTAATTTAATAAGGACAAAAAACATTTTTGGTCAAAATAAATAAGATAGTTAAAAACAATTATATATATAAATCCTATGAAGAGGATTCTACCTTTTAAATCTTTTTCTTAATTATTGTTATCATCAAAATATTTCCTAAAATTTAAATACTTATCAATCTCCCTCTTTTTGATGATGACAATAAATAAAAAATATTTCTCGCAAAGACTCCCCCTTAGTTTGTGCCTATAATTCAAGAAAAATTTAAATTTTGAAAAGTTCACCACTAACAATACTGACAGTATATAGCAGTTGATATAAATTATATAATAAAATTTCATGGCAGTATGACTTATATAGCAGTTGATGGATGCAGTTAGCATGAATTTCCATAATCAAGACCATCGGTCAATTGAGTCATATGGTGCCAACACATCATTGCAGCAAAATTTAATAGGCAAGATTCAATTGGGGCGCAAGGCGTCATTTGGTAAATTTAATTAGGATTATTCGGATGCGATAATCGAATTACAAGGATTATTATATCACGATGAATTTGCACAAGGGGCTTCTAATTTTTATTTTAAATAGACGTTTTTTAAAAAACAATGATTTTTTTAAAAGGCACAAATACTAGTTTAACTGTTATTGGTTGGGATTTTTTGTTATTAAGCAACTTTGAAAAAAAAGAAAGTTGGATAAGTTAAGAGGGAGAGAGAGTAAACGCCAATGGAATTGGCGTTTGTTTATTATTTATTTTATTTTTTAAAGCAAAGATGTCGAATGGAGAGAGAGAGAGAGCGAAACATACTTGAATTGGCGTTTGAAACATTATTTTTAAGCGAAAAATAGAGTTTAACACCACTTGAATTGGCGTTTGAAACATTATTTTTATTTTTTTTGAAAAAAAGCAAAGATGTGAGAAAGCAAATTTGAGAGAGAGAGAGTTGAACGCCACTTGAATTGGCGTTAAAAAAGTAGACTTGAAGTGGCGTTCAACTCTCTCCCTCTCAAATTTGCTTTCTCACATCTTTTTTTTAAAAAAAAATAATAATGTTTCAAATGCCAATTCAAGTGGCGTTAAACTCTCACTTAAAAAATAATGTTTCAAACGCCAATTCAAGTGGCGTTCACTCTCTCTCTTTTCATTCTGACATCATTGCTTTAAAAAAAATATAAATAAAAAATAATCAAACGCCAATTTCACTTGTGTTTACTCTCTCTCCAACTTACCCAGCTTTCTTCATTTTCAAAGTTACTTAATAAAAAAAAATCCCAACCAACGCCAATTAAACTGGCGTTTGCGCCTTTTAAAAAAATCATTTTTTTAAAACGTCTATTTAAAAAAATTTATAAAAAACATCTATTTAAAAAAACAAAATTGGTTAAGTTAATATAATAATTTGATTAAGTTACTTTATTAATCCTTGTACCAATTCTTTGCATCCGAATAATCCTTGTCTGGAGGATTATTGCATCCGAATAATCCTAATTAGATTTACCAAACGACGACTTGCGCCCCAATTGAATCTTGCCCATTAATTTTTGATGCAATGACGTGTTGGCACCATATGACTCAATTGACCGATGGTCTTGATTTAGAAAATTCATGCTAACTGCATCCAGCAGTTGATATATCATTTTAGGGCAAAGGTACAAAAATGCCCCTGATGTTTACACGGATGTCCCACTTCCATCTTAAACTAATTTTTTTCTTCTAAAAGTACGCTTAACGTTACACATTTAGGTCAACCGTGCCCCCTGCCCTTAACGGAAATGCCACATAGACTAACTCTGTTAATACGTGGATAATTTTTGCTGACGTGGAAACATTTGCTGACGTGTGCAAAACAAAAAACTATATTTACATCATTTAATCAAAATACTTAAATTAATCGAAGTAAAAAAATACTAAAATTCAAAATAAAAAAAGCATAACATATTTAGTGTTGTAATTTTAAATTCAATTTAAATATTTATTTGCAAAAAAATATTATAATTAATGATACCTTTTATATAATTTATAATTATTATAATTTACTATATAAAATTAGTCAAAATTTATTTTAAAATACCTCAAATAATAATAATAATAATACCTCAAATTATTATTATTATTATTATTATTATTTTATTATTATTAATAATAATAATAATAATAATAATAACATAAAATAAAATAATAATAATACCTCAAATAATAATAATAAAATAATAAAATAATAATAATAATACCTTCTCCATTGCAAAAAAAAATTGACTAATGGTATTTTGATTAGATTTGAAATCTAGAAGAAAATGGAAGAAGGTATTATTATTATTATTTTATTATTATTTGAGTACTTTAAAAATAAATTTGATTATTATTATTATTTTATTATTTTAATTAAAGCTTTTCTATATTCATACTTAAAAGAAAAATATTATTTCGCCGTAATATTGAACAAAATAACATTCCTTACCTTGAAAAGAAGAGTATTCCATTTCCAGTAGGGCGAGGATATTTTTGAAGAAAACTTTCATTGTTTTCTACGCGCCAAAGCTTAAACTCTAAAGAAATTTTAATTATAAAGAAGAATTCTTTGATTACGGTGTAATTTTAAATTTAACTAAGCATCCTATTTATAGGAGAATGGAAATGATACTATTTGAAAAACTTAATCACGGTGAAGCAATACTTTTTTTCTTCTCACGATTTAAACATGAACCTGAAGGTCACTTGATTAATCATGCACTCGATTTCAAGATTCCTTGCAAGCTATATATATAATCCCACTCACATTATATATATATATATATATATATATATATATATATATATTATAATCATATACACATCAATTATGTAATCATCCACCCATATTACATAACTTCCCTCCCGATAATGCAAATTCTCCCCTCCCCCACCCAAGACATCAACATCACCAGTGGCCCCATCTTTTAATATATATACTAAATAACTTTCTATCGATTATTTTGAAAAATGAATAAATGGGGGTCTATAAAATAAGCAAAACTTACAACAAATATTTCATAAAAGTCCTCTCAATATTTTTAACAACATTTATCAGCATTATTATAATTCGCAATATTTAACAACCAATGTCGCTTTCGCAGAAAGAGGCTTCTAAGGATTTCTCCCTATTAGGCAATTGATTAGGTGATCAAACTCACACCAACTTTTTATGAATAAAGATGAATTTTCTATAAATATCATTTTGAATATTATGGAGTAAATTTGATATAATATTATAGTTGTGGGTAATATTTATAAATTTTACAAAGTTAAATCAATAATTTAACAGAATATTCGTGACAAAGGCACAATCATTGGTGGACCCCATTAACATAATTATTGTTATTATTTTATATTATTTTTACCTCGTTATTCATTGCATGTTAAAAAATATTAACGATAGTAGCACTGGTAAGTTACTGTGAGAAGTCGAGGAGAGGTTTCTCACGTTATTTGATCACCGACAAAGTTATTAATATTATTATTTGCGCTGTGATGTATTTATTAGAAAGCCCCTTCTTTTCCGGGAACGACCAGTCGATTAATATTCTCAATTATAATAATGGTGATAAATGTTGTTTTATTATTATTATAAATATAATAAAATGTAATACTTTTATAAAAGTTTTGTTTTATTTAATTATAAATAGAATATATTATATTTTATTATGCATAGTATTTGCATAGTAAAACTTTTATATAAAAAATGTAATACTTTTTATAACGTTTTGTTTTATTTGATTGTAAATATAATATATTATATTTTATTATGCATAGTGCTCTGCATAGTGTTTGCATAGTAAAACTTTTTATATAAAACAAAATACTTTTTATAAAGTTTTGTTTTATTTGATTATAAATAGAATATATTATATTTTATTGCATAGTGCAAAGATAGTATCCTTTCCATTCTCCTATAAATAGGATGCTTAGTTAGAATTGAAAATCACACCGTAATTTAGAGAATCCTTCTTCATAATCTTGAACGTATTTCTTTAGAGTTTAAAAAGCTTTGAGCGTAGAAAATAGTGCAAGTTTTCTTCAAGTATATCCTCGCCTCTACCCGTTTCTGGAATACTCTTTTTTTTAAGGTAAGGGTATTATTTTTTCATATTCATGAAGAGAACTATTGTTATTCCATTCCTTATTATTCATTAGAATAACTCAGATATGCTTACTCACCGTATACATGGTGAAATTCTTCATTATTCCATTCTTTATTATTCTATTGGAATAACTTTGTCTGTAAGCGTCTATCGCATGCACAGTGAATTCTCATTGTTATTCCATTCTTTATTATTCATTTGAACATCTTGTTTGTCGTGCGGATTACGCATGACACGGTTCCATTCTTTATTATTCTGTTTGGAACATCCATGCATGCGGATTATGCATGACCTAATTCCATTCTTTATTATTCTGTTGGAATATCCCGTCTGTGCGGATTACGCATGACGTGGTTCCATTCTTTATTATTTTATTGGAATAACTTGTCTGTGCGGATTACGCACGCCTGGTGAATTCTTCTGTTATTCCATTCTTTAGTATTCTGTTGGAATAATCTGTCTACGTGGATTACCGCATGGCAGCACAAATCCATTTGTGGTTTCATATATTCTATTATACTTAGTCGGTTAAAGTTTTGGCTTCTATACTCCATGAAATTAGTGGAATATCATTGATATTTGCGCTTCATCCAGTAATTTTTCATGGAAATATTCTTCTGAGCATTCTTGAATTTTACTCCACAAAACAGTATCATGTTGACAATTTAGACGTTATTGAGTTTAGGATAAATTAACTTATAAATCTTTAAAATTTATTCTTGAACTTGTTTTATTAAATTGTTATCATCCTCATGCTTATATTATGTTGAAAGTCATCTATGGCCTGTAGTGCATAGATGGACTTGGTATGATTATGACCAGGGATTATTCGGTATAATCATGACCGTAATGTTACAAATGATGTGATAAAAAAATCCTCATTGGTCGTAGTGCATTGATGGACAGTTGTTGGCATGATCATGACCATTGATGAATACACGAATATCTTTGGCCCGTAGTGCATGGATAATTTGTGGTCGTGATACTAATGAATATCCTTGTCAGAAGTGTGGGGGATGATGTGGATTATTTATTAAAATTTGAGTCTCAAATGATAAAAGTAATGAAAAACCTTTTAAATCATAGAAGATAGTAGATTTTATTCTCTCTTGACTCTTCTAATGGATTGCTTGTTCCACGCAGCTTAAACTTGATGTTTGTTATATTTTATCAGTTTAACACTGTTGAAGGCTAATGATAATTTATTCTGCATTATCTTAGTCATAATATTTCTTACTGGTCTAGTTGAGCTCACCCTTTTGTTTTCATTGTTCTCTTCAAGAAATGAGAACGTAGCAGGGACTAGTCGGGGAACGGAGTGACGATCCAGATGATAGAATTAGTAGTCCTCACTAATCTATGAAATAGTGTGATAATAAATGTATTGAGAACTTATTTTGAGTTTGAATCATCTGAGAAGACGATATTTGTATTAAAACTCACATTCTCATGTTGTATATTTATGGTTGTATTTGTATTCTGTACCATGTATTTGGCGACTCAGAATAGGTGATGTATACCTATTTTGGGGGCGTCACAGTTGGTATCAAAGCTTAGGGATATGATCCCTGTCTAAGATGTGAGACTAGAACTAGGAGGGGAGAGACGAGGAATTCCTTCGCTAGTATGACCTACCTAAGTTTATTTTGTATTTAATTGGTCGGTCAGAGTATAGGGATAATATGTGATATGATAACTAACCCTTGTTTTGTGGCAGTATCTGAAAATGACATCCGAGAATGTTGAGAATATCAATGAAGCACAGGAGACCGTTGAGTCTCCACATATCAATAATCAGGATAATGTGCATCAGGAAGGCGACAATCCTCATGCAAACAACAACACTGACTAAATGATGAACGATGGAATATTCAGAGGCTTTATGCAATTCATGCAACATCAGGCGAGAGCGGCTCCTGTCCAAAATATAGGTAGAAACACTGGAAACTCTCAGACGGTCACCGCTAAACAGTTCAAAGAGTTGGGACCACCAGAGTTTATTGGAGAGCCAAAACCACTTAAGGCAGAAGCGTGGATAAAGTAGATCACCAAGATATTTGATGTCTTGGGATGCTCCGGGGAGAAAAAGGTTCCTTTTGCCACCTTTATGTTGCGAGGAGAGGCAGATTACTGGTGGAAATCGGTAAAGCATACTCAACCTGCCGCACTAAAGATATCTTGGGAGAAGTTCCAAGAACTATTCAACGACAAGTACTTTCCTGAAAGTATTCATCACATGAAAGAGGTAGAGTTCATCAAGTTGGAGCAAAACAATATGACCGTGTCCCAGTACAAAGCTAAGTTTGCTGAGTTATCCCGGTTTGCGTCTCACTTGGTTGATAATGAGGAGAGAATGACGCGGATATTTCTAAGAGGTTTGAAACCCAAGATACGTTAATATCTAATTTCTCATAAACTGTGTTTGTATTCAGATGTTGTAAATAGGGCTCAGTTATTGGAGCGCGATAACGAGTCAACCCAACCAAGAGAAAGCAGTCGGTAAAATGATAATACCAGTGGTAGCAGTCATCGAAGCGGTGACAACAAACGTGGAGGGAATCAACATGCTAGAAATGGTAACCACTTCGGTGGTAATCATGGCCAAGACAATAAGAGTGGACATTTTAAGAAGAGGAGATTCAACAATGATGGAAAGACGTCAGCACTAGTAGCCGTTGTTAAGGAAGGAGAACGACCACCTATCATATGCTTTAAATGCGGAGGGGAGGGACACATCAGTCCAAACTACGCGATGCCATCCAAAGCGTGTTATAATTGTGGAAGAGAAGGTCACCTAGCCCGATTTTGTCGTGCACCGAAGACAAGTCCAGTTGGAACGGTGACACCAAATGCCGTCCTAGACAAGTTAAAACCAGTAGTTCAAGGGAGAGCGTTTGTTGTTAACTCCAAGAAAGCAAGGAACCCGAACGAGGTCATCACGGGTAAGCTTATCATAAACTCTAGAGAAGTCTATACCTTATTTGATACCGGTTCTACCCATTCTTTTATTTCTCCTACTTACGCTCAACGTTTAAATTTGACTCCGGAGAAATTAGATTTTGACTTATCTGTGGAAACTCCGTTGGGAGAAACATTCATTACATCCACTATTTATAAGTCTTGTTTTGTTCAAATCGGTACCCTCACATTACCTATCAATCTTATTTCCTTAAAAATACTTGCATTTGACATGATTCTAGGGATTGATTGGTTAACTACTCATCATGCAAAAATTGATTGTTTTCGTAAGGTTGTTAGCTTTCATATTCCTAATCAACCTATTATGCGAATTCAAGCAACCAACCCATTAAAATCAATCACTGTCATCTCAAGCCATAAAGCTATTCATTTATTGAAAAACGGATGTCAAGCTTTCCTAGCTCATATCACGGATTTAAACAAAAAATACGTCAGATTTGAATGATATTTCTATTGTTAATAAATTTCCTAACGATTCCACAAGAACTTCCCTGCCTACCCCAGCGCGTGAAATTGAATTTTGTATCGACCTTGAACCCTAAGACAAAACCCATTTCCAAAGCCCCATATCGAATGGCTCTATTGAACTTCGAGGAGTTAAAGACCCAATTCGCGGAATTGTTAGACATTGGTTTCATTCGTCCTAATACGCCTCCTTGGGGTGCTCTGTTTCTATTCGTGAAGAAGAAAGATGGGAGTATGCAACTTTGTATTGACTACCGGGAATTGAACCATGTCACCATCAAGGATAGGTATCCGTTACCTCTCATTGATGACCTGTTTGAACAGTTGCAAGGAGCACAATTCTTTTCAAAGATCGATCTTAGATTCGATATCATCATTAAAGGTTAAAAGCGAGGATATTCCAAAGATTGCCTTCGTAACTCTGGATGACGGGCATTATGAATTCTTAGTCATGTCTTTTGGATTGACTAATGCTCCTCTTGGCCTTCATGGATATGATGAACCGAGTATTCAAGGAATATTTGGATCACTTTGTGGTCGCTTTATTGATGACATCCTCATATATTCCAAAAGCCGTGAAGATCATGAGTAACACTTGAGGTTGATACTCCAAAAGCTTCGTGAAAAAAAGCTTTATGCCAAGTTGAAGAAATGTGAGTTTAATAAAGAAATGAGGGTCATTCACCATGCATGTGGTAGTCCGCGTAGACAGGTTACTCGTACAGATTAATAAAGAATGAATGACAACTCTTATGAATATGGAAATAAAATAACTCTCTTCATGAATACGAAAGAAAGATACCCTCACCATCGACAAATAACATCCCTTACGAATACAACAAATAATTTTCCTTAGGAATATAAAATAAATAACACCCCTTACGAATACAACAAATAATATCTCTTACGAATATAAAATAAATAACACCCCTTACCTTGATAAAAATTTGGAGACTGCATGTGACGCCCTCAAAATAGGTATACATCACCTATTCCGAGTCGCCAAATACATATTACGTAATATAAATATAATCTTAATTATACAACAAGAGAGTCGTGAGTTTAAATACAAATCACCGTCTTCTGTACAATATCCACTCTCGAATAAGTCCTCATTACATTTATTGTCACACTATTTAATGAATAGTGAGGACTACTAGCTAATACTATCATTCGGACAATCACTCAGCTTCCCGACTTGTCCCAAATTTCACGTTCTCATTTCACGAAGAGAACAAAGAAAGAAAGGGTGAGTTCAACTAGCCCAAAGAAGAAATATTATGACTAAGATAATGTAGAATAAATTATCATTAGCCTTAAACAAAGGTTAAACCCGATACAATATAACAAACATCAAGTTTAATCTGTCTACGTGGATTACCGCATGGCAGCACAAATCCATTTGTGGTTTCATATATTCTATTATTCTTAGGGCGCTAGGTGTAAAGACAATCCCCTCGGGCTTACTTACTCAAGTAGCAAAGGCCACAAAACTAGACAAGCATGCCACGGTATTTATTCACTTTTTTTCTTTTTCTGAATTTACTATTTTTTTTCTTTTCATCATTTCTTTTTTTTTCATTTAATTTTTTTTTTCATTTTTATTTTGTATATATATACCCCATAGATTCCCCCAAACTCAAGCTTTTACGTCATTCCAACCTTTACCGCCAGTTCACTAATTTCCTTAAATTTTAACCAAGATTTTCCCTCATAAACAAATTATGAAACCCTTGAACCAAGTGGATTAAAACAGGTTAAACTTTAAGTGCTTGGGATTTACATAAGTTTCGAGATGCTGCTCGATTTTCTTCATGTTTAAAATTAGAACTCATCATCAATTATCAACACTGTTCAAGTTAACAATTAATACCAATCTTATCATAGGCCGAGCTAAGACCACACCAACTAATCGCACAGATTCATCCAAAAAAAAATGCAATTATACTACATGAACACATACTAATATAACCTATGTATGCATATGCAATTAACTACCATGTATTATATGCAACCTAAAAAAAATAATGCTAACACATAAAAATAACGAACTACAATTTAAATAACTAACTATATGCAGTACGACACTAAAATGCAAAAACTTGTTGATCGATTTCGCAATCAATGAATACGTGCAAGTATACACAGTCAACAAGTAATAAAGTGAAAGTAGAGTATCGTTCCCACGAGGAATTATTTAATAAAAATCACCAAGTACTAATTCTTAACCAAACTAATTTTATTTAAACAATCTCAAATCGTGATTTTTATAATTAAGAAAACTAAATTAACTAATTAAACTGAATTGCTTTATGACTGAATTCAGATAAATAAAGATTAAGACTTCAATATCCCAAATTATGAACTATAAATCAATTATCCAATTATCCCAATTATTATTCTTACTGAATTGTTAGTAGAAATTCTCAAATGCCAAAAGTCATTTTCCAAGTGATCAATTGACTTCTATTTAATCCAGATTAATCTTGCTATATTCCTATGCAAAACAATTGAATTAAACTCCTTCAATTCAAATTCCTTATGTGTTACATGCGGTGAACAGATATTTCCATTCAATTCACGAACCTAATTATTCTTCATGCAAATAACTAAGTCGCATGTTATCATACCTAGTTCTAACCCTAGAATTCCTCTTCCAATTCCTTCTAGAATAATAAGGTAATAATTGATCAAATAATTAAGCAATATGCACAAAACAAGATAAATAATTCACTTTGACATAAATAATTGGAATAAATTGAATAACTAATTTATAGACATAAAAGGTTCAATTGGAGTCTTAATAAAAGAGTTAGTTCATAATTAATGAATTGAAATCAAGAATCCACAACTGAATAGACATTAAAAGATAAAAGTATGATAAGAGAAGAGAATACAATCTGTTGTCAGCAAATCTGATGCTCCCCTCTTGCTCCTGCTCTTGATCTTCAATGATCTCCAAGTTGCTTCAATCTCCAAAACTAATAAGAACTAGGGTCATGTTCTAATCTAATGGAGTGTATCTCTAATCTAATCTATGTAATCTCCCTTTATTTTATGCCTTACATCATGTATTTATAGGTTAAAAGTCCAATTTTTAGCTTAGGAACAAACCCAATCCAATTTGGAGTCAAAAAAGTGTCAAAATTCGCCCCAAAACGCGTCCAAGATTGCCCAAACTCTTTCCCAAAGCCGGTCTTTGGCACTAAGCCGACAACGCCTTCCTTCCAGTATTTTCCAATACCGGGCATAGGCTCTAAATGGGCGCCCAGTACCAGCCACTTTTCCAAATATTTTTTGCTCCGACGTCATTTGGGAAAATAGCCATAACTTCTTCATCCGAACTCCGATTTTTATGATTCAAGATTCGGGAAAGAGGAGACGTAGATCTACAACTTTCATTCTTTAAGTGTTTCGAAATAAGGTCCCGAAAAAGACTCAAATTGGCTCTTAAGTGACTACTGTGTAAATGGCAAGCCGAAAACGCGCATCTAGCCAACCCAAATGTCGATCCAAGTAAATTTTGTCCTAATTCCTACAAAACAACATAAAATATACATGAATAGACATAAACACTTAAAAACATCCAAAAGATTAAGTTCAAATGCACTCAATTATGAGTATAAAACTCACTCATCAAATACCCCCTAACTTAAACGTTTTCTTGTCCTCAAGCAAAAACACAAAAGAAATAAAAATAAACAAACTAAATTAACTACATGAATGAATATGCATGATCTACTTCCTAATATACCTACGAACCCAGTAATAACTCAATAAGATATATAGCAACAGGCCTCAAAGATACTAATGATACCCAAACAATTTATCGGATCAAATCAAAGTCCATAACTCTAACAAGTTAGTCAATCCAAACCTGACATCACCTATGTTGTGCCTGTGTGCTTGTTAACCATTCTAACCAACTATAGTTCAAGATAATCACATAACAAACTTCTTAGAAGGAAAATTTTAGTTCCAATTCAATTACTTTTGTGAACATGACAACTCCAGTTAAAACTAAGCAATTACCAAGTCTAAGGGTAAATACAATATTTATTTATACTTTTATTCAACCACGAGGGCATTTTTGCTCTTTCGTGTTTTTATTCATTTTTATTTTTCTCATGGTTGTCATGCAATGTCCTATTCCCTTAGGCTTTTCAGTGCTACCTTAACGAGCTTTCAACCAACGACTCCCAAGCCATTAAGACCTTAGGGCGCTAGGTGTAAAGACAATCCCCTCGGGCTTACTTACTCAAGTAGCAAAGGCCACAAAACTAGACAAGCATGCCACGGTATTTATTCACTTTTTTTTCTTTTTCTGAATTTTCTATTTTTTTTCTTTTCATCATTTCTTTTTTTTTTCATTTTCTTTTTTTTTCATTTTTATTTTGTATATATATACCCCATAGATTCCCCCAAACTCAAGCTTTTACGTCATTCCAACCTTTACCGCCAGTTCACTAATTTCCTTAAATTTTAACCAAGATTTTCCCTCATAAACAAATTATGAAACCCTTGAACCAAGTGGATTAAAACAGTTAAACTTTAAGTGCTAACCGGTTACATAAGTTTCAGACAGGCTCAGATTTTCTTCATGTTTAAAATTAGAACTCATCATCAATTATCAACACTGTTCAAGTTAACAATTAATACCAATCTTATCATAGGCCGTGCTAAGACCACACCAACTAATCGCACAGATTCATGAAAAAAAAATGCAATTATACTACATGAACACATACTAATATAACCTATGTATGCATATGCAATTAACTATCATGTATTATATGCAACCTAAAAAAACAATGCTAACACATAAAAATAACGAACTACAATGCAAATAACTAACTATATGCAGTACGACACTAAAATGCCCCTAAACTTATACTAGACATTGTCCTCAATGACTAAATTAGAAAAAATTAAAGCAGAGGACTTCCCTGAAAATATAGCAATCTTCCTCCTTGTCCACTAAGTTTGGTGAATAGGTTAAGCACATGGAACAAATTGGGCACCACACTTGAATTTGACTTGAATAACCTGTAAACCATGATAGAAACAATTTTATTAAATTCTAAATAAATACAAATTTAAAACTACTAATATAAAATCTAATAAAAAAACTAAAAATAAAAATTAAACTTGGGTTGCCTCCCAATAAGCGCTTGTTTTATAGTCTCAGCCTGACTTCTTCAATTCTCTATCCAATTCCCCTATGAAAATTGAGGAACCCTCCATCCATCAGAAGCAATGTCTCTTTTGGGAGGTTTCTAATTGTAATGGCCATTGAGTTTAAGTCACCTAGCATGATCTCTTTAGATAAGATCCCTATTAAGTATGACAAACCACTAGGTGTTTTCCCCATTGTGTTTGTGATCAAATTATGGCATGGAGGCTTGTCAAACACAATGGGCTCTTCCTCTATCTTCTCCTTTTCAACCCACCATGACTCCACAGTTGTACTAGCTCTTATGTCACAAAGAGCTTTGCCTACGACATGACTGCCAATTGGGTATGGTTTTGCAAAACTATCCTGATTCTTGAACTTTGGTGGAGAAGGTACATGGGACACTATCAAAATTGGCTCATCTTTGTTGGTACTCAAAGTTAGATCTTCGTCGATCTCCTTTTCTTGGTCCCCAAGTCTTTCTTCTCTTTCAACATCTATATCATTTGGCACATCCGGTTACAGATTTGGTTCGGGCTCAGCATCAGTCTCGGCATCCATGTCATAGAGCCAAGTATATTGAGGACAAATGTTCGAGGCATTGGTTAGTTGTTCCATTTGGTTCATTAAATTTTAACTCAATATCTCTTGATTAATCTTCCTCTCCTCACATGAAGCTAGGTACTTGGACAAAACTTCCTCCAAATTTGAATGTTCTTCCTGTTGTAGTGGAGGTGGACACGAGAAATTCGGTGGGTATGTTGGACTTGGAACATAGAATTGATCTTGATGAGTATGGCTCCATGAAAAATCTGGGTGATACCCCCAATCCTGATAATAGTTGTTAGGATAGACATAATTATTGGCGTAATCACCACTATATCTGTCTGGGCTTCTAAACCGATGGCGACTGATGACTTATATGATTTCGGCCAATAATCACAAAATAACCGCCACACTTTGACGACGTTGAGCTTCAAAAAGCGTCTAACCTCCTCGAAATTGTCTCAAATCATCTTGACAATGCGAGAAAGTGTCACGAGTCTGTCGATCTCCGCTCCCTTGGTGAGAAGTCATTCTTGTCATCCTTCGACTCAGGTTGAAATTTAATAACCTCCAACGTCTTGAAGTTGCCTCAATTTGTATTGGCTCTATAGAAGATGTATTAAGTCCATCAATCCACTGTTTCCTTGGTTGAGTCATGTTCGTGTATGGCCATTGATACATAAAGTCATCCATGGTACTGAAAAGAGAAAATATAGGAAGAGAATTTAAAAAAATATTTAAATTAAGACTAATTTGAATGAAATTAATATTGGTAATAAATTATTAAATTAATTCCCCAGAAGCATGCCAAAAACTTGTTGATCGATTTACTTAATCAATGAATACGTGCAAGTATACACGGTTGACAAGTAATAAAGTGAAAGTAGAGTATCATTCCCACGAGGAATTATTTAATAAAAATCACCAAGTACTAATTCTTAACCAAACTAATTTTATTTAAACAATCTCAAATCGTGATTTTTATAATTAAGAAAACTAAATTAACTAATTAAACTGAATTGCTTTATGACTGAATTCAGAAAAATAAAGATTAAGACTTCAATATCCCAAATTATGAACTATAAATCAATTATCCAATTATCCCAATTATTATTCCTACTGAATTGTTAACAGAAATTCTCAAATGCCAAAAGTCATTTTCCAAGTGATCAATTGACTTCTATTTAATCCAGATTAATCTTGCTATATTCCTATGCAAAATAATTGAATTAAACTCCTTAAATTCCAATTCCTTATGTGTTACATGCTGTGAACAGATATTTCCATTCAATTCACGAACATAATTATTCGTCATGCAGATAACTAAGTCACATGTTATCATGCCTACTTCTAACCCTAGAATTCCTCTTCCAATTCCTTCTAGAGTAACAAGGTAATAATTGATCAAATAATTAAGCAATATGCACAAAATAAGATAAATAATTCACTTTGACATAAATAATTGGAATAAATTGAATAACTAATTTATAGACATAAAAGGTTCAATTGGAGTCTTAATAAAAGAGTTAGTTCATAATTAATGAATTGAAATCAAGAATCCATAACTGAATAGACATTAAAAGATAAAAGTATGATAAGAGAAGAGAATAGAATCTGTTGTCAGCAAATCTGATGCTCCCCTCTTGCTCCTGCTCTTGATCTTCAATGATCTCCAAGTTGCTTCAATCTCCAAAACTAATAAGAACTAGGGTTATGTTCTAATCTAATGGAGTGTATCTCTAATCTAATCTATGTAATCTCCCTTTATTTTATGTTTTACATCATGTATTTATAGGTTCTGAAGTCCAATTTTTAGCTTAGAACAAACCCAATCAATTTGGAGTCAAAAGGTGTCAAAATTCACCCCAAAACGCGTCCAAGCTTGCCCAAACTCTTCCTCAAAGACCGGTCTTTGGCATGGCATAGGCTTTGAAATGGGCGCCCCAAGCAGCCCACTTTTCCGAAATTTTACTGCTCAAGCGTCCTTTGGGAAAATGGCCATAACTTCTTCATCTGAACTCCAATTTCGATGATTCGAGATGTTCCGGAAAGAGAAGATGTAGATCTACAACTTTCATTCTTTAAGTTGTTCGAAATAAGGTCCCGAGAAATACTCAAATTGGCTCTTAAGTGACTGTTGTGTAAATGGCAAGCCGAAAACGCGCATCTAGCCACCCCAAACGTCGATCCAAGTAACTTTTGTCCTAATTCCTACAAAAAAACATAAAATATGCATGAATAGACATAAACACTTAAAAACATCCAAAAGATTAATTTCAAACGCACTCAATTATGAGTATAAAGCTCACTCATCACGCGCGCTCTCAAGGCTATTCTGCCACGCAGCCGCGCGGCTTATAATCTGCAGATCCTGGTTCTTGTTCTGATTCTATCATACTACTGCGGCTGCTACTTGTTCCGTCATGCTTAATCTCATTACTCCATTTTACCTTTATGCCATGCATATCCCATCTTTTGCCTCGTCTCAAGCATCCATTAGCCTTATGCTCAATAACACCACCAAAATAGGCCAATTCCTGCACTTATTCACCAAAAGGAGTTTTAAGTATACGAAATGCAAATTATCATGAAATGCAGCTAAAACCTACTAAAATGTACTTGAGATGGGCATAGTTCGCATGAATTGGTACTCCATAAGTAGGTGTATATCCTACTTATCAAATACCCCCAAACTTGAACCATTTCTTGCCCTCAAGCAATGCATACTAATGAACAATAAAAATGCAACTATATTACTATGCAATAATTCTCACATTGTTCCAACCATCATAGCAATTCAGTCCAATATGCCTCAACGAATTCTTTCTAGATTTAAGACTACAGATTCAAATCAAACTGCAGGCATAATGTCATATACTCATATAATTCAAAATGCTATATCTGAGATCTATATGTATGTGTGTGTGTTGTGTTACTTAATACTTGATTTAGGTGTAGAATGCTCATGTTATCTTGCTCAAACCAGAAAAATTATAGCTTAAATCAAGACTTATGTATATATATGAGACTCAGACTATTCCAACATCTTAAAATAAACTAAGGTTCAACAATGGGCATAACTGCTTTATTCTACTCACGAGGGCGAATTTCACATTTTCTCGCGGTGTTTATTGCTATTTTTCATTTCTTTTCTTTTCTTTCTTTTTCTTCATGACTGTGCAATATCTTACTCCATTAGGCACACTGCTAGCCCTTAGCGAGCTTTCGACCAACGACTCCCAGACCATGAAAGACCTTAGGGCGCTAGGTGTAGAGACAATCCCCTCGGGCGTACTTACTCAAGTAGCCAGGGCCCCGAAATAAGACTAGCCATGTTATTTCTACTTTTCTTTCTTTTTCTTCTTCTTTTTTTTTATATACACAGATACCCATGTTTTCCCAAAGTTTAAAAATCAATGTTTTATATAGTCCAAAAGTCACTTTTCACATATTTCTCTTTTTAACACTATATTTTTCTATCGAGCAAGGCACAACATACTTCTTATACCTACAAGTGCTTGTGAACACATTTGTACAAACCAAAAGCATTTAAACAGCATTATGAATTTCATTGTATAAAACGTTACATCTCAGCTCATGTTATCCAAAATATTCAGAAATCATTTAAAAACTTCACTCTCATCATTGACTAGACAAAATTTTTCTACACGGTAAGAACTGTGAGGTATGCAATTATAACATGCAACTATATACTAAAATGAAATCTAAACATGCAAATAAAAATTAAACTAATCATGCAAAACTATATGACTCAAACTATATGCAAAACTAAAAATACTACTACCCTACCCCCAAACTTAAAATATTCAATGTCCCAATTGAATGAAGGTAAAGGGTACGAAAACTCCCCTAATTATCGGTGGTGTCACCCTCCTCGGGTGGTGAATCCGGTGGTGGATATGGTGCTGCGGTTCCAAATTGAGGCCATTCTTGTGTTGTTCCTTGTTGCGCAAACGATTCGGCTAAAAGATGAATCCTAGTCCGCGTGGGTGTGGTACACCACCTGCCCAGTCCTCGAATTTTTTGATCGTGGCATGAGTAATGTCCTGGCTTGGGTATTGCATCTGCTCATTGCCCCAGTTGCATCCCTGATTAGCACAAAGCATGGCAACCATAGATGCGTGTGGAATGCTCCCAATCGTTACTCCCCGTAAATAGCGCAGCATATTCTCGTGAATGAGATGACCAATGTCGATGTACTTTCCGGTGATTATGCCCCACAGAAGACGTGCCCTCTCCGCTATTATTTCGTGCTGATGGGCGGAAGGCGTGAGCTTGGCACATATGAATAAGTTCCACGCTTTTGCATAGCGATTTAGGGCTGCAGCTGGGAATATATGCGGCTGTGTCGTGCCAACTTTATATGTCAATTTCGTACCCGGCACACATAACTCTGCAATAATCAACTCCATGTCAGTCTCCAAATGAGCGCCGGTTACCCAATTAGCAGCCCCCCACTGGCGGTGCATCCGTAATTTTGAAAATTAATCGGATGGAATGGGGACTGTAATCTACCTCGATACCACGAACCAGAGATATCCCGCTCATAGTGACCTTGGCATTGACATAGAATTCACGGACTACGCTCATAGGAACAGGTATTGGAGTAGTCGTCAGTCCACCCCAACCTCTCTCTCGAATCATGGCGCACAACTGGCCATCCTGCCACTCCGGCTTGAATCCTCGCTCCTTGACGAATGTCTTCGCCATAATGCGGTAGTATTCTTGTTGAGCTTCCAAATTGAGGAATTTGGCGTGATCCACAATGTCAGCCTCTTGACTACCTGACGAGGAAGAAGAAGATGACGTAATAGACCTTGCTCGCTTAGGCCCCATTTGTGTTTGACAGAGGTTGCACAGATTATATGATGGAGAATGAAGAAAAGCTTGAAAAATTTCTACCCCCAATACTCGTTTCTTCAATCCAACTTGGAACCCTAGCTTTATAGTGCACTTTGGAGAAGTTGAGGAGATATGGACTTTGAATGAGGCACGAATCGTGGCTAATTGATTGAGAGATGTACTGCACAACTTGTAATCGATAGATAGATAGCGGCGTGAGTTATGGAGAGTGAGAGAATTTAAACTTGTTATTATCCCAAATGAGAGTCCAAATGGTCCACAACTCTATTTTTAAACTATTCAGATCTGTCTTAACCCAGATTCATAGCGGCCGCGTGCATTTCTTTTTCTTTCGAAATACGCGGCAGCAAGACTTACGATTGTTTTGGTGGCTTTCTTAACTTTGTGCGGTAGCGCGCAGTTTTTTCTTCATGGGCCATGTGGTAGCGTTATCTTATTTGCTATCTGCAATGTGCATATTCAATTCCACTCTGCGTATCAGTGATGTGGTTCAATGATGGTTCCTGCATAGATATTAATGCATCTTGTTAAGGCATGACTTAATGACCACATAGTGTTGACATCTTGCAAATATTCGCAACGCCATTCTTGCTACACACTTAAGCATGAACATCTAACAACCTATTAAAAGTGACTTCGATATAACGACTGAAATAATCCAAAATGAATAACTAAAAATAAATCAATGAGGATAGAAATAATAGGTTGCCTCCCATCCAGCGCTAAGTTATAGTCAATTAGCTTGACTATCTCTGAGTTTCATGTCACCGATAGAATTGAGGTGCCTTCCTTCTTGTCCGCCGCACCCCGAAATTTAATGATTTCATCTTTCGTCAATGGCTCTACCTTCAACTCTGAATTTTTACCCGTTGCACATATCAATGGTCCATAATCCCTCGATTTATGTACTTCATCCTGTAGGCACCAATCCACCATGTCAACCAGCAAGCACTCTTCTTCATCCGTTGGTAAACTGATTGCTTTAAAGACGTTAAAGGTGATCTCTTGATCATGGACACGCATAGTGAGTTCACCATTTTGCACATCTATTGACGTTCTGCCTGTGGCCAAGAATGACTTCCCCAGTATTATTGGTATGCTTTTGTCCTCCTTGTAGTCTAGAATGATGAAGTCAGCTGGAAAAATAAACTTGTCCACCTTAACCAACACATCTTCAACAAGTCCCCATGGATATGTGATGGATCTGTCCGCTAACTGCAATGCAATATTTGTTGGCTTTGGATCCGGCAATCCCAACTGGTTAAACACTGACAAGGGCATCAAATTTATGTTTGCCCCAAGATCACATAAACACTTACTGAAGTTCATCTTTCCAATGGTGCATGGAATTATGAAACTGCCCGGATCCTTTAGCTTTGGAGGTAATTTCTGTTGAAGCATTACACTGCATTCCTCTGTTAAGGCTACTGTTTCAAACTCATCTAATCTCCTCTTCCTTGACAATATACCCTTCATAAATTTTGCGTAGCTTGGCATTTGTTCCAATGCCTCGGCGAATGGTATGTTGATCTGCAGCTTTTTGAATACCTCCAGGAATTTGCTGAACTGTTTATCTTCCCTTTTCTTATTTAATCTCTGAGGATACAGAACTTGAATGTGAATTGGTGGTACAGGACTTTTAAAAGTCTCCTCTGGACCTGCTCTGTCTTTCTCTTCCTGCTGACCCTCAGATTTCTCCACATCTTCTTTCTCGATGGCGGCTCCTGCCTCATGCGCCTCCTTAGTGCATTCTCGGCAGCGAAGGCGACTTCGATGATGGCGACAAATCTTTCCAATCTCAATGTGATCGCTTGACACTTGGTTCCTTCCCTTCTTCTTGGATTTGTCTCCCGGTATTACTTGGCAATGAACCTCTGGGCTGTTAGTAAGAATGTTTGCCATCTGCCCCATTTGAGTTTCCAGATTCTTTATAGCCACTGCTTGGCTCTTGATCATAACTTCTGTGTTTGCCATGTATTTTATCATCATCTCCTCCATTTCTGATTTCTTTTCTTGCTGAGGTGCAGCTGGAGTGTGATGTTGTTGTTGTTGTTGAGAAAATCCTGGCGGAAAGTGTGGTCTAGGATTAAAGCTAGCAATTTCTTGCTACTGGTTTGTACTGAAATTGATTATTTGGTTGAAACTGGGTCTGCTGATTCCCTTGATTATTCGACCAACTAAAGTTTGGATGATTTATGTTGTTGGGGTGGTATGTGTTCTGAAATTGACCTTGGTCTTTTCTATAGTTGCTCATATACTGCACTGATTCTAAGCTGATAGCACATTAATCCTCCGAGTGTGACCCCGCACAAATCTCACATACGAAGGCAACCGTCTTTACTTTTCCTTCTGCCAAAGTATCTATCTTCTTTGCCATGGCTGCCATCTATGCTGACAACTGAGTAATAGCATCAACCTCCAATACACCTGCAACTTTGGTTTGTGGCATTCGAGATGTAGGATTCTGAAAATCATTCGATGACATTGTCTCGATAAGGTCATAGGCTTCCTCATAGTTCTTTGCCCATAATGCCCCTCCTGCAGCTGCATCTATAATCGGTCTCGACTGCCATCCCAATCCATTATAAAATGTGTTGATTACTATCCAATCTGGCATACCGTGATGTGGGCACTTTCTTAGCATTTCTTTGTATCTCTCCCAAGCTTCATATAATGACTTCATACATTTGTTGCTCAAAAACGAGAGATAGTTTGTCCTCATCTTGGCGGTCTTAGCCATTGGGAAGAACTTAGCTAAGAATTTATGTGTTAAATCCTCCCATGTAGTTATAGATCCTGCTGGCAGAGAATGAAGCCAACTTTTCGCTTTATCCCTCAATGAAAATGGGAACAACCTTAGTCTAATAGCATCCTCCGTCACACCGTTGTATCTGAATGTATCACAAATTTTGATGAAACTTAACATGCGTTCATTCGGATCATCTGTAGTAGCACCCCCAAACTGAACTGTATTCTGCACCATTTGAATAGTGCCAATTTTTATCTCGAATGTATTTGCTGCTATTGCTGGTCTGACTATGCTAGACTGTAATCCATTAATATTGGGCATGGAATACTCCTTTAGAGCCCTATGTTCCTCTCTTTGATCTTCTCCTTGTGCCTCGGCTGCCATGTTAGCTGTCGTGTTTTCCAATTGTTCTTGTAAATTTCTACGTACACCCGCTTTCCAACCTCTCCCGTTTATGTTATCCTGAACAGGTGTTAAATTGGGGTTGGATGACCGCGTGCGCATAAAACTTTATCCAAATTCCTGAAACAAAAACAAAAAACTGAAATGAGATAAGACTAGAATTGTCTAAGTCATACAATATAGCTTAAACTAATGATAATAAAACTAAATTAAACGCCTGTCCCCGGCAACGGTGCCAAAAACTTGTTGCCTCTTTTTTTAGTCTTAACAAAAGAGCTCTAACTCATGCAATCATACATGCGTCAACAAGTAATACAGAGCAAGTAAAGTATCGATCCCACAGAGAAAGTTGTTTAACTTAAACTACTATTCATTAATTAATTCACTCTATTTATATGCTCAAACTAATGATGAAACTTGGTTTGTTCTTGAATTGCAAATAACAACTAAAATAATAATAACAATGGAATAAATGATATTGGAACTAATGGGATCCTAACTTCATTTAATACTTCATTTAATCGCCACTATCATGCATGACTTGTTCACATATCACAAGAAAGTAGCCAAGAGCACTAAAAGAGTATTAGCCATTTTTCAAATGCACTAAGACCTACTTACACATCCATCCATGATGATAGACTCTATGTAATCATCAATATAACCAAAAACACTATATACATGTGAAATTGCAACTATATTGATTTTAAGTTCAAGCCCTTATTCTAACTTATACGGTGAAACAGATATATGTCTATCACAGTTCACGAAATACATAAGCCATATAACACGACCCTATATACGTATACTATCATGATTACGGTCCATATTTGCATGTTCATTGTCAATTCCATACAAATACTGAAACAAATGGTGATCAAGCATTCATACATGCAAAACAATCATGACAGACATCCCATATGATATGCAAAACAAACCAGCATGTAAGCATGCAATCAAATTACATATTAAAATCCGTTAGAATCCCATAATGGAGTTTAGTTCATGACTGAACCAAAAGCCATTATGGGATCAAATCTAAACATGGTCAATAAACGACAATTGAAAGATGAAAGATAAAACTATCAAACCCAATTGCTGAATATAAATCAATATTCAGATCCTCATAAGAATCCAGCAAAACTAATATTAATAATCCATGCTGGTAGAAAATCCTAAGAAGGAGTAGAAAAGTAGAGTTGTGGCCTCCTTCTACGTTGGAATCTCCCCCAGAGAGTAAACCCTAATTACAATGTAAAGATACGTGAAAAACTTAATAAAATGTCAAGTGATACCCCTGACACCAGTCAAGAATCATTTTTAAATCAATTACAACCTTTAAAAATTGGAAATAAAATAAAACAAGTCAGCAGCTTCAGGCCTCGCGCACTCCTCCAGCTTGATATTCTCGCGTCCGCGAGACTTGCAGTAAGTTTGTCTATTCATTCGATCTCTCGTGCGGGCGTGCGCTCCCTAGGCTTGTCCTTCTCGCGACCGCGTAACTTGCAGTAGGTTCCAAGGTCTGGCTGGGTAATCGCGCGGGCGTGCGCTCTCAAGGCTATTCTGTCGCCCAGCTTGTAATCTGTAGATCCTGGTTCTTGTTCTGATTCTATCATGCTACTGCGGCTGCTACTTGTTCCGTCATGCTTAATCTCCTTGCTCCATTTCACCTTCATGCCATGCATATTGCATCGTTTGCCTCGTCTCAAGCATCTATTAGCCTTATGCTCAATAACACCACCAAAATAGGCCAATTCCTGCACTTATTCACCAAAAGGAGTTTTAAGTATGCGAAATGAAAATTATCATGAAATGCAGCTAAAACCTACTAAAATGTACTTGAGATGGGCATAGTTTGCATGAATTGGTACTCCATAAGTAGGTGTAAATCCTACTTATCAGGCTAGTTTAGTTCACCCATTTGCTTTCATTGTTCTCTTCAGGAAATGAGAATGTAGCAGGGACTAGTCGGAAAACGGAGTGACGGTCCAGATGATAGCTATGAAATAGTGTGATAATAAATGTATTGAGGACTTATTTTGAGTTTGAATACTGTCTAGAAGACAATATTTGTAATAAAACTCACAGCTTATGTTGTATATTTAAGGTAATATTTGTATTCTGTACCATGTATTTGGCGACTCAGAATAGGTAATGTATACCTATTTCGGGGGCGTCACAAAACCTCTCCTTGACAGAACTTCTAGACATTGTTAATATTGCAAATAATAATATTAATAACTTTGTCGTCTCAATTATTGATTTAATAATATATAAAATATTGACAATAATTGAATCAAATAATGTGAGATATCTTATCGTAATTCTTTGTAGCAATAATTGAACAAAAGCATGCGACTTCTCACGTAAGCATCAATAATCAATCTGGTGTCTTCTCTTTGTGCGACCACGCCAGTATTCTTTCTTTTCATCACCGGGGTAATTTAACGATTAACGGTAAAACTTTAAATCGTTACTTTTATAAAAGATATTTACATCATTTTCTAACTCCTATATAATTCCACTATGGGGTCCACTTTGATGATTGTCTTTGTCGCATTTAATATTCCTATTAAAATGAATATTCCACAGACCAATCGAATATAATATAACAACTTGCGTACTTTACAAAATTTATAAATATTACCCACAACTATAACATTATATCACATTCACTCCTTAATATTCAAAAATAATATTTATAGAAAATTCATCTTTATTCATAAAAGTTGGGGTCTTCTGACTAATATTTAGTAAAATTTGATATGTTATACAACTATGGTAAAATTTTAGTATTTTAGTAAAATTTTAGTATTTTAATGATGTAATTTGAATTTTTGTTATTTTAATTAATTAACAAAATAATTTGAATTTTAGTATTTTTTAATTTGATTTTTTTTAGTATTTTAGTATTTTTTAATTAGTATTTTAGTATTTTTTTAACTAGTATTTTAGTTTTTTTTTTAATTAGTATTTAGTTTTTAGTATATTTTTAATTAGTATTTTTAGTATTTCCATGTGGAAGCCACGTAATCAATTTGGACGGATGTTAGTCTAGTTGGCAGATCTGTTAACGGCAGAGGCACGGACGACCCAAAAATTATAACGTTAAGTGTACTTTTGGACAAAAAAATAGTATAGGATGCTCAGTAGACATCGCGGTAAAAGTCAGGGACATTTTTGACCCTTATCTCATTTTTTTTATAAAACTTCTCTTCTAACATTGGAAATTTTTGAAAAGAAAATGATGAATATTTTATAAAATATATTAGAATATCAAAATTGTATTATATTTGTAATAACCCATTTGTTGATTTAATTTTCTTAAAGGCACAATTGAAATTGAAAATTTAATTTATTATTATTTATCTTTGAAAAGTTAAATTTTCAATGAAAGATGAAATTTGAGTAATACAATAATTAATTAATTGTCTTGGTGGTGATTGAGGAGTCCACTAGGGTTTCCTAATTACTCTCTCCGCCAAAATCTTAAATTATTTGATGTTTTATATATTTTATGAGAATTAATCATAATTTTTCCAAAATTATTCATCATGAAAAAATATTACAGACGAAAGAAAGTATGAGATAAGTATATATTAAAAGGTATTATAAATAATTAATACTATATTTTATGTTATAAAATTATTTCTTTAATTTTTTTACACAACTCTAAAGCATCATATATTATGGAACAGAAGGAGTATATGGTAACTCTTATTTGTTTATAATTATATTTAAAGAGTGAAAGATTTAACCCTAATTCTATTCAACTTAGAAAAATCACAATAATTATTATATGTAGTGCAACAACTTAAAAAATCACAACTAATTCATATGACATCAGAATTACATGAATCCAAAGCGTCTCTTCAATTTTTCATCCTCTTTAATTTTAAAGGAAGTAAAATTATTTGATATCACATTCCTAACTTAAATCGATCAAAAATTTTGTCTTGATTTACGTAATTGATGTAAATATAGTATACTCCCTCCGTTCCTAAAAGATTGTCGTTTAAGGTTTTGGCACATGGATTAAGGAAGTGTCATTTACTAAGTAAAATTTGTTTGAAATTTCATCACTACCCCTTTATGGGAAATTGAAAACTATTAATACAAGGAAGAGAATTTCTTGGGACGATGAGAGAAGGTAGGGGTAATATAGAAAAGCAAATAATTTATTCTTCTCGAAAGTTGTAAACGACAAACTTTTTGGAATGAAGGGAGTATGTATTTTTGGGCACCAAAATTTATGGAGGCCAAGTACATAGTCCTATAAAAGGACTCTTGCACTCTCTTTGCACAACAGACAACATACAAACTCTCTCTTTTTCTCTTCTTATTGCTATATATACAAAATCCAAACATGTTATCAAAACCACATTTTAGTGGTATCTTTTGATCCCCACTGCTTCGTAAAGTTCCTTTCCTTCTGCAAGCTTTTCAAATGATTTTATTTGTGATGCATTCTCCTTAGTTTTTTTAACAAAGTCCCCACCAAGATCAATCAATCAACCACCAAATGAGTGTCACCACGGGACTTATGTGCTGGTTGGTGTTATTCGAATCATCTTAACTAACTAGTCTCTAGACTTTAGCTTTTAATACCCCCCGCTCTTTCTCCTGCATACATTTATTTTTGTTTACTGCTTACACATAATTGCAAAATAGCTTCGACTCAAAATTTTATCTCTCCACATCTACCGTAATATACGAGAATTTTATAAAAATATTAATAATTATTGGAGTGTAATTATTTGGGCCTAAATTATATAGTGGGTCAAAATTCACGTAAAGTTATTTTAACATACGTAGGAGCCAATTTTGACAGTTGAGTATTCTAAGGAATCAAAGATTCCTAATTACATTTAATTTTCAAACTTCTAAGGAAAATGTTATGATATGATCCAACTTCCTTTCTTTAAGGAAATTTTATTTGATCCCATTAAGGTATCTTACCTAATGAGAAATCCTAATTCTACATGGGAAAGGAGGTTTGATCTCTATAAATACAAGACTATACTCTAATTCCAAGTTACACAATTCATTATATTTTAGCACTAGAGCATAAAGCCTCCTTTGTTAATCTTTATTCAGTCTCTACTTATTCTCACACTGGAGTTATCCCCCGGCGGCCCCAGCCGTCAAACTTTGGTTGTAATTTTGTTTATGTGCAGGATTTGATGCACTTTGGTGATTGGAGTGTGTGAACATATCTTGGGTTTAACATTGGCGCTAGAATGAGGCATTCTAGTACTGTGTAATTTTCAATCACACAGAAGTTCCAGTTGGAATCAGGATGAACAGTAAGAAGACAGACTTAGCCCGTGACCAGCCCACGACGGACCCCCCTCCTCATCAACCAAGGGGTTCGGCCAAGGATCAGTTGGGATCGTCAATTTTGAAACGGTTGGGGTCTCAGGCAAATTTTGTGGCCCCATCGAAGGACATGGCAGGTGGTACTCGACGAAGATTGTTCTCAACAGCCAGTAAGGAAGCGAAAGCTGAGGACCATGTAGGGGACGCACCGTCCCAAACATGTCTCCAGGATGATGGCCATGATGAGAGGAGATCAATCTTGGCAAAGAAGGCAAGGGAGACTGATGATGCATTGAAGGCCTTACTATTGCAACGGAAGGAAATTGACCATCAGTTGGTACTATTGGTAGGAGAAGAGGATGGTGCCTCCAGCCACAGCCAAAGGCGAAGGCAGTCGCCATGAAATCAGTCCAGGACATATCGCTTAGACGATTCTCGGCAAACTGAGAGCAAACTCCGAAGTCACTCTCGGGACAGGAGCAAGCGCCGAAGTCATTCGAGGGATTGTTCACCAGGGAACCAGTCCAGGACACACCATCCGAACGAATTTCGACACACAGGGAATAGGCACCGAATTCGTTCCAAGGAAGCAAGCTCTGAAGGTAGAGGACAATCTGACAGAAGGAGGCAAGATCCTTCCCCAGATAGAAGAAAGTGGGATAAAAGAAGGCGGGATAAAAGAAATCTTTCCTCCCGAAGAAGCGAGACGGAGGAGTTGGCCATGAAGGTGGCCAAATTGGAAAAAAAGTTAGTTGAGGGGGATCAAAATAAAACAACTACGGTTAAATCCTCATCACCATTATCCCCAAAAATCATTCATAAAAAGGCGAATCCGAATAAGAAACCCCCTCACATGGAGAGTTATGATGGTTCGGGAGATCCGTACGAGCACAGTCAGGCTTATGATCGGCTGATGGATTACTACGACTATTTTGATGCTACCAAGTGTCAGATGTTTATGACTACCTTGAGAAAAGATGTTGGACAGTGGATGATGACACTGGCTCCGAACTCAGTTTCATCCTAGAAAGGGCTCTGTGATAAGTTTCATACTCGGTTCGGCAGTAACAAAAAGAGGGGAAAGCCAACCGAATCCTTATCTCAAATCAGACAGTACTCGAACGAGACTTTGGGCCATAATGTGAAATGGTTTTGGGAAGTGGTCAGGAATGTTGCAGATTTGAACGACCTTCAGACAGTGGTTCTCTTTCAGAATGGTCTAGACATCGTATAATCGAAGAAATTGATGAAAGAGTTAATGCTCAACCATCCGAAGAACTTCGCTGAAGGCTTTATAGTGGTGGAAGAGGTGATGAGCAGCCTGAAGCAGAGCCCGTCAATAAAAGCTGAAGGACAAAGAGAAGAACAACTATAAAGGGGACAATAGTAATAATAAGTCAGACGGGCAACAGAAGAAGTATAACAACAACAATGGTGGTTCGGGAGGAGGTCATCTGCCTTTCCCGAATAAGAGAGTTAACAAAATCTACACTCCCTCAACACGAATATTGGCACTATTTTGGAACAAATAAAGGACAAGTCATATATTTCAAAGCAGCTAAAGATAACACGAAGTCGAACAGGGGAATAGGTATTGTGATTTTCATTGGTCGGCTAGGCACTCTATTGAAACATGTTGGAGTTTGAAGGATCTAATTGAGAAGAATGTCCAAAGTGAAGCATTGATTCAGTACGTTACGGGACGGAATGCTTCGGGACCACAACAAGCGAACAAAACCCCAAATACAGAACCCGACCACCTAGCCCCAACAATAGGATCAGACCCAGGCAGTACGCCGGGTGGTGGATGTGATCACGGGTAGGTTAGTCCGGAAGGTTTACAGGGAAAAAGTAGTGAGAATTCTTGGATGCAGTGTTATCGGTGTCTGATCAGCCTGTTAGGCGTGAAAGACCCTACCTGGGCTCAGTAATAACTTTTACCGATGAAGATTTCGTTGCGGAGTCGATTGAACCAAATGAAGGGGCACTGGTAATTATTGCCCAAGTGGGTTCGATGGAAATGAAGAGGATGATGATAAATAATGGCTCATCGATGGATATCATGTATGCTCATGCTTACTAGCGGATGGACCTGGAAGGCAACAAGATGGAGGTTAGACATGAGCCTCCCTTATATGGCTTTAGCAACAAGCTGGTTCAGGTTGCAGGGACGATCGAGTTGTCAGTGGTCTTCAAGATGGCTCCTCACTTTAAGATCAAGTTTCCTATGCCAAAAGAAGTTGGTGAAGTGGTTGGGGATCTTGACTTGGAAATAAGATGTTACAGGAATGCATTGATTTCTTCGGGTGTGGAGTCAGTAAACAGAAGCAGACCATGACGATAGAGATCGAGCCATTTATTGAAGGAAGTACAGAACCTATCGTCATGCCGGCAGAAGAAATAGAGGAGGTTGAGTTGCTACCAAGAAAGAAAGATAAGATTTTCAGGATCGGGTCGAGAATACAGGAACCTTTTTGGAAAAGTTTGGTAGAATTACTTCAGTGTTACGCAGACATATTTGAATGGGTCCCCAGTGACATATCGGGAATTAAGGAGAAGGTTGTTGTGCATAGGTTACACGTTGACCCGCCTAAAAAACCAATTAGGTGGAAGAGGAGGATCTTTGCCCCGGAAATGAAGAAGATAATCGATGAGGAAATAGCAAAGCTTCTGGTAGCAGACTTCATCTTCGAAATTGATTACCCAGAGTGGTTGGCGAATGTAGTGTTAGTTCAGAAGCAGAACGGGAAGTGGCAGGTTTGCATCGACTATATAGACTTGAACAAGGCATGTCCGAAAGACTTTTACCCACTCCCCCATATTGACCAACTTATCGATGACACTTCGAGTTATGCCCTGCTTAGCTTCATGGATGCGTTTTTAGGATACTATCAAATTTCAATGCACAAGGAAGATATTCCGAAGATAACGTTCATTACTCATCGGGTAGTTTATGCTTACAAGAAGATGACCTTTGGGTTGTTAAATGCGAGGGTTATATATCAAAGGATGATAGACTATGTTTTTTCGAAGCAATTGGGTCGGAGGATAGAGGTTTATGTTGATGATATGATAGTTAAAAACATATCAATTCGAGTACATCTAGACGATTTGGAGGATTTCTTTCAGACCGTCAGACACTACAAACTCAGGCTAAATCTGACGAAGTGATTCTTTGGACTAGGAGTAGAAATTTTTTGGATTATTTAATCAACAAGAGGGGAATAGAGGTGAACCCAGATAAGATCAAAGCTATTTTGGATATGAAGTCTCCTCAGTCGTATAAGGATGTTCAGCTTCTGACGGGTTAAATATCAGATTTAAGAAGGTTAATGTCTAAATCAGCAGAAAGGTGTTTGCTATTTTTTGATACTTTAAAAGGGCCGAAGAACGAGAAGAACTTTCAGTGGACTTTGGAATACGAGGATGTTTTTCAAGGGATTAAGAGGTACTTGTCTTCAGATCCTTTGTTGGTGAAACCGATTCCTTTTGAACCATTATATTTGTACTTAGCAGCCAGTTCGTTGGCAGTGGGAGCATTTTTAGTTTGGGAGATTGCATGTCAGTACAAAATTCAAGACCACACATACTATACTAATTAAGTCTAGACTCGTAATTTATTTCTCGAGTTCATACAAGTCCACAAAGAATCTTTGATCATACAATTCATAAAATTCACGCTCAAATTAATATAGTTAAACTGGATAATAGCTTATTAAACTGAAATCAAAGATTACATAATCATCGTTCCACTTAAAGATCCGTCTTAAGCCTAAAAAGTAATTAGTTCATCATAAATAAAATAATAACTGAATAAATTAAAGATAACATCTCTCAATTACAAATATAAAACCAAAGTAGAAGAATAACGCAGAACACCCTTCACTTTAGCCTTAATCCGCGATCGATATGAACATTCTTCAAAATCTTCACTCTGTTGCTCAATATGAAATTTTGTTCTCAATCTTCGTTAATTGCTTTGCATGACCATAATTTCGTTGTTTGTTGCTCAATATATATACCATGCCTGAGTTTTGATCGAAATCCCATGTTATTTAGAGTCCATATGCTATCCCAAGTCCTAAAACCAAGTTCTAGCAGAGTTCGAAGCCATTCAGAGATGATTCAGTTTAGCACCCCCCTTCCTTGGGTGGGTATTTGCATAGGAAATTCCCGCCCCGGCGGGCTAGGCCCATGTCACGCAGAGTTGAAGACCCCTCGCCTCGGCGGGGGTGTAAGGCTAAAAGAGGCCTGCCCCGACGGGGGTAGGGAATTTTTGCTAATTTCTTTGAACCTCCTTTCTAGCTCTTTTTTTACCACCTTGGTGCCACGAATGTACTCCTTTCATGCTCAAACACCACACCACCACACCTACACATTAAATATCAATAAACAAGTAAAATAGAACATAAACACGAGAATTTAACACCGATTAAGCTTGGATTAGGAACCGATTCGTGGATATAAAATCCACTTATCAGTTTTCCAGATCCTCAAGATGGTGACGGATGGACATGCTTTTAACAATCATGTCATCCACGTAGACTTCCATGCTTCGTCATAATTGCTTCGTGAACACGAAGTTCATCATTCACTGATACGTCGCCTCGACATTCAACAGTCCGAAGGTCATCTTCCGATATGCATAAATTGCCCGATGTGTGATAAAACTAGTCTTCGGGATGTCTTCCTTACTCATTGAAATCTGATGGTACCCTGAAAAGGCGTCCATAAAGCTCAGCATGCCATATCCCGAAGTGGCGTCAATCAACTGATCTATGTTAGGCAAAGGATAGAAGTCCTTCAAAAAATGCCTTGTTCAAGTCCGTATAGTCGATGCATAACCTCCACTTCCCATTTTATTTCTGGACCAAAACCATATTAGCCAACCACTCTGGGTAATCGATCTCGAAGATGAATTCTGCCTCCAGGAGTTTGGCAATCTCCTCATCAGTGATCTTCTGTCTCTCTGGGGCAAAAACTCTTCATTTCTGTATAACTAGTTTTCTCTTCGGGTCCACATGTAATCTGTGTAGGGCCACCAACTCGCTTACCCCAGGCATGTCCCTAGGCTCCCAAGTAAAGATGTCGACATATACTCGAAGCAGATCTATCAGTCCTGTCCAAAATGGTTCTGTTAATCCTGACCCGATCTTGATCAACTTCTATGTTTCCCGGGACCAATTCCACATCCTCTTTTTCCTCGGTAGGCAAAGCGAGCGGTTATGTACTACTCTCTGTGAATGGCTCTATTTCAATAGCCATTGTCTGCTTCTGCTTACTGACTCCGACCCCTGAAGAAATTAAACTATTTCGATAGCACCTTCGGGCAATATCTAGGTCACCTTTTACCTCCCCGATCCCATTCGGTGTCGGAAATTTGATTTTGAAATGGGGTATGGAAGTTACCGCTTGCAGGGCTTCCAGGATCGGTCGCCCGAGAATCGCATTGTATGCCGAATCCACCTGGACCACGAAAAATCTGACCATTATCTCGACCTGATTGGGTATTGTGCCGAACTTCATATGCAACTCAATGGTGCCAGACACATATACTGGATCTCCACTAAACCTGTACAAAGGTCCTTCTCCACTCAACTTCATCTTATTTCCCTCTAGATCCATCCTCTGATAGGCGTGAGTGTACAATATGTAGACCGAGGATTCGTTGTCTATCATCATGCGCTTCATGACTACGGTCCTGACCTGAGCGGTTATTACCAACGCCCCGTCATATGGCTCTATGAAGTCTGTAGGATAGTCCTCGTTAGAGAAAGAGATAGATGTCCCCGGATAGGCCCGATCCTTTCTTGACGTAGAACCCGTAACCTATAACACTGCATCGAGATGCCCGCTTTTCTTCTTCCCGGTTACATGCCCCACAGAACCGCCTAAGATCACATCAATCACGCTTCGGGCTGGCGGGTTCTGTTGAGGCTGTACATCTCGATCTGGTGCTATGCTTTCCTCTCTCGGTGCCACCACATTATCCCGACCTGCTATATACTGAATTAACTGGCCGCTTTGGATATTCTTCTCTATCATGTCCATCAAGTCGTTGTACGCCTCTGTGGTATGTCCGGAACTATGGTGGTAATCACAAAATTTGCCCCGACCTTTCTTCCCGGGCTTCGTACGTTTTGAGCAAGATTCATAGAAGGACTTATTTCTTATCTCTTCTAGTATCTTCCCCCGATCCATGGTGAGAGGGATGTATACTTTATTAACGTTTTGGCTCGGAAGGGGAGGGGTCGGTTACTTTTAGATCCCCCACCATTGTAGTTTTTCTTTCCAGGATTATCTGACCTCCACTGGTTATTGTCTAAACGCTGATAACTCTGCTTGTCTCGATCCTTAGACTTCTCGTAAGACTAGGAGTGGGGTTTGAAATTATCCATAGCCTCTTCTATCGGAATAAACCCTTTAGCCCGATGTAAGGCTTCGGTCAGATCTGCAGGAGGGTTGATCAAAAGGTCTTTCATCAGCTTCTTCGACCTCCCGATGCCCAAACCCGTTGTGAAAAATCCCAAGGCTTGCGGGGAATTTAACTCTGCTACCGAACCCACTGCCTCCCTGATCCTCTTAACGTACTATCTGAGTCTTTCATACGAACATTGCCTCACTTGCATGAGGGATGCAGTTATTTTTCCCCGTCTCCTGTTACTCCCAAACCGAGCATGAAATTTCTCCCGATGGTCATTCTACGAACCAATCGATATGGCTGCCGAAGTTCCCATCCATTCCCGAGCACTCTTCTTCAACATCGTGGCAAACATATGGCACTTAGCAGCATCCGAATTCTCGTAATAAGACATCAGATGGTCATATCCATCCGAATGATCGTAAGGATCCCCTAGCCCATCATACATATCCATTGGGGGCATTTTCTTCTTTGGATCGGCCGTGACTTGATTAATTTCTGGTGAGAAGGGTGATCCTGGACAGCTCAAAGAGGATCCCATCGGGCTCTTAGCCGCTAACAACTTTCCCAACTCTGCGACCTTTCTAGCGAGGGGATCGGTCTCCCCTTTACGGGGGGATGTCCTATGTTTATCCCTCTCATATTCGGGGGACGCGATCCTCCTCCTCTTCCCTGATCTTCCTTGGTGTACAGATTTCCTGTCTACTGATCGACTCCTCCTTCGACTCCTGCCTTCGCGAGAACGACTCCTGGGTCGGCTCCTTTCTTTTCCCACCTCGTCCCGGAGAGGTGACCGGGATCAGCTCTGATGTTTGCGCCTCCTCGAAGAGGCTTTATGTTCCCCTGCCATTTTGACCATCTGTGCTTCGAGCTCATCCTGTTGAAGTTGTAACGCCACCATGGCATCTTTATTCTGCTCCATCTTCTTCTGCAGAATAAATTCTCGTTGGTTTTGGCTACCCTTTGCTCAGGAAAGGTTTTCACCGGCATGACTGACGGGGATGGGCGTGTGCTGACTAGCCGAAAATAACTGTCGTCGGAGAGATGGGATGTGTTCAGGGTGGCCTCCTTGTGTCTTTGAACCCATCCTATCTTTTACCGACCCCCTCACCTGGGAAGTCTGGTGAGTCTTCGCCTTTTCCTGAACGGAAGCATTGTTACCTTCACTCGCCATAGCCTCCTACCAGAAAAGATCATTGTGATTGTAAAAAGCACTAAAAACCCTCCTTCTAGCGCCAATGTTAACGCTAAGTTTCGCCGGCGTGTTCAATCACCAAATTCACACTCTTAACCTGCACAGTAACAGATCACACACGAAGCTTGACGGCTTGTGCCGCCGAGGGATAGCTCCGGTGTGAGAATGAGTACATGCCGTTCACAAGGTTTAACAATGGAGGCTTTAGTGTTTAGTGCTCAAAGATGTATTACCTGTTAATTGTAGTCAAGTCTTGTATTTATAGTCATTCTCACTTCCTTAGAATCCCTCTTCGAGTCGGATTAGGACTCCTAAATATATTAGTTACCTATATTTGGGTCCAACACAATCTCCTTAAAAGGTGTAAGTAGAATCCAATTCAAATACTACCTTTGGAGTTACCTTATTCAAATATGGTTAGGACTAGAGTCTTTAACCACGTAAACCCCTTATAACTCCAGACTCTGTACATGGGTTGTCCAACTGCACAAGCCCAATCCAACCGAACTTATATACATTGGTTTGGGCTTTGGCCCAAGGGACTCGAAGGCCCGATCCCGAACACCACGACCAAAACAGGACTCCGACTCGGAGGGTTCGGATATCCGAACCCGAACACCTTCAACATCTTGTAGGGATTTGGCCCAACGGGCCCAATCTCCTCGATTCCAGCCCAGGCCTTCAGCCTATATGATGATCGATAAAATACTCCCGAACAGTTTCAAATGATTCCAAATAGTAATATTATATCTCACTTAAATCTTCCTCTAAGACCTCTAGTTGCTTTCAAAGCATTCAATCATTATCATATTGAAACTCACATCAATATGATTTCTCAATTGGAAACTCTTAGTACCATGAATCAACTAATGCTACAAAATCAAGGAGGTATGATGCTTAAATTTGAAGAAATACAACACACAATTCTTCACCTCAAAGAAATGTTACATCTTTTGTTGGAAAGTCAACAACTGTCTATTTCCCCATACCATTTAACCTCAAGCACAAGTTTTGCTCTTGTTGGGCCACTAGTAACATCTCCTCCAGATCTCTCTCTTTCTCATCTCAAAATGGAGTTCTCCCCTCGTAACTTAGGGGACTTTTGACTAACTATTTAGGCATGTATCACTTATATATATATATATATATATATATATATATATATATATATATATATATATATATATATATATTTTAATCCGACTCAGTCCCCACTTTCGAGTTTTAATCTTAAATCAGGACTTTTTTTATTTTTAAAACAACAAATTTTTTTTAATATTTTATGGGCCTCGAAATTTTTTTTCATAATCTGATATTTTTGGTGTGATTTGGATACATATAACAAAATATGTATATACGCACTATATACATACATATTTTGTTATATGTATCCAAATCACACCATCTTGTATTATGAAAAAATTCGATTCCCATAAAATAAAAACTTTTTTTTTGTTTTAAAAAAAGAGCAAAAAAAAAATAAAATTTTGGTCTCATATTTTAATCAAGTTAAAGTCCCGACTGATCCTTATTCTCTATCTCTCTATATATATATAATATTTAACTGACCATTTGGGATGATTGTACCTAATAACATACTAACTAAGTATGCTGCTATCTTTGCTTTTTGAATGGTACTTTGCAGAATCTAGTACTAACTTTTTTGCAGGTGGATTTAACTGTTTTGACATGCTTTCTTTCCCTCCCCCTCCCCCTCTTTTTCTAATGACAATGGGGGAGAAGAAAAATATTATAAGTCAACTTATATACTTCCATGTGATGCTGTTATAAAATGATAGGGCAAAGGTGCAAAAATGCCCCTAATATTTACATGGATGTCCCACTTTCACCTTAAACTAATTTTTTTTTCTAAAAGTACCCTTAACGTTACACATTTAAGTCAACCGTGCCCTTGTCCTTAACGGAAATGCCACATAGACTAACTCTGTTAATACGTGGACAATTTTTGCTGACGTGGCAACATTTGCTGACGTGTGCAAAACAGAAAACTATATTTATATCATTTAATCAAAATACTTAAATTAATCGAAATAAAAAAAAAATACTAAAATTCAAAATAAAAAAAGCATAACATATTTAGTGTTGTAATTTTAAATTCAATTTAAATATTTGTTTACAAAAATATTATAATTAATGATACCTTTTATATAATTTATAATTATTATAATTTACTATATAAAATTAGTCAAATTTTATTTTTAAAATACCTCAAATAATAATAATAATAATAATAATAGACTAAAAGACAAATTGCACCCCAAATTTTATATCACTGTTGATTTTTGCACTCCAAACCGAAAAAGGTGTCTAAGTACACCCCAAACTTCAATTTACTTAACAAAAAGCACACTTGAATCACTTAACCGGTCAAAATGATCGGCTAAATCACACGTGTTGATCTAGAGGGGTGTTTTAAGTCTTTTATGTCCCAAGTAGCGTGAGATGAAGAAGAAGACCAGATCATTACAGAGTTTCTTCTCATTCTCTCTCCTTACCAACTTCACTTTGTTTTGCTTCTTCTTCCTTCAAAATTTGAAAGCATTACCAATGGCCCCCTCACCGACGCCAAACCCTTTACATCAAGCAAAGCGTGACTTTTGTATTACAAATACAATCTTTCGATCGTCTCGTATGTAGGTATTGACCTCAATCACGACGACATTCTTTGGGTATTTTCACGAGGAACTTGGCTTTTCACGGGATCGGCATTGTTTCATATCAATTCCAATTGGTTACGTGGTATTCCCGGAAGTTCAAGGACTTGAGAATTTTATACAAAGCGGGCGTCGGTAATAACAGTTTCTTAGGTAAATTCCTTTACTTGGATTACCCAAATTAAAGATCTTAGATCTCCGATTTAATGAGTTTGAAGGAAAGGTTCGCAATTGCCGACACAGAAAAGCAAGTGATCAATTTGCCCAAACGAAGCAGCTATATCATGCATGTTCGATGAAATGCCTGAATGAAATGTATTCACTTGGAATATCATTATTTTGGCATACATTAAAGCTCAGAATTTTACACAAGCACAAGCTCTCTTTAATGCAGCTCCGGTTAAAGATTCAGTCACCTACAATTCTATGTTATCTGGGTATGTAAATTACGATTAGTGTGATAGTGAGGCGGTTAAATTGTTTCTTGAAATGCGATCGATGAGAGATGAAGTGAAATTGATGAGTTTACTGATCCTTTGTAATGCTTAACTTTGACGACAAAGTTGTGTATCGTATCTTATGGAAGCGGTTGCATTCTTTTATGGTGAAACCGCCAATAATTTAAGTGGGTTTCTGTGAATGCACTAGTTGACATGTATTCGAAATGTCAGTGTTTTCAAGAAGCGTGTCGAGTGTTTGATGGATGTGATGGTGGAGTTATTGATTTGGTGCCCAGGAATGCAATGGTTGCTGCTTATTGGAGAGAAGGTGAGTTGGAGATGGCCCAAAATCTGTGATTATGGAGTTATTAATTTGGTGCCCAGGAATGCAATGGTTACTGCTTATTGCAGAGAAGGTGAGTTGGGGATGGCCGAAATTTTTTTTTGGAGAGAACTGGAGTTAAATGATATTGTTTCTTGGAACACTTTAATTTTGGTCTACGCCCAAAATGGGTATGAGAAGGAAGCAATCAAGTTGTTTTGCTGCATGGCTGAGGAAGGATTCAGGTGGAGTCAAGCGCAAGTTTGTTGGTATTTTGAGTGCTTGCTCTGGTTTAAAGAGTATGAAGTTTGGGAAGGAAGTTCATGCTTGGGTTCTGAAGGAAGGGCTGAATTCAAGAAGTTTCTTCACAAATTCCAAATGCCCAAACGAAGTAGCTATATCATGCATAAGGACATTTTTGATGCTCCTGGTGAGGGCACTTTAATCTTGTTCTACAAAGTTAGTCCCATTAATCTTGTTCTACAAAGTTAGTCATGCTGCTAAAGTTGGTATTTAACTTGCCACAGCTCAGCTCTTTCACTATACATACCCCACAATTATATCTAGTAAATGGGGAGACGCCTACTGTACGATGAAGGTGCAAATTCTGTAACTCCACATGGTTTGCAACTAGCAATTCTGTATCAGCACCCTGCTCACAAGAGCTACTCTGAGGGGACGGTACAGTTCCATAGTTAGGAGAGACAATTTAGCATCGGGGTTACTCAAAATTCTTATTTTCTGGGCTACTCAAAAGATATTAATTTAGGAACAAAAACAGAACATACCACTCTCTCCTTCTCTTCGTCTTCATACACATACCACTCTTTCTATTTTCTCTCTCCAAAATCACTCTCACTCTTCTTCACTCTTTAAATCAAATCCCTAAAAAGATTGATATAAGATATGAAGAATTTAGATTTTGAGGTAATCCAATTGACTTATTGTTTCAGGCATGCAAGGATTTTAGTGATTTATAGGTTTTGCTTTACGCCATTGATGATGAAGCTTGCAGTTCAGGGCAGTTTTCGAATTTGGACAGAGAAAGAGGGAGTTGCTGATTATGGTAACTTACAGTATACTTCAGGACATTGTTTGTTTATATGTAGTATGTAAGTAATATTATTTTGTTTCAGATTTCAAATTCTATACTCATTTGGTTAAAGTTTTGGCTTCAACACTCCATGAAATTAGTAAAATATCCTTGATATTTGCGCTTCATCCGGTATCTTTTCATGGAAATATTATTCTGAGCATTCTTGATAAGTTTTAACTTTTTCATGCCGGTGTACTATTCACGGGGTTACTATTCCCGAAGTTACTATTCACGGGGTACTATTCACTCGGTTACTATTCACCCGGGGTACTATTCATGACAAAAATTGATTTCATTTCAGTCCAAATCATTTTTGATACAATATTATTCTTGAATTTTACTCCACAAAGCAGTATCATGTTGACAATTTAGACATTATTGATTTCTGGATAATTTAAATTATAAATCTTTAAAAATTTATCCTTGAACTTGTTTTATTGAATTCTTATATCATTGTCATCAACCTCATGTTTATATTATGTTGAAAGTCATTTGTGGCCTGTAGTGCATAGATGGACTTGGTATGATTATGACCAGAGATTATTCGGTATAATCATTACCGTAATGTTACAAATGATGTGGTAAAAGTCCTCATTGGCCCGTAGTGCATTGATGGACAGTTGTTGGCATGATCATGACCATTGATGAATACACGAATATCCTTAGCCCGTAGTGCATGGATAATTTGTGGTCGTGATATAAAGAATATCCTTGGTCGTAGTGCAGGGGTGATTTGATGATGTGGATTATTTATTAAGCTGAGTCTCAACGATAAAAGTGATAAAAAAACCTTTTAAATCATAGAAGATTGTAGATTTTATGCTCTACTTGACTCTTCTAATGGATTACTTGTTCCGCTGCAGTTAAACTTGATGTTTGTTATATTTTATCAATTTAACACTATTGAAGGCTAACGATAAATTATTCTGCATTATCTTAGTCATAATATTTCTTACTGGGCTAGTTGAGCTCACCTTTTTGCTTTCATTGTTCTCTTCAGGAAATGAGAACGTAGCCGGGACTAGTTGGGGAACGGAGTGACGGTCCAGATAATAGCATTAGTAGTCCTCACTATTCTATGAAATAGTGTGATAATAAATGTATTGAGGACTCCATTTGAGTTGAATACTGCCTAGAAGACAATATTCGTATTAAAACTCTCAGTTTATGTTGCCTTATTTTACATGACAGTTGTATTATTAAGTTGTATTTGAATTTTGTACCATGTATTTGGCGACTCAAGATGGGTGATGTATACCTATTTTGGGGGCGTCACAGTTGGTATCAAATCCATAGAAAAGAGCCCCAAGCCTTTTTCTGGTGACTTCCAAGTCTTGGGATGCACCGAAGCCAGACTTTTCGTAGGGGACGCCATGAGTAACGGTTGCAAGTTGATAGGTATCATTGTGAGGTGCTATCAAAGTCCTGGATGCGGGTCACAGTTGGTATCAAAGCTTAGGGATATGATCCCTGGCTAAGATGTGAGACTAGAATTAGGGGGAGAGACGGGGAAATCATTCGCTAGTATGACCTACCTAATTTATTTGTTATTTAATTGGTCGGTCAGAATATAGGGATAATATGTTGCATATCCATTAACCCTTGTTTTGTGGAAGTATTTGAAAATGACATCCGAGAATGTTGAGAATAGCAATGGAGCACAGTGAGACCGCTGAGTCTCCACGGATCAATAATCGAGGATAATGTGCATCGGAAGGTGACAATCCTCATGCAAAACAACAACACCGACCAAATGATGAACGATGGAATGTTCGGAGGCTTTATGCAATTCATGCAACATCGGTAGAGGCGGCTCTGTCCAAAATATAGGTGGAAACACTGGAAACTCTCGGACGGTCACTGCTAAACAGTTCAAGGAGCTGGGACCACCGGAGTTTATTGGAGAGCCAAAACCACTTAAGGTGGAAGTGTGGATAAAGCAGATCACCAAGATATTTGATGTCTTGGGATGCTCCGAGGAGCAAAAGGTTCCTTTTGCCACCTTTATGTTATGACGACGAGGCGATTCTTTGGTGGGAATCGGTAAAGCGTACTCAACCTGCCGCACTAAAGATGTCTTGGGAGAAGTTTTAAGAACTATTCAACGACAAGTACCCCGAAAGTATTCTTCACATGAAAAAGTTAGAGTTCATCAAGTTGGAGCAAAACAATATGACCGTGTCGTAGTACGAAGCTAAGTTTGCCGAGTTATCCCGGTTTGCGTCTCACTTGGTTGATAATGAGGATAAAATGACGTGAATGTTTCTAAGAGGTTTGAAACCCGAGATATGTTAATATCTAATTTCTCATAAACTGTGTTTGTATTCAGATGTTGTAAATAGGGCTCAATTATTGGAGCGCGATAACGAGTCAACCCAACCAAGAGAAAGCAGTCGGCAAAATGATAATACCAGTGGTAGCAGTCATCGAAGCGGTGACAACAAACATGAAGGGAATCAACATGCCAGAAATGGTAACCACTTCGGTGGTAATCATGGCCAAGACAGTAAAAGTGGACATTTCAAGAAGAGGAGATTCAACAATGATGGAAAGACGTCAACACCAACACCCGTTGTTAAGGAAGAAGAACGACCACCTATCATATGCTTCAAATGTGGAGGGGAATGACACATCAGTCCAAACTGTGCGCAGTAGTCCAAAACGTGTTACAAATGTGGAAGAGAAGGTCACCTAGATAGATTTTGTCGTACAGGGAAGCCAAGTCCAGTTAGAGCAGTGACACCAAATGTCGTCCCAGACAAGTCAAAACTAGTAGTTCAAGGGAGAGCGTTTGTTGTGACCTCTCAGAAAGGAAGGAACCCAAATGAGGTCATCACGGGTAAGCTTATCATAAACTCTAGAGAAGTGTATACCTTATTTGATACCGGTTCTACCCATTCTTTTATTTCTCCTACTTGCGCTCAACGTTTAAATTTAACTCCGGAGAAATTAGACTTTGACTTATCTGTTGAAACTCCGTTGGGAGAAACCTTCATTACATCCACTGTTTATAAGTCTTGTTTAGTTCAAATCAGTACCCTCACATTACCTGTCGATCTTATTTCCTTAAAAATACTTGTGTTTGACGTAATTATAGGGATTGATTGGTTAACTACTCATCATGCAAAAATTGATTATTTTCGTAAGGTTGTTAGGTTTCATATTCCTAACCAACCTATTATGCGAATTCAAGCAACCAACCCATTAAAATCAATCACTGTCATCTCAAGCCATAAAGCTATTCGTTTATTGAAAAATGGATGTCAAGCTTTCTTAGCTCATGTCAAAGATTTAAACAAAAATACGTCAGTTTTGAATGATATTTCTATAGTTAATAAATTTCCTGATGTATTCCTGAAGAACTTCTGGCCTACCCCAGGCGTGAAAATTGAATTTTGTATCGACCTTGAACCCGTGCAAAAACCCTTTCCAAATCCCCATATCGAATGGCTCCTATTGAACTTCAGGAGTTAAAGACCCAACTGCAGGAATTATTAGACATCAGTTTCATTCATCCTAGTACGTCCCTTTGGGGTGCTCCAGTTCTATTCGTGAAGAGAAAAGATGGGAGTATGCGACTTTATATTGATTATCGGGAGTTGAACCATGTCACTGTCAAAAATAGATACCCGTTGCCTCGCATTGATGACCTGTTTGACCAGTTGCAAGGCGCCAAATTCTTTTCAAAGATTGATCTTCATTCCGGATATCATCAATTGAAGAATAAAACCGATGACATCCCAAAGATGGCTTTTAGAACTCGGTACGGGCATTATGAATTCCTAGTCATGTCCTTTGGATTGACTAATGCTCCTGTTGCCTTCATGGATATGATGAACTGAGTATTCAAGGAATATTTGGATCATTTTGTAGTCGTCTTTATTGATGACATCCTCATATACTCCAAAAGTCGTGAAAATCATGAGTACCACTTGAGGCTGATGCTCCAAAAGCTTTGTGAGAACAAGTTATATGTCAAGTTGAAGAAATGCGAGTTCTGGCTTGAGGAAGTAGCATTTCTTGGGCAAGTGATATCCAATCACGAAATATCTGTTGACCCGGAAAAGATTGAAGCAATTCAAAGCTGGGAGCAACCTAAATCAGTGACCGAAGTACGTAGCTTTCTCGGCTTAGTTGGTTATTATCAGAGATTCATAGAAGGGTTTTCTCGAATCGCTACTCCATTAACTCAGCTGACTCGAAAAGATACAAAATTCGGTTGGAGCGAGGAATGTGAGAAGAGTTTTCAAGAACTCAAGAGGAGACTCATTTCAGCATCTATTCTGACAATACCATCTGGTTCGGAGGGATTTGTCATCTACAGTGATGCTTCGGGCAAAGGGTTAGGATGTGTTCTCATGCAACATGGGAAAGTCATAGCATATGCCTCTCGACAACTAGAAGAATATGAGAGGAATTATCCTCATCATGATCTAGAGTTGGCAGATGTTGTCTTCGCACTTAAAATTTGGAGGCATTACTTGTATGTGGAGAAAGTGGAGATCTTTACGGATCATAAAAGCCTCAAATATTTCTTCACCCAAAAGGAACTCAACATGCGGCAACGACGTTGGCTTGAACTATTGAAAGATTATGATCATACCATTCAATACCATCCTGGTAAAGTGAATGTAGTAGCTGACGCATTGAGTAGAAGATCATATGCGGGTACGAGTGCAATATTGTCAACACAAAGGCCCATTTTGTATGACTTGCAAAGGATGGAGATAGAGTTAAAGACTCCAGGGACCCACGTGATGATGGCTAACATACGAGTAGAACCGACTTTAATCGATAAAGTTAAAACTGCTCAAGCTACATACCTAGAGTTGATGCGTATGAGAAAGAAAGTGCAAGAAGGTGCTATCCCGGGAGCAAGAATCGATGAAGAAGGAATACTTTGAGTCAACTCCAGACTTTGTGTTCCTAACGATTCTGACTTGAAGTATAAAATTATGATGGAGGCGCACAACACACCGTTTGCAATCCATCCTGGGAGTACCAAAATGTATCGTGATCTTCGACATACATTTTGGTGGAGCAATATGAAGAGAGAGATCGTGGAGTTTATCTCAAGGTGTTTAACTTGTCAAACGTGTCAAGGCGGAGCATCAAGTGCCAAAAGGTCCATTACAACCACTTCAAATTCCAGAATGGAAGTGGGAGCACATTACCATGGATTTCATTATTGGTCTTCCCAAGGTTTCTCAAGGCATAGATGCAATTTGGGTCATTGTTGATAGATTGACCAAGTCTGCTCATTTCTTACCTATACGAGAAACTTATACACTTGAACGTCTTGTTCGTATGTACATAAATGAGATTGTAAGACTGTATGGTATGCCAGTATCCATAGTTTCTGATCGAGACCCAAGATTCACTTCACGGTTTTTGGGTTAGTTTGCAAAAGGCTATGGGCATGGATTTGTGATTCAGTTCGGCATATCATCCTCAAACGGACAGGCAGTCGGAGAGGAATATTCAAACTCTTGAAGATTTATTAACACTCTGTGTCCTTGACTTCAAAGGAAGTTGGGACAAGTTCTTGCCATTGGTGGAATTTTCCTACAACAACAGTTATCAAGCAAGTATTGGTATGGCTCCATTCGAGGCGTTGAATGGGCACAAGTGTCGTTTTCCAGTATGCTGGGACGAGGTGGGTGAAGCAACGTTGTTGGGACCGGATTTGGTACGTATGACTACGAAAAAGATTCAAATGATCCGGCAACATATAAAGACCTCACAAGATCGACAAAAGAGTTATGCTGATCTTCATCGAAAAGACGTAGAATTCAATGTTGGAGAGCATGTGTTGTTACGTGTGGCACCATGAAAAGGAGTTACGAGATTTGGAAAGCGAGGAAAGCTCAATCCTCGATTCATTGGCCCATTTGAAATACTTAACCGAGTAGGAACTGTGGCTTATAGACTCGCGTTACCGCCAAATATGTCTCGTGTTCATAACATTTTTCACATATCCATGTTACGTAAATATGTGGACGACCCGAACCACATTATTGAGTTAGAACCGGACAAAATAGCGGAAGATTTAACGTATGAAGAGGTTCATGTTAAAATCTTGGATAAGAAGGAACATATTCTATGCTCCAAGGTTATACCTCAAGTCAAAGTTTTGTGGAGAAACCACGATGTTGAGGAAATGACCTGGGAGTTAGAATCTGAAATGAAATCAAGGTATCCTCACCTCTTCGTCATACCAGGTATGTACCCTAATTTCGAGGGCGAAATTTCATAAGAAGGGGAGGTTGTAAGACCCCAACTTTTATGAATAAAGATGAATTTTCTATAAATATCATTTTTGAATATTATGGAGTGAATGTGATATAATGTTATAGTTGTGGGTAATATTTATAAATTTTGCAAATTACGCAACTTGTTATATTATATTCGATTGGTCGGGAAATATTCGTTTTAACATGGAATATTTGTACGACGACACAATCATTGGTGGACCCCACAGTGGAATTATGTCGGAGTTAGAAAATGACAGAAATATCTTTTTTATAAAAGTAACAGCAGAAGTTTTACCGTTAACTATTAAATTACCCGGTGATGAAAAGTACAGTAATACGTGTGGTTGCACAGTAGCACACGGTATTGATTATTGATGCTTACGTGAGAAGTCACACAGTTTTGTTCAATTATTGCTACAGTAATTGTTGCATAGTATCTCACGTTATTTGATTCAATTATTGTCAATATTTTATGTAAGACCCCAACTTTTATGAATAAAGATGAATTTTCTATAAATATCATTTTTGAATATTATGGAGTGAATTTGATATAATGTTATAGTTGTGGGTAATATTTATAAATTTTGCAAAGTACGCAAGTTGTTATATAATATTCGATTGGTCGGAAAATATTTGTACGACGGCACAATCATTGGTGGACCCCACAACCGAATTATTGTCGAATTAAAAAAATGACAAAAATATCTTTTTATAAAATAACGGCGAAAGTTTTACCGTTAACACTGTTGGAATACCTGGTGGTTAAACTACGATGTCGCGCATTGTTACCAAAGAAGCTACCTGCAGTATTACAAAGATTTTTGAATTATTGATTCTTACGTAAGAAGGCACTACTTTCAATAATTATTACGATAATTACTTGCTTCAATATTTTATTTTATTGGTTCAATAATTGTTGCGTTGATATTTTATATTATTGTTGTTTCAATAATTGTTACTCCACAGTATTTTCCATTATCAGATCAATAATTCATATTATTTGAATAATATTATTAGATAGCATTATTGGCAATGTCTAGAAAGTTCTGTCAAGGAGAGATTTGGTCACCTAATTGCGCGCCAGTAAGGAGAAATCCTTATTGGAAAGCTCCTTCTTTCCTGGGAACGGCCTGGTTGTCATTATTGTGATTCTGTAATATTATTTGTGAATAATTAATTATTGATTTATATGATAAAGAAATATTTATTTTATGTGGACATAAATGATAGATAGGAAAATATTTATTTTATGTGGTTATAAATGAAGGAATTAATGTTGATGTGTTTTATCAGTATTTTGTCGGATTGGAGGTATTAAAAATCAAATCGGTGTTCTTAAAGATCTATTGTGTGAGTTATAATTTTGATCCGACCGTTGGATCATTGTGATTTTCGGATATGTTATACATATATAAGTTAAGTATATGTCCACAAATTCTGAACCGTTAAAAATTAACGTATGATTTGTTATGAATTTTAAGAGGTGTTGAAAATTGTCTGTTTATGGAATTCGGATATTTTCTGTTTGGAATTTGGAAAAACTTTCTTCTGCAAAGTTGTAGAGAATTCGATTTCGTGTGGAATGGACATAAAATTTGTACTTTTCTGATAAAAGGGCTATTTATTATGAATTATTGAAGTTTCGAAAATTAAAATATTTTTATTAAAAATATAGGTGGGCCCCACTTTTGGTTGTTGGGAAAGGTGTCTGATTTTAGTGGGCCCCACTTGTGGTGGCTGAATTTTTTCCAAATACATGTGCGTATAAATTTTTATTATTATTATTTTATTATTTTAGTATCCTATGGCGTTCTAGCATTTTCCTATAAATAGGCGCTTAAGTTAGAATTGAAAATTACACCAGAATCAGAGAATTCTTCTTCTATAATCTTGAGCGTATTTTTTTAGAGTTTTAGAAAGTTTTGAGCGTAGAAAACTTTGAAAGTTTTCTTCAAGAATATCCTCGTTATACCAGTTGGAATACTCTTCTTTTCAAGGTAAGGGATGTTATTTTTGTTCAATATTCGCTTGAAATAATATTTTCTTCCATACTCTGTAGTATGTAAGTAATATTATTTCGTTTCAGATTTTAAATTTTATACTCGTTTGTTAAAATTTTGGCTTCTATACTCCATGAAATTAGTAGAATATCCTTGATATTTGCGCTTCATTGATAAGTAGGTTTTATACCTACTTATCCGGTATCTATTACTTGAATTATTTGCTTAATCTCATGTTTCTTAGTTACTTTTCATACATTTTATGTTATTTTGTAGGCGATGACATAGCATTGGCATAAAGAAGCAAGGGAAAGCAATTCGGACATCTTTTGGACCAAAATACGCAAGCAAATACAAGGAGGGATGATTGAAGGACTTTTAACACCAAGTTGGATGCATGTTCTTTGCTTGGAACTTGGAAATTATGGTAGCTCTACTTCTTAGCTTTCCAGAACATCTTAAATCGTCTCAATCGGAGTTCGGATGCGAGATTTATGGCCTTTTTATCAAACGAAGATCAAAGTTAAGAGTTTCCATGCTTGCCATTTACATATCATCTACTTCGAGCCCGATTTCCGCCATGATCCGATCTGAATATGTCAATTCGCAAAGCATGAAAGTTGTAGATCTCGTTGATATCTTAGATTTAATAGGTGGCAGGCCTCGTAACTCTTCCCGGATCAAAAGTTATGGCCATTTTACCAAAGGACGTCGCAGCAAGAAACAGGGTAGCGTGGGCGCCTGGGTGACTGTGTTTTCGACATTATAAGCGGGCCGCCGCGCAGAATAGCTTCGGGGACAAGGTATGCCGCTTTAAGCGAGCGAGGGGACAGCTTTTTTGGGTTATTTGGTGTCCAATTTGAGCTAGAATAGGATTCTTAGTTGCCTAACTTGCTTAGGTGTCCATTAGAACTATAAATACATGATGAGAGGCATAAAAGAGGGGGATCTAGGCGAGTTTAGGAGGATTTTCATTAGATTAGATTAGAGTAAATTAGATCAAAACCCTAGTTCTTATGGGATTGGGAGATTGAAGTAACTTGGAGACCATTGAAGATCAAGAGCAGGAGCTTGAGGAAGATGGAGATTTGCTGACAACAGATTTATTATTTACTCTACTCTTATTTTTATCTTTTAATGATTATTCAATTATGGATTCTTAGTTTTAATTCAATAATAATGAACTAATTCTTTGTTTGAGATTACAAATGATCTTATTGTGTAGTTTATTTTAATATGCTTCGCTATTAATTATTATGTTCTATCGTGAGGATTGTCTATTTTGATTTGGACTTAATTGTTTAATTGATTGGTCATCAATTACCGTGATAATCTATATGAACTCGAGAGATGAAGTTTAGATTTAGATCTAATCATAATAGCATGTGATTGTGTTTTCTGCATGGCGTTGGAATACATAATTTATGTCTGGGATAGAGATATACCTAACATCGCATGTAATCTTATAGAGAACTTGTGCTTTAAATCCTTTTTAATTGTAATTCACATAGAGATATAGTGGATTAGTTAATTAGGGTGTCTTGCTTAATTCTATCATCTGTGGATTTAAGTGAGTATGGGTATTATGCATCGAGAGGTGGTTTTATCTACTTTAGTGTTCTTTATTAACAATTCAAGATAGAAAATAATTGATGAGAAGTGTGTTAACTTAAATGAAACAATAAGTGAAGTTGTGATCTTAAATCTCCGTATTCTAATTTTTAATTAGTGGTAATTAGAATTAGTGTAATTAAATAATTTAATTTGAAATTCATTTGTTTAAATAAGATTAAGTTGGTTACGGGTTAGTACTTGGTGATTTTTTATTAAACAATTCCTCGTGGGAACGATACTCTACTTTCACTTTATTACTTGTTGACCACGTATACTTGCGTGTTGTGCGTAATTAGATTTTACCCAACAAGTTTTTGGCGCCGTTGCCGGGGAATTAGTTTAATATATTTTTGCCAATATTAGCTTCAATCAAATTAGTCTTAATTTAAACAATTTTTTTCTTTGTATTTAATTCTCTTCATATTTTTCTTTCTTTTTAGGTACCATGGCTGGATTCAATTATCAAAGGCCATATTCGAGTCTGACTCAACCAAGGGGAGCGAGGATGGATGGACTCAATGTATTTTCTGCATTATCAGCACAACTTGAGACACTTTCGAGAAGGTTGGACGTTGTTGTAGCCCAACATAATCGAAGGATAGCAGTTACTTGCAATTATTGTGCTGGCAATCACCCGAGTAATCAATGCACCATCAGTCTTGGGTCGGTACAGTATGGTGGTAACTACCTTAACAATTATTCTTATCCCATTTATCATCAAGTTTGGGGGTATCACCTGGATTCTTCATGGAGCTATAATTATCAAGATCAATACTCTACTCCAAATCCAACATACACGCCGGAACTCTCATATCAACCTCCATTAAAAGAAGAAAAGTCAAAGTTGGAGGAATTATTGTCAAAGGTCATAGCAAACCAAGAGGAGAGGATAATGAGTCAAGAAATATCGAGCCATAATTTTCAGCACCAGATGGAACAACTCATCACCACTTCAACTCATGGTCCTCAATACATGGATTCAAAAACTGAGACAGATAATTCCAGGTTGGAGGAATTGTTGTCCAAGCTCATAGCAAACCAAGAGGAGAGGAGGATTAATCAAGAGCGATCAATTCAGAATCAAGAGATATCAATTCAAAATATGCAGAATCAGATGGATCAAATGCTCAAAGCCCTGAACAACTGTCCTCAAAACAATTGGTGTTATGATGAGGATTCCGAGATTGATGAAGTGTCCGAGCCAAATCTACAACTGGATGATACACGAGATTTTGAAAAAGAGGAGACAAGTGGGGGTAATGAAAACAAGGTTAGCGAAGAACTAACTGTGGGTACCAACGATGATGAGCCTATGTTATTTATGCCCCAAGTGCCTTCTTCACTAAAGTTCAAGGATCCGGTTAGATTTGCAAAATCATGCCCACTTGGTAGCCATGTCGTCGACAAGGCTCTTTATGACATGAGAGCTAGTGCAACAATGAAGCCACGGTGGGACGAGAAAAAGAAGATAAACGAAGAGCCCATTGTGTTTGCCACACTTCCATGCCCAAATATGATCACAAACACAATGGAGATAGCACCTAGTTATTTTCCCTTCTTCATGGAGATTTTACTGAGTCAGAGCAATCTAGATGACTTTGATGCTATGGCCATCGCTTGTGGAAACCTTCCAAAGGATTATTTTGCTACTGATGGATGGAGGATTCCTCAATTTCCGAAGAGGAATTGGATAGTGTTGACCAGACAAAGTCTGGCTGAAAGACTATAAATCAAGCGCTTATTGGGAGGCAACCCAAGTTTAATTTTTATTTTTAGTTTTTTTTTAGGTTTCATATTAGTTGATAGAATTTTTTTCATTTTTTTAGGATTTAATAAGCTTGCTTTTATCATATTCACAGGTTAGTTAAGTCCAACTCAAGTGTGGTGCCCGATTCATTCCAATGTGCTTAACCTATTCTTCAAACTTCGCAGACAAGGAGATAAATAGCTATATGTCAAGGAAGTCCTCTCTTTTAATTTTTCCTATCTTAGCCATTGAGGACAATGTCTGTTTTAAGTTTGGGGGTATTTATCATGTTTAGTATTTACTTGGGCAATGTTTTGATGGAATTTGATTTTGGCCTATGATAAGTGGGTGGTTGATATTGTTAACTCTTGGAGAATTGATGAGCATGCTTAGTCTATATTTTAACTCATTAGTTGGTTTTCACATTACTTGCGAAATTTTGAAAAATTTTACACATATCCATTTGTTTAGCCAGTTGAGATTGAATTTTTTATTTTTTTTTTTGGCTAAATGCTTATGAAAGATGCCATTATAACTTGAGAAATCTTATTTGAGCATCATTCGAAGTGAAAATTAGGCACTCACATAAGTTTGGGGGAAATCTTGGTGTATTTATGAAAAAATATTTATTGGAACCTTCCCGAGTTGAATAATTGAATCTTGCGGTGGGTCGAGATGGAGCGTAACACACACTCCCCATAAACACAGGCACGAGATGGAGCGTAAAACGCACTCGTTCAATGAAAAGTGGAAAGTGAGATGGAGCGTAAAACGCACTCACTAAATAGAGAAAAGAAAATATGTATGTTTGAAATACTTGGGAAGGGTTCATATGTGCTTAAAAGTTTAAATATCAGGGTGATCCTCAAGAAAAATTTATGCTATGTCTATATTAGCGGTGATTGATGTGATAAGAAGTTTTGAAAGTCATTTTTGAAAATCTTTTATGAGTATTGGTTGATCTAATCTAAATCATGACGGGTTTGAACATATGGATGCACACACACACTTAAAGGATCAAGAGTAGATGTGAATCTAATGAAAGTTGTTGAAATTTTAGACATGACTTTGTTTTAAAATTTTCCACGGGTTATCATTTGTTGTAACCTTTGACGCCATTGATCGAATTCATATTAATTCATTGTTTGGGTGGATCATTGCTAGAGGATGAATATGTCTAATTTGTGTTTTTGCTTGAGGACAAGCAAATGTCTAATTTCCGGTATCTATTACTTGAATTATTTGCTTAATCTCATGTTTCTTAGTTACTTTTCATATATTTTATGTTATTTTATAGGCGATGACATAGCATTGGCATGAAGAAGCAAGGAAAAGCAATTCGGACATCTTTTGGACCAAAATACGCAAGCAAATACAAGGAGGGATGATTGAAAGACTTTTAACACCAAGTTGGATGCATGTTCTTTGCTTGGAACTTGGAAATTATGGTATCTCTACTTCTTAACTTTCCAGAACATCTTAAATCGTCTCAATCGGAGTTCGGATGCGAGAGTTATGGCCTTTTTATCAACGAAGATCAAGGTTAAGAGTTGTCATGCTTGCCATTTACATAGCATCTACTTCGAGCCCAATTTCCGCCATGATCCAATCTGAATCTGTCAATTCTCAAAGCATGAAAGTTGTAGATCTCGTCGATATCTTCGATTTGATAGGTGGCAGACCTTGTAAATCTTCCCGGATCAAAAGTTATGGACATTTTACCAAGGACGTCGCAGCAGGAAACAAGGTAGCGCGGACCGCGCTATACACAACACGGGGCTTGCTGGGTGACCAAGTTTTCTAATATTGTAGTGCGGGCTGCGCCCAGAATGGCTTGGGGACAGTGCGGGGCGCGCTAGAAGGCGAGGGGACAGCTTTTTTGGGTTATTTGGTATCCAATTTGAGCTAGGATAGGATTCTTAGTTGCCTAACTTGCTTGGGTGTCCATTAGAACTATAAATACATGATGAGAGGCATAAAAGAGGGGGATTTAGGCGAGTTTAGGAGGATTTTCATTAGATTAGATTAGATTAGATTAAATTAGATCAAAACCCTAGTTCTTATGGGATTGGGAGATTGAAGCAACTTGGAGGCCATTGAAGATCAAGAGCAAGAGCTTGAGGAAGATGGAGATTTGCTGACAACAGATTTATTCTTTACTCTACTCTTATTTTTATCTTTTAATGATTATTCAATTATGGATTCTTAGTTTTAATTCAATAATAATGAACTAATTCTTTGTTTGAGATTACAAATGATCTTATTGTGTAGTTTATTTTAATATGCTTCGCTATTAATTATTATGTTCTATCGTGAGGATTGTCTATTTTGATTTGGACTTAATTGTTTAATTGATTGGCCATCAATTACCGTGATAATCTATATGAACTCGAGAGATGAAGTTTATATTTAGATCTAATCATAATAGCATGTGATTGTGTTTTCTGCATGGCGTTGGAATACATAATTTATGTCTAGGATAGAGATATACCTAACATCACATGTAATCTTATAGAGAACTTGTGCTTTAAATCCTTTTTAATTGTAATTCACATAGAGATATAGTGGATTAGTTAATTAGGGTGTCTTGCTTAATTCTATCATCTATAGATTTAAGTGAGTATGGGTATTATGTATCGAGAGGTGGTTTTATCTGCTTTAGTGTTCTTCATTAACAATTCAAGATAGAAAATAATTGATGAGAAGTGTGTTAACTTAAATGAAGCAATAAGTGAAGTTGTGATCTTAAATCTCCGTATTCTGATTTTTAATTAGTGGTAATTAGAATTAGTGTAATTAAATAATTTAATTTGAATTTCATTCGTTTAAATAAGATTGAGTTGGTTACGGGTTAGTACTTGGTGATTTTTTATTAAACAATTCCTCGCGGGAACGATACTCTACTTTCACTTTATTACTTGTTGACCACGTATACTTGCGTGTTGTGCGTAATTAGATTTCACTTCATCCAGTATATTTTTATGGAAATATTATTCTGAGCATTCTTGATAAGTTTTAACTTTTTCATGCCGGAGTACAATTCACGGGGTTACTATTCCCGAAGTATTATTCACGGGGTACTATTCACTCAAGTACTATTCACCCGGGGTACTATTCATGATAAAAATTGATTCGTTTTCAGTCCAAATTGTTTTTGGTACAATATTACTCTTGAATTTTACTCCACAAAGCATTATCATGTTGACAATTTGGACGTTATTGATTTCTGGATAAATTAAATTATAAATCTTTAAATATTTATCCTTGAACTTGTTTTATTGAATTCTTATATCATTGTCATCATCTTCATGTTTATATTTTGTTGAAAGTCATCTGTGGCTTGTAGTGCATAGATGGACTTGGTATGATTATGACCAGGGATTATTCGGTATAATCATGACCGTAATGTTACAATTGATGTGGTAAAAGTCATAATTGGACCGTAGTGCATTGATGGACAGTTGTTGGCATGATCATGACCATTGATGAATACACGAATATCCTTGGCCCGTAGTGCACGGATAATTTGTGGTCGTGATACTAATGAATATCATTGGCCGTAGTGCAGGGATGATGTGGATTATTTATTAAGCTGAGTCTCAGCGATAAAAGTGATGAAAAACCTTTCAAATCATAGAAGATAGTAGATTTTATTCTCTACTTGACTCTTCTAATGGATTGCTTGTTCCGCTGCAGTTAAACTTGATGTTTGTTATATTTTATCAGTTTAACACTATTGAAGGCTAACGATAAATTATTCTGCATTATCTTAGTCATAATATTTCTTACTGGGCTAGTTGAGCTCACCCTTTTGCTTTCATTGTTCTCTTCAGGAAATGAGAACGTAGCTGGGACTAGTCGAGGAACGGAGTGACGGTCCAGATGATAGTATTAGTAGTCCTCATTATTCTATGAAGTAGTGTGATAATAAATGTATTGAGGACTCCATTTTGAGTTGAATACTCTCTAGAAGACAATATTCATTTTAAAACTCTCAGTTTATGTCTTGTCGTATTTTACACGACAGTTGTATTATTAAGTTGTATTTAAATTTTGTACCATGTTTTTGGCGACTCAAGATGGGTGATGTATACCTATTGTGGGGGCATCACAGTTGGTAACAAAGCTTAGGGATATGATCCCTGGCTAAGAGGTGAGACTAGAACTAAGAGGGAAGAGACGGGAAATTCCTTCGCTAGTATGACCTACCTAAGTTTATTTGGTATTTAATTGGTCGGTCAGAGTATAGGGATAATATGTTGCATGTCAATTAACCCTTGTTTTGTGGCGATTTTGAAAATGACATCCGAGAATGTTGAGAATAGCAATGGAGCACGTGAGACCGCTTGAGTCTCCACGGATCAATAATCGTGATAATGTGCATCGAAGGCGGCGATCCTCATGCAAACAACAACACCGACCAAATGATGAACGATAGAATGTTCGTAGGCTTTATGCAATTCATGCAACATCGTGCAAGAGCGGCTCTGTCCAAAATCTCTAGGTAGAAACACTTTGAAACTCTTGACGGATCACCGCTAAACAGTTCAAAGAGCTGGGACCACCAGAGTTTATTGGAGAGCCAAAACCACTTAAGGCGGAAGCGTGGATAAAGCAGATCACCAAGATATTTGAAGTCTTGGGATGCTCCGAGGAGAAAAAGGTTCCTTTTGCCACCTTTATGTTGCGAGGAGAGGCATATTACTGGTGGGAATCGGTAAAGCGTACTCAACCTACCGCACTAAAGATGTCTTGGGAGAAGTTCCAAGAACTATTCAACGACAAGTACTTTCCCAAAAGTATTCATCACATGAAAGAGGTAGAGTTTATTAAGTTGGAGCAAAACAATATGACCGTGTCCCAGTACGAAGCTAAGTTTGCCGAGTTATCCCGGTTTGTGTCTCACTTGGTTGATAATGAGGAGAGAATGACGCGGATATTTCTAAGAGGTTTGAAACCCGAGATACGTAATATCTATTTTCTCATAAACTGTGTTCGTATTCAGATGTTGTAAATAGGGCTCAATTATCGAAGCGCGATAATGAGTCAACCCAACCAAGAGAAAGCAGTCGAAAAAATGATAATACCAGTGGTAGCAGTCATCGAAGCGGTGACAACAAACGTGGAGGGAATCAACATGCCAGAAATGATAACCACTTCGGTGGTAATCATGGCCAAGACAATAAGAGTGGACATTTCAAGAAGAGGAGATTCAACAATGATGGAAAGACGTCAGCACCAACACCCGTTGTTAAGGAAGGAGAACGACCACCTATCATATGCTTCAAATGCGGAGGGGAGGGACACATCAGTCCAAACTACGCGATGCCATCCAAAGCGTGTTATAATTGTGGAAGAGAAGGTCACCTAGCCCAATTTTGTCGTGCACCGAAGATAAGTCCAGTTGGAACGGTGACACCAAATGCCGTCCCAGACAAGTCAAAACCAGTAGTTCAAGGGAGAGCGTTTGTTGTGAACTCCAAGAAAGAAAGGAACCCGAATGAGGTCATCACGGGTAAGCTTATCATAAACTCTAGCGAAGTCTATACCTTATTTGATACCGATTCTACCTATTCTTTTATTTCTCCTACTTGCGCTCAACGTTTAAATTTGACTCCGGAGAAATTAGATTTTGACTTTTCTGTGGAAACTCCGTTGGGAGAAACCTTCATTACATCCACTATTTATAAGTCTTGTTTGGTTCAAATCAGTACCCTCACATTACCTGTCGATCTTATTTCCTTAAAAATACTTGCATTTGACGTGATTCTAGGGATTGATTGGTTAACTACTCATCATGCAAAAATTGATTATTTTCGTAAGGTTGTTAGCTTTCATATTCCTAACCAACCTATTATGTGAATTCAAGCAACCAAACCATTAAAATCAATCACTGTCATCTCAAGCCATAAAGCTATTCGTTTATTGAAAAATGGATGTCAAGCTTTCCTAGCTCATATCATATCACAGATTAAACAAAAATACGTGGATATGAATGATATTTCTATTGTTAATAAATTTCCCGACGTATTCCCAAGAAGAACTTCCGCGCCTACCCCAGTGTGTGAAATTGAATTTTGTATCGACCTTGAACTTCAGTACAAAACCCCTTTCCAAAGCCCCATATCGAATGACTCTATTAAACTTCGTGGAGTTAAAGACCCAATTGCGAGAAATGGTTAGACATCGGTTTCATTCGTCCTAGTACGTCTCCTTGGGGTGCTCTTGTTCTATTCGTGAAGAAGAAAGATGGGAGTATGCGACTTTGTATTGATTATCGGGAGTTGAATCATGTCACCATCAAGAATAGGTACCCATTGCCACGTATTGATGACCTGTTTGACCAGTTGCAAGGCGCCAAATTCTTTTCAAAGATCGATCTTCATTCTGGATATCATCAGTTAAAGATTAGAACCAATGACATTCCAAAGACGACTTTTAGAACTCGGTACGGGTATTATGAATTCCTGATCATGTCTTTTGGATTGACTAATGCTCCTGCTGCCTTCATGGATATGATGAACCGAGTATTCAATGAATATTTGGATCACTTTGTGGTCATCTTTATTGATGACATCCTCATATATTCCAAAAGCCTTGAAGATCATGAGCAACACTTGAGACTGATACTCCAAAAGCTTCGTGAAAACAAGCTTTATGCCAAGTTAAAGAAATGCGAGTTCTGGCTTGAGGAAGTAGCATTCCTTGGGCACATAGTATCAAGTCATGGAATATTTGTTGACCCAGCAAAGATTTAAGCTATTCAAAGTTGGGACAACCTAAATCAGTGACCGAAGTACGTAGCTTTCTCGTCTTAGCTGGTTATTATCAGAGATTCGTAGAAGGGTTTTCTCGAATCGCTACTCCATTAACTCAGCTGACTCGAAAAGATAAAAAAATTCAGTTGGAGCGTGGAATGTGAGAAGAGTTTTCAAGAACTCAAGAGGAGACTCATTACAGCACCTGTTCTGACAATATCATCTGGCTCGGAGGGATTTATCATCTACAGTGATGCTTCGGGCAAAGGGTTAGGATGTGTTCTCATAAAACATGGGAAAGTCATAGCCTATACCTCTCGGCAACTCAAAGAATATGAGAGGAATTATCCAACTCATGATCTAGTGTTGGCAGCTGTTGTCTTCGCACTTAAAATTTGGAGGCATTACTTGTATGGGGAGAAAATGGAGATCTTTACCGATCATAAAAGCCTCAAATATTTCTTCACCCAAAAGGAACTCAACATGCAGCAACAGCATTGGCTTAAACTGTTGAAAGATTATGATCATGCCATTCAATACCATCCTGGTAAAGCGAACGTAGTAGCTGACGCATTGAGTAGAAGATCATATGCGGGTACGAGTGCGATATTGTCAATGCACAGGCCCATTTTATATGACTTGCAAAGGATTGAGATAGAGTTAAAGACTCCAGGGACCCACATGATGATGGCGAATATACGAGTAGAACCGACTTTAATCGGTAAAGTTAAAGTTGTTCAAGCCACAAACATGGAGCTGATGCGTATGAGGAAGAAAGTGCAAGAAGGTGCTATGCCGGAAGCAAGAATCGATGAAGAAGGAATACTTCGAGTCAACTCCAGACTTTGTGTTCCTGACGACCCTGATTTAAAGTATAAAATCATGATGGAGGCGTACAACACACCGTTTGCAATCCATCCTGGGAGTACCAAAATGTATCATGATCTTCGACATACATTTTGGTGGAGCAATATGAAGAGAAAGATCGCGGAGTTTATCTCAAGGTGTCTAACTTATCAACGAGTCAAGGCGGAGCATCAAGTACCAAAAGGTCCATTGCAATCACTTGAAATTCCAGAATAGAAGTGGGAGCACATTACCATGGATTTCGTTACCGGTCTTCCCAAGGTTTCTTAAGGCATATATGTGATTTTAGTCATTGTTGATAGATTAACCAAGTCGGCTCATTTCTTACTTATACGAGAAAGTTATACACTTGATCGTCTTGCTCGTATGTACATAAATGAGATTGTAAGATTGCATGGTATGCCAGTATCCATAGTTTCTGATCAAGACCCAAGATTCACTTCACGATTTTGGGTTAGTTTGCAGAAAGCTATGGGCATGGATTTACTATTTAGCTCGGCATATCATCCTCAGACGAACGGGCAGTCAGAGAGGACTATTCAAACTCTTGAAGATCTATTAAGACTCTGTGTCCTTGACTTCAAGGAAAGTTGGGACAAGTTCTTACCATTGGTGGAGTTTTCCTACAACAATAGTTATCAAGCAAGTATTGGCATGGCTCCATTCGAGGCGTTGTATGGAAGAAAGTGTCGTTCTCCAGTATGCTGGGATGAGGTGGGTGAAGCAACGTTGTTGGGACCGGAGTTGGTATGTATGACTACGAAAAAGATTCAAATGATCCGACAACGTATAAAAACCTCACAAGATCGACAAAAGAGTTATGCTGATCTTCATCGAAAGGACGTGTAATTCAATATTGGAGAACATGTGTTGTTACGTGTTGCTCTATGGAAAGGAGTTACAAGATTTGAAAAGAGAGGAAAGGACAATCCTCGATTTATTGGCCCATTTTTAATCCTCGAACGAGTAGGAACTGTGGCCTATAGACTCGCCTTACCGCCAAGTATGTCTCGTGTTCATAACGTTTTTCTCATATCTATGTTACGTAAATATGTGAAAGACCCGAACCACATTATTGAGTTAGAACCGGACGAAATAGCGGAAGATTTAACGTATGAAGAGGTTCCGTTTAAAATCTTGGATAAGAATGAACATATTTTACGCTCCAAGGTTATACCTCAATTCAAAGTTTTATAGAGAAACCACGATGTTGAAGAAATGACCTGGGAGTTAGAATCTGAAATGAAATCAAGGTATCCTTATCTCTTCGACATACCAGGTACGTACCCTAATTTTGAGGGAAAAATTTTATAAGAAGTGGAGGTTGTAAGACCTCAACTTTTATGAATAAAGATGAATTTTCTATAAATATCATTTTTGAATATTATGGAGTGAATTTGATATAATGTTATAGTTGTGGGTAATATTTATAAATTTTGCAAAGTACGCAAGTTGTTATATAATATTCGATTGGTCGGGAAATATTCGTTTTAACAGGGAATATTTGTACGATGGCACAATCATTGGTGGACCCCACAACCGAATTATTGGATTGAGAAAACGACAAAAATATCTTTTTATAAAATAACGGCGAAAGTTTTACTGCTAACACTTTTGGAATACACGTGGTTAAACTACGATGTCTGGCGTTGTTGCACAAGAAGAGCACACAGTATTGTATAGTATTTTTGAATTATTGATTCTTACGTAAGAAGGCACTACTCAATAATTGTTACAGTAATTATTGTTCAATATTTTATTTTATTGGTTCAATAATTGTTGCGTTGATATTTTATATTATTGTTGTTTCAATAATTGTCACTCCACAGTATTTCCCATTATCAGATCAATAATTCATATTATTTGAATAATATTATTAGATAGCATTATTAGCAATGTCTAGAAAGTTCTGTCAAAGAGAGGTTTGGTCACCTAATTGCGCGCCAGTAAGGAGAAATCCTTATTGGAAAGCCCCTCTTTCTGAGAACTACACGGTTGTCATTATTGTGATTACGTAATATTATTTGTGAATAATTAATTATTGATTTATATGATAAGGAAATATTTATTTTATGTGGACATAAATGATAGATAGGAAAATATTTATTTTATGTGGTTATAAATGAAGGAATTAATATTGAGGTGTTTTATCAGTATTTTGTCGGATTTGAGGTATTAAAAATCAAATCGGTGTTCTTAAAGCTCTATTGTGTGAGTTATAATTTTGATCCGACCGTTGGATCGTTGTGATTTTTGGATATGTTATACATATATAAGTTGAGTATATGTCCACAAATTTTGAACCGTTAAAAATTAACGTATGATTTGTTATGAATTTTAAAAGGTGTTGAAAATTGTCCGTTTATGGAATTCGGATATTTTCTGTTAGGAATTTGGAAAAACTTTCTTCTACAAAGTTGTAGAGAATTCGATTTCGTGTGGAATGGACATATAATTCGTATTTTCTGATAAAAGGGCTATTTATTATGAATTATTGAAGTTTCAGAAATTAAAATGTTTTTATTAAAAATATGGGTGGGCCCCACTTTTGGTTGTTGGGAAAGGTTGCTGATTTTAGTGGGCCCCACTTGTGGTGGCTGAATTTTTTTCAAATACATGTGCGTAGAAATTTTTTTATTATTATTTTAGTCTCCTATGACGTTCTAGCATTTTCCTATAAATAGGCGCTTAAGTTAGAATTGAAAATCACACCAGAATCAGAGAATTCTTCTTCTATAATTTTGAGTGTATTTCTTTAGAGTTTTAGAAAGCTTTGAGCGTAGAAAACGGTGAAAGTTTTCTTCAAGAATATCCCCGCTATACCAGTTGGAATACTCTTCTTTACAATGTAAGGGATGTTATTTTTGTTCAATATTCGCTTGAAATAATATTTTCTTCCTTACTCTGTAGTATGTAAATAATATTATTTCGTTTCAGATTTCGAATTTTATACTCGTTTGTTAAAATTTTGGCTTATATACTCCATGAAATTAGTAGAATATCCTTAATATTTGCGCTTCATCCAGTATCTTTTCATGAAAATATTATTCTGAGCATTCTTGATAAGTTTAACTTTTTCATGCCAGAGTACTATTCACGGGGTTACTATTCCCGATGTACTATTCACGGGGTACTATTCACTCGAGTACTATTCACCCGGGGTACTATTCATGATAAAAATTGATTCGTTTTCAGTCCAAATTATTTTTGGTACAATATTATTCTTGAATTTTACTCCACAAAGCAGTATCTTGGACGTTATTGATTTCTGGATAAATTAAATTATAAATCTTTAAATATTTATCCTTGAACTTGTTTTATTGAATTCTTATATCATTGTCATCATCCTCATGTTTATATATATTCTGTTGAAAGTCATCTGTGGCCTGTAGTTCATAGATGGACTTGGTATAATTATGACCAGGAATTATTCGGTATAATCATGACCGTAATGTTACAATTGATGTGGTAAAAGTCATCATTAGCCCGTAGTGTATTGATGGATAGTTGTTGGCATGATCATGACCATTGATGAATACACGAATATCCTTGGCCCGTAGTGCATGGATAATTTGTAGTCGTGATACTAATGAATATCCTTGGCCATAATGCATGGATGGTGTGGATTATTTATTAAGCTGAGTCTCAGCGATAAAAGTGATGAAAAACATTTTAAATCATAGAAGATGGTAGATTTTATTCTCTACTTGACTCTTCTAATGGATTGCTTGTTCATTGCAGCTAAACTTGATGTTTGTTATATTTTATCGGTTTAACAATGTTGAAAGCTAACGATAAATTATTCTGCATTATCTTAGTCATAATATTTCTTACTGGGCGAGTTGAGCTCACCCTTTTGCTTTCATTGTTCTCTTCAGGAAATGAGAACATAACTGGGACTAGTCGGGGAACGGAGTAACGGTCCAGATGATAGTATTAGTAGTCATCACTATTCTATGAAGTAGTGTGATAATAAATATTTTGAGAACTCCATTTTGAGTTGAATACTGTCTAGAAGACAATATTCGTTTTAAAACTCTAAGTTTATATCTTGTCGTATTTTACACGATAGTTGTATTATTAAGTTGTATTTGAATTTTTTACCATGTATTTGGCGACTCAAGATGGGTGATGTATACCTATTTTGGGGGCGTCACATTTTATATATTATTAAATCAATAATTGAGACGACAAAGTTATTAATATTATTATTTGTAATATTGACAATGCCTAGAAGTTCTGTCAAGGAGAGGTTTGGTCACCTATTTGTTCGCCAATAGGGAGAAATTCTTATTGGAAAGTCCCCTCTTTCCTGGGAACGACATGGTTGTTAAATATTGCGAATTATAATAATGATGATAAATATTGTTAAAAATATTGACAGAATTTTTATGAAATATTTGTTGTAAGTTTTGCTTATTTTATAAACCCCCATTTACCTATTTTTCAAAATAATCGATAAAAAGTTCTTTAGTATATATATTAAAAGATGGGGCCACTAGTGATGTTGATGTCTTGGGTGGGGGATGGGAGAATTTGCATTGTCGGGAGGGAAGTTGTGTAATATGGGTGGATGATTAAATAATTGATGTGTATATGATTATAATATATATATATATATAACATTTGAGTGGGATTATATATATATATATATATATATATATATATATATATATATATATATATATATATATATATATATATATATAGCTTGCAAGGAATCTTGAAATCTGAGGTCTGCCAATTAATCCTTGACCTTCCAGTTCATGTTTCGTCCGTGAGAAGAAAAAAAAAAGTATTGTTCACCCGTGATTAAGTTTTTCAAATAGTATCCTTTCCATTCTCCTATAAATAGGATGCTTAGTTAGAATTGAAAATAACACCAGAATCAGAGAAATCTTCTTCTACAATCTTGAGCGTAGTTCTTTAGAGTTTAAGAAAGCTTTGAGCGTAGAAAACAGTGAAAGTTTTCTTCAAGAATATCCTCGCCCTACCAGTCGGAATACTCTTCTTTTCAAGGTAAGGGATGTTATTTTTGTTCAATATTCGCTTGAAATAATATTTTCTTCCATACTATGTAGTATGTAAGTAATATTATTTCGTTTCAGATTTCGAATTCTATACTCATTTGGTTAAAGTTTTGGCTTCTATACTACATGAAATTAGTAGAATATCATTGATATTTGCGCTTCATCCAATATCTTTTCATGGAAATATTATTCTGAGCATTCTTGATAAGTTTTAACTTTTTCATGCCGATGTACTATTCACGGGGTTACTATTCTCAAAGTTACTATTCACTCAGTTACTATTCACCGGGATACTATTCATGACAAAAATTGATTTCTTTTCAGTCCAAATCATTTTTGATACAATATTATTCTTGAATTTTACTCCAAAAAGCAGTATCATGTTGACAATTTGGACGTTATTGATTTCTGGATAAATTAAATTATAAATCTTTAAAATTTATCCTTGAACTTGTTTTATTGAATTTTTATATCATTGTCATCATCCTCATGTTTATATTATATTGAAAGTCATATGTGGCCTGTAGTGCATAGATGGACTTGGTATGATTATGACCGTGGATTATTCTATAATCATGGTAATCGTAATGTTACAAATGATGTGATAAAAGTCCGCATTGGCCCGTAGTGCATTGATGGACAGTTGTTGGCATGATCATGACCATTGATGAATACACGAATATCCTTGGCCCGTAGTGCATGGATAATTTGTGGTCATGATACTAAAGAATATCATTGGCCGTAGTGCAGGAGTGATTTGATGATGTGGATTATTTATTAAGCTGAGTCTCAACGATAAAAGTGATAAAAAAACCTTTTAAATCATAGAAAATAGTAGATTTTATGCTCTACTTGACTCTTCTAATGGATTGCTTTTTTCGTTGCAGTTAAACTTGATATTTGTTATATTTTATCAGTTTAACACTGTTGAAGGCTAACGATAAATTATTCTGCATTATCTTAGTAATAATATTTCTTACTGGGCTAGTTGAGCTCACCCTTTTGCTTTCATTGTTCTCTTCAGGAAATGAAAATGTAAAATGGGACTAGTCGGGGAGCGGAGTGATCAGTCCGATGATAACATTAGTAGTCCTCACTATTATATGAAATAGTGTGATAATAAATGTATTGAGGACTCCATTTAAGTTGAATACTGCCTAGAAGACAATATTCGTATTAAAACTCTCAGTTTATGTTTTGTCGTATTTTACACGACAGTTGTATTATTAAGTTGTATTTGAATTTTGTACCATGTATTTGGCGACTCAAGATGGGTGATGTATACCTATTTTGGAGGCGTCACATTAGTATTATATACTTTTTACTTTTTACTAAATATTAGTATAACATATCAAATTTTACTAAATATTTAGTATTATATTTTATTGCAATACGAATTTACTAAAATTTAACGTTAAATTTTTTTCAATTACTAAATTTTGTTTTTACTAAAATACGAATATATTTAGTATTATATTTTACTAAAATACTTAATTTACTAAAATTTAACGTTAAATTTTTTCAATTACTAATTTTTTTTTACTAAAATACAAATATATTTAGTATTATATTTTACTAAAATACTGAATTTACTAAAATTTAACGTTAAATTTTTTTAAATTACTAAATTAATTTTTTACTAAAATATGAATATATTTAGTATTATATTTTACTAAAATATGAATTTATTTAGTATTTTAATCTTCAATTAGTTGTATAACATATCATATTTACATCATAACATACTTTCAAAAAAAATTTGATAACGTTATATCAAGTAATTGATATAATATTTTTAAAATTCAAAATACTAAATAACGATACTAATTAATATCAACCCTTGAATTTTTTATATCAATACTAATTGATATAATTGTTATCAATACTAAATAACGTTATTTTTAAAATACTAATTGATATAAAAATTGATAACGTTATTTAGTAATATTATTTAGTATTATGATTTTAGTATTTTTAAAATTTTATATCAATTAGTATTTAGTATTATGATTTTAGTATTTTAATGATGTAATTTGAATTTTAGTATTTTTTTAATTTGATTTTTTAGTATTTTAGTATATTTTTTAATTAGTATTTTAGAATTTTTTAATTAGTATTTGATGTAAATATGTTATTTTTTGAATTTTAGTATTTTGATTAAATGATGTAAATATGTTATACAACTTATTTTATTTAATTAGTTGTTTTGATTAGTTAACCAAATAATTTGAATTTTAGTACTTTGATTAAATGATGTAAATATGTTATGCTTTTTTATTTTGAATTTTAGTATTTTTTGTTTTGATTAAATGATATATATTGTTTTATTTAGAATATATTTTATATTTAAGCCTCCATGTGTCAGCCATGTCATCGAAATTTTAACTCTGTTTGTCTTATGTTAACGGCAGAGGCACGAGTAACCTAAAAAATATAACGTTAAGAATATTTTTGAAAGAAAAAAAATATAAAATGCTCGATAGATATCGAGATAAAAATCAGTGACATTTTTGACCCTTATCCCTAAAAAAAAATAATAGTTAAGACTTATTTTCTGTCCTTAAAAACTAAAGTGACTCTCTTCCCGAGTTAAAAATCCGAGGAACAAACAACAAACAAAACCGAATAAAGTTTGATTTATCCCATGCCAATAAATTGGTGTACTCCCAGATTCCATTGATGCCAAATGAGTATTAGCAATAAAGCAAATACTCATGAAAGTACCCAACCATAAAGCGTTCTCTCTCACTGGCTGACAATTGAATACAATAACAAATGCGCACGATTGTTATTTTCTAACAACAGAAGCCTTACCTCCTTGCCCAACATGATCATCATATCCGTCGATTGCAGGTATGCCTATTGGTTTGTATATATGTATATAATTTATAACTTTAGGGAATCGCTATTTTCACAAAGAAATTGGTGGTTTCAAATTTTCAATGCTCAGCATAATAATATGTGGAAATAGTCCCATGGTTCTGATATTGTTGTTATTATATTATGTGTTTTTATTTGTGTATAGATTTTGTGTGACTGTATGTGTGGCAGTCCTATCACTGTGCATGTGCTGAAATCTGGGTTGTTGTATGACTTGTTAAATCAAATGACACTAATTTTGTTGATAGCTAATTATTGATTTTCAAAATTATGGCATTTTGTTTAGTTAATTAAGATTAATTGAAATTATTTATGGCCTCTCTTACAAAATAGATAAACAAATAAAGTGCAACAAAGATTATTGGCACTATTGCATAATAATGATTGACCGGCAGATTAAGGTTTGGATGCTCACACAAATTCTGGCCAAAATTGGTGAAAGTTTGTTCCAGTACAGAGTCATGGCTAATGGGATGTTGCTATCTCTCCCTTCTTAATACTGAGTTTGGGTTTTAAACTAATTGAAATGACTGTAACATTAGAGACGAACTAATATTAGCTTAGAGGAGGAAAGAATAAAAGTTTGAGCTAGAGGACTTACCGAATATAGAAGATCGAATACTGGTATAGGATCCCCTTTCTTAAAGAGTTGTGTTGCAATTAGAATTGCTGTATTAATAGATGAAAAAAATATTTGGACTGAATCTTCATACGACTTTGATGATTTGGCCATCATACGCCAACTAAATTGTTTATCTTGCATCTTCTATAACTATTTTATATAAAAAGTTACTTTCGTTACTTTAAACATTGGTGGTCCTTCATTCTATTTATTTTTAGGGGTATTTGTGGAGTTCAAATTTTGATTAAGCATTTAAGCTCATGGATTATGCTTTAAATAAACGGGATTAAGATAAGTTAGTCGTATACTTGATTAGTAAAGGTTTTCTGTTGGGGGCGGGGTTGTTGAAGGGACCTGAGACCAGATTCACCCTAAGTTCCCTTGAGGCTGATCTTTCATTGTGAATCTTAAACATATTCTTAGTTTATGACTTATGAACCCTATGTCTTCACTCTTTATAGGGACCTAAGACCAAGCTCATTTGAAGTTCCCTTGGAGATGATACTTAATTAGGGATCTTAAGAACATTCTTATCACATGAGACTTGTGTCTATGTAACCCCCACGAATAATCTTGGATGGTCAAACACAACATTTCATATCTACTTTGACAAAGTTAGGTTTGGTATTAGAAACGATTGAAAGCTTTAAAATCAGATCATGCCAGATTAAAACCTTGTTTTGAGCCCATATAAAGTCGACAAATCTTTGTCTCAATCATACTTGTAGTCTGTTATTAAGCAACGGACCTCTATCCCTAGAGATCTTAACCCGACGCTTGTAACTTGCAAGTATATAACAGAGCCTAGTTGTCAAACATATTTATATTTGAAATCAATGTAGTTCTTATTTGTATGTTTTTCATGTATTCTTTTGTTTTAGTAAATTTCACATTCTTTGGGACAGGGTTGGTGCTGACACGAGAAGGACCTTGAGTAACCATTTTATAAGAAAAAGCAGCAGCTTAATGCATATACAACAGACTCACCTTTCCATGCCCCCCCAGAACCAATCTTGGCGCTTTTTTCATTCCCACATGTAACCCTCCTCTATCTCCACACACACACACACACACACACACACACACATATATATATATACACACACCCACACACTATTTGAAATTCTTCTTGTTTCACTTTATATTCTTTTTTGTCTCAAAAATTTAAAATGAATGTGATTCTCTCTGAAAGTTGCTCTGCTACTCTATCTTTAACGGTGGAAGAAAAGAGGGCGACATTTGACACAGAAAGAGCTGATCTGCTAGTGAAGGATATGAGGAAGATATTCAAAACTGGCAAGACGAAAAGCTATGAATGGCGAGTGTTGCAGTTGACAAGTATCTTGCGAATGATCGAGGAAAAAGAGGTGGACATTTTAAGAGCTCTCTATCAGGACCTCTCCAAACCAAAATTAGAAGCTTTTATCTCAGAGGTCTAATACTTTTTCCTTAAAACTACATGCATATGTACATGTAAAAACACAGTCTATCTACATAGATTTATACAAGGTTTATTAGCAGATATTGGTGCAGTATATAGAAAATGGTTAACTAAAAATCTTTTTAAATTCTTAGTTTTCTTGTATATATACTTTTCAGTTGGTGCAAAACTATTTTCTCATACCCCGACCTAAGATGTCAAACACACTGAAGAGAGAAAGAGAAAGATGTAGTAATATTTGGTAACATTTTCTAGAAGTAATTTTAATAAGTAAAAAGGCTTAACGATTTTAATACTTTGCTGAAAACAAAATGTAAAAAAGTAAAACATGTATAATAAGTCTAGTGACTATCTCTAGAAGTCAACTCTATGTTCTAAATAATAGTGAGTTTGGGGCGTTAATGAAACACCCAAAACAAAAGTTTAAGAATGCTGAGTTTTCGTAGGTTTGCAATCATGGTTAATGTAAATGTAAAATGAAAAGGTAAAACTTAAACACACTTATTCGCATATCCTATTCTTTAAGGCACAAAGATGTGAAAAGACCTGCCAAAGGTGCTCAGACTATTAATGCCTATACTTCACAGAGCTCTGCCTAAGTTTTTGTCTTTCTAAGGGTTTATAATCTTAAGATGCAAGCTGATCCTTGAGATGAGCATTAAAAATTTCTTTTGAAACACTTGGTGAAATATATGTGTATATTGATATGTAGCTATGTTTAAATGCATAACTGCATAAGAGTAGTAGTTGAATATTCAAGTATATAAAATGTATATTTTTAGGTTTTCTAAAACATATGCAGACATAATTTTAGATGGATTTGTGCATAAATGTTTACATGATTGGTTTTAAAAAGAAAAGAGTAAAATAACATGTTGCTTTAGTTGTAGAAGGCAAACCATCTTCCTAATTGAATTTCATACATTTTAGTGACAATTAAGTTCTATATGCTATTTCTTTTTCTCGGCTTCAACAAAAAATAAGGGGGAGGGGGGGAGGGGGGAGGGGGGAGGGGCGAGGGGGGAGGGTGGGTGTACCTAAAGAAGTCATCACTACAATCATGATTTAAGATATTAATCACTACAGTCATGATTTAAGATATTAATGGTTATTTGACATGGTTATGAAGGTATCGCCTAGTTGAGAAAGCAACAACCAAATTGCAAGGAGATGCCATGCCTTGGTGATACACGCAAGTATACACGGTCAATCAATTAATATAGAGATAAGAAGGTTGTCGAATTTACAGAGAACAAGTACCAATAACTATTCTAATTATCAAATTATTACCAATTTAATTTTGCTTAAACGGTCACCCAAGTTGATTTTGAAAATAAATTAATTTAAAACTAAAATTAAGCAAAACTAACAAGAATTATTCACCAGATGTTTAAAGGCTAGGGATACAATTTCCCCAATTGTTGCAATAATTGCTTTACCCTATTTCCACTTTATTAATCTAATGAGTTGTGAACTAGAATTGTCTATCAATTTATTAACATCTTTCAATGATTAACAAAAAGACCTATTCCAATTATTTTGCTATTTTCATGCAAGACACTTAATAGGTTCATTAAGCACCAACTCCTAATTAAGTTACGCATGACATACAAGTATTCTCATCTTATACACTGTTATGTTATTCTAAGAAGAATCAACAAATTCATGCGTTATTATACCCAGCTCTTATATTGGATTTCCTCTTTCAATTCCATCCAAGATATCGAATTAATTGTTGGCCAAACAATTAATAAATTAAGCACAAAATATAATAACCAACTCAATATGGTCAACAAGTGAAAATAATGATAATTAAATTATTGCATTGAAAAAGGTTCCATTTTATCCCTAATTAGCAAATTAGTTCATCATCCCCATAAAAGCCATCTTATCAAAAATAAATATCCCAAGTACTGATAATGAATTAAGGAGAAGAAGAAAAATATTCTATTGAGAATCTCTAGTCTCTGTAGCTTCAATCTCTGCCTCTTCGTGTCTCAAATTGAATCTCCAAGTCTTAAGCCACTACTTTTTCCAACTAGGGTTTATATCTAATGAATAATATCATCTCTTAATCTAATATGATCTATTTATATCATTTCTATCAAATCCTAAAACTCCAAGGAATTGTGATTCAAATGTGCTGAAATCCACAAACTTTGCTAACCTAGCCCCGACCTGGCGCTGCCGCGCCAAGCCCAAAACTCCTCTAGTAATTCTCTAGAAAGGCAGCGCTGCAGTGCCAATTCCTTTGCATTCCCGGCGCTGCCGCGCCAAATGATCAGAATTCTCACTGCTGCTTTGTTGGACTCCTTTTTCCTTGCTTTCTTACTCCTTTGCTTCCAACTCCAAATCCCATGCTAGGTATCCTACAAAAACACACAAATGCAACCAAAAGTAACCACAACACTTGAAAATAACAACAGATTAAAGCCTAAATGTACCTAATTCGTAGGTATGAAACATACTCATCAAATATCCCCAAACTTAATCAATTAATTGTCCTTAAGCAAAACACAACAAAAATGCAAATTCTAACATTCCTATCTACGAATTAAGCAATGAATCCATATGTTATCAAATACTTAGCCTCAAAACTCACAATGCATACTCAAAGCAAATATCAAAACAATGTCATGATGATAGTTCGACATTTCATTAGTTTGTGCATGCTTTTGATTCTAATGTGTGTGTGTCCCACTTGTTCTAACCAATCACAACTCAACATAATCCACATAATTAATTTTCTAATGACAAATTTCAATTTCAACTTTCGACTTCACTATCATACCAAATCCAGATAATTGAAATAACACATTCAAGCTAAGGGATACCAAGTTATTTTAAGCACCAAGCATATTATCAACTTTTTTAAATGACAAGAGAGTGCGTTTTACGCTCCATCTCGCTAATTATTTTCTATCTGACATGTGCAATGCTCAACTCTCTTAGGTTTTTCAAAGTTATCCTTTTAGCAAATTTTCGGTCAACGACTCCCAATGATTTTAGAGCACTGGGTGTAGACACCCCTAGGGCTTACTTGCCCGAGTAACAGAAGCTACAAAGTTGAACTAAGCCATGCCCGAGTAACAGAGGCTTCAAAGTTGAACTAAGCCAATTTTTATTCATTATCGATACATTTTTTTCCCCTTCAATTTTTCATATATATATATATATATATATATATATATATATATATATTATATATATGCTTAATGAATTCCTCCAAATTTGAATGATTATCTAGATTTCACTATCAATGATATGCCAACCAAGTTGCAACAATTTTCCACGAAATTCACCCAAGTAGTTAACCACATAAATCCTTACCAAATCTAAATCAATCAAAACAGGTGGATATGTGTTCATTAAACCTAACGAATCTCAAACAAGCTTCAACTAACTACTACATCAACTAAACACATACCATGCTCATCAATAACCTTGAGTTAACAGTTCCATAATCTCCATTATTATCATTGGCCATATTAAATAACATTCAACTCATTACTTAATTCAAGCAGTCTACATGCTCATGCAACCTAACCTAGACACATATATGACTCACATGCAATTAATTATAACATCTCAAGCAAACAAGATGAACTATTAACATGTCTACTAGCATATGCAAAACAATCTAAAATGCCCCCAAATTTAAATTACACAATACCCTCATTGGAAAGTAAAGAAAAGATCTAGAATTGAGGACTTCCCTGATCCGAAGAAGTAATCTCCTCATCAGGCGAATCTTGTGGCGGATAAGTGGGGATGTCACCATACACAGGAAATTGGACTTGGGTACTGGTATTAGCACTGAAAATCCCTAACAATGTAGATGCAAGCTGAGTATTAAAAGCCATCATGGCGTCCATCCGCTGAGCTAAAGCTGTTTGTTCATCCTACGATCCTGTTGATCTAGCCGTCGGTGCAATGTTTGAATGGAGGCATCAAAATCAGAGGGATCCGTTGACGTGGGCTCATCTTGTTATTCTTGCATATCAGGCGGCGCGTTAAACTGTTGCTCATTCAGAATAAAACCTTCCCCACGCGGATGGGACTTGCCTCCTTCCCAAGCCTTATATCTGACGATTGTGGCATGATCATTTACTAACATTGGGGATTGGTGCAGTTCGTCCGGGCTCCACTGGACTCCTGCTTGCCTATATAATCCAGTAATCAACGACGCATAAGTCAATGCCCCAATAGTGCTCCCCTTTAAAGTTTTGGTAATGGACTCTCTATGGTCATACCAACATCAACCGGCGCACCAGTCATAATGGCGTACAACAACAAAGCACGATACTTTGTCACTGCATTTTGATGCCTTGTTGGCATCAAAGTAGCACAAATAAAGTTGTACCATGCTTTTGCATACCTACTCAATGCCATATGTGGGAAACTTACTTTCTCTGTAGTACCTTGCTTCAAAGTCCACTTTGTTCCCGGTTTCCCTAACTGATAGAGCACTGAGTTCAAACTATAGTTTTTCAGGTCTGTGACTCAGATAGTGGCTATCATCCCTTGGTGTAGGAAAATTGTAGTAAGCGTTGATAGCATTTCGGCTGAATTCAGCGACCTTCCCCTCACCTGAACCACATCGTTGTCTGAATCACGTGCATTAGCATAAAATTCTTTAACTACGTTGATCACTGCTACACACCAGGTTGCACGGCTAAATCAAACCAACCACGCTTTGCAATCATGACTGCTATCTTCCCATCCTGTGTGTCAGCTGGGCAAAGCCCTCGTTTCAAAACAAATGTTTTTCCTAACAGCGCACCATGGTAGAAATCCATTGCTTCAATACTAGTGAACTTATCATGGTCGTAGGTGCGAGTTGCCCTTAAATTTTCACCACGTGACCGCTTGGGTGCCATTAATACCAAATCACATAATAAACCACAACAAAGTACTAGTACAGACTTCCACAACACCACTGTAGCAAGAAAACTTCCCAATACACTCTAACTATTAGTTGGGTAAATTTAGCAAACAATTGGCGTGCAATTCAATTTTTCACCCTTCTAACCTTGGTTCACTATGTAATAACCACAAATGGAGTGCAATTTAACCCACTAAAACAAGTAAACTCATACAAATCATTCTTTTAAATCCATATCGCAAACATTGCAGTTAATCTCCCCCAATTTTACACAGTTACACCCAAATTCAGTAAACCCTTCTTGCAATTTGAAATAAACTTACTTAAATCGGAGAAAACCTTGATGTAGTACTAATAATTGATGAGGTTGCTTGCCCCGAACTCGTGATTTGGATTGGCCGAACTTTCTCTCCTTTATGGGTTGAACGGTTTTTGTAGAGAGAATCGTGTGGATGATTCTCAAAGATGGGATTGTGGAGTGGATTGGGAAAGGAATTAGGGAGCTTCGGGTGTTTCGAGATTGATTTGGAAAGGGAATTTGAAGATTTGGGGAAGAAAGATTTCGAAATAACAAAGGATTTGGAATGGATTCGAAATTGATAGGGTTTAGGGAAGTTTTTTGTTTGTAGAAGAAGAGTTTGAATTGGAAAAGGAGAAGAGTGGAGGTTTCTAATCCCGTTTGGGTCTCTTTTCTGGGCGTGTCAGATATGCACCCATGGTTAAAGCTGCTTCTGGCGCTGCTGCGCTTTCTTCCAGGGTTTTTGCTATTTTGTTGCGAGACTAGCGCTGCCGCGCCAAGTTGCTTCATATCTGGGGCGCTGTTGTGCCAACCATCCCGAACTAGAGTTTGTTTTTTCAGTAAGGGTAGCACTGCCGCGTTGCTGTGCCAATCATGTAGAAAATTGTTCTCCTTCCTTGGATGCGCTCAATCCTTGAAATATCTGAAAATTATAAAATTAACTATGTTAAGACGTTAAAAAGCACTTTAAAAACTATTAAATTGATATGAATGTCTAAGAAATAAAATGAAACGAAATTAAAAAATGATTGGGTTGCCTCCCAATGAGCGCTTGTTTTAGAGTCGTCAGCCCGACTTTGTTCCTCTTATCAGTTTGAATCCGCGAGTGATCGAGGTCTTTTCACGGTCTACAACTCCGCCCATGTAATGCTTAAGTCTTTGGCCATTGACTTTAAAGGATTGTTGAGTGGTTAAATCGTGGACTTCTGCAGCTCCATATGGGAAGACTTTGGTAATCGTGAATGGTCCGGACCACCTTGATTTCAATTTACCCGGGAATAGCTTAAGTCTTGAGTTGAATAACAACAGATTGACCTAGTTCGAAAAAGCGCTTGATGATTTACTTATCATGCCATTTTTTGGTCTTTTCTTTGTATAACTTGGCATTTTTCATAGGCTTGCACTCGGAATTCATCCAGTTCATTCAATTGTAAGAGCCTCTTTTCACTTGCTGCTTCTAAATCAAGATTAAGTTTCTTCACTGCCCAATAGGCTTTGTGTTCCAATTCGACTGGTAGATGACATGCTTTTCCGTACACCAGACGATAAGGAGACATTCCTATTGGGGTTTTGTAAGCGGTGCGATACGCCCACAATGCCTCGTCAAGTTTGCTCGGCCAATCTTTTCGCGATGGATTAACAATCTTTTCTAGGATTTTTTTAACTTCCCTGTTTGTGATTTCAGCTTGCCCGTTTGTTTGAGGATGGTAGCCCGTAGTAACCTTATGTCGAACTCCATACTTTGCAAGAAGAGCCGCGAAGAACTTGTTACAGAAGTGGGTCCCTTCATCGCTAATTATGGCTCTTGGTGTTCCAAACCTTGTAAAAATATTCTTTCATAGAAAATTTAGAACCACCTTGGCATCATTGGTTGGTAGAGCCACTGCTTCCACCCATTTGGAGACATAATCCACAACAACTAAGATGCATTTATTGTTGTAGGATGACGAAAACGGCCCCATGAAGTCGATGCCCCATACATCGAATATCTCTACTTCAAGCATGGTATTTAGTGCCATCTCATGACGACTAGTGTTGTTCCCAACCCGTTGGCACCTATCACATCTTTTGATGAATTCATGAGCATCTTTGAAAGTTTAGGCAACAGAATCCGGATTAGAGGACCTTTGCAGCTGTCTGATCACCCCCATAGTGTCCGTCATATAAAGAAGAGTGGCAATGTTGTAAGATTCCTTTGATTTCTTCCTTAGCCACACATCTCCGAACCATCTGATCAGCACATTGTTTGAAAAGGAATGGCTCATCCCACATGTATTGCGTGACCTCGTGCAAAAATCGTTTCTTTGGTTGATAACTGATGTCATACGACAATATTCCACTAACGATGTAGTTCACATAGTCGGCGTACCTCGGGGCTTCCGTTGCCACATAGAATAACAGCTCATCCAGAAAAGATTCATTTATCACGACCTTATCTTCTCCCTGCTGTTGTGAATTTTTCAATCTAGACAGGTGGTCAGCTACTTGATTCTCGATTTCTTTCCTATCTCGAATCTCCAAATCAAATTCCTATAGCAGAAGGATCCAACGAATGAGCCTTGGTTTGGCATCCTTCTAAGAGATGAGATATTTAATTGCCGAATGATCTGTAAATACAACCACTTTCGTTCCAATCAAGTAACCTGGAATTTATCAAACGCGAAAACCACTGCAAGTAGCTCTTTTTCTGTGGTGATATAACTCATTTGCGCATCCGTCAAAGTTTTACTAGCGTAATAGGTAGTATGAAACACTTTTTCCTTATGCTGGCCTAAAACTGCTCTCACCGCATAGTCGCTTGCATCACACATAAGCTCGAATGGAAGTCTCCAATCTGGTGCAATGATTACCGGAGTTGTTATAAGCTTCTTCTTTAAAACCTCAAAAGCCTCGAGACATTCTGAATCAAATCTAAATGGGACATCATTCTCAAGTAAACTACACAACAACTTTGTGATATTTGAAAAATCCTTAATGAACCGTCGGTAGAATCTCGCATGACCCAAGAAATTGCATATTCCCTTCACAGATGTTGGAGGTGGTAATTTTTCAGTTGTTTCAATTTTTTCTTTGTTCACCTCTATTCCATTCGCCGATACTCTAATGCTGGGATGATCCCCCTTGCACCATAAAATGACATTTTTCCCAATTAAGGACCAAATTGGTTTCAACACATCTTTTCAATACGAAGATCAGATTTTCTAGCACAAATCAAAACTGTCCCTTAACACAGAAAAATTGTCCATGAACACTTCTAAATTATGCTCTACCATATCAGAAAAGATTGCCATCATGCAATGTTGAAAAGTGGCCGGTGCATTGCATAACCTGAAAGACATTCGTCGAAACGCTAACGTCCCATATGGACATGTAAAAGTTGTCTTTTCTTAGTCTTCGGGGGCTATAGCTTTCTGGTTGTACCCCGAGTAACCATCCAATAAACAATATAATTGATGATCTGCCAACCTATCAAGCATCTGATCAATAAATGACAAGGGAAAGTGATCCTTGCGAGTTGCCTTATTCAATTTCCTGTAATCCATGCATACCCGCCAGCCGGTCATTGTCCTCGTCGGGATCAATTCGTTGTTCTCGTTCGCTACTACTATCATGCCACCCATCTTTGTTACACACTGCACCAGGCTAACCCATGAGCTATCTGATATGGGATAGATGATACCCGCATCCAACCACTTAATGATTTCTTTCTTCACTACTTCTTTCATTATAGGATTCAACCTGCGTTGTTCTTCAACTACTGGCCGAGCATCTTCTTCTAGCAAAATTTTATGCATACAAAACGAGAGACGGATTCCCTTAATATCCGCTATTGACTAGCCAATTGCAGTTTTAAATTCCCGCAACACTCACAATAATTTCTCCTTTTGTGACTCGTTAAGTGATGCTAAGATGATGACTGGCAAAGTAGAGGACTCATGTAGATAAGCGTATCGCAGATGATTTGGCAATTGTTTCAACTCCAAGACTGGTGGTTCTTCTATAGATGTCTTTGTCTTGGAAGATGGCTTCTCAGCTCTATCCAAAGATTCGAATCGCTTTCCAAACGGAACATACAAGATAGATGCATTCAACATGTTCAAATACTTTGATGGGAAAATCTGTTGCATGTGAACTAACCATTTGTTTCAAGTGGATCCGTGTGTAAACTTACTTTAGAAACTTCATCCACTTCTAACTCCACCCAGTCATGTCAAAAGCATTCTTCTGTCTCTTTTGGAAATTTCATTGCCTTGAACACACTGAAAGTGACTTTTTGATCTTGAACCCTCATCGTGAGTTCCCCTCTTTGCACATCTATCAAGGTTCTCCCCGTCGCTAAGAATGGACGTCCAAGGATGATCAGAATCTCTTTATCTTCCTCAAAAGTCTAATATTATGAAATCTGTCGGAAAGATAAACTTTTCAACTTTAACTAGTATATCCTCCACTATTCCCCGTGGATAAGTTAATGACCGATTCGCTAATTAGAGTGATATTGTTAGGCCTCACTTCCGATAAACCCAATTGTAGATAGATCGACAACGACATCAAATTAATACTTGCCCCAAATCACATAATGCTTTACCGAAAAACTTATCCCCGATAGTGCAAGGTATTGTGAAACTACCTGGATCTCTGAGCTTAGGTGGTAGTTTTTCTGTAAGATTGCACTACACTCCTCCGTGAGTGCAATTGTCTCAAAGTCTTCAAGTTTTCTTTTTCTAGTCAAAATTTCCTAAATAAACTTTGCATAACTTAGCATTTGTTGTATGGCATCTGCAAACAGGATATTAATTTGTAGCTTTTTGATCACATCTAAAAATTTCGAAAACTGCTTTGCTTCTTTTGCCTTGTGGAGTCTCTGTGGGAAGGGGACTGGTGGTACATATGAGCTTAGCTTAACCCCTTCAGATATCTCAACAGTTTTCCCTATGCTCTTTTTCTTTTCAGATTCCTCTTCCTCTTGTACTGCTTGTTCCACATTGCTTTCCTCATTGTGCAGTGGATTCGATTTTTCCTTCGTAAGATCCTCTAGATCTTTCCCATTTCTCAAGTTAATAGCCTTACAATGCTCCTTTCCATCCCTCAAATTTGTTTCTATCGCTTGGTAATGCTCCCTGAGGACGAGTGTTCAACGCATATGTCATCTGCCCAATCTGATTCTCTATATTTCTCAGTGTCACATCATGATTGTTTTTCCACATCTCATTCTCTTTAATGTACTTTATCAAAAGCTCCTCAAGTTCTTGTTTCTTTTCCTATTGTGGGGGTTGTTATCTGGCCTGAAATCCAGGTGGTGCTACTGGTCGTGGTGCTTGATTATCTCGCCACGAAAAGTTTGGGTGATTCCTCTACCCTGGATTATAATTGTTTGAATTTACCCCATACTGCTGCTTATTATTAAAATTCCCCACAAATTGCACTGATTATGTACTAATGGCACATTGCTTCGATGGATGATTCCTTGCACATAACTCACATATTACTTCCACTTTTTGAACATTCTGTATCCCAAGTGTGTCAATCTTCTTTGTCAAGGCGGAAGTTTGAGTTATTTGTGCAGAAAACGCCATCATTGTGTCTAATTCTAGTACCCCTGCAGTTTTCGGTTGAGTCATCCGTGCTATAGGCCATTGATAGTTATTGGCTGTCATATTTTTCGACAAATTGTATGCCTCCTCACAATTTTTAGCCATCAATGCTTTGCCTGCTGCTGCATCTATACTCGTCCTTATCTGACTGTTCAGACCATTGTAGAAGGTTTGGACCTGAAGCAACTTGAGAATCCCATGATGTGAACATATGCGTAGTAGATCTTTGAACCTCTCTTAAGCTTCATACAACGATTCTGAATCTAACTGACTGAACGAAGTGATATCGTTCCTCATTTTTGCCATCTTTGCTGGTGGAAAGAATTTGGCAAGGAACTTTTGCGCCAAATCATTCCATGTAATGATGAACCCTAGTGGCAATGAATGTAACCAGCTCTTGGCTTTATCTCTCAACGTAAATGGGAATAGCCTCAATCTTATCGCATCCTCTAACACCCCATTATATCTGAATGTATCGCATATTTTCAAGAAGCCGACAAGATGATCGTTGGGATCATCATTTGGTAATCCCCCGAACTGAACCGAAATTTGGATCATGTGAATTGTACCTTGATCTCAAAACTAGTAGATGTAATTGCAGGCCTGATAATACTTGACTGAATCTCTGTCACTTTCGACATAGCGTAATTCTGCAGCGACTTCTGTTCTTCCTCAGCCATTCTTTTCTGATTTTCTACGGTAACCTGATTGAAGTTTATTTTCCTTCGGAATGAACGTTCAATTTCGTTGTCATAAGGAACTAATTCCAGACCCTTGGATTGCGTGTGCATACACAACTAGAATTACCCCGGTGAACACGAAATTCTTGGATCCTCATTTAAACAGACTCAAAACGAAATAATTATTAGAACCGTTCCCCAGCAACGGCGCCAAAAACTTGTTGTCCGTTTTATATAGTGACAATTCGCGCAAGTATACACGGTCAATCAAGTAATATAGAGATAAGAAGGTTATCGAATCTATAGAGAACAAGTATCAATAACTATTCTAATTATCAAATTATTACCAATTTAATTTTACTTAAACGGTCACCCAAGTTGATTTTGAGAATAAATTAATTTAAAACTAAAATTAAGCAAAACTAACAAGAATTATTCACCAAATGTTTAAAGGCTAGGGATTCAATTTCCCCAATTATTGCAATAATTGCTTTACCCTATTTCCACTTTATTAATCTAATGAGTTGTTAACTAGGATTACCTATCAATTTATTAACATCTTTCAATGATTAACAAAAAGACATATTTCAGTTATTTTGCTATTTTCATGCAAGACACTTAAAATAGATTCATTATAAGCACAAACTCCTAATCAAGTTACGCATGCATACAAGTATTCTCATCTTATACACTTATGTTATTCTAAGAAGAATCAACAAATGCGTTATTATACTCAGATCTTATCTTGGATTTCCTCTTTCAATTCCATCCAAGATATCAAATTAACTGTTGGCCAAACAATTAATAAATTAAGCACAAAATATAATAACCAACTTAATATGATCAATAAGTGAAAATAATGATAATTAAATTATTGCATTGCAAAAGGTTCCATTGTATCCCTAATTAGCAAATTAGTTCATCATCCCCATAAAAACCATCTTATCAAAAATAAACAACATCCCAAGTGCAGATAATGAATTAAGGAGAAGAAAAAAAAACATTCTATTGAGAATCTCCAGTCTCTGTAGCTTCAATCTCTGCCTCTTCGTGTCTCAAATTGAATCTCCAAGTCTTGAGCCACCACTTTTTCCAATTAGGGTTTATATTTAATGAATAATATCATCTCTTAATCATCTAATATGATCTATTTATATCCTTTCTATCAAATCCTAAAACTCCAAGGAATTGTGATCCAAATCTGCTTCAAAATCTGCTGAAATCCACAAACTTTACTGACCTGGCCTCGACCTGGCGTTGCCGCGCCAAGCCCAAAACTCCTCTAGTAATTCTTTGGAAAGGTAGCGCTGCAGCGCAAATTCCTTTGCATTCCTAGCACTGTCGCGCCAGATGATCAGAATTCCCACTGCTGCTTTTTTTGACTCCTTTTTCCTTGCTTTCTTACTCCTTTACCTCCAACTCCAAATCTCATGCTAGGTATCCTAAGAAAACAAACAAATGCAACCAAAAGTAACCACAACACTTGAAAATAACAACAAATTAAAGCCTAAATGCACTTAATTCGTAGGTATGAAATCTACTCATTAGACTGCCACTGAGGCAAGCATCTTTGTTGATCAGATGTCGTGTTGGATCGCCTATGCGTTGCCTTGGATGGCTTCATACAAAGGCGTACTTCTAGAGAAATAGCCAAACATAGTCTACCAGAGCCTAGATCTACGCAATAGGCCGCTGGAAAGAAAGGAAAACACATGGAAAGAAATCTCTTGGAAATAAAAAAAGAGACTATAAAAGAACTATAATCAAGTAGAAAATGATGTTTTTGCTCCATGGTAGATGTGTTTAACTACAATCATGAGAATATAAAATTAAAGTAGATCTCTCAGTTTGACTATATTAAATATGTTGTAGTTGAAATCTGGACTACTAATGGACTTTGAATAAGGCTTGTTACTTGAAGTTTGAAAGAGGAAGCCGAATTCTTAAAGAAGCTTGTTGAAGAATGTTACGTGCCCAAATTTATTAGAATTTGTAAATTGTTATTATTTTTTAATTAAGTAACTTATTTAAATTAGAAGTTGAAATAGTCCTAGTTTTTATAGAGTAGTAGGGTTAATGATTTCCTATGTACATGGTGGAGAAGTGGGCATATCTTAGTGGTAGGGAATTTAGTGTAGTGGGTATTTCATTGTAATAGCTATATGTAATTATGTATGTAATCAGTTCTCTTGAAAGGGGAATGAAGTATTTATAAAACAAAGCTGAGGTTTTATCAATGGAGGTTTGATTCTTCTCGAAGTGAATCATCGGTGGTATTACATCCCTCGAAGCGGGTTTTCTCTCTTAATTCACTTTTATTTTTTCTTTTAGAAAATGGGCACACAACAATTGGTATCAGAACCTAATCTTGACAACTGTGGAGATGAGCAATGACAAGCCATTCACAAGGTCTTCAACGAAATCTTAAAAAAATTGGATCGCTTAATTGGGTTGGCTAATGAGGCGGAGGAGAAGACTATGAAGGGAAAAAAAAAGACCATATTTTACTAGTGCAGCAAAATAAAAAAGAAAAGCTTCAAGAGAGCATAAAAATTCAGAACAAAATTTTTGAATGCCGTTGCAATTGATTCAAGTTATATTGATGTTGTTAACTACATGCAAAAATAGTAATGTTTGGAGCATCTTGACTACAATTGCAACACTTCATAATATTGTAGATAATGATTTTACTCTCAATGTTACATTTGTATATCTCTACAAAGACATGGAAGGGGGATGGTCTCCACCATTAAAGTCTTATATGCAAACTTTGAGGACAATTTATTTTGAAGGAAGATGGAATGTTATGTGCCTAAATTTATTAGAATTTCTAAACTGTTATTATTTTTTGATTATGTAACTTATTTAATATAGAAGTTAAAATAGACCTAGTTTTTATAGAGTAGTGGGGTTTGTGATTTCCTAAACTTAGATGGAGTAGTGAGTATATCTTAGTGGTATGGAATTTAGTTTAGTGGGTCTTTCATTGTAATGGCTTTGTATATGTAATCCGTTCTCTTGAAAGGGGGATGAAGTATTTTGTAGAACAAAGTTGAGGATTTATCAATGGAGGTTTGATTCTCCACGAATTGAATCATTGCAGTATTCCACCCCCCTCGAAGCGGGTTCTCTCTCGTAGTTCTCTTTTATTTTTGCTTTTAGAAAATGGGCACACAACAGAGAAGTGCAACTATTTTTACTGAAACACAATGTTCTAAAAGGCGCTAGGCGGGAGGCCGCCGGCCGGGGGCCTAGGCATGATTTTTTTATTTGAAGTCAATTTTAATATTTTATCTTACATTTATCCAAACAAAACAATAATATAAAGCAAAACAATCTATAATAAAGATAATAAAGGCCTTTGCTTAAAGTTCAAACACATATCCATATTGCCAAGGTCAAAGTTCAAACGCAAACATGCAATTGTTGAAAGTTCAAACATATCTTTAACGTATTAGTTTTATTCATAAACAAGATTGCTATTAAATAATAAAATTTAAAATTCAAGAATTCAATTCAATATTAAAACTTAAGAAATTAAACATAAATTTAAGAATTATATTGAATTAAACTAAATATTACAAATGTATCATCATTTATATAATTTGAAGTTGGTACAAGTTCAAAAAATTACAACTATAATAAAATTATCCATTTTGACTTGATATTGTTCACTTCTTGTTGTGATTTGATATGTTACAACATGCATTATGAATATGGTAAATCATTAGAAAAATAAATATATCAAGATCTGGTTTGGGTAGTTATTAAAATAAATAAAAAACTCTCCGCCTAGACTCCACCTAGCTCGCCTACACCCCGCCTAATTTGTTGGAGGGATTTTTTTGCCGCCTTGGGCCTGAGTGAGGCGCCGGGGGGGCTAGAGCCTAGGCGGGGCGCCAAGGGGGGCCTAGCGCCTAGGCGGACCTAGGCGGGGATTTTTAGAACACTGCTAAAACAAATTATTCATTACTTTAATTTATTGTTCCAAGCTGCACGTATTCTATGTTGCGGGAAAGCCATATTTTATCCCAAAGTTAGATAGATACAATATCTTACTGAGCATGATGCCAGTAGACAGAAGGTTTTTAATTTTTTGTTGATGTATTTTTATCTAAGAACATGAAACAAGGTTTTCTGTCATTTAGCACGTGTTTCTCAAACAATGAGAATTTATTCGGAGAACTAAAGTGCTTGGAATTTTCTGAAAGTCCTTAGGAGGCAAGTGGTAATCTTTGTGTCAAGTCTTGTTGACAATTTCACTTGTTTATATAATGTAACAAAATTCTTTGAAATCTTAAAATATCATGAATTGAATGTAATCAGCTGAAACATTAAACGAACAATTTGTTTTAATTATGATTACAGAATAGAGCTGGGAATATCAACATGGTTCTTGAAAACTTATCTCCAGTTCTTCCTATTGGAGGAAAATCGGCTTCAAATTTTACTAGATGTTTGTTAGAACGTATTCTACAAGCATATGGACTATTTTGGCAGCTGCTTCACTGATTCGAATCTCACTCGGTGAGATTAACTAACTTTTGAGTTGGTTATGCAAATAAATGAATTCAACAGAACAATGAACAAATTTGATGCGTAATGGGTCATGAAGAAATAGAAATTGCAGGAAATTTTTTTACAAGTTGTTTTTAATTATTATTTAGAGATAAATATTTGGAACTAGTAATTATTTTTAATATAGTTAGTAGGTTATTTTAGATTGGTTGTAGGGGTTCGTTTCCACTGTAAATTAGGTTACCTTATAATTAGGGTTTTCTGTTCTATCTAAACATATATATGTAATCCATGGTTGAAAATCATCCGAGTTGAATACTTGAATATATTAATTTGAGGATTTGTGCCGTTATGTATGTTCGATCCATTCCGTGCGTGGATAGATTTCCCTTTTATCCTTCTTTCTTCCTCCTTTATTCAGTGTTCTAAAGATCCCCGCTAAGGTCTACTTAATCCCTGCCTAGGCGCTAGGCGGGTCCTCTACTGTCTTGATTGGTTGGGCGCCTAGGCCCTTGCCTAGACAGAACCATACCTCTACTTTGAAGCTCTACAATACTTGAAATGAAAATTTTATGCCTTAAAAGATTGTTTTGTTTTTGTTGGTAATTTTCCATGTAAATTTTTTTAAAAATTAGATCTACTATATGCTTTGTATAGTATAACAAATATGTATGATAAAAACATAAATAAATGAGACCACCTAAGAAAACACCTAATTTGCCTAGGAAAACACTTAGGCGGCCGCCTGGTCCGTCTAACGACCTTTAAAACATTGCCTTTATTCTATCCCTAAACTTTTCCTGACCTTGTCATCAAACTCGGTAGCTATAATGAAGGATTAGGAATTAAGTTATGTGAGACTTGGAGAAAAGGCTAGAGAGCAAAAGGTAATGGACCAAGTGATTTTCTGTTTCATATTCAAGATGAAGTCACACATTACATGCTCAATCTACTTATACTAGGATAAGGGTATATGCTGTGGTTGACCACTGACATAAACTTAGCTAAAATGCACCCAAATAACTAACTGTTACTACTAGTGCTAGAATCTTCTAAACTAATAAAGCAGCTCCAAATTTTATTTGAATTGCCTTAAGGCCCTTGGCCGTACACGTATAACATTATCTGTATACCAAGAGAAACTAAAAGTCTTAATGATAATCAATCTTTATACAGCCGACAGGTTGAACTTCAACTTAATTGCTTCTAAAGCCTAGATAATCTTTATTTTAACCTGTTTGTATATGTCATAATGATCTTTATCCTATATCATTTCCATAATATACTAATATGTAACTAGGGGCCAATTTATTGTTTGGTATTACCCGAGTTCTACCCATCTTGATTATTATATGATTACATTTATAATGTGATTAGCTGTTGGTAATGAGTCTGTGATGGTGTTGCCGCTATGGGTGCTACAAGTAAGAAGCATAGGGCTCATTACACATAAGTAATCAAATTAGCTTGGAACAATATTCGTCTTTGGCCTTTTAATCCTGTCTAATGTCTAAATAGGAAAGCTGATTTGAATCTTTTTAATTGTTTGTGAATTTTACTTTGTTGGTTTTAGTATCAATTATTCTATAAAAACATGAATAAATATCGGCTGTACTAAACTTTTTGGAGAAATTACTAGTGTGGAAATTATATGAACTTTCTTTTTCCTTTTGTTGTCAAATATGCCATGCTTTTGCACAGATCATGTCTGCGTACATGTGTATATTTTATTCACATTGTAATTCTACTTATCGTTGATCATGTGCTACTTTCTAATCAAAAGGTTGTTTCTGCAGATTGCTATGACTATGAGCTCTTGTAAACTGGCACTTAAAGAATTAGATCATTGGATGACGCCGCAAAAGGTGATTGCTGTTGCTACCACTCTCCTGGTTAAGAACAAAGATATATGATGCTCTTTCTGCAAGGATTCTAGATTTAAGTATTAATCATCATTGGTAAGTATTTATTTTCAGGCAGAAACTTCAGTCACAACATATCCATCCTCAGCAGAAATTGTGTCAGAACCTTTAGGAGTCGTTCTGATCATTTCAACTTGGAACTATCCTTTCTGTAAGTTGAATAATTCTGCCATAATTTATATATATACTGAAACTGAGCTGAACTGGCTTGCTTTTTTGTTGTTCTAAGAATAATTAAAAAGATAATATTCTTAGAAGTGTTTTAACCAAAAAAATAAAATAAAATAAAAATCAACATGCTCCCATTTATTCCATATCTTTGCTAACGTCTGACCTATCACAAAGAAGTAAAAATATGTTTTTCGCCATGTCTGTAAGGCGTGCCCCTTAAATTCCTACTAATTCCCTCTTTTTGGTGGAATGAAAACGCTTGTTCTTTTATGATGTACCCACATGTTACATTATTATACGTGGAATGGTTACATCTTGGTTTATCAGAACATTACTATACTTCTACCATAGTGCTTGGTACCAGTTTTCTTTTGGTAACAAAAAGACAAATTCTCATTCTCTAACCAATGACGTATCTATGGCCATCGCCATCCTACACTAGCAACTTAGGAACTGTTATTGGACTGTCAGACCATGGATTAGGTCTGTTATTTCTCCCTTCTAACACTAAATATCTGAAGCTCATCTAATCCTATATTCATAAGGTAGACAGACCTAATCCATGGTTTGACAGTCCAATAACAGTTCATAAGTTGCCAGTGTAGGATGGCGATGGCCATAGATACGTCATTGGTTAGAGAATGAGAACTTGCTTTTTGTGTTACCAAAAGAAAACAAGTAAGCACTATGGTAGCAGTATAGTAATGTTCTGATAAATCAAGAAGTAATCATTCCACTATAAAAGAAGAAGTAACCATTCCATGTATAATAATGTATATGTATATGTATATTGTAATTTCACTTTTTTTCCCAGGATAAGAGCATGTACATAAAGTGTCCAGTAATCACTCTATATTAGTTACTTACCATTTTTATCCCTCTTTCTGTAATTAACTTTCCTCATATCTAATCCTTTTCTTTTTGATACACTCTAATCCTTTACATCATGTATGCAGAGATTTACCCCTAAGGGGAATCTCTATCAATCAACTCAGCTATGGTATTGGTGGTCTGACTAGCTTAGTTGAGGATGTATAAGAGATATAGTTCTAATACATCTCAGATGGAAGGTAGATCAACTTATGACTCGGTGACATCTTCTCCATATAAGAGAGCTCCTTATTCATTCATATAAGCACTAGTACAGGTTCAATCTTAAGCTAGCTGTATCCTCTTGTACCCTTGGATAACGAAGCAGTAACCCTTGCACCATATAATCACTTAATGAATTAGTATGACTACGAAATAATGCTCCCCTTGAATAGAGATTAAGTCAGCTACGCAATGGAATATATTCTATGGGATCGAATTTCTATCCTGTCACTTGACCTTCAACTGGAGATAGTAGCCAAAACAGAATTAGGTGGGGGCCTTGTAATAGGTAACCACGAACACATCCTGCAAACTTTTCCTATTTTTGTTTAGTATGCATATATACTTTTGCAACAATCCCCTCGCGAGTGACATGTTTATTGCTCAGAAGTTCATGGCATTCACCGACTCTTTTCTTATTTCTTATATTTGACCATTTGCTGAAGCCTGAAGCAATGATCGAACTAATTATATAGACTAAGAGGTAGATGGTAGGAAACTTGAGAATATTAAAGGATGCTTGGGATGTCATCAGTTTTGTTGTATTTACCTTTTTTAACTCTCTCCTTTCATCTAGACCTTAACACCCTATCTTGGAGTTTTATATTGGAGAGAAACGAAAAGAAAGTTAAAGGAAAAAAACGAGTGAGGGTGTCTTGGAGTTTTTTAATAGAAGAGACAATAAGAGAAAAAAAAATGAGTGTGTCTTGGAGTTTAAGTAGCCAGAGAAAAGAAAATAAAGTGAGAGAAAACAAGGCTTATTTGGCCCAAAAGTTTTCTTCTCACTTTTGTAGTTTCACACACAGGAGACGAGATATAACAAATTTTCTATAGGCCAAGGCTTTAAATAACAATCTGCCCACCATTTTTGATTCACGCTATGTACAGTGTTCAAAAAAAGGCACTAGGCAGACCTAGTGTGACCCCAAATTCAGATACCCGTACCTCGAATATGGTGCTCCACGGTCTAACTTATATAACATGCTAATAACACATTCAGCGGAATAATTGAATAATTGAATAATTTACATTGATATAACATAAATATAACTTAATACATAACCATAATTAAGTCTTAATACATCATAAGAATTAAATTCTAACATATGAGAACAAAGCTACTCCGTAGCCTTGCCTTTGCTCTTGTCCTTTCCCGAGGTTCCACATTGTTCTGCCTTAACTGAAATGTTTAAGGAAAGCAAGAATGAGCAACAAATTTACCCAGCAAGTAATATAACAACAAGTGTGAACAAACATATATATAGCTCAAAATCTCAAAGGATATAACGATAAATGATAACTCAGGAGTTTTAAGTAAGAACGTTGTGAACAAAGAAAATATCAATAGTTCCAATTCTGTCCTTTGAATTTAACTAATGAGTCATTATAGACCGAAAGATTACTAAAAGAATTCAAAGTTTTCAACATTTCCAAGTGGATGAAATTTTTAACACTGAGTAGTCACCATGGACTAAGAACTCCTGCTAGAATTAACAATATTTCACTAATAACTCAATATAAACAAGTACAATAGGTGATTAGTCCAAAGTACCCTACGTTATGCATAACATTTAAACTTGTTGTTCGCGCACGTGTCAGTCTCCCGACAATATATAGTTTCCTCTTCTCTGAGGGTTGTTCATCTAAGCAAATTATAAGAGTCCGCACCAAAGCAATTGGTTTGGATAACTTTCTAATTCATAGATATTGGTCTAGCCAAATCAAATGGCATAAACACTTTTCTCAATAGTCGATACAGAGTCTCATCGATTTTGCACGCGGCACAAATTCGGCATATTCTGTTCATCCAGGAAGCACGAAAATGTACCGGGATCTTTGACAGCACTTTTGGTGGCCCAATCTAAAGCGAGAAGTTGCAGAGTACGTCAGTAGATGTTTTACCTGTCAACGAGTAAAAGCAGAACATCAGAGGATGAGTGGGTTACTTCAACCGCTGGAAATAACAGAGTAGAAATGGGAGCACATTACGATGGACTTCATTGTGGGACTTCCAATCACGCAGAAGGGTTACGATGCCATTTGGGTTTTTGTGGACTGACTAACGAAGACAACTCATTTTCTACAAATAAAGATCCGATTCAATCTAAATTAGTTAGCGAAGTTGTACATAAAAGAAATCGTTTCACGATATGGAGTGCCGGTGTTAATTGTCTTCGATCGAGATCCGCGTTTCACGTCAAATTTTTGGAAGAGCTTGCAAGAAAGAATGGGAACACAGTTGAGATTAAGTACTGCTTATCATCCTCAAACCGACGGGCAGAGTGAACGAATAATACAAACGCTAGAAGACACACTTAGAGCTTGCGTGATGGATTTCAAGGGGAACTGGGATGATCACTTACCCTTAGTAGAATTCATTTATAATAATAGTTACCATGCGAGTATTGGTATGCCACCGTACAAAGCTCTCTACGGAAGAAAGTGCAGAACACCGCTATGTACGGATGAGGTCGGAGAACGACGACTTTTGGGACTAGAATTAGTTCAACAAACGACATATGTGGTGACGACAATAAGAACCAAATTAGTAGCAGCTCAAGATCGGCATAAGAAATACGCAGATTTGCACCGTCAAAGTCGAGATTTTGAAGTCGGTAGTTTTGTATTTCTAAAAGTGTCTCCCTGGAAGGGGAAGTTAAGGTTTGACAAGAAAGGAAAATTGAGTTCGAGGTTCATAGGACCGTTCGAAGTATTGAAGAGAGTAGGCGAAGTGGCGTACAAGGTAGCTTTACCTCCAGAATGGAACATATCCACAACGTGTTTCATGTTTTTGTGTTGCGACTGTATAAGCCTGATTATAAGCACGTGATATCCCATGAGCCCATTCAAGTAGAAAAAAATCTGACGTATGAAGAAATTCCTGTTCGGATAATAGATAAGAATGAACAAATATTAAGAAATAAAGTTATACCTTTTGTAAAGGTAATTTGACGAAACCACAATGCTGAAGAGGCTACGTGGGAGTTATTAGATAGGATGAGGAAGGACTATCCTCATCTATTCGTATAACCTTGTACTGATTCCGAGGACGAAATCTTTATAAGGAGGGAGGATGTAATACCCATGAATTTTATAAATTATATTAGTAATAAAAATAAAGATGTTCGAATTTTTTTTGAGGACATGTATATATATGTGTCATGTAACTTAATAATTCAAATTGAATTGAATTGAATTGAGTATGAGATAATTGAAAAGCATAGTGATGATAATGATAAGCTTGGTTATAAGTAATTAAGCTCAAGTGTTAAGCCTTGTGTGGCATAATTATTTACTTAATTGGATTAATTGAGAGATGATTTAATAATGAATTGGACTACGAGATATACCCAAGCCAATGTGAATAAATTTCAAGGGTTAGGGAATGTGGTCCAAATAATTGATGTGTTAGATTAATGGTTGAAGCCCAAAAAGGAAAAGAAAATTTTATACATCTTCATATTAAATAATGGGCTGTTAGTGCTCAACAGATTTATAATAAACCCAACAAGTCTTAGACCAATATAAGCAATATTGACACCATCATGTTTCATTCGGTAAGCCCAAAGGAAACTAGCCTTAGTAAGTTGTTTCCACTTATGCAGTGTTAAAATCATATATATATATATATATATTTCGTGCAGTTGCTTGCTCTTAAGTCTTAGCTGACTTGGGCCAATGGCCTATTCCCTAAGTTGCTTAGCAATAGGTTGAATCATGAGTACTGGGTGCATGGACTGAGATGGAGTCGGTTGAAACTTTTCACCTATTTCTTATTAATCAACAGTTAATGCCAATATGTGCCTGTTCGAAGGTCTAAGTAAAGACCAGTACTCGGGTAATAGTTTTCCTATAAGTAGAGACCTCAGTTCATTTGGAGAGCTTACTGAGATTGTTAGTTCTGACAGAAAGAAAGATATTGTGATTTGAGAGATAAGAGGTAATTCAAAAAAGAGCTCTTGCAATTCAGTGAGGCAGGAGGAGTTTGAGAGGAGAACGAGACTGACAGAGCCTTGAGGTATGACCCTGTTATCTTCAGTATTATTCCTTGTTTTATCCAATTAGTTCTTTGCATCTTAAACTAGCAAACCAAATCAGACCCCTTGACCTTAAGACTGTGTTGCTAAAAGTTAGTTAAAATGTATTAATGTATGCTAGTTGTGGAAGTTGGTTCGGAAATTTGTATCATTTGGATATCTGAAATGTAAGAATGTTTTGAAACAATATGGTTGGTCATAGTACGCAGGTTATGAGGTATAATCATAATGGGTTACGAGTTTACGCAAAAAGCAGAGCTATTCTCGAATGTGTCTCAAGTGGCGGCCAATGCCGCCACTTTCGAATCATCAGCAAGACATAGCCGCTGATCCCCAGAATTTGAAAATTGTTTTGGTTGCATTCTGATCTTTTCAGTAGGCATAGTAGGATCCTTTATGCTTCAAAATATGACTGATATGTTAATCCATCTAGTTAGGCATAATATGAACTGTCCTACATAGTTTAAAATAAGTTTCCAAGTGTAAAACTATACTAACTATGAATAAATGAGTTAAATACATTTGAGCATGCGTATTAAAAGTTTGTTTAGCAGCATCGTGAGAGTTAAAGATTGTTATAGTTGGTCCTTTATGAAATGAATTCATTAAGCTTTGTTGAATAGAAACTTCAAAATAAAACTATATAGTTTGAAAGTAAAATTAAAGTAGGTGGGGGCTAGTTGCACCCCTTACTTTCCCATTCACACCCCATAATTCACCAAAAAACCCTAGGCTAATAAACACCCCATGGCGCGAACATTTGCTCAACTCCCTCCTTATATCCCCACTATTCTTCTCTCTTGCTCTCTGTTTCCTCTCTCTCCCCCACTACTACCACATTGTATCAATGGATGACGAGGATTACCAGGTCGATCCAGACTATGGAGACTTCACCGACGAAGGGATGGAGTATCCAGAAGAGATGGAGTACCCAAAACCATCCTTCATCTCCGTCTTCTCTGGTTTGAAATGACTGGTTCGCCTAGGGTTTTGTTAAAATGCCCATTGCATATTCTCATTATTGAGAGAGTTGTTTTCTTAAGGATGGAGAAGTTCAAGATGCTTACCTTTTCCACCAATTGTGAAACAACAACTGTTGAGTTCATCGATTGATGCAAGTGTTTAGTTCTTAGTTATTTAGCTTACTTTTGTTGTTGAATGCTTAGGCTTTAATGTCCAGTTCATGTAAAAACTTAATTCCCAATTCATGTAAAGGGTTTTTGATCTGTTTTTGTAGTTCTACTGTGTTTGGGGGGTGTCTTTGGTTTTTTTTATAAAAAATATGAAAAAGGAATGTACTCAGAATCATATGATTTTTAATGAGGTTTTTTAACTATAGGGTGTGAATGGGAAAATGAGGGATGCAACTAGCCCCCAGGTCAAAATGTAGCGCGACCGCGTCACATTGCAGAGTTGTCAAATTGTTTTAACTGTGGTCTAAAGTTTGAAACATGTGTATATTAATATCTTAAGCTATAATATAGGATTAAAGTGATGTTTTAAGTATTGAAACATGTATACCGTGGGAAAGGTTCAAGGCACTTCTTCGAAAATTATTTTCCAAAGAGCATGCAAAACTGAATGGAGGTTAAGTTTCTGGAGCTGAAGCAGGGGAAAATGACGGTGGCGCATTTTGCGGCAAAATTCAACGAACTCGCGCAATTTGCAACACATAAAGTAGATACGGAAGAAAGAAAAGCTCGACGTTTTGAACAAGGACTGAAGCCATAGCTGTTCAACAAGGTGTCAGTATTTCAAATCGATTCGTTTGGTATTCTTTTATTGCCAAACCTTATCTTCCCCTTCCAAGGAAACACTGTTAGAAATACAAAACTACCGACTTCAAAATCTCGGTTTTGACAGTGCAAATCTGCATATTTCTTCTGCCGATCTTTAGCTGCTACTAATCTGATTCTTATTGTCATCACCACATTTGCCGTTTATTGAACTAATTCCGGTCCCAAAAGTCGTCGTTCTCCGACCTCATCCCAACATAACGGTGTTCTGCACTTTCTTCCGTAGAGAGCTTTGTACGGTGGCATACCGATACTCGCAGGGTAACTATTATTATAAGCGAATTCTACTAAGGGTAAGTGATCATCCGAGTTTCCCTTGAAATCCATCACACAAGCTTTAAGCGTGTCTTCTAGCGTTTGTACTGTTTGTTCACTCTGCCCGTCAGTTTGAGGATGATGAGCAGTACTTAATCTCAAATGTGTTCTCATTCTTTCTTGCAAGCTCTTTCAAAAATTTGACGTGAAGCGCGGATCTTAATCGAAGACAATTGACACCGGCACTTCATGTCGCGAAACGATTTCTCTTATGTACAACTTCGCTAACTGATTTATATTAAATCGGATCTTTATTGGTAGAAAATGAGTTATCTTCGTTAGTCTATCCACAATAACCCAAATGGCATCGTAACCTTTCTGCGTGATTGGAAGTCCCACCACGAAGTCCATCGTAATGTGCTCCCATTTCCACTATGGTATTTCCAGCGGTTGAAGTAACCCACTCGGCCTCTGATGCTCTGCTTTTACTCGTTGACAGGTAAGACATCTACTGATGTACTCTGCAACTTCTCGCTTTAGACTAGGCCACCAAAAGTGCTGTCGAAGATCCTGGTATATTTTCGTGCTTCCTGGATGAACATAATATGCCGAATTATGTGCCTCGTGCAAAATCTCCTCTCTCAATTCAGTTACGGCTGACACCCACACTCGATCTTCGAATCTTTATATACCGTCCTTATCTATCCTGAATCTTTCCTCGTCATCTTCTGTTATCCTTTTCTTCATTCTCTCAAATTCTTCATGTTTCTCATGTGATTCCTTCACTTTATCCAACAGCATCGGACGAGCTCCCATTACAAATAACTTTCTTTCGGACTCTCTGGGTCCCTTTACTTCTATTTCCAGACTCCATCTCCCTTATTAGCTCCTCCTGTGTTGTCGATTTGAACAATTTCTCCCTTCATTTCCTATTTAACGCGTCAGCTACCACGTTTGCCTTTTCCGGGTGTGAAAGAATTTCCCAGTCGTAATCTTTGATTAATTCCAACCACCTTCTTTGATGCATGTTTAACTTCTTTTGTGTGAAGATATATTTCAGATTCTTGTGATCCGTATATTTCTCACATTTCTCTCCATACAGATAATGCCTCTAAATCTTCAATGCAAAAACTACTATCGCTAACTCCTATTCATAGGTAAGGTATCGCTTCTCATAATCCTTCAACTGTCGTGATGCATACGCAATGACCTTGTCATGCTGCATTAGCGCACAACCAAGATCTTTGTGTGACGCATCACTGTACACCACAAAACTTCCCATATCATCCAGTAATGATAATACAGGCGCCTCACTTAACCTCTTCCTCAACTCTCTGAAACTTTCTTCACATTTGTCTGTCCAAACGAACTTCATTGTCTTCCTCGTTAGATTGGTCAACGGGGTTGCTATCTTAGAAAAATTCTTCGATAGTACCCGACTAACCTTAAGAAACTTCTCACCTCACTCACCGCCTCCACCTTCCCAGGATCTACTGAAATTCCCTCTTGGTCTATCACGTGTCCTAAAAATTGTACCTTTTCCATCCAAAATTCACACTAAGAAAATTTTGCGTACATCTTTTCCCTTCTCAATGCTTCCAACACTACCTTCAGATGTTCGGCGTGCTCTTCCTTAGTCTTCGAATAAATCAGAATGTCGTCAATAAAAACTACTATGAATTTGTCCAAATATGGCTTGAAAACTCGATTCATCCGGTCTATAAATGTTGTTGGGGCGTTAGTCAGGCCGAATGATATTACCAAAAATTCGTAATGTCCATATCGGGTTCGGAACACCGTCTTTGGTATGTCTTTCTTTCGTACTTTCAACAGATGATAACCCATTCGTAGATCTATCTTTGAAAAATACTTTGCGCCCTTCAATTGATCAAAAAGGTCATCAATTCTCGGCAACGAATATTTATTCTTAATCGTTACTCTGTTCAACTCTCGATAGTCGATACAGAGTCTCATCGATCCATTCTTCTTCTTAATGAACAACACTGGTGCTCCCCATGGAGATACACTCGACTGAATATATCACTTATATAGTAATTCTTGAAGTTGTATCATCAATTCCTTCATTTCTACTAGCGCTATACGTCTTTAATGATAACGAATTCAATTTGTCTGTCCGGCGGAAGACCGGGCAATTCGTCAGGAAACACGTCCTTCAATTCTCGCATTACTGGTATATTCTTTATTTCTACTCCCTTTTTCTGGGTATCCACGATATAGACTAGATAACCTACACATCATTTCCTTAATAACTTCTTGGCCTGCATCATCGTAAGATCGTAAGGCAAAACAATTGTCTAAGCGATGAGTTACCATAAAACACTACCTTAGACCGGTTTGGAGTCTGAGGGTTCACATTTTTCTTCTGACAGTCGATTACCACCACATGGTCATATAACCAATCCATTCCTAGTATCACATCAAACTCTCCCAATTTTATCGAGATCAAATCTATGCTTAGCTTATGTCCCCTAATCTTTGCACAACAATTTCGGTATACGAATTCTACGGGGATTACTTCTTTATTCGCAACTTCTATATTCAAAGGATTTCCTAATCGTTTTTGGGGTAAATTTAGCTGTTTAGCAAATTCTTCAGACACAAAGGATCAGGTAGCACCCGAATGAAATAATACATAAGCATTTATATTATTGATTGTGATAATACCTGACACCACGTCCTTTGCAGCTACTGTGTCCTGGACCGTCATGTTAAATGTTTTGGCAGTTGATAGGTTGGGTTGAGCTGGTCCGCCAATCATCAACTTGTTGCTTCCTTCGTTGTTTCCTTTCTTTGGGCAGTCTTTGATTTGATGCTCTGTCGATCTGCAAGCAAAACATCCTCATATTTTCTTCGGATTTGGGCAATTTGGCGAAATATATGCCCTTCACAGCCATTATGATTATAAGCAGACGCTTCGTCCTTCCAAAGACTCCTTTATGACTCTTTCCGCATTTCGAGCACGTCTCGTCTCTTTTCTTGAATCCTTCCTGGTGACTTCCCGTCTAATTGGTGTTGGTGGTGTTATCCCACTTTGTCTTTCCCAAATTACTACCTCCACTACTGTTGTTCTTCTTCTCCCCCTGCTTTAGCTCCAGAAACTTAACCTCCATTCGGTTTTGCATGCTCTTAAGAAAATAATTTTCGAAGAACAGTTGTTTTGAACTTTTCCCACGGTATACTTCCCTCTCCAGCTCTTTGTTGATTCACCTCCCACCAGAAGTTTGCCTCACCTTTCATCATATACGTAGCGTATGCAGTCTTCTAGTCGTCTCCTGCACGAGCGATGATGAACGCTTTTTCCATTTCTTTGATCCAAAACCGAGCCTCGATAAGATCGGTAGTTCTCCTAAATTCTGGAGGTCCTACACTCTTAAAGTCTTTGAAATTGGTTATAGGAACCGCTTGGGGATTGGGGTGCATGGGTTCATTATTTCTTCCTCAAAGGGCTTCTCCTAGCAAATCTGTTAGCCGCTGCATGGGGTCTACTTGATCCCTTTCGTTATTAACTGATTCTCCTGGGGTTGATTGTCTACGTCTGGGTGGCATTTTCTGTATAACAAAGCCTCATATTATTATCTAATTATATTATTTAAATATTATTTTTAATGCAACAATTACATAACACATTTAATAAGAACGTTTATATTCATATGCCCACAATTAATACATCATACATGATCATATTGCTATAAACGTTATCACATATCCCCTAACATAACGAAAGGTGGGAATTACTAACATACTACCCCTCTAACAAGTTCAAAAGATGGGGTTTACACAAACTATCCCATGTCTTGCACAAAAAATCGGGATTTACATAATAATACATTCATATATAACTGAGACTACAAATACATAACTACTAGGTACCTAACCAATCAATCTCACCCAAGCATCCCGCGCTTTACTGCGCTCCTATACTCAAGATGTCCCATATGCGCCATCAGATCCCTACTCGTAGTGTAACGGGTCTGACCTTCCTCAGTGGGATAGTGGTACACACCATCAATCCACCTACCCATAGTTGTGTGAAATGCATAGCCTATCTTGTTCATCTTCCTCCTCTTGCACCTTACTTTGTCTTCTAAGCCCTCAGCTCTATCATGGGCATCCTCCCATAGTTCCTCAAAATGGATCCTATCCATAACCTCCAACTCTAGCTGTGTTCGAAGGGCCTCCTTCTCAACCTTTTCACTCAGCTCTCTCTGCTCTGACTGCTCTAGTCTACCTACCAGCTCCACATTCCTGGCCAAAAAACGATGTACAAGAGTCCCGAACTGTATACTCACCTCCTGACGTCCCAAAAGCTCTGCCTCTAGCTCCTGCATCTTAGCCTGCCTCTCCTGGGCCTCAGTCTCTTGCTCATGGATTCTATCACTCTGATCTAGTATGCGATCTGCATTTTCCTCTAACAGATGTCCTCGAACGAAGTGTCAACAGGGGGCACCTCTTCGGGGTCAAACATTACCTCAATCTCCTCCTCGTCATCAAATTCGGCTCGGGCTATTGCCGACACGGGTTCTACTATCAGGGTGACTCAAATACCATGTGTATATCACGAGGTTCCTCCTCCATAGCCCTATTGGGTTCTCCCATTTCTGGCATTCTACAGCCACAAACACAGAACAAACAAACAACAAACTCCATTAGTATCTCACAATAAAACATAAATTCATTATATGGAATGAAAATATATTTTATAATGCTACTAACTCTCTAAGAAAACTCTACATGAATTTATCTCCTTCTCATAGTTGTTAAGGCGCTAAGTCGAGGCGAGTCGGTGGCCGACCGCTTAAGCGACTAGTCGACTAGGCGCCCGACTAGTCGTCCATAAAGCGATGAATTATTTACAATGTGCATTTTATAAATAAATATTATATATAGCTTTCGATTCACAAGTACACTAAACATAAAAAATTACTCATAAATATATTATATATAATTAACACTACATTACTGATTCATAGACTCAAAATATATACTTAAACAAAAATAGCAAGTAGATTCATTGGTAAATTTAACTTCATAGTAAAATAAAACACTAAAATTTAAATCACTTATAAAAAAATTAAAATTAAAAGTTAAAAGATTTATTGATTATGTTAAGTTTAATTTTCATGAATAATAAATAAATAAATATGTTTATTGATTATATTAAATTTATATTTCATGAATATAAATAAATATATTATTATATAAGTGAAAAGATAAATAAATATTATACTAATATAATAAAGTATAATAATAAAACATATAATACTAATTTATTATGTTATATATATAATATTAATATTTATTTATCATGCATATAATATAATATTCATATAAACTATATATTTGTAATTTCTTCAGATATATATATATATATACTACTTAGTACAAGTAGTAGTATACACTATACCACATTCATTATTATATGCGCTTAGTGCTTTGCTTGCGTTATAACAGTGTCTCATTTACATGAATGGATGAGAATACATAGGCCACTTATTCTTTAACTAGTGGGTCCTATTCTTCAAGTTAACAAAATACCTAATGAATAAACAAAAGCCAAACAGAGCGGACCTTATCATCTTCACTAGAAGCGATTGAAGGTTGAAGCGAACCTCGGAGAGAAAGGAGTTACGACACGAGAGTCGCGACGGATTCGGCGAGAGAAAAAACAAGAAGAAAAGCATACTTGGTGTCCTATAAGTCGCCGAACTCGCTTGCCAGAGTCAGTCAAGGACTTGAGGTATTCAATACTCACCCAATTTGTCTTAATCTCTGTTTGCTCGACATAATCGATCGATCGATTGGAGTGCATCTTAATCTCTCGCTTTCTTTTTTCGTTTCTCCTCTCCGATAATTGATGAACTGAAGTTCCGAAGTGAGCGATCGATTAGGTTCAATCGATCTTTAGGTTTTTTTTTACCCAATTAAGTTTCAGGTCGGACCAAATCCACTCCGGCAAGTCGACCGCTTACCAATATAATCGTCCTAGTCGCTCGGCAATCGTCCGAGTCGGCGTCTGAGCGCTCGACTATCTAATCTCCCACTAAGTCATCCTGCCGCCTTGGAATTCTTTACTGACTTGACGCCTAGTCGTCGCCTAGGCAACGACTAGTCGACGACTTGATAAGCATGCCTTCTATTCACTAAATTTTTTCTAAGGTTATAGCCTAGAGACTCTTTCCTAAGGTTTATAACCTAAAACTTTGATACCAACCTGTGATGCCCCCAAATTCAGATACCTGTACCTCGAATCTGGTGCTCCACGATCTAACTTATACAATATGCTAATAACACATTCAGCGGAATAATAAAATAATTTACATTAATATAACATAAATATTCTCGTCTCAAATCTCGCAACCATTACTAAAACGATACATAACTTAATCCATAATATAACTTAATACATAACTATAATTAAGTCTTAATACATCATAAGAATTAAATTCTAACATAGGAGAACAAAGCTACTCCGTAAGCCTTGCCTTTGCCCTTGTCCTTTCCTGAGGTTCCACACTGTTCTGCCTTAACTGAAATGTTTAAGGAAAGCAAGAATGAGCAACAAATTTGCCCAACAAGTAATATAACAATAAGTGTGAACAGACATATATATAACTCAAAATCTCAAAGGGTATAACGATAAATGATAGCTCAGGAGTTTAAGTAAGAACATTGTGAACAAAGAAAATATCAATAGTTCCAATTCTGTCCTTTGAATTTAAATAATGAGCCATTATAGACTGAAAGATTATTAAAAGAATTCAAAGGTTTCAACATTTCCAAGTGGATGAAATTTTCAACACTGAGTATTACTATGGACCAAGAATTCCTATTAGAATTAACAGTATTTCAATGATAACTCAATATAAACAAGTACAATAAGTGATCAGCCCAAAGTATCCTACGTTATGCATAATATTTAAACATGTTCACGCGCGTGTCGGTCTCTTGGTAGTATATAATTTCCCCTTTTATGAGGGTTGTTCATCTCAACAGATTATAAGAGTCCGCACCAAAGCAATTGGTTTGGATAGTTTTCTAGTTCATAGATATTGGTCTAGCCGAATAAAATGGCATAGACATTTTTCTCAATACATTTAGGAACGATTTATAAGTCCAATGTTTGCAATAGGGTTCAAGTAATATAACTGTGATTTAAATCAAGCTTCCGAGTATAATAGTAATCTTCGTGAATTTAGATAACACAAGAATTATTCTATAAAACAATTTGCTTGTACGATCAATAAATGTACAAGTTCTGATATTTAATCAATATATATGGTTGATATAACAATAATTAGGAAACTTGCACAATATCAAAAGTTGTGTAACTTAGAAAACTTGTCTTTCGCGTAGATTACAATTTATAGCTTAACATCACCTCAGTGTCCTACATCATCATATTCATTTATATATGCATGCATTAGTTATACATACATCAACAATCATACATATCTATCATACACATGCTCAACCATGTACATTATGCACATACACTAGTCATATATTCGAGACAATCAAACCATATAGTTGCATATTCAACCTTGTTTTTGTTTTTGAAAGTTTTATTTAGAAACTTTTGAAATCTTGATTCTATATAGCCATTACATGTGTGAATACTTAAAACATCACTTTAATCTTGTATTATAGCTCAAGATATTAATAGACACATGTTTTAAGCTTTAGACCACAGTTAAAACAATTTGACAGCTCTGCAATGTGGCGCGGCCGCGCTACATTTTGACCTGGAAGTGGCGCAGCTCAACTCCAGAGCTGAGTCTTCTATTACCCATATTACTTCCTAGCATACTGGAATACTAATACATATCATATACACATGTCAAGCAGGTTTTGTGCTAGAATTGATTTCTATTGTGCTTACTTTAAGTTTACTTTCAAACTATATAGTTTTTTTTTGAAGTTTCTATACAACAAAGCTTAATGAATTCATTTCATAAAGGACCAACTATAACAATCTCTAACCCTCATGATGCTGCTAAACAAACTTTTAATACACATGCTCAAATGTATTTAACTCATTTATTCATAGTTATTATAAACTATGTAGGACAGTTCATATTATGCCTAACTAGATGGATTAACGTATCGGTGCATAAAGGATCCTACTATGCCTGCTGAAAAGATCAGAATGCAACCAAATAAGTTTTCAAATTCTGGGGATCAGCGCGGCTGCGCTGATCTTGACTAGGGAAGTGGCGCGACCGCGCCATTTCGGGACAGACTCGGAATAAGCTCTGTTTTTACAGAAACTCAGAACCCATTATGATTATACCTCCTAACCTGCGTACTATGACCGACCATATTGTTTCAAAACATTCTTACATTTTAGATATCCAAATGATACAAATTTTCAGACCAACTTCCACAGCTAGAATACATTAATACATTTTAACTGACTTTTAGCAAAACAGTCTTCAGGTCAAGGGTCTGATTTGGTTTGCTAGTTTAAGATGCTAGGAACTAATTGGATAAAACAAGGAATAATACTGAAGATAACAGGGTCATACCTCAAGGCTCTGTCAGTCTCGTTCTCCTCTCAAACTCATCCTGCCTCATTGAATTGCAAGAGCTCTTTGGAGTTACCTCTTATCTCTCAACTCACAATATCTTTCTTTCTATCAGAACTAACAATCTCAGCAACCTCTGCAAATGAACTGAGGTCTCTACTTATAGGAAAACTATTACCCGAGTACTGGTCTTTACTCAGACCTTCGAATAGGCACATATTGGCATTACCCGTTGATTAAAAAAATTAGGTGAAAAGTTTCTACCGACTCCATCTCAGCCTATACACCCAGTATTCATGATTCAACCTATTGCTAAGCAACTTAGGGAATAGGCCATTGGCCTAAGTCGGCTGAGAGCAAGCAACTACACGGAATATATATATATATATATATATATATATATATATGATTTAAACACTGCATAAGTGGAAACAGCTTACTAAGGCTAGTGGGCTTACCGAATGAAACATGATGGTGTCAATATTGCTTATATTGGTCCAAAACTTGTTGGGTTTATTATAAATTTGTTGAGCACTAACAACCCATTATGTAATATGAAGATGTATAAAAAAAAAAATCCTTTTTGGACTTCAACCATTAATCTAGCCCATCAATTATTTGGACCACATTCCCTAACACTTGAAATTTATTTACATTGTCTTGGGTATATCCCATAGTCCAATTCATTATTAAATCATCTCTCAATTAATCCAATTAAGTAATTAATTATGCCACACAAGGCTTAACACTTGAGCTTAATTATTTATAACCAAGCTTATCATTATCATCACTATGTTTTTCAATTATCTCATACTCAATTCAATTTGAATTATTAAGTTACATGACACATATATATACATGCTCTCAAATTTTTTTCAAACATCCTTATTTTCATTACTAATATTATTTATAAAATTCACGGGTATTACACCTAGGCATAGTTGTTCTGGTATGGCGAACGGCATGTAGTCGTGGCGGTATGGCCGATTGCTGGACGCTTTAAGCGACAAAGCGACCGCCATGGCGTCCGTAAGGCGACAAGTCGTTTACAATGTGCAATTTATATGTTATTTATTTTACTTAACAAGTATATTGGCAATAAAACTCAAAACATAACACTATGGAATAACATTAAAGGCATAATTATCATAATACTTATCAATAACAATCCAAAAACAACTCACTTGATATTAAAAATTAGTAAAAGAAATGAAGAATTCAACAAACACCACATAGAAAATAAAGTTGCAACCAACCATCACAAATATGTAGTCTAATAACTAATAAAACACCACCATAGCAAGCCAAAATAATGTTTAGACTCTCTACACTAGTCTAGAAACATCATTCAATCAAAATCATCATAGAAAAGGTCATCTCCATCTCTTCCACGAGAACTACTCTCATTCAAAGGCGTAGGTGGTGGTCTTTCTCCAAAATCATCCTCCACATCTTCATCATCATTTGGAATTCTCTCTTCTTCATCAACTTCATTATCGGAGTCGGAATCTATCAACCTTTATTCCCTTGAAGTTGAACCACCACCACGTTGAGAGTATGTCACTAGATTATTACTAGTATTAGCACGAACACTCCTTGAAAGATTGCGATCCTCAAGCGTGTTGGATGCACCGGTTGCTCGATCCACATCATTCCATGTAAGATCCCCCCGGGATGAACAACATCGGCATCATTATCGATCCATTCATTACCCCATTCAAAGTCATCAATGACTAATGGATCAAAATTATTGCCAAGTTCACGCCTCTTTTGGAACCTTGAGTCGATCTTTCAATTGTATTGGACATACACCAAGTCACTCAATCGTTTGTGTTCCAATCTATTCCTCTTCTTCGTATGAATCTAAAATAAATAGAACAAAAAATAATAATATTAATGATAAAATTTTAATAATAGTGAATGATTTATTCTTTTTGAAATTTGAACTAACAATAGAAAGTACTTACAAACTCAAATGTACTCCAATTAAGCTTTCCAAGAAGGAAGAAGAACAACAACATAGGCCTAGAATTCTTTTTGCAAATGAGGATAGCTCAATAGCTCGCGCTCCAAAAGCATTCCACCAATCAACTAGCAAACATTTAAAAGAAATATAAATATTTTTAAAGGGAGGAAATGAAGAATGTATATAAATTATAATCATAATATATCTTTATATATATTTTAATATACGTACGAGGATTCTTTATTTTCCGTTGCCTAATCACCATTTCTCTTGCAAAAGTATCGCGAGAAGCATCATAGTTGTCGGCTAGATTGCTTATCTTGTCTAGCAAATCTAATTCGGGCACCATCTTTGCAAGAACGTCATTGAAGTCATCTCGTAAAGCATTAGCAAACAACCGACATTCCTCTTTGATATCAAAGTACTTGCCCGGATTAAGAAACAACGCAGCCCCATATATTTTTTGCTCCATTTGATTTTCTTGTACAAACTCTGCAAGGTGCGGAAAGCTGTAGCAAATCTAGTAACTGCGGGTCTCACAAGATCCCTCCCATTCTTTTTCTCTCTCATCGCACTAAGAAGACGACCATGTCTATAAATGAATGTTGTGATTCTCCTCAGATTTGTGATTGTGGTTGAAATTGCTTTAACTTGCTTATGTCCTCTAACATAAGGTCAAGGCAGTGAGCGGCACAAGGTGTCCAAAATGTAGGTCTCCTCTCCATTAGTATATGCCCCGCTGCCTTGTAATTAGATGCATTGTCTGTGACCACCTGAATAACATACTCGGGGCCAATTTCCTCGATCTTGCTATCAAGTAGATTTGCGAACATTGTGGCATCTTGAGACTGACTGGAGGCATCAACAGAACCCATGAAATAAGTCCCCTCCGGACTATTAACAAGGAAATTCAACAAGTGTCTTCCCCTCTTATATGTCCAACCATCCGACATGAGTGAGCAGCCGTATTCTTTCCAAGCAACTTCATGTTTCTTCTTTAAGTCATCAGTTTTCTTCTTTGCCTTCTCAAGTAAAGGAACCCTCAACTCATGATACGTTGGAGGCTTGAAACCCGACCCATATTTGCCCTATGGACTCGACCATCACTTCAAATCTCCTTGAATTTGCAGCATTGAATGGTATGCCACATCGTAAAAAAGTCGGCAACATGCATTTGGACTCTCTCCTTTTCCTCCGGTGTCCTCAAATGACTTTCAATACTCATTTGGCTCAAACGCTTGCTATGCCTCTCCTCTACAACTTCTTCGGGAGTCTTTCTTAGAAGTGCTTCAACCGTCTTAGCTTTTGGTTGTGGATTTTGGAATTGAAATACAACATTCTTCCTTTTAGAAGCCGTCCCAGAACTTGGGATAGTGTTAGAAGAAGTATTGGAAGCCATGGTTGGACGAGCAGATGATTGTTCTTCTTGCACTTCTACTACATCATCATCACCATCTAGCTCATGTGGCTTGTTCCTCTTTCTACTATTCAAAGCCGCTTGCATCTCCCTCATAATTTATGTTGTTGTTTTGGGACACTTAGCTACATCTCCATAATTTCCTGCTAGATGTTGTTTGAGCCTTTTGATGCCCGAATGACATTTCTTCCCACAAAGTATACATTGCACGACATCCTTATTACTTAAATCCGGCCTATATCCATATTTCCAATCCGGATCGTTCGATTTAGCTTTTCTTTTAGGGTCCTTCGTTATATCATAATTATCGGCCCCGGAACTTTCTGCCATTTTACTGTCTACACAATACAATCAAAAGCAAAATATAAGACAAACATAAAATATAATATTTATATAGAATTCACAATCTCATAATGCACCCACAAATATCTCTGATGCTGACATTATTAATACTATATAATATATATATAGTTATATCAAATAACTAATAATAGTTCAAAATAATAGTAGTTAAGGGCAAAATTATTACTAACAGTCATGCATTATTGCATTATAATTAATAGTAGTACTAATTTACATATAATTAATAGTAGTACTAACAGTCATGCATTATAATTATTAGAAATGAATGATATGGAAAAAAAATAAAGCCAAACAGAAAATAAAACAAGTTAAGAACTAGTCTGCCAGTGGGTACTCAACAGATATGAATGATTAGAAAGAAAAAAAAAACCCAAACAAGTATAATAATTATACAGCAAATATTATATATATGTATAACTATAATATATATAGAGACTAGAGAGACCGAACAGAATAGCCTAGCATAAAAGCTTAAAAAAAAAAAACAGACATTACGTCATTGCCGAAAGCGAAAAGGGAAGAAGAACGAAGATCGGAAAAAAAGCGAATTACATCATTTGACCGCTAATCGCCGACCGCCGACCAACTCGCTTCTTCTTCAATCTCAGCCGTTGTCCTCTAGATTAAACATTGCTTTCGCTTCGCTCATGCAGATTCTTGATGTAAGTAGTCTCTGTCTTAGCCGATAGCTCTCGCCTCTCGTGTCGATCGATCGATCGATCGACTTTTCTAGGGCTTGTTTTATCAGTCCTGTTCCTTTTAGCTTATGACGTCGTTTTTTATTTTAAGACCCAGGTTCAGATTTTGCCATTTAGGTTAACCCATAGAGGCCAAGTCGTCATGCCGTTCTATCCTAGTCGACGAAGTAAATCGCCTTTCGGTCCAAGTCGACGCCTTTTTCTCTCTAGCGCTACGCCTTTCGGCATCGTCCAAGTCGTCATCATTCGCCTTTTGCTCATCATTGATGAAGTCGACTAGGCGTCGCCTAGGCGACGACTTAACAACTATGCACCTAGGCAGTGCCTAGCATAGGTGATAGGTGCCATTTAGGCCTTTTCTTATGCGGTCTTTATTATATATCTTTTTATAATACATACTACATTAAGCATATAGTAGATTTAAAGATTCTAAATTTTACATGAAAAATTACCAAAAATAGGCATAACAAATTCATCAAATAATGTAGAGTTGCAAACCCTCATTACATTGACCATTAGAGGAACGAACTGCACTCCTTAGTATACGTTCGGGGTCCATTGATGAGAAGGGGTTAGGAAAAGCTTGAACGCAATTCCTGCAGTGATGAATATGAGCGCAATTGAATTTAGCCTAGGTAGGAAGCCTAGGAACCCAGCCAAATTGAGTTGATAGAAGACCTGCCTAGCATATAGGTGGGGCTTAGGCGGGCCTAGGTGGAGATTTTTAGAACATGGTTATGTGGTGAATGTTATAAAACTGAAGTACAATTTCAAAGGCAAGCCTTTTAGCTTTTATTTTTTTTCTTTATATCAATTTCACCTCACCTATATAATAAGAATAAATGAATTTTCTAACTTATAAACTCATAAAAATATGGGGTCTTCTGGTTTCATATATGTTTTTACTAAATCACAGACATTTATTTTAAGTCGTGGATTAATTTCTCTCTATTTCTTTTCAAGTCACTAACTTGAAAAGTATTTCTGATTCTCACTTTTCAGTTATTTATTTATTACCATCTTTGTATTGTCGTAAGGGAACTGTGTATATGCAATTAAGGCCGTAAATGAGTCAAACAATTTGGCTCGATTCGGCCTCGACTCAAAAAAATACGAGCGAGACTCGTATTCGTTAATAATATGATTCAAATGTGAGAATTAAAAATAGTTTGAATAAAAATATGAGTAGAATTTGAGTAAGGTTATACTCAACTCGTTTAAGATTCAAATTACTCGAATTCTTGATTGTGATTCGATACACACTCGATTGATACATATTCGATTAGATGCTCGCTACATTCTCTTATAGTATATACAAATTTAAATCAAATTAGGATAATTAATTATTATTGCTTTGTTTTGTTTTAATTTTAATTGTGATTTTATATTTATAAAGTGTAATAGTAAATATATTTTCTCATTTCTAAGTAAAATAACAAATTTAATTTATAATTATATTTATTATAAAACTAGTTATTATATGGAGACTCGAATTCGAGCTTGAATTTGAAGCTCGCGAGTAGTTTGAATATAATTCGATCCGAGTCGGATCGAATTTGAGTAATAAATATTCGAGTCGAGTCGAATCTGAGTAGAATTTTTCAAATACAATTCGAATTCGAGTACAAATTTATCATTTTGAGTCGAATTCGAGAAGCTCTCTGTTCGTTTCGATTCGACTCGTTTACACCCTTATATACAATAGTCTAAGTTTCAGAATATGAAGAATAAGCATTGTAAAGCAAGTGCATGTCTCAAGAGAGTTAACAAAAATCATTTTTTTTCGTTCACTTTGTTAATGAGATTTTACTATTTCCAAGGTCTGTGTGAAACTATGCTACACTGCTGGATTACCAAATAGATTGAAAAGATAAGATTAAGTTGAGAATAATTAAGGTTGTAAAGTGAAGAGTTTATTCCTCACATTATATCAAGTACAAATAAGTGTTGAGCTTTTTATAGACCAAGACTCGTGCTATATAAGGAAAGTAAATCAATGACTAGCACATATCACTCCACACATTATTCTTAAAATCATGCTCCTACAATCATGCTCCTGGAGAATCCCTAACACTCCCCCTCAAGCTGGAGCATGTATATCAATCATGCCGAGCTTGTTGCAAATATAGGAGATTCGAGCTGACCCTTAAGCTTTAGTAAACACGTCAGCAAGTTGATCACCAGTCTTCACATGATAGGTGGATATGATCCCTTCTTGTATCTTTTCCCAAATAAAATTACAGTCAACTTCTGTGTGTTTGGTTCTCTCATGAAATACTGGATTAGATGCAATGTAAAGAGCTGCTTGATTGTCACACCAAAGTTTCATAGATACTAGCTTGTTAAACCCCAATTCGCTCAACAAGTGTTTCAATCATATTAGTTCACATGTTACGTGAGTCATTGCTCTATGCTCTGACTCAGCACTGGATCGGGACACAACAGTCTGTTTCTTACTCTTCCATGACACCGAGTTACCTCCAATGAACACACAATACCCTGTAGTAGACCTCTTATCCGTTGGAGATCCAGCTCAATCAGCATCGGAGAATCCTTCAACTCTCATATGACCATGATTATGAAAGACTAATCTACGTCCTGGTGGTCCCTTAAGATACTTCAATATCCTTACAACTGCATCCCAATGTGAAGATCTAGGACAGGATAAGAACTGGCTAACAACACTAATAGGAAACGCAATGTCGGGACGAGCCACAAGTCGTCGATACTGTTCTGGATTTTCTAAAATATCTCCCCGTGTTGTTAACTTTTGACTTGAATCCATGGGCGTGTCAACTGGCCTTGATTCAAGAAGACCTGTTTCCTCCAGCAAGTCTAAGACATACTTCCTCTGAGATAGGAAAATTCCTTTACTAGATTGAGCCACCTCAATATCCAAAAAATATTTTAACTTTCCCAAATCTTTGGTTTCAAATTTTTGCATCAAAAAAGATTTCAAATTCATTATTCCCTGCTTATCATCACCTGTAATAACAATATCATCAACATACACGACCAACAAAATTCTTCCAGCACTACTCTCACGATGAAACATAGAGTGATCACTGTCACATCGAAGTAATCCAAACTGAAGAACAACCTGTGTAAATTTCTCAAACCATGCCCGTGGAGATTGTTTCAGCCCGTACAAGGACTTCTTGAGTTTACATACCAGACTTGATTCTCCTTGAGCAACGAAGTCAGGTGGTTGCTTCATATATACAACTTCATTTAAATCACCATGAAGAAAAGCATTTTTGACTTCCAACTGATGTAAAGGCCAATGATGAGAAGCTGCCAGAGAAATTAATAATCTAACAGAGGTCATTTTAGCAACATGAGAGAAAGTCTCGGAATAATCAATACCATGAACTTGAGCATATCCTTTTGCAACTAATCGAGCCTTAAGGGCGAGTAAGAGAACCATCAGGATTTACCTTCACTGTGTAAACCCACATACAACCCACAATCGATGTATTTGGAGGAGGCATCACAAACTCTCAAGTACCATTTTTCTCTAAAGTCATCATTTCCTCTTCAATATCTGTCCTCCAACCAGAATTAGATAGTGTTTCCTTAACAGTTTTAGGAAGAGGATGAGCAGAAATAGTAGATAGACAAATAATATGGGCAGAAGAAACACTAGAATAGGAGAGACGTAGAAAGAGAATGTTGGGTACAACTTCGTTTACCTTTTCGCAGGGCAATAGGTTTATCTAAATCAGACAGGTCAGGATCAGAAAGAGATTTACCAGGATCATCAAACAAAGATGTTGACTAAGAAACCGAATCATCATTAGGCGTTATATCTTTTCTGGGACGACGACGGTATACATAACGAATCTCGGGAACTGGTTGAGATGGAGGTAGAGGAGTTGTAGACCGAATGATGTAAGTAGGGATCTCTTCATCTAAATCAGAGACGAAATGAGGGTGTGAAGAAAAAGGGATAGACTCAAAAAAGGTCACATCAGAACTAACAAAATATCGTTTAAGATCAGGAGAATAACAACGGTAACCTTTTTGAGAGCAAGAATAGCCAACAAATAAACACTTAATGGCTTTAGGATCCAACTTTGTGTTGTTAGGACGATCACGAACAAAGCAAACACACCCAAACACTTTTGGGGGCAAAGAAAATAAAACCTGAGAAGGAAACAACAAAGAAAAATGAATAGTCCCATGTAACACAGATGAAGGCATGCGGTTAATAAGATGACACGTAGTTAAAACCGCATCTTCCTAAAATGGTTTAGAAACACGCATTTCAAACATTAAAGCACGTGTAACCTCAATAATATGTTAGTTTTTGCGCTCCACAACACCATTTTGTTGTGGTGTATCAGTACACGAGGACTGGTGAATAATGCCTCTTTGAGTCATGAAAGTAGAAAAGGGAGATGAAAAATACTCAAGAGCATTATCACTGCGTAATACACGAATAATACTTCCAAACTGAGTTTGTATTTCAATCACAAAATTAGAGAAAATAGAAAACAATTCAGAGCGATTTTTCATTAAATAAAGCCAAGTAACACGTGAATAATCGTCCACAAAGATTACAAAATAACGAAAACCAAGTTGCGACACTACTGGGCAAGGACTCCAAATATCAGAATGAACCAAATCAAATAGGTGCGCAGACCTTTTAGTGACTCTAGGAGAATATGAGGCACGATGGTGTTTCCCAAATTGGCAAGATTCACAATCTAAACTAGACAAGGAACTGGAACAAGGCATTAATCTCTTCAAGTTTGCTAAGGAAGGATGTCTCAATCGACAGTGGACTTGAAGAGGTGAAGCGACACTAGAACAAGCAATAGGTCGAGGGATTAAATCATCGTATAGATATAAACCTTCTGATGCACGACCTTTACCAATCATCCTCTTCGTCGTAAGATCCTGAAAGACGCACGAATTAGGATAAAAGGTTACAGAACAATTGTAAGTCTTTGTTAATTTGCTCACAGAAAGAAGATTAAATGGAAAGTCAGATATATATAGTGTAGAGTTTAATGAGAGAGACAGGCTTAAAGTAGCAGTGCCCTTTACAGTGATCGTGGAACCATCTGCTAAAACTGACACTGGGAATAGGGGACATAGTTTGAAAATGAGAGAGAGTACTAGATGTACCTGTCATGTGATCAGATGCCCTTGATCTATTATCCAAGGATGAGAGGTAGTGAGGCAAGCACTAGCATTTACCTGTTTGAACAAACGTAGCGGTGGAAGTAGAGGATAGCTGTTGAGAAATGTGATACTGCGTGTAGGCATCATACTCTGCTGGGGTCATAATCACTGTCTTTTCCTCGGATGGTGTATGAACAGAAGATTGTCCTCCACTTTTCAAACCAGCAACCACATTTGCAAATCGTGGTTGTCCCCGATTATGAAGATGTCTACGAAAGCGTTGAACATAACCGGACTCTCCACAATGATAACAAACTTTGCCTAGTCTTGTCCCTCCATTGTTGTCTGAACTCTGACTCCTATTAATTCCTCTGCCTCCAAAACCAGTTTGACCTCGTCCTCTAGAACGACCGTCAAATCTACCGCCACGAGCATTTGCAGGGCCACTACGACCTATACCTCTCCCACAGGAAGCAAGTAAAACATACTTATTAGAAGAATCAACTGTAGGGCTAGCATCACGAGAGACACGTAAAATTCGGGTAAAAGTGTCTGTAAGAGATGGTACCATTGGGCTGCTAAGAATCTGGGAGCGAACAATTTCAAATTCTGATCCAAGAGCACCTAGGAAACTCATAACTGCTAACTGGTCACGTTGGGCTCGCATTTGTGTCACATCTGCGGTAATATGGAGAAATGAATTGAATTCCTCATACATCTTAAAATCAACAAAAAACTGTATAATTGGGCGTCCATCTTGACAAATCTTATAAAAGTCCTGAGAGACCTCATAGATACGAGCAAGATTATTTTTTCCCGAGTACAACACCGCCAAGTACTCCTACAATTCTTTGACGGTATCAATATGAGTAACTAAATCAACAATCTGACTGTCCATGGAATTAAGCATCTGATAGAGAATCCTGGCATCGACCATCTTCCATGCCTAATCGGAAACGTTTACTGTCGTTAAGTGATCGCCCTGTTCTCTGCTGATCAGGGCCAACCTCACAATCTTCCTCCACTGTGAAGAGTAAAATGCAAAAATGACCATTGTACTCTTAGCATATTTGGATTTGCGCCCCTTTTTGTTGGTCAATGCAAAAAAAAAACCCTCTACTATATAAAAATTTGGATAAGAAACCTTTGGGCATTGACTATCCTACGTGGCAATGATGACATGTAAAGTAAGCCAAACTAAGACTAAAAAATTCGCTTCGGTCAAGATTTGAACTCAAAACCTCAATCTCATAGCTTTATAAACAATTGTCCAACTAAGCTCCATGATGTAATTGTAAATACGATAACATAAATTTTATTTATACCAGCTTCTCCATTATAAATTGAGTACGTACAATTAATATTTTTATTGCAATTAAAAAAGAAAAGGTTAATATTGAATATTTTAAGTAAAAATTCAAGATTTTTTTTAATAACAATAAAGTATTTAAAACTATTGAATTTCGTGGGGGGAAAAAGTAACAATTAAATTGAGACAAAGAGTATATTATATGGTTTCATAAAGGGTAGCACTATTTTCACATAGTTTTTAATATTTCCACATAGTTTCTTCTCACATGAAGGTGAGACCCTCGGTAAAAATACATGTAAAAATATCAATTCTCTTTGGTAAAACACACATTATTATAATTTGTTTACAAAACATGGATCATTTTTAACTTTTTTCCATGTTTTCCGGACAAGTGATATCATTTGAAGATTCTCCACTTGGTAATTATTATATTAAGAACATAAAAGGAGGATGTTAACTAAAAGTTGAGCATTATGAGTAATAAAATTTTCCATTTCATTTGTATTTATATATGTAATTTACATATATCCATATAACATCGTAGTAAAGGAATTTTGAGTATTATGAAAGTTGTTAATAAGAGGAGTTTTGGAGAAGAAAGAAAAGTTTTTCTTATTTACTTTTTGAGCAAATATTTTTTGTGTAAATAAAGCTGTCAAATTGTAACCCATTTATTTATTTTTTGACATTTTTATTGATATTGATAGTATGTATTTTGGACACATTTAGGCATAATTATCTTATAAAATTAAAATTGTTATATGAAAAATGTTATTTTTTGGGTGGTCAATTGGTCTTTGTAAAGAACAGTTAGAGAATTTGAAGATAAAACGTGAAATAGGCACAATAATTAATTAATTAAATAAAATTTATGTTGTTTTAATTGCAATTATAGCATTTATCTCAATTGGATACTTACTTAAAGTTACAAGGTTGATGTTTTGAGTTCAAATCTTAACAGAAGCGAATTTTTTAATCTTAGTTTGGCTTACTTTACATGTCATCATTGCCACGGATAATAGTCAATGTCCAGTTTGTTAATCTTAGTTTGGCTTAATTTGGTCTTTTTTAGAGAGTTTGTTTTGCATTGACCAACAAAAAGGAGCGCAATATCCAAATATGCTAAGAGTACAGTGGTCATTTTTGCATTTTACTCCCACTGCGAATAATTGGTAATGCCTTCCAATTTTCTATCCGTAAGACAAGTTGATGAAGATAGTACTTCTGTAACAATTGTTGACGGTTGAGAGTCAGATGAAGATGTACCAGAATTCTGGCTCACAGTAGGCTCGGGTGTTGCTGACATCTTTCTTGGAATATTTTGTATTAAATATTCCCAAGCTACAAACTACGACAAAGGATCACAAGTTCACAGCTAAACAGTAACCACATACACTTAACCCAAACAAATATATACTAGTGCATCGAGCACCTCATATATTCAATCACAAAGTAAATCCCACGAGGCAAAGAAACATCAAAAGGCTGCTATTAAATCACTGAAAAATTTCCACCACCCAAGTACTTCTCACATGCATCTACCAAAGCAAAGCAGTGGCGTCATTGTTGATGAACAGTAACTTCACTGTTCACGACGAACAGTTTTTTTTTTTTTTTGGTTGAAGGAAAAAAAAATGAAAGGAAGGAGGATGAGGAATTAAAAAGAGACTTGGAGAAAGAACTTAAAAAACCATGGCTTTGATACCATGTAAAGTGGAGAGTTTATTCCTCATATTATATCAAGTACAAATAAGAGCTGAGCCTTTTATAGACTAAGACTCATGCTATATAAGGAAAGTAAATCAATGACTAGCACATATCACTCCACACATTATTCCTAAAATCATGCTCCTGGAGAATCCCTAACAAAGGTCAACATGAACTAGATGTTACTTTTAAAAGTTGTTATTTAATGTTGAAAATTATCATGTCCAGGGATTTTACACCACCTACTTCTGAATTTGCTTTCCATAATTCATTAGAGCCTGACCTAGATCAAATACCCGAAATTTCAATGAGCGCGTCTTACAAATAAGTGCGCCTACATTAGAAGACTAAAAAGGCATAAACCTTGGTGACATTGGGGATTTGAGTTTTTGTTTTGTTCACTTTTTTGTTTAATTTTGATACTTCATTTTGCATGCTTATCTCAATGTTTTTTGAACTTCTGTTTCTTGTGGGTCACTTCTAAAATTGATGTTGTTCCCATCATGATTATTGTTTTTCTTTCCCAGTGTTATCTCTGGATCCAGTCATTGGAGCCCTTGCTGCTGGTAATGCTGTTGTTCTCAAACCATCAGAAATCGCTCCAGCCTCAGCGTCACTTCTTGCAAAACTATTGGAAGAATATTTAGACAATTCTGCCGTTAAAGTTGTGGAGGGAGCTGTAGCTGAAACATCTGCATTATTAGAACAGAAGTGGGATAAAATATTTTATACAGGTTATTATCTTTTAATAGATCATTGTATATATGCCAAGATCTCAGATAGTATCTTGGTTTCATATTGCTGTAGAATAGCAAAGCTAGTTATATCCTTTCTAACATTTCGAATTTTCTTCAATTTTGGGCTGGAACTTATTATTTTAGTACCATATGCGTGTATACTCCTTGGAAGATTACTTTTGTCTTTATTTTCAAATCTCCCTGTTCTATGTTGAAAGGTAAACATGTGACCACCCGTCTTCCCATGTATGTGTATCTCTGCGTATTTCTTTTAATAATAAGTTTCCTTTTTAGGACATAAATTTCGAAACTCTAAATAAATTTTTATTTTAAGTTCCTCTGCTAAAAAATTTCGGACCATCTTTTGTCATGGTTTATTCTGTTTGTTGAATCCCAGTCAGTTAGGTAGGAGGATATGAGTTGCGTTCTATACTTCAATTTTAATCTAGCTATTCGAAGGACTTATATGCAAGTTCTCAGGAGGGGCCTACATATAGGTTTCATATTTGTCTGATTCCCCAAAGATCTTTCCTCAGTTCTATAGGTTGAGTTGATTGTACATAGTCATCTTGGTGGCAAGTCGACACAGGTTCTCTGACACAATAAACGGTCGAACAACTGTTCATCATTAGTTTCCACTTACTGGTTTATATAAAACCTTTAACTGTTGAAAAACTGTTGAAGGGCAAATAACAATATTCACTGCATAGCTTATTCTTAGAAATTTTACCTCTCCACCTATACAGTATTTTTCTTGCTCTTAAGCTGTGCAATCTTATTGAAACTCCAAACATATAATTTAGTACTTTTAGCAATTTATCAAAAAAAAATTATATTTAAATTTTATTCCTTAAAAATTTTCAAGGTAGTGGAAGAGTTGGAAGGATTGTGATGGCTGCTGCTGCAAAGCATCTCACTCCTGTAATTTTAGAACTTGGAGGAAAGTGTCCTGCTGTTGTTGATTCAAATACCGACTTACAGGTAAGAAACTCATCTAGCATACTGCTTGAATGCAGATGCCCCCATACCTTTTGCTGCTGCATGTTCAAATTCCATCCTTACAATTTAAGCAACAAGGGAATTGTTTTTGTGATAAAAAGGTTTCCGCAAAGAGGATAATAGCAGGAAAGTGGGGATGCAATAATGGACAAACTTGCATTGCTCCTGACTACATAATAACTACTGAAGGCTTTTTGCACGAAGTTGGTAAGATGCCTTAGAAAGCTCAAACCTCAATACTTTAGTGTTTTTCTTTGTGTTTTTCTTCATTTGATGGATGTTGGTTCATCAGATTGATGCTCTAAAATATGAATTGGTGGAATTCTTTGGAGAGAATCCAATGAAATCAAAAGACATATCCCGAGTGGTGAATTTGTATCACTTTAGACGCTTGACACAGTTGATGGATGAGGATAAAGTCTCTGATAAGATTGTCCTAGGAGGCCAAAGAAATGAAGAAAAATTGTGAGTTCCCAGAAAGTTTGATGTGTCATCTCCTTAGTTGACTGGATTATCAATGAATCAATTATTATTTTGTTTGTTGCAGAAAGATATCTCCAACCATCTTGTTGGATGTGCCAGAAGATTCTCAGATAATGAAAGAGGAGATATTTGGACCATTGCTACCCATTCTCACTGTGAGGACCATCTTCTGAAGCTCTTCTTATTCTATTTTTTTTCTTTCTCAGAAGTCCATTTGAAGGTTGCGATGAGGTCAATCGCAGCAGTAGAGAAGTAGTTTCTATTCTTGAATGGAGAAGAGAAGTTCATTCCATGTAGTTTCCTCAACTAACTATCAGTGTTGGCTAAATCCCAAGTATCTTCATTCTCTATCGCACCCTGCCAAAATTTAATTGAATTAGCCCCATTTTCTTTTCTTTCTTGTTGACAATTCCCCTAATTGCGGATTACTTTACTGAATGCATTGACTTGTTTGTGTGTGCGCGAGTGCATTTCAATGTCCATGTGTGTGCTGTGAATGAGAGAGGGGACAGTACAAATGCTTTCTTCGTGTTTAATATAAGACATTCTATGAAGACTTGAGTTACATTGGAGTCTAAAAGAAAGTTGTCAAAAAAATCTCTGAAATGTTCAACTCTTATATGGTACTAGCTTCGAGGCATGAGTTCATGCCAATAAGGATAGATTTGGCTGCCTTTGTATCAATTCATTGATTTGAAGTGTCACCTTCCAAAGGAGGTGGAAATTTCCATGTTAGACAAGTATTTAAATACATACACTAAGTCCTTTAATTCATAATTACATCTGTTAGAAGTTATCATATTACGATTTTATAAGTGAATATAAATCTCATTTCACATATACTTAAATTTGTTGTCGACATATTTTGAGTAGGTTGACAGTGTGGAAGATAGCTTTGACATGATAAACTCAAGATCTAAACCTCTTGCCGCGTATTTCTTTACAAATAATGAGGAGCTGAAGAAGGAGTTTGTTAGAAACGTCTCTGCCGGAGGGATGCTTATCAATGATACTATATTGCATGTGAGTGTAGAATTTTTAGAGCCAAACTTCTGTAGTATCTTTCTAAATCACCAACTTTCTGTTAAATTATTATCACATTGCTTGGTTGGGTTCTAACCATTTTTCATTTATTGTGAAAATTTGTTGAGCTAGAGGATTACTCCAACTTATTTGGATTTGGAAGCATATATAAACTCAATAGCATTGTGATGTATGGATGCATTTCAAGAAAGGTCCTCAGTCCACTAGTAATTTTATCATTCTTTGATCAAAAATACAGTCTACCTGAACCGATGTGCCCTTAGGCAAGCAATATGTAGCATAGAAATCTAAAGTGGAAACGGTGGGAATTAGCTAGAGTTGCGGGTGTTTTAGTGAAAGTAATTGCAAGCGAGATAAGCTGGCTTTCTACTCTGCCCTAGCCATGTATTCAAGTAATCTCTTAAATTACTTACGCCAAGGGTTTTCAAGTACTGTCACAATGTTGCGAATTTATCTTAGTATTGGCACATTTCAAACTCTGAATATTTGACGCACAAAAACTTTCTAAATCTTTTACACGGACTCAGTACCTAGACATATAAGATACATTTCTTTATTTCAAAATAAGGATTAGGAAACACATGATGCATCCTGATTTTTTCTGTACCTTCTATTTTAGTTGTTCTTTTTACATATCTACATGTACGCATACAAATGTATATCTACATGCATACTGCCTGAAATTCATTCATGAAGCATGGCAGATATTTCTTCTTGATTGCTATTTGCAAATTTCTTTCAACTTCTGATTAATTATTCATTCTATCAACTCCACAAACACAGCTTACAGTTGACACACTTCCTTTCGGGGGAGTAGGGGAGAGTGGGATGGGCTCATACCACGGCAAATTCTCTTTTGACGCTTTTAGTCACAAGAAGGCGGTTCTTTACAGAGCTCTTGTAGGAGATTCATCTACAAGGTTCCCACCCTATACTCCTCAAAAGCTACGGATACTGAAGGCCTTGATGAATGGAGACATATTTCAAGTGTTACTTTCTATGATTGGATGGTCAGAATTGAAAGAAAATGTATGATTTATCGCAATACACTTGCACAGCTGCGTGTAATATAGCAAGTAACAAGATGTATTTGTTGGATGTTTATAAAATCCAAATATATTTGATTACGTTTTAAAAAAGGCATATATTTGATTCAATGCAAGTGATGAAGAGTCGCATTTTTTTTTTTTATCAATACACCAATCAACACAAATGGTTCTAGGATTATATCTAATGGTTTAATATTAATATCTGTGCAAGGCACGAGCGGTTTTAATATATATTTAATTTCTATTAAAACTTATTTATTAGAATTATTATGATTTTATGGAAAAACATTAAAAAGTATGAATTTGTTCAAAGAAAAATTAACTAATTAATGGCGTTGTGTGAACCCTTAACATTCGATTAAAATTTTACCCATATGTAATTTCTTTTGTTATAAATCTTTACGATTCTTGCTGAATTAAGTATTAAAAAGTACCGGCACAAACAATCTTATATTACATGTTTTTCTTTTGGAAAAGTTATTGTTGAACATTTACTTGCCACTTTTTACTTCTATTTATTATATTGTATTCTTAATTTTTAATGCCCTAATTTTTATACGACTATTAATTATTATTATTATTTTATTTCTAGTGTCTTATTATTTTTGAAAAATGCTCGAGGTAGTAACAATCATTATATTAAAATCAACACTTAATATATAGTAGGAATCATAATAATTACCTTGCAAGTAAAATTCACTTATCTAAAAATAAAAACATAAAAAAGAAGAAAATCAGCCTGATTGTAGATTGGCATATAATACATGTTGGCAGAGATTCATATTGTAAATTTTCGATATTGCAAATAAATATTTTAATTCAATAATTATTATGTAACCTAAGAGATTTAACTAAATCCACATATTTTAGATAATATTTGATTGTGCTTTTATATTGATTTAATTGTTTTAGTTTTTTATAGTTATCTATACTTTTTAGTAATTAGTATTTAAATATGTAAAAGACCAAATTCATCCATTAAAAAAACAGAATTCAAAATCGATAGAAAAATACAATTTGTTCATCTTCGGAATGTAGATAATGACAAAAAAGTAGAAAATATCCAAAATCTTATTGGATTGATATATGATTCAATAATGCACAGCTAGATAATAATTACCCCTAACTTTCTATTCAATATAAGTTTGTACTTTTTTTAACTCTCATTTTAGAGAGATAATATCTACATAATCATTATTATGATACAATAATCAAATCAAGTAGAAAACACATCACAACTCACATAAAAATAAATAAATTTACACAACTAATTATCAAGATAATAATCGAACTTGACACTTGAGGGTGACAAAGTATTAGTTTTCACCCAAGTTAGTTGCCCACTTTAATTTATTGTAGAAAACATATAATATATGGGTAAAAGTAATCTAAGACATGCCTTAATTAAATTTGGCTAAGGTTGTGTTTGATAAAATTAAATATTAAGATCTAAACAATTTAGACATCTGAATAATATAGAATATCTGTTTAGACTTGTATCTGAATAAAGAAATGTTGTTTGATAATTAATTTTTTCAAAATATCTGAATGATAGTATTTTACCATTTTAACATTTCTTTCTCTCTTCCTATTCAACAACCCAACTTCTTTTATCTCCTCCATAACTAAAAGTTTCCGATCCAAAAGTTCCAATTCTTCATTCTGTAAGGAACAGACTGATGTTCCAGTTTAATTGAACAAAATCTGCAGCTAATTTAGTAATAGAAGAAGAGTTTCTTCCTCTGAAAGAAAAGAATTATCGAAGGAGGGAGGAGCTTAGAAGAAAAAGAGAGGAAAGATTTTTCATTCAATTATCGCGTAATCCAATACAACTGATTCTCTTCACTTATAGCTCAGCATTCAGCAACAAAAATGTAACAAACTCCAGAACAGAAAAGGACTGAAAAAGCATAAGGGTTGTTACTTGGTTGGATTACACAAGATTGCAACATCTCATTGACTATCTTCTCAATCTCGTCCTTTTGCACATGAGGGTACCTGTAGGGCCTTAAGTTCACAGGTTGACTACCCTCCTTTAGGTTAATGTGGTGGTTATGAGTTCTATTAGGAGGTAAGTGTTTGGGTTCTTGGAATATCACATAATATTCTTCAAGCAAAGCTTCTAGTTGGTAGTTGAATGATGACTCATTTTTCTTTGCCCCGATAGCATCCTCTCTGTTAGCTGTTACTTCTTATTCCATGGTATCATGGACTATGCCAAACAAATACCCAAAATAACCATAGGTGATAGTATTGAGGGTATTGTTGAATTCACCAGAAGCCATAATCTGGACAGTTGGGACAACAGAGTCTGATTCCCCTTGCAGCACTACTGGCTTTCCATTTTTCATGAATGAAAGTTGTAGTTGATTAAAGTTAAAGGTGGTAGGGTTGAAGTCCTTTAACCAATGAACTCCATGCACAACATCAATACCTCCCAATGGAAAAATTTTAAAGTCAGTGTTGAATTCCTCTCCTTGTACTGTCCAATGAAGGCCCAAGCACTCCTGATTACTACTGACTTTGAACCCATCAGTAATAGACACAGTAATTGATTTGGTAGTCTATACTTTAGCTCTCAATCTTTTGGCTTCTATTGGATCCAGAAAGTTATTAGTACTGCCACTATAAATTAAAATATTGAGGAACTTCCCATTAGCCATCCCCAAAATCCTAATAGTATTGTTCTTACTATGCCCAGATAAGGCATGTAGGGTTATATGTGCCTCCTGTGTAACCCCATCATTCACAACCTCCTTAACATCTAGCTCACATCACTCCTCATCTTCAGTATCAACAACCTCCTCTTCAGATGGCAATAACATAAACAGGTGGGGTTTCTTACATTTGTGCCCAAAAGTATATGGTTCATCACAGGAAAAACATAATCCTTTCATTCTCTTCTCAAAAATTTGTTCTCTGGTCAGTCCTTTAATGGGAAGAGACCTATTATACTCCATCTAGTTAATGGGAACACCTGGATTAGAACTACCAGTTATCAATGCAGGCTTAGGAGAGGGTACCACTGCACTCTTCTGAGAATTTCCCATCATAAAAAATTTATTACTTATCCTGCTCTTTTTGACCCAAGCCTCAAACTTAACCTCCTTCTTCCTTGACACCCTAATTAATTCCTTAAGAGTAGTGGTTTTCAGCTCCTGAATACCTAACCTGATCTCCTCCTTTAGACCACCAATAAAGCAGTCCATGAAGGACTCATTGGTAGGGTTCCTTAAAAGAGCCCAGCCCTTTAATTCTTCAAATTTTCTTCTGTATTCATCTACAGTCCCATTCTGTTGCAAGTTCTTAAGTTCACCTATTGGATTTGCCTAGGACTCAGGACCAAATCTAGCTACAATTTCATCAACGAATCCATTCCATGTCAGTTCTACTCCTTCGTGAACAAACCTAACATACCATTCTTCAGCATCCCCTTCCAAATTCATGGTGGCTAAATATAGTTTTTGATCCTCAGCCACAACATGATGTGCAAACAATTTATTACATCTTCTAACCCATGACCTAGGGTTAGTTCCATCAAATTTGGGAAACTCGAAGTTAATAGCTTTGAAAATGCTATTACCAGCCCTCTCATTACTCCCCCCACCATCCAAAGGACCCAATATTTAACCAGACGGATTGCTGGGATTACCAGTATTGTGTTGAACCACCGGTAGCCTCATTGCTAGCAGAGCTTCAAACCCTTGCATCACCTGCTGCAACTTCTTTTCCATTTTTACTTCAAAGTTCTGTTTGAGACCACCCATTTGTGCTCCAAAATTCTGCTTAAGACTCACTACTGACTCCTGCAACTGTATCTTTAGCTGCAACAAGGACTCAGTGTGCTCCCCTATCTGCTCTTCCAAGTTACTGAGACATTGGTTGTTTGTTGCCATGAAGGGATCGACATGCTCTGATACCAAATTGTAAGGAACAAACTGCTGTTCCAGCTTAATTGAATAAAATCTGCAACTAATTTAGTAATGGAAGAAGAGTTTCTTCCTATGAAAGAAAAGAATAATCGAATGAGGGAAGAGCTCAGAAGAAAAAGAGAGGAAATATTTTTCATTCAATTATCGCGTAATCCAATACAACTGATTCCCTTCACTTATAGCTCAGCATTCAGCAACAAAATGTAACAAACTCCAGAACAGAAAAGGCAATCAAAGACTGATATGTCCTTGGACTAAAGTGAACAAGGACTACTCTGCCCTTACATATTAAATTAGGAAATTAATAACTAATTATTAACCAATTGCTCTTATTAATAGGAAATGAAACTAAAGCAACTAATGCATTGAACTAAAGAAGAAGGCCTTACACATTGAGCTGCTGAGCATGATCTGAACTAAGATAGGCCTTACATGTGACGCCCCCAAAACAGGTATACATCACCCATCTTGAGTCGCCAGATACATGGTACATAATTCAAATACAACTTAATTATACAACAGTCGTGTAAAATACGACAAAACAAAATCTAAGAGTTTTAATATGAACATTGTCTTTTAAACAATATCCACACTCAAATTCAATCTTATTACATTTATTATCACACTATTTTGTAGAATAGTGAGGACTACTAATGCACCATCTAGGACCATCACTCTTGTTCCCGACTAGTCCCATTCGTTCTCATTTCACAGAGAACAAAGATGAAAGAAAGGTGAGCTCAACTAGCCCGATGAAGAAATATTATGACTAAGATAATGCGAGAATAAATTATCATTAGCCTTCAATCTGTTAAAAAGCGATAAAATATAATAAACATCAAGTTTAATTGCAGCGGAACAAGCAATCCATTAGAAGAGTCAAGTAGAGAATAAAATCTACTATCTTCTATGATTTAAAAGTCCATCGTTGATATTTTATTCATGTAATACTCATCAACAGTTCTTTGTTATACTTAAGACAAATAGAACTTTCATCACTTGTCTTCACCTGAACCACCAAAGATGTTAGTTAAATTCACAATTCATATTTATAATAATGTGAATTAACAGTTCCTTCTTGCCACAAAGGCTTAATAGAACGTTTACTCAATATCCTTACCCCAAAGGCTGAAGATATTCAAATATAATAACAATGATCATACCAATCAGTTGTCTATCTTTGCACTACAAGCCAAAGACATACAACTGTAAAACCAATAACCAACAGTATAATAAAGAATGGAATAATAAAAGAATTTCACCGTGTATGCGATCTTGCTTGACATGAACACGTTATTCCAACATAATAATAAAGAATGGATTAATAAAAGAATTTCACCATGTATGCGATTATTGTGCAGTATAGGCGGGTTATTCCAACATGATAATAAAGAATGGAATAATGTAAGAATTTCACCATCGTGCGTAATCCGTAGACCGATAGGTTATTCTAATGAATAATAAATAATGGAGTTTAGTCCCATTAGAACGTAAGCGCCTGAGCGTGATATTCCTAAGCGTAATAATAAAGAACGGAATATTAGAAGAATTTCACCATGTATGCGGTATTAGCATAAACAAAAGTTATTCAAATGAGAATAAAAAGAATGGAATAACAGAAGAATTTCACCAAGTATAGGGTATCCCGCGTATATAGGTTATTCCAATAGAATAATAAAGAATGGAATAACAGAAGTTCTCTTCACGAATAAGAAAGAAAGAATACCCCTTACGAGTACAACAAATAATATCCCCTACGAGTACAACAAATAATATCCCATACCTTAGAAGAAACTGGATATTGGAGTAGTGAAGTAGCATAATACTTTTCTTATTTCTCTCTATAGTTTCTTTCTCTAGAGTTTCAGTGAATTCGTAAGAAATAATGAAGGAATGAGTTTCTATTTATAGGAGAATGAACTGAATAGTAACTAATTCACGAACGGTTCAGATTGATTTACTTTTAAACGGACGGTCCATATTGATTTACTATTAAAACTTAAAGCAACGGTCCATACTGATTTACTATTAAAACTTTAAACCAGCGATCCATATTGATTCACTATTATAACTTTCCACCAGCGGTCCATATTGATTTACTATTATAACTTCAACCAACGGTCTGAAAAATTAGCACATCTCCTCATGGAATAATATTGTACCCAAAAATGATTTGAACCGAAAAGAAATATATTTTACGGGTGATCAATAGTACCCCGTGAATAGTACCCCATGAATAGTAACTCGTGAATAGTAACTCGTGAATAGTAACTCATGAATAGTACTCCGACACGAAAAGTACCCCGAATTCCATTCGAAGAGTTTAATGACACAAGGGCCCTCTTGGTGAGACGCAGCTTCTCATTGAAGATAAAAAAAGCATTCCCTCGAACACTAGAATTCCAACATTCCGAACAATGAAATTGAACCCATCCAATTCAAGCAAGAAATTAAAAAATTGGAAAGGCTTCACGAGTCTCCTACTATGGAGGCCATATTTAGAATAATGGGGCGTTGGTGCGAAAGACCTCTAGGACCAAAGGTGGCTTGAGAATCCGGCATTGAGGAGAACCGGAAGAGTTACCCAAGGCCCTATCGAGTTTCCTATAAATAGGATTATTGACTTGGCAGTTCCACCATGTGTGTTGAGGACCAATAGCTCTAATATCTTCTACCCCAATATTTTCCAGGCAATCGAAGAAGTCAGATATTCCAATATTACAGATTGAGTCTCCCCTTCCGCTTCGGAAACACTCTTGATAGTATTGAAGTCCCCAAAGATACACCAAGTGTCGAGGAAAGGACACAGATTCGATTCACCCATAAATGCCTCCTTTCGGACCACGAAATTTAAGCCATAAACAATAGAGACCAAGATTGGAGTGCTACCGGTGGAGAGGTAAAAGCCTAAAATGGGACGGTTAGGCGATTGGAAAAGAGTATGCACTCTCCAAATATTAGGATCCCAAATTTCACCCATATTCTTCCATTCGAATGATAGTCATAGTTATGGACCCAAACCCAATTCTGACAGATTGCCCTTGAGATTCTAGGGGCCTTAGGAGCTTTAACTCTCGTCTCAATAAGCCCCACAAAAGAGATATGGTTTCTAGTTAGAAAGTTCTGAACAAAAGCACCTTGGAAGCTTTTTATTTAAACCCCCGACATTATAGGAACAAAAATATGTCATTAACAAAAGGGGGCAAACACAATTAAGGAGGGGAAGACCCCCTTGGACCCTTATTCCTCTTCTTTGAATTCTGGAGAGGCTCTTTACCAAGCCTAGCCTTATGTTTCAACTCCTTGCGCTCTATCGCATCAACTTGCTTCACCTTGTCCACCAGGGGGTTGTACGGAATAGGGGACTCAGACTTCTCTCCAGGGGCTAAAGTGGAAGCAATGGGAGAGAAGAAATTAAGCTTCATAACCAATGAGGGGTCGGCGGAAGAAAGGGAAGATGTTTTAGGTCCTTTAGAAACTGTGGTCCAAGCACCATCAGCTTCTGGGGGAGCCAAGGAAGAAGGGGCCATGGCATCCTTGGGAATAGTAACTACGGAAGCACTAGCGGAGGCCTTGGGAACCCACTGCATATTGGAATTAGGGCACTTAGCAAGAGAATGTCCAAAACATTTACAGACAGAGCATGAAGGGGGCCTGCTCAAGATTTCTACTACCTTAATCACAGCAGCTTTCTTCCACTCTGAAAGATTGCCATCAAACACAACGGCATTTATAGATGTAGGGAATGTAGAAAGGGCATCCATCTCAATACAAATACGGGCATAACTCATAGGCTCCAGTTTAGAGGTCATATCATCAGCAAACAGGGGCCTACCTACAGCACTAGCTAGATAACTTAATCCCTCTTTCGTCCAATGAGAGAGTGGAATGTTACTAAACTTAACCCAAATGGGAACTTTGCTGCAATCAGATTTAATGAAGTTGACTCCTTCTTGCCACGGCTAAAGGCACAGAAGCTTAGATGCAATATACCAAGGTCCAGATGCTAGGACATTTTCCCTATCTGTCACAATATCGAACTTAAAAATAAAGTAGCCCTTATCATGCAGATACACTTTAGACAACCCCTGGTGCCCCCATAATTTCTTAGCAGATGATTCAACCAACCTAAAAGGTAATTTCGAGTGGATGAAATGGCCCACAAGACTAGTAGACCATTTGTTAAGACCAAGCTTTAAGACTTCAACAGGGAGGGCAACTTATTACACTCCCAACCGAGGAGATAGGAGGGAAGAAACTTAACCCCAGATTTTTCTCAGTGGCAGAGTTAGTGACAACAGAGCTCCAAGACTTAGGGGGTGCAAAAATTCCAACGGCAGCCGCTGGAGAAGGGGAATGGGAAATGTCCAAGGCAACAGGAGAAGGATGAGGAGGCTCCAAACCGCTCTGCTGTAAACTAACAATCTGGGGGACAAACGAAGTCAAGGAAGGCTTAGACTGCTCACCAACACAGAAAGTTTGGACCAAAGGACTATCCACGCCAGGGCAAGCAGGGGAAATGGGAGGGCTAAGAGCGGCCTTGGGAGAGGACCTACCCAGAACAGGGCAAGAATTTAGCACCTTACGAGCATTGGCGAGAGCAGAAAGAGTTCCGATGGAGGAAAGGTTGTTAACATCATCAAGAGGAAGACCAAGCGCAGTGATAGCGTGGCATTTTTCTGTCTCTCCGCAAGCGCTTCTTCTGGGCCAGCGATAGAGAAATAGTGAGCCGCTTTGAAAATATCTTGGGTAGCCGAAGAGGAGGCTGGACCTAAATTTGCCCCAAGTTGAGACTCAATAGAAGCAGATTCATCAGAACTGATGGTGAAATTAGAAGGATTAGGCTCAAACTCCGTCATAGCAACCGAAGTTATGGGAGAGCCAGGGTTTGAAACACCGAATTCGGCAAAAAGGTCACGAGAATGACTGCTCTCACAATTTCCAGCCGAGAGATGATGGTGGTCCACCATGGCATGCAGGAAGGGGCTGGAGGGGGAGAACAAAGACACTAGAAAGCCGAGAGAGAGAAAGAGGTGCGAGAAGGCGAAAGGGAAAGAAAGGTTAACGTAAAAAAGAAGGTGTAGTGGGTAACAGGGAAGAGAAGGAAAATTTGGAGGAAAGGGTGGCGAAAAGGCCTGAAGGAGGGGGGACGATGAGTCAAAACCCGGAGACGAGGGAAACCAAAAGAGTAAACAGAAAAGTTTGGTGAAGATGGAAGAGGTAGGTGAGGATGGGCGGGAGACTGAAAGGGAAAGAAAATTAACGGTAAAAGGGAAAGAGCAGATGGACGGAGGAAAAGAGACACGGTCAAAAATCCTAAAATCCTAAAATCCTAGAATCCTAGTGAGAAGGGAGAGCACATTTCTAGAGAGAGAAACTAACCCATGCCTTGATCGGATCATCCTTGATATCTTAGTAGTTAACTTAATTAACTTATCTTTGGGCTTGCATTAATAATAGCTTGGACTTCATTAACTAAATATATGGGCTTAATATAAATCCCATATAGGATCACATCTTATTCCTATTGGACATGTATTTTATACCAAGTTACCTTAATTCATTTCATTAGGTTTTAATACCTATATTCTCAAATTACATCCACATGCGAATTATTGCATTTTTCATACTTAGATTATTATTACATAATCTATCTCGCCTCGATATTCTAACATTACGTATTTCTCGGAAGTTCAAAAATAATTTCCGAACGATAATCGGTGAATTGTGTTTTTCATAAACTTTCTCGGAAAACATTTATTTTCATCTTGAAAAATCAAGCACTTTAATTCCCTCACGTGGTTTGAATACTATGATATTCCGACGTTTCTAGGTTATAGAACGGCATACATCTTATTAACACATATAATAACAATTAATATTATTTTATTCATTATTCAATTCTTTCAAATATTTTTGCAAAGGATCCAAATTTCTCGGGCGTTACAGGCCACATGTGCCGAAATTGAGAAGGAAAAAAAAAAGAATCGGCTAATCAAGAAGAGAAGAGGAGAGGATAAGAAGTAAGAGATAAAGGGAAAGAAGAGAGAGAAAGCCAATAGGAAAAGAAAAAGAGAACGGGAAAAAGAGAGAGAAAGAGAAGAAGAAGAAGAAGAAGAAGAAGAAGAAGAAGTGGTCGAAGCCATGGAGGAGTAAGAGAGGAGGGGCGGCAACCCTATGAGGGAGAAGAAAAAGAAGAAGATTTTGAACAAAGGTAACTAGTTTATGTAATTGGTTTTAGATATTCGAAATCAAAGCTTGGATTTATGTTTATAAACTCAAAAACCATGATTATACATGTTGATGAGTGTTTTATATTTTGATTTACCCATATTGAGTGTTGATTTGGTTGGAATCAAAAGAAAAATAAAATTTTCTAGTTTTAAAACCCTAACTTTTATATACTTTAAAAATCCACCGTTTTAAATCTATAACTCTTTTTTGCGATTCGTCAAAGAGGGGTGCTAGATATATGTGTTTAATAGTAAACCCAAGTGGTAGCACTAAAAAATGATGAGTTTTCAAGGTGTAGTGACTGATTTACCCGAAACAGTCCCGTTTTTCTAACAAAAATAAAAACTATTTTGGGGCAGTTTCTATCAGGGGCATTTTTCGTAATTTTTTCGACCCTCAAAAATTCCGGAAAAATTTGAAATGATAATTTGATGAGTTTTCTAGATTGTGTCCAAAAATGGCGATTTGTGGATGTATAGATTAAGAGTTATGAATTTTATGGGAAAAGACTATTTTAAAAATAAACCCTTATAACTCCTTGTGGTTACCTCCAAAATTAGTGAAATTTGTATTGGGATTACATGTATATAACAGGAGTATACCCTGTAAATTTCGGAAGTTTTGGACAAAAGTACAGTTTATGATAAATGTCTAAATATTCGGCAGTTTTGGCAATTTGAAAAATAGTAAATGAATTTTAAAAATTCCAAGAACAATATATGTTCAATATGTGAATATATTCTGCCAAATCCTAGAAAAGAAAATTTTTTGGGACTGATTTAGTATTTTTCATGAAAATGGACTAGTTATGAGTAAATGAATTAAATATGTTCTGTGAAGTTGAAAAATTGGAAAAATAGGATTTTATGGCTTGGAAATCCTATATAAGGTATATGCAGATTTTGATCATTGGTGATAAAATCTTATGTGTATTGTATTTTAGAATGATTAAATGCATTAATTAGTAAAATGTCAACAATTAAAATAAATTATTTATAAGTTTAAGAAATGATTAAAATATTGTTAAAATATTAATAATATTAGATTATGATATTATTAAGTGATTGATAACATTTGGATTAAAGTGTTATTAAATCATTGATTTAAAATATTATTTAATGATTAATAATATTAGTGAATGAATTTAATGTTATTTAATATGTAGGATTTAGAATCCAACTTGCTGGATTGAAGGATTGTGAATCCAGCTTGCTGGATTCAAGGATTGGCGAATCCAGGCTTGCTGGATTGGAAATCTATTGAATCCAGTTTGCTGGATTGCAATCTAGTTTGCTGGATTGCAAATCTGGGTTGCTAGATTCATATGTTTAAATAATCCAGATTATAATATTAATATTTGGCCTACTGGATTATAGAAAAGAACTTATAATATGAAAGATTAAATGTTAAATCATAATCTATATGATATAGTGATTAAGGAATTATCAAAGGATGATAATAATACTGATGTGTTAAGATGTTATCTAATATTAGATTTTTGTGATTAAGTATTTGATAATAATTTATGGATAAAGAAACAATATTATGAGCTAACAGGTATGTTACGCTGACTTAAAGATCAATCTTATAATTAATAGGTGTAGACACTCGAAATGTTTTGCACACCTGTCACTAACATTGCAAGAGGGCAGATTCGTCTTTCAGAGATAACCCTGGGAGATGATGCAGTTCAAATACCGAAAATTCTCTGAGAGAGGATGATTACATCTCGGAGATAACCCCGAGATGCTCTCGGTTTGGATCCCGAAATGATGTAAGACCGAATTTTTTATAAATAAAAAGGAATTTCCTTTATTTATTATTTTGAAATAGTAAGGGTGGATTTGATTAATGTGGTTAGTTATGGGTAAAATGCGCAAATATTTTAAATAAGCAAGTGGTTATAAAATATTCATTGTTGTAGGAGAATATTCGTTTGGTCTTGGAATATTCGTGCTTTGTCGGGAATATTAAATGCGATGGCGCGACCATGTGTGGGCCCCATAACGGAAGCGATTGGAGGAAAAAACGACAAGAATAAGTTGTTTATAAATAATTGGTAGCGATTATTCTGATTATCTTTGTTGGAATACTCGATGGTTAAAACACACTAATCTGCGTTGTTGCAGCGATGGCAGCACGGTATTGCACCAATTATTGACTTTTTACGTGAAAGGCACTACTCAATAATGGTTCACGATAATTCTTGTTTCGGATATTTTATTTTATTGATTCAATAATTACTGCATTGATATTTTATATTCTTTGTTGTTTGAATAATTGTCATTACACGATTATTTTCCATTATCGAAGCAATAATTCATATTATCTGAATAATATTATTAGATAACATTATTGGCAATGTCTAGAAAGTTACATCTAAGGAGAGGTTTGGTCACTAATTGCGGCATGAGTAAGGAGAAATTCTTATTGAAAGCCCCTCTTTCTGAGAGCTATGCAGTTGTCGATATTGTGATTACGTAATATTATTTGTGAATAATTAATTATTGATTCATATGATGAGGAAAATATTGATTTTATGTGGATATAGATGGAGAAAATTTTAATGTGACAATTGTTGAAAATTGAAATTTTATCTTTTTTTTGATAAAATAATTCATTTAAATATATATATTATTATATTTTAATAATATAATAATGGTGATATTTTTACAATGAATGTGGGATATATGAGTATCTGAGGAGGAAGAGTATTTTTGTTGCAATAAATGTTTAAAACATATTAAACATGTCGGTGGACCCCATTTCTTGATTGAAATTTGATTATAGCACGTAAAATCACCCGTTTGTGGATTTTGGCCAATTTCATTTGGAATTTGGAAAAACTTTGTTCTGCAAAGTTGTAGAAATTGAATTTCCTATAAAAACTCATGAGATTCGAATTTTACGGCAAAAGGGCTATTTATTATGAATTATTGAAGTTCAAAGCTCAAAATAATTGATTTTTGGAAGTTTAAAATATTTTAATTACAAAAACGTTTTTTCATTTTTGAAAGTCATTTAACATGTGTGGCTGAAGTTTGGACCAGATTTGTGTGCGTAGAAAATTTTGATTATATATATTATTATTATATTAAATTTTACGCTTTTAGTGTTTTAAGCAATTTCCTATAAATAGGGTGCTTGGGTTAGAATTGAAAATCACACGAAACTGAAGTTTTCTCTCTCTATTTATCGGCGTATTCTTGTGAGTATTTTGAGTATACTTTGAGTATTGCTATCTGGTGAAAGTTCAAGTTATAGCTTTATATCCGATATTCCGGTTAAATCTTGTCTTTCCGAGGTAAGGGATATTATTTTTTTCGTAATAATATTATTTCTTCAATATTATTATCTTTGAAATATTGATCTAAAGTTTTTATCAAATTTGGAACTTTTGGTGTCGGAGTTCTTATTCACGTATCACGGCACTATATTCGCGTATCTGATTATTATTCACGAATACGACACTATTCATCGAAAAATGAAAATTTTCTTTTTAGTCCAAAATATCTATTGTGGATACTAGCTTTGATTGTATCCATGTTTTGATCATTCTTGAATTTTACACCACTATGATTATTTTTGAGGTATTTTTGGGCGTAGATAAAACAAAGTCTGAATCCTTAATCCTCAATCCTTGTCATTTTGTTTCAATGGATTAGTTTCTTTAAAAAAATATATTTTCATCATCCTCGGTCTTAAATGATGATATTATGGAATATCTTTGGCTTTTGTAGTGCAAAGATGAATGATTTCTTATGAATATCTTTGGCACGTGTGCAAAGATGAATGATTTCGATGAATATCTTTGGCCCGTAGTGCAAAAGATGAGCAGTGTTTAGATGAACATGACCAATCGGTGAATGTCCTTGGCACATAGTGCAAGGATGAATATATGATTCGAGATATATATATTGATTGATGTTACTGAGGATAAAAATATTGATGATGGTATTAAATTCATAGATATTAGTAAATTTCATCCTCTACGTAACTCTTCTATGAATTAATATTTTCATTGCGAGTATTGATTTAAAACTTGTTGTCTATTGTATTCTATTAGATTTTTCCTGTTGAAGACTAACGATAATTTGTTACGTATTATCTTAGTCATAATATTCTTCTTTGGGCTAGTTGAGCTCACCCTTTTCCTTGTTGTTCCATTTTTCTTCTCGGGGAGGCGAGAATGTAGCGAGTACTAGTCGGGGTATGGAATGAAGGTTCTAGAGAGTTGTTTAGTAGTCCTCACCATTTTGTAAAATAATGTATCAATAATTATGATGAGGATTTATTTGCGTGTGGATATTGTCTAGATGGCAATATCGTATTTAAACTCACGATATATATGTTGTCGTATTTTGCACAACAAATGTATTAATAAAATTGTAGTTATTTACATACCATGTATTTGGCGACTCGAGAATGGGTTGGATGGAATGGACCTATTTTGGGGCGTCCACGGTTGAATATCGAGCTTAGGGATATGATCTCTGGCGGAGATTGGGGAATAGAACTAGGAGGGATGAGGCAGGTAAATCCTTATTTAGTGTGTCCTACCTAAGCTTATTTGTTAGTTGGTCGATATATAGGGATATTATGTGATATATTGATTTCCTTAATTAACCCTTGTTTTATGGCGGTATTTAAGAATGTCGTTGAGAATATTAACGATGGAAATGAGGCCAGTGGAGATGCTTTTGTACTCACCAGCGAGGAGAGCGTGCACAGCAGTGGCAATGTTCCTCCTGTGAACAACACCACTGAAAGCGAGATGATGAGCGAGGGATGTTTAGAAGCTTTTTGCGTTCATGCAAAATCGAGACGAGGAGACTTCGTGTTCAAAATATAGGAGGAAATGATAGCAATTCACGGGTTGTCCGCGACCAAGCGATTCAAAGAGTTGGGACCACGAATTTAAGGAAAAGCGGATCCGATCATGGCGAAAACATGGGTCAAACAAATTACCAAGATATTCGATGTCTTGGGATGCGGAGAAACGAAAGGTTCCATTCGCTACTTTTATGTTTAAATGTGAAGGCGATTCTTGGTGGGAATCTATGAAGCGTACCCATCCATTTGCCTTTTCGGCATGTCGTGGGAGACGTTTGAAGCAGTTCAATGACAAGTACTTCCACGAAAGTATTAAATCATATGAAGGAAGTGGAGTTTATTAGGCTGATGCGAGAATAACATGGCGGTGTCCCGATCTGAAGCGAAGTTCGCGAGTTATCGAGTTTGCACCTCATTTGGTGAAGAATGAGGAGCGTATGTGCGGATGTTTACGAGAGGTTTGAAACTGGCATATGTCGATATCTCATTTCTTATAAATTTTCTCTCTATTCGGATGTTGTCAGCGAGGGCTCGGTTGTTAGAAGCGAGATAACGAAATACGTTCAACCGAGGGACCATAACGAGGATCATACCAAAGATAGCAATCATCGAATAACGATAACCGGTGGAGAAAAAAGAATATGGACAAAGCGGTAACCACTCTGGTGGTAATCGTGGCCATGAAAATAGAAGAAGCGAGTCGGGAGGAGATTTTAAAAGAGGAGATTCAACAACGACCATGTGAAGGCGTCGGGCGCTAGAGCAAGGCTGGTTCCAAGGAGGAGAAAGACCACCGGTCAGTATGTTACAAATCTTGGGAAAGAGGGACATATCATTGGCCGCCTGCCACAGCAGTTTAAGGTATGCTATAATTGTGGAAAAGAAGGACATATCGCTCGAGATTGTACAGTATCAAAACCCAATCCAGCGAGAATGGTGACTCAAAAGGATGTCTCGAAAAAGTCAAAGTCAGCGGTTCTGGAAGGCGTTTGTCGTGGCCGGTCAAAATCACGAGGAACGACGAAGTTATACAGGTTAGTTAATTATAAATTCTTGCGAAGTTTATACCTTACTAGAATCTGGGTTCTACCCATTCTTTTATCTCTCTTGCTTGCGCTCAACGTTTGAACTTGACTATGGAGAAATTAGACTTTGACCTATCTATGGAGACTCTGTTAGGAGAAACTTTCATTACATCCGTTGTTTAGAAATCTTGCTTGATTCGAGTTGGCACTATCACATTACACATTAACCTTATTTCTATAGAGATACTTGCTTTTGATGTGATTTTAAGGTTAACTACTCATCATGCAAAATTGATTACTTTTACGTAAGGTTGTTAGTTTTCATATTTCTAAGCAACACATTATTGAATTCAAGCAATCAAACCATTGTAGTCAAACATTTTCATATCAAGCCATGAAGTCATTCGTTTATTACGGATGTCAATTCTTAGTCCATGTTATGGATTTGAATAAAGACACGTCAGATTTGAATAATATTCCTGCTGTTATTGATTTTTCCTGACGTATTTCCTGAAGAATGTCTTGGCCTACTCCCAGAGCGTGATATTGAATTTGTATCGACTTTAAATCCGGTACAAAACCCATTTCTAAAATTTCATATCGAATGGCTCTATTGAACTTGAGGAGTTAAAACCCAATTGTAGAAGTTGATACGAGCCTTTTATCTGGTGACTTCCTTTGTGGAATGCTGCAAGAAGCGACTCTCCATAGGAGACACCATATTCGTGCGATAGTAAAGCGATAGGTGTCATTGTAATGTGTCTTATCCAAGGTTGGGATATGAGTCATAGTTGAGAACAACCTAAAGTCGGTAATCGAAATATGTACCTTTCTAGGCTTAGTTGGTTATTATCGGAGATTCGTTGAAGGATATTCTCGAATCGCTATTCCATTAACTTAATGGTGACTCGTGAGATACAAAATTCGAATGGAGCAAAGAATGTGGGAAGAGCTTGAAGAACTCAAGAGGAGACTCATTTGAACATGTTACGACCATGCCATCTGGAAAAGCGAGCGTGGTAGGTAGGCGGCGTGTTGAGTAGAAGATCGTATACAATCACGAGTGCGATATTGTCAAAAACTAATTTAATATAATTTACAAATAATAGAGATGGAGATGAAAACTCTAGGTACCCACGTGATGATATCTGAGTATAATCGACTTTAATCGATAAAGTTAAAAGTATTCAAGCTACACACGGGGTGATGAATTTGAAGAAGAAGGTCAAGAAGTTGTTATTTCAAAAGCGAGAATCGGTGAGGTGAGAAAGCTCAAACCTTGATTTATTAATCCATTTGAAATTCTCGATCGAATAGGAATTGTGGTCTATAGACTCGTTTTACCGCCAAGTATGGCGCGTGTTCATAACGCGTTTTTTCGTGTCGATGTTACGTAAATATGTGGACGACGAACCCACGTCATTGAGTTAGAACCAGGACGAGATAGCCAAAGACTTAACGTCTGAGGAGGAACTGTCAAGATCTTGGATATGAAGGAGTATGTCCCTACGTCGTAAAGGTCATACCACATGTTAAAGTTTTGTGGAGAAACCATGCTATAGAGGAAATGACACGAGAGTTGGAAGCGGAAATGAAAGCGAGGTATCTTCATCTTTTGAAACACCGAGTGCGTCGTCAATTTCGAGGACGAAATTTCATAAGGAGGGAGGTTGTAAGACCCAAATTTTTTATAAATAAAAAGGAATTTCCTTTATTAATTATTTTGAAATAGTAAGGGTTGGATTTGATTAATGTGGTTAGTTATGGGTAAAATCATGAAATATTTTAAATAAGCAAGTGGTTATAAAATATTCATTGTTGTTTGGGAATATTCGTTTGGTGATGGAATATTAAATCTTTGTCGGGAATATTAAATGCGGCCAGTAGCGACCATGTGTGTGGGCCCCATAACGAAAGCGATTGGAGGAAGAAAAGCGACAAGAATAAGTTGTTTATAAATAACTTGGTAGCGATTATTCTGAGTTTATCTTGTTGGAATACCCGGTTGGTTAAAACACACTAATCTGGCGTTGTTGCCTGATGCTGCACGGTATTGCACCAATTATTGACTCTTACGTGAAAGGCACTACTCAATAATGGTTACGATAATTCTTTATTCGATATTTTATTTTATTGATTCAATAATTCTTTGCATTGATATTTTATATTCTTGTTGTTTGATAATTGTCATTACACGTATTTTCCATTATCGAAGCAATAATTCATATTATCTGAATAATATTATTAGATAACATTATTGGCAATGTCTAGAAAGTTACATCTAAGGAGAGGTTTGGTCACCTAATTGCACGCCCTATGAGGAGAAATTCTTATTGAAAGCCCCTCTTTCACAGGAGCTATGCACAGTTGTCGATATTGTGATTACGTAATATTATTTGTGAATAATTAATTATTGATTCATATGATGAGGAAAATATTGATTTTATGTGGATATAGATGGAGAAAATTTTTAATGTGACAATTGTTGAAAATTGAAATTTTATCTTTTACGATAAAATAATTCATTTAAATATATATATTATTATATTTTAATAATATAATAATGGTGATATTTTTTACAATGAATGTGGGATATATGAGTATATGAGGAGGAAGAGTATTTTTGTTGCAATAAATGTTTAAAACATGTTAAACATGTCGGTGGACCCCATTTCTTGGTTGAAATTTGATTATAGCACAATAAAATCACCCGTTTGTGGATTTGGTCAATTTACATTTGGAATTTGAAAAAACTTTCTTACGCAAAGTTGTAGAAATTGAATTTCCTATAAAAACTCTTGAGATTCGAATTTTTACGGCAAAAGGGCTATTTATTATGAATTATTGAAGTTACGAAGCTCAAAATAATTGATTTTTGGAAGTTTAAAATATTTTAATTACAAAAACATTTTTTTCATTTTTGAAAGTCATTTAACATGTGTGGCTAAAGTTTGGACCAGATTTGTGTGCGTAGAAAATTTTGATTATATATATTATTATTATATTAAATTTTCTGTTTTGGTGTTCTAAGCAATTTCCTATAAATAGGGTGCTTGGGTTAGAATTGAAAATCACACCGGCTGAAGTTTTCTCTCTCTATATTATTGAGTGTATTCTTGTGAGTATTTTGAGTATACTTTGAGTATTGCTATCTGATTGCAAGTTCAAGTTATAACTTATATCCGATATTCCGGTTAAATCTTGTCTTTCCGAGGTAAGGGATATTATTTTTTTCGTAATGATATTATTTCTTCAATATCATTATCTTTGAAATATTGATCTAAAATTTTTATCAAATTTGGAACTTTTGGTTGTCGAGAGTTACTATTCACGTATCTGGCCTTATTCACGTTATCTGATCTTATTCACGAATCGACCTTATTCATCGAAAAATGAAAATTTTTCTTTTAAGTCCAAAATATCTATTGTGGATACTAGCTTTGATTGTATCCATGTTTTGATCATTCTTGAATTTTACACCACTATGATTATTTTTGAGGTATTTTTGGACGTGGATAAAATAAAGTACGAATCCTTAATCCTCAATCCTTGTCATTTTGTTTCACTGGATTCGTCTTTAAAAAAAAAGATATTTTTCATCATCCTCAGTCTTAAATGATGATATTATGGAATATCTTTGGCCTATAGTGCAAAGATGAATGATTTCGATGAATATCTTTGGCACGTAGTGCAAAAGATGAATGATTTTTGGCGATGAATATCTTTGGCCGGTAGTGGTGCAAAGATGAACATGTATTTAGATGAACATGACCAATCGGTGAATGTCCTTGGCACATGTAGTGCAAGGATGAATATATGATTCGGATATATATTGATTGATGTTACGAGGATAAACATATTGATGATGGATTTATTAAATTCATAGATATTAGTAGATTTCATCCTCTACGTAACTCTTCTATGAATTAATATTTTCATTGCAGTATTGATTTAAAACTTGTTGTCTATTGTATTCTATTAGATTTTTCCTGTTGAAGACTAACGATAATTTGTTACGTATTATCTTAGTCATAATATTCTTCTTTGGGCTAGTTGAGCTCACCCTTTTCCTTGTTGTTCCATTTTTCTTCTCGGGGAGGCGAGAATGTAGGCGAGTACTAGTCGGGTATGGAATGAAGGGTTCTAGAGAGAGTTGTTTAGTAGTCCTCACCATTTTTGTAAAACAATGTATCAATAATTATGATGGGGATTTATTTGCGTGTGGATATTGTCTAGATGGCAATATCTGTATTTAAACTCACAGTATATATGTTGTCGTATTTTGCACGACAAATGTATTAATAAAATTGTAGTTATTTCTGTATCATGTATTTGGCGACTCAGAATCGGTTGAATGGAATGGACCTATTTTGGGGGCGTCACAAATGACACCAGGAATAGCAGTGCTAACCTTGGAGATAACCCCAACGAGTGCAGTTGTTGTTCTGGAGATAACCCCGGAAATGCTTGTTTCAAATGCATGCAGTCAGCTTCAACCTTGAAACTCACACCGAGGCACTCAGTACAAGACCTGGAGATAACACCGGGAAGATAGGCACTCCTCAGAGATAACTTGAGGACCTTCAGTACTTGCAGCAGTCCAATCTCACAGAGATAACCCTAAGCAACGTCTACTTTATCAGCCCAAACCGGAGATAACCCCGGTGAGGGGTAAAATTATCATTTTTCCACCTCGACCCTACATTGCGCCATCTCAACAACAACATACATACATTTCTACACAGCAATGTAAGACCCCGAATTTTATGAAATAAAAGTATTCAATTTTTCTTATAATTACAATTCAGTAAATGGTTAAATTGATAAAAAGTTAAAGTTAAGGGGTGATATATGAAATTTTTTTCAAAAATACATGAAGTGGTTATAAAATATTCATTGTTGTCGGAGAATATTAGTTTGGTCGTGGAATATTAAATGCTTTTGTCGAGAATATTAAATGCAATGACACACGATCTTTTGTGGGCCCCCATAACGGAAAGCGATTGGAGGAAGAAAAGCGACAAGAATAAGTTGTTTATAAATAACGGCGTAGTTGTTATCGTCAAATCTTGTTGGAATACCCGTGGGTAAAGTAAAATGTCTGCGTTGTTGCACGATGGGACCGCGGTATTGCACCAATTATTGATTCTTACGTGAAGGCACTACTCAATAATTGTTACAATAATTTCTTGTTCAATATTTTATTTTGATTCAATAATTGCTTTGCGTTGATATTTTATAATTGTCCTTACTACGGTATTTTCATTAATTATCGGATCAATAATTTATATTATTTTAATAATATTATTAGATAGCATTATTGGCAATGTCTAGAAAGTTACATCTAAGGAGAGGTTTGGTCACCTAATTATTGCGCCAGATGAGGAAAAATTCTTATTGAAAGCCCCTTTCCAGGAACTGCTTGGTTGTCAATAATGTGTTTCTGTAATATTATTTGTGAATAATTAATTATTGATTTTTATGATGAGAAAAATATTCATTTTATGTGGATATAGATGGAGAAAATTTTTAATGTGAAAATTATTAAAAATTGAAATTTATCTTTTTCTGATAAAATAATTCATTTAAATATATTATTATATTTTAATAATATAATAATGGTGATATTTTTACAAAGAATGTGGGATATATGAGTATACGAGGAGGAAGAGTATTTTTGCAATAAATGTTTAAAACATGTTAAACATGCCGGTGGACCCCATTTCTTGACTGAAATTTGATTATAGCTTGTAAAATCACCCGTTTGTGGATTTTGGTCAATTTTTGTTTGGAATTTGAAAAAACTTTCTTCTGTAAAGTTTTAGAGAATTGAATTTTCTATAAAACTTCATGAGATTCAATTTTCTGATAAAAGGGCTATTTATTATGAATTATTGAAGTTAGAAGCTCAAAATAATTAATTTTTGGAAGTTTAAAATATTTTTATTTACAAAAACGTTTTTTTCATTTGGTTCCCTCATTTAGCATGTGCAAGATGGCTGAGTTCAGATTTTAGAATGTGTGCGTAGAAATTTATATAATATATTAATATTATATTAAATTTTCTGCTTTGGTGTTCTAAGCATTTTCCTATAAATAGGGTGCTTAGGTTAGAATTGAAAATCACACCAGAAACTGAAGTTTTCTCTCTCTATATTATCGAGCATATTCTTGTGAGTATTTTGAGTATACTTTGAGTATTTCTATACGGTGCAAGTTCGTTCAGCGTTATTCCAGTCAGAAGTACTGCTCTTTTGAGGTAAGGGATAATAAGGGATTTTAAGGGTTATTATTTCGAAATTCTTCTGAACCTTCAAAAATTCTGGAAAAATTTGAAATGATAATTTGATGAGTTTTGTTGATTGTGTCCAAAAATGGCGATTTTTGGATGTATAGATTAGGAGTTATGGATGTTATGAGAAAAGACTATTTTAAAAGTAACTGCTTATAACTCCTTGTGGTTAATTCCAAAATTGATGAAATTTTTATTAGGAGTACATCTATATAATATCAGTATATCGTGTAAATTTTAGAATTTTTGGATAAAAGTATAATTTATGATAAATGTTTAAATATTCGGTGGTTTTGGCCCTGTGAAAAATAGTAAATGACTTTTAAAAATTCTGAGAAAAATATATGTTTAATATAGGACTATATTCTGCTAAATTCTAGAAAAGAAATATTTTTAGAACTGATTTGTTATTTTTCATGAAAATATTCTAGTTATGAGTAAATGAATTAAATATGTTTTGTGAAGTAAGAAAATTAGAAAATAGGATTTTATGGCTTGAGAATCATATATGAGGTATATGCAGATTTTTGATAAGGGTTTTGGTTATTGATGATGAGATCTTATGAGTTTGGCATTTTAAGATGATTAAATGCATTTATTAGTAAAGTGTAAACAATTAAAATAAATTGTTTATAAGTTTAAGAAATGACTAAAATATTGTGGTAGTATTAATAATATTAGATTATGAGATTATTAAGTGATTTATAACATTTTGATTAAGTTGTTATGAAATCATTGATTTATGAATCTTACTCTTGAGATTAAATCTATATGTTGATTATATTATTTTTATATAACATTCTTATAACCCTAATGATGATATTTCTCTTTGACTTGAGTGTAAAGATGGATAGATTATTAGTATGATCGTGACTATAGGTTCTCTTTGGCGATGGTGCAAAGTTGAATTGTTGGTGGTATGATCATGACCATTGAATTTATAATTGAATATCTTTAGCTTAAGTGCAAAGGTGAATTGATCAACATATATGGTTATAATTATGGTTTATATAAATTCTGAAATGATTATGTATTTCTTTGAGATATGAATATCTTTGGTCCGTAGTGCAAAGATGACTTGTTGATGAATATCTTTGGCCTGTAGTGCAAAGATGAATTGTTGATGAATATCTTTGGGTCGTGAGTGCAAAGATGACTGTAGTTGAATATCTTTGGCACATGGTGCAAAGATGAATCTGTTGATGAATATCTTTGGCCCGTAGTGCAAAGATGAATTTATTAGTATGATTATGAGCAGAGGCTGTGATTTGGTATAACCATGATCTTTGATATTTCGGTAAAGACAAGTGATGAAAATTATCTTTGTCCTGAATGAGAAAAGGAATTTAGAACAACAATTACGATTATGAGTTATACATGTGATTGTGGACAGGAATTGTTGATTGATGTTACAGGGATAAAACATTGTTGGTGGACTTTTAACATGGAGAAGATAATAGACTTTATGGTCTATTTGACTCTTCTAATGGAGTGCTCGTTCCGCTGCAACTATGGTTGAAATTTTTTATCATCTACCATATGTTCTAAATCTCTGATTTATTATTGATGAAGGCTATTGATAATTTAATTATCTTTAGTCATGATATTTTTTTACTGAGCTAGTTGTGCTCACCCTTTTGCTTCACAATTCCTTTCAGGTAATAAAAGTGTAGCTGGGTCGAGCGGGGGAATAACAAGGGAATAGAACGGTGGTCTATAGATGTTGAGGTGAGGTGAATTTAACTTGGAAGGGTGTTTTGCCACTATCATACAAGATGTCTAATGACATACAACCTCGTGTCATCATAAGACAGGGTTGTGCTCATCCACTTGCTGAGTATATCTACCAGCACTACCTATATGATCTTGGAGTCTATTTGAAATTTAACTCTCAATTAGAGACAGTAGAGATAATGATATGTCAAGAGAAAACTCACCATTGGGAAGAATATGATAGCAATCTTCTCGTTTTTCTTTGGGGCCATATGATATCTATCATAACCTATACGCATGGCCTCCCATGTACGAAGGTTTCCTTGAGCACTTCCCAAAGATTCTAATTTTTAAAACAGTTTTCGACTATACCTTTATGTAAGGAGTCATTATGAGCTGCTGTCCACGGTTGGGACATGAGTCACAGTTGATATATATTTGTATCCAAACTCACAACATGTGTTGTTGTATTTTGCAAGACAATTGTTGTAATAAAGTTGTAGTTGTTTTCTGTACCATGTATTTGGCGACTCAAAATGGGTTGGATGGAATGGACCTATTTTGGGGTCGTTACAGCAATGTTCTACAAGAACCAATGAGGTCCAATCCCGAGTGACTACTACGCAAGGCAGCACACTGGATAGAGTGCTTTTAATCAGAGTAGTGCTTTTTGCTATCCAGTCTTATTGGGCAGCCCATTTTATCCTTCCTAAATCGGTCTTGAGAGCTATTCAATCTATTCTTTGTAGATTTCTATGGAAAGGTTCTTCTCTTCTTAGCCATGGCTGCAAAGTATCTTGGAATGATTTAGCCCTCCCTTTCGATGAAGGCGGTCTAGCCATCAAAAATCTCACTGATTGGAATTCGGCTCTCATCATTCTCCATCTTCTTAAGGTTATTTCACCTTCTCCAACCTCCTTGTGGGCTAAGTGGGTCAATTCTACTGTGCTTGCTCGCCATAATTTCTGGCATGTCCCTATTCCCGCCGACTGTTCTTGGATTTGGCGTAAGATTCTTAAATTACGTCCCACCGCTCTTAATTTCCTTCATTACTCAGTTGGAAATGGAAATTCCTTCAGTTTATGGCATGATCCATGGTTGAATGGACAAGCCATTAATCCATCGGCGTCGCTTCTCTGAATACCGTAATTCCGGTGAATGCCTCAGATTCGATATCGCAACACCGGGTGCTTGGTCATTACCCTCTAGCAACCACCACGAGGTTATGCAATTTGAGTCGGTTTGATTCTATCCTCCTCCCTCAATCATCCGAGGATAAAATTTTATGGGGTTCAAGTGAGATTAAATTAGTTAAAGCCTCCATCATTTGGAATTCTATTTGATCATCCGCTCAGAAGGTACCTGGGCTCAACTGCTATGGCACCCTCTTCACATTCCTCGGTACTCTTTTACCCTTTGACTGACCTTACGTGGCAGATTACCTACTAATGATAGATTTTTATCATACTTGAGTTTTCGTCCTCTAAAATGCCCTTTCTGCGTAACTCATGATGAAACTTTTTCCCACCTGTTTTTCGAATGTAACTATTCATCATCCGCCTTCTCCTCTCTTTCTACGGTTGTTGGAGGATGGAATAACGTTCCAATGAGGTGGGATGACCTCGTTAACCGTTATCCAATTTAGTGGAAGTAACACTAGGTCCAATATTCTAAAGCTTGCATTGGCTTCTCACCGTACAAACTTTGGGCAGCTAGGAACTCCTTCGTCCATGATCAGATCAAAAAGCCCTTGAGTGTCGTGGTCAGGGATATTTTGAATGACATCAAATCAAGGCTTTCTTCGTCTTCTAAATTCCTTTTAGATGCTCAGAGAAATCCTACTCTCAGTGTATGGCTGTAGTCCAGATGTTTTGGATGTATGGGAGTTGTAGTACGGTTGAGAATTGTTGCTGCTCGCTTTGTTTCGCCACGACTTTGAATGCGGGGTGATGCAGTCATGTGCTCCTTGGCACTTTCATGACGGGCCGATTTAGCTTCTTACGTGTTGGAAATTTAGCTTCCATGGCGGTTCGGCAGTTCGGCTCCCATGGCAGTTCGGCCTCTTCAATGAGTTGGTTCAAATTTATTGCCTGGTTCGTGGTGGGTTCGAAGCATCTCGATCCGACATGGTTCGATTTTCCGCCATAAAGGATCGGGTCGACATCTGGCTTGACATCTTGGTTCAGCTTCAGGGTTCAACCTCGTGTCTTCGGGATGCTGGGGATGCTGGTTTCGGCTTTGGGGTTCGGTCTACGGTTCGGCCCTCTCCTTCTGGCACTCGTAGTTCTTCCTAGGCTTCTGCATCCTCTTCGGCTATTGCGATCAGCGATTCGATTCGATTTTTCGTCATTACATTGGGGATCTTGGTTTCGGCTTGAGGTTGGTTTCTATGGTTCGGCCTTCTCCTACTGGCACTCGTAGTTCTTCCTAGGCTTCTGCATCCTCTTGACTCATGTAGTGCGATTCGATTCGATTCGATCTTTGGGACGCCGGGATCTTGGTTTTGGCTTGGTTCGATTTCTATGGTTCTACCCTCTCCTCGCATTTCGTAGTTCTTCCTATGCTTGAAGATCCTCTTGACTCTCGCAGTCTGCGATTCGATTCGATCTTGACTCCATTCATTTGGTCGCTTGGTTTTAACGATTGGTTGTTTAAGGTTTTCATGCTTGTTTTACTATTGTCCTGCTTAGTAATGCTCCTTGTTCTTTCATTTGGCTTGGTTGTTAGTCTCTTGTTATCCATTTTGGGGGTTGTCCCATGTGGTTCTATCAAAAGCTTCTGGGGTATGCCCTTAGGGATTGTTTTATCTCTTTTCTTTTCAATATACAAACAAACTTAGCGGAAAAAAAAAGTGTATGGTCCCATCTTCCTGACTTCGTACAACTTCTAATCCCATGTCATGGCGTAACTCTCGACAACGGCGGTCTGAAATAGGTCTTATACACCTCAATCGGATGCCCGGATTGTAGTTCTGAAAGTTCGAGCAGACATCAAAATACACACGTGCACGTACTTTGAGACAGCGGGACCCGCTGAGCCTGGGGCACCCCGGGTAGCCGCAGGTACATCGGCGGGCCCCCTCTGTAAATAGAGGGCTTGGGGTGGCCATTTGATAGAGAAAAAAGGCGAGGAAGCCCTGTCCAATTTGCTTTGTACACACCCTAAACTTAGTGCTTTCTCATTTTAAACACTTGTGAGCTCACATATAGCTACTATTTTTACCGGCGGGAGCCGAGTTTTCGTCCACTTAAAGTTATAGAAGTCTTCTTTGGCAGTCCACTGTACGTCTTCGTACACACTTTAAAGCCTTTCTCTTCACCTTTGCACACACCATTCTTCAAGTTGAGAGTCGTGTTGCGTGTGTATGCCCATACTTCGGTTCGTGGTTTCATTTCAGTTTGTATATATATACACTACAAAAATAATGGTCATTGGCGATGGGCCCATTGCCGATGGCGACATCCCTGTCGATAATAATGTCACTCTCGATGGGGTAACCGTCGCCAATGGCTGCAGTCGGGAATGTACTTATTATTTGGTGCCAGACTTTCCCGGTGGAGGGAAATATCATAGGCGACGGCACTAATGTTAACATCGACGATAATGCCGTCGGGAATGAGTCTTTATCGACAGGGGAATTAGCGACGACAATGCCGTCGAGAGTAAGTCTTTTATTTTAAACCCTGGTTCGACGACAACGAGTATATTTTCATTCCCTCTCTTATTTTCTGTTTCCCTCGCGATTTGTAGGTTTCGCCCCAATTGATTCTAAGCATATCAGAGATTTTGATTCTCAGCTAGCTCAATCAATCGATTTGTCCAATTGAATCTGATTCCTCGCTCATCATTTACACCCAAATTATCAGCCCTCTAGTTCGCCGCCCAATTCGCTGCCTATACCGCCCAGTTTGCTGCAACTCGTTCATCATTTCGCCCCCATTTCGCCCCCAGTTGATTTTTCAGTTGTTCTACACTTCATTTTGGTAAATTTTCAATTCCATTTCAGTTGCATAGTGTTTATGTAGAAATTAATCTATTTAATCAATGATATTTGAAATTGAAGTTCTTTAATTTGTTCCTTGTTCTAAATTTGGGAATATAATTGTGCATATGCAATTCATACTGTATAATTGTATGCTACATTGGGTGTTTTGGATTTTTTTAACTGCTAGTCATAGACTCCAATATAATGGTGATTTCATTTAACGGCTAGTCATAGCAACTGTACTCTCGTCGAACCCACGCATTCCACTACTCCCGGATACTCAACCACGGAAGAGTAAATTGATCGCAATCAATCATTGCATCGTAATCTCCATAATCATTGTGTTTCCAATCTGTAAATATATATTACATTGCTATAGTTATAGTTCCTTTCTATATATAAGTAAGAAAAGTAAAATTTTACTTATATTTGAAATATATATAATTATACTTATGTTCTAATTAATAATAATAAAAATTAATATAAGAAAACTATATTACTTATCTTTGTTTCTAATGGTTTTATTGCATAATTATGATATTGTTAATTATTTATTATTTTTTTATGAATATACGATTTGATAGAGTCTATGACTAGCACTTAAAAACATCCAAAACACCCAATTTGTTTGTTGACTGAATCCCATCTTTTTCAGTTACATGCCGATATTTGGCTTTTGTTTTGGCTTTTAAAGATGATATCCGTTTCTTAATGATATGTTACATTATTAGTTCTTTGACACGAATAGTGACATTTGTAGCAATTGTACAGGATGAGAGTCCAAATTTCAAAGTAATACATATATGAATGTTAGCAGATTTCAAGAAGTGGATATATCCATGTAATGTGTTGAAGGACAAGTTAAATATTTTGTTTCATGTTTGACTGACACCAAACAAATGCTTTGTAGTATGTTACTTGGTTGTATTTTGGATAAATGAAATTTAGGGAAATATGTGACTATCAAGCATTCCTGTTATAGTCTGATTGATTGAATATCTTTTTAGCTTATATAGATAAGTATGTTATGTCAATTCTCTTATGAAACTATTGGTTCCAATACATTTGCGTGTCCTACTATTTTTCTTTGACACGTTATGCGGTTTCCCCTCTTTTTAACCTGGTTGTTTGTTTCACTCATGCTTATATATGTTATATGATGTTTTATGGTTAGACATGGTCATTTTATGTGTTGATGAGCTTTTATGTCAAAGAAAATCAAAAACAGTTTTTATGAGTAAGAACCATAAAATTTCTGGGTTCATAATTCATTCTCAATAATATAGTATTCCTTTTGTTCTAGGAAATAGTTCAATTTCATACGTGCATATTTTCATATAGTTTAGGAAGCTTAGAAACCAGGTTTGAGATTCACTTAGTATGAGTGAATCTCAAATAGTCCCCTGCTTTGGGATCGTTCTTATATGTTTCGATCTCACTTAGGTTTGTTTATTAACGACTTGAGCACGCGTCTTTATATTTTTTGAATTTTTGGTCAAGATATATATCTTGATGTTCTTCTAATTGCATATTTAGACTACGATGTGTTAGTCTATTTCGTACTTGAAGACCATTAGAGGTGTCTTCTTAAAATTTACGAAAAAGTTAAAGATGTGTTCAAGTTGTTAACATTAGTGAGGCGACACATCCGGAATGGGATAGAAGCTCTAATTGTTAGAGGTGGAGATGAAGTTAGAAACTCATAAGCTTGCATATACATTAACTTGGAGACTTGATTGTGTTTGTCTAACTTTTTATATATATAGCAGACAGTTGTCCGAGATGTCTGTTGATCGAAGTTGGATGGAACGTAGGGTAGCCAGTGATAAGAGTGGGCTTAGCTCTCAGTATCGTAGTGGGGTTGAATAGTTTCTTAACTTCGCGTTTGAGCAAGTCAGCGGCGATGAGATCAGATGTCCTTGTAAGAGGTGTGTGAATGAAGTGTGGAAGGAAAGGAGTGATGTCATGTGTGACTTATTTGCGTATGGGTTCAAGCAGGGTTATACGATATGGATCTATCATGGGGAAACCTGGTTGGATGAACATGAATCAGAATTGGAATCCAGAGGTGACGAAACCTTTGACTGTACTAACATGATAGTCAAAGCTGCTGATTCATACTTCCAGTGGAATACAGACAGGGATGGCAGTAACGTCGAGCAAGAGCCGAATGATGGGGCTAAGAGTTTCTATGAGTTATTGAATGAAGCAATGACGCTTAATCGCATGATGGCCAGACACGAAAAACACAATCTTATCTACCGTGACTAAGAGACCAAAACACGGCCCGGTCATCCGAACAACACGCAAACACAGGCAATAGCACCGCGTAGGCAATAGACACGCGTTACAACTGACGGGACTCGATTCCGATATCCGGAGCCCGAGTTCGAGCCCGTCGCGCCTAACTTGAGAAAACTTAGGAAAATAGTCGAAAAAGAGACCAAGTCACGGCCGTCCGTCCGAACGACACGCAAACATAAACAATAGCACCAGCCGCGTGAGGCATGTACACACGTTACAACCGACGATACTCAATTACGATAAAGCGAGCCCGAGTTCGAGCCCCGTACGCCTAACTTTAGAAAACTTAAGAAAATAGTCGAAAAAGAGACCAAAACACAGCCCGGTCGTCTGAACGACACGCAAACATAGGTAATAGCACTGTGTACGCAATAGACACGTGTTATAACTGACGGAACTCGATTCTGATATACGGAGCCCGAGTTTGAGCCCCGTACGCCTAACTTGAAGAACACAAAGGAAAATAGTCGAAAAAGAGACCAAAACACGGCCCGGTTATAACAACCCGGAATTTTGGATTATCCAGAATTTAGGTTTAAAGAATTCGTTATTAATAAAAGGAATTTTTATTAATACTATTCTGTGCTATGTGTTTATTAATCGTTCTATAACCTAGAATGATTATAAGTCGGGAGGATTCTGGCTACGAGCTAGATTTAACGAGTAAGAATTTTCAAGACGAAAAATGAAAGTTTTCCGGGAACAAAATATTTTTCGGGAAAAAATACGAAATAGGCACTATTCACTCGTTTCTGCTCGGAGATTTATTTTGAAATTCCGAGAAGTTATTGATTACGTAAAATCTTGAGACGTGATGGAATATTCAATAATATTTCAGTTATGGCAAAAACGAAGTTTTCGCCTGCGGACTCAAAACCTAAGGGTTAGGGAAAGTGAGTTCCGAGAATGTAATGAGTACGTATAATAACTAGGGTTATTATGAGTGAGAAATACGAGTATGATACAAGTTATTATACGAGTATAGTACGAGGATTAGTACGACGTATAATATGAATATCGTACAAGCTAAATACGAAGATATTACGAGAATACGAGAATGGAATGCGTAGAATACGACTAGTCTTAATGGGCTTTGAGTTCATGGACTTTATAGAATTCAATTGGACTTAGATTATGTCAAGCCCAAGAAAGGCCCAATAAGAATTAGGGTTAAGGCCCAAACCAAGAAAAGAAACCGCGGATCGAACCGATGGGTAAACGGATGGGTAATAACCAATGGGGCAACCCATGGGATGACCCATGGGCATGTGGACCGGCCACTTGGCCACCAAGTAAGGGTGGAGGTCAAGTTTACTTGGTGGCTAAGTGTTGGAGGAGGTGGGAATAGTAAGGAGGTTAGGGGCGAAATGACCAAATTGCCCTAACTATGGTTTTCTATAAATAGAAAACTAGATTTTCATTTTCTAGGATTTTGAAAATCCTACACTTGAGAGAGAGAGAGAGAGAGCTCGGTTGGGAGAGGAAGAGGAAGAGCGTGAGCATGAATGCTCGGATCAAAAGTGATCGTGAAATAGAAAAGCTTGCAAAGCGTCAGCTTCGTATAACGGAAGAGGATTAAAGAAGAACGGTAATTCGAACCCTAATTTCTTCTAATATTTTCTTTAAGTTAAATATGTTTAAAACATAGCTTAATGAGAATAGGGAGAAGATGATGTTAGAAATGATTTCATATGGTTGAAATCATGAGAAAACGAAGAAATAAGAATTAGAAGTTTAGTTGTAAATTTCTTAACGAAGTATATGATTTGTGAGGACGTTGAGCGATCCGAATGAATATTAAGAACGAGTAGGTGAAATAAGTAAGGAATGATGTTCTATAACATCAAATTCCAAGAAAAAGTAGAATCGTAATCCAAAATATCGATTAAAATGAAGAACAAACGAAGAACGCGAAGAACAGGAAGAATGTTGTTGATGGACAAATTTAAAACCATCGTAGGATAATTGTTGTTGATGGACAAGTTTAAAACCATCGTAGGATAATTATTGTTGATGGACAAGTTTAAAGCCATCGCGTATAAGTTAGTTGCTTATTGCTTGGTTAGGAACGTTAGAAACGTTCATGAAGAACGGATTAAAATTGAGCTATAACGAAGTTATGGCGAAATTTTCGTAAAAGACGAATGAGAATTAGAAAGTTAGTAAATGAACCCGAACGTGTAGGGTTTCATAAGAAAGTAAGAGAATGTAGATAACGTGAGTCGTGGACTCAAGAACGAACAAGTTCCGAGTTCAGATGACCGAATTACGGACGAACGAGCGAAGAACGTTAAAAACGTAAAATAAACGAAGGGTGAAGATCAAGCCAATCGAATGGCACGTAACGGAGTTAGAATAAAATTCTACTCGATGGGGGTTAAAGTACGTAAGATAACGAAGAAAATGGCTTTGGAACGACCTCGTTCCGAGTTATAACGAAGGAGTTATGAGATCGCGAAGTACGCGTCTCAAACTTGACTTAAGACTTAGAAAAAATTTCTAGGGTTTTGGCTCGTACAATGTTAGCGCCGAGAAGTGCCCTAGCAGCGTGTGAAACTCGGGCTTCAGTCTTTATTAATTGGTACCGCAGCGGCGAGAGAGAGAAAGGGAGGAATGGGGCCGCAGCGCCGGTGCAGGACAATGCCCAGAAATGAGATTTTTATTTCTCAAATACTGGAGGATGTGCAAGAAAGAAGTATGAACATGTAGTTAACGTAATGTAACATTCAATCAAGTGTTTTAAACATTTAGTGTTGACTTGGTCATATTCCAACCTTGGGGTTTTGATGATGACTTTCCTATTGTACTAAAATGTTTACTCATGCATTTACAGGATATTAAAAGAATTCTTGAAGCTTTGATTTATTAAAGGATTGAAGACATGAAGAATTGCTTGAGTCATTAGGAAATAAATGTAAGATCCTAGCTTTAATTATTTCTCAATCAAGGCTCTAGGATTTGCATTGCATTGCATCATTAATTAATTGTGGGAGAAATTAAAATGATTAATTAATTTTAATTAATTAATTAAAGATTAATTATGAAAATATTTAATTAAGCTTTCAAAATTAATAAGGATCAAATATTAATTAAGTTATTCATTATATTTTCCATGATTTATTAATTGATTGAACTTTCCTTAAAATTGATTAAGCAAATCAAATTTTCATATCTTCATAATCAATTATCATGGATCAATAATTGGAGTAATTTTTGAAAAGCTAATTTTGAAACATTCCCATAATTAAAGGAATTAATTTAAAATAGATTTTGATTCTTTACATAAATCTATACCATATATCTTGAGATTGAGTTATTCATAAATTGATTGAACTTTCCTTAAAATTTAGCAAATCAATATTCATATCTTTAGAATCAATTAGCATGGATCAATTAATTGGAGTAACTTTTGGAAAGCTAAATAGTGAGGGCAAATCTACATTAATTGGGTTCCTAAAATTAATATGGAAATGTTTCTTAAATGATGAAAATTTTAAGTGTTCCTAAAAATGAGTACTCTAGGACATGTGCATTGCATAAATACTTGTAGTCACATACTTGATGTCACATGGTAATTCACTAGTCCCTGATATACATGACCGAAATTGCTCACCATAAATTAAGGAATCAAATATTGTTAACCAATATATATATATATATATATATATATATATATATATATATATATATGGAAATCTGGAGTAAATGGTTGATTAAATACAATACCATAAATTATTCATCAACTTGATTCACGGTAATAACAAATATGGCATATCATAACTCATGCATCATAAATCGTGCCTCATGATTCAAGGATTTTAATTATGGGCAATAAACTAAGGTAACTAGCTAATATCATGCTTTATATAAAAGGTCAAATTAAGGAACATCACTAGATTGTTATGTTAAAGAAAATATGCTTCATGATGATAATTGATTATATCCGGTAATTGCCAAAAAGAAAGCTACCATATGACAAGATGGTTACTAAATACATAAATCATAATAGATATAGACTAAACGTGATGGACTATCTCTTAAGCAAGATTCTCTCAGTCATCACTAAGATATGTCTATATTGTATACTAAATCATGACGTGTCATATACTAATATACATATATTAGATGTCTTGATCTTTGGCACAATCTCCGGATGACAGTCTATGTATTACCTAACTTGTGCATACTGTCTCTAACGATCATATCACGCATAGACAACAAGCAACGGTAATACTTTAGAAAAGCATATAAATGAACTGATTTCTTTAACGAGAAAACTACAAGAAAAACACATACTGATATCACAAAGCATACAAGCTGCTAGGCAATTCTACTAACTATATTTTCAGCTACTTCGTGAACATCTAATTGGTGATATATCTTCTATTCTTTATTCACTAAGATTAATCTTTGCACTAATGTACTTGAAAGATATTTTATTATTTTGAGTGCAAGCATACAAGCAGTTGGGTAATTAAATTGACTATATTTTCAGCTAAGTCTCGTGAGCTTAAATCGGTGATATCTTTTGATCATTGCATTCTAGTTGAGCCTTGAATTGTTGATATAATTATTGCTTTGATCATAGTTTATTTTGTTGTCATATCTTTGATCAATTCTCTAAACATGTGGTAGACTAAGTTGTTAGTCTAAGGTTTCTAATCGGGGTTGGATTAGAGGTTTTGCAAGCAAGTTCAAGGAAGCATATGTGCTTAAGGGTGCATAGGTGCACGGGGAGCAAAAGGTGCACGGGAGCAAAGGTACTCGGGGAGTATAAGTACTCAAAGGTTTTGAAACTTGTCTTGTAAAGGGGTTTAATTGTAAACAAAGTTAATTAATAAAGAGAGTCTCCAATACTAGTTTGTATTGGACGTGGATTAGGCCACTAGAATAGAGGATAGAAATTTGAACCACGTAAAAAATTCCTTGTGTTCATGTGATTGCTTATTGTGCTAAATTATCTCATCATTCAAATTCATCTATCCGGTAATTTGCATTCTATATCTATAAACTTACAAACCTAATTCAGCAAATTGTTTTCACACAATCACATTCTGAAAAAGGTTAAGTCATGTATTTAATCATTGTGGAAAGTGTTACATAAATTCAATACAACATCTTTACATTTCCACATATAAAGATATAGAATCCAGCTTGTTGCATTGTATATCCAAAAGAATTTTTATTTAATCAAAAGTTTGACATCGTTTGTTCCCACACTTATTCAACCCCCCTTCTAAGTGTGCCTATTTAAATTTCATTTAGTGAAGGTTGAACGGAAAGATTTAGCTAGATTAAAAGATAGAGAATGTAAGAGCTAGATTACGTAACCGATATCTGGGGACCGTAGTCGTAATGAACGAACGTGAGGGATTGCTATGATTGTGATTCCTTTGACGTTGAGTGATGAAGGTAATGAATAACATTCTGATGTTATGTCATGGTAATGAGAGATAAGGGTAAAGCGTATAGACGCTGTGAACGCAACGTTGTTGCAATGAACGATCGGTCTTAGCATACAACGAAAAGTATGGCTTCGACATTAAGAAAGAATAATGAACATGGGGTTCATGGGTTGAATAACGATGAAAGCAAATAAAACCATGAGCGAAGGTTGAATGAGAGATTAAGAGACGAGCAAAGTGAACGTCGAATACATAAACAATCCTCGTGAATCGTATTCGAGTTGGACGAACGTTCTAAGTGTACAATGGTTGTATGACTTAGACGTTGATGAAGGTAGTAAGTAAGATATTATTTATCAAGGAAAGCCCCAACGAACGGTAATAAGATTAAAGAAAGTCCGAGTATGAGTCGGATAGAGAATGTTAGAATGAAGTAAGCGTTGAACACTTTAACCAACGTAAGGGTTGAGTGTAAGCGAATATTAAACGGGCAAAACCTACACTCCGTGTATGGTTTGGCTGTAAGGTAATGAAGACTAAGATTTAGCCGTGAACGGTGAAGAAACTGAGTTAAGGATAATAATGTATAACGTTAAGAAGCCGAGTTAATAAGTATAACTTGGATAAACGTTCCGAGTTGAAGGAACTGGACGTTGTAAGGTATGAATAAGTTCATTTGAAATGTTTAACGCTATGACCTTATAGTATTGACATTGAATGATCGTTTCGAGTATACAAAAGCCTGTATGACTTAGACGATAAGAAATTAATCCTGAGGTATGACATTTAGTTGCCAGAGAGCCGTAAGGAATAAGAAGTTGACTTAACGAACATTATAGTTGAATGGTTCGTATAAGTTAAGAGAAGTTAGGTTGTGGTACAATCTTAACTTTGATAGTTGACATATGGGAGCTGGGCTAAACAATTCCTTCAGAGAGCGAAGGTATATACAAAATTGGCAACCGATCTAACTCACTGTTGTGGGGCAGTGTAGATGAGACGGGAACTTGTTTGTTGGTTATTTGTGGGAAACCACTCAGAGTACCATATGGACTACTAGCAAAGAAGCGATGTGTGCTGAGTATATAGGAATTATAAGAAAAAGATAGGAATGCAGATCATCAAAGATGATGAATGTTTTGAGTAAGACATCTCCGTATGTCATGAAGCCGTAAAGCGAGAATGAAAGTTAGTCGCGTAAACTTATATTGCAAGAACGCGAACCTTAAGAAGTAAAGTTAAGTAAACCAATGTGTAAGTCAAGTATATGACTAATTGGTGTACGTGTATTTCCTTATGTGTTATATAGGATTTGGAATGAGCGAGCCGGTAAAGTCGTAGTCAGTATAAGGCAAGTTTTCTAACTTTATTCATGCTATATGAATGTTAGTTCTTAAACTTCTCGGATGTTGGACTTGAGAAGTTATGTCTATGTCTTGAATGTGTAATATTTGTACAAGGTGGTAGAAACGATATGAGGCCTTGTGCCACAATTTGAACACTTCGGTGTTTCTTTGAGATGAACTGTTCTATGATTGAGCTGTTCAATACAAGTATGCTCGGTTTATACATGAACCGTTATTGTTAAGTCTGGGCTAATGATTCTAGCCAGATAAGATGTGTATGAAAAAGGTAGAAGAATGAAAGTATTTCAAAGTGAAAAATGTTTAAACTCTTGAAGTTGTTTGTTCAACTGTTATGACTTGCTGGGCAATTGAATGCTTACACTTGCTTTTAATGAAAAACATTTTTAGCAAACGATGTTAGAAAGAACTTAAGGATCCCGTAAAGATCAAGCTGCTCGGTATCCAGACGAAGTGTCATTCAGTATATGAATGTGCGTGAAGAGCAAGTGAAGACTTGTAATATAGAATGATAGAATTAAACTATAGATTAGTTTAATGAACAGTTATGTATCCTTGGTGGCGGATGAAAGTCACTTGTGTAAGATGAAAAGAATAATGTAATTATCATTATTTGTAATGAAAGAGGTTCTAAGGTTTTGAGAACCTGGGATTTGAGAATGTATGTCATTATATTTAGCTATATAATGAAGTATGTTTGGAAGGAAATGGAATAGTGATACACGAAGTCCGGGTCTGAAAGTAAGCCGGATTTCGGGGTGTCACATCGGTCGTCTGAATGATACGCAAACATAGGCAATAGCATCGCGTAAGCAATAGACACGCGTTACAACTGACGGGACTCGATTCCAATATATGGAGCCCGTGTTCGAGCCCCGTACGCCTAACTTGAGAAAACTTTGGAAAATAGTCGAAAAAGAGACCAAAACACGGCCCGGTCGTCTGAACGACACGCAAACATAGACAATAGCACCGCGTAGGCTTCTACCGTGTACAAACTTTGGGCAGCTAGGAACTCCTTTGTCCATGATCAGATCAAAAAACCTTTGAGTGTCGTGGTCAGGGATATTTTGAATGACATCAAATCAAGGCTTTCTTCGTCTTCTAAATTCCTTTTAGTTTGCTTTCGAGCAATCCTACTCTCGGTGTATGGTCAGTAGTCCGTGTTTTGGATGTTTGGGAGTTGTAGTACGCTTGAGATTTGTTGTCTTTGCTCCGCTTTGATTCATGCGCGACTTTGAGTCTGCGGATGATGCTTGATATGTGCTTCTTGGCACTCACGACGTATGATTCGGCTTCTTCATGTTGGTAAATTTAGCTTCCATGGCGATTCGGCGATTCGGTTTCCATGGCGATTCGGCCTCTTCAATGATTTAGTTCAAATTATTGCTCCTGTTCGTTATGGGTTCAGTAGCATCTTGATCCAAATCTTTGGGTTCAACTTCTTTCGGGAAGGCCAATAAAGGATCGGATGTCATCATCTGAGGCTTGGCATCTTGGTTCGGCTTCGAGTTCACCTCTTGTCTTGAGGATCTTTGAGGATGATGCTTGGTTTTGCCGAGGTTCGGTTTCTATGGTTCGACCTCTCCCATCGGCACTTCGTAGTTCTTCCTATGCTTCGCATCCTCTTGACATCTTGTAGTGCGATTCGATTCGATCTTCTTGAATTCAGGGGATCTTTAACCGGCTTGGTTTTGGTTTCTATGGTTCGGCCCTCTCTCTACTGCACTCGTAGTTCTTCCTATGTGACATCCTCTTGACTATGGTAGTGCGATTCGATTCGATCTTGACTCCATTCATTAGGCTTTTTGGTTTTAAAGCGATTGGTTGTTTAAGTTGTTTAAGGTTTTTCATGCTTGGTTTTACTATTGTCCTGCTTGAAATGCTCCTTGTTCTTTCATTTGGCTTGGTGGTTAGTCTTTTGTTGTCCATTTGGGGGTTGTCCCATGTGGTTCTTCTAACTTACTTACGGGGTATGCCCATAGCGATTGTTTTATCTCTTTTCTTTTCAATATCAATCAAACTTAGCGGAAAAAAAAAAATAGCACCGCGTAGGCAATAGACACGCGTTACAACTGACGGACTCGATTCCGATATACGGAGCCCAATTTCGAGCCTCATACGCCTAACTTGAGAAAACATAGGAAAATAGTCGAAAAAGAGACCAAAACACGTCTCGGTCGTCCGAATGACACGCAAACATAAGCAATAGCACCGCGTCACTCCCCTTCCATGATTACTAGCTAGAAGCTTGAAAGAAGAAATAGGCTAGCCTTCTCTCTACCTTTTCAAAACTTCCCCCGCCTTTCTCCTCACCTAATTTTTCTGGCCATCACCTAACTTTTCCGGTCTTCCCTCTTCTTCTCCCTTCTCTACTCCCGGTCTTCTCTTCTCTTCCTTTCCTCCCTCTTCTCTATATTCGATCCGAGTGCCCTCTATGGTGAGTTATAATCATCTTTCAGTAGGTAACTCTCTGTTAGTAGTGAGTCTAAGGATACCTTTGGGGTTTATGGGGTCTCAAACCGCTTCCAGCCTAGCCACTCTTTGCTTCCTCCAAATTAGACATTGAGGAAATGGGAGAATCTGATGCCCTCCCTATTTCTCTGGGTAACCAAGCTAGCTCTGAAAACTCAGTTTCTCTTGAGCTCGGCACGGAGGTTCAATTGGGCTCTGTTTTGGGTGAGAATGCTTGTGAGATTTTTTCTGCAGCTCAACATTTCTCTCATAAGGATCGTGAAGAGGCTATCTTTGAAAGAAGGAAAAACCTTCACCTTATGTCTTTCTTATCTGCCCATGGCATTTCTTCTAATGACGTGCAAACTTTCCTTTCCGAAGGAAAAACTGTTGGTTTTGTTAATGCCCACAAGATGTCGGGGATCATTCCTCCGACCTCTTTCTTGGGGAATACTATCGCTCCGGTAGTTTGTGTGGGAGAAGACTCTTTTCCGGCAAATGTTTCTATCCTTTCAAAGAAGTCCATCATGGACAAGACTTTTCCTGCTATTGGGTCAGAGGGTCCCTCTCTTTTCAAAATTCCAGCTACTCCTTCTGCCACCCTTCTTGAGGAAGGTGAAATACCTGCTGCATTGGTCAAGGAGCCTGCCAAATCTTGGAGTGATATAGTGGGCAAATCTCCTGGTAAATCCACTCGTCTCCTCTCTTACCACCCTCCTTCCTCGGCTGATAAGACCCTTACTGTCATCCCTCCTGATGAAGTACTTTCTAGAGGCAACAAGCTTTGGGCTTCTAGTCTTGTAGGATACTTTCTACAGTCCTCGTTACCATACAAAGTTGTAGAACCTATTGCTAGACGTTTATGGGGACATCTTGGGCTTTCTAAGGTCTTCTTACATAACAAAGGATATTACATATTCAAATTTGACTCTATCTCTGATTGTGACAACATCCTTGCCTCCGGTCCCTGGCATTTCGCTTCTAAAGGCATTGTCCTGCAAAAATGGAAAGAAGGTGTGGCATTCTCAAAGACCAAATGTGATGTGTTCCCTATATGGGTGAAGATATCCAATATACCACTCTCCTACTGGTCCGATGAGGGCATAAGTTATATAGCCAGTGCTGTTGGGAAACCTCTATTCACTGATGAAATGACTGCGAAAAATGATTTCCTAAATTTTGCAAGGGTATGCATAGAAGTCAAAGCCTCTTTCTCATTTCCTTCTTCAATCCGTGTTCTTTGTTAAAATGATGACTCTTGACTAACATCTTTGTCCCGATTGAGGTGGAATATCAGAGTAGACCTCCTTCTTGCCCTTCTTGCAATGTATTCGGGCACTCTCAATTTAAGTGCCCCAAAGCTCACTATATCTGGGTGCCAAAAGTCACCAATAAATCTACCTCTGGCCTTACCACCTCTTCCACTCCTCCTCTTAATGTCACCACTTCAGGCATTCTGGCCTCGCCCCCCCCCCCTCCTCCTAAAAATGATTGGGTAAATATCTCACGAGGTGTCAAACAAGGATCGGGACATATTCCCCTTGAACCAGCTCTAAATATTTCCAATGCCTTTGCTCCAATAAATGATGCAGGTATCTCGGATGATGAATCTCCTATTGGTCCGAACCCTCTGGTCTCCAAACTCAAGGTTATTGATGAAAAGGAAGGGAAAGAGATCAAGAACAAACAAGACTCTAGCTTTGTCAACTTGCAGGCAGCGAAGAAAAGGAAAGGGAAAGGAAAGGCAGGTCATTCGACTTCTTAGTTTCCTTAATGTTAGCATCCTATAATATTAGAGGTCTAAATAAAAAGCCTAAGCAGGCTTATGTTAAGCAAATAATAGCTGATTATAAAATTTCTATGTTGGGTCTCCTTGAAACACGGGTCAAACAACATAAAGCTCAAAGAATATCTAGGAATCTTTGCAACTCTTGGAATTGGGCCTTTAACTATGATTCTCACTCCAATGGTAGAATCTGGGTTGGATGGAATCCAAGTATATAGCTTGTTGATATCCTTTTTGTGTCCTCTCAAGTCATACATTGTAAGGTCCAATCTGTTGATCTTAATAGCACCTCTTTCTTGATTTCTTTCGTCTATGGGCTGAACTCCTATTTGGAACGGAGAGACTTATGGAATGATTTTCTCTCACTGGCTCCCAATGCTAGCTGGTGTATGATGGGTGATTTTAATGTAATTAAGGACCTAACGGAAACTAATCAGGATAATGAAACTTGGGATATTGGGATGGAAGAATTCAAATCATGCATTACCTCTGTTGGGGTGGATGATATCAGGGGAGTTGGTACCTTATTCACTTGGTGGAACATGCAAACCCCTTTCGGCGATTCACAAAAAAGTTGGATCGTCTGATGGTGAATTGATTGGTTTCTATCTTCGCATGTCACATGTCACCTATGGTCCTCGTGGTCTTTCGGATCATTCTTTGACTCTACTTCAAACTGGAATTCATCTTAATCAACCTAGACGCCAGTTTCAATTCTTCAACCATATGCTTCTGATTGAAGGATTCAGGGACTCGGTCAACAACGTTTGGGCCTCATCCATATCGGCAATCCGTTTCATGTTTTCACTGAGAAATTGAAACGTACTAGACTTGCTTTGGTATCTCTCAATATTCTCAATGGGAACCTCAGCACTCTTGTAAAGGTTGCAAAAGAGGACTTGCACGCAGTGCAGTCTCTTCTAAATGACCATCCATTGGATCTAAACCTTACGGCTCGTGAAAATCCACCCAACAACAACTCTGGAATGCCTTGGATAGAGAAGAACTCTTCTTCAATAGAAATCAAGGCCAATGGTTAGCCTTGGGTGGCCAAAACTCTAGCTTCTTTTCCAATATGATGAAAAATCGATGGAATGCCAATAAGATTTTGTCAATCACGATAATGAAGGTAATACAATTCATGGTCAAAGGAACATTGAAGATGTGGCGGTGGATTATTTTTTCAAACTCTTCAACTCCTCTGAAGATCCCTATCCTGGGTTTGATAATTATGCCATAACCCTACTAATTTGCTCGATTCGCCCAAGCCTCTAAGCTAATTACACCTATCAACGATCTGAAATTGCAGGACCCTCAAATCCATGAAACGGAACAAAAGCCGGGACGGATGGTTTTAATGTCAACTTCTTCCTTAGTTTCTTTGGGACATTGTGGGTATAGATTTTTAAAGGTCATGCACTTCTTCTTTGCCAATAGTAGACTTTCTAAAGGCCTCAATTCCACGGCTCTTGCTCTTATTCCTAAGGGCTCCAACCCTACTTCAATGACCGATTTCCGACCATCTCTTGCTTTGCAATACAATTTACAAATGCATTGCTAAAATTCTCTCTAACTTAAGCTTGAAGGAGGTTCTTCCTTTCTTATTGATAAAGCTCAATCTGCTTTTGTGAAAGGAAGAAGCATTAGTGACAACATCCTTATGGCCCAAGAAATGTTCAAAGGCTACCATAGTTATTACGGTCCCGCTTTGGTGTGCTCTCAAGATTGATCTCACCAAAGCTTTTGACACGGTAAGATGGGAATTCCTTTTTGACACCTTAAGAGCTTTCAAATTTCGGTTTGCTATGTTGGTTGGATCAAGGCCTGTGTCACCTCTACCATGTTCTCAGTTAAGGTTAATGGTGCTCTAGCCGGTTTTTTCGGTAGTTCAAGAGGTCTCAGACAAGGGGACCCCTTATCTCCCTTTCTCTTTGTGATTGTCATGGAAATTCTCTCTCTAAAGCTCAATAATGCTACCTCTGATCCGGGCTTCCTTTACCATTGGAAAGCTAAAGTATGCAAGCTAACTCACTTATTCTTTGCGGATGACATCATGATCTTCTGTAAAGCTTGCTTGCAATCTATTTCTATCATAAACTCATGCATTCTTTCCTTCTCTCTATACTCTGGTCTGATTCCCAACTCCCACAAAAGTCATTTTTTCCTCTCAAACTCGGCAAACATAGATGTTAGTGATATTTCTCTCATCCTTGGGTTCCACTCTGGAACCTTACCTTCAAAATTTTTGGGTGTTCCTCTCCTGTCCAGGAAGCTGTCGCCGGCTGATTGCATCCCCTTAATCCAAAAGATCACAAATCGGGCTTCTTCTTGGACATCAAAGGTGCTATCTTACTCGGGTAGACTTCAACTTATCAGATCCATTCTTTGTTCTATCCAAATATTCTGGAGCTCCCACTTTCTGTTGCCAAAAGGGGTTCTCAGAGATATTCAATCAATCTTGACACGATTTCTTTGGAAGGGAGCAACTCTTGACAAGTATGGTGCAAAGGTTGCATGGTCCACTATTTCACTTCCCCTCGCTGAAGGTGGTCTTGGCATCAAAAATCTGGTGGAATGGAATTCTGCTCTTATCCTCCAGCACTTGGTTCGCATTATTCAACCCCATTCCAACTCTATATGGGTGAATTGGATCAAAGCAACTTCATTAAAACATACATCCTTTTGGCAGGTTCATGACAACGACAACATGTTCTTGGAGTGCGAAACAAGTTTTAAAGTTTCGACCACTTGCTCTTCGACACCTTCACTATCATGTTGGTAATGGGCAGGATACAAGCCTATGGTTCGACCCTTGGTTAAATGACACAGCTATCAATCCTCCCCAATATTTTATGTCTTCCTCTGGGCTACAACGATCTGCAACTGTTAGCCACCTTATCAGTAACAACAGATGGGTCATGCCCCAAGGCAATTACCACGATATGATCATCCTGAGGAGAAAACTAGCTCTCCTTCCCCCTCCTTCTCAGCAAATGGATAAGATACTTTGGGACTCTTGGGATACGAAGAATATAAATTCCAACCCGATTATGGGACTCTATTACATGACGAGGCGTGATCGGTTTCTTGGTGCTCCATTGTCTGGAATAAATGCCATGTTCCAAGGTACTCTTTTATTTTGTGGCTTGGCATTCTTAAAAAGCTCCCCACCAATGACAGAACAGTCAGATTCTCTAACAGATCCTGGAACTGCCCACTATGCAACCTTCATCTGGAGACCTTTGATCATATGTTCTTCAACTGTGTATTCTCCAAATCGGTTCTTCTGAATGCTATAAGCCTTGGAAATTGGACCGCTTTTCCCGATTAAATGGGATGACATTATGGAGTTTCTCACTTCTTATCAAGGTTCTAAATTGTCACGTAATATCCTAAGTTTGACGGTGGCAGTCTGTTTTTACAAAATTTGGGAAGCAAGGAACAAAAAGCTTCATGATGATCAACTCCCTCCACTCACCAGGATCACACAGGATGTTATTCACATTATTAAGTCTAGGCTTTCCACTTGCAAATCATTTATCAAAGCCACAAATAACCAATATTTTTGTAATTGGCTATTAACTAGTTAGAGAAGTTTGGGCGCTCCCTTTTTTTGTGGCTTCTGGCGAATATCGGCAAGATCCTTTGAGTGGGGCGGAGCTGGGCGAGCCATGTTATAGCTTCAGACGAAGTCTTCCGAGCGAGGATAATGAGGTGGGCTTCGGGCGAGAGGGCTTCGGGCTTCGAGTGAGGTCCATTGATTGAGGTCCTTGAACTTGGGGCTTGAGCTTGAGCTTGAGCTCGGCTTTGGGCTTGAGGCGTAACCCAAGTCTTGAAAGTAGTGGAAAAGGAAATGTAACCCGGATTCGAAAGAGGTAGTAGTGCAGTCTCGCCTTGAGCAAGTGGCGATCTGAGGTCCTTGTAATTCTCTTATCAAAGATAGAAATATTTAATGATTCTGTAATAGGCCTATTACTAGCTAGTTTGGTTTCTGGTATAGTCCCTTGTATAATTTCCTCATCTTGGGCTTGTCCATAGATGATGTAGCTATACTGTGGGTATGCCCCTTGTCTATGTAATTTGGTTCTTTTCTATACAAACAAAATTTAGCAAAAAAAAAAATAGCACCACGTAGGCAATAGACACGAGTTACAACTGACGGGACTCGATTTCGATATACGGAGCCCGAGTTCGAGCCACGTACGCCTAACTTTAAGAACACAAACTAAAATAATATAAATATGTTTTCATTTTGACTTTGTTATTAATATTTTAATTTTGTAGGGACTTGTTGACGAGACTCGTGGAGGTGGAGGTGGAGGCACTGGTGAAGACCGTCGAGTGATGATGGCGACCTCCTCCAAAGATCAAGTGATGACCATCGAGTAGATGACGACCCTCCTCCTCCTCCAAGATAGGTGATGACCGTCGAGCCGATGACATGGAGACAGGCGACGGGTTGTAGTTAGTTTAGTTTATGTTATATTTTGAGTTTCATGTATGTACTTGTACAGTTTTTGAGTTATAAAGACGGCCATTATATTTTTGATCTATATATTTGATTTGGATTACTATTTCAATGGTGAATTGTATGATATTTTCTTGTTATTTGATGGTTGTTATTAGTTTATAACAGGTGTACATTTATATTTGTAAATGAGCAGGGAAATTTTGAAATTATAAAATAAAAATTCAAAATATATATAGTCATTGCCGACGGGGGTAATGGCGACGGCATGCCGTCGCCAATGACATATAGTGACATGCATGAGTTAAAGGCATTGCCGACGGCCACAAAAGTCATAACCGACGGCCACGCCATCGGGAATGAGGTTTCCCTCTAAAAACTTTATGAAGTCTTTGCCGACGGACTTGCCGTCACTGTAGCCGTCGTCATTGACATTGGGTCGTCACCAATGATACCCGTCGCCAATGACAATGATGATGACGGTTGGCGACTGGAACCAGGGGCGACGACCTGTGGGGCGACGGTCGTACCGACGGCATCTGTCGTCGCTAATGACCTCAATGCCGACGGCACTATAGTCATAGGCGACGGCAGTGGCCGTCGGCAATGACAGTTTTTTTTGTAGTGATATACATACTTATATTTATATATGGACTAACATTATCGAATTATGCCTCGATTGAGCCTAGACTTACATCTGGAGCGTTTTTTGCGTTCGTATATATATATACTTATATATATGAACTGTGTGTTGAACTCTGTTCGACGAGCCTAGATTTACGTTTGGAGCGTTTATTTGCTTTCGTATATTTATATATACTTATATATATGAACTGTGTGTCGAACTCTGTTCGATGAGCCTAGACTTACGTCTGGAGCATTTATTTGCTTTCGTATATATATATATATACCTATATATATGAACTGTGTGTCAAACTCTTTTCGTCCCGCCTGGAGTTTACTTCGTGGCGGTTGATTGCTTTTACAGCTTTCTTTACATTTCCGATCCCCCATGGAGGTGCTTCGTGGTGGTTGATCATGTATGTACATATATATTTATAACTTTTATATATATAACTGCTTACTACTTTCATATAAATTGCGGCATCATGTGAGTCTAGGAATCATGTGATCACAGATTCAGGCTACTAAATCTACATTCGGTTCCCGTGATGGACATTTTCAGCTGTAAGCAGCTTATAAATTTATTCACGGTATTTGGATTTCCTCAGATGGTTTTCATGCCCACGAGGAGTTCGACACTGCTTTGTATATTATTTTCTCAAAGATGCTTCGCATCTCGAAAATTAAAAACAATCAAGCCGAACACTTAATAAAAAATGGAAGTGTAAAAGGTCTCAATTACTATTGAGCATAAGGGTTTGAAAAACCTCTTTTACAAAACATCACTGCCATATCTTGTTTAAAACTGAATTTTTACACAAATTCAAACCCTGTGTATATAGGTGCGAACGAGGCCTCACACTACTTCCATATAACTGCACATTGACTCACACACATACACATTCATATAATAGTTTCTTATAAAGTGGCGGTCACCATGGTAACACGGATGTCGAGGGTGCCTAACACCTTCTCTCTGCATAATTAAGCCCCGGGGCCCTCATAAATCTCGGTTTCACAGACCCGTTTAGCAGTGTCATCATTGGGTCAATGTGCAAACCTTTTCTCGGTTGTGTTGGTACAACCATATAAAAACCAACTTGCGACTCTTACAGTCCCTTCGTCGACATATACATGTTGGACCTTTTCACAACTTGTTTTTTCAAACAAATCTCACCTAACATGAGAACACCAAAGAACAAGAACATAAAAGGGACAAATAAAAATCCCAACGTTGATAAGTGGCGACTCTGCTGGGGACACCAGTAAGAGGGCTTAAGCCTCTATTACAATCTTTTCAAAATTGTTATATGCTTGTGTGTGGGATGTTGCATTTACAATTATGATGAATGTGTACAAATGCATATCTTTACTCCACTTAATGCTTCACACTATATATGCTTGTGATATTAGTACTTCGCACATGTCATCATTTTCATAAACGGTGAGACACGTTTTATGTGAATGTATGTTGTGTGGTTCCTCCACCAGGAGGCTATCCTGTCGGTGTTTGAATACTGGACTCGTAGGGAGACTAATTCCAACGAGACTCAGTAAAGGCACCACCCAGATTCGCTCCAGTTGAAAGACCGGATTAACTTCCTGTCAAGTAGATTGCAATGATTTGGGAACCTTCATGCCAAAAATCCGCGAGAGTAAACCTAAGATAGGTCAGCCTCTGATAAACCCAAAACGGAGGAAAGTCTCTTCATGCTTTCCATTTTTCAATTACTTGTAAAGAGCGTTTACTTGTAATGTCATTTTATGTCAATCTCATTGAAAATGGGAAATATGAAGAAATATGTGTACATGCATATTTAAATTCACATGTTATCCTGTATTAAAAACAACTTACATCCGTTTTTCAAGATAATATTCCTAAAACGGATACACCACATTGCATGTAAACATTTACACTTTCCCTAAGACTAAACTATGCAAGTCTTTCGTAGGGAAACAATCAGACCTATTACCCGTTCATAGTCAAAAAAGGCCATGAGCCTACAACCAATCATGTCTGCATCTGACCAGTCTAATCCTGTTTTCCGAGAAGAATTCGACGGATTAAGTAAATAAATTACAGATTTGGTTGTTCTGATTAAAGAACTACATCAGTCTACTCAGGGCCCAAAAATGCCCACACACACAGAATCCTCTGCACAGGGAGGAACCCAAGGTTCGGATAAAACAAATCCGGAATTTCAGTTGATTGCAATAGATAAAAACCATGAAAACACCCATTTCAAAGGAGATCTAGACACCGGTGACATCAGGAAAAAGGTCCTTCAAATGGAAGAAACCCTTCGTTCTATCAAAGGAATTGGAGCACACAGGAGTGTCTCATAAGCTGACCTTTGTATATTCCCTGGTGTTCATTATCCAGAAAAGTTCAAAACTCCTAACTTCGAAAAGTATGACGGGTTAGGAGATCCTTACACACATTTGAAGGTGTTCATTGGAGAACTTGGATCTTATGCAGAGGATGAGAAGCTCAGACTGCAGTAGTTCCAAAAGAGACTGATTGGAGAAGCCCGTTCGTGGTATACTAGATTAGACAACTCAAAGATCCATAGTTGCGAAGAGCTAGCTCATGCCTTCCTCACTCAATACATCTTCCAGTCTCAGATGGCTCCTGATCGGTACCAGATTACCAAGGTCTAGAAATAGTCCAATGAGTCTTTCAGAGAGTATGCTCAAAGGTGGAGGCGCCTTGCTGCTCAAGTTTTTCCTTCTATGACTGAGTCAGAAATGGTTATGACCTTCATAGACATACAAGAAGCTCCTTTCTATGAGAGAGTCTTAACTGCCATTGGGAAACCATTTTCTGAAATGATTAAACATAGGGAGATGGGATTGAAGTCAGGAAAGATTCAAGACCTACTGCCCTTAAAGCTGTTGCTGAGCACATCCAATCCGGAAATTATGGAAACAACCCTCGGAGGGTCCATAAAAAGAAAGAGGATGATGTTTCCTTGATACTACAAGGTCAGAAAGGCAATCAGAATATGCCTATTCAGAGGAGAAATTACTCCCCTTTTCAAGCTCAGCCTTCAAACCCTCCATTGCCTAAGGGTGGAGAAGCCAAACGCCCTCGAGTGTTCACACCCTTAGGGGACTCACTCAAGAACATTCTCAATCTTCTGACGACTCAGAAGAAAATCACACATCTTCTTCCACCAGCCAACCCGAATGGGAAGAGTTTCAATGCTACTCGGAGGTGTGCTTATTATGTCGGGGCACCTGGACATGATACTCACGATTGTTGGGCCTTGAAACACAAGATCCAAGATTTAATAGACAACAGTGAGATCGTGGTCACCAAACCAGACCAACATCACGTACAAGATAACCCTTTTCCTCAACACAAAGAAGAAGAAGTCAATATGATTAATTGGAGTAGTGGACAGAATTCCAATTTTAATGGTGAATCATCCCAGACCATCAAAGACAGTGTTGACAAATGGGATTATGCAAAGTTCCAATTTTTGATGGAACGAAAGATGAAAGCTCTGTGTAAGCAAATTGAGTAATTGGCATAACTGGTGACCCGTCAGCATCAAGTCACACGCCAATTAGTCAGCCAGGAGCATGCTAGTCTCCTCATTTTTGTTATGAATACTCCATCTTCGCCTTCAGAAAATGAAACACTGGAGGAGAAAGTTGCGAAGAGAGCAAATGCCAAAGCCCGTCGGGATTTTTCCAATAGAAGAGAATTTATATACCTAGGCCAACCTATGGATGAGATATTTCAGATGTTGATCAATGAAGGAAGGATCACCTCCCTTCTACCTCCAATTAATCCTCGCTCAGGACGGTTCAATTCTGATGGAGTATGTCAATATCACTCCCATTTTCGCGGTCATAGCACGAAAGAATGTTGGGCACTTCGCCACCTTATTCAGAATCTAATTGACAGCGATGTCCTGCAACTACTAGACGATGATATTGTGTTGTTTGAGAGTGAGAATACCTGTCCTGCTAAATGGAAGGGATTGGTAGCAGTGATATCCGATGAGGCTGATGAGACTGTCAAACCATTCACAATACAAGCAATTAAACTTAAAGGAGTTGACAATCCTTTGAAAGTGGCTGCACCAGAGCCAATTAGCTTACCATTCAGATCACAATATCCTGTTATCAGCTTACAAAATGTCCCATGGAATTATGGAGATGCTAAAGGATCCACCTCTCATACAACTGTTGTAGTGTCAAGGGAGAATCCATTGTATCTTCCCCAACGGGTGATGAAGCCTACCATCAAATCATAGGAGAAAATTCCCATGGGGAAAATTGAAAATTTCCTCCGTACTATAGGCCATAATGAAGCTAAGGTGGTTTTAAGCTTAAGAGAAGCTCCACATCAAATTTCAATACTGGACTTAGTTTTCTCTTCCGAGGATCACATGAAGGTCTTACTGAAGGTTTTGGAAGAAGCATACTTGCCGAAATTAGTGGATGTGGAAAAATTTCAACATTTGCTTGATCACATTTTTAACAACAATGCGATATCTTTCACTGATAATGACATACCGCCCGAAGGGACCGGTCATTGTAAGCCGTTGCACATTGCGGTTTTTTCCTCCGGATACATGCTAGCTGGAGTCTTGATAGATGGAGGTTCGTCTTTGAATATCTATCCTTATGCTACTTTGGTGAAGATGAACGTTAATCTCAAACGGATCTGAAGCAGCAATACGGTTATTAAAGCTTTAGACGGATCCCGCCGAAATTCAGTCAGAGAGATTGAACTGCCAATTGAGATTGGTCCCCATACATTCTGTGTATCTTTTCACGTGCTCAAGATAGATTCAAGATTCAACCTGTTACTGGGAAGACCGTGGATTCATATGGCTAGGTCCGTCCCCTCCACTCTTCATCAACAACTTAAATACATCATTAACGACAGCCTAGTCACGGTTAACGCTGAGCTGGAATGTCCTGCACAAGCTGACATACCACTCATCAGCTTCAATTCAGAAGTTGAACCGGTCAGTTTTCATACCTTGGAAGTGAGCAACACTCATTACCATTCCATTGGGATGCCATTTCCCGTACCCAAGATTTATGCCGAAGTGATGGCAATACTCAAGAAATGATGTCATTAGGTCATCAGTCAGGACAAGGGCTGGGTAAAAATCATCAGGGCATTAAGCGCCCGATTCAAATGTCGAAATAAACCAGATGGTACCGAATTATTAGGCTATTACGCAATTCGATCCACGAGAATCCTCATAAGTACAAATAGATTCCTCCATCTTCAGCCACGCGACAATTATCTCCACCTGCAAATCCTGAGCCCGCACAATCTCCGATAAAGGTGCCAGCCAACGTAATGGCTATGTTATTTCCCAAGCCGATACCGGTCAAGGGAAAAGATGTCGTAGTTCCTGATCCCAAAATGGAAGAAGAGGAACGAAGACGTAAGCAAGACATCGCCAGGATGATGTCCAATATACGCATCATTGTCCATGATGAGCATACAAACAGATACACCCCAGATGATGATTGCCCAGATATAATGGCCATCATTCGGGAGAAGGAGGACGATGACAGCCCCTCCATCACCGCAGTCCACCAGGACTTTGCCCTCAACAATTGGAGCAGCACTCCTTGCATTGGTCGACAAGGGTAAAACGGGTAGAAACTCATTCTGCCCTGTAGATATCATTAACTACTTACTTTTCTGTGCAGTATTAGCAGTTGTTTTTTCAGTACATGCTAACACTTTGTATGATTAAATGGTTTCATATATTAAGTGAAAGCATATTTTGTTTCAGGACTCTGAATTTAGATGTGCATATACTTGCTGATAAGATGCCTCTTCTCCACAAGGATTGTAACTTTGATGAAAAGTTGGACTCAGACTTGATGGAAATACAAGAGGACATTGAGATACATTAGGAGATCAAAGAATGGGTCGAAGACAAACCTAAACTGCGACACGGTCATATTGTCTTGCTGCTTGATAAACTCTACCTCCTTCATGTGACAAATACTTTTGGGAAAGTACTTGTCGTTGAACAGTTCTCGGAACTTCTCCCAAGACATCTTCAGTGCGGCAGGTTGAGTACGTTTTACCGATTCCCACCAGTAATATGTCTCTCCTCGCAACATAAAGGTGGCAAAGGGAACCTTTTGCTTCTCGGAGCATCCCAAGACATCAAATATCTTGGTGATATGCTTTATCCACGTCTCCGCCTTAAGTGGTTTTGGCTCTCCAATAAACTCAGGTGGTCCTAGCTCCTTGAACTGTTTAGCGGTGATCGTCCAAGAGTTTCCAGTGTTTCCACTTGCATTTTGAACAGGAGTCGTTCTCACCTGATGTTGCATGAATTGCATAAAGCCTCTGAACATCCCATCGTTCATCATTTGGTCAACGTTGTTGTTTTCCTGAGGATTATTTCCATCCTAATGCACATTATCCTGGGTATTGATCGTTGGTGACTCAAGGGTCTCATGTGCTTCATTGCTTATCTCAACATTTTCGGATGCCATTTTCAAATACTGCCACAAAACAAGGGTTAATTAACATGTCACATATTATCCCTATACTCTGACCCGACCAAATAAATACCAAATAAACTTAGGTAGGTCATACTAGCGAAGGAATTTCCGTCTCTCCCCTCCTAGTTCTAGTCTCACATCTCAGCCAGGGATCATATCCCTAAGCTCTGATACCAACTTTGACACCCCCAAAATAGGTATACATCACCCATCTTGAGTCGCCAAATACATGGTACAAAATTTAAATACAAACTTCTTTGATACAATACTACAAAACGTAGCTGAGAGTTTCAACACGGATAATGTCTCGTAGAGAGTATACAAACTCAAATAAAGTCCTCATTACAATTATTATCACATTATTTCACATAATAGTGAGGACTACTATAGCCACCTATCTGGACCGTCACTCCGTTCCCCGACTAGTCCCAGCTATAATCTCATTTCCTGAAGAGAACAATGAAAGCAAAGGGTGAGCTCAACTAGCCCAGTAAAGAATATTATGACTAAGATAATGCAAAATAAATTATCGTTAGCCTTCAATGGTGTTAAACTGATAGAATATAATAGACAACAAGTTTAACTGCGGAACCAGCAATCCATTAGAAGAGTCAAGTAGAGCATGATATCTACTATTTTCTATGATTTAAAAGTTTATCATCAATTTTATCATTTGAGACTCGACAACAAATAATCCACATCAACGAATTATCCATGCACTCTGAGCCAAGGATATTCATTATTATCACCAATGGCCATGATCGTGCCAACAACTGTCCATCAATGCACTACGGGCCAATGATGACTTTTATCACATCACTTGTAACATTACGGGTCATGATTATACCAAATGATCCCTGGTCAATATCATACCAATCAACAGTCCATCTATGCACTACGGGCCAAAGATGACTTTCATAACAATATAAACATGAGGATGATGACAATGATATAAGAATTCAATTAAATGCAAGCAAAGGATAAATTCTAAAGATTTATAATTTAATTTATTCAAAATTTAATAATGTCCAAATTGTCAACATGATACTGTTTTGTGGAGTAAAATTCAAGAATAATATTGCATCAAAAATGATTTGGACCGAAAAGAAATCATTTTTTATCATGAATAGTACCCCGGGTGAATAGTACCCCGTGAATAGTATAGCAACTATTTTTATCGGCGGGAGCCGAGTGTTCATCCACTTAAAGTTATAGAAGTCTTCTTTGGGAGTCCACTGTAAGTCTTCTAACACACTTTAAATCCTTTCTCTTCATCTTTGCATACACCATTCTTCACGTTGAGAGTCGTGTTATGTGTATTCCCTTTACTTGATCTAGTGGTTTCATTTCAGGTTGTATGTATATATATATATATATATATATATATATATATATATATATATATATATATATATATATATATATATATACGCATACTTATATTTATACATGGACTAACATTATCGAGTTATGCCTCGATTGAGCCTAGACTTACGTCTGGAGCGTTATGCTTTCGTATTTATATATATACTTATATATATGAACTGTGTGTTGAACTCTATTCGATGAGCCTAGACTTACGTCTAGAGCGTTTATTTGCTTTCGTATATATATATATATATATATATATATATATATATACTTATAGATATGAACTATGTGTCGAACTATGTTCGATGAGCCTGACTTACGTGCTGAGCGTTTATTTTCATATATATATATATATATATATATATATATATATATATATATATATATATATATATGAACTTTGTGTCTAACTCGTTCGATGAGCACAGATTTTATATCCAATGCGTTTCTTTTTTTAATATATATATATATATATATATATATATTATATATATTAACTGTTGTCAACTTTTGTTCGATGAGCCTGGATTTTACATCCGGTGCGTTTACTACTTATATATATATTTACTTTTCGTCCCGCCTGGAGTTTACTTCGTGGCAGTTGATTACTTTTACAACTTTATTTAGATTTCTGATCCCCCATGGAGGTGCTTCGTGGTGGTTGATCATGTCTGTATATATATATTTACAGCTTTTATATATATATATCTGCTTACTGTTTTCATATAAATTGTGGCATCATGTGAGCCTAGGAATCATGTGATCACAGATTCAGGCTACTGGATCTAGATTCGGTTCCCGTGATGGACATTTTCAGCTATAAGCAGCTTATAAATTTATTCAAGGTTTTTGGATTTCCTCAGATGGTTTTCATGCCCACGAGGAGTTCGGCACTGCTTTGTATATTATTTTCTCGAAGATGCTTCGCATCTCGAAAATTAAAAACAATCAAGCCGAACACTTAATAAAAAATGGAAGTGTAAAAGGTCTCAATTACTATTGAGCATAAGGGTTTGAAAAACCTGTTTTACAAAACATCACTGCCATATCTTGTTTAAAACTAAATTTTTACACAAATTCAAACCCTGTGTATATAGGTGCGAACAAGGCCTCACACTACTTCCATATAACTGCACATTGACTCACACATACACATTCATATAACAGTTTCTTGAAAAGGGGCGGTCACCGTGGTAACACGGATGTTGGGGGTGCCTAACACCTTCCCTCCACATAATCAAGCCCCCGGACCCTAGTAAATCTCGGTTCCACAGACCCGTTTAGCAATGTCACATCACTGGGTCAATGTGCAACCATTTTCTCGGTTGTGTTGGTACAACCATGTAAAAAACCAACTGGCGACTCTTACAGCCCATTCGTCAACATATACATGTCGGACCTTTTCACAACTTATTTTTTTAAACAAATCTCACCTAACATGAGAACACCAAAGAACAAGAAAAGAAAAGGTGTTGGGCTTCGGCATAGAAACGCACAGCGGAAATTAAAATTTGTAAGCAATTTCCGAAACCCTAAAACAGGATCCATGCGAAAATCAATTAATTCAGAGGTTTAGAGATTATACCAGATATAAAAAAATGAGAATCTGAAACCGACTGCACCTCGAATCTCCAACACAATACAAACCGATTAACGCTTCTACTACGGTATCCACATTTAACGCCGCATGAAACCGTCGAACGATTCTCGCAATAAGAAGGACTTCATGGTACTAGCCACCAAAAGGAATGGATTTTCTCAAATGTTTTTCTCTCTAGTCTCTCTCTAAGAGCGGCTAGGGTTTTTCAATTCGATATGTTACCCTAAGTAGTCTGCTATATATCATATATATAGTAGTTAAAAGGAATTAATCAAATCAAAACCTAATTTCATAAAATCCGAATATATATATATATATATATATATATATATATATATATATATATATATATCTCTTAATTAAGTCTTACTTAATTAATATACATATATACAATTATCCTTTTAATTTAAATTAAGTGATTTAAATACTATTAATCATATTAATATATTTAAATCCTTAAAATTTAAATTAATTCCCTTTAAATAACGTTCTATGTGTGTGACCCTATAGGTTATTATTACGTTGGCAATAATTTTAAAATCATATTATAAAATTATAAACAAAGGAGCTGCATCTAGTAATGCATCACTTTACTACCCAAGTAATAATAAGATCGATGATTCGATGCAACCTTTTAAAATGACCAATGTTTCAATGTAATTTAATCCTTTTAACCTTAATACCCTAGATTAAACTCGAGTCATGGAATGTGTCATACTCTTCATAATTTAATCTGAGTTTTCTTGATCAATGAGTAGACTATATGAAATAAATCACTATTTGAGCATGGCCATGCATTTCATAGTCCTACTCAATCAAGAGGCCTATGGATATCACCCATAATATATAGGATGGTTAAATTCCATCTAGATCACTAATATTTCTCACACGATTAATGATGAACCCAATAATCACCTTTATAGTCCACCCTATTAAAGGTGACATTTGATGATATCAAAGTACATAAATTCTCGTAGTAATATAGCGATTTCGTGCTCGGAGGACCATTACATCATTGTCACTATGAGAATTGCTAATGACACTTCGCATAATGCTCCATATAGAATTCTCATGGTGGGTCCGCCCAATTACATCGTTCTCTAACATGTACCTATGCATTGACTTAATATCTCATATATTTATGACCAATGAGATTTGGTCATCAGTCAATCCACATACTAGTCTCAATGCATCATTGTTGTCCCATCAACAATGATACTCGACTAGGGACATTTAAGAACACTGATACTAATGGTAATATATAATCTCATGTTCAAGTCACATACTTGAAACCAGATAATTTGTATCACTATTCTAAGGAATTTTATTATGTTAACAATTATATTACGCAAAGAAATAAAACCATAATAAAATCATATATTTATTCAATCAAATATAATATCAAAACGTTAAGCAATTATATCAAATAATTGGCCTCTAGGGGCATAAACTCTAACAAAAATAACTCATATAATCATGGATCTAATATGATCCATTATTTAATTGACCAATTAGTCAACAAACAAAAGATCAAACACAACAAAAGCTAAGATAAATTTTATTTTCTATCTTTTGAAAAATCTAACTCATATTTCTTAGTTTAGATTCCACTTTTGATCCATAAAAGAGTTGGATCTAAACATAAAACACTTTTAAACACCAAGATCTAAGGTTTTAAGCCTCAATATCATAGTTTTACAAAAATCAAAACTCAAATCATCACAAAGAGAAATTAAACTATAAAAGTAGGAATTTCTTATACCTTCGCAAGTAAGATCCTGATGGATTTAACCATTGCCACTGGAGAGAAGGTTTCATCATAGTCAACACCTTGAATTTGTTTGAAACCTTTTGCTACCAGTCGGCCTTTATAGGTTTGTACATTACCATCCATGTCGGTTTTCTTCTTGAAAACCCACTTGCACCGATTGGTTTTACTTCTTCTGGGTGGATCAACCAGAGTCCATACTTGGTTAGTATACATGGAGTCCATCTCGATTTCATGGCTTCAAGCCATTTCTCGAAATCTGGTCCATTCATAGCTTCTTGGTAGGAAGCGGGCTCATCTTGATCTATGAGCATCACATCATTGCTTTTGAGTCACACGATATCCATAATATCTCTCGTGCTCTTGGCGTGTCCTACCAGATCTACTGAATGACTTGTGTAATTTGAGCAGTTCACTTTCCACAATTTCTTGTGGTTCCCGCTCATGTTCCAACTCGAGTTCAATGATATTTTGTGGTTCTCGAATTTCTTCGAGTTCTACTTTCCTCCCACTGCTTCCTTTAGAGACAAATTCTCTTTCTAGAAAAATACCGCCGAGCAACAACCACTTTGTTCTCGGAAGGTTTGTAGAAATAATACCCTTTTGTTTCCTTTGGGTATCCCATAAAATTACATTTGTCGATTTGGGTCCGAGCTTGTCGAATTCGGGACGCTTTACTGAACGCCTCGCAACCCCAAATCTTTATGAACGACATACTAGGACGCTTCCCACCCACATTTCATATGGTGTCTTCTGAACCGTCTTTGTAGGAACACGGTTAAGTGTGAATGCAGCGGCTCTAGGGGCATGACCCCGAAGCTTATTGGAAGATCTGCATGACTCATCATTGATCGTACCATGTCCAACAAGGTTCGATTCCTCCCTCTCAGATACACCATTCCATTGCGGTGTTCCGGTGGAGTGAGTCATGATATAATACCACACTCCTTTAGAAGGTCATCAAAGTCTTGGCTTAAGTATTCACCTCCTCGATCGGATCAAGGGCTTTTATGCTTTTGCCAAATTGGTTTTGAACTTCATTCTTGAATTCCTTGAACTTTTCAAAGGATTCAGATTTGTGTCTCATAAGATACACATATCCATATCTACTAAAGTCATCAGTAAATGTAATGAAGTAATAAAACCTACCTCTTGCTAACGAACTCATGGGTCCACATACATCACTATGTATAAGTCCCAATACATCATAGCTTGCTTCAATCGTGTCCAAAGTGAAAGGGCTTTAGTCATCTTGCCTAATAAACAAGACTCGCATTTCTCATATGATTCAAAATCAAATGAATCCAAGAACCCATCTTTATGGAGTTTGGATGCTGCGTTTCTCATTTATATGGCCTAAAACGACAATGCAGGAGATATGTCGGTTTGAATCATTTGATTTAAATCGTTTTGTATTTATGTTATAGATAGGCATTTCTAAATCAAGAATATAGAGACCGTTAAACAATTGTGCAACACCATAACAAATATCATTTAAGTAAAACAAACAACGATTGTTCTTTATTATAAATGAAAAACCTTTCTTGTCAAACAAGAAATGAAATAATAATTTTTTGCTTATAGCGGTACAAAATAACAATCTTCTAATTCTAAAACTAGCCCAGTGGGCAAAGATAAATGATAAGTTCCTACGGCCAAAGTCAAAGAACTTTTTGCTCTATTTCTAACTCGTAGGTCAACCTCTCTTTTTAAGCCAAAAGTTCTACTCTTTTCAAGTCCTTGCACATTAACACAAATGTGAGAACCACATCCAAAGATCCAATACCCATGATGTAGAAGTAGACAAGTTGACTTCTATAACATATATACCGAATCGAAGTCGTACTTCCTTTTCTTTTCTTCACTTCTTCCGGATAAGCATGACGCCTTTTCCAAAGGTCCGGGTTTTCCACGTGTATGACATTCACCTTCCTTAGCCAGCCACCCCACCTTTAGATTTTAAAGCTCGTTTGGTTTTGGAATTGGGTTTGGCAAAAGATTTAGATCCTATCTTCTTCTTGCCTTTCCAATTTCCCTTAGCATTCCCCTTTTGCACCATCATTATGGGAGCGGGTCCTGCCTTTTTTCATGTTGTTCTCGGCAGTTCTTAACATGCTCAACAACTCAGTAAGGGGTTTCTCAATTTCATTCATAAGATAGTTCATAACAAATTGAGAGTAGCTGCTGTTCAAAGATTGCAAAACAAGGTCAGTTTGGGCTTCCGGAGTGATTGGAAAACCCAACCTATCAAGGTACTCAATATACCCAATCATTTTCAGCACATGTGGACCAACTGGATCACGTTCACCCATTTTGCAGTGATACAACGCCTTGCTTGTATCATACCTCTCCTGTCGAGCATGCCCTTCGAACAATTTCTTGAGATGCTCGATCATCTCATAAGCATCCATCAACTCATGTTGCTTCTGAAGCTCAGCGTTCATGGTTGCTAGCATGACACAACTCACATCCAGAGCATCATCTTGATGCTTCTTGTAAGCATTGTGCTCCGCACGTGGTGCAGTGACAGCTGGTGCTGCAGGAATGGGCCCATCAAGGACATATAGCTTACGCTCTTGTTTGAGGACAATCCTCAAGTTCCTATGCCAGTCAAGGAAATTAATTCCACTTAGCTTGTCCTTTTCAAGGACTGATCGTAATGAAAGACTATTTGTGTTGTTGTTGTTTGCCATTTGATATCTACAATTTATAAGTGCAACAATAATAAGTCAAATTACAGAGTTGATATTATATAATTGATAATAGTACTTTCGAAATATACCTCCCACTATTTTATTCAAATTAATAGCCCTCACCATTAATTCAGAAAGCATTTTCTATTAAATCTTTCTAGTGAGCCAAGATCCATATTTCATTATGCCTTAAGTTATCTTTGGCTATTCTCTCAAAACATAATTATTTAGGTAGACAACCCTTTGTCAATTATATCATATATAACTCCTAGATAGTTTGGTAAACAACATGCATCTAGTTTGGTAATCAATGAGTAGACTATATGAAACAAATCACTATTTGAGCATGGCCATGCATTTCATAGTCCTACTCAATCAAGAGGCTTATGGATATCACCCATAATATATAGGATGGTTAAATTCCATCTAGATCACTCATATTTCTCACACGATTAATGATGAACCCAATAATCACCTTTATAGTCCACCCTATTAAAGGTGACATTTGATGATATCAAAATACATAAATTCTCGTGTAGTAATATAGCGATTTCAGGTCGGAGAACCATTACATCATTGTCACTATGAGAATTGCTAATGACACTTCACATAATGCTCCATATAGAATTCTCATGGTGGGTCTGTCCAGTACATCATTCTCTAACATGTACCTATGCATTGACTTAATATCTCATATATTTATGACCAATGAGATTTGGTCATCATTCATCCACATACTAGTCTCAATGCATCATTGTTGTCCCATCAACAATGATACTCGATTAGGGACATTTAAGAACACCGATACTAATGGTAATATATAATCTCATGTTCAAGTCACATACTTGAAACTATATAATTTGTATCACTATTCTAAGGAATTTTATTATGTTAACAATTATATTACGCGAAGAATAAAACCATAATAAAATCATATATTTATTCAATCAAATATAATATCAAAACGTTAAGCAATTATATCAAATAATTGGCCTCTAGGGCATAAACTCTAACAAAAGGGACAAATAAAAATCCTGACGTCGACTGGATTTACTCCTGCATTTCCACTGCTATGTTTTCAGTCAAGGTCAATGGTTCCCTTGCTGGATACTTTGGTAGTACTCGAGGCCTAAGGCAAGGTGATCCCCTCTCCCCTTACTTGTTTGTGCTAGTAATGGAAATGCTCTCCCTTAAACTCAACTGGGGTTCAAAACAATCTGGTATCTTCACCATCAAGCGCACTAAAGCCAAATGACATATCTCATCTCCTTTTCATTGATGACATTTTAATCTTCATCATCATGCCAACCTTCAAACCATTTCCATAATACATTCATGTATCCATTCCTTCTCCTCTTCTCCTGGTCTCATTCCTAATATTCATAAGAGCCAATGTTTTCTAACTGCACACGACCACCAAAACAAAAGCTTCCATCCTATCTTTCCGGGCTTCACTCATGGTACTTTCCCCACCAGATTTTGGGTGTCCCCTCATCTCTTCTAAGCTTTCATACCAGGATTGTATTCCTCTGATTCATGCAATCACACAAAGAGTCTCTTCATGGACTGCTACTGCCCTTGCTTATTCTGGTAGGGTCCAACTCATAAAATCTGTGTTCTTCGCAATACAATCGTATTGGAGTACTCATTTCCTACTGCCTAAAGCAGTCATTAGAGCCATTCAATCTATTCTTTGTTGATTCCTCTGGAAGGGAACCTCCCTTACTCCCTATGGTGCTAAGGTTGCATGGCATAACATCTCACTCCCTACCGAGGAAGGGGGTCTGGGCATTAAAAGTCTCCTGGATTGGAATAAAGCCCTTCTTCTACTACATCTAACCCATGTATTGCAGATTAACACTAAATCACTATGGGCTAAGTGGGTGCAGACCACTGTTCTTCTTGGGAAATCTGTTTGGCAGATAGAAATCCCCACTAATTGTTCATGGATTTGGAGACAACTACTAAAGCTCAGGCCCATTGCTCTTCAGCACCTTGAATACGTTGTTGGCTCTGGAGAAACCTTCAATCTTTGGTACGATCCCTGGCTCAATGGTTCTGCCATTAACCCCAGCAGTACCTTGCTCTCAAATTCAGGCCTAACCGTCTCAGCCACAGTCAGGGACATTATGAATACCTCCTCCTGGCACCTTCCCCTATCCAACCATCATGAGGTAATTCTCCTCCGGCAACTAGTACAATCTGTTCCCTTTCCCTCTGCATCCATGGACTGTATCTTTTGGGGCTCAATGGATATCAGTTGCATTAAAGCAAGGCATATTTGGGGAAGCATCGGGATCGTGAAGCAGTCGCTCAATGGCACACAATTCTCGCATAAACCGCATGTCTTGAGAGATACTCTTTCATGCTCGGCTTGGATTTCATGGAAAGCTCCAAACTAATGACATCACTCGAGCCTATACAGAAGGACCTTCAATCGTTAACTATGCAACAAGCACCACAAACTTTTTCACATCTTTTCTTCATCTCGTGAATACTCCACCATTATTATAAAAAGCGACATTCCAAGCGGGTGGATGGCTCTCATTACCCCCTGACTGGATGGACTCACCGACTTTATCTCATCTTTCCAAGGGAGGAAATTATCAAAACATATCCTCGGCCTCTCTCTGGGTCAGTTTTTTCTATAAGATATGGGAAGCAAGAAACAAAAAGCTTCACAATGGGACACTCATTCCTCCAAGATGTCTTGCTACTGATGTGATTAGTATCATTAAATCTAGATTATCTACTAATTCATCCTTTCTCAAAGCTACCAACTATTGCCAATACTCATCAGAATTGGCTTAGGACAACAATCACAATCTAATGTGTCGTGTTGTTGTGTTGGTTTGGCCTAACGGACTTGGAGTCGTTGTGTTGTGTGAAATTTTATTCTTTGTGTTCTTGCCTTGTGTTTCATCCGCCATCGGGTTCGGCTTCTTGGCGAAGAAGGTGTCCGAAGACACCTGGGCTTAGCATCTGGTTCGGTTCGGGGTTCGGCATCTTGTCCTCGGGACGCTGGGGATGCTGGTTTCGGCTTCGGGGTTCGGTTTATATGGTTCGGCCCTTGAGGCTCAAACCTCTTGTCTTGGGATCTTTGGGGACGCCGGTTTCGACTTGGGTGGGGTTGGAAATTTAGCTTCCATGGCGATTCGGCTTCACGGTGGTTTGGTTCAACTATTGCTTCTGTTCGTTATGAATTGATAGCATTCTCGATCCCGTCTTGGGTTCGGCTTCTTAGCGATCTTGACATCCCGTTCGGTTTCGTGGTTCAAAATCTTGTCTTGGACGCTGGGGATCTTTGGTTTGGCTTGGGTTCGGTTCTTATGGTTCGGCCCTTGAGTTCAAATCTTGTCTTCGGATCTTTGGGGATCTTTGGTTCCGGCTTCGGGTTGTGGATATCCTATTGGCACTCGTAGTTCTTCCTATGCCTCGAAGATCCTCTTACGCTCTCTCTGATTCAAATTTCGGTCTTGACTACATTCTTTTGGGTATCTGGTTTTAACGGATTGGTGCTTAAGTTGTTTAAGTTCCCATGCTTGTTTTTACTATTGTCCCGCTTAGTACTTTGCTCGTGTTCTTTCTTTCATTTAGCTTGGTTGTTAGTCTTTGTTGTCCACTTTGGGGTTGTCCATGTGGTTTTACCAAAGCTTCTGGGGTATGCCCTTAGCAATTGTATTATCTCTTTTCCTTTCCAATATACAAACAAACTTAGCAAAAAAAAAAAAAATTAGATTGATTAGCGGTAATCAGCGGTACAAGCAAGTTTCCTAATTCAACTTGAGTTGTTAATTCAAAGCATGTTAGTGCTTAATCATTGTTGATTATACCACGTCAATAATTTATTTATTCGCACATTGTGCATGTTGTATATGTTCATCAGGTATGAAAGGCTGATCACCTTCATTACCATATGTTTCAGTAAAACTTGTTCATGTTCATTGATGACATCCAATATTATTGGTTCAGATATTTAATCATTGAAATTGATTCATGTTCTTTCACAATCATTATGTTGTTGAAAGTTTGAAAGCTTATTCATTCTTTTCAATCATGATATATCTTCATTGTATTTAAAACTTACTGGGTAAATTTATTGCTCACCCTTGCTATATCATGATAAAAATTTTCAAATTAAGATGAAAGCTCGAGTAAAGACAGAAGCAAAGACAAAGTGCATGATTAAATTATGGTGTAGTTAGATCTATTAAATTTTCTGAAGAAAATAGCATTGCAAATATTTTTAGATATTGAAGGTATATAGTTAGTTAAGGTTGTAGACCTTGGAATTGATTTGTAAAAGTTTAATGTATAAACAATTTATGTTTATATCTTCTGCAATAGTTATAGAAATGATGTACCAAATCTGTGATAAAAAGTACCCAGATTTGGGGGAGTCACAGGACTCACTCGAGAACATTCTCAATCTTTTCTGACCACTCAGAAGAAATTTATGCATCTTCTTCCACCAGCCAACCCAAATGGGAGAGGTTTCAATGCTACTCGGAAGTGTGCTTATCATGTCGGGGCTCTGGGACATGATACTCAGGATTGCTGGGCCTTGAAACACAAGATCCAGGATTTAATAGACAGCGTTGAGATCGTGGTCACCAAACCCGATCAACCCCATGTGCAAGACAACCCTCTTCCTCAACACAAAGAAGAGGAGGTCAATAAGATTAATTGGAACAGTGGATAGAGTTCTAATTTTAAGGGTGGATCTTCCCAGACCAGCAAGGATGATGCTAACAAGTGGGACTATACAAAGTTCCAGTTTATAATGGAATGGAAAATGAATGCTCTGCTTAAGCAACTTAGCCAATTGGCAGAACTGGTGGTCCATTAGCACCAGGTCACACGCCAATTATTTAGTCAAGAGCATGCCAGTCTTCTTCCTCTTGTTACCAACACTCCACTTCGTACTCCAGAAAAGGAAACCCTGGAGGATAAAATTGCCATAAGAGCAAATGCTAAAGCCCGTCGGGATTTTGCCAACAAAAGGGAATTTACATACCTAGGCCAACCGATGGAAGAAATACTGCAGATGTTGATACATGAAGGAAGAATCACAACTCTGCTACCTCCAGTCAGCCCGCATTCAAGACAGTTTGATTTCAATAGAGTGTGCCAGTATCACTCCCAATCTCGCAGTCACAACATAGAAGAATGTTGGGCACTCCGCCACCTTATTCAGAATTTAATTGACAGTGGTGTCCTATAAATGGCAGATGATGATGTTGTGGTATTAAAGAGTGGGGACGCATTTCCTACAAAATGGAAGGAAGTCGTAGCAGTCATATCTTCTGAGGCAGATACAACTACACCCTCACATATAATCCAACCCATTCAGCTCAAAGGTATTGATAATCCTTTGAAAGTTGTTGCGCTAGAGCCAATTATCTTACCATACAGACCACAGTATCTTGTTGTCAGCCTACAGAAAGTTACATGGAATTATGGAGGGGCTGAAGGATCCACATCTCATATGATTGCTGCAGTGTCGAAGGATAATCCACTATCTCTTCCCCAACGGGTGATGAAGCCTACTATCAAGTCAAAGGGGAAGATTATCATGGAAAAGGTGGAAGAATTTCTCCGTACTATGGGCCATAATGAAGTCAAGGTGGTTTTAAGCTTAAGAGAAGCTCTACATCAAACTTCCATACTGGACTTGGTTTTCTCGTCTGAAGATCACAGGAAGGTATTACTCAGGGTTTTGGAAGAAGCCCAACTGCCTAAGTCAATAGATGTTGAGAAATTCCAGCATCTGGTGGATCACATTTTTAACAACAATGTGATATCTTTTACTGATGACGATATACCTCCCAAAGGGACTGGTCATTGCAAGCTATTGCACATTGCGGTTTTGTCCTCCGGATATATGGTGGGAGGAGTCTTGATAGATGGAGGTTCGTCTTTGAATATATGTCCTTATGCTACTCTTGTGAAGATGAACATCAATCTCAATCGGATCCGAAGCAGCCATACGGTTATTAAAGCTTTCGACGGATCCTGATGAAACTATGTCCGAGAGATTCAACTGCCAGCGGAGATAGGTCCACATACATTCTGCATATCTTTCCACGTGCTCAAAATAGATACATGATACAACTTGATCTTGGGAAGACCATGGATTCATATGGCCGGGGCAGTCCCCTCCACCCTTCATCAGCAACTTAAATACATTATCAACAATAGCCTAGGCACTGTCTACGCTGAGCCAGAATGTCCTGAACAAGGTGACATACCACTCATTAGCTTCAATTCAGAAGTTGAGTCGGTCAGTTTTCATGCCCTGGGGGTGATAAACACTCACTACCATCCTGTTGGGGCTTCATCGGAAACTTAAATACATTATCAACAATAGCCTAGGCACTGTCTACGCTGAGCTAGAATGTCCTGAATAAGGTGACATACCACTCATTAGCTTCAATTCAGAAGTTGAGCCGGTCAGTTTTCATGCCCTGGAGGTGAGAAACACTCACTACCATCCTGTTGGGGCGCCACCTCTCATACCCCAGATTTCTGCCGAAGTAATGTCGACCACTCAAGAAATGATGTCAATGGGTTATCAACCTGGACAAGGGTTGGGGAAAGACAATCAGGGCATCAAGTGCCCCATTCAAGTTCCCAGTCAAACAGGGACAGCCGGACTAGGCTATACTGCTATTTCCAGTCGCAGGAATCCTCATAAGTACAAACAGATTCCTTCAGCTGCAGCCACAAGGTCCACCTACAGTTCCTGAGCCTGCACGGTCTCTGGTAAAGGTGCCTACCCATGTAATGGCCATGTTATTTCCTAAACTGATACCGGTAAAGGAGAAAGAAGTCTTGGTTTCAAATCCCGAAGTGGAAGAAGAGGAACGAAGACGTAAACAAGATATCGTCAGGATGATGTCAAATGTATGCATCATTGTCCATGATGAACATACAAACAGATACACCCCAAATGATGATTTCCCAGACGTAATGGTCATCATTTGGGAGAAGGAGGATGATGACAACCCCTCAATCAATGCAGTCCATCAGGACTTCACCCTTGACAATTGGAGCAACACTCCTTTCAGTGGTGGGTTTGTCCATTGACATTGTCATTCATCGCCTCCCCGTCAAAGAGTGATTCAAGCTAGTCAGGCAGAAGCTCAGGCGATTAAAACCTAAGTGGAGTTTAAAGGTTAAAGAGGAAATTATGAAACAATTTCAAGCAGGCATCATCATGGTGTCCACATACCCTGAATGGCTATCAAACATAGTCCCCGTGCCTAAACCAGAGGAAAGGTGCGAGTTTGCGTAGATTACCGGGATCTGAATAAAGCTTGCCTTAAAGATAGCTTTCTCGTGCCATTTATCCACATTCTCATTGACAATACTACTCAATACGATATGTACACCTTTGCTGAAGAGGATCTTGAGAAAACTGCCTTCATCACTCCTTGGGGAACCTTTTGCTATAGACGGTTGTCATTCAGCCTCATCAATGCTAGAGCTACCTACCAGTGAGCCATGATGTCTCTTTTCCATGATTAAATGCACAAGGAGATAGATATCTATGTAGATGACATCATCGTCAAATCCCGGAAGGAGGAAGACCACCTAGACCATCTCAGAAAGCTCTTGAACAGGTTGCGTAAGTACAACTTGAAGTTAAATCCAGCCAAGTGCGCCTTCGACGTTAAATCAGGCAAGTTGCTTGGATTCCTAGTCAGCCATAAAGGGATTGAGTTGGATCCCACCAAAATCTAGGCCATCACAGAAATGCCCATTCCTCAGACAGAGAAGGAAATACAGGGATTTTGGGGAAGAATCAACTTCGTTAGCAGGTTCATTTCTCAATTCACAGCAACCTGTGAGCCTATCTTCAAATCGTTAAGGAAGAATTCCTCCATGAAATGGAATGATGAGTGCCAGAAGGCCTTCCTTACAATCAAAGTGCAACTAGTCAAAGCTCCTGTTTTGGTGGTCCCAGGGATGATGTTCTCTTGTTCATGTATTTGTCCATAAGTGACAATGCCATGGGCTACATGCTGGGACAGAAAGACGATAGAGGCCAAGAGAGAGCTATCTACTACCTCAGCAAAAGATTCAGCAGCAGTGAACACAAGTACACTCTGATTGAAAAGACTTGTTGTGCATGGGCTTCCATGAGGTTACAACATTACCTCCATGGTCACACAACCCATCTCATATCCCGCATGGATCCTCTCAAGTACGTGTTCAGTAAACCCATGCTGAACTGCCGACTGTCCAGATGGCAGCTGATCCTACAATAATTTGACATCGTTTACGTGACGCAAAAGTCCATTAAAGGTCAAGGAATTGTGGATCAACTGGCCGCCGTACCTTCAGGGAACTTCAAACCCTTGGAAACATACTTCCCCGATGAAGTGGTAATGGCAATTCAGCAACACCATCAGCACGATACACACTAAACATGGAAGATGTATTTTAATGGAGCTGTAAACATGGAAGGTTCTAGGGTTAGAGCAGTTCTAGTATCCGTTACGGGGGAGCAGCATCCCATCGCCGTCAAATTGCAGTTTGCCAACACCAACAACACAACTGAGTATGAAGGCTGTATCATGGGGCTAAAACTTGCCCAATCAATAGGCATCAGACGGTTAACTGTCTTTGGAGATTCCGAGTTGGTAATCAGACAAACCACGTGAATCTATCACACCAAAGGTCTACACTTGATGCCTTACCATTGACATATTTTACAGATGGCTTCGGAGTTTAAAGAAATATCCTTCCTCCACATTCCTCGGAATAGGAATGATTTTGCAGATGCGCTAGCAACCTTGGCATCCTTGATCAACATACATGACAAGGAAGACATGTTAACCCTCACATTTGCCCACCAAAAGGCTCCAGCCTATAGAAATTACATTGGAGAAGTATCAGATGAGCACCCTTGGTATCAACATATTAAGGAGTACTTACAAGATGGATCTATACCCGCTGATGCGAGCCTGACTGAAACAAGGCGGATTCATCGACTGTCTATGAAGTTCTACCTGAGCGGAGATGCACTCTACAAAAGAGATGCAGGATTAGGTCTCCTTAGATGTCTAGACAAGGACCAAGCTCAGAGGCTCATGGATGAGATCCATGGTGGAGTATGTGGCCCACACATGAGCGGCCCTCTACTTGTAAAGAAAATCCTCAAAACAGGGCATTATTGGCTCTCTCAAATCTGACTGTGATGATCACGACAAGAGATGTTATCAATGCCAAATTCATGGAAATGCTATCCACGCCCCTCCACGGGAGCTCCACAATATGAGTTTGCCTTGGCCCTTCTCAATGTGGGGAATGGACATGATCGAGCCCATCGATCCTAAAGCTAGTAATGGGCATCGGTTTATCTTCACCATGATCGACTACTTCACCAAGTGGGTAGAAAAAGCCTCCTTCCCTAGGGTTACCAAAGAAGTTATCATTGTTTTCATTAGAAACAATGTCATTTGTCGATATGGACAACCAGAGGTAATTGTGTCAGACAATGCTAAGAACCTCAACAACAAAATGGTGGAGGAGTTGTGCAGTAAATTCCACATCAAACATCTCAACTCCGTCATCTACCGTCTAAAGATGAATGGTGATGTTGAAGCAGCTAACAAAAACATCAAGAAGATCATACAAAAGATGTCCGCCAACCACAAAGGATGGCCTGACTTATTTCATTTTACTCTATTAGCCTACAGAACATCAATGCGCACTTCCACTGAGGCAACCCCCTACGCATTAACCTATGGGATGGAAGCAGTGCTCCCCATAGAAGTGAAAATGGAATCCCTCAAAGTATTGATAGACGCTCAGCTGGATGAAGACCAATGGGTACAAGATAGGTATCACCAATTGTCTCTAATAGACGAAAGGTGTGTCGCTGCTATCTTCCATGGTCAGTTATATCAACAAAGGATCTCCAGGTCCTACAACAGAAAGGTCTGGCTATGGCAGTTTAAATAGCATGACTTGGTTTTGAAGAAGATCATTGACAACCAAGATCAATATAAGGGAAAATTTTCCCCTAACTGGGAAGGCCCGTTTATTATCAAGGAGGTATTGACAGGAGGTGCTCTCAGATTATAGGAAATGGACAGCGATGAATTTCCACAGCTTATCAACTCGGACACCGTGAAACGGTACTATGTCTGAGGTCACCATCAAGCAAACATCCTGGTTTTGGATCATCAGATCCCCAGTCAATTTAGGTTTTTTAAACCTTCACTACATACCACTTCTCTTCACACTCATCTGCCCCATTAGGGACAAACACATTTTCTAACCACCAGCCTTGTTTCGGATCGCTAGATCCTTTTCTCTCCATTTGGTTTTGAACCCTTACTCAACTCCGGTTATCCCACAAGGGATTGAACCTTTCACACCCGCAGTTTTACCCCACTAGGGATAAGACTTTTCACACCTGCAGTTTATCCTGTACATGGGATTAAACTTTCTCACCCGCAGTTTGTCCTGAACATGGGATCAAACTTTTCATTGGCTGCAAATCGTCCTGAACATGGGGCGATCTACACCGACCTGATCTCCTTGATACACGGGAGTACGTAGGCAACCATTTTATATGGCCCGGTCGTAATAAAACAAAAACAACAAAAACATTTCTACACCCTTCTCATTATAAAAACAACAAAAACATTCATACACCCTTTTTGCCACATACATCGTTGAACCTCTTACACCAGGTTTGAACTACGCAGACCTGATCTCCTCTTCAATAGGAGTACGTAGGCAGCCATTCATGGTTCGATCTTACACCCTACCAAAACATAAACACTTGTCAACGGTACTGGGATCATCCTTCAATCCACCACATTTCATTGGCTTCAGACCAAAGGGATGGAATTACCTGACCTCTCCCCATGTAAACGGGAGACTCGGTGACCATCTAAGTTGTGGTTGATTCCTCAAAAAAAACATCAATCCATAAGAGATGGAACTAACTGGGCTCCTCTTGAATAGGAGTACTGGCGACCATCTGTGGTGTGGTCAACCTCAGAGAGGAAAGCCACATTCCTCTCCACATTTACATACAGAAACTAGTCCCAAAACACCAAAGATGGTAGGGAATACACACAGATCAACGGTCCATTCTAAAATATCCTGAGACACCTCAATGTTCATCCATCAAGGAGGAATTCAGAATACATCAAGATCACAAGCCTTGAAGAAACATGCAAATATCAAGCAAGCAACAAGGAATAACTAAAAGGGAAGTTATCAAAAATATATTTCCCTACTATATATAATGTTGTTTGATATATACAATATGAATAGTACATAACAAAATGGCTAAGCTAGTCTGTGCAGGAAAATACAAGCCCGTCTACAAATCAGTGTATATGCGAGCTATCAAGCCCAACATGGCATCCCTCTAAAGAGAAGGAGGTAACGTTGTGGTCTCCTGTACAAGGGTATCCATACGAGCTAACAGATCTATGGCCATCTGTATGGTGACGCGGTGCTCATCAATGGACGTGCTCATCTCTGCATTCATGCCACTCGTAAGGGACCTCATTGTGGTACTATCTGTAACAGCTACATCCCGGGTAGATATGTCACTATCCCTCTCGCTTGTCACGACATCTCTGTCTGATCTGGCCTCATCTAGCTCAACAACAGCGGCATCTCTATGAGATAATGCCTCGTCTCTCTCTAATAGAGCGGCCTCTCTCCCATCAAAAGCTGTCAACATCAAGGCTCTAGCTTGATATCTCTCGAAGGTCATCAGATGGAGATTCTACTCGAAATATTGTGTTGAATGCTAGATCGCAACAGTGCTACTGGGAGAATATAAAAGAGCTGATGGCGACCCAGTAAATGGCTCCTCCTCGGTGTGGGAATCAATGTCCTCTATGGGCTCTCCACCATCTGAATCAATACCCGGCACTGTGGATACTGCCGCAACCGATGAAGTCTTTGTCTCTATCCACGCAGAATACTCTGGCGAACAGCCTGGATGGCTAATAGAAAAATCAGCTATCTCACACTGATCCTAACATACATACACCCGGGATCGGTCCTCTGTTGATAGATGGCAAGAAGCTAAACGTTGACCTAATGCCCCATCAAAAGGATGGACGTCCTGGAACTGGTCAAACTGTGACATCACAGCCAGTGGGTGGTAGGTAGTCATTTCCCTCAGACCAGCCAGAGGGAGATAATCCATGCCCGGAGCATGAGTAATAAAGTGATAGGGTGAACTGAGCCTTGTACATGGCAGGATGCCAAACGGATCTCCGATCCCTGCCAAAAATACTGACCAACACATAGCGTCTATACACTCCGATGGCTGAAAGGAGTAAGACATAGCTATATCATGGGTAAAGCAGTACTCGTGTCGGCGGAAAGTACCAATCGGTCTCAAGTGTGACACAAACCACACGTATAACATTACCGAACTGCCTGTGAATATCCCTGCGGGTAGGTGCTGCAAAACATGGTCGACCTCAACGTCTCCGCCACAATCATCAGAATGATTGTACGACCCTCCCTGAGAGCTCTCACTGCCATGATAACACCGATATCTAGCTCATCAATATATCATGGCATGTATACATACGCCACTATGCACATCACAAATACATCCACTCTAGCCAAATGCCACTGATCCTCTGGTGTGGTGAAATCCCTAGAATGTCGTGCGTAGCTGTCCAATGAGCCAAACCATTCTATCAGGAAACGCTGGGATAATACATGACCGAATTATAATCTCATCCTCTACTACTCTACGCCGTAACCCGGTGAGGGTCATAAATTGTCGGCGCATATATCTAACGGCCATATGAGATCAAGGTCTGTCTAAGGGTAAAGCCGTCAACCGCTCGTACTCCTCCAATGTAGGAGTTAACTCCTGGGTACTAAACTGGAAAACATGTCTCTCTGGTATCCAATACTCCAGCATACCCTGTACAAAGCTTGTGGGAACCTGAATCATCAAGAGGGTCATAGAATGTTGTAATTGTGACGCCCCCAAAATTAGGTATACATCACCCATCTTGGGTCGCCAGATACATGGTACAGAATTCAAATACAACTGTCGTGTACAATACGACAAAACATAAACTATGAGTTTGAATACAAATATTGTCTACTAGAGATTATACAAACTCAAAAGGAGTCCTCATTACAATTATTATCACACTATTTCACGTAATAGTGAGGACTACTAATGCTATCCTCTCGACCATCACTCCGCTCCCCGCTCGTCCAAATTATATTCTCATTTCAAGAAGAATAAAGGAAAGAAAGGGTGAGCTCAACTAGCCCAATGAAGAAATATTATGACTAAGATAATGCGAATAAATTATCATTAGTCTCCAACAATGTTAAACCGATAAAATATAATAGACATCAAGTTTAATCTGCGGTGAACAAGCAATCAATTAAAAGAGTCAAGTAGAAAATAAAATCTACTATCTTTTATGATTTAAAAGTTTTTCATCACTTTTATCACGAGACTCAAACTTAATAACTAAACCACATCATCCCCACTTTTCGACCAAGGATATTCATTAGTATCACGACCACAATTATCCATGCACTACGGGCCAAGAATATTTGTGTATTCATTAATGGTCATGATCATGCCAACAATCGTCCATCAATGCACTACGGGCCAATAAGGACTTTTACCACATCATTTGTAACATTACTGGTCCATGATTACAATCGAATAATCCTCGGTCATAATCATACCAAGTCCATCTATGCACTCACGAATACGTATGACTTTCAACATAATATAAACATGAGGATGATGACAATGATATAAGAATTCAATAAAACAAGTTCAAGAATTAATTTGTCCAAGAACTACTAATGTCCAAATTGTCAACATGATCTTTGCTTTGTAGAGTAAATTCAAGAATGATCGTAAGAATATTTCCATGAAAAGATATTTGGATGAAGCGCAAATATCAAGGATATTCTACTAATTTCATGGAGTATAGAAGTCAAAACTTTAACCAACCGAGTATAATAAAGAATGGAATAACAAAAGAAATCACCATGCATGCGGTATTTCAGATAGACAAAGTTATTCCAATGAGAATACTAAATAACGGAACTAGGTCAAAGTAAATTCACAATCGGCGGGATGTTCCAATGAATAATAAAGAATGGAATAACAACAAAATCACCATGCATGCGATGCTTCGCGCAGACAAAGTTATTCCAACGTAATACTAATAGGGATTTTAAGCAATTCCCACGTAAAACGCATGCATGTGATATTCCAATGAATAATAATAAAGATGGAAAATAATAACAACAACAGTAATAACATGCATGCATAATATGCAGTGATAACATGCATTAATGACAACAAAAACAAATACATGCATGGTATTATATCCCCTTTAATTCAGTAATAAATGCAGTGATAAAAAATAACACCAACAGAAACTATTAAAAAGCGAACAAATAACAATAAATAAAACTTACTTGTTGAAGTTTTTGCTCCTCTCTTCCAAATACACCCTCTCTCTCTCATTTATTTTTATTTTATCTAGCTTGGCAAGTGAACTTTAGTTTGAACAACATATGTTCTCAATAGACGTTTAAATAAGGTGAGTAAGTCCGGTGCATGAATTATTTTAGGACCAAATTCAAACATTAATACTGTTATGGGTCACATCTTTTTATATTACCGAGCTTGCAGGTGTTCTTTCCCGAGGCGATGTGGCAGAAAAAGTAGTCAAACATGGCAGAAAAAGTTTTGTTGCTTTGCTCGGCCGGTACAGGCTTCACCGGTTTACCCTTTGTTGTTTTGTTTCTTTTATTATATTATTAATAAACCTGCCATACTTAAGAGAGGCTATCTTAAACTTATATGAAAAAAAAATTATATTATTAATAAAACCGTTCGGCCGGTACAGGCTATAACGGCTTGCAAATGAAATTTTTTTTGCTGCTAAATAGACTCGAACCCGTGACCTCAAGCACCAATCCCTCGTCAAATGACCACCCGAGCACCACGGGCCTAGCTGTTTTAATTTACCTTGAATTTGTATATATCTTAAAACAGTTCATTTCCCCCCAAATTAAATTTCCTAATATTTTATTATTATTATTATTATATTATTATTACGAATTGAGTATAAAGCCGTTCCATATTGTACCGGCTTATGTACTTTTTTATTATTTTATTACCATTATTATTATTATTATTATTATTATTATTATTATTATTATTATTATTATTATTATTATTATAAAGTTGTATCGGCTGGTCTTTTTACCTTTAAATATTGTCGGAGAAGCTGCTATTTTCTCAAGTTATCTTCTTATCCTTCCATAGAATTTGTTCTCTGATATTATTTTCTCTTTTCACCTCTACTCATAATTTGTTTCATCTGGTTGCCCACTTTCACTTCAGAAAATCAAGTTGAAGTTCTGATCGAGCAAAATTCATCACTATTATTCACAAGTAAGTTTTTCAAAATGTCATATAATACATCTGAATTTGTCAGTGAAGTTGAAAGTAATAAATCTGATATTGTTCCGTACGTTGGTCAATTATTTTGTACGTTGGAAGAGGTTGAATATTTTTATAGATCATATGCTCGCAAAAATAGATTTGAGATTAGAATTGCAACTAGTCATAAACATGCTAATATGAATGATATCGGATCTAGGCAAGATGATGTATGTAAGAAAGCCTAGACACCAATTGTTGGCAAGAGTTTACGATGATGAAGATAGTAGTAATAAAATAACTAGACAGAGAGACTCGATAGGGATCGAACAATGTGCAAAGCTAGAATATATGTTGTCCACAATAAGAAAGAAGACAATTGGCGTATTTCTCTGTTGAATTAGAGCACAATCATCACTTAGTGACCCCCACCAAAGTAGATTTAATCGAGACTCACGTAAATATTACTCTGTTGCAAGAAATTTAATTGACACTTTAAATAAGTCCCAGATTGGTCCTAGTAAGATGATGAATGTTTTGAGCACAATGGGAGGTGGTTTGCAAAATGTTCCTTTCTCTACTGCCAATGTTGAAAATGTGGTATGAGATTTAAGGCGTGATTCTGCAGATGAAAATGATGCACAAGCTGTTGTCAATCATTTGAACAAACTTGCATCCGGAAGTGCCAGCAAATTTTTTTTCCGAGTGAAACCCGGTAAAAACAACCGCATAACTTGTATTTTGTGGGTTGACGCCCGATCAAGGTTTATGTATCAACTTTTCCGGAGACGTTGTGACATTTGATAGTACATACCGGACAAATAAGTATGGCATGCCGTTTGTTCCATTTGCCGGGGTCAACCACCATTATCAGTCTATATTGTTTGGATTTGCCTTTATTACGAGACGAGACGAGAGGACACTTTCGTTTGGGTTTTACTGATACACGGCTTGAAGCCATGGACTGCAAGGCACCTACAACCGTCATCACTGATCAAGACAGAGCCATGAGTAATGCTATTGCTATGGTACTTCCAACTAGTCATCATTTATTGTGTTCTTGGCATACTAGCAATAAATTTCCTGAAAAATTGCATCATGTTTATTATGAGCACCCATCGTTCAAAATGATTTTAACAACTGTGTGTATAACTCATTGTCCATCGAGGAATTTGAAGAGCGTTGGCATATTCTGATAAGTTCCTATGAATTGTATACTAATGAATGGCTTGGAAGTTTGTATGATGTACGACAGAAATGGATTCCAGCATATACAAAGAGATATTTTGCCGCGGGAATGACTACCACTGGAAGAAGCGAGAGCATGAATGCCTTTTTGATGAGTATGTTAATGCATCAACAGGTATGCTATGTTTTGTACTGCAGAGTCAAAAGGGCTGTAGAAAGACAATTTATCAAGGAGAGGAAGGCCGACTACATAACAAAACATCGTAAAAGGATTATGGTACTCGGTTCATCTTTAGAAGTTCATCTTTGCACAAGTGTACACAAAGAGATGTTTAGACGTTTCCAACGTCCAATTCGTCGATTCCATGAAATACAATGTTCATAAACTTAGTGAGATGTGTGTCATCCGATACTAAGGTTTATGCGAGGTATAATGCTGCAAATGGCGAAAGTGGTGGAAGATATAAAGAAGTTGTTAACAATCGACAACCGGGATCGATAACATGTAATCGCCAAATGTTTTCTCAACCGGTGAATTATGCAGCACATCTTGAGATATTTCACAAAGAAAGAGTATTTCACAAATACCGACCGAAGCATGATCCTTCATCGGTGGACAAGAGACGCGAACAAAAGCAATGGTGAAGACTTACTTTTTAACTCCACATCTGCGATTTCAACAAAATCAAGCAATGCGCTATAATCATTTGATGGGTGATTACCGGGAGTTAGCGAAAGCAAAGCGCCACTTACTTTCGATCCGAGTTACAAAACTGTTTTTAAACCGAATGCACGAGGAAAAGAGTTGGTTGACCAAGATGATCCGGATGAGAATATTATCGAATCGGCAAATGGCGACATTGATTGCACGACGATTGGAGATCCAAATCATGATATGGGATACGATAATGACGATGAAGATGCAGAGGTGGAAGAAGAAGAAGAGTTGTTGCCGCTAATATTTCTCAAACAAAGGGCCGCAAAAAATAATCTAGATTCAAGAGTGCACTCGAGAAAATCATTCCTTCTAAGACTCATCGAAAATGTGCAATTTGTGGCTTTGAAACCGACCACGATAAGCGAAATCACTATCGAGTGCTAGGGATTCCTGAGCCAAAAAAATAGGCGTCGGTTGTATTAATCATTCTGTGTTTTTTTTTTATTTTATGAAAATGAACATGTAATATGTACTATTCCTCTTAATGTTATGCAGTACTAGTATTGATATAATCTGTACTTCTAATATTGATAATCACATTATTATTATTATTATTATAATACTTCACTTCACTGCTTTTATAAATTCGATAATCACATTATTATTATACTTCACTAGTTTTATTAATAATAAAATCATTGCTTAATATATAAAATCATTACTAATAATCATTGCTTAATAAATATAGATATTAACTTATTTCTAAATATCAAACCCCCATATGTATTATATAGACTTATTAATAATAATAAATCGTAATATAATAATAATGCAAGAATATAGATTTTGGGGGATGGTGAAGTTTTAATATAAAGACATATCCTCATTTGAAATTAATTAAGGCTAGGCCCGTGGTGCTCAATTGGTCATATGACGTGTGTTTGGAGTTTGAGGTCATGAGTTCGAGTCTGCTTTTAGCGACAAGTTGCTTGAATAAAATAATTTTTTTTTAACAAATTTACCGGGTACATTTTTTTTTTTAATACGAGCCATGATAAGTCATACTGCTTAGTTTTTTTTTTTTTTCAATTTTTAATACCGTAGTATGAGCTGTCTATCAAAGCGTAGATAAGCTCATTACTACCGTTAAAAAAAAAATGTACAAATACCGTTAAAAAAAAAATTATTTTATTCAAGCAACTTGTCGCTAAATGCACTCGAACTCGCAACCTCAAACTCCAAACACACGCTATATGACCACCCGAAAATTAATACTTAGTCATTAATTTCAAATGAAGGATATGTCTTTATATTAAAACTTCACCATCCCCAAAATCTATATTCTTGCATTATTATTATATTACTAAACAAATATTATTAATAAGTCTATATAATACATATGGGGTTTGATATTTAGAAATAAGTTAATATCTATATTTATTAAGCAATGATTATTAGTAATGATTTTATATATTAAGGAATGATTTTATTATTAAGAATGATTTTATTTGATACATTTTTTATTTTTTTATATATTTTATATATTTTTGATATATTTTTGATATATTTGATATATTTTTGATACATTTTATTTTATATATTTTGATATATTTGATATATTTGATATATATTTGATATATTTGATACATTTGATACAATTGATACAAAATATCAAAAAATATATCAAATGTATCAAAAATATATCAATTATATATCAAAATGTATCAAATGTATCAAAAATATATCAATTATCAAAATGTATCAAATATATCAAAATGTATCAAATGTATCAAAATTGTATCAAATGTATCAAAAATATATCAAAATGTATCAAATGTATCAAATATATCAAAATGTATCAAATGTATCAAAATATATCAAAAAATGTATTAAATGTATCATATATATCAAAAATATATCAAATGTATCAAATGTATCAAAATATATCAAATATATCAAAATATATCAAATGTATCAAAAATATATCAAAATGTATCAAATGTATCAAATATATCAAAAATGTATCAAATATATCAAATGTATCAAAAATGTATCAAATGTATCAAAATTGTATCAAATGTATCAAAATATATCAAATGTATCAAAAATATATCAATTATCAAAATGTATCAAAATATATCAAAATGTATCAAATGTATCAAAAATATATCAATTATCAAAATTTATCAAATGTATTAAATATATCAAAAATGTATCAAATGTATCAAAATTGTATCAAATGTATCAAAAATATATCAAAATGTATCAAATGTATCAAATATATCAAAATATATCAAATGTATCAAAATGTATCAAATATATCAAAATATATCAATTATCAAAAATATATCAAAATATATCAAAATGTATCAAAATGTATTAAATGTATCAAATATATCAAAAATATATCAAATGTATCAAAAATATATCAAATGTATCAAAATGTATCAAATATATCAAAAATGTATCAATTATCACAAATGTATCAAAATATATATTAAAAATGTATCAAATGTATAAAATATATAAAAAAATATATCAAATGTATAAAATCATTTCTTAATAATAAAATTATTGCTTAATAAATATAGATATTAACTTATTTCTAAATATCAAACCCCCCATATATGTATTATATAGACTTATTAATAATAATAAATCGTAATATAATAATAATGCAAGAATATAGATTTTGGGGATGGTGAAGTTTTAATATAAAGACATATCCTCAATGAAATTAATTAAATGACTAGGCCCGTGGTGCTCTTGGGTGGTCATATATGACGTGTGTTTGGAGTTTGAGGTTGCGAGTTCGAGTCTGCATTTAGCGTTAAGTTGCTTGAATAAAATAATTTTTTTTAACAAAAATTACCAGTACATTTTTTTTTTTAACAGCCGTAAGAGCTTGTCCCGGTTGGTATTTTTTTTTTTTTTTTTTACAGCCGTAAGAGCTTGTCCCGGCTGGTACATTTTTTTTTAACAGCCGTAAGAGCTTGTCCCGGTTGGTATTTTTTTTTTTACAAATTTAAGAGCTTGTATTTTTATAATTTTTATTTGATATTTTATAAAAAATAAAGAATATAAAATATTTTATAACAAATAAAGAATATAAAATATTTGCTATTTTTATTTGCTATTTGTTATAAAAATATTTTATAACAAATAAAGAATATAAAATATTTTATAACAAATAAAGAATATAAAATATTTGCTATTTTTTATTTGTTATTTGTTATTAAAATATTTTATAACAAATAAAGAATATAAAATATTTTTATAAAATAGCAAATAAAAATTATAAAAATATATTTTTATAAAATAGGATATTATTTTTTATTTGAATTATAATTTTTATTTGTTATTAAATGAAAGAGTTATAAAAATAACAAATATTTTATTTGGAATAGCAAATAAAGAACTTGAGAGAGCATGCTGTGTAAGAGAGGTTGTGCTTAGGTTTGGATTTGTTTTTTTTTTTTTTTTTATTTTTTACAAATAGTAAGAGCTTGTCCCCATTGGAATTTTTTTTTTTTTTTTTATAGTAAAGAGCTTGTAGCGGTACCGGGAGTATTTTATAAAAAAGCACAAACCAAGACAAGTCGTGCTTTATTGGGGCATTATTTAATATTAAAAATTCATTTTATTTCAATAAACTGACAACATGTTGACTATGGTGGGGTCCTCATATTAAAATAAAAGCCGGTATAAGTTGTGCTTACTTAGGATATTTATGTTTCATCTCAACCTTAGATAAGTTTATCAACTAGTAAAAAGGGGTGTTGCGACAAGACTACAAAGAACCTGCTATGGAAAGGGCTCCTATATATATATATATATATATATATATATATATATATATACGATATGATCACCAACCTCAAAGCACCTCCATGGGGATCGAAATGTAAATAAAGTCATTAAAAGTTATCAACCGCCACGGAGAAACTCCAGCAGACGAAACGTAAATAAAGTCAGAAATACTATTGAACCACCACGAAGGGAACTCCAGACGGGACAAAATGTAAAGAAAGTCAGTATAAAGCGATCAATATATATATGTATAGGCTCATCGAACAAAGTTCGACACACAGTTAATATATATAAAAGTATATATATATTAAAGCAATAACGCCCGCATCAAAGTCTAGGCTCATTGAACAAAGTTCGACACACAGCTTATATATATATATATATATATATATATATATATATATATATATATATATATATATATATATATATATATATATATATATATATATATATATATATATATATGTACAAGTTGAAACAAAACCACGGACCAAAGTTCGGCCAAATGCGTGCAACACGACTCTCAACGTGAAGAAGGGTGTGTGCAGATATGAAGAGAAAGACTAAAGTGTGTGAGAAGGCTTACAGTTGACTGCCAAAGAAGACTTCTATATCTTTAGAGTGGGTAAAAACTGGCTTTTGTAGGTACAAAAGAGGCTATATATGAGCTCACAGGTGTTTAAAATGAGAAAGTACACTACATGGGGTGAGTGCAGAGCAAATTGGGCAGGGCTTCCTCGCCTTTTTTTCTTGCAAAATGGGCAGCCCAAGCCCTCTATTTATAGATGATTTAGCCACAGGTGTACCAGAGGCAACTCGGGTGGGCCCAAGTTTTTTGGGTCGGGTCGTCTCAAAGTACGTGCACTCAGGCACTATAATGTCCACTCAAATTTTAAGAAGTGCAATCTGGGCATCCTTTTGAGGTATATAGGACCTATTTCGGACCGCCATTGTCGAGAGTTGTACGATGGCATGGGATTAGAGTTTGTACAAAGTCATTGAAGATGGGACGATGCCCTCCGGTCTTCAAGCTTCAACTTTCATCCGTTATCCCGCACAATAGTCACTCGGGATTGGTTAGTCTTGTGGGACATCGTTGCGTAGAGATGTTGAGACGACGTGGCGTGGCATCGCGTTGGCTAGATGACGATGTTGCCCCTCACTGGTGTTATCGTCGGATTGGGCTGATAAAGTAGACGTTGCTCAAGCTTCGCTGAGATTGGACTGTTGTAATTGTTGAAGGTCCTCATTGTCATCTTTGAGGTGTGCCTGTCCTCCCGATGTTATCGCCTGGTTGGTAAAGTGTATCACGTTATGAGCGCCGATATTGAACCTGGTCGCATTTGAAATAAGCATTTCCGGGATTATCGCCGAAACTACATTCCTTGGGGTTATTGGTTGGGACTGAGACTGGATACCTCGGGGTTATCTCCGAGATTAATCGGTCTTCTCCGGTGTGTGTTCCGGTATTGTATTTGCATGCCTCGGGGTTATCTCCGAGGTTGGATTTGTTACTCCCATAGTGATCTGGGGTTGATGCTGAACTTCCGGTAGTATTCGGTATGGATATGGATTGTCTTTCAAGGTTCCCTCTTAAAAGACGAATCTGTCCTCCTGCAATATTAGTGCCAGGTGTACAGAAAATTTCGAGTGTCTACACTCTCCATAAAGATAGTGTCTCCATATCTTGAGAGCAAATACTACTGCAGCCAATTCCAAATCATGAGTCAGATACCCTTTCTCATAATCCTTCAGTTGTCTTGATGCATACGCATAACTTTGTCGTTCTGCATAAGAACACAACCCAACCCTTTGTGTAAGGCATCACTATACACCACAAAATTTCCTGTATTATCTGGTAATGCCAACACAAGTGCCATACTTAGATTTTTCTTCAAATCTTGAAAACTTTCTTCACACTTTTCCATCCAAACAAATTTTACAACCTTCCTTGTCAAATTTGTTAGCGGAGTGGCTATCTTAGAAAAATCTTGAATGAATCGTCTATAATAACTGGCCAGTCCCAAGAAACTCCTCACTTATGACGGTGTTCTTGGTTGTTCTCAATTGATTACAGCTTCCACTTTTGATGGATCTACTGAAATCTCATCCTTGTCAATCATGTGCCCAAGAAATTGTACACGATCTAGCCAAAATTCGCACTTAGAGAATTTTGTATACAACTTTTCCTTTCTTAGTGTTTCCAATGTCAAACGTAAGTGTTCCACGTGTTCTTCTTGAGTTTTGGAATACACTAGAATGTCGTCGATGAATACCTCTACAAACTTGTCTAAAAATTGTTTAAACACCCTATTCATCAAATCCATGAATGCAGCAGGGGCATTAGTTAAAACAAAAGACATCACCAGAAACTCGTAATGTCCATACCGAGTTCTTAATGTCGTTTGTGGTATATCCTCCTTCCTCACTTTCAATTGGTGATACCCACTTCTCAAATCTATTTTCAAAAAATATTTAGCACCCTTCAACTGATCAAACAAGTCATCTATTCTAGGCAATGGATACCTGATCTTAATAGTGACCTTGTTTAACTCCCTATAATCAATGCAAAGACGCATTGATCTGTCCTTCTTCTTCACGAATAACACTGGCGCTCCCCACGGCGATACGCTTGGTTGAATATATTTCTTGTCTAGCAGCTCTTGCAACTGTACCATCAGTTCCTTCATTTCTACCGGAGCCATTCTGTACGGGGCCTTCAATATCGGTGATGTTCCCAACGCTAAGTCGATCACGAACTCAATTTCTCTGTCAGGCGGAAGTCCTGACAAATCCTCTGGAAAAACGTCTTCGAATTCCCTCACTACTGGTATTTCTTCCAATTTTACATTCTTCTTCTGAGTATCGACTATGTAAGCTAAATAGCCCACACAACTTTGACTCAACAATTTCTTGGCCTGCATAATTGTCAGACATTTCATCTGTCTAGGCGACTTGTTACCATAGAATACTACCTTTGACGGAGTCATAAGGTTTACACACTTCTTTTGGCAATCAATTACCGCTCCATATTTGAACAGCCAATCCATTCCTAAAATAACATCAAACTCTCCAAGTCTAATCGGAATCAAATCTACTAACAAGTTATTCTCCTTAATATTCACCCTACAGTTCTTGTATAAGAATCTAACAGGGATTACTTCCTTATTCGCAATTTCTATGTTCAAAGGAAAATTCAGTTCTTCTCTAGGCAATTCTAACCTCTTAGAAAATTCATCAGATATAAACGAACAAGTAGCACCCGAATCGAATAATACATAAGCATTTATATCATTGATTGGGATAATACCTGACACTACATCTTTTGATTTCACATCACCTTGCACAGTCATGTTAAAGGTTCTAGTTGTGGGTTTGTTTGATGCTGCAGGTCCTGCAATGGCCCATGTACCTCCATTGTTACCTCCATTGCTTCTGGTACACTCCTTCCTTCTTCTTAGGGCATTCATGAGCAAAGTGATCCTTGGATCCGCACGTGAAGCACACATTCTTCTTCGGTTGAGTACAATTTGGGGCGATGTGACCCTCCTGGCCACAATTGAAGCATACTGGTATCCCCATCAAGCAAGTACCCTTGTGAAATTTCCCGTATGTCGTACATCCTTCAAACTTTTTGTTTTGTTGGTTACCCTGATGGTTTCCAGCACCCATGTTCCCATTCCACTTCCTCTTCCTCTTCAAGCTGTTGTTGCTGTTGTTGTGACACCCCCAAATCCTGGTACTTCATTTCCTCAAGATTTGGTGTTCACTTAATCAAAACATTCATTTCTAACTACCCAATCATAATAAAATTGAATAATGAAAATCTGCCCATACAGGATTAAACTTAAATACAAAACGATCTCCCAGGTTATCTAACCTTTAGTTACAAACATTCAAATGCGGAAATTAAATAAACTTCATTACAATCTTTAAACCAAAGTCTGATAATAAAACTATCAAAACTATTACAAGTCTTCAATACTTGTACATTTTTTCCTTTCCTTTGCTAGTGGTCGGTTCATTGACCTTCTCAACCTTAGCTGCAATAAGTATATAATATGCAAGAGTGAGCAAACAAGGCTCACTTGAAATAAGAATAAATACTTTACAACATTAACCTTTGACAGAAATAGGTTCAATAGAACTGAATGATAGTTTTTATTAACATTTTAAACATACTACTGAGGGTCTAATGACCACGAATCATGTCCACAGTTATAAGTAATCTTTCAACTTTAACTTTAACAGTCATAAGACTATAAGGACTCCACGTACTTAGGGGGATCAACCCTTCGTACAATGTATTGTGCACAACCATTTCAACGCTAAGCGTAAACCTCTAATAAAAGAGTTGTTCATCTCAGTATTTAGAATACAAGTCCGCACCAAAGTAAGTTTAGTTTGGATACATTACAGGGTAATTTAGAATTCAACAGTCATCAACTAAGGATTAGTTGAATACAAAAGAAATAACTGTATGCTATGGAATAATCATAACTGAATTGATATTTGTAAATTAACATCATGCTTTAGGAATAATCTAATAGCATAAACATTGAATAATCATATCATAATTTGCTTTGAACAATATTAAGTCAAAGTTTATTGAGAATTGGATACCAAGCATGCATAATGAATAGTAATTTGAACGATAAAGTTGTTCAACACTAGAATATTAGAATATAGTGATTTGCATGCTAAATAACAAGTTACATATTAAAGAAACTTGCTCAATACTAAATATACGATTTAGAATACTTGCATCCTTATGAACAATTAGATACAAAAGCTTTCTCAAAAATAAACCATCTAGCTCTACGAAAATGTAGAGTTAGCCACTTCTGTAATTGCAATTGAATCCAAGACAATAATGTACTCAACGAAATTAAACTCGCACAATAAAATTTCTTAGTTAGAGAACTTGCCTTTAGCACAAGCTAAACCTTACAACTTGAATCAATACCCTATACATATGTCATCATGACATAATTAGTCATTACCAATATTTTATATCTATATAAACAAATATATACATCATGTAGGTCAAATTACCCATTCACAATCAAACTATGTTAATACTAGTTAACACTTGATAACATGCTCATTCATAGTTTAATACTACAGAAAGCATCATTTAACATTCCTATTATTAACACATAACATTTATTTTCAAAATTTGTGTAATAAACTAAAACTGTCAGACCATTCTGCTAACTCAACTTCTAACGCTACCACGCTTTACACTATGGTTGGTATTCATTACATATTGAAATTGGCCCATGTACATGAAGTCACAAAGCCAACGATTGGTCTTTGCATATGTTAATCGTCATTATGCTACAATGAAACTTGTCTCATTGGTACGCATTTGCAAGTACCAAAAGTCCAAAACTTCAAGAATGACCTCTAACAATAAGCCAAATTGGACTGCAAGCTCCAATCTAACAAACTAATTAACATGTAATTCATACATAGACTTCATGTAAACATATTGTAAAGACTTCTAGCATGATTATACACATATAACAACATAATTATTAACTTTATAACACTCAATTTCACTGCTTTTGGCAAAAACTCCATTTTTGACATTTTAAATAAAAATCAACACTGTGATTTTGTTTTTCAATCAAAACAGTAAATTCAAAATACCATGGTTATGATTATACATACTCTATCAAATTTAATAGTCAATTTATATATATTAACAATTAATAAAACCTTAATTTCATTTTAATCTAAGCCATACTCATATATTTTCATATAAACACTGTAATATGGTTTTCTTCACAAATTGCATACATACATGACTTAATTTCTCTATAATCACATATAAACTCATGAAACAACCTTTTACAAACAATTCTCATACAAAACTATATACATATCAACAATTCATCTTTTACAATTATTTTACAGAGACTTTTTGGGAAGAGGAAAACTAAACTTTTAAAGAAAAAGATTAAGCTCCTACCTTTGATTAAGAAGATGATACCCTTCCCTTTTGATCAAGAACGTTCTTTTCCCAATTCCTTTATCAAAACCTGTTAGGATATCTCTCAATTCTCTCTAGAGTTTTTTTTTCCGCTAAATTTATTTGTTTGTAAAGAAAAAGAGATTACACAATCACAAGGGGCATACCCCAGAAGCTTTAGAGAGGACCATTAGGGACAACCCCCTAACGACCTACTAAAGACAAACATCCAAAACAAGAACAAGGAACGAAATAGATTACAAGCATATAATATGAACAGGCAAAAGCCTAAACAACCATACTGCAGAAACGAAGCATAAAGATTGATCAGAAACGAGAACCTAAGGAGACAATGCCAACAATGCCAACAACTAGCCACCTCGCCATACCAGCACCAAACTAGGGTGCCCCGAAGCCCGAAACCACTCAAAAACCGAAGTTCGGCAACGAAGACCGAACAGCCGAACCGATGAGGGTGCCCCGAAGCCAAAAGTCAACATCCCCAGCTGAATCATATAGCAGAACCCCCCACCCCCGGAAGCCAATGAGGGAGCCCCGAAGCCGAATCCAGAGAACCCCCATAGCCGAGCCAAGATACCGAACCAAGAGACCGAACCATCCCTTCATTGTCCTTGTAGCCGAACCCAGCTGATGATGAGACCGAACTGCCATAGAAGCCGAACAACCATCGCAGACAAAGACCGAACAGAGATGCTTGTGATAGCTAGGAAGCCAACCCAATGTAAGGAGTCTCGGACACAAATCCCACGACTTCCAATCTAACCACGAGGTCGAACTCACTAGCACCGTACATGCCCAACCCTGCTGAACTTAGATGGACCTCAAGCTTAAGAGTGAACCAAGGCCAATAGGCTCAAAGGCCAACCCCATAATGACCAAAAGTCGAATTATCAAGAACGAAAGCCGAAGAGACTCGCCAACTCGATCTTGTCCAAAGATCCCCAAATGAAGCAATAGCTAACACTGCCATCGAGGCGAGCCCACCACCACACACCCGGCAAACACGTATAAAAAGAATCGACAGACAACCCAAGATCCAAACCCATCTCTACAACCACCCCCAGAGGTTAGGCCTAGTTTGGACTCTCTTTTTTCTCGCTAATTCTTTGTTTAAGATTGAAAGGAATGAGAGATTAAACAGACCACGCCACACAACTGCATCACGCCGCACTCAGAGTCGCGGCAAATCAAAGCGAGCAGCTACAAATCTCAACTGCACTATAACTCCCAAACATCTGGACTACAGCCATACACTGAGAGTAGGATTGCTCTGAGCAGCTAAAAAGAATTTAGAAGACGAAGAAAGCCTTGATTTGATGCCATTCAAAATATCCCTGACCACGACACTCAAAGGCTTTTTGATCTAATCATGGACAAAGGAGTTCCTAGCTGCCCAAAGTTTGTACACGGTAGAAGCCAATGCAAGCTTAAGAATATTGGACCTAGTGTTACTTCCACTAAATTGGATAACGAAGTTAACGAGGTCATCCCACCTCATTGAACGTTATTCCATCCTCCAACAACCGTAATGCAGAGGAGAAGGCGATGATGAATAGTTACATTCAAAAACAGTGGGAAAAAGTTTCATCATGAGTTGCGCAGAAAGGGCATTTTAGAGGATCGAAAACTCAAGTATGATAAAAATCTATCATTAGTAGGTAGTCTGCCACGTAAGTCCAGCCAAAGGGTAAAAGAGTACCGAGGAATGTGAAGAGGGTGCCATAGCAGTTGAGCCCAAGGTACCTTCTGAGCGGATGATCTAATAGATTTCCAAATAATGGAGGCTTTAACTATTTTAATCTCACTAGAACCCCCATAAAATTCTATCCTCAGAGGTCGAGGGAGCAGGGATAGAATCAAACCAACTCTCAAATTGCATAACCTCGTGGTGGTTGCTAGAGGGTAATGACCAAGCACCCAAAGGTTGCGATATCGAAATACTGCATTCACCCAATTCGGTATTGTAGAGAAGCGGCGCAGATGGGTTAATGGCTTGACCATTCAACCACGAGATCATGCCATAGATCAAGGAATTTCCATTTCCAACTGAGTAATGAAGGAAATTAAGAGCGGTGGGACGTAATTTAAGAATTTTACGCCAAATCCAAGAACAGTCGGCGGGAATAGAGACATGCCAGAAATTATGTTGAGCAAGCACAGTAGAATTGACCCACTTAGCCCACAAGGAGGTTGGAGAAGAACCACCAAAGATTTGGCCAGCAATGCTAAGATTGATTGAGGCGGAGCCAGAACCCGGGACGTCTTCGATTCGATCCCCGCTTAGCAACAAATGTTAATCCAGAATGGTCATGGTGGCCACGGTACCCTGGCGCAAGTCGGGTATGCAAACCGCCTTCTGCATCGGCTCGGGATTAGTCGGCCTGCGGATCGTAAACCCACGGTTAACAAAAAAAAAAAAAAAAAAAGGAGGTTGGAGAAGGTGAAATAACCTTAAGAAGATGGAGAATGATGAGAGCCGAATTCCAATCAGTGAGATTTTTGATGGCTAGACCGCCTTCATCGAAAGGGAGGGCTAAATCTTTCCAAGATACTTTAGATCCATGGCTAAGAAGAGAAGAACCTTTCCAGAGAAATCTACAAAGAATAGATTGAATAGCTCTCAAGACCGATTTAGGAAGGATAAAATGGGCTGCCCAATAATACTGGATAGCAAAAAGCACTACTCTTATTAAAAGCACTCTACCAGCAAAGGAAAGGGATCGCGAAGTCCAAGAGGAAACCCGGCCTGTAATTCTTTGAATCAAAGGCTGACAATCAGAGTGAGAGAGACGAGAAGAGATTAGGGGGACCCCAAGAAACCTGATTGGCAAAACACCTATCGGAAATCCCAAAAGCTGGTAAATACTCTCCTTGGCATCATTTGGAACGTTGGCAAGAAAGCACATGCTTTTAAGAGCATTGGAAATAAGGCCTGAGAACAAGGAAAAGGATTGAATACAAGAGTGGATAATAGAAATCGAAGTCAAGTCCCCATGACAGAAAAGAAGAACATCATCAGCAAAGCATACATGAGTAATTTTACAAGGCTCGGCTTTCCAGTGAAATTTGAAATCGGGCAGTAGAGTTTCCTTAGAGATAATCATGGATAATGCTTCCATTGCAAGGATAAACAGGTATGGAGATAAGGGATCACCTTGCCTAAGTCCTCTTGCACCCTTAAAATAGCCAATAAGAGCACCATTAATTTTGACCGAGAACATAGGTGTAGTGATACAACCTTTAATCCAGTGGATAAAAATAGGAGGAAACTGGAGGAGGCTCAGCAGATCCAAAAGAAATCCCTAGTCGACAGTGTCAAAAGCTTTACGGATATCGATTTTAAGAGCGCAGCGAGCAGGGCCTGAGAGTCGGTGGTAATTCCTAAAGAGTTCTTGTGCGAGAAGAATATTGTCACTAATACTTCTTCCTGAGATGAAAGCAGATTGGGCATGATCAATAAGAGAAGGCAAAACACACTTGAGCCTATTGGCAAGGATTTTTGCTATACATTTATATATTGTATTGCATAAGAGGAGATTGGTCTGAAATCGGACATGCAGAAGGGTTTTCGATCTTGAATCAAGGCAATGGTCAGAGAGTTGACTCCACCAGAAGGTGCCCAATGAAGGAAAAAGGAATGAAACGACCTTAGAGAAATCATGGCCTACCAAATCCCAACAAAGAATGAAGAAGTTAACGTTGAAACCGTCAAGGTAGGGACTTTTATTCTTCATCATAGTATCAAGCACCTCGAGGATTTCAGCGTCTAGAATAGGAGCAGACAGAGCAGAGGCCTGGGCTAGGGAGATCCTTTTGGTAACAATATTCTTAAGCTCATCATGACCAGGGTAGGTACAAGGAGAAGTTCCCAACAAGTCCTGAAAATAATCCACTGCCACATGCTGAATACCCAACTGGTCTTCAATAAGGGCACCAGAGCTGTTGAAGATAGAAAGGATCTTGGTATGATTCCAGTTGTTCTTAATAACATTAGCAAAGAATTTCAAATTCTTATCACCCTGGGCAAGCCAAACCGCACGAGATTTCTGAAGGAGAGATTCTTCAAGGGCCAAGGCATTCCATAGGGCCTTGGAGCATATAGATTCTTGGGATAGCAAAAGAGCATTAAGAGGATCGGCCTGAAGAGAAATCTAAATGGCAGCCAATTGGTCTTGCAAGTAGCTAACATTGCTCATGAGATTGCCATTCGAAGAGTTTAATGACACAAGGGCCCTCTTGGTGAGACGTAGCTTCTTGAAGATAAAAAAAGCATTCCCTCGAACACTAGAATTCCAACATTCCGAAACAGCAGAATTGAACCCATCCAATTCAAGCAAGAAGTTAAAAATTGGAAAGGCTTCACGAGTCTCCTACTATGGAGGCCAGATTAAGAATGACCCCAGGCGTTGGTCCGAAAGACCTCTAGGACCAAACGTGGCTTGAGAATCCGGCATTGAGGAGAACCAGAAGAGTTGCCCAAAGCCCTATCGAGTTTCCTCAAATAGGATTATTGACTTGATGGCCCACCATGTGTGTTGAGGACCAATAGCTCTAATATCTTCTACCCCAATATTTTCCGTGCAATCAAGAAGTCGATATTCCAATATTCCGTGACGAGTCTCCCCTTCACTTTCGGAACACTCTTGATAGTATTGAAGTCCCCGGGATACACCAAGTGTCGAGAGAGGACAAGGATTCTAGTTCTCGCCCATAGTCGCCTCCTTTTCGACCACGTAATTCAAGCCATAAACAATAGAGACCAAGATTGAGTGCTACTGTGGAGAGGTAAAAAGCCTAAAATGGGACAGCTTGAGCAGATTGGAAAAGAGTATACACTCTCCAAATATTAGGATCCCAAATTTCACCCATATTCTCGCCATTCAATGATAGTCATAGTTATGGACCCAAACCCAATTCTGACTTATGATTGCCCTCGAGATTCTAGGGCCTTTAGGAGCTTTAACTCCGTCTCAATAAGCCCCACAAAGAGATATGGTTTCTAGTTAGAAAGTTGCGAACAAAAGCCCCTTAGGTTTCTTATTTAAACCCCTGACATTATAGGAACAAAAATATGTCATTAACAAAAAAGGGGGAGCAAGCACAATTAAGGAGGGGAAGACCCCCTTGGACCCTTATTTCTCTTCTTAGAATTTTGGAGAGGCTCTTTACCAAGCCTAGCCTTATGTTTCAACTCCTTGCGCTCTATCTCATCAACTTGCTTCACCTTGTCCACCAGGGGGTTGTAAGGAATAGGGGACTCAGACTCCTCTCCAGGGGCTAAAGCGGAAGCAATGGGAGTGAAGAAATTGCCTTTAAGAACTAACAAAGGGTCATGGAAGGAAGGAAGATGTTTTAGGTCCTTTAGAAACTATGGTCCAGGCACCTTCAGCTTTTGGGGGATCCAAGGAAGGAGCCTTGGCATCCTTGGGAATAAGAACTACTAAGCACTAATGAGGCCTTGGGAACCCAACGCATATTGGAATTACTAAGACTTAGCAAGAGAATGTCCAAAACATTTACAAACAGAACATGAAGGGGGCCTGCTCCAGTACTCCACCTTAACTGCAACAGTTTCTTCCACTACAGCATTGCCATCAAACACAACGGCATTTATAGATGCAGGGAAAGTAGATAGGGCATCCATCTCAATACAAATACGGGCTTAGCTCATAGGCTCCAGTTTAGAGGTCATATCATCAAATAAATGAGGGCCTACCTACAAAGACTAGCCAGATAACTTAACCCCTCTTTCGTCTAGTAAGAGAGTGGGATGTTACTAAACTTAACCCAGATGGGAACTTTGCTGCAATCAGATTTAATGAAGTTGACTCCTTCTTGCCACGGCTAAAGGCAAGCTTAGATGCAATATACCAAGGTCCAGATGCTAAGACATTATCCCTATCTGTCACAGTATCGAACTTAAAAATAAAGTAGCCCTTATCATGCATATACACTTTAGATGCAAATTTGTGTGCCCCCATAATTTCTTAGCAGATGATTCTACCAACCTAAAAGGTAATTTCGAGTGGATGAAATGGCCCACAAGACTAGTAGACCATTTGTTAAGACCAAGCTTTAAGACTTCAACAGGAGGGGTAACAGTTACACTCCCAACCGAGGAGATAGGAGGAAGAAACTTAACCCCTGATTTTTCTCAAAGGGCGAGTTAGTGACAACAGAGCTCCAAGACTTAGGGGTGCGAGAATTCCAACTACATTTACTTGGAGAAGGGGATGGGAATTGTCCAAGGCAACATGAGAAGGATGAGGAGGCTCCAAACCGCTTCTGCTTTGAAACTAACAACTGGGAACAACAGAAGTCAAGGAAGGTGAGACGCTCACCAACACGTAAAGCTTGGACCAAAGGACTATCCACGCCAGTAAGCAGCGGGGGAATGGGAGGGCTAAGAGCGGCCTTAGAGAGAGGACCTACCTGAGCAGGCAAGAATCTAGCACCTTACGAGCATTGGCGAGAGCAGCAAGAGTTCCGATGGAGGAAAGGTTGTTAACATCATCAAGAGGAAGACCAAGCGCAGTGATGTAATCCATGAGCTTGGCATTTTTCTGTCTCTCAGCAAGCGCTTCTTCTCGGCCAGCGATAGAGAAATAGTGAGCCAATTTGAAAATATCTTGGGTAGCCGAAGAAGAGGCTGGACCTAAATTTACCCCTAATTGAGACTCAATAGCAGCAGATTCATCAGAACTGATGGAGAAATTAGAAGGATTAGGCTCAGACTCCGCCATAGCAACCGAAGTTATGGGAGAGCCAGGGTTTGAAACACCGAATTTGGCAAAAAGGTCACGAGATTGACTGCTCTCAGAGTTCCCAGCCGAGAGATGATGGTGGTCCACCATGGCATGCAGGAAGGAGCTGGAGGGGGAGAACAAAGACACTAGAAAGCCGAGAGAGAAAGAGGAGCAGGAAGACTGAAAGGGAAAGAAAGGTTAACAGAAAAAGTAGGTGGAGTGGGTAACGGGGAAAAAAGGGGGACAAAAACCAAAAAGGGAAAAAAAAGGGGGAAAGCAAGAGAGGAGGAAAAATGAGAAAGTTAGGTCTCTCTAGAGTTTTCTTCTTCTCTCCCTTTTTCTTCTTCTGATATTTTCTTCTCCTAACTCTATCTTACGTATTATCATATAACGTATAATAATAATAATAATAATAATAATAATAATATAGATATTAAGTATAGGATTTTAACTGACATCAGTTATAAAATTTTGAAAATCAAAAGCCATAAGGCTTGTTTGGCTAGTTAACTAAAAATTAACCCATTAATCCTTACACCTTGTTTGGTAAACCTAATTAAAACAAATGGATTAATCCTTATACCTTGTTTGATAAAACATCATTAGATTAAAGACTTATTATGCATTAAGACATGTTTGGCAAAACTAAATTAAACTCTTTTAATTTATTTTAATAACTCATTTATAGCAAGGTTATTTGTCACATTTCTATTTAATTAAATAATCAATTTAATCAATTAAAATATTAATCTATTAAATTACTTTAACACATAAATCATTATCTCATAATTATAATTTCCTTTATAATTATAAATTTATTTAACCAACTAACACCTTATTTTTAAATTACAAATTCTAATTCATTTAATCATTATTAGCTCTCTAACTTAATTATTAAATTAAATTAGTATATAATGTCATAACAATTAATTTTCTTAGCTCCTTAATTAATTATTCAACAAATAATTAAGTAAACCACATCAACTCAAATTGAACAATTATTTATTCAACAATAATATATCCATTAAATACTTATATAAATCAATAAATATTTAATATTATAATTTAACATTCTGGAATGTTACATCATTCCCTCATTACAAGGATTCTGTCCTCAGAATCACAACTCAAACAAATCATTCGTTACATTCTTCCCTACTTATAAAGATTCATCCCCGTAATCAAGACACAATTAAGCAAATAACTCGTGGTACTCTTTCAACATTTTCTCTTCGAGTTCCCATGTAGCTTCTTCAGCGTTGTGGTTCCTCCATATCACCTTCACAGAAGGTATCACTTTATTCCTGAGCACTTGTTCTTTCCTATCGACTATCTCGCATAGAACCTCTTCATAAGACAAATCTTTCTCGAATCAGAATGGTTCGTACTCGATCACATGTTTGTAGTCGGGTTTATATGGTCGTAACATCAAAATGTGAAAAACATTATGAATGTTTTCCAACTCGGAGGTAGAGCTACCTCGTAAGCCACTTCTCCCACTCTTCGCAGCTCTTTCAAAGGTGCAATAAACCCCGCTTAGCTTTCCTTTTTACCAAACAAATTTTCCTTCCAAGGAGAAACTTTTAGGAATACAAAGTTCCTACGTCGAATGCACGATCGTATCTCGTGTTGATCAAAGATACTTTTTCTCATCTGTCTTGAGTCGCTACCAATCTTGTCCTGATGAGTTTGACAACGTCAGCAGTTTGTTGCACTAGTTTCGGTCCTAGCACAGTGGAGTTCTGCACTTTTTGCTGTACAATGCCTCGTAAGGTGGCATGTCGATGCTCACGTGATAACTGTTGTTGTAAGCAAATTCTACCAACGGTAAATGTTCTTCCCAACTTCCTTTAAAGTTCATGACACATGCTCTTAGCATATCTTCTAATGTTTGAATTGTTCGTTCGCTTTGGCTATCTGTTTGTGGATGATAAGCTGTACTCATTCGCAATTGTGTCCCCATACATTCTTGTAGTCTCTTCCAGAAATTTGACGTGAATCGCGGATCTCTGTCGGACACAATTGATTCTGGAACTCCGTGCCTCGAAACGATCTCTTTAATGTACAATCTTGCCAACTGATCAAGATTGAATCTAATCTTTATTGGTAAAAAGTGCGCTGATTTCGTCAGTCTGTCCACTATCACCCAAATTGCATCGCATCCTCTCTGAGTAGTTGGAAGACCCACCACAAAATCCATCGTGATGTGTTCCCACTTCCATTCCGGTATTTCCAACGGCTGGAGTAATCCGCTGGGTCTTTGATGTTCGACTTTTACTCTTTGACATGTCAAGCATTTTGCTACGCATTCTGCAACGTCCCTTTTCATATTCGCCACCAAAATGTTTGCAAATCTTGATACATTTTCGTGCTTCCCGGATGAATTGAATATCTTGAGCTATGAGCTTTTGGTCAAAAATTTCTTCTTTCACCTCCGTGTTGCTGGAACCCGCATTCTTCCCTCAAACCGTAGTAGTCCTTCTGTCGATCTTGTATTTTACATCACTACCCTCAATCGATTCTCTTTGATTTTCCCACACTCTTCATCTTGTAGTTGAGCATCCTTCACTTTGTCCAAAGAAAGTTGGACCACTTTCTATCTGGAATAGTTGTTCGTCGATTCTTTTGAAAATTTGATTTCCAACTCCGCTTTGTCATTGCTGAAATGAGCTCCAGTTTTGTCCCCTCTTTTTTTGTTGATTCATGCGTGCTTCCATTTCAATATGCATGAGGCCAACCATGAGTGTAATGCAGTATGTAGCATATGAAGTTAGCGAATGTTACGACAGTTTTTAGTTTATTACACAAAGTTTGAAAATAAATGTTATGTGTTAATAATAGGAATGTTAAATGATGATTTCAGTAGTATTAAACTATGAATGAGCATGTTATCAATGGTTAACTAGTATTAACATAGTTTGATTATGTGAATTGGTAATTTAACCTACATGATGTATATATTTGTTTATATAGATATAAAATGTTGGTAATGACTAATTATGTCATGATGACATATTTTTAGGGTATTGAGATTCAAGTGGTAAGGGTTAGCTTGTGCTAAAGGCATGTTCTCTAACTCTACTTTTATAATTGTGCGAATATTTAAACTCTGTTGAGCAAGTTTTCTAACTCCATACTTCATTGTGCAAGTTCAATTTCGTTGAGTACATTATTGTTTTTAATTCAAATTCAATTATACAAGTGGCTAACTCTACACTTTCGTAGAGCTAGATAGTTTATTATTGAGAAAGCTCTTGTATCTAATTGTTCATAGGGATGCAAGTATTCTAAATTGTATATTTAGTATTGAGCAAGTTTCTTTTATATGTAACTTGTTATTTAGCATGCAAATCATTATATTTTAATATTCTAGTGTTGAACAACTTTATCGTTCAAATTACTATTCATTATGCATGCTTGGTATCCAATTATCAATAACTTTGACTTAATATTGTTCAAAGCAAATTTTGTTTGATTATTCAATGTTTAAGCTATTAGATTATTCCTAAAGCATGATATTAATTTACAAATATCGATTCAGTTATGATTATTTCATAGCATACAGTTATTTCTTTTGTTTTCAACTAATCCTTAGTTGATGACCGTTGAATTCTAAATTACCTTGTAAGGTATCCAAACCAAACTTACTTTGGTGCAGACTTGTATTCTAAATACTGAGATGAACAACACTTTTATTAGAGGTTTACGCTTAGCGTTAAAATAGTTGTGCACAATACATTGTACGAAGGGTTGATCCCCCTAAGTACGTGGAGTCCTTATAGTCTTATGGTATTAAAAGTTAAAGTTGAAAGATTACTTATAATCGTGGACATGATTCATGGTCATTAGACCCTCAATGAATGTTATAATTTTCGCAAAGTTAATAGAACACATTGTTCATTCTATTGAGCCTAGTTTTGGCAATTGATGTAAAAATTTAAAGAATTACTTGTTATTCCAAGTGGGCCTTGTTTGCTCACTTGCCTCAGAAATTTCTTACACTAAAAAGTCGAAAAGGGTGACGACCTAGCACCACAGTAAGGGAAAAGGAAAGATGACCAAATATTGAAGACTTGTAATAGTTTTGATAGTTTTATTATCAGACTTTGGTTTAAAGATTGTAATGAAGTTTATTTAATTTCCGCATTTGAATGTTTGTGACTAAAGGCTAGATAACCTGGTAGATCTTTTTGTATTTAAGTTTAATCCTGTATGGGTAGGTTTTCATTATTCAATTTTATTATGATTGGGTAGTTTTAGAAATGAATGTTTTGATTAAGTGAACACCAAATCTTGAGGAAATGAAGTACCAGGATTTGGGGGTACGTGACACCCCCAAATCCTGGTACTTCATTTCCTCAAGATTTGGTGTTCACTTAATCAAAACATTCATTTCTAACTACCCAATCATAATAAAATTGAATAATAAAACCTCGCCTATACAGATTAAACTTAAATAAAATATCCTGTTATCATACCTTTAATTACAATCATTCAAATGCGAAATTAAATTATTACATCATTCAAAAGTCTATAACGATAAAATAAAATTACAAGTCTTCATCACTTGTACATTTTTCCCTTTCCTTTGCTAGTGGTCTGTTCATTGACCTTCTCAACCTTAGTCTAATAATAAGTATATATTATGCAAGAGTGAGCAAACAAGGCTCACTTGAAATAAGAATAAATACTTTAAAACATTACAACCTTTGATGTAAATAGGTTCAATATAACCGAATGATAGTTTCTATTAACATTTTAAACATACTAGAGGGTCTAATGACCACTTAATCATGTCCATAGTTATAAGTAATCTTTCAACTTTAACTTTAATAAATATAAGACTATAAGGACTCCACGCACTTAGGGGGATCAACCTTCGTATAAATGTATTGTGCACAAACATTCCAACGCTAAGCGTAAACCTCTAATAAAAGAGTTGTTCATCTCAATATTTAGAATACAAGTCCACACCAAAGTAAGTTTGGTTTGGATACATTACAGGGTAATTTAGAATTCAACGGCCATCAACTAAGGATTAGTTGAATACAAAAGAAATAACTGTATGATATGGAATAATCATAACTGAATTGATATTTGTAAATTAACATCATGCTTTAGGAATAATCTAATAGCATAAACATTGAATAATCATATCATAATTTGCTTTGAACAATATTAAGTCAAAGTTTATTGAGAATTGGATACCAAGCATGCATAATGAATAGTAATTTGAACGATAAAGTTGTTCAACGCTAGAATATTAGAATATAGTGATTTTCATGCTAAATAACAAGTTACATATTAAAGACACTTGCTCAATACTAAATATACGATTTAGAATACTTGCATCCTTATGAACAATTAGATACAAAAGCTTTCTCAAAAATAAACCATCTAGCTCTCATTTAAATGTAGAGTTAGCCACTCTGTGTAATTGCAATTGAATCCAAGACAATAATGTACTCAATCTAAATTAAACTCGCATAATAAAATTTCTCGAGTTAGAGAACTTGCCTTTAGCACAAGCTAAACCTTACAACTTGAATCAATACCCTATACATATGTCATCATGACATAATTAGTCATTACCAACATTTTATATCTATATAAACAAATATATACATCATAGATCAAATTACCCATTCACATAATCAAACTATGTTAATACTAGTTAACACTTGATAACATGTTCATTCATAGTTTAATACTATCAAATCATCATTTAACATTCCTATTATTAACACATAACATTTATTTTCAAAATTTGTGTAATAAACTAAAACCTGCTGCACTATTCTCGCTAACTCATACAAGCGCCATTAGCTTACATCGTGGTTGGCGCCATGACGCCGAAATCAAGGCCATTACTGCCATGAAATCACAGAGTTAACGATTGATTGCAAGCACAAGCTGAAACTTGTATCATTGGTCACAACAAGGCACTAAAGTCCAGAACTCCTACGACAAATTTCTAAGAACAACATGAACAAAAAGCCAAATTGGCCTACAAGCTCCAATCTAACAAACTAATTAACTTGTAATTCATACATAGACTTCATGTAAACATATTGTAAAGACTTCTAGCATGATTATACACATATAACAACACAATTATCAACTTTACAACACTCAATTTCACTGCTTTTTGGCAAAAACTCCATTTTTGACATTTTTAATAAAAATCAACACTGTGATTTTGTTTTTCAATCAAAACAGTAAATTCAAAATACCGTGGTTATGATTATACATACTCTATTAAATTCAATAGTCAATTTATATATATTAACAATTAATCAAACCTTAATTTCATTTTAAACTAAGCCATACTCATATATTTTCATATAAACACTATAATATGGGTTTCTTCACAAATTGCATACATACATGACTTAATTTCTCTATAATCACATATAAACTCATGAAACAACCTTTTACAAACAATTCTCATACAAAACTATATACATATCAACAATTCATCTTTTACAATTATTTTACAGAGACTTTTTGGAAAGAGGAAAACTAAACTTTTAAAGAAAAAGATTAAGCTCCTACCTTTGATTAAGAAGATGATACCCTTCCCTTTTGATCAAGAACCTTATTTTCCCAATTCCTTTATCAAAACCTGTTAGGATATCTCTCAATTCTCTCTAGAGTTTTCTTCTTCTCTCTCTTTTTCTTCTTCTGATATTTTCTTCTCCTAACTCTATCTTACGTATTATCATATAACGTATAATAATAATAATATAGATATAAAGTATAGGATTTTAACTGACCTCAGTTATAAAATTTTAAAAATCAAAAGCCATAAGGCTTGTTTGGCTAGTTAACTAAAAATTAACCCATTAACCCTTACACCTTGTTTGGTAAACCTAATTAAAACAAATAGATTAATCCTTATACCTTGTTTGATAAAACATCATTAGATTAAAGACTTATTATGCATTAAGACATGTTTGGCAAAACTAAATTAAACTCTTTTAATTTAATTTAATAACTCCTTTATAACAAGGTTATTTGTCACACTTCTATTTAATTAAATAATCAATATAATCAATTAAAATATTAATCTATTAAATTACTTTAACACATAAATTTTTATCTCATAATTATAATTTCCTTTATAATTATAAATTTATTTAACCAACTAACACCTTATTTTTTAAATTACAAATTCTAATTACAATATTATAATTCATTTAATCATTATTAGCTCTCTAACTTAATTATTAAATTAAATTAGTATATAATCTCATAACAATTAATTTTCTTAGCTTCTTAATTATTTATTCAACAAATAATTAACTAAACCACATCAACTCAAATTGAACAATTATTTATTCAATAATAACATATCCCTTAAATACTTATATAAATCAATAAATATTTAATATTATAATTTAAAATTTTGGAATGTTACATCATTCCCTCCTTACAAGGATTCTGTCCTCAGAATCACAACTCAAACAATACATTCGTTACATTCTTCCCTACTTACAAAGATTATGTCCCCAGAATCGAAGACACAGATTAAACAAATAACTCAGGGTACTCTTTCAACATTTTCTCTTATAGTTCCCACGTAGCTTCTTCATCGTTGTGGTTCCTCCATATCACCTTTACAGAAGGTATCACTTTATTCCTGAGCACTTGTTCTTTCTTGTCGACTATCTGGATAGGAACCTCTTCATAAGACAAATCTTTCTCGAACTGAAACGGTTCGTACTCGATCACATGTTTGTAGTCGGGTTTATATGGTCGTAATGCTGAAAATGTGAAAACATTATGAATGTTTTCCAACTTTGGAGGTAGAGCTACCTCGTAAGCCACTTCTCCCACTCTTCGTAGCACTTCAAAGGGTCCAATAAACCTCGCTTAGCTTTCCCTTTTACGTAAATGAATTTTCCTTCCAAGGAGAAACTTTTAGGAATACAAAAGTTCCTACGTCCGAATGCAAGATCTTATGCGTGTTGATCAACATACTTTTTCCATGCATCTTTTTGAGTCGCTACCAATCTTGTCTCGATGAGTTTGACAACGCCAAATAGCTTGTTACACTAGTTCCGGTCCCTAGCGCTTGACGCTCACCGACTTCATCCCAAAGACAAAGGAGTTCTCGCACTTTCTCCGCATAATGCCTCGTAAGGTGGCATGCCGATGTTTCATGCGTGATAACTGTTGTTGTAAGCAAATTCCACCAACGGTAAATGTTCTTCCCAGCTTCCTTTAAAGTCCATGACACATGCTCTTAGCATATCTTCTAATGTTTGAATTGTTCGTTCGCTTTGGCCATCTGTTTGTGGATGATAAGCTATACTCATTCGCAACTGTGTCCCCATGCATTCTTGTAGTCTCTTCCAGAAATTAGATGTGAATCGCGGATCTCTATCAGACACAATTGATAGTGGCACTCCATGCCTCAAAACGATCTCTTTAATGTACAATCTTGCCAACTGATCAAGATTGAATCTAATCTTTATTGGTAGAAAGTGCGCTGATTTCGTCAGTCTGTCCACTATCACCCAAATCGCATCGCATCCTCTCTGAGTAGTTGGAAGACCCACCACAAAATCCATCGTGATGTGTTCCCACTTCCATTCCGGTATTTCCAACGGTTGAAGTAATCCACCGGGTCTTTGATGTTCAAATTTTTACTCTTTGACATGTCAAGCATTTCGCCACGCATTCTCGCAACGCCCTTTTCATATTCGCCACCAAAATGTCTGGCAAAAATCTTGATACATTTTCGTGCTTCCTTGATGAATTGAATATCTTGAGCTATGAGCTTGGTCAAAATTTCTTCTTTCACTCTGTGTTCATTGGAACCCAGATTCTTCCTCAAACCGTAGTAGTCTTTCTTGTCGATCTTTGTATTTTACATCACTAGCCTCAATCGATTCTCTTTGATTTTCCCACACTCTTCATCTTGTAGTTGAGCATCCTTCACTTTGTCCACTAAAGTTGGACCAGCTTCTATCTGGAATAGTTGTTCGTCGATTCTTTTGGAAATTTGATTTCCAACTCCAGGTTTGTCATTTGCGAAATGAGCTCCTCCCGAGTTGTTATCAGCATTAACTTTTCCCGACCTTTCCCGCTTAAAGCATCTGCAACCACATTCGCTTTGCCCGGATGATAAAAGATCTCACAATTGTAATCTTTTATCAGTTGCATCCACCTTTTTGACGCATGTTCAAATCCTTCTAAGTGAAAATATATTTCAGACTTTTGTGGTCTGTGTAGATCTCACATTTCTCTCCATAAAGATAGTGTCTCCATATCTTCAAAGCAAATACAACTGCAGCCAATTCCAAATCATGAGTCGGATACCCTTTCTCATAATCCTTCAGTTATCTTGATGCATACACAATAACTTTGCCGTTCTGTATAAGAACACAACCCAACCCTTTGTGTGAGGCATCACTATACACCACAAAATTTCCTATATTATCTAGTAATGCCAACACAGGTGCCATACTTAGCTTTTTCTTCATATCTTGAAAACTTTCTTTATACTTTTCCGTCCAAACAAGTTTTACAGCCTTCCTTGTCAAATTTGTTAGCGGAGTGGCTATCTTAGAAAAATCTTAAATGAATCGTCTATAATAACCGGCCAGTCCCAAGAAACTCCTCGCTTCTGACGATGTTCTTGGTTGTTTCCAATTGATTACAGTTTCCACTTTTGATGGATCCACTGAAATCCAATCCTTGTCAATCACGTGCCCAAGAAATTGTACACGATCTAGTCAAAATTCGCACTTAGAGAATTTTGCATACAACTTTTCCTTTCTTAGTGTTTCCAATGTCAAACGTAAGTGTTCCACGTGTTCTTCTTAAGTTTGGGAATACACTAGAATGTCGTCGATGAATACCACTACAAACTTGTCTAAAAATGGTTTAAACACCCTATTCATCAAATCCATGAATGTAGCAGGGGCATTAGTTAAACCAAAAGACATCACCAGAAACTCGTAATGTCCATACCCAGTTCTGAATGTCGTTCATGGTATATCCTCCTTCCTCACTTTCAATTGGTGATACCCACTTCTCAAATCTATTTTCGAAAAATATTTAGCACCCTTCAACTGATCAAAGAAGTCATCTATTCTAGGCAACGGATACCTGTTCGTAATAGTGACCTTGTTTAACTCCCTATAATCAATGCAAAGACGCATTGATCCATCCTTCTTCTTCACGAATAACACTGGCGCTCCCCACGGCGATACGCTTGGTTGAATATATTTCTTGTCCAGCAGCTCTTGCAACTGTACCATCACCTCCTTCATTTCTACCGAGCCATTCTCAGACGGGGCCTTCGATATCGGTGATGTTCCCAAGGCTAAGTCGATCACGAACTCAATTTCTCTCGTCAAGCGGAAGTCCCGCAAATCCTCCGAAAAACGTCTTCGAATTCCCTCACTACTGGTATTTCTTCCAATTTTACATTCTTCTTCTGAGTATCGACTATGTAAGCTAAATAGCCCACACAGCCTTGACTCAACAATTTCTTGGGCTGCATAATCATCAGACATTTCATCTGTCTAGGCGACTTGCTACCATAGAATACTACCTTTGACGGAGTCATAAGGTTTACACTTCTTTTGGCAATCAATTACCACTCCATATTTGAACAACCAATCCATTCCCAAAATAACATCAAACTCTCCAAGTCTAATCGGAATCAAATCTACCATAAAAATATTTTCCTTAATGTTCACCCTACAATTCTTGTATACAAATCTAACAGTGATTACTTCCTTATTCGCAATTTCTATGTTCAAAGGAAAATTCAGTTCTTCTCTAGGCAATTCTAACCTCTTAGAAAATTCATCAGATATAAACGAACAAGTAGCACCCGAATCAAATAATACATAAGCATCTATATCATTGATTGGGATAATACCTGACACCATATCTTTTGATTGCATAGCATCTTTCACAGTCATCAAAACTATTGATGACTGTGCATTCCACTTCCTATTCATTGCTGTTGTTTTGCTTTAATACCAACTTGTCACACCCCCAAATCCTGGTACTTCATTTCCTCAAGATTTGGTGTTCACTTAATCAAAAATTCATTTCTAACTACCCAATCATAATAAAATTGAATAATAAAACCTGCCCATACAGGATTAAACTTAAATAAAAATATCCCAGGTTATCTAACTTTTAATTACAATCATTCAAATGCGGAAATTAAATTATTACATCATTCAAAAGTCTATACCGATAAAATAAAATTACAAGTCTTCATCACTTGTACATTTTTCCCTTTCCTTTGCTAGTCGTCGGTTCATTGACCTTCTCAACCTTAGCTGCAATAAGTATATAATATGCAAGAGAGTGCAAACAAGGCTCACTTGAAATAAGAATAAATACTTTACAACATTACAACCTTTGACAGAAATAGGTTCAATAGAACTGAATGATAGTTTCTATTAACATTTTAAACATACTACTGAGGGTCTAATGACCACGAATCATGTCCACAGTTATAAGGAATATTTCAACTTTAACTTTAATAGTCATAAGACTATAAGGACTCCACGTACTTAGGGGGATCAACCCTTTGTACAATGTATTGTGCACAACCATTTCAACGCTACCACCTCCATTCTTAATCTCGTTCTCATTCTTCTTCTTCTTTTGTTCCTGATTGAACTTTGTCACTGCCTCTCCTCCACCTTCAAATGAGTAACGCTTTCTCCATCATCGCCGCAAACGCGTCTTCAATTGGAAAAGGGAAACCCTACTATACAGCCAGGGGCTTCAAATCCTGCTTCAAATCTCTTCGCTTACACTGCTCATCAGGTCGACACGATATGGCGCAAACCTCGCCAATTCGTTGAATTTCGCACCATACTCAGATACCGTCATCGTTCCCGCCTTTAATTCCAGAAACTGCACTTCTAACTGACTCTTCAAACTCTCCGGGAAATAGGTCTCGAAGAACAACTCCTTGAACCTATCCCAGGTCATCACTCCTAGCCCTTCACGAGTTTTATTGGCCTGCCACCAATAACTAGCTTCTGCTTTTTACATGAATGTTGCGAAAGCAGTCTTCTGGTCATCCCCTACCCTAGCGACATCGAACACCTTTTCTATCTCCATAATCCAGGTCCGTGCTTCGACTGGATTCATGGACCCACGGAATTCAGGTGGTCCAACCGCCTTGAAATCCTTAAACGTCGTACCTTGGTTTTGTGGTTGATTCTGCAACGCTCCTGTGTAACGCCCCCAAAATTAGGTATACATCACCCATCTTGGGTCGCCAGATACATGGTACAGAATTCAAATACAACTGTCGTGTACAATACGACAAAACATAAACTGGGAGTTTGAATACAAATATTGTCTACTAGAGATTATGCAAACTCAAAAGGAGTCCTCATTACAATTATTATCACACTATTTCACAGAATAGTGAGGACTACTAATGCTATCCTCTGGACCATCACTCCGTTCCTTGACTCGTCCTAGCTATATTCTGATTTCCTGAAGAGAACAGTGAAAGAAAGGGTGAGCTCAACTAGCCCAGTAAGAAATATTATGACTAAGATAATGCAGAATAAATTATCATTAGTCTCCAACAATGTTAAACTGATAAAAAATAATAGACATCAAGTTTAACTGGTATGAGTGTGTGAACAAAGGAGGCTTCGGGAGAGCTTAAGGATTCGGGCGAGTATGGTGTAAGTTTTGGGCTTCGGGAAAGCAACAATGAGGTATGCTCAGGCGAGCATGAGGCTTCGGGCAAGCATGGTGCAAGTTTTGGGCTTCGGCCGAGCATGGATTCGGGCGAGATGGTGGTTGTGTCCAAGTTATGGCCTTCAGGCGTGTATGCATGTGCATGGTTTGAGTGTGTGAACAAAGGTGGGAGGCTATATCTGTTTTTTCATCAAGGCCTCATTTTGTAATCATTTCTGTATTGGGTTGTTAGTTCAACTTGTTATGTTGGGTTCTCTTCCATGTATTGTATCATCATCTACTCAACTTAGATGATGCTACTATATTCTGGGGTATGCCCCTTAGCCATTGTTTTTGGTCCTTTATATACAAACAAATTTAGCCAAGAATATTTGTGTATTCATTAATGGTCATGATCATGCCAACAACTGTCCATCAATGCACTACGGGCCAATGAGGACTTTTACCACATCATTTGTAACATTACTACCATGATTACACCAATAATCCTCGGTCATAATCATACCAAGTCCATCTATGCACTACAAAAGCCACGTATTGACTTTCAACATAATAAAAACATGAGGATGATGACAATGATATAAGAATTCAATAAAACAAGTTCAAGAATTAATTTGTCCAAGAACTACTAATGTCCAAATTTTCAACATGATAATCTTTGCTTTGTAGAGTAAAATTCAAGAATGATCGTAAGAATATTTCCATGAAAAGATATCGATGAAGCGCAAATATCAAGGATATTCTACTAATTTCATGGAGTATAGAAGTCAAAACTTTAACCAACCGAGTATAATAAAGAATGGAATAACAAAAGAAATCACCATGCATGCGGTATTGCATGTATGCGTTTATTCCAACGAAATACTAAATAACGGAACCAGTCAAAGTAAATTGCACCGATAGGATGTTCCAATGTAATAATAAAGAATGGAATAACAATGTAAATCACCATGCATGCAAGATTGCGATGTAGATGTGAGTTATTCCAAGAATACTAATAGGGATAGACCAGTGCAGCGTAAAACGCATGCAGTGAGATATTCAAATGTAATAATAAAAAGACGGAACCAGTTCGACGTAAAACGCATGCATGTGATATTTCAATAGAATAATAAAGATTTTAATCGTCCAAAAGAAACGCACGCATGCACAAGATATTCCAATAGAATAGTAAAGACGGAATAATAGAAGAATGTCACTAAGTATAGGGTAGACCGCGTATACAGGTTATTCCAACAGAATTATAAACAATGGGATAACAACAGTTCTCTTCATGAATAAGAAAGAATAACACCCCTTACCGTAAAAGAAAAGTATTCCGACTGGTAGGGCGAGGATATTTTTTTAAGAAAACTTGCACTACGCTCAAAGCTTCTTAAAACTCTAAAGAAAATACGCTCAAGATTATAGAAGAAAATTTCTCTGAATTTCTGGTGTGGTTTTCAATTCTAACTAAGCATATAGAAGGGGTACTGTTTAGAAAATAATACGAACGCAACAATTTTATAACTTACGGATGCTTGACTGATGCATTAATTCACAAATGAAAAAATATTGCTAACTCATGGATGCAAAGAGTCCATCCTTCAACCAATAAGAATTAAGCAACAATAATATATATATATATATATATATATATATATATATATATATATATATATATATATATATATATATATATATATAAACCACACATGTTTTCAATTTATATATAACCATATTATATAATCACCACTTGATTTTTATCCCCCAAAACCAACATCAATCCCCCACACCCCAAAATCACTTTCACTACACTCTTACACCTTTCACTATCACACACCCACTCACATCTTACACCCATCACTATCATACTAACTTTTCCACCATTTTCCACTTACACATATATTATATATACACACACATCATATATATATATATATATATATATATTCCCTCCCCTATACGTAACTCCCTCCCACCCCCATTTCAAAATTAGTTTTTCAACACATGTGGCCCCCACATGTGGGCCCCACCTTTAAATAATTTTCTATCGATTATTTTGAAAAATGGGTAAATGGGGTTCATAAAATAAGCAAAACTTCATAAAAATCACCTTAATAATTTTAACAATATTTATCATCTTTATTACAATTCACAATATTAATCGACTGTGTCGCTCCTGTGAAAGAGGGCTTTCCAATAAGGATTTCTCCTATTAACAAGCTAAATTAGGTGATCAAACCTTTCATCGATGTAACTTCTGAAGACATCGTTAATATTGCAAATAATAATATTAATAACTTTGTCGCCTCAATTATTGATTTTAACAATATATAAAATATCGAACAATAATTGAATCAAATAACGTGAGATATTATGCAACAATTACTATAGCAATAATTGAACAAAACCGAATGACTTCTCACGTAAGCATCAATAATCAATACTGCAGTGCTACTATGCAACCACGCCAGATTCTCAGACTTTTTACTATCGAGTAGTTCAACAAGATCAACGGTAAAAACTTCCATTTGTTATTTTCATAAAAATATTTTTGTCGTTTTCTCAATCTGACAATAATTCTGTTGTGGGGTCCACCAATGATTGCGCCATTGTACGAATATTCCCTGCTTAAACGAATATTCCCCGACCAATTGAATATAATATAACAACTTGCATACTATGCAAAATTTATAAATATTACCCACAACTATAACATTATATCAATTTCACTCCATAATATTCAAAAATAATATTTATAGAAAATTCATCTTTATTCAAAAAGTTGGGGTTTTACAATCTCCCCTTCTTATGAAATTTCGCCTTTGAAATTAGGGTATGTACCTGGTATGTCGAAGAGGTAAGGATACCTTGATTTCATTTCAGATTCTAACTCCCAAGTCATTTCCTCAACATCGTGGTTTCTCCACAAAACTTTGAGTTGAGGTATAACCTTGGTGCGTAGAATATGTTCCTTCTTATCCAAGATTTGAACAGGAACCTCTTCATACGTCAAATCTTCCGCTATTTCGTCTGGTTTTAACTCAATAATGTGGTTCGGGTCTTCCATATATTTACGTAACATGGATATGTGAAAAACGTTATGAACACGAGACATACTTGGTGGTAAAGCGAGTCTATAGGCCACAGTTCCTACTCGATCAAGGATTAAAAATGGGCCGATGAATCGAGGATTAAGCTTTCCTCTCTTTCCAAATCCCGTAACTCCTTTCCATGGAGCAACACGTAACAACACATGATCTCCTATATCGAATTCCACGCCCTTTTTGATGAAGATCAAAGATAACTCTTTTGTCGATCTTGTGAGGTTTTTATATGTTGCCGGATCGTTTGAATCTTTTTGTAGTCATACGTACCAACTCCGGTCCCAATAACGTTGTTTCACCCACCTCATCCCAGCATACTGGAGAACGACATTTTCTTCCATACAACGCTCAATGGAGCCATGCCAATACTTGCTTGATAACTCTGTTGTTGTAGGAAAACTCCACCAATGGTAAGAACTTGTCCCAACTTCCTTGAAATCAAGGACACAGAGTCTTAATAGATCTTCAAGAGTTTGAATAGTCCTCTCCATCGTCCGTCCGTCCCGAGGATGATATGTCGAGCTAAATCAGAATCTGTGCCCATAGCTTTCGTAAACTAACCCAAAATCGTGAAGTGAATCTTGGGTCTCGATCGAAACTATGGATACTTGGCATACCATGCAATCTTACAATCTCGGTTTATGTACATATGAGCAAGACGTTCAAGTGTATAAGTTTCTCGTATTGGTAAGAAATGAGCAGATTTGGTCAATCTATCAACAATGACCCAAATTGCATCAATGTCTTGAGAAACCTTGGGAAGACTAGTAACGAAATCCATGGTAATGTGCTCCCACTTCCATTCTGGAATTTCAAGTGGTTGCAATGGACCTTTTGGTACTTGATGCTTCGCCTTAACTCGTTGACACGTTAGACACCTTGAGATAAACAAATATCTCTCTCTTCATATTGCCCCACCAAAATGTATGTCAAGATCATGATACATTTTGGTATCGCCAAGATGGATTGCAAAGCGGTGTCTTTGCGCCCCATCATGATTTTATACTTTAAATCAGGGTCGTTAGCAACACAAAGTCTGGAGTTGACTCGAAGTATTCCTTCTTCATCGATTCTTGCTTCCGTCATCGCACCTTCTTGCACTTTCTTTCTCATACGCATCAACTCCGGATCTGTAACTTGAGCAGCTTTAATTTTATCAATTAAAGTCGGTTCTACTCGTATATTTGCCATCATCACGTGGGTCCCTGGAGTCTTTATCTCTATCTCCATCCTTTGCAAGTCATACAAAATGGGCCTTTGTGTTGACAATATTGCACTCGTACCCGTATATGATCTTCTACTCAATGCGTTAGCTACCACGTTCGCTTTTCCAGGATGGTATTGGATGGTATGATCATAATCTTTCAACAGTTCAAGCCAACGTCGTTGTCGCATGTTAAGTTCCTTTTGAGTGAAGAAATATTTGAGGCTTTTATGATCCGTAAAGATCTCCACTTTCTCCCCATACAAGTAATGCCTCCAAATTTTAAGTGCAAAGACAACATCTGCTAACTCTAGGTCATGAGTAGGATAATTCCTCTCATATTCTTTGAGTTAATCGTGAGGCATAGGCTATGACTTTCCCATGTTACATGAGAACACATCCTAACCCTTTGCTCAAGAGCATCATCAGATATGACAAATCCCTCCAAAACAGATGGTATTGTCGAACAAAATAAATGAGTCTCCTCTTGAGTTTTTGAAAACTCTTCTCACATTCCTCGCTCCAACCGAACTTTGTATCTTTTCGAGTCAGCTGAGTTAGTGGAGTAGCGATTCGAGAAAACCTTCTACGAATCTCCGATAATAAACAAACTAAGCCAGAAAGCTACGATTTTCGATCATCGATTTAGGATGCTCCCGACTTTGAATAGCTTCAATCTTTCTTTGGGTCAACAGATATTCCATGACTTGATACCACGTGCCCAAGGAATGCTACTTCCTCAAGCCAGAACTCGCATTTCTTCAACTTTTTTTTTTCGCTAAGTTTGATTGTATATTGAAAAGAAAAGAGATAAAACAATCGCTAAGGGCATACCCCAGAAGCTTTTGATAGAACCACATGGGACACCCCCCAAAATGGACAACAAAAGACTAACAACCAAGCCAAATGAAAGAACAAGGAGCATTTCTAAGCAGGACAATAGTAAAACCAAGCATGAAAACCTTAAACAACTTAAACAACCAATCGCTTTAAAACCAAACAACCTAATGAATGGAGCCAAGATCGAATCGAATCGCACTACTACTGATGGCAAGAAGATGTCAAGCATAGGAAGAACTACGTGCCCGGTAGGAGAGGGTCGAACCATAGAAACCAAACCTCAAGTCGAAACCAAAGATCCCTAGAGTCCAGAAGATCGAATTGAATCGCACTACAAGAGTCAAGAGGATGCGTAGCATAGGAAGAACTACGAGTGCCGAGGGAGGGCCAACCATAGAAACCGAACCCGGCCAAAACCAAAGATCCCCAAATCCCCAAGACAAGAGGTGAACTCAAGCCAACCAAGATGCCAAGCCGGATGATGATTGAGGTCTTCTTTATCGCCCGGCCAGCCAACCCAGAATCGGATCAAGATGCTATCAACCCATAACGAATAGGAGCAATAATGAACCAAACAAAACAAAGAGAGTCAGATCGCCATGGAAGCCGAATCGCCGAATCGCCATGGAAGCTAAATTACCAACACGTAAGAAGTTTAATCATAATGTCATGAGTGCCAAGAAGCACATAATCGCATCACACCGCACTCGTCAGTCGCATGAATCAAAGCGAAAAGAAATAAATCTCAAATGTATTCTACAACTCCCAACCATCCAAAACACCGGACTACGACCATACACCGAGAGTAGGATTGCTCGAAGCGCCTAAAAGGAATTTAGAAGACGAAGAAAGCCTTGATTTGATGTCATTCAAAATATCCCCGACCACGACACTCAAAGGTTTTTGATCCGATCATGGACAAAGGAGTTCTAGCCGCCCAAAGTTTGTACAGTAGAAAGCCAATGCAAGCTTTAGAATATTGGACCTAGTGTTACTTCCACTAAATTGGATAACGAAGTTAACGAGGTCATCCCACCTCATTAGAACGTTATTCCATCCTCCAACAACCGTAACGGAGGAGAAGGCGGATGATGAATAGTTACATTCAAAAATAGGTGGGAAAAAGTTTCATCATGAGTTATGCGAGAAGGGCATTTTAGAGGACGAAAACTCAAGTAAGATAAAATCTATCATTAGTAGGTAATCTGCCACGTAAGGCCGCCACCAAAGGGTAAAGGAGTACCGAGGAATGTGAAGAGGGTGCCATAGCGATTGAGCCCAAGGTACCTTCCGAGCGGATGATCGAATAGAATTCCAAATAATGGAGGATTTAACTAATTTAATCTCACTAGAACCCCATAAAATTCTATCCTCAGAGGTCGAGGGAGCAGGGATAGAATCAAAACGACTCCGAAATTGCATAACCTCGTGGTGGTTGCTAGAGGGTAATGACCAAGCACCCAGTGTTGCGATATCGGAAATACGGGCATTCACCGGAATTTTGGTATTGTAGAGAAGCGACGCAGATGGGTTAATGGCTTGACCATTCAACCATGGATCATGCCAAAGACTGAAGGAATTTCCATTTCCAACTGAGTAGTGAAGGAAATTAAGAGCGGTGGGACGTAATTTTAGAATCTTACGCCAAATCCAAGAACAGTCGGCGGGAATAGGGACATGCCAGAAATTATGACGAGCAAGCACAGTGGAATTGACCCACTTAGCCCACAAGGAGGTTGGAGAAGGTGAAATAACCTTAAGGAGATGGAGAAGGATGAGAGCCGAATTCCAATCAGTGAGATTTTTGATGGCTAGACCGCCTTCATCGAAAGGGAGGGTTAAATCTTTCCAAGATACTTTAGAGCCATGGCGAAGAAGAGAAGAACCTTTCCAGAGAAATCTACAAAGAATAGATTGAATAGCTCTCAAGACCGATTTAGGAAGGATAAAATGGGCTGCCCAATAAGACTGGATAGCAAAAAGCACTACTCTTATTAAAAGCACTTTACCAGCAAAGGAAAGGGATCGCGAGGTCCAAGAGGAAACCCGACCCGTAATTCTTTGAATCAAAGGCTGACAATCAGAGTGAGAGAGACGAGAGGAGATTAGGGGGACCCTAAGAAACCTGATTGGCAAAACACCTATCGGAAATCCCAAAATCTGGTAAATACTCTCCTTGGCATCATTTGGAACGTTGGCGAGAAAGAACATGCTTTTAAGAGCATTGGGAATAAGGCCTGAGTACGTGGAAAAGGATTGAATACAAGAGTGGATAATAGAAATCGAAGTCAAGTCCCCATGATGTAAAAGAAAGAACATCATCAATAGAAAGCATACATGCGTAATTTTACAAGGCTCGCTTTCCAAAGAAATTTGAAATCGGGCAAGAGAGTTTCCTTAGAGATAATCATGGATAATGCTTCCATTGCAAGGATAAATGTGTATGGAGATAAGGATCACCTTGCCTAAGTCCTCTTGCACCCTTAAAATAGCCAAAAAGAGCACCATTAATTTTGACCGAGAACATAGGTGTAGTGATACAACCTTTAATCCAAAGGGATAAAAATAGGAGGAAACCGGAGGAGGCTCAAGAGATCCAAAAGAAATCCCGATCAACAAAGGTCAAAGGCTTTACGGATATCAATTTTAAGAGCGCAGCGCTCAGGCCCTGAGAGCTCTGGTGGTAATTCCTAAAGAGTTCCCCGTATGAGAAGAAAATTGTCACTAATACTTCTTCCCGAGATGAAAGCAGATTGGGCATGATCAATAAGAGAAGGCAAAACACACTTGAGCCTATTGGCAAGGATTTTTGCTATACATTTATATATTGTATTGCAAAGGAGATTGGTCCGAAATCGGACATGCGGGAAGGGTTTTCGATCTTGGAATCAAGGCAATGGTCAGAGAGTTAACTCCACCAGGAAGGTGCCCAATGAAGGAAAAAGGAATGAAACGACCTTAGAGAAATCATGACCTACCAAATCCCAACAAAGTGAATGAAGAAGTTAACATTGAAACCGCTGTCGGTAGGGACTTTTATTCTTCTTCATAGATCAAGCACCTCGAGGATTTCAAATCTAGAATAGGAATGGAGCAGGCAGCAGAGGCCCAAGGCGAGGGAGATTCTTTTGGTAACAATATTCTTAAGCTCATCTTTACGGTGGTAGGTACTAGGAGAAGTTCCCAACAAGTCCTGAAAATAATCCATCGCCACCTTCCTAATACCCAACTGGTCTTCAATAAGGGCACCAGAGCTGTTGAAGATAGAAAGGATCTTAGTATGATTCCAATTGGTCCTAATATTAGCGAAGAATTTCGAATTCTTATCACCCTGGGCAAGCCAAACCGCATTAGATTTCTAAAGAAGGAGCGATTCTTCAAGGGCCAAGGCATTCCAAAGGGACTTGGAGCATATAGATTCTTGGGATAGCAAAAAAGCATTAAGAGGATCGACTCAAGAGAAATCTGAATAGCAGCGACCAATTGGTCTTGCAAGTAGCTAACATTGTTCATGAGATTTCCATTCAAGAGTTTAATGACACAAGGGCCCTCTTGGTGAGACGCAACTTCTCATTGAAGATAAAAAAGCATTCCCTCAAACACTAGAATTCCAACATTCAAAAGCAATGAAATGAAACCCATCCAATTCAAGCAAGAAATTAAAAATTGGAAAGGCTTCCCGAGTCTCCTACTATGGAGGCCAAGATTTAGAATGACCGGCAGCAAGGGTCCGAAAGACCTCTAGGACCAAAGGTGGCTTGAGAATCCGGCATTGAGGAGAACCAGAAGAGTTGCCCAAGGCCCTATCGAAGTTTCCTATAAATAGGATTATTGACTTGGCGCCCCACCATGTGTGTTGAGGACCAATAGCTCTAATATCTTCTACCCCAATATTTTCCGAGCAATCAAAGAAGTCGAGATTCCAATATTCCAGGATTTAGTCTCCCCTTTCGCTTTAAGAACACTCTTGATATTCACGAAGCTTTTGGAGTATCAGCCTCAAGTGTTGCTCATGATCTTCACGGCTTTTGGAATAAATAAGGATGTCATCAATAAAGACGACCACAAAGTGATCCAAATATTCGTTGAATAACTTTGGTTCATCATATCCATGAAGGCGGCGGAGCATTAGTCAATCCAAAGGACATGACTAGGAATTCATAATGCCCGCATCGAGAGTTCTCGAAGCCGCCTTTGGAATGTCATCGGCTCTAATCTTCAATTGGTGATATCCTAACGAAGATCAATCTTTGAAAAGAATTTGGCTCCTTGCAACCGGGTCAAACAGTCATCAATACGTGGCAATGGGTACCTATTTTTTGATGGTGACATGATTCAACTCCCGATAATCAATACAAAGTCGCATACTCCCATCTTTCTTCTTCACGAATAGAACAGGAGCACCCTAAGGAGAAGTACTAGGACGAATAAAGCCAATATCTAACAATTCCTGCAGTTGAGTCTTTAACTCCTGAAGTTCAATAGGAGCCATTCGATATGGGGCTTTGGAAATGGGTTTTGTACCGGGTTCAAGGTCGATACAAAATTCAATTTAACGCTCTGGGGGTAGGCCAGGAAGTTCTTCAGGGAATACGTCTGGAAATTCATTAACAATAGAAATATTATTCAAAACTGACGTATTTTTGTTTAGATCCGTGACGTGGGCTAAGAAAGCTTGACATCTGTTTTTCAATAAACGAATAGCTTTATGGCTTGAGATGACAGTGATTGATTTTAATGGTTTGGTTGCTTGAATTCGCATAATAGGTTGATTAGGAATATGAAAGCTAATAACCTTACGAAAACAATCAATTTTTGCATGATGCGTAGTTAACCAATCAATCCCTAGAATCACATCAAATGCAAGTATTTTCAAAGAAATAAGATCGACAGGTAACGTGCAGGTACCGATTTGAATCAAACAAGACTTATAAACCGTGGATGTAATGAAGGTTTCTCCCAATGGGGTTTCAACAGATAAATCAAAATCCAATTTCTCCGGAGTCAAATTTAAACGTTGAGCGCAAGTAGGAGAAATGAAAGAGTGGGTAGAACCGGTATCAAATAAAGTATAAACTTCGCTAGAGTTTATGATTAGCTTACCCGTGATGACCTCGTTCGGGTTCCTTGCTTTCTGGGAGGTCACGACAAATGCTCTCCTTGCACCACCGGCTTTGACTTTTCTGGGACGGCCTTTGGTGCCTCCATCCTAGTTGAACTTGTCTTTGGTGAACGACAAAATCGGGCTAGGTGACCTTCTCTTCCACAATTATAACATGCTTTGGATGGCATCGCGCAATTTGGACTGATGTGTCCCTCCCCTCCGCATTTGAAGCATATGATAGGTGGTCTTTCTGCTTCCTTAACAACGGGTGTTGGTGTTGACATCTTTCCATCATTGTTGAATCTCCTCTTCTTGAAATGTCCATTCTTATAGTTTTGGCCCTGATTACCACCGAAGTGGTTACCATTTCTGGCCTGTTGATTCCTTCCACGCTTGGTGTCACCGCTTCGATGACTGCTCTCACTGGTATTATCATTTTACCGGCTGCTCTCTTTTGGTTGCGTTGACTCGTTATCGCTACTCCACCAATCGAGCCCTATTTTCAACATCCTAATACAAACACGCTTTATGAGAAATAAGATGTTGACGTATCTCCTAGCTTTCAACCTCTTAAAAACATTCGCGTCATTCTCTCTTCATTATCCACCAAATGGGACGCAAACCGGGATAACTCTGCAAATTTTGCCTCGTATTGCGACACGGTCATATTATTTTGCTCCAATTTCATAAACTCCACCTCCTTCATGTGACGAATACTTTCGGGAAAGTATTTGTCGTTGAATGCCTCTTGGAACTTCTCCCAAGACATTTTCAAGAAGGCGAGTTGGGTACGTTTCTTGATTCCCACACCAGATGTCTTTCCTCTCGCAAAACATAAAAGCGTGAAAGGAACCTTTTGCTCCTCGGAGCATCCCAAGACATCAAATATCTTGGTGATCTGCTTTATCCATGCTTCCGCCATAAGTGGTTTTGGCTCTCCCTTAAACACCGGTGGTCCAAGCTCCTTGAACTGTTTAGCGGTGACCGCCAGAGAGTTTCCAGTGTTTCCACCTACATTTTGGACAGGAGCATCTCTCGCCTGCTGTTGCATGAATTGCATAAAGCCTCTGAACAATCCATCATTCATCATTTGGTCAGTGTTGTTGTTTGCATGAGGATTGTCGCCTTCCTGATGCACATTCTCTTGATTATTGATATGTGGAGACTCAACGGTCTCTTGTGCTCCATTGCTATTCTCAACATTTTCGATGTCATTTTGAATCTTGCACAAAACAAAGGTTAATTGACATGTAACATAATATCTCTAAACTATGACCAACCAATTTAAATACAAAATAAATTTAAGTAGGTCATACTAGCGGAAGAAATTCCCGTCTCTCCCCTCCTAGTTCTAGTCTCACATCTTAGCCATGGATCATATCCCTAAGCTTTGATACCAACTGTGACGCCCCCAAAATTAGGTATACATCACCCATCTTGGGTCGCCAGATACATGGTACAGAATTCAAATACAACTGTCCTGTATAATACGACAAAACATAAACTGTGAGTTTGAATACAAATATTGTCTACTAGAGATTATACAAACTCAAAAGGAGTCCTCATTACAATTATTATCACACTTTTTCACAGAATAGTGAGGACTACTAATGCTATCCTTTGGACCATCACTCCGCTTCCCCGACTCGTCCCCAACTATATTACGATTTCAAGAGAATAAAGAAAGAAAGGGTGAGCTCAACTAGCCCAAGAAGAAATATTATGACTAAGATAATGCGGAATAAATTATCATTAGTCTCCAACAATGTTAAACTGATAAAATATAATAGACATCAAGTTTAACTCAAGGGAACAAGCAATCCATTAAAAGAGTCAAGTAGAAAATAAAATCTACTATCTTTTATGATTTAAAAGGTTTTTCATCACTGTTATCGCTGAGACTCGGCTTAATAAATATTCCACATCATTGAATCACCCCTGCACTACGGCCAAGAATATTCTTTAGTATCATGACCACAATTATCCATGCACTACGGGCCAAGAATATTTGTGTGTTCATTAATGGTCAGGATCATGCTAACAACTGTCCATCAATGCACTACGGGCCAATGAGGACTTTTACCACATTATTTGTAACATTACGGTCATGATTACACCGAATAATCCCTGGTCATAATCATACCAAGTCCATCTATGCACTACAGGCCATAGATGACTTTTAACATAATATAAACATGAGGATGATGACAATGATATAAGAATTCAATAAAACAAGTTCAAGAATTAATTTGTCCAAGAACTACTAATGTCCAAATTGTCAACATGATACTGCTTTGTAGAGTAAAATTCAAGAATGATCAGAAGAATATTTCCATGAAAAGATACTGGATGAAGCGCAAATATCAAGGATATTCTACTAATTTCATGGAGTATAGAAGTCAAAACTTTAACCAACTGAGTATAATAAAGAATGGAAAAACAAAAGAAATCACCATGCATGCGGTGCCTGCGATAGACAAAGTTATTCCAACAGAATACTAAATAACGGAACCGTGTCGGTGAAATTAAATGCAAGCGGATGTTCCAACAGAATAATAAAGAATGGAATAACAACAGAAATCACCATGCATGCGGTGCCGATAGACGAGTTATTCCAACGTAATACTAATAGGGACGGAATCGAGTCCCACAGTAAAAGCGATAGACGAGGATATTCCAACGAATAATTATAAAGATCCGAACCAGGTCCCACGTAAAACGCATGCATGTGATATTCCAATAGAATAATAAAGACGGAATCAGGTCCAGCGTAAAACGCACAAATAGGATATTCCAACAGAATAGTAAAGACGGAATAATAGAAGAATATCACCAAGTATAGGGTAGACCGCGTATACAGGTTATTCCAACAGAATAATAAACAATGGAATAACAACAGTTATCTTCATGAATAAAAAAGAATAGAATAGGAGCAGACAGAGCAGAGGCCTAGGCGAGGGAGATTCTTTTGGTAACAATATTCTTAAGCTCATCTTTACCAGGGTAGGTACTAGGAGAAGTTCCCAACAAGTCCTAAAAATAATCCACTGCCACCTTCTGAATACCCAACTGGTCTTCAATAAGGGCACCAGAGCTGTTGAAGATAGAAAGGATCTTAGTATGATTCCAATTGGTCCTAATAACATTAGCGAAGAATTTTGAATTCTTATCACCCTGGGCAAGCCAAACCGCACGAGATTTCTAAAGAAGGAGCGATTCTTCAAGGGCCAAGGCATTCCAAAGGGACTTGGAGCATATAGATTCTTGGGATAGCAAAAGAGCATTAAGAGGATCGGCCTGAAGAGAAATCTGAATAGCAGCCAATTGGTCTTGCAAGTAGCTAACATTGTTCATGAGATTTCCATTCGAAGAGTTTAATGACACAAGGGCCCTCTTGGTGAGACGCAGCTTCTCATTGAAAATAAAATAAGCATTCCCTCGAACACTAGAATTCCAACATTCCGAAACAGCAGAATTGAACCCATCCAATTCAAGCAAGAAATTAAAAAATTGGAAAGGCTTCCTGAGTCTCCTACTATGGAGGCCAAGATTTAGAATGACCCGGCAAAGGGTCCGAAAGACCTCTAGGACCAAAGGTGGCTTGAGAATCCGGCATTGAGGAGAACCAGGAAGAGTGGCCCAAGGCCCTATCGAGTTTCCTATAAATAGGATTATTGACTTGGCAGTTCCACCATGTGTGTTGAGGACCAATAGCTCTAATATCTTCTACCCCAATATTTTCCAGGCAATCGAAGAAGTCAGATATTCCAATATTCCAGGACGAGTCTCTCCCTTCCGCTTCGGAAACACTCTTGATAGTATTGAAGTCCCCCAGGATACACCAAGTGTGAGGAGAGGATACGGATTCCAGTTTTGCCCATAGCTGCCTCCTTTCGGACACAGAATTTAAGCCATAAACAATAGAGACCAAGATTGGAGTGCTACCGTGGAGAGGTAAAAGCCTAAAATGGGACAGTTGGGCAGATTGGAAAAGAGTATGCACTCTCCAAATATTAGGATCCCAGCCCACCCATATTCTGCCATTCGAATGATAGTCATAGTTATGGACCCAAACCCAATTACGACAGATTGCCCTTGAGATTCTAGGGGACTTAGGAGCTTTAACTCTGGTCTCAATAAGCCCCACAAAAGAGATATGGTTGCTAGTTAGAAAGTTACGAACAAAAGCCCCTTTAGGCTTCTTATTTAAACCCTCGACATTATAGGAACAAAATATGTCATTAACAAAAGGGGGCAAGCACAATTAAGGAGGGGAAGACCCCTTGGACCCTTATTCCTCTTCTTTGAATTCTGGAGAGGCTCTTTACCAAGCCTAGCCTTATGTTTCAACTCCTTGCGCTCTATCTCATCAACTTGCTTCACCTTGTCCACCGTGGGGTTTATGCGGAATAGGGGACTGCACTCCTCTCCAGGGGCTAAAGTGGAAGCAATGGGAGAGAAGAAATTCGCTTTCGCAACTAACAGAGGGTCGGCGGAAGAAAGGGAAGATGTTTTAGGTCCTTTAGAAACTGTGGTCCAAGCACCATCAGCTTCTGGGGGAGCCAAGGAAGAAGGGGCCATGGCATCCTTGGGAAAAGTAACTACGGAAGCACTAGCGGAGGCCTTGGGAACCCACTGCATATTGGAATTAGGGCACTTAGCAAGAGAATGTCCAAAACATTTACAAACAGAGCATGAAGGGGGCCTGCTCCAGTACTCTACCTTAACTGCAACAGTTTCTTCCACTACAGTATTGTCATCAAACACAACGGCATTTATAGATGCAGGGAATGTAGAAAGGGCATCCATCTCAATACAAATACGGGCATAACTCATAGGCTCCAGTTTAGAGGTCATATCATCAACAAACAGGGGCCTACCTACAGCACTAGCCAGATAACTTAATCCCTCTTTCGTCCAATAAGAGAGTGGAATGTTACTAAACTTAACCTGGATGAGAACTTTCTTTGCAATCGATTTAATGAAGTTGACTCCTTCTTGCCACTACCAAGGCACGAAGCTTAGATGCAATATACCAAGGTCCGGATGCTAGGACATTTTCCCTATCATCGTCACAAATGATCGAACTTAAAAATAAAGTAGCCCTTATCATGCAGATACACTTTAGACAACCCCTGGTGCCCCCATAATTTCTTAGCAGATGATTCAACCAACCTAAAAGGTAATTTCGAGTGGATGAAATGGCCCACAAGACTAGTAGACCATTTGTTAAGACCAAGCTTTAAGACTTGAGGGGCAACTGTTACACTCCCAACCGAGGAGATAGGAGGGAAGAAACTTAACCCCAGATTTTTCTCAGTGTACCGTTGGTAGAATTCGCTTACAACAATAGTTTTCACGCTAGTATAGGCATGCCGCCTTACGAAGCATTGTATGGACGGAAGTGTAGAACACCACTTTGTTGGGACGAAGTAGGTGAACGTCGAATGTTGGGACCTGAGATGGTACAACAAATGGCAGACATGGTAAAGCTGATAAGAGCTCGATTAGTAGCGGCTCAAGATAGACAACGGAAGTATGCATATCCTCATCGAGAGAAGAGGGAGTTTGAAGTAGGGTCTTATGTCTTTCTAAAAGTATCGCCTTGGAAAGGGAAGATACGTTTTGGAAAGAAAGGGAAGTTAAGTCCGAGGTTTGTAGGACCTTTTGAGATTTTAAGAAGGATAGGGGAGGTAGCTTATGAAGTAGCCTTACCTCTAGAAATGGAAAGAATGCACAATATGTTTCACGTGTCTGTGTTGCGTCCTCATAAACCGGACTATAAGCATGTAATAGAGTATGAGTCTATTCAAGTAGAAAAGGACTTAACGTATGAAGAACTTCCGATTCACATTATTGATAGGAAGGAACAAGTCTTGAGAAATAAAGTAATACCTTCCGTAAAGGTAATTTGGAGTAACCAAGATGCTGAAGAAGCAACGTGGGAGCTCGAAAGTAAAATGAAGGAAAAGTTTCCTCATTTGTTTATGTAAGAGTAGCGAGATTCTGGGGACAGAATCCTTAGAAGGAGGGAAGAATGTAACGCCCGAGAATTTCGAATTATCAATGAATTAAATTTTTATTTGATTATGTGGATTAAATGAATTTTATTGAGTTATTATATGAATAAGATGTTCGAAGGTCATTGTATGACCTAGAATGTGTAGATGTGGTTAGTATTATGGCTTTGTGCTAGAATTAATTGTTGTGAATTATCAAGACGAGAACGAAGGTTTTCTGAGATTGTTTGCGTAAAAACACTATTCATCCATGACGTTCGGAGCTAGGGTTTGAGATTCTGAGAAACGCGTAATGTTAGAGTATGACGATATTATGGAAAATCCAATAATATTTCCGTTATGGCAAACGAAGTTTTCGCCTGCGGACTTAAAACCTAAGGGTTTGTGAAAGAGGTTTCCGAAAGGGAAATGTAATGCGTATAGTCATTTCGATTATTATACGTAAGGAATATGAGTATTTATACTAGTATGTATACGAGTATGATATGAAAAATAGTATGACGTATAATACGAATATTATATGAATATTATACGAAGAGAATACGTGAATAATACGCGTAGAATACGAATCGTATTATTAGAATATGAGTTAAAGATTTTATACAATCCAATTGGACTTGGATTAATAACAAGCTCAATGAATTAAGTATACAAGCCCAAGTCAAGGCCCAATATTAATAACAAGCTCAATGAATTAACTTTTGGTTAAAGCCCAATGTTTATTAATGTCAAGCCCAATCCGAAAAGTGAACCGCGGGTCGAACTGGTGGGTCAAGGGATGGGTAAAACCCATGGAGCAACCCATGGGGATAACCCATGGGCAAGGTGGGCCGGCCACTTGATGGCCAAGCAAAGTGTCACTTGGTCACCAAGTATTTTGCTTGGTGACAAAGTTGTAAATAAGTGAGGAGGTGGTGAATTGGACAATTTTGCCCCTCATTTGGTTTTCTATAAATAGAAAGCTAAGAGTTGGATTTTTGTTGTTTTACAAAGTGTGTCCAACATATTTGAGAGAGAGAAAAGAGCTAGAATCCTATAATCTTTCTATTTCCAAGCAAACCAAAAGACGTTTATCAAGAACGTTAACTACTTCAAAGGTAAATTCCAATAAACCGTAATCTTCATCCTTTTCGATTTCTTTCTCATAGAAGAATCATAGATGAGTGGAGAATGTTTGTAAAGAAGATATAAGAATGCCTTTTAATGACCAAATCATTGATAGGTCATGACCAAATAGAAATCGTAAGTGTTTACGTGAGTTAAAACCTAGAAAGTCTTGAAAGTTAACTTAGTTATAATTGAACATTTTGGAAACCGTTGTAGCTAAGATATGTGCATCTTGATTGGTTAGGATGTAGATATGAAGTCCATGGAGTATTCCATGTGATTTGGCTTAGAGAACATTAGTAACGAAGTTATGGCGGATTTTGCGAAAATAGACGTTAAACGTCGAAAACGCATAAAGTCCGGATTAAAGGTCAAAAGTTGTCGTGCGACTTGAAAATGTTGGTTTCCAATGTCAACACGTGAGATAAGGTAATTAAGAGTCGTTGGCGAAGGAATCGTCGCATTCCGACTTATAACGAAGAAAACGAGTATTGAACGGGCAAAAACGTTAAACGAACGCTTAAAAATGAACTTAAAGGTGAATTCCGAGTTAAGGGATTCGAAAATATGAAATTCTTATATGAACACGTAAAGGATCTAATTCCTGACTTGTAGGAATTCGAATGGGTCAATTCAGATGTAAAATGAACAAATTTTGAAGCCGGGAGTTTCGTTAAGAAACCAAATCTGTTTTGGCTAACTGGTGCACGCTTCATGAGTCATGAGTTGCCAAAACCAAGATGAGTGGTGGCCAGCAAATACAGACTCGATCGAGTACCTGCTAACTCACGCCGCAACGCCACTAATATACAAAGGATACCGCGCCGCAGTGGCGGAAGTGGGAAAAAGTTAACCAAGTTAGGTTTAGTTCCCTTTCGAATGTAGACCTAAAGTAAGATGTTAAAGGTACTTAAAGTACATAATGAGACTTACTTTAAAACACTTATAAGATGTTAATGTAAGAAGAATGGGTAAGTTTAATGGAAATTAAACGAAGAACACAAATACGTAATGAGTGAACCGTGAACGACGTTCAACATGGGTAATTAACCATTAATGATCGAATGCTCGCTAAGGGGCGTAAGAACGTTAATAAAACGTAATTTAAGTATAGAAAGTCGAATCGACTTTAATAACGGAGTTAAAACAAGTAAGACATAGAAGAGAAAGAAGTTGGTTAGAACCGTAAAGTGAGTTTGCTTGATAACTAATTACAGTGTGCTATGTGAATGTATCATGTAGATCCTGTAAAGACTGAGAATAGTTGGAATATATATTTGAAGACACTCGAAGGCAAGTCTTTCTTAACTCTTGTCTGACCTTCGTGTTAGCCAAGTTTTTACGTAATGCATGATATACAATGCATGAATGGTAAATAGAAAAGAGTCGATGCCTATTTTATCCGGGCTAGACAAGTATTGAAGGATAGATTGAATTGGTTACAAGTCTGTTGATATAGAACTGTTAACGCTATCCTATGCCAAGTATTTGGTACGGATGAGAAGGTAAGTTTGTCTATGAACAAACAAAAGTATTTTCATCGATTATTCGATGGGCACGCGAGGTTGCCAAATGTTAAACGTAAATACGTTTAACGTGATGAGTGTTGATCAACATAGAGTACAATAGGTCGATCACCTAGAAGTGCTCGTAAGTAAAGACGGTGGATGGCCTTAGTGCTTGGATATCCTTTTCAAGTATGAAAACAAAAGAGTATGTTCATGGTCTATTGACCTTGTTCATCATTCCTAAGCTATTATATATACTCGGAATTGTTGTAGTAGAAGTATTAGTCAAATGATTCGTGATGCTTAGTAAATAATTGTTCGATATTGATATAAAGCATGTAAATCTTGATGTGATATTCATATGTTTCACAGTTAAGACTTGCTTGAGCTAGTTATGCTCATTCTTGCTTGAACCATATGTTTGCAGCTAAAGTCGAACGAACTGAGAGTTCTATGAGTGATAAAGGCAAGGCTAAGATGGACAATTAATCGTCCTGTAATAGACTAGTATATTTGTATGTAATATACTTATGAAGAACAATGAATGTATTCGGTTATGAACCTGGGAAAGGACTTAACAGAAGTTATTATCTTTCAAACATTCCCTACCCTTCATAACTTATCAAGAATCATGAAGTGAAAGGAATAACGAGGAATATAAAGATTCCTTTAAAACATTTCATACTTTTGCTCAGGGGTTAAATTGACCATGAACTCTTACTAGGTTAAACAGCATAACGCCGTAACCTTTCTTTCCACGGTCAGTTTACAATCACAAAGAAGGTAAACTACCTCTTCCATACGTAGGTGATCAACCCATCGTATAACCCCATTTCGGAGTATGTTCACCTCAGACTTACTCATTAGATTCCGCACCAAAACAATTTGGTTTGGCATAGCTCTTCAAAGAAAAGAACTCGATTTATTTTTAATCATGACATACCATTCGTCTAAGCCAAATCAAGTAGCTTAAACCATACCAATAAATTGTACATCAACTTGAAACATTCGTCTAGTCAACTTAATTGACATCGACTACTTCTTTAAATTCTTTTGCAATACATCAAAACGTTTTATGACGTCATGATGCCACACTCTTCACAGTACGTTGAGAACTTCGTCAGTTTATGACTTCATCATTATACATCATACCATAGCAGGTTGTTGATCCTAAGATCAAATTCCACACCAGGTTTAACTGCATTAATAACTCCATCATTTTACCATCCTTGCATCAAATGCACTGATGATATAAAATTCATTTTGATATTTCAAATCAATTTCTGTCTAGCCGAAACAATTAGCATAGACATACCAAGAATAGTTCTTTTAAAATCCATTGGTTCCAAAAGTCGAACCAATTCTTTCATTTTCCAAAACGCGCACATTAGCACGATTTCAAGAAATTTTGAAATCTAGCATAGTTAGATGACTTGGAATATCCTATTCTCCATTTTCTTTCATTCTTACTTGCGACAATACTTAATCTTCTCTAGCACCTTCAATGCTAAGACTACTGAAAATACTTACTTTCAGTCTAAACATTCATATACACCACACTTGATGTGTTTAGGAACTTTCCACAACCATATGTGTTTAAGAACTTATCTTCGCAATATGTAATCCAAGAAAAATCAAGGACTATCCATATGCTTAGGGCTCAGAAACATAGTATATAACTATGAGTCACAAACTCTTCATAATTATGAGTTTCAAGAACCCGCACCTATCTTATCATTTTCTACCTACCAAGTATATACATGAGAAAAGATTCACCTTCTCGTCATATACATCTTGATAGCACGACCAATTTCAATGATTATCACTGTAATAAACTGAGTGGTTGTTACACCAAGCACAAACCTCTGCGCATACAAAGATTCATACAACTCAGCCATCACATGAGTCCTCAATTGAAATCTTACAACTTCTAACTTTCTCTTTACTTAATACGAATTTTCTTTAATTCGTATACTATCCTTTATAACTCAATTTGAGTTCTTCTTCCGCATTTTACTTACAGAGTATCATTCATTCATAGCATTAGCTATAAATCATTCATCGTTTAACGACTCATCTACATTACTACGATTTACTATGATCACGTGGTGATCTTTTTATCCTTCTCTTTACGATTATAGTCTTAGGTACTCATACCTAAGGTTTATAACCTATCAGCTCTGATACCAACTTGTAACGACTCGAAATCCGATCTATCTTCACACCCGGATTCCGTACGTCACGAGTACATCATTCATTCTGCATACATCATTATATACTGAAATATAACAACATACACTCTCAAATCCCAGGTTCTAAAAACCTTATAGCTTTCCTCATTACAAATAATGATAATTACATTATTCTTTACATCTTGCACGAGTGACTTTTATCCGCCACCAAGGATACATAATCGTTCATTAAACTATTCTATAGTTTAATTCTCATCTTTCTACATTACAAGTCTTCACTTGATCTTCTCGCTCATTCACATTTTGAATTGTCTTCATCTGGATACCGTCAGCTTGATCTATACGGGATCCTTAAGTTCTTCTAACATCGTTCGCTGAAAATGTTTTTCATTTAAAGCAAGTGTGAGCATTCAATTGCCCAGCAAGTCATAGCAGTTGAACAAACATCTTCAAGAATTCAAACATTCTTTTAAGACTTCAATAACCGAACAAAGGTTATGACGCAGATTGAATAATAGGAATAATCTCGATTCCTATCATTTTAAAACATTATTCACATGCACTTTGAAATACTTTCAGTCTCTACTCTCTTTCATACACATTCTGTCTGGCTAGAATCAATAGCACATACTTAACAATAACGGTTCATGTATAAACAGAACATTCTTTTTATTGAACAGTTCAAACATAGAACAATTCATCTCACAGAAACACCGAAGTGTTCATGTGACAACCCGAGAATTTAAACAATTTTACAAAATCTTAAATGATTGATTTAAGGTCAAATATTAGACCTAGACAGAAAATAAGTGTATGCGTTTGATGTTATTAGGATTGAATTTTGAGGATTTCAAAATTCTGTGAAAGATTTAGGTGAATTATTCAGATTAAGGATTTATGTGATTAAGTTACGTGAAATTTGTTATGTATGTGTACAATAATGTGTTAAGGGTCAAGGGTTGATCGTAAAATTATATATGTGTCAAACCCTAAGTATATATTAAGAACATCAACGCTCAGCTTAGAAAACCCTAACGTCTCGATAAGAAAACCTAGAAATTGGTTCGAAACCCTAGTTTCAGTTCCGGAATCAAAACCTTAATTCGGATATTAAAAACCCTAAAATGGGAATGCAATGCTATATATAAGGTTTAACGTTATTAATTATAAACTAATTAGGGAAAACCCTAATGAATTACTGGAAACCCTATTTGAGTATTAGAAAACCCTAATACCATATCCTCGAAAAATCCTAATTTCAGATTTTGAATATTTGAAACCCTAATATGAGAATATAACGGAGAATTATAATGCTCAAGTGATTTAGATTATAAGTTTAATAGGGTAAAGCTTAATTATTTAGCAAACCCTAATTTCCAAAATTTGAACCCTAATTATTCTGTCTAAAACCCTAATCGGGATATTCAAACCCTAAGTGGGAAGCTTGAAGATAAGTATAGAGTTTCTATGTTATTAATTGTAAGTATAATTAGGGATAACCCTAATTGATTTATTTGGAAAGCCCTAATTTCTAATGTAAGAAACCCTAACATGCAATTAGAGAAAACCTAATTATTAACTTATAGAGTGTAATGTTAATTAGGAAGCTTTAACCCTAATTAGCAAGCTTGAATGAGATTAGTAAGCTTTCATCAGAAATTAGAAACCCTAATCTAAATTAAGAAACCTAATTTCTAAATTTGAAAGATTATTTTCTATGTAAAATCCAAATTAGTGGGTTATAAACTCTAATGACCAATTATGATCCTAATTGCTAAATTAACAAATTTAATTAGGAAATAATAATCCTAATTGGCAAGCTTGATTTATGATTAGGAAATTATAATATAATTATCAAATCCTAATTATAATTTAGAAATATAAATTTTTATTTTGAAAACTTAAATTGGAAATCCTAGAAATTATTTTCCTAAGGGCTCAAACCCTAAACCCCTAGGCTGGAGCATTGGACAATTTAGCCACTAAAAGTACAAGTCAAAAGACCAAACTACCCTTCTTTATATTTTAATGGGGTGGAGTGTAGATCTAACCCTACTTGTAGTTGGTGAACAACTTTAGGCTAGCCATGTGGTCTAGAAAGTTGCTTTAATCATCAATTATCAAGCCCCTACATGATTGAATCATCAATTATATAATCTAAGAGAGAGAATTAAGCTCATTTGTGCACTAAAATTTATAGCAAACACCTAGCTTTACTCTCTCAAGCTCTTAGCTACGATTTTGTCTTGCCCATAACCTCATAATCAAAGCCCAGCCATCACAAACAACAAATCAGAAGCATCAAGGTCAGAAATCAAGAGATCAAAGCTTGAAAAGGTATAAAATCCCAAAAATTAGAAATCCTTCGATTCGATGTTATTTGATGCAATTGATTGTTTAATGTTGTGTAATAGGATGTTAATTAATTTTCTAAGTTGATAAATCAAAGACCCATAACATCAAAGTGCACGAATTTGAAGATTTAAGCAAGTTGGAAAAACCGAATTTTGTGATTTTTCATCAAATGTCGTGGCTTATAACTCTTTTTGCTCGATCATGCGTTTTGTTGTTTAAAAGTTGTTTTGAGTAGCCCGATATGTAGTATTTAATATTCAAAAGAATAAAGTTCATATCTGCTGTAGATCGGGAGTTATTAATGGTCAAAACCCGTTGACCGAAAAAACGCGAAGAACAAGAACCTGTATTTTTTTTTTGAGCAATTTCCGTGGTCAACTTTGACCGGGTAGATCTTGCTCATGATATGATGTTTTAGTGTTATGATGCTTTGTAGTTGTAGTCCTACATGTTGTCTACAATATACAACCTTTAGATCCCATAAAAAAAACACCTAGATTAAAAGTTATAAGAATCCAAAGTAGGCACCTCATTGTTCTTCAACATTTGAAACGTTTTGTCGAACTTTTTGATGGCTAATAACTCATAGATCTGATGTTGTTTAGCCATGATGTTTGTTGGTAATTGTAGTATCACATGAGTACTACAAGATCCAAGTTATAGCTTTCCAAGAAACATTAAGATCGAAGAGTTATTCATGGTTAAACTAAGCACCTCGAAACTGCCTTGTCAGTGTTCTTGAGGCTCATGAACACCTAAGACGACAGATAAGCGTCGCTAAAGCCTTTAGCGACGGGTTTTAATTATTTTTATTTTTTGTAATTTCTGAAAATGATTAAAAAATAGAAAAAATTAAATTTTAATTATTAAAAATAAATATTAAATTCTGAAAAATTATTTTAAAGTCTAAAAAATAGTTTTTAACTATTGAGTATATTCCAAAAATATTTAATATTTTTAGAATATAAAAGGTATTTATTTATTTAATTATAATATTAGATAAATTATTTAAAAATAGTTTTAATTCATGAAAATCATGAATAATTATATTATGGTGTTAGAAAATATTTGAAGTTATTTTTGATGACTTTTGATATTTTGTGATGAATTTCATTAATATTTATTATTAATGATAATTAGTTTATTTAATGAATATATTAAATAAATTGTGGAAAAATAGATTTAATGCTTTAAAAATCATATAAAAATGATTTAAGTGTTATAAAAATATTTTGAGTTATAAAATATAACTTTTGATATTTTGTTATGAAAATATTAATATTTTAATATTTTTAGCAATTATCGATAATGGATTTAAGTGTTTAAAAATCATATAAATATGATTTTAAGGTATTAAAAATACTTTGTGATGTTATAATTATATTACAATATTATGTTATGATTTTCATTAATATTTGATATTAAATAAATATTAATGATCAAGGAATAATGTGGTATTTACATTAATACCGATTATTGATTAATGTTTTAATTACTTTAAAACATTTAAAAGAAGTAATAAAGTATTGAAAATACTTTGAGATATTATGAATATGAAATAATATTGTGGCATGTAATTCATTAATGGTTATTATTAAATAAATATTAATGATATTAGAATATTGTGGTATTTAATTCATTTAAATACGGTGTTAATGATTAGAAAATCATGATAAATGGTAATAATTACTTGAAAATTTATTATAAGCCTATTAAAATTGTTTTGACTAATAAGAAAATTATCTGTGATAATTGTTAAGTGTTTAAGCGAGTTTAATTAAACTTAAACTTCAGTATTGAATTTATTAGACTGCCGGGATGTTAGAACTGTGGTTTGCTTCAAGTCGACCGAAATAGTTTGACACGATACAAAGTTTCATGTCTTTAGAATCGATAGGATTATGGGGTAATGTGTTTAGGTTTATTTTATCTTGTGATGATATTATTCTAATATTTGGAGATCGGTTATTATCTCATTAGGTCTTGAGATAAAGCTAAGTTATATTTCGATCGGAATCAAATTGCCTCGTGCAAGTTCTACTTAACTCTACTAAGAGTGTTTTATTCAGATATGCATATGGTTAATCATTGTCGATTGCCATGTTGAATTGTACTCAGATATATTGCATGTATAAGTCGTATGAAAGGTTGATCACCTTCAAAGACTACATTGGTCCTGGATATATATTGTTCATATGTAATACTTGTCCAGTCAAAAGTTTTTGTTCATGCTAATTCACAACTACATTGCGAATTATAGCCAGCTTATTATTCATACTCTTTCAATCATGATATATCCTTAAATTTTATTTAAACTTGTTGGGCAACTTTCATGCTCACCCTTGCTATATTATGATAAAACATTGCAGATTAAGGTGAATGCGTCGGATACAAGGAAAGTTAAAGACAATTCCAGCTTAATAAAGTTAATGTGCGCGATTAGTTTTGTAATAGTCTTGTATGATAATGAGGTCATGTGTTAGATAAGTTATAAATTGTGTATAAGTTATGGTTACTCGACCTTGGGGATAGTGTATAATGTTTAATGTATAAACAATTTATGTTTATATCTTCCGCAATAGTAGTAGAATGAGTGAACCGGATCCGCGGTGATTTGGGGCCCGGATTCGGGGCCCTCACAGTTCACATTGTGGCACAAGGCCTCATACATTCTACCACCTTGTACAAATATCGCACATTCGTACATAGACAAAACTTCTCAAGTTCAACATCTGAGAAGTTTAAGAAACTAGCATTCATTTGAAATATGAATAAAGTTAGAAAACTTGCCTTACGCACAGCAACAGCTTACGCTGAATTGCTCATTCCCATTCCTATATAGCACATAAGAAAAATAACACATACACCAATTAGTCATATACTTGACTTTTTCATTGATTTACTTAACTTTACTTCTTAAGGTTCGCGTTCTTGCAATATAATCTTACGCGACTATCTTTCATTACTGGTTTACGGTTTCATGACATACGGAGATGTCTTACTCAAAACATTCATCATCTTTGATGATTCACATTCTTATCTTCTTCTTTTAACTTTCCTAGGACTCAGCGCACATCGTGTGTAATAACCGTAAATTTTAAGTCACCATGTATGTATGTACTTTTTTTTTTTACTTTGTGTTATATATGGATACATACATTTATGGATTTCATTAAAAATGAAAGCCTTGTGACCTAATTATACATTAGGTAAGGATATTAAATAACCTAAGGGTTATGGTAACACGAAAAAGTTAGTATTTTATATGTATACTAACTTAAGTGGGTAAACTTAGTATTTCAAGTGACTAATAATTTTAAACCTAATTCTTGTAAATCTAATTAGGTTATGAGATAAAATCATATGTATAAGTAATTAAACTTCATATGATTGGAGATGAAAGCCCTAAATTATCAAATTGGGTAACATTATTAAAATTGTTGGACTATGTTTTTATCTAGCCCAAATCAATTAAAAGAAAAGCCCAAGGAAAATAAAATGTAATCCAATACTTAGCCCACTTAATTGGGGGTATTCTAGACATTTGATTAATCAAAATTGGGCATTTAAAATAAAAGCTAAATGGTGGATATTATGAGGATCCTAAGTGGATTAATTAATCTAGCTTGTCCATTAGTAGACATGATTAAACATAAGGACAATGTTGTGGAGGCTCCCATTGGTTGCCACTCCATTATGCACATTTAATCATGTTTAACCTAAGGTAAGTAATAATACAAAGTGTTTTACCTAATGGGCAACAAAATGATTGTGGGAGAATTAATAATGAATTGCCCATTACATTTTGAATGCACATCTCATTCTTCCAACACTTCATTCGTATTCCAACATTTCATTTTCTCTCCATCTTCTTCATCTTCTTCTTCTATCTCTTGCTCCCAAGCTAGCCAACTTCAAAGAGAGAAAAGAAAGAGAGAATTTCATCCATAGAAAGAAAAAAAAATATAGGAGTGCTAGTTGTTTATGCCCCCTAAGTTTATTAGTTACTTTGGAAAATCAAGGAAGGTAGCCACTAAGTCAAGGTATAATGTACCTTCATCTTCTTCTCTTACCTTGTTTTGATAGCTTGAGTTTTGATGGGGTTATGTACAACTACTCAAGATACACTAGTTATACATACCATCATGCATGGAACTAAGTATCTTGAGTGTTGGATCTAAGGCTTAGAGGAAGAAAATGAGCATATGTTCTCCAAGGGTGAAAACTCTTGTTTTTCTTCCACTAAATCTTGTGTAACTCAAGTTCTACAACTTGGAATTATGATCCGTCGAAGGGGGGTGCTAGATACATGAGTTATCTAGTAAACCCAAGTGGTAGATCACAAATCTAGTAAGTTTTGAAACCTTTAAGATTATTTTTCCCAAAACAGTCCACTTTATATGCTAAAGCTTTGAAACTCTAAATCAGCTACTGACTTGTTTTTCATGAGGCTGTTTCGGTCAGTTCCTTGTCTTGTAAAAATCTGGAAAAATATTACAGAGGTACCTTATGAAGTTATCTACGCGTAGGAAAAAGAACGGACACGTTTCGAGTTATATATTGTGCGTAATGACTATTTCCGTAAAGGACTCCATAAATATTATCCTACGAATATCTCACTGTGTATACACTGGAAAATTCCAAAAGTTTTACAGTAGCTTCAGATATGTTAAGAGAGCATACCCTGAAAATTTTAGATTTTTCTGAGTAAAACTCAATTTATGAAAAATAGAGCAAGATCCGAGTGTTTTGGACACTCTAAAAATAGTAAATCATTTTCTAAAATTCTAGAAAAATTAGAGGATCATTGTTGGTTCATATTATGTTAAAATTCAGAAGCTTAGAATTTTTGGAATCAGTTTGCTATTTTTCCTAAAAATGATTAGGTTATGAATAAAAGGAAATAAATAGTTAAATGATGCCTTTAATGAGAAAAATATGATTTTTATGCTTGAATGCTCATAATATATTATATCATGACTATCTTAGGGCATTTTGGTAATTTATAATAATAAATATTACTTATGACCTTTTATGGATATTAAATAAGAGGTTATTAAAGGATGAACAATTAGAATAAATTGTTTATTAATTTAATAAATCATTGGAATATTATTATAATACTAATAATATTATAATATGATGTTGTTATGTAAATAAAAATATTAGATTAGAGTATTATTATTAAATAATAATATTCAAGATTAAATAAAATATTATTAAATGATTAATAATATTAGTAAGTGAATAAAATATTATTAAATGATTAATAATATTAGTAAGTGAATAAAATATTATTAAATGATTAATAATATTAGTAAAGGGATAAAATATTATTAAATGATTAATAATATTACTAAGTGAATAAAATGTTGGTAAATGATTTAAAGTATTATTAGTGAACCAATAATACTAGAAGGTGAATTAATATTATCTAAGTTAATAATATTATGTGAATTAAAGGTAGTCGTTAATTAATAATAACACTATCTAGGCATGATAATGTTTATAAGAACTTATTGTAATGTATGATATCTATGTGATTACATAATCGATGATATGCATTGACTAATTGAAAGACTAATTATATGTCTCTCAAAGGAAGATAATTTAACTACATAGTGGATAGAAATTTATTTCAGAATGTAACCTCACGATCGAGGCAAGTTTCCTAACTCAACTTGAGTTATTATTTTCAAAGCATATTAGTGAATAATTATTGATGATTATTCACGCCTTTATTGATTATTGAAATTCGCACTTTGTGCAATTGAATTTCGCTTCTCTTTACATTGAACCGTGAATTAAATTAAAGTTCTTCATTTATGAACTGCTTATGGATAGATCTATGCTAATTGTATCAGCTAGATCAAGCATGTCTAAATTTGTTAAATCAAATGGATTTTAAATAACTGTTCTTATTAATTGATATGGTAAGAACTCTTGACTGAGAAATGAACAAATTTGATTAAGGCATGATATCAATGTCGGATTATTAAGTGTTTATGCATAAATCACGAGGTATGAAAGGCTGATCCCCTTGAATACCAAAACTTTTTAAAAGGTCTAGTTTAAATCATTGAGCACCTTGGCAAATGTTCATGGTTATTCAAAACCACTCACCATGTTATTCAATTATCGAATATTCAATTGTTGATTATTAATTCATGTTCCTTCACAATCTTATATTATTGTTGAACATTGAAGGCAATATTTCTTTCTAAGTCATGATATATATCCTTTGTCTTTATAAACTTGTGAAGCAAATTAGTTGCTTACTCTTGCTATATCATGACCTCTATTTTCGCTTAAGCTCAAGGATCTAATGCGAAGGACAAGGGCAAGGGCAAGATCCGTGAGTAATTTTAGAATGAATGTTAAATTAGTTATTATCTAATGGAATTTCTTGAGTAAACTATTTGTATTATAAATGGTGTATTTAAAGTTAAGGTTAGAGAGACCTTGGGACCATGTTTTGAGACTTTTGTATAATGAACAATGTATGTTTATTATTTCGAAATAGTTATAGAATGCTTATGATGATGATAGGATCGTGAGCACTGAATCTGAGGTTAGAGAACCTGGATTTGGGGGCGTCACAGGTTGGTATCAAAGCTGTAGGTTATAAACATTAGGAATACGAAACCTAGGTTATAACCTTAGTAGAAAACTCTTACGGAGTATGTTAGGAGATGGATTGTGGAAATTCATTGGGTATGTGTTGTACTTAATAAAATATTATTTCATTTCATCAATGGATATATTTTATTGTAGTACTAATGTTGTATCCTTGTTTTATAGGATGCCAGGTGATAGTCAGGGGAGCCATTCTGTAGACCAGGAGGAGGTCGTCCCAGAGGAGGTGTCGGACACCTCGAAGGATGTGATGATTAGTAACCTGTTAGAAAAAACCATGCTCGTGGAGCAAAGGATTTTGCATTGGAGGCGGAGAATATGAACCATCAACACACGGAGCAAGAAGATAAGGATGTCAGCTTATCGAGCATGAGATGGAGCTAGCAGAGATACGAGTCCAAATAGAGCAGAGAAAGGCAAAGTTCATGACATTGAGAGTAGAGCATCCGCGTCTGCAGTGAGTTTGATGTAGAGATTGCAGACAAGATACGGGTGGAAGAAGAATTTCATAAGTCGGCCAAACAGTGGGACCTATTAGAGATGGCACTAGATGCCATGAAGGTCGAGTGGAGACTTTAGGATCTGCATTAGACGCACAGCGTGAGGGCCAGGCCGTAGCGGGGGGCTAGGAGGGTCCACTCGAGATAGGAGAGTCTAGTCGATCCGCTCGACGTGAGAGTTCGGAGTAGTTGCTTCCCTAGGAGCCTGTCAGCAGTGATCACTGGGCAGGCCACCAAGCAGTGATGATGTGATGGCCAGTTGTAAATAGATGCATTAGTACCTTTCTTGTTGTGTAATAAGGTTTTATGTTGATGTAAACCTCAACAGTGTGAGGTAGTAAATGGCTAGGTACTTTCCCTAATTGTGTTTGTAGGGAGGTATCATTATGAGTTAATCTCATCTTTGTGTTAAAATGGGATAGTAGCATTTATAAAATATACTGTATTAATCGTGTAAGTCACCAAGATTGGTGTATGAATATAAATGCAGATATTATTATGATATGTGTTAGAAAATTTTAAATAGTAAATTTTCTATTTAATGTTATGTGAATTCAAGTGACCGATTTGGAAAATGTTCTTTAAAACAAACTTAACCCACTAAGCGGGGAGAAAGACTTCCAAATCTCTAAGAACTTAAAACTCTCACATAATGATCATCCGATTGTTTAAATAAATAGCGATTACATACTAAGTAATCATATGATAATAAATCCGAGTAACGTGTTAGAATTTTTGTTTCACTAGATAATGGCGCCATGACGTGGACTCAGAAACAAGATATTGAAGAGTCGATTAATAATGCAATGATCTCAACAAAACCCAATGCAAGATTTTATTAACATGATGGTTGAAGCCATGAGGAATCAAGCTCAACTCGCAGGAAATCAGCAGCACCCAAATAGTAAACTTTAAGGACTTCAAGGCGGTGGGACCGCCAGAGTTCGAGGAACAACAGACCCGATAGAAGCCCAAATGTGGGTAAAGGAGATTGAGAAGGCCTTCGTTATTGCTAGATTAGCGGAAGAACAAAGACAATTTTGCTACCTACTTAATGAAGGGGGAGGCTAGCTATTGGTGGGATGCCAACCAGAACAAAGTTGGAACTGGAATCGTGACTTGGGAAGCATTCAAGAAGTTGTTCTTTGAGAACTACTTCCCTGAGAGTGTTCAAGCAAGAATGGAGATCAAGTTCTTGAACTCAAACAGAGAATATGTCGATGTCGTAGTATGTCACGAAATTCAATGAATTGGCGATTCGCTCCACATCGTGTGGACATGAGAGGAGGAAAGCGAGAAGGTTTGAAAATGGACTAAAGCCGTGGATTTATAGTAAGGTAGCGGTTTTACAAATCACATCATTCTCAACTCATGTTGAAAAAGCTCTTATAGCGTAAGGAGGAAGCGAAGCGGTCTCAAGATACAATCGGGAGAAGAACAAGAAGAAAGCGTAAGGTGGGAATCAAAATGTCGTGAGCAGGATGTGGCAACAATAAGAAGCGGAAATGGAGCGGTGGGGTAGAGTAATCTGAGATACAAACAAGGAAGCGTCAACAAAAGAAGTCTGTGTGTGGGAACTGTGGAAAGGGTCACTCGGGGGAGTGCTTGAAAGGAAAAATGATATGTTATACATGTGGGCAAGAAGGGCATACCTCACCCAATTGTACTAAGGTGAAGAAAGGAGGTTGCTTTAATTGTGGTGAAGTGGGACATCGGATCAAGGATTGCCCGAAGAAGAAAAGCATGGATGGCGGAAATGGCAACAGGGGCAATAACACAAAGACAACCAGTGGAGGACCACCCTTGACCAAAAAGCCAACAAAGACGGACACATTCAATATGACAGTGCAAGATGCTGTGGCATCCAGGGAGGTGGTGTCAGGTATAATTCCGATCAATGATATAAATGCCTATGTGTTATTCGATTCGGGAGCTTCATGTTCTTTTGTATCTGATGAATTTGCTCAAAGATTAAGTTTACCTCATGAACTATTAGAACACCCAATGAATGTAGAAGTAGCAAACAAAGAAATTATCCCTGTAGACTACATCTATAGGAACTGTTGTGCTAATGTAAGAGGTTTTAAGCTTAACGTGGATTTGATACCGATTCGCCTTGGAGAGTTTGATGTAATCCTTGGGATGGATTGGTTATCAAGTCATGGAGCGGTCATTGACTGTAAGAAAAAGTGCGTACACCTAAAGACTCCGAATAAGTCAAAGGTGGTATTTTATGGCGATAAATCGCCAAGACAATCTTGTTGTCGACGATGATGCAAGCAAGGAAGTTGCTTAGGAAGGGTTGTATAGGTTATTTGGCTCACGCCAGGATACCCGCAGAATCGAGGGTGAATCGGGTCAAATACCTATTGTAAGGGAATTCGTTGACGCTTTCCTGGATGAAATTCGGATTGCCACCGATAGAGAGATAGAGTTTGTTATCGATTTGGCACCGTGGACATCACCGGTATCCAAAGCGCCGTATCGTATAGCTCCTGTGAAAATGAAGGAACTGATGGTTCAACTACAAGAGTTGTTAGATAAGGGATACATTCGACCAAGCGTATCACCATGGGGAGCACCACCTTATTCAGTAAAGAAGAAGGATGGGTCATTAAGACTTTATATCGACTACCGAGAGTTAAACAAGGTCACCATTAAGAATAAATACCCATTGCCCAGATCGACGATTTGTTTGATCAACAAGGGGGCAAAATACTTTTCAAAAATTGACTTGAGGATCTGGTTATCACCAACCGAAGGTGAGACATGAGGATGTTCCAAAGACGGCATTCGTAACTCCGGTATGGACACTTTTAGTTTCGTAATGTCTTTTGGGTTAACTAATGCACCAAAGACATTCATGGATTTGATGAACAGAGTGTTTAAGCGAAGATTTGGATAAGTTTGTTGTCGTGTTCATCGACGGCGACATTCGGTATATTCCGAGACAGAGAGGAAGATCACGTTGAACATCTAAGGAAAGTGTTGGAGACGTTAAGGTGGGAGAAGTTGTATGCAAAGTTCTCCAAGTGTGAATTTTGGTTGCGGAGAGTGCAATTTTTGGGTCACGTTATCGACAAAGATGGTGTTTTGAGAGATCCAAAGAAAGTAGAAGCAGCTTATCAATCGGGAACAACCAAAAAGACACCGATGTAAATTAGGAGTTTCTTGGGATTAGCAGGATACTATCAAGATTCATCCAAGATTTTTCAAAGGTAGCATCGCCATTGACCAACCTTACTAGAAAGGCAAAGAAGTTAGTTTGACGGAAAAATGTGAACAGAGTTTCATGGAATTGAAGAAGAGGCTCAGTCAAGCACCTGTGTTGGCTTTACCGGACAACACGGGAGGATTTGTAGTGTATAGTGATGCGTCACACAAGGGTCTTGGCTGTGTACTGATGCAGCATGGCAAGGTCATTGCGTACGCTTCACGTCAGCTAAAGGACTATGAGAAGGGTTATCCGACTCATGACCTGGAGTTAGCAGCAGTAGTTTTTGCCTTGAAAATTTGGAGGCACTATTTGTATGGAGAGAAGTGTGAGATATATACGGATCATAAGAGTCTAAAGTATATCTTCACCCAGAAGGAGCTAAATATGAGGCAGCGCCGATGGCTAGAATTGATCAAGGATTATGATTGTGAGATTTTGTACCATCCAGGCAAAGCAAATGTAGTGGCTGATGCCCTGAGTAGAAAAGGCAGAGAGAAGTTATTGAAGTTAACCATTCAAGAGGAATTGGTAAAGGATTTTGAACGACTTGACTTAGAGTTTAAGTACCCGACGGAGGTCAATGAGAAATTATTTACTGTGGCAGCGAGCCCTACTTTATTAGATAAGGTTAAAGAGGCTCAAGAGAAGGACGAAGATTGCGACAGCATCAAGAAGCGGTTAGCTGAAGCCTTTCAAGGGGATAAGATTGGCTTTTTTGAAAAATTTCACTACCAAGCCAGGTTCGTTCTCTCATTCAGGGGATGAATTGAAATACAAGATTGATGGCACCGGACTGCTAAGATTTGAAGGACGAATTTGGGTACCGTTAATACCAGAACTAAGAGAAGAGATTCTGCAAGAAGCACATAATACGAGGTACTCGATACACCGAGAAGCACAAAATGTATCAAGACTTACGCCAACACTTTTGGTGGCCAAACATGAAGAGAGATGTTGCAGAATGTGTCAGTAAATGTCTAACTTGTCAGAGAGTCAAGGCAGAACATCAACGACCGAGTGGACTATTACAGCCTTTAGAGATTCCAGAGTGGAAATGGGCTGTCTGCACTTTACCATCTGTGGCATTTCCAAGCCCTTTAGGAATCCACTGGAAGTTTGCTATAGGACATTTGAGGGGAGAATGCCCAAACACAAGGCATTTGGGGCAGTTGGGTGGTTTACTTTGGTATTCCACTTCAACCGAAGTAAAGGAATACTCAGAAGCATCACCTTGTTTAGTGGCTACCCGAATAGAAGGAGGAAATGAGGAAGAAGCTTTGACTTCAATGCAAACTCTAGCAAAATTCAGGAAATCGTTCTTAGTGGTCATATCATCTCAGAATGAGAGGTTTCCCAATGGCACTAGCAATATAGCTAATTCCTTCATCCCACCAATAGGAGAGAGGATATTGTGGAGTTTGACCCAAATTGGAAAGGAGCGCATTCCGCTTTAGAGAACTCTACTCCTTCTTTCCATTTTTGAAGGACCATGATTTTAGAGGTGAAGTACCAAGGACCAGACGCTAGCACATTGTCACATTCCGAAGTAGATGCAAATTTGAAAAGGAAATATCCTTTGTTATGAAGGAATACATCAGTAAGCCCAAGATGACCCCAAAGTCTTCTAGCAATAGGCTCAACAACTTTAAAGGGAAGGGAGGAATGAAGGAAGTATCCCACAATGCTGGAAGCCCATCTTTGATTTCCTCTAAGTAACATATCGTCTGGAGGTATGACTGACAGGACCCCTTCGTCAGAAGTAGGAGGGTGGTACGATAGGAGCCTAGAAGTTCGGACATTGGATTTGCCTACAACATCACACCACGATTTAGTGGTACCTTTCTCTAGCTAGTAGTCGGTATTTCCCCTTCTTCGAGGGAGGAGGTGAGACCTTTTGAAAAAGCTGACTCTAAAAGTCCAGGTTTGACAAGACATGAGTTGGTGGGAGACCGGACCAGATCCGCCGGTTTAGAGCCTAAACTCACCTCAGTCGCCAGAGGAACCTTAGGGGCTGATCCTCCCGGCTTAGAATCTTCTCCAACACATATTACCTGACGAAGGGCACCAATGTCAGAGTAACCCAAGGGGATATCTGGTGTAGGATTAGACATAGATATTAGGTCTGCATTTGAAAAGTTAACCCTCTTGCCTTCCGACAAGAAATGTTGAACATCATTAGTAGTGATCCCATGGGCTGATAGAAAGGACATCAAGTGCATGTTTTTCTTTCTTTCAAACAAGGCTTCCTCCCTGTCTTTATGAGAGAAATGATGAGCAGCCGAGAAAATTTCTTTGGCATTGTCCCCCAAAGCAAAACCGATATCCAGAACAGGATTCAGCTCATTTGTAGCAGAGTCCTCAGAGCTAATATTGGTTCCCATATCACCCATAATGGGATCCGACTCCCCCATATCCTCTACACCAAGATGAGGAGGTAGGGGTTCAGAAGAGTTCAGAAGGGAGACTCCAAACTCGGCAAACAGATCTTTGGATGGACTACTCTCTGAGTTCCCAGCAGAGAGGTGGTTGTGGCTAACCATAGCATAAAAAACACAGGAGAGAAGGGAAGAAGAAGTGATCAAGGGACCACTGAGATCCAGAGTAAGGACCAAAATAGTGGACAAAGAGAAAGGAAGGGACTGAAGAAGGGTGGATGATCGGTGCACGGAGAGAGGGGGGGAGATAAGCCGGGAAAGGTTGGTGGAGGTCGGACAAGTTAGGTGAGACCTAGGGGCGGGGGAAATTTGAAATTAGAGAGAAGGCAGAGAAACCAACCTAGAGAGAGAAACATGACTAGCTATGAGTTTGATGATGCTTGTTTGATGAAGATAAGTTGAGATATTTTCCACATCTCTGATGGGGATGACGTTCTGAAATTACCAGACCCTTCTGATGTATTTGTTGGTAGTTTGCAACAGTGCCTATCATGCTGATCGCCAAACTTTTTCTGTTCGCACTCGAACGGTGGTATACGAAGCTTTCATCGCTGAACTGTCTTGATGTTGAGCTGGATGCCAATGGTTTAGAATACCAGATCTTCTGATAGCTTCGCTGAAGTAATATTCTATGGATTACTTCACTAGACTTCGCTTGATGTTCCGCTAGACTGATGACAACCACCAGATGTCTCACCCTTTTTGAGGTGATTTGGAGTTTCCTTTCGCTGTTGGGTGCTTTTGCCCCATTTTCTTGAGTATTTGATTCGCAAGCTGGATGAACTGATGACTTGAATGCCGCTGAAATCCCTGGAGGGTGCAACTCATTCTTTTGCTGCCCAGATTTGAACTTCAGTGTAGAGGCCTCATCTGATGAGGACTTGACGCAAGTTAACATGTTTGATGGTGTAGATTTCCTTCGTTGGACCTTTTCGTCATGGGCCTTCGCCCTTTGAGTTAAGAACTTTTGAGAATTTTCCCTTCTTTCGTAGGGGGCGCGCTTATGTCGCCATGATTTCTTTCGAGAATTCTCCTTTCGATGAGAGGTTTTATCTCGCTTTTAATTTCTTCCCTTCACGGAATAAGAAAATGCCCCAATCCTTTAGCATGTTTTTTTTGGGATTCATATGAGGAACTCTCTTTGTTGATAAAATCGCGAGTGAAAAATATCCAATCGCCATTGAGATGATGATGGACCATGGTGATGGCGCCGATCGGTTCATTTTCCACTTTAGGATTGTTGATAAATGCCCCAATGTTGACTTATCGCCGCTTTAGATTGCCCCAATCTTGTTGTAAGGGACCCAATATCCGGTTAAATCGCCAATTTTGAAATTGCCCACCTCGCTTGTTGTGCAGGATAGTTGCTTTGACAGATGAGCCGATAAGACGCCGAGAGATCGCAAGAGGCTTTTACTTCAGTACCATCTGGTGAACAGGTAGTGGATGTGGGTTTTGATGTTGACAACTCTTTTTGGTAGAGATGTCGCTTTGTTAGAGAGATGATGCTCTAACTCATAGAGATACCGTTGTTGTTGAGCGAGATAACGCTATATCTCCTTCTTTCGAGAGGGATGCCATGTTGGACTTGATAGCCCGCATATACACTAACTCGTAGATGAGCTTGTATTTCCCTGCACAGACTAGCTTAGCCATTTTGTCATGTACAGTACACATTGTATATATCAAACATCATTATATATGGCAGGGAAATATATGTTGATTCACTTCCCTTTTAGTTGTGCCTTGCTACTTGCTTGATATTCGCTTATTTCTCCAGGACTTTGTGATCTGGATGTATTCTGAACTCCCCCTTGATGGATGGACAATGAGATGTCTCAGGATTTTCAGAGTGGATCGTTGATCTGTGTGTATTCCCTACCATCTTTGGTGTCTTGGGACTGATTTCTGTATGTGGTTATGGATAGGAATGTGTTTGTTTTTGTTTTTCCTGTGGTGAGATCGGATCAGATAACATGGTCGCCACGTACTCCCGTGTATTGGGGAGATAAGGTCGACGTAGTTCACCCTAGGTATAGGGCAGATTGCAGATGAAAAGTTCTAATCCCATGTACAAGATAAATTGAAGGTGTGAAAGGTTTAATCCCTGGTGGGATAATCGAAGTTGTAAGAAATTAAGTGAAACCAGGCTGCTGGTTTGAAAAGTGTGTTTTTCCCTGAGGGGCAGATGGGTAAAAAGGAAACGTTGTATGTAGTGGGTGTTAAAGAACCTGAAATGACTGGTGATCTGATGATCCAAAACCAAGATGTTTGTTTGATGGTAACCTCAGACATAGTACCATTTCACGGTGTCTGAATTGATGAGTTACGGAAATTCATCGTCGTCCATTTCCTATAATCTGCAAGCGCCTCCTGTCAATACCTCCTTGACAATAAACGGGCGTTCCCAGTTTGGAGCGAATTTTCCTTTAGACTGAGCTTGGTTGTCAATGATCTTCTTCAAAACCAAGTCGTGTTGTTTGAACTGTCGTAGTCAGACTTCTCTGTTGTAGGATCTTTTTTACAAGTAGAGGGTCGCTCATGTCTGGGCCACATACTACCCCATGGATTTCATCCATGAGCCTTTAAGCTTGGTCCTCGTCCAGACATCTGAGGAGACCTCATCTTGCATCTCTTTTGTAGAGTGCATCTCCGCTCAGGTAGAATTTCATAGCAAGTCGATGGATCCGCCTTTTCTTAGTCGGGCTCGCCTCAGCGGGTGTAGATCTGTCTTGTGAGTGTTCATAGACATGCTGATATCAAGGATGCTGGATGGGAGGTAGCTCATCCGATACTTCCCCAATGTAATTCACATAGGCTGGAGCCTTTTGTTGGGCAAATGTGAGGGTTGGCATGTCTTCTTTGTCATGTATGTTGATCAAGGAGGTCAAGGTTGCTAACGTTTTCGCAAAATCATTCCTATTCTGTGGAATGTGGAGGAAGGATATTTCTTCGAACTCCGGCCATCTCAGAACTCTCTGATGGTAAGGCAAAGAATCGTAGAGAACTCCGTTGAAGAGATTTTTCTTTTTCTTTTTTTTTTCTTCTTTTTTTTTTCTTCTTTTTATTCTCTTTTTTTCTTTTTTCTTTTTTCTTTTTCTTTTTCTTTCTTTTTTTTATGCATTAGATCGTGGAAAAGAGCCATATGACTCACTGATAGGTAGCTCCGGCATTGATGAGGCCGAATGACAATCGTCTGTAGCAAAAGGTTCCCCAAGGAGTGATGAATGCAGCAACCATGATTTGATGGTACCCCGCAAAGCAATTCACAAAGGAGTATATGTCATACTGAGTCGTATTGTCATAGAGTATGTGGATGAATTGGACGGGAAAGCTATCTTTGAGACAAGCTTTGTTCAGATCATTGTAATCCACGCAAACTCGCACCTCCCTTCCCGATTTGGGCACGGGGACTATGTTGGATAGCCATTCAGGGCATGTTGACACCATGATGATGCCGGCTTGAAATTGTTTCACAATTTCTTCTTTAACTTGTAACATCCACTCATGTTTTAATCGCATGAGCTTCTGCCTGACTGGCTTGAATCCCCCTTTGATGGGAAGGCGATGAATGACAATGTCCGTGGATAAACCGACCATGTCTTCGTGAGACCATGCAAACACATCCTAGAATAGGGTTAATAGAGTAACCATGTCATTCCTTTGGTTTGGAGTGAGGTCCGTACCAATCTAGATTTGTTTGGGGTTTTCTAAGGTTCCGAGGTTTAAAAGAGGTGGTTTGATCAAGATTTGGCTTGGGTTTGTCTTTGACCCATTCTTTGATCTCCTGAGGTATCTCATAGTCCTCTTGTATTTCCATCAAGTCTGAGTCCAACTTTACATCAAAGTTACAGTCCTTGTGGAGAATAGGCACCTCATCGCAAGTCTAGGCACATCTAACTTTAGAGTCCTGAACCAAAATGCTCTCACCTAATATATGAAACTGTTCAATCACACAAAGTGTTAGCATGTAATGACAAAAGTAATCGCTAATATCAGATGTAAAAAAAAAGCAGATATTGTTATTCACAGGCGTAATGAGTTTCGCGCCCGTTTACCCCTATCGACCAATGCAAGGAGTACTTGCTCCAATTATTGAGGGCAAAGTCCTCGTGGATTGTAGTGATGGAGGGCCATCATCGCCCTCCTCCTTCCCCAATGATGACCATTACGTCTGGGCAATCATCATCCGGGGTGTATCTGCTTGTGTGTTCATTATAGACAATGATGCGTCGCTCGACATCATTCTCGACGATGTCTTGTTTAATTCTTCGTTCATCTTCTTCCACTCTGGGGTCTGGAACAAAGTCTTCTTTCTCCCTTATCGGTATCGGATTGGGAAATAACATAGCCATTACGCTGGCTGGCACCTTTACAGAAGGTTGTGCGGACTCAGGAGTTGTAGGTGGAGACAATCGCTGTGTTGCTGAAGGAATCTGTCTGTGGTTATGAGGATTCATGCGACTGGAACTAGCAGTATCCGTCCCTTGGGTTCCTTCTTGTGCAGAGGATTCAACATGTACGGGTATCCTTGTACACTGAGTAGATTGGTGTAGTTCTTTAAGCATAATAGCCAAATCTGTGATTTGATAGCTTAATCTTTCGAACTCCTCGCGAGAGACATGAGTAGGATCAGGCTGGGCATTTTTATCCATGTCTGACTGTGGGCTTAATTCCCTTTTGGAATTTAAACGGATAACGGGACCGATTGCTTCCCTGCGAAAGACTTACATAGTTTAGTCTTTAGGGAATGCGTGTATAATAACATGTTATGTGATGTGTCCATTTTAGGAAGTTTATCCTGCAAAACGGATGTCAGCTGTTTGTAGCATGTCAATTTATATGTGTACATATTTCTTCATATTTCTCATTACATGCAGATAGATATGGAATGAAATTACAAGTAATTATGTTTACAAGTAATTAAAATGAGTAAGCATGAGGAGACTTTCCTCCGTTTTGGGTTTATCAGATGCTGACCTATCTTAGGTTACTCTCACGGCTTTTTGGCATGAAGGTTCCCAAATCATCGCAATTTACTCAACGGGAATTAATTCGGTCTTTCAACCGAGCGAATTTGGGTGGTGTTTTTCCGAGCCTCGGGGAATTAGTCTTCCCACGAGTCCAGTAATCAAACACCGACGGGATAGCCTCCTGGTGGAGGGACCACACAACATACATTCACATACATCGCGTCTCACCGTATGGAAATGATGACATATGCAAAGCACTAATATCACAAGCAGATATGGTGCGAAGCACTACGTGTAATAAGTAAATGCATTCGTACACATTCATCATAAATGTAAATGCAACATCCACACACAAGCAGATAACAGTTTTGAAAAGATTTTTATTAACGGCTTAAGTCCTCTTACTGGTGTCCCCAGCAGAGTCACCACCTGTCGACGTCGGGATTTTTATTTGTCCCTTTTCGTTACTTGTTCTTTGGTGTTCTCATGTTAGGTGAGATTTGTTTGAAAAAAACAAGTGAAAAAGGTCCGACATGTATCATGTCGACAATTGGACTGTGAGAGTCGCCAGTTGGTTTTTTAAATGGTTGTACCAACACAACCGAGAAAAGGTTTGCACATTGACCCAGTGATGTGACACTGCTAAACGGGTTGGTGAAACCGAGATTCATTAGGGTCCGGGACTTGATTATGCGAAGGGAAGGTGTTAGGCACCCCGACATCCGTGTTACCACGGTAACCGCCTCTTTTCAAGAAACTATTATCTGAATGTGTTTGTGGGTGGGTCAATGTGCTATTATTTGGAAGTAGTGCGAGGCCTAGTTCGCACCTATATAAAAAGGGTTTGAATTTTAGGTAAAAATTCAATTTTAGCAAGATATGACAGTGATGTTTTATAAAAGAGGTTTTTCAAACCCTGATGCTCAATAGTAATTGAGACCTTTTACACTTCCATTTTATTAAGTGTTTGGCTTGATTGATTTTATTTCCGAGATGCAAAGCATATATAAGAAAATAATGTACATAATAATGCCGATTTCCTCGTGGGTATGAAAACCATCTCGAGGAAAATCGAATAATCGCAGAATAATTTACAAGTCGCTATAAATGACAATGTCCATCACGAGAACCGAATCTAGATCTAATAGGCTGAATCTGTGATCACATGATTCCTAGGCGCACATGATACCACAATTTGTAGGAAAACAATGAAGCGTATATATATATAAAAGTCAGAATATATATATATATATATATATATATATATATATATATATATAATCACCAACCACGAAGCACCTCAATGGGGGATCATAAAATATAAATAAAGTTGTAAAAGCTATCAACCGCCACGGAGGAAACTCCAGGCGGGACGAAAACGAAATAAAGTCAGTAAAAAGTATCAACCGCCACTTGAGGAAACTCCAAAGTGGGATGAAACGTAAATAAAGTCAGTAAAGCTATCAACCACCACGGAGGAAACTCCAGGCGGGACAAAATGTAAATAAAGCTGTAAAAGCGGTCAACTGCCACGAAGTAAACTCAAGCTAGACGAAAACGTAAAGAAAGTCAGAAAAGCGATCAACCACCACGTAAGTGAACTCCGTGTGGGACGAATATATATATATATATATATATATATATATATATATATATATATATATATATATATATATGTATATCAAAAGCTGAAAATAAAACCACGGATCGAAGTTTGGGCAAACGTGACGCAACACGACTCTCAACGTGAAAAAGGTGTGTACAGAGATGAAGAGAAAGGCTTTAAAGTGTGTGAGAAGGCTTACACATTGGGCTGCCAAAAAGGGCTTCTATATCTTTAAAGTGGATGAAACTTAGCTCCCATGAATAAAAAGTAGCTATATGTGAGCTCACAAGTGTATAAAATGGGAAAGCACTCAGTATATTGCAAGTACGGAGCAAATTTGACAGGGCTTCCTCGCTCTTTCTCTTCCAAATATGGCCACCCCAAGCCCTCTATTTATAAACAAAAATTGCATGTAAATAGTTAAGTACATAAACATGACAATGATATAAAAAACATGTAATGCTAAACATACATTTCATTTGTTCAAGTGATTATGTCTGATTCAGAATCATCTTGTATACGTGTTGCAAATTCATAACCATCATCTGCTTCAGATTTAGTGTTAGATTCAGTTAATAACTCTTCCTCCTCAGTATCAATGTCATCTGACACAAGTATTGACTCAGGATCTAATTCATGTGGTTCATCTCCACCATCTAACTGGATTACTTCATTGTCGTCCTCCACATTTATTATAGTTTGACTATGAAGCATCTGCTCTTGGTAAATCTCCCCATCAACTACTTCTACACGACTACGCATGGGAGTATGAATTACAACTTTCCAATCTGTAGGTGGTCTATCCCTTTTCCTAACAGGACTAGGAGTATAGTATACTTGTACTGTTTGAGTTGGTAAAACAAACGATTCGTTGGAGTACGCAAACCTATGGAGGTCAATATCGACGATTCTATGTCTGTCAACACGTATCCCTTTTTCTGAATCAAACCAACGGCACTTGAACAAGTGAATATGACCCCCGTACGTGCCCTTGTACAACAACTCTACGATTTCCTCCAACTCCCCATAAAAGGCACGACCAAGCTCATTCTAACAATCTCCTTGGACACCCACTCCAGAGTTCGTTGTTCTTTTACCAAGCCCATATGCCTTTGTATGAAATTCACAACCATTTATTTTGTAACCATTGCGGCTGACTCGGTCCCTGTCTGGTCCCATAGCTAGGACTTGTATGTTAGCCAGAATCGTTGATCCCTCAGTCAAAGCTTACAAAAACTCCATCTTATTAAATGAAGTCATAGTTAATATGGAGTATATATATATATATATATATATATATATATATATATATATATATATATATATATATATATATATTATGCTTAAGGCGGCTTCCTAAAAGATGCTTCTTCTAACCTAGTTATGAGATTCGCCAAACCCATTGATTATGTTTGTGGCATCAATCTTACCAAATGGGATAATCGACAATCTCATCACACGATCTCGCATCTCCATTCCCGGCAATCGCGGTGTAGGCATAGCATTGTCTACTTTCCCTTTTCCTGAAGTGTTATCTATTTCTTCGAAACGGGTGATCTACTGACAAGAACTGACGATGACAGTCAAACCAACAAGGCTTTCGACCTTTTGATAGATTAAACGACTTTGTATGCTCCATACAATACGGACAAGCCAACTTCCCGTGAGTACTCCATCAGCTAACATACCATAAGTTGGGAAGTCACTTATAGTCCACATAACCGCTGCCCTAAGGTTGAAATTTGTTTTTGTTACAACATCCCAAGTATGTACTCCATCCTCCCATAATACCTTCAACTCGTCTATAAGAGGTCTCAAGTAAACATCTAAGTTCTTTCCAGGACACTTAGAACCAGAAACCACGAGTGAAAGAAACAAGTATGGCTGTTTCATACACATCCAAGGAGACAAGTTGTACGGAGTAACAATCACAGGCCAACATGAGTACGGAACAGCTGAGTGGCCAAACGGATTGAAACCATCGGTGGACAATCCAAGCCTCACATTTCTAGGTTCCAATACAAACCCAGGATGTGCTAAGTTGAAATCTTTCCAAGCCCCGCCCATCTCATGGATGATTTAGTTCTCCATCTTTAGTCGAGATTTTCGCATGCCAACTCATATGTTCAAATTGTTCTTGAAGACATGTACAATCTTTTTTAGGCTGATGTGTTATTGGAAAATACCTTAGAATCTTAAACGGTATACTTGATTTTTTTTGTAGTCACACCCTCTTTATTAGGCCTAAACCGATCATGACTGCAAAACGTGCACCTTGTCATCTGTTCATTTTCCTTATAAAATAACATGCAATCGTTGGGACATGCATCGATCTTTTGGTATCCAAGACCCAACTTCTTCACCATTTTCTTACAAAAGTAATAGTTACCAAGTAATTTCTCACCGTCATGAAACATACTCTTAATGGCCTTCAAGAGCGACTCAAAACACTCATGGCTCGTGTTGTGATCAGCCTTAATGTTAAATAATGTCGCCACTGCAGACAATGTAGTGTGTTTGGTGCAACCATGCCACAATGGCTCGCTACCCTCGTCTAACAACTTAAAGAAGTCTTTGGCATCAGAATTCATAGGTTGCTCTCTGCCTTGTTCCCAAACAAAATTTGGCCCTGCAATATCATGAACCATTTCATTCATACGATGAGTACTACTGCCCGAATTGTGTACTTCTGTGATGCCACCATCTCTTCTCTGCCCATGTGCCCACCAACATTCTTCGTAATTTCTCATGAACCCAAAAACAAGTAAATGATAGTTTACCACGTCTCTGTCCATATAATTTACATTCTTACACTTCAAACATGGACATCGTATCTGCGATTGACCATTCATACATTCCGGGTCACTATACGCATTCAGTTGTAGCACCTATCTGGGCACTTGACTTTCATCGTGCCATCCAACTACGGTCTGAATAGAGGTCCATGATTCTATGGTACCTACATCATTTAACAGCACCAATTGGATATTAGACTCCAATGTTAGTGGTTTGACATTTATTAATGTAAGTGCAACTAATTCAATTCGATATCATTTCTTCTTCTTTAAAAGTATATATCATTGGTCCTTGGGCTCACAATTATATAGACCAACTCACCCCTAGCGTGTGACCTAGGAATAACCCAAATACAGTTACATTATAAATCAACAAGCCCTGGTTTCTTTAGAACTGCCAGTTGTGCTTGCTACTTTTTGCTTCCTCAAAAAAATGTAAGAAAAATAAATCATCAAAGAACAAACACATTGAATAACCAGCAAAGTGAGCCACATAACTCATCCCCTCATTAAAAAGTAGCTCAACAAATTAAAGAGTCATTATCAAAATAAATGCATAAGCATAAATTTTGTCAATCCCAATTATCCTCCTACCCTACCCAACAAGATTTGGACCACAAAGATATCTCTGAAGAGGTATGAAATCTATAATAATTCCAAAATAGAAACTTCCCCAACCCCAGTCATCAAATGAAACACGTTAGTTAAGCACCCCCTTGCAATGGAATACCCGCGCGTGTAAGCCAAGTGCCAAACACAAATACCAACTCATGAAAAACTGGAAATACCCCAACTGAGATTTCAGCCTCAACAGTTGTAAACATCCTGGGTACTCTTAGCTAGCAGTTGTCACTTAAGAAACAGTTGTGTGGATCAAACATACATCACTTTATATTCTACAAGGTTGAGTTTCCAACAAAAATATAAGCCACTTATACACAATTAGGATATCAAATCAGTATATGCAAAGGGAAAGCAAACTATAAAAAAATCAAAATTACCAATTCAAACAAACTCAAGGCAAAGAAGCCTAACCTCTAATGAAGGAAAAAAGGTTGGCTCCACCTTGTGTTCAAAGCTTATATATGTATCCCTCTATAAAAGTCTAAAAATTCATACATATATTCTAAACAAGATAACGAAACATCTTACTCAATGACAATGAATTGGCCCATATTCATCAAAAACAGTGGAAAAATAATCAAGAGAAGCAGTAGCATAGGAATATTCAATAAACAATAATAATAACATTTGAGACTAACCCATTATACAAAAAATATTAACATTGGAGACTAACCCATTATACTAACATTGGAGACTAATACATTCAATCAAACATTTGAACCACATAAATTAACAAAAAATCGCATTCAATCGAAACCCACAAGCTACAATAGCCGAAAAGATGAAGAAAAACCCAAATATTCAAACATAACATAATACACACACACACACACACACACACACACACACACATATATATATATATATATATCAAATATTTGTTATAGAATTTGGTACCTAACACCAATTGAAGGAGTAAGCACCAACCCAATCGCGCGACAGCAACCACCAGTCCCTTCTCCCTCCTTTCCCCCTTCTTCGTCTTCTCCCTTTTCGGTCTCCCTTTTTTTTCCTTTATGATTCGACATCATCGAGAGCGAAAGACCGATAGATTAAAAAGATCGGCCAAGCATCAAATAATCGTGCATCGGTCGCTAATTTTTAATGATGTGGAAGTATCAGCGACCGAATGCGGTCGCTGATGGTGAGTAGTCGCAAACAAGTAATGCGCCAACATTTCCTGCCAATTTTTTTGGAGGTAAAATTGAATCAGCGACCACTTAGCGACCGGGTTCGGTCGCTAATATAATCTAGCGACCATATTCACGTTCGGTCGCTAATATCGGTCGCTAAAAATCATATCTGCGACTGTAAGTGCGGTCGCTGATATTTTTGGTCGTTGTTAGAGTATTTTCTTGTAGTGTAGCATGTTTGAATGTTATGCATAACGTAAGGTACTTAGGCTGATCACCTGTTGTACTCATTTTATTAAATTTTCAGTATAATACTGTTAATTCTAGTAGAAGTTCATAGTCCTTAGTGACTGATCGATATTGATTATTCTTGAACCTTGACATGATGTATCTTTGAATCTTGTTGATATCTTTCAGTCAATAGCGACCTTTATTGAGAATTGTTGATAGTTCCTGAATTATTATTCATGTCATAACCTTGAGATTTGAACTTTATAAGTGTTCACCCTTATTGCGTTATTACTTGCTGGGCAAATGTGTTGCTCATCCATTATTTCCTTAAAACTTTCAGGGGTTAAATGCTTTCTAGGTCACTGCACTATATGTCGACTTACAAATGAGTCACTGAATTTTTTTGCTTACAGTCAACTCACTGAACTTTTGTTTACTAACAAAATGTTTGTAATTCCGTTAAGTCTGTTGACTTTTAACGGAATTTGACACATAAGCAGCTGAGTTAGAAAAAAAGAAGCTTATGTGTCAATAATTATCCCACGTGGCCTTGATTATATGGATCTAAAAGGGAAAATTTATACCAAATGAATTTTTATTTGATTCTTTACAAATAGTAATATAAATTAGAAAAGTTTGCCAAAAAATAAGAAAATAAATAAAAATTATATTTAAATATTTTTTTAATTAATATCAAATGAGTGCTTTTTTAATTATTTATAAATATAATAATATAAATTAGAAAAGTTGGCCAAAAAACAAGAAAATAAATAAAAGTATATTTAATTATTTTATAATTAATATCAAATGAATTTTTATTTAATTATTTACAAATATAATAATATAAATTAGAAATAATATATTTAATATATTGTATTGTATCTTAATTTTTGGGTAAGTCTTGAATTACTAATTAATTATAATATTAAAGAAGAATTTGGTGTGGATGATTTATGTTTTTTCAGTTTGTTTTTTATTTTTATTTTTATTTTTGTTTTTTATTTTTATTTTTGTTATATCTCTTTCCTCTTATTCGAAGAAGCATTAACATCCTCCCTCGAAACCCCATCTCTACTCCTCCCTTAACTTATACGATTTCTCACGCCTGCCTCGATCGTTTTCTTTGTCTCTACTTCCCTCCCTCTCATCTCTCGATCTGTGTCTATCTTCAATAAGCTTATTGTGTTTCGAACGGTGGTGATGCTCATAGGTGGCGACGGAGTCTCTGGATTTGTCTTTTCTGCTCCCGTGCTTGTGGTCTCGATCTCTGTGATCTTTGATTGAATCTCTGTGGTCTCGCTCTTTTAGGAAGGAGGGAGGAAGGAAGGAGGTATAACAAAAAGAAAAATAAAAAACAAACTGGAAAAACATAAATCACCCATTCCAAATTCTTCTTTAATATTTTAATTAATTAGTAATTCAAGACTTACCCAAAAAGTAAGATACAATACAATATATTAAATATATTATTTCTTATTTATATTATTATATTTGTAAAGAATTAAATAAATATTCATTTGATATTAATTACAAAATAATAATAAAAATTATTTTCTTGTATTTTTGGCTAATTTTTCTAATTTATATTATTATATTTGTAAATAATTAAAAAATCATTTGATATTAATTAAAAAATATTTAAAAATATTTTTTATTTATTTTCTTATTTTTTTGACAAACTTTTCTAATTTATATTATTATTTGTAAAGAATTAATTAAAAATTCATTTGGTATAAAGTTTCCTTTTTAAATCTATATAATCAAGGTCACGTGTGATAATTATTGACACATAATCTTTTTTTCCAACTCAGCTGCTTGTGTGTCAAATTCTGTTAAAAGTCAACAGACTTAACAGAATTGCAAACGTTTTGTTAGTAAACTAAAGTTCAGTGAGTTGACTGTAAGAAAAAAAAAGTACAGTGATCCATTTGTAAGTTGACCTATAGTACAGTGACCTAGAAAGCATTTAAACCAAACTTTCAGTTACGGCAGAACGTGGTGAACCCTCGGGCAAGGACAAGGGTAAAGATAAGGCTTTGGAATAGCTTGGTTTCTTAGTACTAGGAATCTATTATTATTATTATGATTATTATTATTATTATTATTATTATTATTATTATTATTATTATTATTATTATTATTATGTATGCTGTATGTAGACTTATTTATTATGATGTAATAAGTTATGGTTAAATTAAGATGTTATAGTAACGGTTCGAGACCTTGGGACGAGAATAATTATGTTATGATTGTCGATGTCGGGATTTTTATTTGTCCCTTTTCGTTACTTGTTCTTTGGTGTTCTCATGTTAGGTGAGATTTGTTTGAAAAAAACAAGTGAAAAAGGTCTGACATGTATCATGTCGACGATTTGATTGTGAGAGTCGCCAGTTGGTTTTTTAAATGGTTGTACCAACACAACCGAGAAAAGGTTTGCACATTGACCCAGTGATGTGACACTGCTAAACGGATCGGTGAAACCGAGATTCATTAGGGTCCGGGGACTTGATTATGCGAAGGGAAGGTGTTAGGCACCCCTCGACATCCATGTTACCATGGTGACCGCCTCTTTTCAAGAAACTATTATCTGAATGTGTGTGTGTGTGGGTCAATGTGCTATTATTTGGAAATAGTGCGATGCCTCGTTCGCACCTATATACACAGGGTTTGAATTTTACGTAAAAATTCAAAATTAGCAAGATATGGTAGTGATGTTTTATAAAAGAGGTTTTTCAAACCTTAATGCTCAACAGTAATTGAGACCTTTTACACTTCCATTTTATTAAGTGTTCGACTTGATTGATTTTATTTCCGAGATGCGAAGCATCTATAAGAAAATAATGTACATAATAATGCCGATTTCCTCGTGGGTATGAAAACCATCTGAGGAAAATTAGACACCGCAGAATAATTTACATAAGTCGCTTACAATGACAATGTCCATCACGGAACCAAAATCTAGATCCAATAGGTTGAATCAGTGATCACATGATTCCTAAAGCGCACATGTTACCACAATTTGTAGGAAAGCGAAGGCGGTATATATATAAAAGTTGTAATATATATATATATATATATATATATATATATATATATATATGATGATCACCAACCACGAAGCACCTCCATGGGGATCGGAAAATATAAATAAAGTCAGTAAAATCAACCGCCACTTGAGGAAACTCCAGCAGAAGAAACGTAAATAAAGTCAGTAAAAGCTATCAACCACCACAGAGGAAACTCCAGGGTGACAAAACGTAAATAAAGTTGTAAAAGCGATCAATCGCCACGGCAGTAAACTCTGTGCATGGCGAAACGTAAAGAAAGTCAGTAAAAGCGATCAACCACCACGTAAGTGAACTCCAAGTGGGACGAATATATATATATATATATATATATATATATATATATATATAAAGCGAGTAAACGCACCGGATGTAAAATCTGTGCTCATCGAATGTAGTCCTACACACGCCTATATATATATATATATATATATATATAAAGCAAGTAAACGCCTGCATCAAGTTCAGGCTCATCGAACAAAGTTCGACACAGTTCATATATATATATTAGTCCATATATATAAATATATTATATATGTATATACATACTGAAGAAATGAAGAGAAGGCTTTAAAGTGTGTGAGAAGGCTTTAAAGTGTGTGAGAAGGCTTACAGTGGGCTGCCAAAGAAGGCTTTTATATCTTTAAAGTGGATGAAACTCGGCTCCCGCCGGTATAAAAGTAGCTATATGTGAGCTCACAAGTGTATAAAATGGGAAAGCACTCAGTATATTGCAAGTACGGAACAAATTTGACAGGGCTTCCTCGCTCTTTCTCTTCTAAATATGGCCACCCCAAGCCCTCTATTTATAGAGGGGAGCCGCAGTCTCGGCTCAAAGCCAGTGTAGTGTACTGGCATACCCGGTGCCCAGCAAAGGTGGGTCCCGCCGTGTCGGGCACGTGACACTCCTGGACAACGCGATGTTCGCTCGGTCGTTCATAACATTCAATCCGGGAGTCCGATGGAAGCGTACCATACCATTCCAGAAAGCTCTTTCTGAGATCTACACAATGATATATGATTTACCCTTTTTTGATTCTAGGAAGAGGGGTCCATGACCGAAATGGTATTCCCGGGTTTCTGTCAGGTAGTCCGTTGAGCCGTTTTGCGTAGTTTACACTCGAAAGTTAAGATATTGTTCTCGTGGAACTTCTATTGAAGTAATTTGAGTTGAAATGATTTGATTTGATGTGAGTTGAAGTTGAACTGGCAAAATGACCATTTTCCCCTCTCGGGGTTATCTCCGGTTTTCGCGCACTTGTAGCAGTCTTTTCTCAAGGTTATCTCTGACCTGATGTTGACTCTGAGTGTCCTCAGGGTTATCTCTGAGGTTGGCTTGACCTCCTAGGGCTATCTCCAGGCTTTGATCTTGATCCCTCGGGGCTATCTTCGGGGTTGGAAATTTGATGTTGTGATCCTCTAGGGTTATCTCTAGATTGTGAAAAAGATGCTTTTGTCCTCCTGCATAGTTAGTAACAGGAAAACGAAATTTCGAGTGTCTACAGATGCCCCTCTTTATCATGTTCATGCAATGCAATGGAATGGACATGATAAAGATTAGTAGACACTTGAAAATATGACAATGTATTTCTAATGATGCAAATCACAATGTAATGAATGTTTATGATGAATGTTAAAATGTTTTCGCAAATCGCAGTTCGTAAATCGCACATCGTATTTCGCACTTCGCTTTTCGCATTTAGCCAAATCGCACATCGCAACTCGCACATCATATTTCGCATATCACAAAATCGCAATGTAATGAATGTTATGATGAATGTTAAAATGTTTTTGCAAATCGCTTTACCTTTACTGATCATTGCTGATGCCTATGCTGGTGTTGACTCCATTGGTTTGGCATTTAATCGATGATGCTTGTTTTTTTTTTTTGCTAAATTTGTTTGTATATAAAGGACCAAAACAATGGCTAAGGGGTATACCCCAGAATATAGTAGCATCATCTAAGTTGAGTAGATGATGATACGATACATGGAAGAGAACCTAACATAACAAGTTGAACTAACAACCCAATACAGAAATGATTAGAAAATGAGGCCTTGATGAAAAAACAGATATAGCCTCCCACCTTTGTTCACACACTCATACCATGCACATGCATACACGCCCGAAGGCCATAACTTGGACACAACCACCATCTCGCCCGAATCCATGCTCGGTCGAAGCCCAAAACTTGCACCATGCTTGCCCGAAGCCTCATTCTCGCCCGAGCATACCTCATTGTCGCTTTCCCGAAGCCCAAAACTTACACCATACTCGCCCGAATCCTTAAGCTCTCCCGAAGCCTCCTTTGTTCACACACTCATACCATGCCCATACATACACGCCCGAAGGCCATAACTTGGACACAACCACCATCTCGCCCGAATCCATGCTCGGCCGAAGCCCAAAACTTGCACCATGCTTGCCCGAAGCCTCATGCTCGCCCGAGCATACCTCATTGTCGCTTTCCCGAAGCCCAAAACTTACACCATACTCGCCCGAATCCTTAAGCTCGCCCGAAGCCTCCTGCATTATGGATACAAGGGAGAAAACCCAACCTTCCTAGTGAGTTATCAACCAATTACAAAGGTGGTTACAATTTGTGGCTTTGAGGAAGGCTTTGCTAGTAGAAATCCGGGACTTGATAAGATTGATGGTATCCTTTGCAAGGGTCCTAGGAGGAATGATATTACCCTTATGCATCTTTGTATTTCTAGCTTCCCAAACTTTGTAGAAACAAGTGGCAACTGTGAGGTTTAAAATGTTCTTTAACAAATTAGAGCCTTGGTAATTGGTGAGGTAGCTAATGAGAGCATCCCAAGTGAGTGGGATGGAAGTCCAATTACCCAAATCAAGAGCACTTTGAAGGATAATCGAAGAATAGGAACATTCAAAGAACATGTGCTCAAAGGTTTCCATGTGTTGGTTGCATAGGAGACAGCTCCATGTCCTTCCCGTGTAGTGCTTGGTTCGATCATTAGTAGAAATTTTCCTCAGTAGTCCAAGCCACAACATAAACGAGTATCTTGGCACATGGAGGTTGTGCCAAAGGATTGAGCTCCATGGTGTCAATTGGGTTCTAGCCCGAATTGAATCCCATATCTGATTAGCCGTTACTGAATGAATGGCTTTATCATCCCACAATATTATGTCATTCTGTCTTGGAGTGATGGAAGCTTGTAGAATTTGTTTGCCTAAACATGATCACATCGTGGTGATTGCTATTTGGGAGATTCCATGAGAGGTCTGAATAATGTGGCTCACCTTAGCAAATGAAGGAATACTGGGAGTTGGATAATAATGAGGTAGAGGGGTTGATTGGGGCACTTGCTTCAACCAAGGATCATACCAAAGAAAGTCTGATTTCCACGCCCAATAATGTATTTAAGGTGTTGTAAAGCACGGAGTGAGCTTTAGGATTTGTTTCCATGTCCACGAGCAATCATTCCTCTGCGTGTGACTCTACCATATAGACTTGTCTTTTAGGAGAGTGGTTTGTACCCATTTTGCCCGGAGAGACTTAGTATTGTGGTTGATGATTTGGAGGAAGTCTTTATGCAATCAGTAAAAATGTTCCAATCAAGGATATTCTTTATGCCTAAACCCCTTCATTCCTTGGAAAAGTGATTTTCAACCAAGCCACTTTAGCCCCAAACTTACTAAGATTCGGTCCCTTCCACAAAAACACGCCAGGAGGAGTTAATCTCCAAAATCTGACTTTAGGTAGCATGAAATGCTTGCACCAAAGAGGTTGGAAGAAACAAAGAACAGATTTTATCAATGAAGGCGACCAGGTAGGCAAGAACTTTGGATGTCCAGGGAAGAAATACGGGAGGTTGTCCTTTGAATAAGAGGAGCACGATCGGCATGAGAGAGCTTAGAGATAGCGATTGGAACGCCGGAATTTGGAAGGTAGAGAGCCTAATCGAAATCCCATTAATGATAGGATACTATCTTTGGTTGAGGGGTCCAGATTTGAGAGATAGCACCGACTTTTATGAGAATTCGGGATCGATCCGAGAGAAGAAGGATTGGATGCAAGAATTAATAATATTAACTGAAGGTAAACTCGCATGGCGAAAAATCGGGATATCATCCATAAATGGTAGATGAGTAAGTGGCATGCTTTTGCTTTCCAATGATATTCAAACCCATCGGTGGAAGTCTCTTTTTGAGCTTTAGAAAAAGCATTTCCATCACAAGAACAAAAGGAAGGGGATAGGGGATCTCCTTGTGAAGCCCACTTGTCTTGCCAAAGAATCCTGCGAGGTTCCATTCAACTTGATAGAGAACATGGCGGAAGATATACATGCCCCGATCCATCCAATGAAGATTGGGAAAATGAAAAGCTTTAAGTACATCGAGAAGGAACTCCCATCTCACAAAGGTCAAAGGCTTTTCTTAGGTCAATCTTGAGGGCACATCGAGATGGACCAGAGTTCTATTGTAACCTTTGAAGAGATCTTGAGCCAAGAGAATATTATCACTTATACTTGACCTTGTACAAAAGCCGATTGTGCTTGATCAATGATCTTGGGCAAAACCACTTTTAGCCTATTAGAAAGGATTTTTGCTATACATTTATAAATAGTATTACAATAAGAGATTGGGCCGAAAATCAACCATGTCGGTTGGATTTGGACATTTGGGAATCAAGGCCAACGCTTGATGAGAGTTAATTCATTTGGTTAGCCGGCTAGAGGAGAAAAAGTACTGGACAACTTTAGTAAAGGTTTCCCCCACAATGGACCAACAGCTGATAAAAGAAGTTCACGTTGAAACCGTCTGGACCTGGGCTCCTGTTACGGTTCATGGAGTTTATAACCTTGAATATCTCAGAATCAGAAATAGGAGCACTAAGGATCGAAGCTTGAGATGGGTCTACCAATTTAGTTGGGGAGATGCCTAGGTCGGAAAATCCATCATAGGGAGGGCCCGAATCGGAAAAAAAGGCTAGAGTAATAACCCACAGCTACTGCCTCAATTTGTTCCTTGTCATGGACCATAATACCCTCCTTATTAAGGATCGAGAGGATTTTGTTAGAGTTCCACCGTTGCTTCATCATATTTGAGAAGTAGCTTGAGTTAACGGTCACCTAAGGCCATCCATGTAACTCTGGATTTTTGTTGCATTAAGACTTCTTCCCTATCCATAGCTTGCCAAAGTTGTTTGACGCAGCTCTCTTCCTTTGCCAAAAGGTCCAAGTCATAGGGATGGACATGAAAGAGGTTACGGGCCGAGTGGAGGTCTTCCTTCTTTGTCTTTACAAGTGTGGTCGGATTACCCACGTAACTATTGAGGAGAATAAGGCTTTCTTGGTGCATTTCGGTTTCTCGGAGAAAACATAGAAAGGGTTACCAATAATGTGGGTATCCCAAGCCAACCTGACAGCTTCATGAAACCCAACAAGGAGAGACATGTGGTTGAAATATTGAAACTATCTCCGGGGTTTCGTAAACGTAGTCCCAGTGTTTAGTAAAACCAAGGAGTGGTCTCGAGAGCCCACGATGCACGCAAAATACACTGTGAGAGGTCAAACTTAGAGAACCATTCGAGTTTCCCATGGCTCGGTCCAGTTTTTTGTGGACTGGTTGCAAAGGTTGGTTGTTCCACCAAGTAAAGATTGGCCCAGTTGCTCGAATGTCATCCACCCCAATATCCGTGATGCAGTCTTTGAATTCTTCTTTACCAACATCCCAATTAGCATTTGGTTGGTTAGTTTCCTTCAGTCCTTTATAACATTGAAGTCCCCCAATATACACCAACAATCATTTGTGGACAGAGTAACCATTTCATTCCAGAGAGTCCTTCTTTCGATATAAGTATTGAGCCCATACACAAAAGAAACCATGAAGCATTTACTGTTAAAATCTAGCGACTGAACTTTCAGGTTGCATAATTTGAGAGGAAACAAAATGATATCTAATTTCCAAAGGAGAGGATTCCATCCTACCCAAATTCTACCATTATTATGGAAGTCATAATTAAAAGCCCATTCCGGTTCTACACAAATTCACGGAAATTCGGAAGCTTTAGTAGATTTAACTCTAGTCTCAAGTAAACCCATAATTGAAATATTATAGTACGCAATGATTTGCTTAACATAAGCTGTTTAGGCTTTTTATTTAACCTTCTAATATTATAGGAAGCTAACATAATTAAACTAATGGAGGGGGTGTTGCCATTTTTTCCTTGCCTTTTCTCTTCTTGGCGACCTTTGGATTTTCCATACACGAGATTTGTTTATTTTCTAGATCTTTTCCTTCTTTTTCATCTATCGCCTTGATCTTGTTCACAAGAAGAGTATTCATTACAACAGAGAGTCGCATCTGGGCAAGTGATCAGTCATAACTAACCATAGGGGCAAATGTGTTGGAGACAATCGATTCATTGCAGTGAATTAGATATGAGCTAGATTTAGCTCCCTTCCTCTTCAAGTTACCCATTCATTCCCAGTCTTAATCATGACCTTAGAACTGGTACCAACCATAGCTTGCCTATCTGCCTTCATTACCTGTCCACCAACATTAGTCTGCACTTTACCATCTGTGGCATTTCCAAGCCCTTTAGGAATCCACTGGAAGTTTGCTTTAGGACATTTGAGGGGAGAATGCCCAAACACAAGGCATTTGGGGCAGTTGGGTGGTTTACTTTGGTATTCCACTTCAACCGAAGTAAAGGAATACTCAGAAGCATCACCTTGTTTAGTGGCTACCCGAATAGAAGGAGGAAATGAGGAAGAAGCTTTGACTTCAATGCAAACTCTAGCAAAATTCAGGAAATCGTTCTTAGTGGTCATATCATCTGTGAACAGAGGTTTCCCAATGGCACTAGCAATATAGCTAATTCCTTCATCCGACCAATAGGAGAGAGGGATATTGTGGAGTTTGACCCAAATTGGAAAGGAGCTGCATTCCGTTTTAGAGAACTCTACTCCTTCTTTCCATTTTTGAAGGACCATGATTTTAGAGGTGAAGTACCAAGGACCAGACGCTAGCACATTGTCACATTCCGAAGTAGATGCAAATTTGAAAAGGAAATATCCTTTGTTATGAAGGAATACATCAGTAAGCCCAAGATGACCCCAAAGTCTTCTAGCAATAGGCTCAACAACTTTAAAGGGAAGGGAGGAATGAAGGAAGTATCCCACAATCTGGAAGCCCATCTTTGATTTCCTCTAAGTAACATATCGTCTGGAGGTATGGTGACAGGACCCCTTCGTCAGAAGTAGGAGGGTGGTACGATAGGAGCCTAGAAGTTCGGACATTGGATTTGCTTACAACATCATCACACCACGATTTAGTGGTACCTTTACAGCTAGTAGCTGGTATTTCCCCTTCTTCGAGGGAGGAGGTGAGACCTTTTGAAAAAGCTGACTCTAAAAGTCCAGGTTTGACAAGACATGAGTTGGTGGGAGACCGGACCAGATCCGCCGGTTTAGAGCCTAAACTCACCTCGATCATGGGAGGAAACCTTAGGGGTGATCCTCCCGCTTAGAATCTTCTCCAACACATATTACCTGACGAAGGGCACCAATGTCAGAGTAACCCAAGGGGATATCTGGTGTAGGATTAGACATAGATATTAGGTCTGCATTTGAAAAGTTAACCCTCTTGCCTTCCGACAAGAAATGTTGAACATCATTAGTAGTGATCCCATGGGCTGATAGAAAGGACATCAAGTGCATGTTTTTCTTTCTTTCAAACAAGGCTTCCTCCCTGTCTTTATGAGAGAAATGATGAGCGGTAGAAAAAATTTCTTTGGCATTGTCCCCAAAGCAAAACCGATATCCGAGCGAGTTGACTCATTTGTAGCGAGTCCTCGAGCTAATATTGGTTCCCATATCACCCATAATGGGATCCGACTCCCCATATCCTCTACACCAAGATGAGGAGGTAGGGGTTGAGAAAGAGTTCGGAAGGAGACTCCAAACTTCGTGAAATGAGATCTTTGGATGGACTACTCTCTGAGTTCCCGGCAGAGAGGTGGTTGTGGCTAACCATAGCGAAAAAACACAGAGAGAAGGGAAGAAGAAGTGATCAAGGACCCACTTTGAGATCCGAGTAAGGACCAAAATAATGGACAAAGAGAAAGGAAGGGGAAGAAAGAAGGGTGGATGATCGGTGCGGAGGAGGGAGGGATATAAGCGGGGAAAGGTTGGTGGAGGTCGGACAAGTTAGGTGAGACCTAGGGGCGGGAAATTTGAAATTAGAGAGAAGCGGAGAAACCAACCTAGAGAGAAAAACATGACTAGCTATGAGTTTGATGATGCTTGTTTGATGAAGATAAGTTGAGATATTTTCCACATCTCTGATGGGGATGACGTTCTGAAATCACCAGACCCTTCTGATGTATTTGTTGGTAGTTTGCAACAGTGCCTATCATGCTGATCGCCAAACTTTTTCTGTTCGCACTCGAACGGTGGTATACGAAGCTTTCATCGCTGAACTGTCTTGATGTTGAGCTGGATGCCAATGGTTTAGAATACCAGATCTTCTGATACCTTCGCTGAAGTAATATTCTATGGATTACTTCACTAGACTTCGCCGATGTTCCGCTGGGATCGATGACAACCACCAGATGTCTCACCCTTTTTGAGGTGATTTGGAGTTTCCTTTCGCTGTTGGGTGCTTTTGCCCCATTTTCTTGAGTATTTGATTTGCAAGCTGGATGAACTGATGACTTGAATGCCGCTGAAATCCCTGGAGGGTGCAACTCATTCTTTTGCTGCCCAGATTTGAACTTCAGTGTAGAGGCCTCATCTGATGAGGACTTGACGCAGTTAACATGTTTGATGGTGTAGATTTCCTTCGTTGGACCTTTCGTCGTGGGCCTTCTGCTCCTGAGTTAAGAACTTTTTGAGAATTTTCCCCTTCTTTCGTAGGGGCACGCTTATGTCGCCATGATTTCTTTCAGGAATTCTCCCCTTTCGATGAGAGGTTTTATCTCGCCTTTAATTTCTTCCCTTCACGGGAATAAGAAAATGCCCCAATCCTTTAGCATGTTTTTTTCGGGGATTCATATGAGGAACTCTCTTTGTTGATAAAATCGCGAGTGAAAAATATCTGAATCGCCATTGAGATGATGATGGACCATGGTGATGGCGCTGACTGGTTCATTTTCCACTTTAGGATTGTTGATAAATGCCCCAATGTTGACTTATCGCTGCTTTCGAGATTGCCCCAATCTTGTTGTAAGGGACCCAATATCCGGTCGTCGCCAATTTTGAAATTGCCCCAGCCTCGCTTGTTGTCTGGGATAGTTGCTTTGACAGATGAGCTGATAAGACGCCGAGATCGCAAGAGGCTTTTACTTCTGTACCATCTGGTGAACAGGTAGTGGATGTGGGTTTTGATGTTGACAACTCTTTTTGGTAGAGATGTCGCTTTGTTAGAGAGATGATGCTCTAACTCATAGAGATACCGTTGTTGTTGAGCGAGATAACGCTATATCTCCTTCTTTCGAGAGGGATGCCATGTTGGACTTGATAGCCCGTATATATACTAACTCGTAGATGAGCTTGTATTTCCCTGCACAGACTAGCTTAGCCATTTTGTCATGTACAGTACACATTGTATATATCAAACATCATTATATATGGCAGGGAAATATATGTTGATTCACTTCCCTTTTAGTTGTGCCTTGCTACTTGCTTGATATTCGCTTATTTCTCCAGGACTTTGTGATCTGGATGTATTCTGAACTCCCCCTTGATGGATGGACAATGAGATGTCTCAGGATTTTCAGAGTGGATCGTTGATCTGTGTGTATTCCCTACCATCTTTGGTGTCTTGGGACTGATTTCTGTATGTGGTTATGGATAGGAATGTGTTTGTTTTTGTTTTTCCTGTGGTGAGACTGGACCGTATAACATGGCTGCCTACGTACTCCCGTGTATTGGGGAGATAAGGTCGACGTAGTTCGCCCTAGGTATAGGGCAGATTGCAGATGAAAAGTTCTAATCCCATGTACAAGATAAATTGAAGGTGTGAAAGGTTTAATCCCTGGTGGGATAATCGAAGTTGTAAGAAATGAAGTGAAACCAGGCTGCTGGTTTGAAAAGTGTGTTTTTCCTTGAGGGGCAGATGGGTAAAAAGGAAAGGTTTTATGTAGTGGGTGTTAAAGAACCTAAAATGACTGGTGATCTGATGATCCAAAACCAAGATGTTTGTTTGATGGTAACCTCAGACATAGTACCATTTCACGGTGTCTGAATTGATGAGTTACGGAAATTCATCGTCGTCCATTTCCTATAATCTGCAAGCGCCTCCTGTCAATACCTCCTTGACAATAAACGGGCGTTCCCAGTTTGGAGCGAATTTTCCTTTAGACTGAGCTTGGTTGTCAATGATCTTCTTCAAAACCAAGTCGTGTTGTTTGAACTGCCGTAGTCAGACTTCTCTGTTGTAGGATCTTTTTTACAAGTAGAGGGTCGCTCATGTCTGGGCCACATACTACCCCATGGATTTCATCCATGAGCCTTTAAGCTTGGTCCTCGTCCAGACATCTGAGGAGACCTCATCTACATAGTGATATCAAGGATGCTGGATGGGAGGTAGCTCATCCGATACTTCCCCAATGTAATTCACATAGGCTGGAGCCTTTTGTTGGGCAAATGTGAGGGTTGGCATGTCTTCCTTGTCATGTATGGTGATCAAGGAGGCCAAGGTTGCTAACGTATTCGCAAAATCATTCCTATTCCGTGGAATGTGGAGGAAGGATATTTCTTCGAACTCCGAAGCCATCTGTAGAACCTACCGATGGTAAGGCAGCAACTGTAGAACCTGTTGAAGAGATTTTTCTTTTTCTTTTTTTTTCTTCTTTTTTTTTTCTTCTTTTTATTCTCTTTTTTTCTTTTTTCTTTTTTCTTTTTCTTTTTCTTTTTCTTTCTTTTTTTTATGCATTAGATCGTGGAAAAGAGCCATATGACTCACTAATAGGTAGCTCCGGCATTGATGAGGCCTAATGACAATCGTCTGTAGCAAAAGGTTCCCCAAGGAGTGATGAATGCAAAGAACCATGATTTGATGGTACCCATGCAGCAATTCACAAAGGAGTATATGTCATACTGAGTCGTATTGTCATAGAGTATGTGGATGAATTGGACGGAAAAGCTATCTTTGAGACAAGCTTTGTTCAGATAATTGTAATCCACGCAAACTCGCACCTCCCTTCCCGATTTGGGCACGGGGACTATGTCGGATAGCCATTCAGGGTATGTTGACACCATGATGATGCCGGCTTGAAATTATTTCACAATTTCTTCTTTAACTTGTAACATCCACTCATGTTTTAATCGTATGAGCTTCTGCCTGACTGGCTTGAATCCCCCTTTGATGGGAAGGCGATGAATGACAATGTCTGTGGATAAACCGACCATGTCTTCGTGAGACCATGCAAACACATCCTGGAATAGGGTTAATAGAGTAACCATGTCATTCCTTTGGTTTGGAGTGAGGTCCGTACCAATCTAGATTTGTTTGGGGTTTTCTAAGGTTCCGAGGTTTAAAAGAGGTGGTTTGATCAAGATTTGGCTTGGGTTTGTCTTTGACCCATTCTTTGATCTCCTGAGGTATCTCATAGTCCTCTTGTATTTCCATCAAGTCTGAGTCCAACTTTACATCAAAGTTACAGTCCTTGTGGAGAATAGGCACCTCATCAGCAAGTTTAGGCACATCTAACTTTAGAGTCCTGAACCAAAATGCTCTCACCTAATATATGAAACTGTTCAATCACACAAAGTGTTAGCATGTAATGACAAAAGTACCTGCTAATACTGTACAGAAAAAGTAAGCAGATATTGCTATCTATAGGGCAGAATGAGTTTCTGCCCGTTTTACCCCTATCGACCAATGCAAGGAGTACTGCTCCAATTATTGAGGGCAAAGTCCTGGTGGATTGTAGTGATGGAGGGACTGTCATCGTCCTCCTTCTCCCGAATGATGACCATTACGTCTGGGCAATCATCATCTGGGGTGTATCTGTTTGTGTGTTCATTATAGACAATGATGCGTACGCCTGACATCATTCTGACGATGTCTTGTTTAATTCTTCGTTCCTCTTCTTCCACTCTGGGGTCTGGAACAAAGTCTTCTTTCTCCTTTATCGGTATCGGATTGGGAAATAACATAGCCATTACGCTGGCTGGCACCTTTACAGAAGGTTGTGCGGACTCAGGAGTTGTAGGTGGAGACAATCGCTGTGTTGCTAAAGGAATCTGTCTGTGGTTATGTGGATTCATGCGACTGGAACTAGCAGTATCCGTCCCTTGGGTTCCTTCTTGTGCAGAGGATTCAACATGTACGGGTATCCTTGTACACTGAGTAGATTGGTGTAGTTCTTTAAGCAGAATAGCCAAATCTGTGATTTGATAGCTTAATCTTTCGAACTCCTCGCGAGAGACATGAGTAGGATCAGGCTGGGCATTTTTATCCATGTCTGACCTGTGGGCTTAATTCCCTTTTGGAATTTAAACGGGTAACGGGACCGATTGCTTCCCTGCGAAAGACTTACATAGTTTAGTCTTTAGGGAATGCGTGTATAATAACATGTTATGTGATGTGTCCATTTTAGGAAGTTTATCCTGCAAAACGGATGTCAGCTGTTTGTAGCATGTCAATTTATATGTGTACATATTTCTTCATATTTCTCATTACATGCAAATAGATATGGAATGAAATTACAAGTAATTGTGTTTACAAGTAATTAAAATGAGTAAGCATGAGGAGACTTTCCTCCGTTTTGGGTTTATCAGATGCTGACCTATCTTAGGTTACTCTCACGGCTTTTTGGCATGAAGGTTCCCAAATCATCGCAATTTACTCAACGGGGAATTAATTCGGTCTTTCAACTGGAGCGAATTTGGGTGGTGCCTTTCCTGGGCCTCGGGGAATTAGTCTTCCCACGAGTCCAGTAATCAAACACCGACGGGATAGCCTCCTGGTGGAGGGACCACACAACATACATTCACATACATCGCGTCTCACCGTATGGAAATGATGACATATGCAAAGCACTAATATCACAAGCAGATATGGTGCGAAGCACTACGTGTAATAAGTAAATGCATTCGTACACATTCATCATAAATGTAAATGCAACATCCACACACAAGCAGATAACAGTTTTGAAAAGATTTTTATTAACGGCTTAAGTCCTCTTCTTCGGTGTCCCCAAAGAGAGTCACCACCGTCGACGCCGGGATTTTTATTTGTCCTTTTCGTTACTTGTTCTTTGGTGTTCTCATGTTAGGTGAGATTTGTTTGAAAAAAACAAGTGAAAAAGGTCCGACATGTATCATGTCGACAATTGGACTGTGAGAGTCGCCAGTTGGTTTTTTAAATGGTTGTACCAACACAACCGAGAAAAGGTTTGCACATTGATCCAGTGATGTGACACTGCTAAACGGGTTGGTGAAACCGAGATTCATTAGGGTCCGGGACTTGATTATGCGAAGGGAAGGTGTTAGGCACCCCGACATCCGTGTTACCACGGTAACCGCCTCTTTTCAAGAAACTATTATCTGAATGTGTTTGTGGGTGGGTCAATGTGCTATTATTTGGAAGTAGTGCGAGGCCTCGTTCACACCTATATAAAAAGGGTTTGAATTTTAGGTAAAAATTCAATTTTAGCAAGATATGACAGTGATGTTTTATAAAAGAGGTTTTTCAAACCCTGATGCTCAATAGTAATTGAGACCTTTTACACTTCCATTTTATTAAGTGTTTGGCTTGATTGATTTTATTTCCGAGATGCAAAGCATATATAAGAAAATAATGTACATAATAATGCCGATTTCCTCGTGGGTATGAAAACCATCTGAGGAAAATCAGACACCGCAGAATAATTTACAAGCTGCTTACAGCTGACAATGTCCATCACGAGAACCGAATCTAGATCTAATAGGCTGAATCTGTGATCACATGATTCCTAGGCGCACATGATACCACAATTTGTAGGAAAACAGTAAGCAGGTATATATATAAAAGCTATAAATATATATATATATATATATATATATATGATCACCAACCACGAAGCACCTCAATGGGGATCATAAAATATAAATAAAGTTGTAAAAGTATCAACCGCCACTTGGAGGAAACTCCAAAGTGATGAAACGTAAATAAAGTCAGAAAAGCTATCAACCGCCACAGAGGAAACTCCAAAGTGACAAAATGTAAATAAAGTCAAAAGCGGTCAACTCGCCACTAAGTAAACTCCAAATTTAGGACGAAAACGTAAAGAAAGTCAGAAAAGCGATCAACCACCACGAAGTGAACTCTGTGGGGACGAATATATATATATATATATATATATATATATATATATATATATATATATATATATATATATATATATATATATATATATAAAGCAATAAACGCATATAGGATATAAAATCTGTGCTCATCGAATGTAGTCCCATACACATACGCTTATATATATATATATATATATATATATATATATATATAGTAAATAAACGCCTGCATCAAGTTCAGGCTCAATCGAGGCATAACTCGATAATGTTAGTCCATATATATAAATATATTATATATGTATATCAAAACTGAAAATAAAACCACGGATCGAAGTTTGGGCAAACGCACGCAACACGACTCTCAACGTGAAAAAGGGTGTGTACAGAGATGAAGAGAAAGGCTTTAAAGTGTGTGAGAAGGCTTACAGTGGGCTGCCAAAAAAGGCTTCTATATCTTTAAAGTGGATGAAACTTGGCTCCCGCCGGTACAAAAGTAGCTATATGTGAGCTCACAAGTGTATAAAATGGGAAAGCACTCAGTATATTGCAAGTACGGAGCAAATTTGACAGGGCTTCCTCGCTCTTTCTCTTCCAAATATGGCCACCCCAAGCCCTCTATTTATAGAGGGGGAGTCATGTGTACTGCTGCTCAAAGCAGTAGTGTACTCAGAGTACTGCCGAGGTGCCCCGGGCAGTGTGGGTCCCGCCATGTCGATGTACGTACACTCGAACAACGCACTGTTCGCTCGGTCGTTCACAACTTTCAATCCGGGAGTCCGATGGAAGCGTGCCATACCATTCCGGAAAGCTCTTTTCGAGAGCTACACAATGATTTATGATTTGCCCTTTTTGATTCCAGGAAGATGGGTCCATGACTGAAATGGCATTCCCGGGTTTCCGTCAGGTAGCCTGTTGATCCGTTTTGCGTAGTTTGCGCTCGAAAGTTAAGATATTGTTCTCGTGGGACTTCTATTGAAGTAATTTGAGTTGAAATGATTTGATTTGATGTGAGTTGAAGTTGAGCTGGTAAAATGACCATTTTGCCCCTCCCGGGGTTATCTCCGGTTTTCGCGCACTTGTAGCAGTCTTTTCTCAGGGTTATCTCTGAGGTTGACCTGATGTTGACTCTAAGTGTCCTCAGGGTTATCTCTGAGGTTGGCTTGACCTCTTGGGGCTATCTTCAGGCTTTGATCTTGATCCCCCGGGGCTATCTTCGGGGTTGGAAATTTGATGTTATGATCCTCCAAGGTTATCACTGGATTGTGAAAAAGACGCTTTTGTCCTCCTGCATAGTTAGTAACAGGAAAATAAAATTTTGAGTGTCTACAATGATAATATAAATTATTCTATTTTCCATTGTGTGAGATTTTGATTTATTATTAGAGTTAGCACGTGACAAACTAAATTCGAGATATGAGGGTCTAAATTTGGGGGTGTCACAGGTTGGTATCCAAGCATTAGGTTATAAACCTTAAGAGCGAGAATCCTTAGACTATAACCTTAAGAAGAACTTAGAGGATAGAAGGAGATAATACTTATATAAAGTTTTCCTAAAGATTTAGTAGCATTATGAAATATATTTTCATTCCATTCAATGAATTTATGTTTGATTTTGGCGTTCTAATGGAGTTTGTTGGTTGTTGTCTTATGTTTGTGGTTGTAGGATGTCGGACTTGAGAGGACACAGTAGAGATGTGATAACCCTAATTTTTAGAAATTATTAAAATAATAATTTAATAAATAAAATTCTTATTATAGGATGTGTCGGGTTTGAATAAGAATATATATAGGTGTTATATATTTTGAATTTTGTGTTATGGGTGGAAAGAAATCCATAAATGAGATTTTATAGTTGGTTAAACTATTAAGGAAAAATAGAGTTTTAAAACTTGAAGTTTGATCTTTAAATTGTTAAAGAAAGTAGTAATCGATGATGTGAAATTAAAGATGAGATTGATGTTAGACGAGTTAACACTTAAGAAGAATGTGTAAAGTATTTAGGAATTTAGATTCTATTTCTGCTAAAGCAGAACTTGGTTGCATCTGAACTTGAGGTGGCGCAGTTGTGCCACTTCTAAGCTTATGATCAACAAGATTCTACTTGATCTGTATGAAGGTTGTTCTCGACTATGTTTGTGAAATTTAAATTTGAAGACATGCATATTAAGTACTCATATGTGTAATAAAAGTCATAATTTGTGATTAAGTTGTCCATGAATGGATTAAGTTAGCAAAAACATGATTTGAATCAGAGTTAATTAATTAACCCAGAATAAATATTGGTTAATTAAGTGATATTATGGAATATTATATTATAAAGCCTTGTGTGGTAGTGGCATGATAGTAAATGAAAAAGAGTTAATTCACTTACATAAGACGGTGAATTAATATGTGTTTTACATAAGAGGATGAAAGGAATATGTTAATTAAAATGTGATATTTTAAATATATTACATAGTATTGTAATATATAAAAGGGTTAATATCTGCAAGATAAGTGATTAATAAAAGAAGAGAACCAATATAATTATAAATAAATATTGGTTAGAGATTATAAATTAAGTTAATATTTAAGTTATGGCTAACTGAAAATATGTTGAGACAATTTATGGAAGACAAGGAATTGAAGAATTATAGTATAATAATTAGTTTTGTACATACTAATTATTCTAAGGAAATGGTTATCTTAAATAAAGGTGTTATGAGTATACAATTCATAAAGCCTAGTATAGTAGTTCTACATATTATAAGTGTGCAATTATTTAAAGTAAGCTAAATAATTTAGCATTAAGGTAAAGTGTGTCACACAAATTTTATATTAAATGAATATTAAAATAATGTGGAATTGGGGAAAAGTCAAACGTGGCCTAGACCCCTAATATTTTATTATTGTGACTATGAACTTGAATTATATAACTCTAGTAAGTGGGATAACTGAGCCTTGTGTGGTATGAGTATTAAAGTTAAACCAGATTAAAGGTTTAACTGGAATTGTGACGCCCCCAAATCTGGGTATCTCCAACCCGACAGATGGTGCTACACGGTACTACTAACTACACATTCATTTCATTAAAACAATATCAAAATGCACTAGTATTAACTACATTCTTATTACAATCATAATAAATTCATTCCCAGGTTCGGAAACCGAATACATTCTTTAGTGTTCATAAGTATAATACATACAAATATACTAGTCTATAACAGGATAATTAATTATCCATCTTAGCTGCAATCATATAATTCAAGCAAGAAGTGAGCATAACTAGCTCAACAAGTCTAACAAAGGATAATATAAATACCACATCTAGAATTATATGATTATCTTCCATAACTGAACAAATAGCTATGAAGTACTATGAAACATTGACTAGCACTTCTCATTTCATAACAATGATTCCAAAGTATATATAATAGCTTAGGAATTCTGAACCGGTCGAAAGACCATGAACATACTGTTTTCATTTTCATACATGAAAAGGACATCCCAACACTAAGGTCGTACATTTGATATTACTTACGAGCACTTCTAGGTGATCAGCCTATAGTACTCTATGTTGATCAACACTCATCCGTTAAACATATTTACGTTTAAGTTTTTGGCAACCTCGCGTGCCCATCGAATAATCGATGAAAATACATTTGTTTGATTATATACAAACTTACCTTGAATCCGTACCAAATACTTGGCGTAGGATATCATTAGTAGTTCTATATCGAAAGACTTGTAAACAAATCAATCTAATTCTTAAGAATAGTCTAGCCGAGTTAAAATAGGCATCGACCCTTTCATAAAATAATTCATGCATTTCAAGACATGAATCACAGAAAACTTGACTAACATGGAGGTTAGACAAGTGTTAAGAAAACTTGCCTTCAAGGGTCTTCGAATATAATATTAACCAGTTCTCAGTCTTTACAGAATCTACATGATATATTCACATATCACACTGTAATTAGCTCCCTTTGATTTGGTGGTAGACTTCATCACCCGTTGGGGAAGATACAGTGGATTTTCCTTCGACACTGTAGCAGTGGTATGTGAGGTGGATCCTTCACCTTCTCCATAATTCCATGGAACTTTCTTGTTAGCTAACAATAGGTATATTGTGCTCTGCATTTGGCAAGTTGATTGGCTTGGGAGCGACCACTTTCAAAGGATTGTTTCTTCCCTTGAGTTGAATTGTTGGCATTGTGAGTAATCTGTTAGCCCCATCATTTTCAGTGGATATGACTGCTACCACACTCTTCCACTTAGTAGGACATGTATTCTCACTTGCACGTAACACAGTATCATCGTCCGATAGGTGCAGGACACCACTGTCAATTAGATTTTGGATGAGGTGGCGGAGTGCCCAGCATTCTTCTGTGCTGTGACCACGAGACTGGGAGTGATATTGACACTCCATCAGAGTTGTATCGTCCTAAACGGGGGTTGATTGGAGGTAGAAGGGAACTGATCCTTCCTTCATTGATTAACATCTGAAGGATTTCCTCCATAGGTTGGCCCAGATAGGTGAATTCCCTTTTGTTGGCAAAATCCCGACGGGCTTTGGCATTTGCTCTCTTTGTCACTTTGTCTTCCAGCATTTCATTTTCTGAAAGTGACGAGGGAACATTCATGACAAAAGGTAGGAGACTGACATGCTCCTGACTGATTAATTGACGAGTCACTTGATGCTGATAAGTCACCAATTATGCCAATTGTTCAATTTGCTTGCCTAAAGCTTTTATCTTTCATTCCATTGTGAACTGAAACTTGGCATAATCCCATTTGTCATCACCGTCTTTGAGGGTCTGGGAGGATTCACAGTTGAAATTGGAGTTATGTTCATTGCTCCAATTGATCATGTTGACCTCTTCTTCTTTGTGCTAAGGAAGAGGGTTGTCTTGAATGTGAGGTTGATCTAGTTTGGTGACCACGATCTCATCGTTGTCTATTAGGTCTTGGATCTTGTGTTTCAAGGCCCAACAATCTTGAGTATCATGTTCAGGTGCCCCGGCATGATAAACACATTTCCAAGCAGCATTGAAACCCCGTCCATTAGGGCTGGCTGGTGGAAGAAGATGCGTAATTTTCTTCTGTGTTGTCAGAAGATTGAGAATGTTCTCGAGGGTGTCCCCTAAGGGTGTGAACACTCGAGGGCGTTTGACTTCTCCACCTTTTTGTATTGGAGGGTTCGCAGACTGTGCTTGAAAGGGAGTGTAGTTTCTCCTTTGAATAGGCATGTTTTGATTGCCTTTTTGATCCTGTAGTATCAGGGAAACATCTTCCTCTTTCTTTTTATGGACCCTACGGGGGTTGTTTCCATAATTTTCTTGATTGGATGTGATCAAAGAATGACTTTGAGTGCAAATTTAGGTCTTAAATTTTATCGGACTTCAATCCCATCTCAGCCATCTCCCCATGCTTGACCATTTTAGAAAATGGTTTGCCGATGCCGGCTAAAACTCTTTCATAGAAAGGCGCTTCTTGTATGTTCATGAAAGTCATGACCATCTCTCGATTCTCGTCATGAAAGGACTAACTTGGGCGCCAGCATCTCCACCTTTGAGCATACTCTCTGAAAGACTCGTTAGATCGCTTTCTTGATCTTGGTAATTTGATACTTGATCGGAGCCATCCGAGACCGAAAAGTCGATTGAGTGAGGAATGCATGTGCTAGCTCTTCCCAACTATTGATCTTTGAGTTATCTAATCTTGTGTACCACGAACGGGCTTCTCCATTTAGACACTTTTGGAACAGTGGCATTCTGAGTTTTTCTCCCTCTGCATAAGATGTGACGCCCCCAAATCCGGATACTTGAAACCCGAACTCGGTGCTTCACGATACCATTTCTATAAGCTGAATAATGCTAATAATAATAACAATAATATAAAGTTTAAACTTAATTTACATATGCATCAAAGGTTACTCCCAGGTACGAGACCTTTAAACATTCATTACATCATAGATAATATCATTATCTTAATAAACTATAACTATTACACAACATATTATAAATCTCATTAAGTATGACTTTCCTTTCCCCTTGTTCTTTTTCGAGCCTTACGGTTGATCATACTTAACTGAAAACATTAAAATTTAAAGCAAGAATGAGCATTGGATTGCCCAATAAGTAATAACAACAATATATATTAGTGAAAAGAATTAAATGTTTTCTTTGAAAGACACTTCTACAACGAATCAACAGTTGTGAAGTAAGCTGAACCAATAATAACAACATATCACTTCCATATGTAATCTTTGAAACTACGTATAGACTATAACTGGAGATCAGTCAACATACTATGAACATTATTTTCTATTTTCGAAAAGGTTAAACAGAACTTCATCTATAAACCATCATAACTTACGGGCACGGGGGGTGATCAGCCCGTTATGCCCTGTATTGATCAATACTACATACAAGAATGATATTATTGTTCACTCTATCCACCTTAGGTGCACAAAAGTTTTCCCATATTCGGGATGTTCATACTTAGTCAAGAATCCAAACCAAAACAATCTGGTTGGATACAATAACGTTCTATCTTGTTCAACAATATTTTTATGTCTAAATTGAATCAAATAGCTTAGACGACTTTTAAGTCAACGTATACATACTTGAAATCAATAAGTATGTATCAACATATGATTAAATACAATGGTTATCCAAGTGGGGACACTTGTCTAACCCTATATACGAATTAACGAATAGAATAAATATCTGAATTATACAATAATACAGTGATCGGATAATGTAAGAACTTGTATAAATACAAAGATTGGATACATAATCAATAATAATAGAGTTAATAATCTGGCACAATAATAATATAATTCTGAAACTTTCTTACTCATGTCCATTGCATAAAGTAAATGCAAAAGTAGGATGCTTGCACAATGTAAATAATAGATTAGATACTTGCTCAATAATAATTAGAGTAAGTTTAGGAAACTTGCATAACATAATATACCTGTTTGCACGAAATAAAAGTAGTGCATAAGGTTTAGATACTTGCATGAGTTGCTGCTTACAATAACGCAACTTAGATTACTCTTTTATACAGCGATCTATCAGTAATAAGATCATTCGTTCAATTAGAACAATATACTATAACACCTAGTACTGCATTTCGCAATCAGCACATAACCAAATCACATTATTACCCATGTTTAACAACTATTGAATCACAAATAATCACATATCTAATTAAATTATCTAAGTCCAGATCAGTTTCTGAAACATGTCGGTGTACTGACAACTTTATTGGGTAATTATCGAGTCTAAGACTCGATAATTATAACTTAGTATCAGTCATATTATTTTTAAATGACTTATAATAATTTTAAAACATTTATTATAATTTATCATGAATTTTCAAACATCGGAATCATTATTAAATGATTTAAATATTAATCAATTCTATTATCATTAATATTTAATTAATATTAAACTATTAATGAAATCATTTTCAAAATATTAAAGTTATTTATAATAACTCAAAATACTTTTAAAGTATTAATATTACCCTTAAATGATTTTTAAAACATTTAAAATCATTTTTAAATAATTACTATTAATATTTAAGTATTAATGTTCTATTTATTCAAATATTAAAAGTCATTAATTATAACTTAAAATATTTTTAATTCATTTATATCCTTTTTAAATGATTTTTAAATTAATAAAACAATTTTAAAACTATTTATTTAATATAATTATTAAATAAATTTAATATCATTAATGTTAAATTATTAATGAAATTATCCTTTAAATATTAAAAGTTATATTTTATAACTTAAAATATCTTTAAACGCTTTATTTTCACTTAAAATAATTTTTCTAATATAAAAATCATTTTTACATTACTTTATTTAATATAATTATTAAATAAATCTAATATCTTTAATATTAAAATATTAATATTTTCATGACAAAATATCGAAAGTTATATTTTATAACTTAAAATATTTTATAATCTCTTAATCATTTTATATAAATTTTAAATCATTATTTCTATTTTCCATCATTTATTTAATATCTTTATTAAATAACTTAATCATCATTAATATCTAATTAATAATGAAAATCAATACAAAATATTTAAAAATTATAGAAATAACTAAAAATATCTTTTTATATCATAACATATTTTTAAATGATTTTTATGTATAAAAATCATTTTAAAATCATTTATTTAATATTATACTTAAATAAATTAAATACTTTTTATATTCCAAAATATTAAATATTTATGAAATATACTTAAAATAATTAAAAACTAATTTTCTACATTAAAATAATTTTTAATAATTTATTTTGTATTTTAATAATTAAAAACTAATTAATACTAATTATTTAAGAAAAATATAATTTTTATTCAAAATGTCTCTAAAGACCACCTATAACGACAGAACCATCGCTATAGGTGTTCTTCGTGTTCTTGGCCAAACCCAGAACCTTCAAGCTTGTTACCGAGTAGGCATGTTTGACCAACAATAATTCTTAACTTAACATGTTTCTGGAACAGCTAAACATCAGATCATGTAGTTCAAATTCAACACTACATTATCTAAAAAGAAACATGGCCAAAACATAACAAACCAAAAGATCTAGGTCAGAAAACCTTGTTAGAGGCATTTCTTCATTTCGGGTTTCGAAAATGAAGAATAATTCAGAGTAAACAACTTATGATCCTCATAACTTGCAATACATGAAATGTTTTTGCAATATATCAATTCCAGCTTGTAGACAACACTTACGACTACAGATCTATCACATAACCGTGTCATAACATCAACAAATAAAGCGAGATACACGCAGGCCAAATTGAACTATGTCGAAAACTTCGTTCATACAATTTCTAGAAATTCGAGAAAATGGAAAATGTTACCTGATCTATCTACTTTGACCATCTACTACAAAGATTATGTTGATATAATAAGGAATCTAGAGGCATAGATCTAAAGTTTATACAACATACCACAATCTAATTACAACAAAACCAACTAATCGTATAAAACACATCCGGATCAAAGCAAATTGAAATGGTGGGACTCGACTGGAAATGACCTTCCGGTTTGCTTAGAAATGGTTTGGTCATGGTCGATAACGACCTTTGACCAACCATATCGACAATCTATTCATGATATGAGCTTGATTCAACTTTCGAGTAAAGATCTCATATCATACTACAATAATCAACACTTAAAACATCAAATAAATAAACACACTAAGATGTAGACGATCTGACATTCGGTTGTCGGACCCAAAAAAACAAATTTTCCAGATTTTGAAAAATCATCAATTAGAAGACTTAGATGTTATGGATTTGTAAACTACCAACCCAGATCATCAAAATGGACTACAACCAACATATTCTAACATTCAAAATTAACACCTAACACATAATTTTTGGACAGATTTGAGGCTAGGGTTTTTGTACCTTTTCTAAGCTTTGATTCTGATTTTGTTCTTCTGATCTGCTACTGGTAATCGTGGGGCTTGATCATGGACTGATCTAACAAGGGAATTTCGTGGGTTTGAGCTTGAGAGAGAATGGCTAGGTATTTGTGAGAAATTTAGGCCAAAAATGATCACTTTCTCTCTCTTAAATTATGCAATGAATTGATACAATGAATTTGTAATGGCTGATGTGATGATCATGTAGCTGCTAGGTTGATAGGGTAGGGTGGCTGGCCAGATCTTGCAAAGATTTGGCTAGCAATAATTCAACATATGGGACGAAAGGGTATTTTGGTAATTTTATTTTAATTTAAGGGATTCTTGTCCAAGGTGCTTTAATCTAGGATTTATTCACTAGATTTCATATTTTAAAGTTTCCCAATTAATTACTAGGGTTTGGACAATTAAAAATTAAAGTGTAATAAAATTTTAATTTTAAACACACTAATTAAATTAGGGTTTTTAATAGAAATTAGGGTTCCTTAACATCATTAGGGTTCCCAAATTAACAATTAGGATTTGCTAATTATCATTATAATTTACTTAAACAATAATTAGGGTTTTATATTTTAGCAAATTAGGGTTTTCAAATAATAATTAGGGTTTTTCCTAATTACAGAAATTATATAATACACAGTAAAATTCATATAACACAAGTACTACACCGTCTCGAACTCATAACCGAATTTAACAATTAGGGTTTAATAACACGATATGAGGGTTATGCCACAATTTACCATATTTGGCCTAACCATTATCGGTCTGCATTTACAATTACATATTTATAAAGATTTGAAAATAAAAATATAATTAATATTATATTATTATTCTCATCCTTGATCAATACCCAAATTTAGGGTTTGGATTCCATATCGATTTATTTTTCATATACAACATCAATAATTAAGCTAAAATAATTTAACTTAAGTATTCTAAACAATTCATATAATAAAATATTTAAAAAATCATATTTTCATATAAAATAAATAATAAAGACATTTCTACTATAAAATTAATTATTATAAGTATATACGTTATAATGATCAATAATTCTAAAATAAAATTATTTGAAATTATTCATGTAATAAATAAATTTTATTTATTACATATATACATACACATTACTTGGCACATATTCCCTTCTTAAATAAAAAAAAATTTATATGCAAAATTTTTTATTTATTTAAATAGAAAATATCGGGTTATTACATTCACCCTCCCTTATAGGGATTCCGTCCCCGGAATCACCGTTTTAAAACTCATACAAACGAGGGTAATTAGCCTACGCAATCATTGCCGATAGATCTCGAGCATAATTGATCGAACAAATCTTTAACTATTCATATAAAGCTTATCTTTCTGATTAAACGGAAATTTTATTTCTAAAAGAACTCAAATCCCTCCATCAAAATTTATTTATAAAATAATTTGCTATATAAAGGAACATCAAATATATTCACGAAAATAAAAGTTATTCGAATAATAACTGGAGTTCCATTTCCAGCTGCCACAGTATCCTGGACCGTCATATTGAAGACTCGTGCGGTTGGTTTGTTGGTTGAAGTCGGTCCTGTGATTGCCATAGTCCCGCTTCCTTTTCCCGTGGTTACACTCCCTGCCTCCATTTTCCTCTTTGGACAATCCCTCACCTTATGTTCAGTCGATCCACATAGAAAACACCCATTGTTCATCCTTGGGTTGGGGCAGTTGGGAGAGATATAACCCTCTTGCCCGCACTTGTAACATACAAACTTACCCTTCAGACACTCACTAGAATGATTCTTCCCACATTTCCCACACTGAACTATCTGCATCTTCACACCTTCCTGTTTCACCTGAACATTCCCAAAATAATTCCCCTTTCTTTTCTCACCCCTATTCCCACTATTAGCTTCCACCTTCACAACTCCTACAGTCTTGCTTTTGTTCCTCTTCTCCTTGTTGTAGAGGCTTATATCCTCACTCCCCTCCTCAGCTATGATAGCCTTTTCCATGAGTGCTGCAAAAGTATTGATTTGCAACACTGCCACCTTGTTGTAGAGCCAGGGTTTTAATCCCAGCTCGAACCTTCTTGCCTTCCCTAGCCTCAGTATCAACTTGATGCGGGCGAACCTAACCAACTCATTAAACTTTGCGGCATACTCATTATAGTGATCATGTTCTCTGCTTTAACTCCGAAATTTTACCTCCGTCCCTAGCTTTGCATGCTAGCTGAGAGGTTGTTTTCGAAAAACAAAGTCTTAAACCTAGCCCAAGTAACTACTCCCTCTCCTGCCCTAGTTTGATTTGTTTCCCACCAAAAGTTTGCCTCCCCTTTCAACATATAAGTGGCAAAAGAGGTCTTTTGCCCCTCATCTACCCTAGCAACTACAAACACTTTTTCTATCTCGTTAACCCATGTTTGGGCTTCTATAGGGTCAGCTGTTCCCTTGAATTCTGGTGGTCCTACTGCCTTAAAGTCTTTGAAGTTTGTCAAGCGATTATGCAGTCGGTTCCTGCCAATTTGGTATTCCTGCTTTGCATAGCTTTGAAACTACCATGTTCACAAAGTTTTGCATTGGGTCTTCTTTGTTGTCCCTCGGCGTTGTTGTGATTCTTCTGCCCTTTGATTTCGTATTTGATGTCTTGGCGGCATTATCTGATTACATAAAATCATAAATTTAACTTACATTCTAAACCTTATTGTATAAGTTTAACATGTAACACAAAGTTTTATCTAAAACTTATTCCATTAATGAAACATTGATTCGTATTCATCAATTCAAAGTACTTTACATAACATAACACATACTGTTATCCCTATGTGACCACAAAAGTCGGGAATTACTATAATAACTTATACAAAAGTTTGAGAATATTACATTACACCCTTACATTATCAAACACACATAATCAACTATTAATCCTACTAATTTCCTAAGTCACGGTCTTTCCTCTTTCTTTTCCTTTTCTTGCTCGGATTGCTATACGATTTGTTAATTAAAACCCATTTGATCAATTTGGATTTTAAGCTTATCTTGTTCTTCCATAGTTTCTATTAACGCCTTTCGCAATTGGTTATTTAGTAGCTTTTCTATTTCCCACAGCTTTTCTAAAGAAGAAACCTTGTTCTTCAGATTCTGTACTTCCGTTGATGCTTGATCAGCTCCAACTTTAGTGTCTGAATCACTATCTGTTAGTTCCACCATTTCTTGATCTGGTACTACGTTTTCCAATACCACCACCTCATCAAGGTTGTCTGCACTATGAGCCTCTATTTCAGCTTTTGGCTTTGATATCGGCTCCTTCTTTACGATCAAAGAGTATCCTAATTCTTTTCCACCTGACATCTACAAACAACTTATCTTGATTAGTAAATAGTATATACACACAGCAAACAATAGTTTTATAAGAGTTATCTTTTATTTTGTTTAACGATGAATTTATTCAATTCATCTTCTTTTAAACTCTATATGAGTTATTTGTATTTTCAACGTTTCACTCTGTTCTAAGGTTATAGCCTAAGGTCGATCCCACCTAAGGTTTCTAACCTAAAGCTTTGATACCAACTTTGTGGCGCCCCCAAATCAGGTACTTGAAACCTGAACTCGGTGCTTCACGATACCATTTCTATAAGCTGAATAATGCTAATAATAATAACAATAATATAAAGTTTAAACTTAATTTACATATGCATCAAAGTTTACTCCCAGGTACGAGACCTTTAAACATTCATTACATCATAGATAATAAGTATCATTATCTTAATAAACTATAACTATTACACAACATATTATAAATCTCATTCGTACAGCTTTCCTTTCCCCTTGTTCTTGCTTGAGCCTTCTAGTTGATCATACTTAGCTGAAAACATTTAAATTTAAAGCAAGAATGATCATTGGATTGCCCAGCAAGTAATAACAACAATATATATTAGCTGAAAGAATTAAATGTTTTCTTTGAAAGACACTTCTACAACGAATTAACAGTTGTGAAGTAAGCTGAACCAATAATAACAACATATCACTTCCATATGTAATCTTTGAAACTACGTATAGACTATAACTGGAGATTAGTCAACATACTATGAACATTGTTTTCTATTTTTGAAAAGGTTAAACAGAACTTCATCTCTAAATCGTCATAACTTACGGGCACGGGGGGTGATCAGCCCATTATGCCCTGTATTGATCAATACTACATGCAAGAACGATATTATCGTTCACTCTATCCACCTTAGGTGCACAAAAGTTTTCCCATATTCGGGATGTTCATACTTAGTCGGGAATCCAAACCAAAACAATCTGGTTGGATACAATAACGTTCTATCTTGTTCAATAATATTTTTATGTCTAGCTGAATCAAATAGCTTAGACGGCTTTTAAGTCAATGTATACATACTTGAAATCAATAAGTATGTATCAACATATGATTAAATACAATGGTTATCCAAGTGGGGACACTTGTCTAACCCTATATACGAATTAACGAACAAAATAAATATCTAAATTATATAATAATACAGTGATCGGATAATGTAAGAACTTGTATGAATACAAAGATTGGATACATAATCAATAATAATAGAGTTAATAATCTGGCACAATAATAATATAATTCTGAAACTTTCTTACTCATGTCCATTGCATAAAAGTAAATGCAAAAGTAGGATACTTGCACATGTAAATAATAGATCGATACTTGCTCAATAATAATTAGAGTAAGTTTAGAAAACTTGCATAACATAATATACTGTTTTGCATGAAAATAAAAGTAGTGCATAAGGTTTAGATACTTATTCTAAAGTATTGCCTTACAATAACGCAAACTTAGATTAATCTTTTATCTGACGACCTATCGATTAATAAGATCATTCGTTCAATTAGAACAATATACTATAACACCTAGTATTGCATTTCGCAGTCAGAACATAACCTAATCACATTATTACCCATGTTTAACAACCATTGAATCACAAATAATCACATATCTAATTAAATTATCTAAGTCCAGATCAATTTTTGAAACATGTCTATATCTGAAACAACTTTATTGGGTAATTATCAAGTCTAAGACTCTTTCTTATAACTTAGTATCAGTCATATTATTTTTAAATGACTTATAATAATTTTAAAACATTTATTATAATTTATCATGAATTTTCAAACATCGAAATCATTATTAAATGATTTAAATATTAATCAATTCTATTATCATTAATATTTAATTATTATTAAACTATTAATGAAATCATTTTCAAAATATTAAAGTTATTTATAATAACTCAAAATACTTTTAAAGTATTAATATTACCCTTAAATGATTTTTAAAACATTTAAAATTATTTTAAATAATTACTATTAATATTTAAGTATTAATGTTCTATTTATTCAAATATTAAAAGTCATTAATTATAACTTAAAATATTTTTAATTCATTTATATCCTTTTTAAATGATTTTTAAATTAATAAAACCATTTTAAAACTATTTATTTAATATAATTATTAAATAAATTTAATATCATTAATGTTAAATTATTAATGAAATTATCCTTTAAATATTAAAAGTTATATTTTATAACTTAAAATATCTTTAAACGCTTTATTTTCACTTAAAATAATTTTTCTAATATAAAATCATTTTTACATTACTTTATTTAATATAATTATTAAATAAATCTAATATCCTTAATATTAAAATATTAATATTTTTCATGACAAAATATCAAAAGTTATATTTTATAACTTAAAATATTTTTATAATCTCTTAATCATTTTATATAAATTTTAAATCATTATTTCTATTTTCCATCATTTATTTAATATCTTTATTAAATAACTTAATCATCATTAATATCTAATTAATAATAAAAATCAATACAAAATATTTAAAATTATAGAAATAACTAAAAATATCTTTTTATATCATAACATATTTTTAAATGATTTTTTATGTATAAAAATCATTTTTAAATCATTTATTTAATATTATACTTAAATAAATTAAATACTTTTTATATTCCAAAAATATTAAATATTTATGAAATATACTTAAAATAATTAAAAACTAATTTTCGGACATTAAAATAATTTTTAATAATTTATTTTGTATTTTTAATAATTAAAAACTAATTAATACTAATTATTTAAGAAAAATATAATTTTTATTCAAAAATGTCTCTAAAGACCACCTATAACGACAGAACCATCGCTATAGGTGTTCTTCGTGTTCTTGGCCAAACCCAGAACCTTCAAGCTTGTTACCGAGTAGGCATGTTTGACCAACAATAATTCTTAACTTAACATGTTTCTGGAACAGCTAAACATCAGATCATGTAGTTCAAATTCAACACTACATTATCTAAAAAGAAACATGGCCAAAACATAACAAACCAAAAAGATCTAGGTCACGAAAAACCTTGTTAGAAAACATTCTTCATTTACGGGTTTCGAAATGAAGAAACGATCCGAGTAAACAACTTATGATCCTCATAACTTGCAATACATGAAATGTTTTTGCAATATATCAATTCCAGCTTGTAGACAACACTTACGACTACAGATCTATCACATAACCGTGTCATAACATCAACAAATAAAGCAGATACACGCCGGTCAAACTATGTCAGAAAACTCGTTCATACAATTTCTAGAAATTCCAGAAAATGGAAAATGTTACCGGATGATCTACTTTGACCATCTACTACAAAGATTATGTTGATATAATAAGGAATCTAGAGGCATAGATCTAAAGTTTATACAACATACCACAATCTAATTACAACAAAACCAACTAATCGTACAAAATCTGTCAGATCAAAGCAATTGAAAACGTGGTCAGACTCTGGAAATGACCTTCTGGGTTGCCCAGAAATGGTTTGGTCATGGTCGGTCAACGACCTTTGACCAACCATATCTGACAATCTATTCATGATATGAGCTTGATTCAACTTTCAGAGTAAAGATCTCATATCATACTACAATAATCAACACTTAAAACATCAAATAAATAAACACACTAAGATGTAGACGATCTGACATTCGGTTGTCGGACCCAAAAAAACAAATTTTCTAGATTTTGAAAAATCATCAATTAGAAGACTTAGATGTTATGGATCTGTAAACTACCAACCCAGATCATCAAAATGGACTACAACCAACATATTCTAACATTCAAAATTAACACCTAACACATAATTTTTGGACAGATTTGAGGCTAGGGTTTTTGTACCTTTTCTAAGCTTTGATTCTGATTTTGTTCTTCTGATCTGCTACTGGTAATCGTGGGGCTTGATCATGGACTGATCTAACAAGGGAATTTAAATGGGTTTGAGCTTGAGAGAGAATGGCTAGGTATTTGTGAGCAATTTAGGCCAAAAATGATCACTTTCTCTCTCTTAATTATCTGATGAATTGATACAATGAATTTGTAATGGCCGATGTGATGATCATGTATAGTACGCTAGGTTGATAGGGTAGGGTGGTGGCGAGATCTTGCAAAGATTTGGCTAGCAATAATTCAACATATGGGACGAAAGGGTATTTTGGTAATTTTATTTTAATTTAAGGGATTCTTGTCCAAGGTGCTTTAATCTAGGATTGATTCACTAGATTTCACATTTTAAAGTTTCCCAATTTATTACTAGGGTTTGGACAATTAAAAATTAAAGTGTAATAAAATTTTAATTTTAAACACACTAATTAAATTAGGGTTTTTAATAGAAAATTAGGGTTTAAATAATTAGGGTTCCTTAACATCATTAGGGTTCCCAAATTAACAATTAGGGTTTGCTAATTATCATTATAATTTACTTAAACAATAATTAGGGTTTTCAAATAATAATTAGGATTTTTCCTAATTACAGAAATTATATAATACACAGTAAAATTCATATAACACAAGTACTACACCGTCTCGAACTCATAACCGAATTTAACAATTAGGGTTTAATAACACGATATGAGGGTTATGCCACAATTTACCATATTTGGCCTACTAACCATTATCGGTCTCATGCATTTACAATTACATATTTATAAAGATCGAAAAATAAAAATATAATTAATATTATATTATTATTCTCATCCCTTGATCAATACCCAAATTTAGGGTTTGGATTCCATATCGATTTATTTTTCATATACAACATCAATAATTAAGCTAAAATAATTTAACTTAAGTATTACGAACAATTCATATAATAAAATATTTAAAAATCATATTTTCATAGAAAATAAATAATAAAGACATTTCTACTATAAAATTAATTATTATAAGTATATACGTTATAATGATCAATAATTCTAAAATAAAATTATTTGAAATTATTCATGTAATAAATAAATTTTATTTATTACATATATACATACACATACATTACTTGACATATATTCCTTCTTAAATAAAAAAAAAAATTATATGCAAAATTTCTTATTTATTTAAATAGAAAATATCGGGTTATTACATAAGATCCAAGTTCTCTAATAAACACCTTTAAATGTGTGTAAGGATCTCCTAACCCGTCATATTTTTCAAAGTCAGGAGTTTTAAACTTTTCTGGATAATGAACACCAGGGAAAATGCAAAGATCAAGATATGAAACACTCCGTGTGTTCCAATTCCTTTGATAAAGACGAAGGGTCTCTTCCATTTGGAGGACTTTCTTTTTGATGTCACCAAAGGTGCGGATCTCCGAGGGGATGGGCAACATCATGAGTTTTGTTGGTTGTATCCAACTGCAATTCAGCTATTGTAATGACATGGGTTCCCCCTTGTGTGGAGGATTCAGGTTGCACGGGTATTTTTGGACCCTGATTGGACTGGTGTAGTTCTTTGAGTAGAACAGCCAAATCTAAAATTTGTTTGCTTAATCCGTCGAATTCTTTGCGAGAAACTAGATTAAGGTCAGTTTGGTCGGAGACGATATGATTAACTGTAGGCCTGTAGCCTTTTTGGATTTTGACCGGGTAGTAGGTCCGATTGGTTCCCTGCAAAAGACTTGCATAGTTTAGTCCTTAAGGAATGCGTGTATAATAACATGCTATGTGATGTGTCCATTTTAGGAATTTTACCCTGCAAAACGGATGTCAGCTGTTTGTAGCATGTTAATTAAAATATATATGTGTACACATTTCTTCATATTTCTCATTACATGGAGATATATATGGAATGAAATTACAAGTAATTGTGTTTACAAGTAATTGAAATGAGAAAGCATGAAGAGACTTTCCTCCGTTTTGGGTTTATCAGAGGTTGACCTATCTTAGATTACTCTCGCGGCTTTTTGGCATGAAGGTTCCCAAATCATCGCAATTTACTCAACGGGAAATTAATCTGGTCTTTCAACTGGAGCAAATTTGGGTGGTGCCTTTCCTGAGCCTCGGGGAATTAGTCGAGTCCAGTAATCAAACACCGACGGGATAGCCTCCTGGTGGAGGGACCACACAACACACATTCACATACATCGCGTCTTACCGTATGAAAATGATGACATGTGTGAAGCACTAATATCACAAGCAGATATTGTGCGAAGCACTAATATCACAAACAGATATGGTGCGAAGCACTAAGTGCAATCAAGAAATGCATTCGTACACATTCATCAAATGTAAATGCAACATCCACACATAAGCAGATAACAGTTTTGAAAAGATTGTAATAGCGGCTTAAGTCCTCTTCTTTCGAGTCCCCAAAGAGTCGCCACCGTCGACGTCCGGGATTTTTAATTGTCCCTTTCCGCTACTTGTTCTTTGGTGTTCTCATTTTAGGTGAGATTTATTTGAAAAAACAAGTGAAAAAGGTCCGACATGTATAGTGTCGATGATGGACTGTTAAGAGTCGCCAGTTGGTTTTTTAAATGGTTGTATTGGTCACAACCGAGAAAAGGTTTGCACATTGACCCAGTGATGTGACATCTTTAAAACTGCCTTGAAAACCGAGATTCATTAGGGTCCGGGGACTTGATTATGTGGAGGGAAGGTGTTAGGCATCCCCCGACATCTGTGTTACCACTGTGACCGCCTCTTTTCAAGAAACTATTATCTGAATGTGTGTGTGGGGGGGTCAATGTGCTGTTATTTGGAAGTAGTCACGAGGCCTCGTTAGCACCTATATATACGTGGTTTGAATTTATGGAAAAATTCAATTTTTAGCAAGATATGGCAGTGATGTTTTAAAAGAGGTTTTTCAAACCCTAATGCTCAATAGTAATTGAGACCTTTTATACTTCCATTTTATTAAGTGTTCGGCTTGATTGATTTTATTTCCGAGATGCGAAGCATCTATAAGAAAATAATGTACAAAAATAATGTCGATTTCCTCGTGGGTATGAAAACCATCTGAAGAAATTCGATACATCATGAATGATTTACAAGTCGCCATACATTTGAAAATGTCCATCACGGAACCGAATCTAGATCCAATAGGTCAATCAGTGATCACATGATTCCTAAGCGCATATGATACCGCAATTTGTATGTATGAAAGCAATAAGCGGTATATATATAAAAGTCAGTAAATAAATATATATATAGAACATGATCACCAACCTCAAGCACCTCCATGGGGATCGAAATGTAAATAAAGCTGTAAAAGCTATCAACCACAACGGAGGAAACTCAAGGTGGGACAAAATGTAAATAAAGTTGTACAAAAGCAATCAACCGCCACGAAGTGAACTCCAGTGCGAGATTTAAACATAAAGAAAGTCAGAAGCGATCAACCACCACGTAAGTAAACTCCAAAGTGGGACGAATATATATAAGCAAGTAAATGCACCGGATGTAAAATCTGTGCTCATCGAACGAGTTCGACAACAGCTTTATATATATATATATATATATATATATATATATATATATATATATATATATATATATAGTAAATAAACGCTTAGACTAAAGTTCAGGCTCAATCGAGGCATAACTCGATAATGTTAGTCCATATATATAATATATATATATATATATATATATATATATATATATGTATGTATGTATGTATGTATGTATATATATACAAATGGAAATAAAACCACGGACCGAAGTCCGGGCAAACACACGCAACACGACTCTCAACGTGAAGAAGGGTGTGTGCTAAGGCTTTAAAGTGTATGAGAAGGCTTACAGTGGGCTGTCAAAGAAGGCTTCTATATCTTTAAGTGGATGAAACTCGGCTCCCACAGGTACAAAAGTAGCTATATGTGAGCTCACAAGTGTTTAAAATGGGAAAGCACTCAGTATATGGTGAGTACAGAGCAAATTGGGCAGGGCTTCCTCGCTCTTCTCTTGCAAAATGGTCACCACAATCTCTCTATTTATAGAGGGCTGGGCCGCAGGTGTACCAGAGGTAACCTGGGTGGGCCCGGGTTTCTCGGGTCGGGTCGTCTCGTAGTAAGTGTACTCGGGCACTATAATGTCCGCTCGAACTTTCAGAAGGGCATCTGATTTTGAGGTATACAGGACCTATTTCGGACCGCCGTTGTCGAGAGTTGTACAATGACATGGGATTAGAGTTTGTACGAAGTCATTGAAGATGGGACGATGTCCTCCGATCTTCAAGCTTCAAAATTCCATCCGTTACCCCGCACAATAGTCACTCGGGATTGGTTTGATTCTTGTGGGACATCGTTGTGTAGAGATGTGTGTATGAAATGTTGAGACGACGTGGCGTGGCATCGCGTTGGCTAGATGTCGATGTTGCCCCTTACTAGTGTTATCGCCGGTTTGGGCTGATAAAGCAGACGTTGCTCAGGACTTCGTTGAGATTGGACTGTTGCAATTGTTGAAGGTCCTTAGTGTCATCATTGAGGTGTGCCTGTCCTCCCGGTGTTATCTTCGGGTTTGTACTGAGTATCTCATTGTGAGCGCCGAGGTTGAAGCTGGTTGCATTTGAAACAAGCATTTCCGGGGTTATCGTCGAAACTGCATTCCTTGGGGTGATCACCAAGGTTGGTGGCTATTTCCATGATTGGGACTGAGACTTGATACCTCGGGGTTATCTCTGAGATTAATCGGTCTTCTCCGGTGTGTTCCGATATTGGATCTGAACGCCTCGGGGTTATATCCGAGGTTGGAATTGTTACTCCCAGTGTGTGTTCTGGGGTTGACGCTGAACTTCTGGTAGTATCCAGAATGGATATGGATTGTCTTTCAAGGGTCCCTCTTGAAAGACGAATCTGTCCTCCTGCAATGTCAGTGACAGCAGTACAGAAAATTTTGAGTGTCTACAAAGTCACTTAGTTATACTCAATTATTGCTACAATAATTGTTGCATCATATCTCTCATATTATTGATTCAATTATTGTCACAGTATCATCTGTATAATATGTTATATTATTAAATCAATAATTGAGACGACAAAGTTATTTATATTATTATTTGCAATATTGATAATGTCTAGAAGTTCTGTCAATGAGAGGTTTGGTCACCTAATTGCGCGCCAATAAGGAGAAATCCTTATCGAAAAGCCCCCTCTTTCCTGGGAATGACCTGGTTGTTAAATATTGTGAGTTATAATATTAATGATGAATAAGTTCGTGTTGATTAAAGATGAAATTGATAGTTTCATTTTGTTGGAATTATTAGCGTTAGTGAAAATTGGCATTTATTTCGATAATAATTGATGTCTGGAGGTTATATTGACCAATATGGTAATTAATCGGATAAATGAGCAAATAATTGCTATTAATTCACATGCTTATAATTATGTGTTCACATGTGTGTACTATTGATTCACATGATTTACTATTAGGGGAGTTGGTGCAAGATTGATAATACTTGCATGACTAACTTAAAAATGGAGGTATAGTTGAAGGTACTATAATATAATTGTTTTTTTCACATGATTAGAACTATTGAGTCACGTGATTTACTATTGATTCACATGATTTACTACTAGGGGAGGTGGTGCAAGTTTGATAATACTTGCAGGACTAAATTAAAAATGAAGAAAAAGAGGAAGGTATTATACTGTAATATTTCGAGCCCCAAAATGTGCAATTATTGAAACTATATTTTCCTATAAATAGAAGCTCATTATTCCTCCATTTCTCACCAATTCACTAAAGCTATAGAGCAATTATTATAGAGAGAAATTATAGAGAGAAAGAAGAAGAGAAGTCTGCTACCTCACTATTCCAATATCCAATTTCTTCAAAGGTAAGGGGTATTATTTCTTTCGTATTCATGAAGAGAGTTATTTTCTTTCAATACTCGTAAGGGTTGTTATTCCATTCTTTATTATTATGTTGAAATAACCTGTCTGTGCGGTCTATCGCATGCATGGTGAATTCTTCTATTATTCCATTTTTTATTATTCTGTTGGAATAACCTGTCTGTGCGGCCTATCGCATGCTTGGTGAATTCTTTTGTTATTCCATTCTTTAATATTTTGTTGGAATAACCTGTCTGTGCGGTCTATCGCATGCCTGGTGAATTCTTTTGTTATTCCATTCTTTATTATTCTCGTTGAATAACTCGCTCACGCTGCCACCGCATGTATGGTGAATTCTTCTCGTTATTCCATTCTTTATTATTCTCGTTAGAATAACTCTTGCCTATGTGGACTACAAGATGCATGGTGAATGATACTTAAGTATTCATTCCTTATTAAATTGTGAAAATGATCCGCTCACGTGGATTACTACATGGCGGGCAAAAATCCATTTGCGCTTCATATATTCTATTATACTCAAATTGGTTAAAGTTTTGGCTTCTATACTCCATGAAATTAGTAGAATATCCTCGGATATTTGCGTTTTATCCAGTATCTTTTCATGGAAATATTCTTCTGAGCATTCTTGAATTTTACTCCACAAAAATGTTGACAATTTGGACGTTATCGATTTCTGTATAAATTAAATTATAAATCTTTAAAATTTATCTTGAACTTGTTTTATTGAATTATTATGTCATTGTCATCATCCTCATGCTTATATTGTGATGAAAGTCATCTCTGGCTTACGTGCATAGATGGACTTGGTATGATTATGACCAGGGATTATTCGGTATAATCATGACCGTAATGTGACGAATGATGTGGTGAAAGTCCTCATTGGCTTGTAGTTCATTGATGGACAGTTGTTGGTATGATTATGACCAGAGATTTATTCGGTATAATCATGACCATTGATGATTACATAAATATCCTTGGCCATGATACAGAGATGATTCGATTTTATTTATTAAGCTGAGTCTCAGTGATAAAGTTGATGAAAAACTTTTTAAATCATAGAAGATAGTAGATTTTATGCCCTACTTGACTTCTTCTAATGGATTGCTTATTCCAATCGCAGCTTGTTGATCTAAAACTTGTTGTCTATTATATTCTATCAGTTGTTATACTGTTGAAGGCTAAGGATAATTTATTCTGCATTATCTTAGTCATAATATTTCTTACTGGGCTAGTTGAGCTCACCCTTTCTTTCATTGTTCTCTTCAGGAAATAGACGAATCTTTCATAATATTTCTTTCATTGAACTTCTGGTAGTATCCGGAATGGATATGGATTGTCTTCCAAGGGTCCCTCTTGAAAGACGAAATCATCCCTCTCCGCAATGTCGATGATGTGATGATGTAAAAATTCAGAGTCTCTACAAAGTCACTTAGTTATACTCAATTATTGCTACAGTAATTGCTGCATCATATCTATCATATTATTGATTCAATTATTGTCACAGTATCATCTGTATAATATGTTATATTATTAAATCAATAATTGAAACGACAAAGTTATTTATATTATTATTTGCAATATTGACAATGTCTAGAAGTTCATCAAGGAGAGGTTTGGTCACCTAATCATGCTACCAATAAGGAGAAATCCTTATCTGAAAGCCCCTCTTTCACGGAATGACCTCGTTGTTAAATATTGTGAGTTATAATATTAATGATGAATAAGTTCGTGTTGATTAAAGATGAAATTGATAGTTCCATTTTGTTGAAATTATTAGCGTTAGGATATAGATGGGACGAGTCGGGGAACGGATTGACGGTCCAGATGGTTGTTTTAGTAGTCCTCATTATTCTATAAAATAGTGTGACAATAAATGTAATGAGGACTCCATTGAGTGTGGATATTGTCTAGATGACAATATTCTTATTAAAACTCTTAGATTATGTTTTGTCGTATTTTACACGACTGTTGTATAATTAAGTTGTATTTAAATTTTGTACCATATATTTGGCGACTCAAGATGGGTGATGTATACCTATTTTGGGGGCGCCACAGGTAATCCATGTCTTGAAATAATTTCCTTGACATAAAGCTTAGCTAACTACTCTAGATTATACCTAACTCTATTGGTAGAAAGGGAGCCGATTTCGTCAACCGATACACTATTACCTAAATAGCGTCGTAACCCTTCCTCGTCATTGGAAGTCCCACCAAACAATCCATCATGATATGCTCCCATTTCCACTCCGGAATCTCTAGTGATTGTAACAATCCACTAGGTCGTTGGTATTCAGCCTTAACTTTCTGACAAGTTAAGCACTTACTAACATATTCTGCTATTTCCCTCTTCATGTTTGGCCACCAAAGGTTCTGTCGAAGGTCTTGATACATCTTAGTACTACCACGATGTATTGAGTACCTCGAACTATGGGCCTCACACATAATCTCTTCTTTTAAATCGGAATTATTGGGAACCCAAATTCTTCCTTCAAAACGAAGTAAACCTTCTTTATCAAGGTTATACTTAGTCTTCACTTCATCTTTCATTATCTTTTTCATTCGCTCGCATTCTTCATTACCTATTTGCACTTCCTTAACCTGTTCCACTATCGTTGGTCTAGTCTCTATTGAGAATAACATCTCTACCACTTCACTTTGTAACCTCACTTCTAACTCCATTCTTGCCATCTCCGTTATTAACTCATTTTGAGTCGTTAACATTGATAACTTTTCCCTACCCTTCCGACTTAACGCATCGACTACTACGTTTGCCTTCCCTGGATAATATAAGATATCATAATCGTAATCTTTTATCAACTCTAACCATCTTCTCTGCCTCATATTCAATTTCTTCTGTGTGAAGATATATATATTTCAGACTTTTATGGTCCGTGTATATCTCACACTTCTCCCCGTATAAATAATGTCTCCATATTTTTAAGGCAAAAACTACAGCTGCCAATTCTAGCTCATGAGTAAGATAGGCCTTCTCATAATCCTTTAACTGACGTGACGTGTACGCAATGACCTTGACATGTTGCATGAGCATGCAACCAAGTCCTCTATGCAAAGCATCGCTATAAACTACAAAATTCCATGTATCATCTGGTAAGGATAATACAGGTGCCTCACTTAACCTCCTTTTTAGTTCTTGAAAACTATTCCCACATTTTTCCGTCCACACATACTTTAATGACTTCCTCGTCAGATTCGTCAATGGAGTAGCTATTTTAGAAAAGTCCTGAATGAACCTTCTATAGTATCCCGCTAGCCCAAGAAAACTCTGAATCTCGGTTGACATTTTCGGTTACTCCCACTCATTCACTGCTTCCACCTTTGCTGGATCTATGGATATGCCATCTTTTATCTATAACATGTCCTAAAAACTGCACTCGTTCAAGCTAAAATTTAGACTTGGTGAATTTCGCATACAACTTCTCTCTTCGTAGTGTTTCCAACACTATTCTTAAATGTTCAGCATGATCTTCTGGCATCTTAGAATAGACTAGAATATCATCAATGAACACTACAACGAACTTGGCCAAATATTGTTTGAAAACTCTGTTCATCATATCCATGAATGCGGCTGGCGCATTCGTCAACCCAAATGACATAACCAGAAACTCGTAATGACCATAACAAGTTCTGAACGCCGTCTTAGGTACATCATCCTTCCTTACTTTCAGTTGATGATACACGTTGGTGTCTGACATGAAGATCTGGGCAGGCTCAAGAATGGCTCAAAAACACCTATAGTGACGGTTCTGTCGCTATAGGGCCCTTTATTAATAATTATTTTCCAAAAATTATTTATTTTATTTAATAAATAGATAAAAATAGTTTTTAATTATTAAAAATACAAAATAAATTCCTAAAAATTATTTTAAAGCCTGAAAATTAGTTTTTAACTATTTTGAGTATATTTCATAAATATTTAATATTTTTGGAATATAAATTGTATTTAATTTATTTAATTATAATATTAAATAAATTATTTAAAATGATTTTAATACTTGAAAATAATGAAAAATTATATTATGGTATAAGAAAATATTTTAAGTTATTTTAAATGACTTTTAATATTTTGTGATGAGTTTCATTAATTAATTAATATTAATGATGATTAATTTGTTTAATAAATATATTAAATAAATTATGGAAAATAGAATTTTGATTTAAAAATCATATAAAAATGATTTAAGTGTTACAAAAATATTTGAAGTTATAAAATATAAATTTTAATATTTTGTCATGAAAATATTAATATTTTAGTATTAAAAGCAATTATCGATAATGAATTTAATGGTTTAAAATTATATAAATATTATTTTAAAAATCATATAATGGTTTAAAATACTTTGATATATTATAAATATATTATAATATTATGACATGTATTTCATTAATGTTTGATATTAAATAAATATTAATGATTAAGGAATTATGTGGTATTTAATTTGTGTAAATACGATATTAATGGTTAAAAATTCATGATAAATGATAGTAATTATCTAAAAATTATTATAAGACTTGGAAAATTATTTTGACTGGTATTAAAATTATCTGAGATAATTGTTAAGTGTTAGGCAGAGTTTAATTGAACTTAAACTCGATGATTGTCCGACTAGGCAAATAGTCAGATGTTAGAATTGTACTGAGAACTCAACTCGGTATCGGCAAAGTTTGACTTGATGTTAGGTTTTATGTATGTTATAGACTGATAGGGTTATGTGATAATGTGTTTAGGTTATTTTATAGTGTGATGATATTATTCTAACTTATAGATCGATATTATTACTATTAGGTCTTCAGACAAAGCTTATTAAATTGTGTAACGGTAATCAACGGTTCTGGCAAGTTTTTCTTAACTCGACCTTGAGTTGTATTATTCAATTATGCTTATGGTTAATCATTTCTGATTGCAATGTCTAAGAATTTTTAAATTGCACTCTATTCGTATGACATGTGTTTATTAGGTATGAAAGGCTGATCACCTTCATTACCATTCGGTCCAGATATATTTGTTCATGTTAAATACTTGTTCAGTCATAAAAATATTGTTGAATAACCCAATCGAAGCTCAAACATGGGTTATGGAGATGGAGAAGGTGTTTGACGTCGCCAGAGTAAGGGAAGACCAGAAGACCGCATATGCAACATTCATGCTGAAGTCTGAAGCCAGCTATTGGTGGCGGGCAAACAAAGTACAGGGGAGGAGAAGATGTAATAACCTGGGAGAGATTTAAGGAGATGTTTTTCGAGATGTATTTTTCGACTAGTTCGCAAAACCAAATGGAAGTTCAGTTTTTGGAGTTGAAATAGGGGAATATGTCCGTAGCAAATTATGCGGCAAGGTTCAACGAATTGGCTAGGTTCGCCACATATCAAGTGCGTACTGACGAGAGAAAGGCAAGACGTTTCGAGCAGGGACTGAAGCCCTGGTTGTATAGCAAGGTGTCAATGTTCCAATTGAACACTTTTGCTGGAGTGTTAGAGAAGGACATACTCGCTAAAGGTGGAAGCGATGCGGTATCTAAATATAATCAGGATTAGAAGAAGAAAAAGAGTGAAAATGAAGGAATTAACAAGACTTGTGGAAGTAGCACGGGAGGTAATAATAATCAAAAGAGAAAGTGGTTCGATAACTCGTCAGCTGGAAGTCAACAAGGAGGGCAAAAGAAGAAGATTGAAGCGTGCTCAACCTGCGGAAAAGCTCATCTGGGAGTTTGCATGAAGGGAAAACGAGTATGCTACAATTGTGGTCAGGGCTTCACTTGTGGCTCAAAGGATCATCTTGCAAGGGATTGTCCTAAGAAGGGATCTGGAGGAACAGGATTAGGAGGGAATAGAGGAAACAACGGTGGAAGCACTCTGACTATCACAGACCAATCTATGAACCAACCGAATCGACCGCCGTAACATTCAACATGACGATTCGAGGATGCAGTGCGATCTCGCGATGTGGTGTCGTATCATTCCGATCAATAAAGTTAATGCTTATGTATTATTTGATTCAAAAAGCTACTTGTTCATTTATATCCGATGACTTTGCCAAGAACTTAGAATTGCCTAAGGTGAGTTAGAATACCCATGAACATAAATTGAGAATAGAGAAATTATTCTGTTAAAATGCGTGCACAAGAACCGTAGAGTGGATATTAAGGGTAACATTATGAACGTAGATCTTATCCTATTCGACTTGGAGAATTCGATATTATCTTGGGTATGGACCGGTTATCCAATTATGGGGCGGTAATTGATTGCGGAAGAAGCATATTAACCTTATGACTCGCCAAAGGTTGTGTTTTATAGTAGTAAATCGCTGAGACAAGCGAGTTGTCATCGACGATGATGCGAGCCGTGGAAGTTGTTAAGACAAGGCTGTATAGGATATCTAGCTTACATAGTCGATATTCGTAAAGAAAATCCGAAAATAGAGGAGATACCAGTAGTGAGGGATTTCGCAGACGTATTTCCGGATGATTTGCCAGGACTTCCACCAGATAGAGCGGTTGAATTCGTGATCGATTTGGCTCCAGGAACGGTTCCAATATCAAAGGCACCATACCGAATGGCACCGGTAGAGATGAAAGAGCTGATGGTTCAACTACAAGAATTACTAGACAAGAAGTATATCCAACCAAGCGTATCACCGTGGGGAGCGCCGGTTTTATTCGTAAAGAAGAAAGATGGGACAATGCGGCTCTGCATCGACTATAGAGAACTGAATAAGGTCACGATCAAGAATAGATATCCATTACCGCTGAATCGACGACACTTTGTTCGATCGCTTAAAGGGAGCGAGGTACTTTTCAAAGATAGATTTGAGGAGTGGTTATCATCAACTGAAGGTGAGACCGTAAAATGTACCAAGAAAAAGATTCGAACCCGATCTATTACCACTACAATTTACGGTAATGTCATTTGGTCTAACAAATGCTCCTGCAGCATTTATGGGCTTAATGAATGGAGTGTTCAAGCCGTTTTTGGACAAATTCGTAGTGGTATTTATAGATGATATTTTGGTATATTCGAAAACCAAGGAAGAACATGAAGAACATTTGAGGGTGACATTAGAGACGTTGAGAAGAGAGAAGTTGTACGCTAAATTTTCGAAATGTGAATTCTAGATTGAAAGGGTACAATTTCTTGGACATGTGATCGATAGGGATGGAATTTCGGTGGATCCCTCCAAAGTCGAAGCTGTGATTAACTGGGATCAGCCGAAGACGCCGTCGGAAGTAAGAAGTTTTCTTGGATTGGCAGGTTATTACAGAAGATTCATTCAGGATTTTTCCAAGATCGCAACCCCATTGACGAATCTGACTAGAAAATCGATGAAATTTGTTTGGACGGAGAAGTGTGAGGAAAGCTTTCAAGAATTAAAGAAGAGGTTAAGTTCAAATTTCTGTGTTATCTCTTCCGGATGACACAGAAATTTTGTAGTATATATAGTGATGCGTCGCACAAAGGACTTGGTTGTGCTGCATGCAAAATGGCGAGTCATTCACGTCTGCCACCACGACAACCGAAAAGATTATGAGAAGGGTATCAACCCATGACTTGGAGTTAGCTGCGATAGTTTTTGCTTTGAAAATCTGGAGGCACTATCTCTATGGGGAGAAGTGTGAAATATATACAGACCACAAGAGTCTGAAATATATTTTTACACAGAAAGACTTGAATATGCGCCAAAGAAGGTGGTTGGAGTTAATTAAGGACTACGATTGTGAGATTCTATACCATCCGGGTAAGGCAAATGTGGTGGCCGACGCCTTAAGTAGAAAGGGTCGGGAGAAACTGATGTTGTTAACCGTACAGGAGGAGTTAATTTCAGCAATGGAGAAGCTAGAATTGGAAGTGAAGTATCCTATGGAGATTGATGAGAAAATATTTCAGATGCAATCTGTTATAACCTTACTGGATAAAGTTAAGGAGGCTCAGCTTCAGGACGAAGAATGTAAAAATGTGACAAAGAAGATATCTGAAGGAACCGAACCAAGATTTAAGATGGATAAGGAAGGAATAATCGAGATTTGATAATAGAATTTGGGTACCGCTTGATTCAAGAGATTAAGGAAGATATTTTAAGCGAGGCTCATAGTTCACGATATTCGATTCACCTGGTAGTACCAAGATGTACCAAGATCTTGAGACAACATTTCGGTGGCCGAATTTGAAGCGTGATGTTGCGTAATGTGTTGCCAAGTGTCCACTGTCGAGAAAGTGAAAGCGGAACATCGAGACCGAGTGGGATTGCTACAACCGTTAGAGATCCCAGAGTGGAAATGGGAACATATTACAATGGACTTCGTGGTTGGCCTTCCGACGACTCGGAAAGGCTACGACGCAATATATGGGTTATCGCCGACCGAATCGACGAAATCACACACTTCCTTCCGATCAAAATAAGATTCAACTTAGATCGGTTAAGCGAGGCTATACGTACGTAAAAGAGATTGTTTCGAGGCACGGAGTTCCTGTATCAATTGTTTCAGATAGGGATCCGCGCTTCACATCAAATTTCTGGAAACGTCTTCAGGAATGCATGGGTACGCAATTGCGATTGAGTACAGCTTACAACCCTCAAACAGATGGACAGAGTGAGAGAACGATTTAGACATTAGAAGATATGCTAAGAGCCTCTGTGATGGACTTTAGAGGAAATTGGGATGATCACCTACCATTAGTAGAGTTCGGTTACAACAACAGTTACCACGCTAGTATTGGAATGCCACCCTATGAAGCGTTATACGGCAGAAAGTGCAGAACTCCACTATATTGGGATGAAGTTGGCGAAAGACAACTACTAGGCCCAAAATTGGTACAACAAACAGCAGACATAGTCAAGGTGATTCGAGCAAGATTGACAGCAGCTCAAGATAGACAGAAGAAATACGCCGATCCACACCGTAAGAATGTTGAGTTCGAACCAGGTAGTTATGTGTTCTTAAAGGTCTCTCCTTGGAAAGGAAAGATCAGATTCGGAAAGAAGGGAAAATTGAGCCCAAGATTCATCGGACCCTTTGAAGTTCTGAGAAGGGTTGGAGAAGTTGCTTATGAGGTAGCCTTACCTCCATCTTTAGAGAATGTCCACAATGTTTTCCATGTCTCAGTCTTACGACCCTATAAATCCGATTACAAGCATGTGATTGAATATGAACCCCTACATTTCGACAAAGACTTGTCTTACGAAGAAATTCCTGTTCAAATTATCGACCGAAAAGAACAAGTTTTGAGAAATAAAGTAATACCTTACATTAAGGTAATTTGGAGGAACCACAACGTTTGAAGAAGCTACGTGGGAACTCGAAGAGAAATATGATGAAGAATTATCCTCTTTTATTTACTTAGATTGTTATATGCGATTCGGGGATGTAATCTTTGCAAGGGGGGAAATGTAACGGACAAATTTTTGAGTTGTGATTACGGGGACGTAATCCTTTTAAGAGGGAAAGATGTGACAACCGTAATTTTGTAATTTAATTTTAATATTTATTAGATTGAATAAATATTTTTGATGAATTAATTATTAGATTAATTAATTAATTGATGAAGTTGTGATAGATTAATTTAATTATATGTGTTATATTTATTAAATTAATGTGGAGAATTTTTATTATTCAAGTATGTGATTATGTGAGCTTATTGAATTAAAAGAAATATATTTAATAAGCTATGTTATTTCAATTAATTAAATTATTAATTAGAGATTTAATAATTTAATATTATTATTAAATGAGAAATTTAATTATGTGACTATGTGAATTAATGAGAATTTACTATATTAAATAAGATATTAGATTTTTTTATAATGGGTGTGACATTATTTAAAACTATATTATAAGGCTTTATTAAATTAAATGGTTTTAAAACCCATTTTGTTAAGCCAAACGTGGCCTTAGTGGGAGTTGAGGCGCTTACCCATGATCGGTAATCCACCACAAAGCGTCAGTCGCTTTTATTTATTGAATACGTCTTCCTTCTTCATTAATTTCCTAAGTCTGACATTAAGCAGAGAGGGAAAAGAGAAAGAGAGTTGAGAAATTGTTGAGTAAAGTGTGAGTTGAGTGATTGAAGAGTTTGAGAAGGGTTTCAATTCATCTCCTACTATTTCACTATACGCTTGGGTAATTTTCTTCAACCCAATTTATAATTTACGTCTTTTAAGTTTCATGAATATGGCTTAAGTTTTCTGTGATTCTCTGTAATTGGGAAATTATGGTGTTATGTGAATATATGTAATAATTCGAGTTGTAAGGCATGTTATATATATATATATATATATATATATATATATATATATATATATATATATATTGTGCTTCCATATCATTGGTTTCATAAGATTATAACGTATGATTTTGGCTTGTTATTCCAAAAATTTACAGAGTACATGATATGGCCATATGGCCCTTACGCACAAATTTAATGCGTTGATCATATATTATCCCTAAATTTTACACTTATATATGATTATACATGCTAAAACAAACAAAATGAAACTTGAGTGGTTGGATTTGACCTTATAACGAATCCATAGTAGTAAATTCTATGTTTTTATTCAAAACCTTCAAGAACATCAAGAAACAAAGATAATTTACATATTTTAATTCTGTAACTATGTGTTTTAATGGGTTTAAATTACTCTATAAATGTTGGGTAATGATTATGTATATATATGGACAAAGAAATTGGAAGTTATGACCATATTCATGTATAATTTTACGTATGATTGATTTTTGGCCTAATTTGGCTTTGTTATGTTCATGAATCGCAGAATCATATGAATCGCAGAACCACTTCCTTGCCATGCTACTAAACTACTATTACCACTACCCAAATGATCGAAAAAATAATAAATATTCGATGAAAATTATTATTAAAATATTTATAAAAAATAAATCAAATATTTTAATTGAGATATTTATGGAATAAAATAAATATTCGATGAAAATTATTATTAAAATATTTAAAAAATAAATTAAATATTTTAATTGAGATATTTATGGAATAAAATAAATATTCGATGAAAATTATTATTAAAATATTTATAAAATAAATTAAATATTTTAATTGAGATATTATGGAATAAAATAAATATTTGATGAAAATTATTATTAAAATATTTATAAAATAAATTAAATATTTTAATTGAGATATTCATGGAATAAAATAAATATTCGATGAAAATTATTATTAAAATATTTATAAAATAAAGTAAATATTTTAATTGAGATGTTTATGGAATAAAATAAATATTCGATGGAAATTATTATGAAATAATTTATTCGAGTGTAATAATAGTAAGAGAATGAAAATATTCTAATTTAATTAAGTAATTAAATTAGAAGGGTAATGATTTGTTAAATAAAGTAGAGTTTATATTAAATAATTAAGAGAAAATGTAACTAATGAATTTCGTGAATATATATGGTATGTGTGTAGGACTTGTGGTGAGCAGAGTAGTAATCGTTTAGCCTACACACAGGCAAGTTCCTAAACCTTAATTCTTTACATAAAGCAAATTCATTATTCTATCTTGTTTATTATTGTTCAAGTCAAGATTTCATATTAGATCTTACCATTCTTTAAAAACATAATTCCTATTATACAATACTTATTCGATTGTATACATCTTGAATTTTATTATTCAAATTGAATATCAATTATTGTTGAACCTTGTAAGACTAGTGAACCCTTATTGATTCAACTAGTCCATAGTTGATAAGCGTTATAAATTCTAGAACTTTTATTGAGCTTACCAATCCAAACTTCTTTGGTGCGGACTCCGATGTCAAACTGAGATGAACAACCCTTTAATAGGGGATTATTTACGCTTTAGCGTTAAGATATTGTGCACAGTATGGTACTAAGGGTTGATCCCCCTAAGTACGAGAAGAAGAGTCCATAGTCTTATGACTGTTAAAGGTTTCAAGAATAAACACTTGACAACCTAGGACATAGTTCAAGGTCTTGTGACCCTCAGAATTTCTTTTGATTCTTGTTATTCATTCTTGATTCAAAAGTTGAGCTTTTATATTCAAAGTTATTAATTCATTCGCATGTTATTATTATTCATTTATTATATTGTTATATTTGTGGGCAATCGTGCTCACTCTTGCGTAATAATAACATTGCAGTTAAGAACGAAAGAACAGACGAGCCTTCCACTAGTAAAGGCAAGGGCAAGATTAGCAAGTAATGAAGACTATTTGTTTATGGGGTTGAGTAATGACATTTAGAATTGATGTTACTTAAGACTTAATTGTTATGTTTCCGCACAAATATTTGAAGGTTAAATCAACCTGGGATTTATTTAGTTATGCAGTTAATGTAACCCCATAAGGGGAGAGAGTTATTATTTATTCTATCTATTGTATGGTTGTATTTTATTTATGGGTAGATAGATATATGATGTTTGTACAGTGAACACCAAATCCTGTGGAAATGGAATTACCGGATTTGGGGGTGTCACAGTGTACCTAAGACGACATTCATGACTCATTACGGCCATTAAGAGTATTTGGTAATGTCGTTTGGATTGACGAATGCACTAGCTACATTCATGGATATGATGAACATAGTTTTCAAACAATATTTGGACAAGTTCATTGTAGTGTTTATCAATGATATTCTAGCCTATTTTAAGACGCTAGAAGATCACGCTGAACAACTATGATTAGTGTTGGAGACACTAAGGAAGGAGAAGTTATATGAAAAATTCACTAAGTGTGAATTATGGCTAGAGAAAGTGTATTTTTTGGGGCACGTTATCGACCGAGATGGAATATCTCAGTGGATCCAGCAAAGGTGGAAGCCGTTCTTAATTGGGAACAACCAAATACACCGGCCGAGGTACGGAGTTTCCTAGGGTTAGCGGGATACTATTGAAGATTTATCCAGGATTTCTCTAAGATAGCTACTCCGTTGATTAATTTGACAAGGAAGACAGTGAAGTACATGTGGACTGAGAAGTGTTAAAACAGTTTTCAGAAACTGAAGAAAAACTTGAGTGAAGCACCTGTATTATCTTTACCTGATGATACAGGGAATTTTGTAGTTTATAGCGATGCTTCGCATAGAGGACTAGGTTGAGTGCTCATGCAGCATGGCAAGATCATTGCCTATGCTTCACGACAATTAAAAGATTATGAGAAAGTTTATCCTACTCATGATCTGGAACTGGCAGCGGTGGTATCTACCTTGAAGATTTGGAGGCATTACCTATATGCAAAAAAATGTGAGATATACACGAATCATAAAAGTCTAAAATATATCTTTACACAAAAAGACTTAAATATGAGACAAAGAAGATGGCTGGAGTTGATAAAAGATTACGACTGTGGTATCCTATATCATCCAGGAAAAGAGAATGTAGTGGTTAACGCCTCAAGTAGAAAGGGTTGGGAAAAGTTGTCTATGTTAACGGCTCAAACTGAGTTAATAACAGGGATGGCTAGAATGGAGTTAGAGGTGAGGTTACCGAGTGAATCGGGTCAAAAATTATTTACAACAAAAACTCGACCTACCATTATAGAGGGAGTCAAGGAGGTACAACTAAGAAGTGATTAGTGTGATCAGATAAAGAAACGGCTAACAGATGGAAAAGAAATAAAGTATAGTCTTGATAATGATGAGTTATTAAGATTTGAAGGAAGAATTTGGGTTTCGAGTGAAACAGAATTGACAGAAGAAATATTACAAGAGGCTCATAGTTCAAGGTACTCGATTCATCCTGGTAGTACTAAGATGTATCAAGACCTTCGATGGAAATTTTGGTGGCCGAACATGAAGAGAGAGATAGCAGAATATGTAAGTAGGTGCTTAAATTTTCAAAAAGTTAAGGCCGAACATGAACGACCCAATGGCTTGTTACAGTTATTGGAAATTACAGAATGGAAGTAGGAACATATCATAATGGATTTTGTGGTAGGACATCCAAGTACGCAGAAAGAGTACGACACTATTTGGGTAATAGTTGTGACAACCCCAAAATAGGTCCAATTCACCCAACCTATTCTGAGTCGTCAAATACATTGTACAGAAAATAACTACAACTTCATTATCACAATTGTCGTGCAAAATACAACAACACAAATGATGTGAGTTTTGATACAAATGTATACCAACTGTGACTCATGTCTCAACCTTGGATAGCCCGTCACAATAGCACCTTACATAAAGGTACAGTCAATAACTGTTTTAGAAATTAAAATCTTTAGGAAGTGCTCAAGGAAACCTTCGTACATGGGAGGTCATGCGTCTAGGTTATAATAGATATCATAAGACTGGAGAATTATCCTTGGTTGACCCAATAAACCCCAAAGAAAAATAAGAAGATTACTATCATATTCTTTCCAATGATGAGTCTTTTCTTGACATATCATTATCTCCACTGTCTCTAATTGAGAATTATACTTCAACCAAACACCAAGATTATATAGGTAATGCTCGTAGATATACTCAGCAAGTGGATGTATACAACCATGTCTTATGATAACACGAGGTTGTATGTCATTAGACATCTTGTATGATAGTGGCAAAACACCCTTCCAACGTTGGGTTCGCTTCACCCTATTTGATTCACCAAATATAACTACTAAATGATGTATAAAATACAACACACTTTTCTATACTGTTTAGGGAGAACCTCCACAGCTAAAGACCACCGTTCTATTCTCCTGTTACCCCCGCTCGACCCAGCTACACTCTTATTACCTGAAAGGAATTGTGAAGCAAAAGGGTGAGCATAACTAGCCTAGTAAAGAATATCATGACTGAAGATAAATAAATTATAAATAGCCTTCATCAGTAATAAATCAGAGATTTAGAACATATAGATGATAAAACTTTTCAACCATAGTTGCAGCGGAACGAGCAATCCATTAGAAGAGTCAAATAGACCATAAAGTCTATTATCTTCTCCATGTCAAAAGTCCACCAATAATGTTTTATCCATGTAACATCAATCAACAGTTCCTGTCCACAATCATGTGAATAACTCATAATCATAATTGTGGTTCTAAATTCCTCTTCTCATCTAGGACGAAGATAATTTACATCACATGTCTTTACCTGAAACATCAAAGATCATGGTTATACCAAATCACAGTTCCTGTTCATAATCATACTAATAAGTTCATCTTTGCACTATGGGCCAAAGATATTCGTCAACAATTCGTATTTGTACTACTGGCCAAAGATATTCAACCACAGATCATCTTTGCACTACAGGCCAAAGATATTCAACAACAGATCATCTTTGCACTACAGGCCAAAGATATTAATATCTTAAAGTTATATATAATCATTTCAGAATTTATATAAACAATAATTATAACCATGTTGATCAATTCACCTTTGCAATTAAGCTAAAGATATTCAATTATAAATTCAATGGTCATGATCATACCAGTCAACAATTCAACTTTGCACTACTGGCCAAAGAGAACACATAGTCATGATCATAACAATAATCTACCTATCTTTACACTCAAGTCAAGAAGAAATTTCATCACCAGGATTATAAAAATGTTTTATATGATAATAAAAACAATATGATCAACAAGTGCATTTAATTTCAAGAGTAAGATTCATAAATCAACGATAATTTGGTTAGAAAAAGAAATCAATTTTATCGTGAATAGGAACTCGTGAATAGTAACTCATAAATAGTAACTCATGAATAGTATCTCGTATTTGTACATAGTACCGTATACATAAATAATGTCATATACATAAATAGTGCCATATACATGAATAATGCCGTATACGTGAATAATGTTGTATACGTGAATAGTGTTGTATACGTAAATAGTAACCCCGACATGAAAAAGGTAGAAATTCCACAGTAAAATCTATACCAATATTTCGATATAATGATATTGAAAGAATAACATCATTATGAAGAAAATAACATCCCTTATTATCCCTTACAATCCCTTACAATAATAATGACAATATCCCTTACCTCAAAAAAACAGTACTTCCGGCTGAAATATCAGGTATAAGGCTGAAGAAAACTTGCACTAATGAATAGCAACTCACAAACTATCTAAATACTCACAAAATACGCTCGATAATATAGAGACAGAAAGAGAGAAAACTTGTTTCTGGTGTGATTTTCAATTTTAACTCAGCACCCTATTTATAGGAAAATGTTAGAACGCCGAAGCAGACTTGACCTGCTACCTGATGGCTATACCTGCTAATATTCCCACCCACTACTTTTGAAATTAAATTTGAGCACATTTCTTCACCAACCAAAGGTGTGGCCCACTCATTCTAGAATTTTCCACCAAAAATCTTTTATAAACAAAATTTTCGAATCAGTCACCTCTTAAAATTCATAACAAATCATACGTTAATTTTTAACGGTTCCAATTTTGGGAACATATACTCAACTTATATATGTATAACATATCCAAAAATCACAACGATCCAACGGTCGGATTAAAAATTATAACTCACGCAATATATCTCAAGAACACAGATTATGAGTCCTTCGGACTAGTTTCATTCAAACAGTCACCACGAAAAATCCACAATGAATTTTTGGGTGATTCAAATTTCTACGCTTCGTTTACTTCCAGGGCTTTCTTTTGATATATGGCTCATCTCCTAACTCATTATACACAAAGAGTTATGGATTTTACAAAATCAAGTAATAAACTAATTTTCAGAAAATTTTCAAACTTCGTTCCTCATTTCGACAAAATACTAATAAAACACCTCAGCATTAATTCCTTCATTTATATCCACACAAAATAAATATTTTTCTTATCATATAAATCAATAATTAATTATTCATAAATAATATTACAAAATCACAATTATGACAACCAGGTCGTTCCAAGGAAAGAGGGGGCTTTCGGATAAGGATTTCTCCTTATTGGCGCGCAATTAGGTGACCAAACCCCTTTCCTAGACAGAACTTCCTTAGACATTGCCAATAATGATATCTAACAATATTATTCAAATAATTTGAATTATTGATCTGATAATAGAGATACTGTGCAGTGACAATTATTGAACAACAATAATATAAAATATCAACGCAACAATTATTGAATCAATAAAATAAAATATTGAACAGTAATTACTGTAACAATTATTGAGTAGTGCCTTCTTACGTAAGAATCAATATTTTAAAAATATTGTGCAATACCGTGTGCTAATGTGCAACAACGCATATTACTTTACTTTACCCACCGAGTATTCCAACAGTGTTAACGGTAACGATTACGATTACGCCGTTATTTATAAAAACTCAAATTTGTCATTTATTTCATCCGATAGTTATTCTGTTATGGGGCACACAAATGGCTGCGCCGTCGTACGAATATTCTCCGACAACAAAAATATTCCACGACCAAACGAATATTTCTCGACAAAAAATGAATATTTTATAACCAATTGCTTAATTTGAAAAAATTTGCACATTTCACCCATAACTTTAAACTTTTTATCAAATTAACTATTTACTAAATAGAAAAATTGAATACTTTTATTTCATAAAATTCGAGGTCTTATAATCTCCCCTCCTTATGAAATTTCGTCCTCGAAATTTACATACCTGGTATTTCAAAGAGTTGAGAATACCTTGCTTTCATTTCAGATTCCATCTTCCCTGTCATCGTGATTTCTCCATTGCTCATCTCCTGTATTTCAGATTTGACGAACGAGATTTTTGTAATTTAATTTTAATATTTATTGAAGTAAATAAATATTTTCGATGATTTAATTATTAGATTAAATAATTAATTGATGCAGTTGTGGTAGATTAATTTAATTATATGTGTTACATTTATTAAATTAATGTGGAGAATTTTTATTATCGAAGTATGTCATTATGTGAGCTTATTGTATTAAATGAAATATTTAATTAAGCATGATGTTATTTAATTAATTTAATTATTAATTAGAGAATTAATAATTTGACATTATTAATTAATGACAACATTAAATATATGACTATGTGAATTTATGAGAAGTTGTTATATTTTATTTATATTAAATAAGATATTGATTTAATTTATGAAGGAGTGTGACATTAATTAAACTATATGATAAAGCTTTATTAAATTAAATGGTTTTGAAATCTATTCTTGCTAGCCAAACAAGGCACTATGGGGAGTTGGAAGCAGTTACCCACTATTGGAGTAACTGACCATTATACGCGTCAGTTGGCTTAATTATTATACGTCTTTTCTTTATTTCTTTCATTTGTATGCTAAGTCTAGAAAACAAGCCAGAGCAAATAGAAAACTTTCAGAGAGAAAGATTGAGAATTTCACAGAGTTAATTTTGAAGGAGATTGAGAGTGAGGAATTGAAAAGCATTTAGCCTACTAGTTTATACTCTACAGGGTAATCTCCTCCTTCCCAATTTCTATATTACGTTGTTAAGTTTCATGAATATGGGTTTCAAAGTTTTTGGTTTAAATCTTTGTAATTGGGAAAGGATATGATTATAAGTTTATATATATGTTAAATATTATCAAATTGTATTTGATTATATATATTATGTGAATTATCATGTTATCAGTTTCATAATACTATGAATTTCTATTTCAAAAATTTACAGAGTTTGGGTTTTAGCCATATGGCCTTATACGTGGTATTTAATGTGATGATCGTATATTATCCCTAAATTTTACACTCGTATGTTATTATGCATGTTGATACGAAGGGACCAAAGTTTAAATGAACGGATTCGGTGTTATAACGAATCCGTAGTGACAATTTTCATGTTTTATTTTCAAAACCTTCAAGAACATCAAAGTCAGTGAAATTGCATGCTTAAATTCTGAAATTAAGTGTTTAAATTAGTTAAAATCATTCTGTAGATGCTGAGTAATGTTTATATACAAATTCTAACATGTGGGTATGATTAAATTCGTGTAGTAAAATTTAATTGGAGTTTTTTTGGCTGTGTTCTGCAATTTTCTCGAATTGCAGAACAATTTCTGTTCGTCAATCATATGCCAGCCAGCTTTTTTAAACCTTATGTCCCGTAGCCAGTATTGTGTCTCAATCAGCCGTATGAGTTAAGTATAAAAAAAGTGAAATGCATATTATTTCTCTCCAAAAGTTCGAAACAAAAATTTTAAAGTGTTAAAGTCCATGAATGTGATGTTAACTTAATGTAATGAACATAAAATTATGTTATAAGTATAATGAGATGTTAAAATAGATACTTAGCATGTAAATAACATAATTACATGTGGATTGAATTATGGATTACATAATTAGCTTGTTATTCATGACGTTTAAATTATATGACAAAGTGGTAATTTGACTAAGTATAGTCAATATTCGAATTAGACAAAAGAATGAGTTTATGATGATTAGTTAAGTTATAATTAATTGGTATTGTGAATGTGAATGGTATGTAGGATTAAATTCAAAGAACGTGCTTAGTTAAAGTGTAATCTACGCACGAGGCAAGTTTTCTAACCCTACTTGTCATTATTGTTCAAGTTTATTAGTTACCTCGAGTAAATTATCATTATTATTATTCAAGTTCAAATGTTATATTAAAGATTAATTATCTTTTCAAAGCATGATTCAGTTATACAATAATTGTCCTATTGTATACGTCTTGAGATTATTATTCAAATCGAATATCATTATTGTTGAACCTTATTAGACTAGTGAACTTTATTGATTCAACTAGTCCTTAGTTGATGAACGTTCTAAATTTCAGAACCCTTATTGAATTATCCAAACCAAACTTCCTTTGGTGCGGACTTGAATGTCAAACTGAGATGAACAATCCTGTAAAGGGATTTACTTATGCGTTAGCGTTAAGATATTGTGCACAGTATGGTACTAAGGGCTGATCCCCCTAAGTAAGAGTAGAAAGGTCCATAGTCTTATGACTGTTAAAGGTTTCAAGTATAACCCTTGATAACCTAGGACATAGTTCAAGGTCTTATAACCCTCAGAATTTTTTTGATTCTTGTTATTCATTCTTGATTCAAAAGTTGAGCTTTTATTCAGATGTCTTTGATTTACTCGCATATTATTATACTGTTATTTCATTATTATACTTGTGGGTAATAGTGCTCTCTCTAGCTTAATAATAACATTACAGTTAAGAACGAAAGAACTGATGAACCTTCCACTAGTAAGGGCAAGGGCAAATTTAGCAAGTGATGAAGACTTGTTGTTTATATGATGATGTATTTTGTTTAAGACTTATTTGTTTATGATTCCGCATAGATGTTTAAGGTTAGTTTAACCTGGGATTGTATTATTAATTATTCGGATGTTGTAACCCTTAAGGGGAAGATTTTTATTCTATCTATTGCATGGCTTGCATTTATTATGGCTAGATAGATAGATGATATTTGTCTGATGAACACCAAATCCGTGGAATTGAAGTACCCAATTTGGGGTGTCACAAGTTGGTATCAAAGTCATGGGTTATGAACCTTAGGTGGGGAACAACCTTACGTAGTAGCCTTATAGAAAGAAGATAGTGATGGAAAACTCTTATCGAGTTATAAGAAATGAATTTTTGTAATTCATTGAAGATAATAAAAGACCTTATGTGTTTATGTGTTAAAGTATGCGTTAGATGATATGACTTAGTAACTAAAACTTAATTTTGTTGTCAGGATGTCGAATGTTGGAGAAGCTAGTCAAGCTGGGGAGGAAGAACCCCAAGTACCTATAGTACCGACAGAGGAGGAACCCCAAGACATTCATGTTGTTAGGGAGCAGCTGGTACAGAGGGAGTCATCTCCATTGATCACCGTTGTTGGTCAGGAGCATGAGCCCGAGACTGATCCTAAGGAGGATCCTGAGGAGGAATTTGTTGAGGAAGAGGAAGAAGAGGAGTTACCATGGTACACCGTTAATGCTGAGATGTATGACACGTTATACGACCGTAACGTAAAATTACGAGACGAGGTCCAAGACTTGACTGAGCGAGCGGTTATCCAGCATATTACTCTAGAGCAGAAGGAGAGGGAGATTTCGACTCTTCACTCGGGGATCGGAAATGTAGAATGGGATTTGGTCCATGAGAAGGGTCAAACCAAAGATAAGACCGAGGAGATAGAGAAAGTCAAGAAGGAATGAAGGAAACCTCCAGAAAGGTCAATATAGCGAGAGGAAAGTTTGGGTAAGAGAATCACGTCGGTGAGTGATCGCAGAGGATGATAGTCGTGCAAAGAAAGCGAAGATTGGGGAAACGTACTCTACACTTAATAAGGCAATGAATGAGACTCAAGATCGAGTTTTGAGGTACCCGATCCAATTCGAAGGACTACCATTGTACATGATGGATCGCAGGACGATGTATCGCATCTTAGAAGAGGAGCGTAGCAAGGCTAATCAGTACCTTGACCGACAGTGATATGATTTGTTTAATTATGTGAAGAACTTAATTAGTTTTTAGGTGTAAATTCTGACGTGTTTATGAACGAAAGAATATTTGAATGTTTTAAATCATGTGGATTCTTTATTCCAGGATAGTTGATGTAAATAGCAATTATGCTATCGTTTAATGTTAAAACTTTTGATTTGAATGAAAATATATCAAGTTGTTTGAGATGATGTGTTAAATGAGTATGTTAAATTGTTAAGTAATGCCTTAACTATTTAGAGAAATAAATAAAGTTCTATTAAGCGTTTATTTAACAGAAAAATGCCGCCAAGGAGAAGACAACAACGTCAACCGGCTCAGGAAGAGTCAACCAATAATAACAATAATGCCAACGCTAATCCCGTTCAACAGTTAGTTAACTTACTGACTGGAGCAATGAACAATCAACCTCAAGCTCCACCAAACACAACGTTTAAAGACTTCAAGGCGGTGGGACCGCCAGAGTTCAAAGGTTCCATGAACCCAATTGAGGCTCAAACGTGGGTTATGGAAATGGAGAAGGTTTTCGACGTTGCTAGGGTTAGAGAAGACCAGAAGACCGCTTTTGCAACGTTTATGCTGAAGTCTGAGGCTAGCTATTGGTGGCAAGCAAACAAAGTGCGAGGAGGTGAAAGTGTAATTACTTGGGAGAGATTTAAAGAAATGTTTTTCGAGATGTACTTCCCAACTAGCTCGCAAAACCAGATGGAGGTTCAATTTCTGGAACTGAAGTAGGGAAACATGAGCGTACCTGACTATGCGGCTAAATTCAACGAGTTGGCAAGGTTCGCCCCGTACCAAGTACACACTGACGATAGAAAAGCCAGAAGATTCGAACAAGGACTAAAGCCTTGGGTATACAGTAAAGTTTCAATGTTTCAGATAAACACATTTGCCGGAGTATTGGAAAAGGCCATCCTCGCTGAAGGTGGAAGCGATGCGGTGACCAAGTACAATCAAGATCAGAAGAAGAAGAAGAATGAAGGTTAAATTAATAACAAGGCCATTGGAAGTGGCACAGAGGTGGAAATTTCAATCGAAAGAAAAGGTGGAGCGACATTTCATCATCGGAAATCAAAGAAGGTAATCAGAAGAAAAGAATCAAAGCATGCCCGACTTGCGGGAAAGCCCATCTTGGAGTTTGTATGAAAGGAAAAAGAGTGTGCTACAATTGTGGTCAGGAAGGCCACATAGCACCAAACTGTCCAAACCCAAAGAAGGGTGCTTGTTTTACTTGTGGTTCGAAAGACCATCTGGCAAGAGACTGTCCCAAGAAGGGATCGGGAGGGTCAGGATCAGGAGGAAACTGGGGAAATAATAGTGGAAATGCCTTAACCATCACCGGACCAACTGCAACAAATCGACCGACCGCCCGGACTTTCAACATGATGGTGCAAGATGTAGTTCAATCCCGTGATGTGGTGTCAGGTATCATTCCGATCAATAAAATTAATGCTTATGTTTTATTTGATTCGGGTGCTACTTGTTCCTTTATATCCGATGACTTTGCCAAGAATTTAGATTTGCCTAAGGATGAATTGGATTACCCCATGAACATAGAAATTGCGAATAGAGAAATAATCCTCATTATACGCATACAAGAATTGTAGAGTGGATATTAAGGGTAATATCATGAGCGTAGATCTTATCCCTATTCGACTTGGGAAATTTGATGTTATTTTGGGAATGGATCGGTTATTCAATTACTGGTCAGTAATTGATTGCCAAAAGAAGCGTAATAACCTTATGACTCAAAATCGAAAGGTTGTGTTTTATAGTAACAAAGTCGCCTGACAAGCGAGTTGTCTGACGATGATGCATGCCGAGAAGATGTTAAGACAAGGTACGTGTAGGATACTTAGCTTACATAGTCGACGATCGAAAAGAGAATCCGAAGGTCGAAGAGATCTGGATTGTGAAGGACTTCGTCGGCGTATTTCCAGACGATTTACCGGGACTTCCACCGGATAGGGAGGTAGATTTACGTGATCGATTTGGCGCCAGAACTGCTCTCAATATCGAAGGCACCATCTAGAATGGCACCAGTGAGATGAAGGAATTAATGGTACAACTACAAGAATTGTTGGACAAGTACATTCAATAGAAGCGTGTCGTCGCCGCGGGGAGCGCATGGGTGTTGTTTGTGAAGAAGAAGGATGAAACGATGCGGCTCTGTATTGATTACGAGAACTGAATAAGGTCACGATTAAAAATAGATATCCATTCTGGGGATCGACGACTGTTTGATCAATTAAAGGGAGCGAGATACTTTTCCAAGATAGACTTGAGAAGCGGTTATCATCAAGCTGAAGGTGAGAATGAGGATGTCTGAGAAGACTGACATTTAGAACGCGATATGGTCACTACGAATTTTTAGTAATGTCGTTTGGTCTAAGGAATGCTCCTGCAACATTTATGGGACTAATGAATTGTGTGTTCAAGCCGTTTTTGGACAAATTCGTAGTTGTATTTATAGATGATATTTTGGTATATTCCAAAACCAAAGAAGAACACGAAGAACATTTGAGATTAATGTTGGATGTATTGAGAAGGGAGAAGTTGTATGCCAAGTTTTTGAAATGCGAATTTTGGATTGAACGGGTACAATTTCTTGGTTACGTGATCGATAAAAACAGAATTTCGGTAGATCCATCTAAAGTTGAAGCCGTGATTAACTGGGATTAGCCGAGAACGCCGTCGGAAGTAAGAAGTTTTCTCGGATTAGCAAGATATTATAGAATGTTCATTCATGAATTTTCCAAGATCACAAATCCGTTAACGAATTTAACTCGTAAAGCTGTGAAATTTGTTTGGACGGAGAAGTATGAGGAGAGCTTTCAAGAATTGAAGAAGAGATTGAGTACGGCACATGTGTTATCCCTTCCGGATGATACAAAAAATTTTGTTGTTTTTAGCGATGCATCGCATAAAGGACTTGGCTGTGTGCTTATGCAAAATGGCAGAGTCATTGTGTAAGCATCACGACAGTTGAAGGATTACGAGAAGGGATACCCGACCCAAGATTTGGAGTTAGCTGCAGTTGTTTTTGCTTTAAAAATTTGGAGGCACTATCTCTACGGGGAGAAGTGTGAAATATATATGGACCACAAGAGTCTGAAATATATTTTTACACAGAAGGATTTAAGTATGAGTCAAAGAAGATGGTTGGAATTATTTAAGGATTACGACTGTGAGATTTTATACCATCCGGGTAAAGCAAATGTGGTTGCCGACGCCTTAAGTAGAAAGGGTCGTGAGAAATTGATGATGTTGACTGCTCAGGAGGAGCTAATTACAGAAATGGAGAAACTAGAGTTGGAAGTGAAGTATAATATTTCAGATGCAATCTGGTACAACTCTACTAGATAAAGTAAAGGAGGCTCAGCTTCAGGACGAAGAATGTATAAAGGTGACAAAGAAGATATCTGAAGGAACTGAACCGAGATTTAAGATAGATAAGGAAGGAATACTGAGATTTGAGAGTATAATTTGGGTACCGCCAGTGCAAGAGAGATTAAGGAAGACATTTTGAGCGAGGCTCATAGTTCACGATATTCGATTCACCCTGGTAGTACCAAGATGTACCAGAATCTTAGACAACATTTCTGGTGGCCGAATTTGAAACGTGATGTTGCAGAATGTGTTGCCAAGTGTCTGACCTGTCAGAAAGTGAAAGCGGAATATCAGAGACCAAGTGGATTGCTACAACCGTTAGAGATCCCAGAATGGAAATGGGAACATATTACAATGGACTTCGTGGTTGGCCTTCCGATGACTCAGAAAGGCTACGACGCAGTATGGGTTATCGTTGACCGACTGACGAAATCCGCACACTTCCTTCCGATCAAAATCAGATTCAACTTAGATTAGTTGGCGAGGTTATACGTAAAAGAAATTGTTTCGAGGCACGGAGTTCCGGTGTCAATTGTTTCTGATAGAGATCCGCGCTTTACATCGAATTTCTGGAAACGTCTACAGGAATGTATGGGAACGCAATTGCGAATGAGTACTGACATACCACCTCAAAGCAGAATTTAGCAGTGAGAGAACGATTCAGACATTAGAAGATATGTTAAGAGCTTGTGTGATGGACTTTAAAGGAAATTGGGATGATCACCTACCATTAGTAGAGTTCGGCTACAACAACAGTTACCACGCTAGTATAGGCATGCCGCCTTATGAAGCGTTATACGACAGAAAGTGTAGAAATCCACTTTATTGGGATGAAGTTGGCGAAAGACAATTGTTAGGGCCAGAATTGGTACAACAGACAGCAGAAATAGTCAAAGTTATCCGAGCACGACTAGTAGCGGCTCAAGATCGAAAGAAGAAATACGCTGATCCACATCGTAAAAATATCGAGTTTGAATAAGGTAGTTATGTTTTCTTGAAGGTCTCTCCCTGGAAGGGGAAGATCAGGTTCGGAAAGAAAGGGAAATTGAGCCCAAGATTCGTTGGACCATTTGAAGTACTGAGAAGAATCGGAGAAGTTGCGTACGAGGTAGCCCTACCTCCAGCACTCAAAAATGTCCATAACGTCTTCCATGTTTATGTTTTACGACCCTACAAACCCGATTACAAGCATGTAATTGAATACGAACCCCTGCATTTTGAAAAAGACTTATCTTACGAAGAAATTCATGTTCAAATTGTCGACCGAAAATAACAAGTTCTGAGAAATAAAGTAATACCTTCTGTTAAGATAATTTGGAGGAACCACAACGCTGAAGAAGCTACGTGGGAACTCGAAGAGAATATGGTGAAGAATTACCCTCATTTATTTACTTAATTATGTGTAAGTGATTACGGGGATGTAATCTTTGTAAGGGGGAGAATGTAACGGTCGAATTTATTGAGTCGTGATTACGGGGACGAATCCTTTTAAGGGGGAAAGATGTGATGACGAGATTTTTGTAATTTAATTTTAATATTTATTGAAGTAAATAAATATTTTTGATGATTTAATTATTAGATTAAATAATTAATTGATGCAATTGTGGTAGATTAATTTAATTATATGTGTTATATTTATTCAATTAATGTGGAGAATTTTTATTATCGAAGTATGTCATTATGTGAGCTTATTGTATTAAATGAGATATTTAATTAAGCATGATGTTATTTAATTAATTTAATTATTAAATAGAGAATTAATAATTTGACATTATTAATTAATGAGAACATTAAATATATGACTATGTGAATTTATGAGAAGTTATTATATTTTATTTATATTAAATAAGATATTGATTTAATTTATGAAGGAGTGTGACATTAATTACACTATATGATAAAACTTTATTAAATTAAATGGTTTTGAAATCTATTCTTGCTAGCCAAACAAGGCACTATGGGGAGTTGGAAGCAGTTACCCACTATTGAAGTAACTGATCATTATACGCGTCAGTTGGCTTAATTATTATACGTCTTTTCTTTATTTCTTTCATTTGTATGCTAAGTCTAGAAAACAAGCCAGAGCAAATAGAAAACTTTCAGAGAGAAAGATTGAGAATTTCACAGAGTTAATTTTGAAAGAGATTGAGAGTGAGGAATTGAAAAGCATTTAGCCTACTAATTTATACTCTACAGGGTAATCTCCTCCTTCCCAATTTCTATATTACGTTGTTAAGTTTCATGAATATGGGTTTCAAAGTTTTTGGTTTAAATCTCTTTAATTGGGAAATGATATGATTATAAGTTTATATATATGTTAAATGTTATCAAATTCCCCCATCCCCTCTAATGCTTCCTGGATTTGGCGCAAAGTCCTGAACCTTAGAAGCTTAGCCATCAATTTTGTTACATATAAAGTGGGTAACGGCCAGAACATCAATTTATGGCAAGACCCTTGGCTAGATAACCGCCTTCTTGCCAGCCATCGCACGGATCCTATAGTCTCTAATTCTGGTCTGCCATTCTCGGCCAAAGTCAGTGACATCATCACACAATGCTCATGGCAACCTCCTATATCCAATTACCATAGCCTTATGCGAGATGAAGGACAAACTACTTCAGTATCTCACCGCCTTCTCTTGGTCCGGATCGGTGTGTGTTGGGCGGGCCTTACCTCGGTTAAAGCTTCCCATATCTCTGGTTTCGTTGTGGGGAGTGCCACCGTCCTTTAGTTCAAACTCTTATGGCACAACTGCGGGTCCCACGTTATTCTTTCTTCTTCGCCGGCTCTTCATAAGAAATTTGGTGACATGGCCATTGGCTTCCTTGTTGTCTCTCAGTACTCATGCCCCGAATCATTCTCCCACCTTTTCTTTGATCGCGCTTTTCCCAATGACTTTTTGGTTTAGTGCTTCTTTGTTCATGGTTGGTTCTTGTGTTCCTTTTGATCGGACACACTTTGATTCATCACATACAACATTCTCAAATAGACCAAATGTCATCTCGGATTATAAAGCTCGCTTGGCTCAATTATCTATAAAGTATGGAATGAAAGGAATAGATTTGAGCCCATGGTGAAACCCCCGTCTTTGCTACTTGATCTTGCTTTCAAGACGTGTTAGGACTGATTAAATGCAAATTGTATTCAGTTAAAAAATTTAGCTCTTATATTGTAAAATATCCCAATCTTAGATGTTGGCAGTTATAGCCTTGGATATAGCAAGTACATCATTGGCTTGTCTCTGATGTGGTTGCTATATTTCTTTCGCGGGGTATGCCCCTAGATATGTTTTTCTTTCTTTGGTTTATAATACTCACAATTTAGCAAAAAAAAATAAATAAATTGTATTTGATTATATATATATTATGTGAATTATCATGTTATCAGTTTCATAATGAATTGCTATTTCAAAAATTTACAGAGTTTGGGTTTTGGCCATATGGCCTTATACGTGGTATTTAATGTGTTGATCGTATATTATCCCTAAAGAATAACATCATTATGAAGAAAATATCATTCTAGAATACAGCTTCAAAACAAAGGTTAATTGATATATCACAATTTGTCAATTTAAGTAAGAAAATTCAGCTTAGGTAGGACACACACTAGCGAAGGATATTACTCGTCTCTCCCTTCCTAGTTCTAATCCTGGATTTCCGCCAGAGATCATATCCCTAAGCTCTGATACCAACTGTGACAAGCCCAAAATAGGTCCAATTCACCCAACCTATTCTGAGTCGCCAAATACATGGTACAGAAAATACCTACAACTTCATTATCACAATTGTCGTAACTGTGACTCATGTCCCAACCTTGGATATCCCGTCACAATGGCACCTTACATAAAGGTACAATCAATAACTGTTTTAGAAATTAAAATCTTTGGGAAGTGCTCAAGAAAACCTTCGTACATGGTAGGCCATGCGTCTAGGTTATAATAGATATCATAAGACTGGAGAATTATCATTGGTTGACCCAATAGACCCCAAAGAAAAATGAGAAGATTACTATCATATTCTTTCCAATGGTGAGTCTTCTCTTGACATATCATTATCTCCACTTTCTCTAATTGAGAATTATACTTCAACCAAACACCAAGATTATATAGGTAGTGCTCGTAGATATACTCAGCAAGTGAATGTGCACAACCCTGTCTTATGATAACACGAGGTTGTATGTCATTAGACATCTTGTATGAAGGCAAAACACCCTTCCAACGTTGGGTTCGCTTCACCCTATTTGATTCACCAAATATAACTACTAAATGATGTATAAAATACAACACATTTTTCTATACTGTTTAGGGAGAACCTCCACAGCTAAAGACCACCGTTCTATTCTCCTTTTACCCCCGCTCGACCCAGCAACACTCTTATTACCTGAAAGGAATTGTAAAGCAGAAGAGTGAGCATAACTAGCCCAGTAAAGAATATCATGACTAAAGATAAATAAATTATCAATAGCCTTCATCAGTAATAAATCAGAGATTTAGAACATATGGTAGATGATAAAACTTTTCAACCATAGATGCAGCGGAACGAGCAATCCATTAGAAGAGTCAAATATACCATAAAGTCTATTATCTTCTCCAAGTTAAAAGTCCACCAATAATGTTTTATCCCTGTAACATCAATCAACAGTTCATGTCCACAATCATGTGAATAACTCATAATCATAATTGTGGTTCTAAATTCCTCTTCTCATCCAGGACAAAGATAATTTACATCACCTGTCTCTACCTGAAACATCAAAGATCATGGTTATACCAAATCACAGTTCCTGTTCATAATCATACTAATAAGTTCATCTTTGCACTATGGGCCAAAGATATTCGTCAACAGTTCATCTTTGCACTACTGGCCAAAGATATTCAACCACAGATTATCTTTGCACTACAGGCCAAAGATATTCAACAACAGATCATCTTTTTTTTTTTGCTAAATCAACAGATCATCTTTGCACCACAGGCCAAAGATATTCAACAACATATCATCTTTGCACTACATGCCAAATATATTAATATCTCAAAGAAATATATAATTATTTCAGAATTTATATAAACAATAATTATAACCATGTTGATCAATTCACCTTCGCACTTAAGCTAAAGATATTCAATTATAAATTTAATGGTCATGATCATACCAATAAACAATTCAACTTTGCACTACTGGCCAAAGAGAACCCATAGTTGTGACGCCCCCAAAATTAGGTATACATCACCCATTCTGAGTCGCCAGATACATGGTATAAAATTCAAATACAACTTCATTTATACAATCGTTGAGTATGTCAGATATAGAATCGACCACGATTAATCGTGAGTTTTAATACAAATGTATGTAACTCTCATGGTGCTTCGACCACAACCTTACAATGGTACTTTACATAAAAGTATAGTCAAAAACTGTTTTAGAAATTAAAATCTTTGGGAAGTGCTCAAGGAAACCTTCGTATATGGGAGGCCATGCGTCTAGGTTATAATAGATATCATATAGCCACAAAATTATCCTTGGTTGACCAAATAGACCCCAAAGAAAAATGAGAAGATTACTATCATCTTCTTTCCAATGGCGAGTCTTCTCTTGACATATAACTATCTCCACTGTTTCCAAGTAAATATTATATTTCAAATAAACTCGAAGATCATATAGGTAGTGCCTGTAGATATACTCAGTAAGTGGGTGTGCACAACCTTGTCTTATGATAACACGAGGTTGTATGTCATTAGACATCTTATATGATAGTGGAAAAACACCCTTCCAAAGTTGGGTTCACCTCACCCTATTTGATTCACCAAATATAACTACTAAATGTTGTATAGAATACAACACACTTTTCTATACTGTTTAGGGAGAACCTCCACAGCTAGAGACCACAGTTCTATTCCCTTGTTATCCACGCTCGACCCGGCGACACTCTTATTACCTGAAAGGAATTGTGAAGCAGAAAGGGTGAGCACAACTAGCCCAGTAAAGAATATCATGACTAAAGATAATTAAATTATCAATAACTTTCATCAATAATAAATCAGAGATTTAGAACATATTGGCCTGTCAATAGATAAAAAGTCCAGGCGCAAGCAGGTGAGCTGGTGGGCATGTGGGCGAGCATGATGTTGCAGGTGGCGAGCATGAGGGGCGAGCATGAGGGGATAGCAGGTGGGCGAGCATGTGGGGCGACCATGAGGGACTAGCAGGCGGGCGAGCATGAGGGGTGAGCTAACCCATCCTTTCTTTTGGCGAAGAGGTGTGTCTGAATTGTTGGGCTAGTGGCTGCTCTCCGGTGCAATTTGGCTGAGCTGTTGTGTTTGGGCTAGTTGCTGCTCTTCGGCACTAGGAGGTTGGTTGGCAAGGACACGTTCAGTTTTGAACGAAGTGAGGTGCTGGTATGATTGGGACCAAGGGGCGAACATGTGTCTTCGGGCATCATGAGATGAGCGAGTGTGGACGAGCCCATGATATGGCCTTCGGGCAAGGTATTGGCTTCGGGCGTACATGGCTTCGGGCAAGGTATTGGCTCCGGGCGTACATGGCCTCGGGCGTGAATGGCTTCGAGCGAGAATGGCTTTCAAGCGAGCATAGCCTTCGAACTGCATGGCTTCGGGCGAGCATGGTTTCGACCGTGGGATAGCTGCTGATGGGCGAGATGGGTCGGCTGCTCTCTACTTGAAGTTTATTTTATTTTATCATTAGTGTAATTGGTTGTTAGGTTAACTTGTTATGTTGGGTTCTCTTCCATGTATCGTACCCTCATCTATCAACTTAGATGATGTTACTATATTCTGGGGTATGCCCCTTAGCCATTGTTTTTGGTCCTTTTTATATACAAACAAACTTAGCAAAAAAAAAACTTTTCATCCATAGTTGCAGCGGAACGAGCAATCCATTAGAAGAGTCAAATAGATCATAAGGTCTATTATCTTCTCTAGGTTAAAAGTCCACCAATAATATTTTATCCATATAAAATAAATCAACAGTTCATGTCCACAATCATATGAATAACTCATAATCATAATTGTGGTTCTAAATTCCTCTTTGCAACCAGGACGAAAATAATTTTCATCACCTATCTTCACCTGAAACATCAAAAATCATGGTTATACCAAATCGTAATTCTGCTTCATAATCCTACTAATAAATTCATCTTTGCACTACGGCCAAAGATATTCATTAACAATTCATCTTTGCACTACATGCCAAAGACATACAACTGTATTTTAGAAGAGTCAAGTAGAGCATGATATCTACTATCTTCTACGAATTAAAAGTGTATAACCAATATTTTATCGCTGAGACAGCTTAATAAATAATCCACATCATTGAATTATCTATGCACTACGGCCAATGATATTTGTTAGTATCACATCCATGAATTATCCATGCACTACGGCCAAAGATATTCATTATTATCACATCCATGAATTAATATTTCATCGCTGAGACTCAGCTCAATAATTAATCCACATCATCGAATCACCCCTGCACTACGGCCAAGGATATTCATTATTATCACATCCATGAATTAATATTTAATCGCTGAGACTCAGCTCAATAATTAATCCACATCATCGAATCACCCCCACACTACTGGCCAAGGATATTCATTAGTATCAACGACCACGAATTATCCATGCACTACGGGCCAAAGATAATCGTGTTTTCATCAATGGTCCCGATCATGCCATAAAACAATTCATCTTTGCACCCTTGGTCAAGAGAATCCATAGCCATAATCATACCAAAAGCGTCCATCAATGCACTACGGGCCAATGAGAACTTTTTTCCACATCATTTGTAACATTACGGTCATGATTATACCGAATAATCCTCATTCATAATCATACCAAGTCCATCTATGCACTACAGAACCACGTATGACTTTCAACATAATATAAACATGAGGATGATGACAATGATATAAGAATTCAATAAAACAAGTTCAAGAATTAATTTATCCAGGAACCAATAACGTCCAAATTGTCAACATGATACTTCTTTGTAGAGTAAAATTCAAGAATGCTCAGAAGAATATTTCCATGAAAAGATACTGGATGAAGCGCAAATATCAAGGATATTCCACTAATTTCATGGAATATAGAAGCCAAAACTTTAACCAACTGAGTATAATAGAATATATGAAACTGCAAATGGATTTTCGCCGCCATGCGGTAATCCACTTTGACAGATCATTTCCACAATTTAATAAGGAATGAATACAAAGGATCATTCACCATGCATGTGGTAATCCACATAGACATGTTATTCCAACAGAATAATAAAGAATGGAATAACATAAGGATGCACCATGCGTGCGTGCGATAGACGCATGCATGTGTTATTCCCAATGTAATAATAAATAATGGAACCCGAGTCCCAACAAAACTCACAGACGGGATGTTCCAATGAATAATAAAGATTTTAACCAGTCCCCCAGTAAAACGCATGAGCATGTGATATTCCAATGAATAATAAAGATTTTAACCAGGTCCCACAGAAACACACTGAGCAGGATAGTCCAACAGAATAATAAAAAAATGGAATAACAGAAGAATTTCACCAAGTATATGGTAGCCCGCGTATACAGGTTATTCCAACTGAATAATAAAGAATGGAATAACAAAAGTTCTCTTCATGAACACAAAAGAAATAATACCCCTTACGAGTACAACAAATAATATCCCTTACGAGTATAACAAATAATATCCCCTACCTTAAAAAGAAAAGTATTCCGACTGGTAGGGCGGGAATATACTTGAAGAAAACTTGCACTACGCTCAAAGCTTTCTTAATCTCTAAAGAAATACACTCAAGATTATAGAAGAAGAACTCTCTCTATAGTTTCTCTCTCAGAGATTAAGTGAATTCGTAAGAAATAATGAAGGAATGAGTTCTATTTATAGAAAAATGGACTGCATAGTAACTAACTCATGAACGGTCCAGATTGATTTACTTTAATCGGACGGTCCATATTTAAAGCAAAATCGTTTAAATAAAATATAATATATTCTAATTATTGTCTAATAAAATAAATAACTTTATAAAAGTATTCTGTTTTATATAAAAAGATTTTACTATGCAAACACTATGCAAGCACTATGCAAACACTATGCATAATAAAATATAATATATTCTAATTATTGTCTAATAAAACAAACAACTTTATAAAAGTATTTTGTTTTATATAAAAAGATTTTCTGTTTTATTACAGTATTAATACTAATAAAACAAGACTGAGTGACTTCTCACGTTAGTATCAATAATCAATACCGTGTGCTACTATGCAACCACGCGTATTCTTTGTATTTTAACACCGGTGTTTCTTCAACGATTAACAGTAAAACTTCCGTCGTTATTTTCATAAATATATTTTTGTCGTTTTCTCAATCCGACAATAATTTCATTGTTGTAAGACCCCGAATTTTTTATAAATAAAATGGAATTTCCTTTATTTATTATTTTGAAATAGTAAGGGTTGATTTGATTAATGTGGTTAGTTATGGGTAAAATGCGCAAATTCCTTCTCTAAAAAACCGTGGGTTTTATTTCCTTACCCATAATTTTCTAATCTGTCGTCCTTCCAATTTTACCGTTACCTCTTTCCCAAACCTTTTCTTTCCCTTTTTAGTTTCCCGCTTTCTTTTCTCCATCCTCACCTACTTTTTACATTTACTCCTTCCTTTATTCCTCATCCTTCCTAGATTCTCTCCTTGACTCAGGCCAACTCTGCATCCTTTTCTTCCCTAATCTCCAATCATGGTGCGACCACTCGCATCTCTCTGCTTTGGGAACTCTGAGTCTAGCATTTCTCGTGACCTTTTCTTGATTTTGGGGTCTCGAACCCTAACTTCGCCTAAGATGGTTGAATCGGACGTTGCCCTCTTCCCCCTTCTACTGATCTTCTTTGTGGATTCGGATGGCTCAAATGCACTTGATGATGATTGGGGCGGCCGTATGGGCCTTGGGCATAGAGTGCAAAATGAAGGAAATTTTCATTTCTTTGCCCAACATTTCTCCTCTCGAGATAGAATTTCATTTTGCGATGATGAAAGGCGTAAAAATCAAAAGTTATTGGATTTTCTTGTAGCCCATGGTTTCTCCGTTAAAGAGTTAAATGAATTTTCAACCTCAGATTGTCTGCGTAGGGATGATAATGATCTCAATCTTCTTGACAAAAGTTTCTTTGAAAGCTAACTTCTCTACTAATGTGGATGATGCTCCTCCGTTCATGTGCCTAACTCCACTCCGTCTGTTTGAGAAGCCCACACATTGGATTGTCCTCAGTTACAACTTTGCTAAGGTTGTTGCTTCCCTCACTGCCAACTCCCGTTCCTCTGATAAGCCCTCTTGGAGTGAGGTTGTTGCGAATGATGCTCCTAGGAAGTCTACTTTAAAGTTTTTTCCCCCGTCTGAAGCTGAAGGCCTTCTCTCCATTAGACCTCCATGGGAGGTACTAAAAAAAAGGCGTGACACGTGGTGCAATAGCCTTGTGGGCTATTTTCTTCACTCAAAGCTCCCTTTCAAGGTAGTGGAGCCTATTGTTCAAAAACTTTGGGGCTCGATGGGTTTATCTAAAGTGCTCCTGCATGAAAAAGGGTATTACATTTTCAAATTCAACTCAGCTGAAGCTCGCGAAAACATCCTTGCTATGGGCCCCTGGTATATCTCAAACAAGCAAATCTTGTTGAAGAAATGGAAGGAGGGTATTGACATTACTAGAGAAGCTTGCTCTAAAGCCCTATGCAGGTAAAATTTCATGGCATTCCTCTCTCTTATTGGACGGAACGAAGGCCTTAGTTACATTCTTAGTGGGGTGGGAAGCCACTTTTCTTGGATAAAGTCACGGAAAGACTAGAGCCCTCTTCCTTATGCTCGGTTGTGTGTGAAATTGATGTTGCGACCCCTACCCCGTTCTCTCCTGTTTATTATTTTGAATGAAGATGAGCATGAGGAGCGATCGGTGGATGTCCTTTGTTGAATATCGAGCAGACCCCCCATCACCTTTCGGTTTGCAAAAAACTTTTGGGCATTCTCACGATTAAATGTCCAGAACTCCAACTATCAATGGGTTCCAAAATCCTCCACTAAAATTCTTTGTTGGCCTTGGTCCTTCTTCCTCTCTTGCTTGCGGTGCTCTCTAATTTCACCTCTCCCTCTGTGGCTTACGAAGAGAAATTTGGTGTGTGCCCGAAAAAATCCCCATGCCTTGGTTTCCCCTCTATCCCTTTGAATCCTTCTTCCCTTCTCCTGTATTTCTTTGGTAATCCTTTGCGACCTTGGGGATCCGATTGCATTTCCCAGTGCAACTCTTTGCCACCCCTTCTCACCCTCTTCTTGATAAACTCAAAATAGTTGGCGAAAAGGAAGGCGAGAGATCTTAAGGCTGAAAGCAAAGGTTGAGGTTGTTGGTTCTCCTTACGCTAAAAGGAGGAACAAAGGTAGGGAGAAACTCCCTCCCTAATTCTTTATCTTTTTATGTCTAAGCTCTGTTCTATAATGTTAGAGGTTTAAATAAGTCTCAAAAAGCAGTGATGTTCATGCCTTTTTGTTGGACAATCACATATCTTTTGTTGGCCTTGTGGAAACTAGAGTCAAATGTCACAAATCCGGGGCTATTTCCTCTAATCTTTTTGCTCATTGGGCCCGGGCTTTTAATTATGATTATCATGACAATGGTAGAATATGGGTTGGTGGGACCCATTCTTTTTGGATTTGATTAACGTGTTGCTCAAATCCTCCCGACTTATACATTGTGAATTAAATTTGGTTGGATCTGTTGATACCTTTTTGGTTACTATTGTCTCTGGTCTTAACACTCCCCTACGGCGTGGCGATTATGGCATGAGCTCTCTTCCTCGCACATTCCATCGACTCTCTAGATGGTGCGTTCTAGGGATTTTAATGAAATTTGCGACCTTGATGAATCGCGGGGGTAACGACATGTGGTCGGTAGGCATGTCAGACTTTAAATCATGTCTTGAACAAGCGGTCTGGATGACATTAGAGTTGTTGGTCCTTACTTCACTTGGTGGAACTCTCGAGGGATAGAACTATTTCTAAATGGTGGGCCGGAGCTCTTGGGAATGCGGCATGGTTCACTCAAATGACTCACTCTCTGGCTACTTTTTTGGGGCTAGAGGTTTCTCGAGATCATAATCCCACTATTTTGTCTCTTTGGTCTCCTGCTCCCAAATCCTTGAAGCCTTTTCAATTTTCAATCATCTTACCCTCTTGGATGGTTCTGAGGAGGTAGTTTCCCAAGCTTGGGCTATGATATCATTGGCTCCCCTCTTTTTGTTCTTGCGGAAAAGCTTGGAGAACCAAACGAGCTCTTATTGATCTGAATAAACAGCAGGGCTCTGCTTTGTTACAAGCGTCCAAATGGCTAGAGCAAGCTCTTCATGCTCTTGAATGACCATTCAACTGTCTAATACTCCTATCTCCCCGGAAAATTTTGATCTTGGAGGAAACTTACCAAGGATTTATGGGATGCCCTTACTATAGAAGAACGACTTTTACAACAAAAATCCAAATTCAATGGCTCTCTCTTGGGGATAAAAACACCAAATACTTTCATGCCAAAACCAAAAAGTCGGTGGAATTCAAATAAGATACTTCTTTGTCGAGGATAAGCAGGGGTGTCTTGACTCATGATCCGGAGCAGATTAAGTCCCTTCTTTGTTGGCTACTTCCAAAATCTTTTGGGTACCAAAACACCTCCTCCTACCACAGTTGGGTGGCCTTAGTGAAGTGATTACAAAGCGTATCAACCCCGATATGATCCCCTCTCTTGCGCTCTCTTGTTACTCTGAGGAAATTCTATCTACTCTTAAAGGCATGCGGAGAGAAACAAAAGCCACAGCCCAGCCTGGCTGCTTCAGCGTGAATTTCTTTCTTCATTCTTGGGACCTTTGTGGGGATGATTTTGTCAAAAATTTGTTCAATCTTTTTCATTTACGGACATATGCTTAAAGAGTCCAATGCCCTTCTTGTCGCTCTTATTCCTAAGGTCCCAAACCCCACCTCTATGTACGACTTAGGCCTATATCCTGCTGCAATTCTATATATAAATGCATATCCAAAATCCTAGCAACTAGACTCAAAGCTACTCTCCACGACCTCATCTCACACTCTCAAAATTTGCCTTTATCTGGGGACGTAAAATTGGTGACAACATTCTTTTGGCCCAAGAGTACATTGAAAATTACCATAGACCATCGGCCCATCTAGATGTGCGGTTAAAATTGATTTGAAGAAAGCTTTTGACTACATTAGATGGGAGTTCCTTTTGATGTTACGACCCTCTTTGGCTACCTACTAAATTTATCAATGGATCGGAAGTTGCATATCTACGGCTATGTTCTCTGTTAAAGTTAATGGTCAGTTGTGTGGCTATTTCCAAGGCAAACAAGGTATCCGCGACGACCCTCTCTCTCCATATCTGTTTGTTTTAGTCATGGAAGTCCTTGCTCTCCTTCTTGATAAAGCTTCTTCCTCTCCAAATTTTTCTTTCCATTGGAGAACAAAGGCATGTAAAATTACCAACCTTTGCTTTGCGGATGACCTCCTTCTATTTTGTCACGGTGACATGCAATCAGTCAACCTTCTAAAGCATAGCCTTGATGCTTTCACACTTCTCCTTTATCCATCAATCTCGGCAAAAAGTCGGTGCTTCCTCGCTAACGTCCCTCTAATCTGGTTGCTACCATTCTTACATCTCTCAATATAGGCACAGGCTCCTTGCCTATCAAATTCTTAGGAGTGCCCTCATTACCTCGAAGCTTTCTTGGTGATTGCTTGCCCTCATTCAAAAGATCACCTTTGAATTAAGTCTGGGCTAAGCTTTGCTTCCTCTCCTTTTCTTGGGTGAAATTTGCAACTTATTAAATCCATTTTGTTTGCCATTCAATCATATTGATGCCTTATTTCGTTCTTCCCAAATCGGTCACCAAGCAAATTGAGCGACTCTGTCTAGATTTCTTTGGAAGGGCTCCTCGCTTTCGACAAACATGGTTCAAAAGGGTTTCTTGGGCTCGTGTCACCTTGCCCCTTTACGAAGGTGGGTTAGGTATTAAAAAGTTGTTGAATGGAACAAAGCACAGATTATGCTCCACATGGCGGATTATCTGTTTCAAATGTTCCTCTTTACGGGCTCGATGGGTTAACAAAACTCTCCTCTTGAAGCACAACTTCTGGACTACCCCATCCCCTCTAATGCTTCTGGATTTGGCGCAAAAGTCCTTAACCTTAGAAGCTTAGCCATCAAATTTGTTACATATAAAAAGTGGGTAGCGGCGAACATCAATTTATGGCAAGACCCTTGGCTGAAAACCACCCTCTTTTTGCCGGCCATACTTACGGATCCTATAGTCTCAAATTAGTGCGCCATTCTCCGCTGAAAGTCGGTGACATCATCACACAATGCTCATGGCAACCTCCTATATCCAATTACCATAGCCTTATGCGGATGAAGGACAAACTACTTCAGTATCTGCTTGCCTTCTCTCGGTCCGGATCGGTGTGTTGTTGGGCGGGCCTCACCTCGGTTAAAGCTTCCCATATCTGGTCTTCTATTACGTTGTGGGAGTGCCCTTTCCCTTAGTTCAAACTCTTATGGCACAATCTGCGGGTCCCACGTTATTCTTTCTTCTTACAGGTGGCTCTTCATAAGAAATTTGGTGACATAGCCATTGGCTTCTGTTGTCTCTGTACTCATGCCCCAATCATTCTCCCACCTTTTCTTTGGTTGTGCCTTTTCCCAACTTCTTGGTTTAGTGCTTCTTTGTTCATGGTTGGTTCGGTGTTCCTTTTGGTAGGACACACTTGACTCATCACATACAACATTCTCAAATAGACCAAATGTCATCTCGGATTATAAAGCTCGGCAGCTTATTAATAAAGCTCTGGAATTGCTCTTTATATAAAGTATGGAATGAAAGGAATAAGCGAGCCCTTGGGTGTGAAACCCCGTCTTCTTCTTGATCTTGCTCAAAAGCGTATTAGGGCTTAAAATGCAAATTGTATTGATTAAAAATTTTAGCTCTTATATTGTAAAATATCCCAATCTTAGATGTTGGCGATTATAGCCTTGGATATATTATCAAGTACATCATTGGCTTGTCTCGATGTGGTTGCTATATTTTTTTCTCTCGGGTATGCCCCTAGATATATTTTTCTTTCTTGGTTTATAATACTCACAATTTAGCAAAAAAAAAAAAATATTTTATCTTTTTCTGATAAAATAATTCATTTAAATATATTATTATATTTTTAATAATATAATAATGGTGATATTTTTTACAATGAATGTGGGATATATGAGTATACGAGGAGAAAGAGTATTTTTGTTGCAATAAATGTTTAAAACATGTTAATCATGTCTGTGGACCCATTTATTGACTGAAATTTGATTATAGCCTGTAAAATCGCCCGTTTGTGGATTTCGATCAATTTCTGTTTGGAATTTGAAAAAACTTTCTTCTGCAAAGTTGTAGAGAATTGAATTTCCTATAAAAACTAGCGAGATTTGAATTTTCTGACAAAAGGGCTATTTATTATGAATTATTGAAGCTCCGAAGCTCTGAAATAATTGATTTTTGGAAGTTTAAAATAATTTAAATAAGAAAAACGTTTTTGGCATTAATGGTGGGTCTTGCATGTGATGTTAATGACTGATTTCAGTTCTTCAAATGTTGGCGTAGGAATATTAATTAATATATTATTAATTTATTAAATTTTCTGCTTTGGTGTTCTAAGCAATTTCCTATAAATAGGGTGCTTAGGTTACAATTGAAAATCACACCAAAAACTGAAGTTTTCTCTCTCTATATTATCGAGCGTATTCTTGTGAGTATTTTGAGTATACTTTGAGTATTGCTATACGGTGAAAGTTCAAGTTATAGCCTATATCCAGTATTCCAGTTAGAAGTACTGTCTTTCCGAGGTAAGGGATATTTTTTTTTTCGTAATGATATTATTTCTTCAATATCATTATGCTGAAATATTGATCTGAAGTTTTTATCAAATTTGGAACTTTTGGTGTCGGAGTTACTATTCACGATATCTGACTATTCACGATACTGATCTTATTCACGAATCATTTGCACTATTCATCGAAAAATGAAAATTTTCCTTTTCGCCTCTAAAATATCTATTGTGGATACTAGCTTTGATTGTATCCATGTTTTGATCATTCTTGAATTTTACTCCACTCGATTACTTATGAAGTATTTTTGAACTTGGATTGTTTAAAATACTAATCCTTAATATTGTTCTTTTGTTTCACCGGATTCGCTTCCTTTAAAAATATTTTCATCATCCTCGGTCTTAAATGATGATATTATTGAATATCTTTGGCAGAGTGTGCAAGATGAATGATTTCGATGAATATCTTTGGCCCAGTAGTGCAAAGATGAACAGGTGTTTAGATGAACATGACCAATTGATGAATATCCTTGGCCTGTAGTGCAAGGATGAATATATGATTCAAGAGGTGCATTGATTGATGTTACAGGGATAAAAATATTGATGATGGACTGTTAAATTCATAGATATTAGTAGATTTCATCCTCTACGTAACTCTTACATGAATTAATATTTTCATCATGAGTATTGATTTAAAACTTGTTGTCTCATTGTATTATATTAGATTTTCCCTGTTGAAGACTAACAATAATTTGTTCTCAGATTATCTTAGTCATAATATTCTTTCTTGGGCTAGTTGAGCTCACCCTTTTCTTTTTGTTCCATTTTTCTCTCGGGAGGCGAGAATGCAAAATGAAATACGTAGTCTGGGTATGGAATGATGGTTTTAGAGAGTTGTTTAGTAGTCCTCACCATTTTTGTAAAATAATGTATCAATAATTATGATGAGGATTTATTTGTATGTGAATATTGTCTAGATGGCAATATCTGTATTTAAACTCACAGTTTATATGTTGTAACAATAAAGTTGTAGTTATTTCTGTACCTTGTATTTGACAACTCAGAATGGGTGATGTATACCTATTTTGGGGGTATCACAATTGTGGGGTCCACCAATGATTGTATCGTCGTACGGATATTCTCCGACAAAAAAAATATTTCCCGACTAATTGAATATTCCCCGACACAACGAATATTTTATATCAACTTGCTTACTTTGCAAAAAAAATTTCACATATTACCCTTAACTTTAAACTTTTATCAATTTAACTATTTACCAAAATAGAAAAATTGAATACTTTTATTTCATAAAATTCGGGATCTCACAATAGTCACGATCATACCAATAATCTACCCATCTTTACACTCAAGTCAAAGAGAAATTTCATCACCAGGATTATAAAAATGTTATATATGATAATAAAAATAATATGATCAACAACTACATTTAATTTTAAGAGTAAGATTCATAAATCAACGATAATTTGGTCTGAAAAAGAAATAAATTTTATCGTGAATAGTACCCGTGAATAGTAACTCGTGAATAGTAACTCATAAATAGTAACTCGTATTCGTATATAGTACCGTATACGTAAATAACGTCATATACGTAAATAGTGCCATATACATGAATAATGTCGTATACGTGAATAGTTTTGTATACATGAATAGTGTCGTATACGTGAATAGTAACCCCGACATGAAAAAGGTTATTCCACAATAAAATCTATACCAATATTTCGGTATAATGATATTGAAAGAATAACATCATTATGAAGAAAATAACATCCCATATTATCCCTTATAATCCCTTACAATAATAATGACAATATCCCTTACCTCAAAAGAACAGTACTTCCTGCTGAAATATCAGGTATAAGGCTGAAGGAAACTTGCACTGATGAATAGCAACTCACAAACTATCTAAATACTCACAAAATACGCTCGATAATATAGAGAGAGAAAGAGAGAAAACTTATTTCTGGTGTGATTTTCAATTCTAACTCAGCACCCTATTTATAGGAAAATGTTAGAATGCCGAAGCAGAATTAACTTGCTACCTGATGGCGTTACATACTACTATTCCCACCCACCACTTTTGAAATAAAATTTGAGCACATTTCTTCACCAACCAAAGGTGGGGCCCACTCATTCTAGAATTTTCCATCAAAAATCATTTATACACATAATTTCTGAATCAGTCACCTCTTAAAATTCATAACAAATCATACGTTAAAGTTTAACGGTTCAAATTTTTTGAACATATACTCAACTTATATATGTATAACATATCCAAAAATCACAATGATCCAACGGTCGGATTAAAAATTATAACTCACGCGATATATCTCAAGAACACAGATTATGAGTCCTGACTAGTTTCATTCAAACAGTCACCACGAAAAATCCACAATGCATTTTTGGGTGATTCAAATTTCTACGCTTAGCTTACTTCTAGGGCTTTCTTTTGATATATGGCTCATCTCCTAACTCATTATACACAAAGAGTTATGAATTTTATAAAATCAAGTAATAAACTAATTTTCTGAAAATTTCCAAACTTCGTTCCTCATTTCGACAAAATACTAATAAAACACCTCAACATTAATTCCTTCATTTATATCCACACAAAATAAATATTTTCCTTATCATATAAATCAATAATTAATTATTCACAAATAATATTACAGAATCAAAATTATGACAACCAGGTCGTTCCCAGGAAAAAGGGGGCTTTTCGATAAGGATTTCTCCTTATTGGCGCGCAATTAGGTGACGAAACCCCTTTCTTAGACAGAACTTCCTTAGACATTGCCAATAATGCTATCTAACAATATTATTCAAATAATATGAATTATTGATCTGATAATGGAGATACTGTGCAGTGACAATTATTGAACAACAATAATATAAAATATCAACGAAGCAATTATTAAATCAATAAAATAAAATATTGAACAGTAATTACTGTTACAATTATTGAGTAGTACCTTCTTACGTAAGAATCAATAATTCAAAAATAATGTGCAATACCGTGTGCTACTTTGCAACAACGCGTATTACTTTACTTTACCTACCGGGTATTCTAACAGTGTTAAAAGTAACGATTACGCCGTTATTTATAAAAACTCAAATTTGTCGTTTTTTTCATCCGACAGTTATTCTGTTATGGGGCCCACAAATGGCTGCGCCGTAGTACGAATATCCCTGACAACAAGAATATTCCACGACCAAACGAATATTCCCCGACAAAAATGAATATTTTATAACCACTTGCTTATTTTGAAAAAATTTGCACATTTCATCCATAACTTTAAACTTTTTTTTATCAAATTAACTATTTACTAAATAAAAAAATTGAATTCTTTTATTTCATAAAATTCGGGGTCTTACAATCTCTCCTCCTTATGAAATTTCGTCCTCGAAATTTACGTACCTGGTATTTCAAAGAGTTGAGAATACCTTGCTTTCTTTTCAGATTCCATCTTCCCTATCATCATGATTTCTCCATTGCTCATCTCCTGTATTTCAGATATCATTCTAGAATACAGCTTCAAAACAAAGGTTAATTGACATATCATAATTTATCAATTTAAGTATGAAAATTCAGCTTAGGTAGGACACACACTAGCGAAGGATATTACTCGTCTCTCCCTTCCTAGTTCTAATCCCGGATCTCCGCTAGAGATCATATCCCTAAGCTCTGATACCAACTGTGACAACCCCAAAATAGGTCCAATTCACCCAACCAGTTCTGAGTCGCCAAATACATGATACAGAAAATAACTACAACTTCATTATCACAATTGTCGTGCAAAATACAACAACATAAATGTTGTGAGTTTTGATACAAATGTATACCAACTGTGACTCATGTCCCAACCTTGAATAGCCCGTCACAATGGCACCTTACATAAAGGTACAGTCAATAACTGTTTTAGAAATTAAAATCTTTGGGAAGTGCTCAAGAAAACGTTCGTACATGGGAGGCCATCCGTCTAGGTTATAATAGATATCATAAGACTGGAGAATTATACTTGGTTGACCCAATAGACCCCAAAAAAAATGAGAAGATTATTATCATACTCTTTCCAATTGTGAGTCTTCTCTTGACATATCATTATCTCTACTTTCTCAAATTGAGAATTATACTTCAACCAAACACCAAGATTATATAGGTTGTGCTCGTAGATATACTCAGCAAGTGGATGTGCACAACCCTGTCTTATGATAACACGAGATGTATGTCATTAGACATCTTCTATGATAGTGGCAAAACACCCTTCCAACGTTGGATTCGCTTCACCATATTTGATTCACAAAATTTAACTACTAAATGATGTATAAAATATAACACACTTTTCTATACTGTTTAGGGAGAACCTCCACAGCTAAAGACCACCGTTCTATTCTCCTGTTACCCCCCCTCGACCCAGCTACACTCTTATTACCTGAAAGGAATTGTGAAGCAGAAGGGTGAGCATAACTAGCCCAGTAAAAAATATCATGACAAAAGATAAATAACCTTCATCAGTAATAAATCTGAGATTTAGAACATATGATAGATGATAAAACTTGTCAACCATAGTTGCAGCGGAACGAACAATCCATTAGAAGAGTCAAATAAACAATAAAGTCTATTATCTTCTCCATGTTAAAAGTCCACCAATAATGTTTTATCCTTGTAACATCAATCAACAGTTCCTGTCCACAATCATGTGAATAACTCATAATCATAATTGTGGTTCTAAGTTCCTCTTCTCAACCAGGACGAATATAATTTACATCACCTGTCTTTACCTGAAACATCAAAAATCATGGTTATACCAAATCATAGTTCCTGTTCATAATCATACTAATAAGTTCATCTTTGCACTATGGGCCAAAGATATTCGTCAACAGTTCATCTTTGTACTACTGCCCAAAGATATTCAACCACATATCATCTTTGCACTACAGGCCAAAGATATTCAACAACAGATCATCTTTGCACTACATGCCAAAGATATTCAACAACAGATCATCTTTGCACTATAGGCCAAGATATTAATATCTCAAATAAATATATAATCATTTCAGAATTTATATAAACAATAATTATAACCATGTTGATCAATTCACCTTTGCACTTAAGCTAAAGATATTCAATTATAAATTCAATGGTCATGATCATACCAGTCAACAATTCAACCTTGCACTACTGGCCAAACAGAACCCATAGTCACGATCATACCAATAATCTACCCATCTTTACACTCAAGTCAAAGAGAAATTTCATCACCATGATTATAAAAATGTTATATGTGATAATAAAAACAGTATGATCAACAACTGCATTTAATTTCAAGAGTAAGATTCATAAATCAACGATAATTTGGTCTGAAAAAGAAATAAATTTTATCGTGAATAGTACCCGTGAATAGTAACTCGTGAATAGTAACTCATAAATAGTAACTCGTATTCAGATATATAATCGTGATATCGTAAATAATGTCATATACGTAAATAGTGTCATATACATGAATAATGTCGTATACGTGAATAATGTTGTAAACGTGAATAGTGTCGTATACGTGAATAGTAACCCCAACATGAAAAATGTAGAAATTCCACAATAAAATCTATACCAATATTTCGGTATAATGATATTGAAAGAATAACACCATTATGAAGAAAATAACATCCCTTATTATACCTTACAATCCCTTACAATAATAATGACAATATCCCTTACCTCAAAAGAACAGTACTTCCGACTGAAATATCAGGTATAAGGCTGAAGGAAACTTACACTGATGAATAGCAACTCACAAACTATCTAAATACTCACAAAATATACTCGATAATATAGAGAGAGAAAGAGAGAAAACTTGTTTCTGGTGTGATTTTCAATTCTAACTCAGTACCATATTTATAGGAAAATTTTAGAACGCCGAATCAGACATAACCTGCTACCTGATGGCTTTACGTGCTACTATTCCCACCCACCACTTTTGAAATAAAATTTCAGCACATTTCTTCACCAACCAAAGGTGGGGCCCACTCATTCTAGAATTTTCCATCAAAAATCATTTATAAACATAATTTCCGAATCAGTCACTTCTTAAAATTCATAACAAATCATACTTTAATTTTTAACGGTTCACAATTTGTAAAACATATACTCAACTTATATATGTATAACATATCCAAAAAGCACAACGATCCAACGGTCGGATTAAAAATTATAACTCACGCAATATATCACAAGAACACAGATTATGAGTCCTTCAGACTAGTTTCATTCAAACAGTCACCACGAAAATTCCACAATGAATTTTTGGGTGATTCAAATTTCTACGCTTAGCTTACTTCCAGGGCTTTCTTTTGATATATGACTCATCTCCTAACTCATTATACATAAAGAGTTATGGATTTTACAATATCAAGTAATAAACTAATTTTCTGAAAATTTCCAAACTGCGTTCCTCATTTCGACAAAATACTAATAAAACACCTCAGCATTAATTCCTTTATTTATATCCACACAAAATAAATATTTTCCTTATCATATAAATCAATAATTAATTATTCACAAATAATATTATAGAATCACAATTATGACAACCAGGTCGTTCCCAGGAAAGAGGGACCAAACCCCTTTCTTAGACATAACTTCCTTAGACATTGCCAATAATGCCATCTAACAATATTATTCAAATAATATGAATTATTGATCTAATAATGGAGATATTGTGCAGTGACAATTATTGAACAACAATAATATAAAATATCAACGCAACAATTATAGAATCAATAAAATAAAATATTGAACAGTAATTACTGTAACAATTATTGAGTAGTGCATTCTTACGTAAGAATCGATAATTCAAAAATACTGTGCAATACCGTGTGCTACTGTGCAACAACGCATATTACTTTACTTTACCCACCGGGTATTCTAACAGTGTTAACGGTAACGATTACGCCGTTATTTATAAAAATACAAATTTGTCATTTTTTCATCGGATTTGATTCATTATGGGGCCCATAAATGGTTTACTTGTCGTCGCATTTAATATTCCCCGACAACAAGAATATTCCACGACCAAACGAATATTCCCCGACAAAATGAATATTTTATAACCACTTGCTTATTTTGAAAAAAATTGCACATTTCATCCATAACTTTAAACTTTTTTATCAAATCAACTATTTACTAAATAAAAAAATTGAATTCTTTTATTTCATAAAATTCGGGGTCTTACAATCTCCCCTCCTTATGAAATTTCGTTCTCAAAATTTACGTACCTGGTATTTCAAAGAGTTGAGAATACCTTGCTTTCTTTTCAGATTCCATCTTCCTTGTCATCATGATTTCTCCATTGCTCATCTCCTGTATTTCAGATATCATTCTAGAATACAGCTTCAAAACAAAGGTTAATTGACATATCACAATTTGTCAATTTAAGTAAAAAAATTTAGCTTAGGTAGGACACACACTAGCGAAGGATATTACTCGTCTCTCCCTTCCTAGTTCTAATCCCGGATCTCTGCCAGAGATCATATCCCTAAGCTCTGATACCAACTGTGACAACCCCAAAATAGGTCCAATTCACCCAACCTATTCTGAGTCGCCAAATACATGGTACGGAAAATAACTACAACTTCATTATCACATTTGTCGTGCAAAATACAACAACATAAATGTTATGAGTTTTGATACAAATGTATACCAACTGTGACTCATTTCCCAACCTTGGATAGCCCGTCACAATGGCACCTTACATAAAAGTACAGTCAATAACTGTTTTAGAAATTAAAATCTTTGGGAAGTGCAATAGATATCATAAGACTGGAGAATTGTCCTTGGTTGACCCAATAGACCCCCCAAAAAAATGAGAAGATTACTATCATATTCTTTCCAATGGTGAGTCTTCTCTTGACATATCATTATCTCCACTTTCTCTAATTGAGAATTATACTTCAACCAAACACAAAGATTATATAGGTAGTGCTCGTAGATATACTCAGCAAGTGGATGTGCACAACCTTGTCTTATGATAACACGAGGTTGTATGTCATTAGACATCTTGTATGATAGTGGCAAAACACCCTTACAACGTTGGGTTCGCTTCACCCTATTTGATTCACCAAATATGTGACGCCCCCAAATCCACGTCTCTGACCTCAGATTCGGTGCTCATGATCTATCATCATCATAAGCATTCTATAACTATTATGAAATAATAAACATACATTGTTCATTATAATAAAGTTTCATAACATGGTCCCAAGGTTTTCTTAACCTTAACTTAAACGCACCATTCATATTGCAAAAGGTTTACATAAGAAATCCCATCAGATAATAATAATGAACATTCATTCTAAACTATTCCTGGATCTTTCCCTTGTCCTTCGTATTGGATCCTTCAAGGCTTAACTGAAATAAATGTCATGATATAGCAAAGGTAAGTAACTAATTTGCTTAACAAGTTTATATACAAGGGAGATATATCATGACTAGAAAGAAGTTTTTCTTTCAATGTTCAACAATAATATAAGATTGTGAAGGAACATGAATTAATAATTAACAATTGAATATTCGAATAATTGAATAACATGAGCTGAGTGGTTTTGAAATAACCATGAACTTTTACCAAGGTTCTCAGTCATTTAAATTGGACCTCTTAATAAGTTTTGGTATTCAAGGGGATCAACCTTTCATACCCCATGATTTATGCATAAACACTTAATAATCCAGTATCGATATCATGCCTTAATCAAATTCGTCCTTTTTTCAGTCAAGAGTTCTTATCATATCAATTTAATAAGAACAGCTTTTTAAAACACATTTGATTTAACAAATTTAAACATGATTGATCTAGCTGATACAATTAGCATAGATCTATCTTATAAACAGTTCTTGAATGAAAGAACTTTAATTTAATTCACAGTTCACTAATAATAGAACATGAATTCAATTACACAAAGTGCAAATTTCAATAATCAATATAGATGTGAATAATCATCAATAATTATTCACTAACATGCTTTGAAAATAATAACTCGAGTTTGAGTTAGGAAACTTGCCTCGTTTGTAGGTTACGGCTACGCAATTAAATTCTATCCACTAAGCAGTTTAATTATCTTCCTTTGAGAGACCTATAGTTAATCTTTCAATTAGTCATAGCATAACATTAGATCATGCAATCACATAGATATAATATATTACATTTAGTTCTTAGAAATATTATCTTGCTTCGATAATGTTACTATTAAATAACAACTACCTTTAATTCACTTAATATTGTTAATCTAGATAATATTTAATTCACCTCTTAGTATTATTAGTTCACTTATAATACTTTCATTCGCTTACTATTATTATTAATCATTTAATAATATCTTATTCCATCACTAATATTATTAATCATTTAATAATATTTTATTCCTTTACTAATGTTATTACATTTTTAATAATATTTTATTTAATCTCGAATATTATTATTTACTCAATAATAATACTTTAATTTAATATTAATAATCTTTTAATAATATTTTAATCTAATATTAATATTTTAATCTAATATTATTAATCATTTAATAATACTTTAATCATTTATTAATGCTTAAATCAAATATTATTAACCATTTAATAATATTTTAATGAAGTTTTAATCTTAATATTTTTATTTACTTAACAATTTCATATTCTAATATTATTAATGTCATAATAATATTTTTAATAATTTATTGGATTAATAAACAATTTAGTCTAATTGCTCACCCTTTATTAAACCTCTTATTTAATATCCATAAAAGGTCATAAATAATATTTCTTATTATAAATTACCAAAATACCCTAAAATAGTCATACTATTATATATTAGGAGTATTCAAGTATTAAAATGATATTTTTCTTATTTAAGACATCATTTAACTATTTATTTCCTTTTATTCATAACTTAATCATTTTTAGGAAAAATAGCAAACTAATTCCAAAATTTCTCATTTTCTGGATTTGGACAGTATATGAACCAACAATGATCCCCAAATATTTCTGGAATTTTAGAAAATGATTTATTAATTTTAAAGTGCCCAAAACACTCGGATCTTGCTTCATTTTTCATAAATTAAGTTCTGCTCAGAAAAATCTGAAATTTTTAGGGTATACTCTCATAACATATATGAACCTACTGTAAAACCTTCGGAATTTTCCAGTGTATACACAGTGAACAATTCGAGTGTTAATATTTAGGAGTCCTTTACGGAAATAGCCATTACGCACAACCTATAAATCGAAACGCGTCCGTTCTTTTTCCTACATGTAGATAACTTCTTAAGGTACCTCTGTGATATTTTCCAGATTTTTAAAAGACTTGAAACTGACCGAAACAACCTCAAGAAAAATAGGGACAATAGCTTTTTAGGGTTTGAAAACCTAAACTTTCTATGTGGACTGTTTTGGGGAAAACAGCCGTCAAGGCTTTAATACTTGCTAGATTTGTGTTCTAAGACTTGGGTTTAATAGATAACTCATGTATCTAGCACCCCCCTTCGACGGATCACAAATCCAAGTTGTAAAACTTGAGTTACACAAGATTTAGTGGAAGAAAAACAAGGGTTTCACCCCTTGGAGAACATATGCTCATTTCCTTCCTCTAAATCTATACCCTAATACACAAGATGGTTAGTCCTACACATGAGACATGTAGAACTAAGATACTTGGAGTATTAGACCATAACCTCCATATATTTTGAGGTAACAACCAAAATAGAAGAAGAATAAGAAAAGAATGGAAGAGAATCCTCACCTAGTTTTCTTTGCTATACTTCTTGTTCTTCCAAAGTATGATATAAACTTAGGATGCATGAACCAAATCTCACTCCCTTTCTTGCACTCCTAAAATTCGGCCCTCCCTCTTGTTTCTCTCTCTTTGGTTTTCTTTTGCAAGCTTAGAAGGAATGAAGAGAAGAAATGAAATGAAAAAATGAAATAAAAGGATACTTGCAAAAATATAGATACACTTGGTGTATCTAGCTATTATCCCCCACACCTTTCTTGTCCATTAAACAAAACCCCTTATCTTGTTCTTAAGTATGCTTAGTGAGATTTCCACCAATGAGGTGTAGACAACATTGTACTTTGTGTAAGAAATTAAGAAAAGTAAGGTCATTAGCTATTTAAAAAAAGTGGGTTAGCAAATAAATTTGCCTTATATGGACACAAGGGGGCCGGCCCTAAGCTCTCTAAATCCTCATTTTGCTTTTATTTTTAATGCCCAATTTTGATTAATCAAATGTCTAATATACCTTTAATCAAGTGGGCTAAGTATTGATTTGCATTCTATTTCTTTTGGGCTTCTCCTTTAATTGTTTTGGGCCATGTAATGAACATAGTCTAACAATTTTAATATAGGTTACCCAAATTGTTTATTTAGGGTTTCCATTCCCAAACTTATGAAATTTAATTACTTATACATGTGACTTTAGCTCATAACCTAATTAGGTTTACTAGAAATAGGTTTAAAATTATTAGTCACTTGAAATAACAAGATTATCCACTTAAGTTAGTATACATATTAAATACTAACATTTCCTTATTACCATAACCCTTAGGTTATTTAATTATCTCACCTAATGTATAATTAGGTTACGAAGCTTTCATTTTTAATGAAATCTATAAATGTATATATCCATAACTATAGTATATATGTTTATTGATCCATGCACCACTTCCCATATGTTGTCACATATTAAATCACTATATAACACAAAGTTTTAAATATCAATAATGTACATACATATATAGTGACTTAAAATTCACGGTTATTACAAAATATAACTACTAAATGATGTATAAAATACAACACACTTTTCTATACTGTTTAGGAAGAACCTCCACAACTAAAGATCACAGTTCTATTCTCCTGTTACCCCCGCTCGACCCAGCTACACTCTTATTACCTGAAAGGAATTGTGAAGCAGAATGGTGAGCATAACTAGCCCAGTAAAAAATATCATGACAAAAGATAAATAACCTTCATCAGTAATAAATCAGAGATTTAGAACATATGGTAGATGATAAAACTTTTCAACCATAGTTGCAGCAGAACGAGCAATCCATTAGAAGAGTCAAATAGACCATAAAGTCTATTATCTTCTCCATGTTAAAAGTCCACCAATAATATTTTATCCCTGAAACATCAATCAACAGTCCCTGTCCACAATCATGTGAATAACTCATAATCATAATTGTGGTTCTAAATTCCTCTTCTCATCCAGGACGAAGATAATTTACATCACATGTCTTTACCTAAAACATCAAAGATCATGGTTATACCAAATCACAGTTCCTGTTCATAATCATACTAATAAGTTCATCTTTGCACTATGGGCCAAAGATATTCGTCAACAGTTCATCTTTGCACTACTGACCAAAGATATTCAACCACAGATCATCTTTGCACTACATGCCAAAGATATTCAACAATAGATCATCTTTGCACTACAGGCCAAAGATATTAATATCTCAAAGAAATGTATAATCATTTCAGAATTTATATAAACAATAATTATAACCATGTTGATCAATTCACCTTTGTACTTAAGCTAAAGATATTCAACTATAAATTCAATGGTCATGATCATACCAGTCAACAATTCAACTTTGCACTACTGGCCAAAGAGAACCCATAGTCACGATCATACCAATAATCTACCCATCTTTACACTCAAGTCAAATAGAAATTTCATCACCATGATTATAAAAATGTTATATGTGATAATAAAAACAATATGATCAACAACTGCATTTAATTTCAAGAGTAAGATTCATAAATCAACGATAATTTGGTCAGAAAAAGAAATCAATTTTATCGTGAATAGTACCCGTGAATAGTAACTCGTGAATAGTAAATCATGAATAGTAACTCGTGAATAGTAACTCATGAATATTTTATAACCACTTGTTTATTTTGAAAAAAAATGCACATTTCATCCATAACTTTAAACTTTTTTTATCAAATTAACTATTTACTAAATAAAAAAATTGAATTCTTTTATTTCATAAAATTCGGGGTCTTACAATCTCCCCTCCTTATGAAATTTCGTCCTCGAAATTTACGTATCTGGTATTTTTTTTATTTATTTTATTTTTTTTTGTTATTGATGGGTTTCCGGATCGCAACCCGACTAATCCCCCCACCCCGAACAAGGCTTTCGTGGGTTGTTCCGGGTCAAAGCCCGGCCCAGGTGGGCCACACGAAGTAAAGAATTCTCACACTTGAGGCAGGCGGGACTCGATCCCAGGATGTCCGAGTTAAGAATACCTTGCTTTCTTTTCAGATTCCATCTTTCCTGTCATCATGATTTCTCCATTGCTCATCTCCTGTATTTCAGATATCATTCTAGAATACAACTTCAAAATAAAGGTTAATTGACATGTCACAATTTGTCAATTTAAGTAAGAAAATTCAGCTTAGGTAGGACACACTAGCGAAGGATATTACTCGTTTCTCCCTTCCTAGTTCTAATCCCGGATCTCCACTAGAGATCATATCCCTAAGCTCTGATACCAAATGTGACAACCCCAAAATAGGTCCAATTCACCCAACCTGTTCTGAGTCGCCAAATACATGGTACAGAAAATAACTACAACTTCATTATCACAATTGTCGTGCAAAATACAAAAACACAAATGTTGTGAGTTTTGATACAAATGTATACCAACTGTGACGCATGTCCTAACCTTGAATAGCCCGTCACAATGGCAACTTACATAAAGGTACAGTCAATAACTGTTTTAGAAATTAAAATCTTTGGGAAGTGCTCAAGAAAACCTTCGTACATGGGAGGCCATCCGTCTAGGTTATAATAGATATGATAAGACTGGAGAATTATCATTGGTTGACCCAATAGACCCCAAAGAAAAACAAGAAGATTACTATCATATTCTTTCCAATGATGAGTCTTTTCTTGACATATCATTATCTCCACTGTCTCTAATTGAGAATTATACTTCAACCAAACACCAAGATTATATAGGTAATGCTCGTAGATATACTCAGCAAGTGGATGTATACAACCCTGTTTTATGATAACACGAGGTTGTATGTCATTAGACATCTTGTATGATAGTGGCAAAACACCCTTCCAACGTTGGGTTCGCTTCACCCTATTTGATTCACCAAATATAACTACTAAATGATGTATAAAATATTACACACTTTTCTATACTGTTTAGGGAGAACCTCCACAGCTAAAGACCACCGTTCTATTCTCCTGTTACCCCCGCTCGACCCAGCTACACTCTTATTACCTGAAAGGAATTGTGAAGCAGAAGGGTGAGCATAACTAGCCCAGTAAAGAATATCATGACTAAAGATAAATAAATTATCAATAGCCTTCATAAGTAATAAATCAGAGATTTAGAACATATGGTAGATGATAAAACTTTTCAACCATAGTTGCAGCGGAACGAGCAATCCATTAGAAGAGTCAAATAGACCATAAAGTCTATTATCTTCTCCATGTTAAAAGTCCACCAATAATGTTTTATCCCTGTAACATCAATCAACAGTTCCTGTCCACAATCATGTGAATAACTTATAATCATAATTGTGGTTCTAAATTCCTCTTCTCATCCAGGACGAAGATAATTTACATCACATGTCTTTACCTGAAACATCAAAGATCATGGTTATACCAAATCACAGTTCCTGTTCATAATCATACTAATAAGTTCATCTTTGCACCATGGGCCAAAGATATTCATCAACAGTTCATCTTTGCACTACTGGCCAAAGATATTCAACCACAGATCATCTTTGCATTACATGCCAAAGATATTCAACAACAGATCATCTTTGCACTACATGCCAAAGATATTCAACAACAGATCATCTTTGCACTACAGGCCAAAGATATTAATATCTCAAAGAAATATATAATCATTTCAGAATTTATATAAACAATAATTATAACCATGTTGATCAATTCACCTTTGCATTTAAGCTAAAGATATTCAACTATAAATTCAATGGTCATAATCATACCAGTCAACAATTCAACTTTGCACTACTGGCCAAAGAGAACCCATAGTCACGATCATACCAATAATCTACCCATCTTTACACTCAAGTCAAATAGAAATTTCATCACCATGATTATAAAAATGTTATATGTGATAATAAAAACAATATGATCAACAACTGCATTTAATTTCAAGAGTAAGATTCATAAATCAACGATAATTTGGTCAGAAAAAGAAATCAATTTTATCGTGAATAGTACCCGTGAATAGTAACTCGTGAATAGTAAATCATGAATAGTAACTCGTGAATAGTAACTCGTATTCGTATATAGTACCGTATACGTAAATAATGTCATATACGTAAATAGTGCCATATACATGAATAATGTTGTATACGTGAATATTGCTGTATACGTGAATAGTGTCGTATACGTGAATAATAACCCCGACATGAAAAAGGTAGAAATTCCACAATAAAATGATTTCAGTATGAAGAAAATAACATCCCTTATTATCTCTTACAATCCATTACAATAATAATGACAATATCCCTTACATCAAAAGAACAGTATTTTCGGCTGAAATATCAGGTATAAGGCTGAAGGAAACTTGCATTGATGAATTGTCTCACAAACTATCTAAATACTCACAAAATACGCTCGATAATATAGAGAGAGAAAGAGAGAAAAGTTGTTTCTGGTGTGATTTTCAATTCTAACTCAGCACCCTATTTATAGGAAAATCTTAGAATGTCGAAGCAGAATTGACTTGCTACCTGATGGCGTTACCTGCTACTATTCCTACCCACCACTTTTGAAATACAATTTGAGCACATTTCTTCACCAACCAAAGGTGGGGCCCACTCATTCTAGAATTTCCACCAAAAATCATTTATAAACATAATTTCTGAATCAGTCACCTCTTAAAATTCATAACAAATCATACGTTAAGTTTTAACGGTTCAAATTTTGTGAACATATACTCAACTTATATATGTATAACATATCCAAAAATCACAACCATCCAACGGTCGGATTAAAAATTATAGCTCACGCAATATATCTTAAGAACACAGATTATGAGTCCTTCGGACTAGTTTCATTCAAACAGTCACCACAAAAAATCCACAATGCATTTTTGGGTGATTCAAATTTCTACGCTTAGCTTACTTCCAGGGCTTTCTTTTGATATATGGCTCATCTCCTAAATCATTATACATAAAGAGTTTTGGATTTTACAAAATCAAGTAATAAACTAATTTTCTAAAAATTTCCAAACTTTGTTCCTCATTTCGAAAAAATACTAATAAAACACCTTAACATTAATTCCTTCATTTATATCCACACAAAATAAATAATTTCCTTATCATATAAATCAATAATTAATTATTCACAAATAATATTACAGAATCACAGTTATGACAACCAGGTCGTTCCCAGGAAAGAGATGGCTTTACGATAAGGATTTCTCCTTATTGGCGGCGCAATTAGGTGACCAAACCCCTTTCTGAAGCAGAACTTCCTTAGACATAAATCAATAATGCTATCTAACAATATTATTCAAATAATATGAATTATTGATCGATAATGGAGATACTATCAACGATTAATCTTCTCTAGATTTTTTTCTCCCCTTCTCTCTACAATTTTTTCAGCAGGTTACTCTCACCCTTTTCTGGTTAACTCCTCCTACAACCCCTTCTTTCCCTTTGAGTCTCACTTCATCCCCACCTACATTTTCGATTACACCTACTTTTTACATTTTACCCTTTGGTCTCTCTCCACCAAACCTCCACCGTCTCCCCTCCTCCCCTGGCCTCTTCCTCCCTGTCTCCTGTTTTTCCTCTCTCTTCTTTCCTTCATTATGGTAGACCACTCTCACCTATCTGCTGGGAACTCTTCTAGTTCTGTTTCTAGGGATCTCTTTGCGGAGATGGGGTGTCAAACCCAAACTCTCCTCCCTGTCCACCTCATGATCCCTTACAGGGATACTGCAGTCCAGAAGTGTTAGCATGGGGCGAATCTGAAATCAACCCTATCCCCATGGCTCTCGGCGGTGGCTCGGAAGACTCAGTTGCAGGACTCGGCTTGACCCTTCGTTGGAGGTTAATATTGGCCCGACCCTTGGCGTGCCACCTGAGAGAAATTTTTGTAGCTGCTCAACATTTCTCCCAAAAGGACAGGGATGAAGCCTTGTTCGAGAGGAGGAAAAACAGTCACCTTATGGACTTCCTCTCGGCTCATGGTATATCCTCCTCGGATGTACAGGCTTATCTTTCTGAAGGCAAGATTCAAAATCTTGGACATGCTCGCCAAGTAATTGGTAATTCTCCACCCTTAATTCTTCCTCCTGGATCTCTCTGCAACTCCTTCCACTTCCTTGAGAACCACGAGTTCATGATCTGGTTTGAAAAAGCCCCTATTTCTTCATCCCTTTATACGGCTCTGCGGTGAACCTCTCTATCTTAGGGAAAGATTACGATCTATTATTTGAACCTCGTCCTATATCCCATGCGGAGGAAAGCGAAATCTCCCCAGCAGGTCTCGGTTGATGTCCCTAAAAGTTGGAGTCTTTGTAGTTACAAAAACTTGGGGAAAGCTAGCGAGATCCCTCTCTTTCCATCCTCTGTTATGGAGAATGGTGACATTACAGTAAAGCCTCCACGATGACATGCTAGCGAGGAAACCTTATCTGTCGACCCGACTTGGTTGGCTATTTCTACACTCTAACCTTCCCTTTAAGGTCGTTGAACCTATTGCTAAGCGGTTGTGGGGAACACAGGTCTTACCAAAGTTTTTACGCACAACAAGGGTTACTATATATTCAAGTTCAAATCCTCCTTGATCGTGACAATATCCTTGCATCTGGTCCATGGCATTTTGCCTCCAAAGTGATTGATTCTGCGAAATGGCAAGAAGGTGTGGAGTTCACTAAGTCATTGTGACAAAATCCCCATCTGGGTTAAGCTTAGCCAAATCCCTCTCTCATATTGGTGCGATGAGGGATCGGCTATATAGCTAGTGCCCTTGGTAAGCCTCTCTTCACCGATGAGATGATAACTAATAATGACTTCCTAAATTTTGCAGTGTGCATTGAAGTATCTTCCACATCCTCTTTCCTTCCTCCATCAAAGTTCTTTGTTATGCACTCTCTGAAATCCGAAAAGACCTTTGTTCCGGTTGATGTTGAGTATCAAAGTAGACCACATGCTTACCTTACGCAAAGTATTTGGCCTCCCAAGTCAAATGCCCTAAAGCCAACTTCAAATGGGTACCTAAAAAGTACACGGCACCCCCTACGGAGCCACGAATCTTGTAATGGTTAGCCATACGAAGTTGGTTGTCCCTTCACCAAAGGTTACATCTTTCTCAATAGGAAATGAGAACCCCCCCCCCTCATGAGTGGGTGGCGGCGGTGGCTAGGGGGCAAATTTAATTCGGATAACATACCCCAAATGCTTTCACAATAGTGTCCAATACTTTTGATCCAATTGACCAACTGATCCCATCCTTGGGTGCGACTCGGAATCCCAGTACCACCAAAATCCCTAGTTAATAGACTAAAGGTTGTTGATGAAAAGGAAGGCAAAGACTTGAAAAACAAAGCAGTTGGTGGTATGGAGAACCCCAAAGTTTGCAAAAAAAGGAAAGGCAAGGTAAAAGCAGTGACACCCCCCACCATCGGTTTAATTTATCTTTGGCAACCTACAACATTAAATGGTCTCAATAAGCGACCCTAAGCAGGCCTATGTAAAAGCAAATTATTGCTGATTATAATTTATCCATTGTTGGATTGATGGAAGCGAGAGTCAAACATACTAATGCCAAAAAATATCCCGAAAGCTGTGTCCCATCTAGGAATGGGCTTTCAACTATGATTTTCATGGCAATGGTAGAATTTGGGTGGGTTGGAATCCTAATCTCTGGAATTTGGATGTTTTGTTTACCTCCTCCCAAGTCATACATTGCAAGGTGCAATCTTTAGATTTTACTAGTACTTCTTTTTTTATCTCCTTTGTTTATAAATGAACTCCTATATCGAAAGAAGAGACTTATGGAGCTGGGTGCAGTGTCTCCCTCTGGAAGTTGGTGCTTAATGGGTGATTTCAATATTATCAAAGATCTTTCTGAGACTAACCAACCTAATGATATCTGGGACATCGGGAAAAATGATTTCAAAGAATGCACCTCCTCTATTGGCATTGATGATCTCAGAGGCATTGGCCCTTTATTTACTTGGTGGAACAACCAATTATCTAGGCACATGTACATAAAAAGCTTGGCCAGAGTAATGGGTAATTGACTTGGTTCTCCAACTTTGATCTCTCTCTTGCCACCTTTGCCCATCGTGGCCTCTCGGATCACTCACTTGTTCTTCTTAATCTGGCATTAAGTTCTCGAAACCAAGAAGGCATTTTCAATTCTTTAATCACATGGCTCTCCTTGAGGGCTTTATGGGGGCTGTGGGTTACTGCATGGAACACCCCATACATAGGAACCCCTTTTATGTCTTCTCGAAAAGTTGAAACGCACCAAACATGCTTTATCCTCTCTTAATCTCACTCTTGGCAATCTCACTTCTTTAGTAAAGTTGGCTAGAGGCGATCGCATTAGATACAATCTCTCTACATGACCACCCCTCGGACCCGGCTAACCTATCCTTGGAAAATCACTTTTGAAAGGCTTTTCCGGGCCATTGATAGGGAGGAAGTCCTAATCTGACAAATCGAGAACAAAGCTGGTTAACTTTGGGTGGCCAGGAACACACTTTATTTTGCTAATATGATGAAGAGCAGATGGAACTCCAATAAAATATTTTCTATCCTTAATGATGATGGAGTTATGGTGCATGGCAAGGACAATGTTGAAGCTGTAGCTGTTGACTATTTCAAATCCTTATTTAATGCCTCGGACACTCCTTATGCTGGGTTTGACACTTTTGGTGTATTCCCCACGAATCTGGTGAGCCCTCTCCAAGCTTCGCAACTCATTGCTCCTGTTTCTGACTCTGAGATCTTTAAGGTTCTAAACTCCATGAAAGCATGACAAGAGTCACAGGCCAGGATGGTTTTAATGTCAATTTTTCCTTAGGCTGCTTTGGGATATTGTTGGACTGATTTCTTAAAAATTGTCCATTTCTTCTTCTCGGCTAATAAAAGCTCACCAAAGGATTAACTCCACGACTCTAGCCTTGATCCCCAAATGCCTCGACCCTTCATCAATGGCGGACTTTCGGCTATTTCTGCTTTGCAACACCATTTACAAATGTATTGCAAAGATCATCTCTAACAGACTCGAGGAAGTCTTTGCCCATATTATTGACCACGGCCTGATCGGCCTTTGTAAAAGGTAGGAGTATTAGTGACAATATTCTAATTGCTCAAAAGCTGTTCCAAGGTACACCGGGACGACAGGACCTTCTAGATGTGCACTCAAGATTGATCTTAGGAAAGCTTTTGATACGGTTCGTTGGGATTTTACATTTTGATACCCTCAAAGCATTTCGGTTCCAGCCATCTTCATAGAATGGATCAAAGCTTGTACTACCTCGGCCATGTTCTCTATTAAATTGAATGGAACTCTTGCGAGGATTCTTTAGTAGCTCTCGTGGAAGCCGCCAGGAGACCCTCATCCCCTTTCTTGTTTGTCATAGTTATGGAGATGCTTTCCCTTCATCTTAACAAAGCTACCTCATGTGATTTTTCCTATCATTGGAAGGCGGAGGCTTATTCACAAACTTACTCACCTCCTTTTGGGTTTGGAGTGATATCATTATTTTCGATGATATCATTATTTTCAATGCCTACCCTCCATTGCTATTGTCAATTCTTGCATCCTATCTTTCTCTCGGTCTCTGGTCTTATTCCAAATACCCACAAGAGTCAACATTACCTAGCCAACAACGATCTGACCTCTACTGCAACATTCTCTCCCTTCTTGGGTTTCATTAGGATCTTTACACTTTAAATTCCTAGGAGTACCCTTATTATCCAAAAGCTCTCTTACAGATTTGCGTACCTCTTATTCAGCGGATTACCAACAGGGCCACTTCTTGGACATCTAAGGTCCTTGCCTTCTGCAGGAGGTTACAATTGATCCATTCCATTCTCTTCTCCTTACAAGTCTCTTGGTGCACTCATTTCATGCTCCGGCGGTCTTAAGAGAATTCAAGCATTACTAAGCGATTCTTGTGGAAGGGCCCAACTTTGTGTAAGTATGGTGCAAAGGTTGCACAGGCTAATCTCACATTACCCAAAGATGAGGGAGGTTGGGACTAAAAAATCTGTTAGATTGGAATAAAGCTTTCTGCTTTGTTGCACATTTCCTCCACCTTATCATTATCAATCCCACTCTCTCTGCAGGCAAAGCCCGGATGAAAGCCACTATCTTAAAATTTAAGACTATTTGGCAAGTTACTATATCCCCGGTTGCTCTCGGATATGGAAGCAATTCCTCAAATTCGCCCCTCTTCTTGACATCTAAAGTAGTACATTGTGGGGATGGACAACACATAAAAGCTTATGGTATGATCCTTGGTTGAATGGGGCAACTATTAACCCTTCTCATTCTCTCCTTTCCAATCTTGGACTTCCCCCACTTGCCACGGTTAGCTTTCTCCTCTCCGTGCAACTCCACAGGCCCTCGGTCGGCCAACCACCATGAAGTCATTCTCCTCCGTGACAAATCCATACCTTCCTTCCCATCCCATCTCCTAGGCACGACCAAGTTTTTGGGGAACTTGTGATATTAAAAGCTATTAAGGCCAAGCAGTTTGGGAATCAATCAAAAGCAAGATCTCCCAAGGTTCCTTGGAGCTCTATCCTTTGGAATAAGTTTCATGTTCCTCGCTTTTCCTTCATTCTACGGCTTGGGCTCCTTCAAAAACTCTCCTGAAGCAATGGGACCAAACACTACCTTTGGCGAGAACATGGGCTGTCCTCTCTGCAATCAGCAGTTAGAATCCTTTAACCATTTGTTTTTTGAATGTGATTACTCTTCACCATTCTCCAATGTCTTTGACTTTAGGAAATTGGACCACTTTTCCATTCTCTTGGGATCTATTATTGCTTACGATTTCATACCAAGGCTACTTTTGTCCAAGAATATCCTATGTTAGCTGTGGCCACTTGCTTCATATAAAGTGCAGGAGGCTCGGAATAACAAGATCCATAATGGCTCCATTATTCCTCCTGGGATCTAGCCAAAGATGTTATCCATCTCATTAAGTCTAGACTTTCTAAATGTAACTCTTTTATCAAGGCCACAAATTGTAATCATTTACATAATTGGTTGTTAGTTTAGCTATTTTAGCTAGTGGGTAGCTAGATATGTGCAATCTCGGCTCTCCTACGATTGCAATGATTTAGGTTGGATGGGTGCTTGGACGAGTGGCTTGAGGCGAGCATGGCTTGAGCGAGCAAGGCTTGGCGAGCGAGGCTTGAGGCGAGCATGGCCAGACGAGCAAGGCTTGGAAGCGAAGCTAGGCTTGGCGAGCTTAGCTTGAGCAAGCATGTGGTGGTCGATGGTAAGCCCAAGTATGGCCGGTCCGACATATAGTTTGGGAGAGCATGTGGTGGTCTATGGTAAGCCCAAATTATGGTTTGAGGCGAGCATGTGGTTTCGAGCGAGCTTGGCAAGCTTGAGGCTTGAGCGAGTAGTAGCTGCTGCGTTTAGTGGTGGGCCAGTGGGGACGACTAGTTTAATTTGCTCTCAATTTGTTCAAATTCTTTGTAATTGGTTGTTAGTTTAACTTTTATTTTGGGATCTCTTAGTGTTTCATATCATCATCTATACTTCTTAGATGATGATATTATATTCTGAGGTATGCCCTTAGCCATTATATTTGGTCCTTTTATACAAACAAACAAACTTAGCAAAAAAAAATTTTTGCACATTTCACCCATAACTTTAAACTTTTTATCAAATTAACTATTTACTAAATAGAAAAATTGAATACTTTTATTTATTAAAATTCGGGGTCTTACAATAGTGGACCGTTTGACGAAGTCGACTCACTTTTTACCAATAAGAGTTAAGGAAATCATTTCAAGACATGGGGTACCAGTTTCGATAGTGTCAGATCGTGATCCATGATTCACATCAAATTTCTGGAGAAGTTTGTAAGAACAGATGGGGACGCAGTTGAAGTTAAGTACAACTTATCATCCACAGATAGATGGGTAGAGCAAAAGAACAATTCAGACGTTAAAAGATATGCTAAGATCTTGCGTCATGGATTTCAAAGGTAGTTGGGATGATCATCTGCCGCTAGTAGAGTTTGCTTAGAACAATAGTTATCATGCAAGCATAGGCATGCTGCCTTACGAAGCGTTATATTGGAGGAAGTGCAGAACACCATTGTGTTGGGATGAGATAGCAGAACACCGAATGCTAGAACCTGAAATGGTACAACAAATAACAGATATAGTTAAGTTGATTCGAATGCGACTGGTAGCAACTCAGGACAGGTAGAAAAAGTATGATGATCATTATCTAAGGAAAAGAGAGTTTGAAGTCGGCTCATATGTATTTCTAAAGGTATCTCCCTGGAAAGGAAAGATACTCTTTGGAAAGAAGGGAAATTTAAGTCCATGGTTTATAGAACCTTTTGAGATATTAAAAAGGTTAGTAGAGGTAGCTTACATTGTAGCATTACCTCCAGAGTTAGAACGCATACACAATGTGTTTCATGTATCCGTGTTACGTCCTTATAAGCCAGATTATAATCACGCAATAGAATATGAGCCTATTCATGTTGAAAAGGACTTGACGTACAAAGAAATGCCTATACAAAACGTTGATAGAAAAGAGTAAGTTCTCAAGAATAAAGTTATACCTTCGGTGAAGGTAGTATGGAGAAACCACGATACCGAAGAAGCAACATGGGAACTCGAAGAAAAGATGAAGAAGAATTACCCTAAGTTGTTTGACTAATTTATGGCGAGATTCTAGTGATAGAATCTTTATAAGGGGGGAAGAATGTAACAACCGAGAAAAATCGAATTATAATGTAAATAAATTTTATTTGATTATATAAAGAATAAAATTATATTATATGTTATTTATAACAAGTAAGCAAGATGAAGGTTATTCTATAACCTAAATGAGAGGTATGCTAGTAGTATTTCAGCTAAGTGTTAAAAATAAAGTGTTTGAATTTTCAAGACGAAAATAGAAGTTTTCCGAGAAATTCTCCGAAAAACACTATTCATCCATTTCTGCTCGGAAATTATTTTTGAACTTCCGGGAAATACGTAATGATAGACTGTTAAGGAAGGATGGATTATCTAATTATAATTCAATTATGGTAAACGCAGTTTTTCGCCTGCGTGCTCAAATTCAAGAATGTTAGGGAAAGTGAAGATTTGAATAAATGGATGGTCGTATAATAAGAAAGTTATTATACGAGGGAATGAATACAAGTATAATACAAGGTATTGTACAAGTATACGAAAGATAATATAGCGTGTAGGATGAATGTTATACGAACTAGTATACGAGAAGAATACGAGGATTATATGGTAAAAGCACAAGTCATTATTATTGGATTAGTGAAACTTGAATGTTCATTTTGGTAAGCCCAAGTGAAATATGCTGAGGCCCAATAACAAATTTATCAAGACCCAAAGATAATGTAATTCAAACCCAAGGTGAGGCCCGAATTGAAATAAATCTAAGCCCGAACCAAGAACCAAACCCGTGGATCGAACCATTGGGTCACCGGATGAGAAAAAATAATGGGGTAACCCATGTGGCCCCTGTGACGCCCCCAAAATAGGTATACATCACCTATTCTAAGTCGCCAAATACATGGTACAGAATACAAATACAACCTTAAATATACAACATGAGCTATGAGTTTTAATACAAATATTGTCTTCTAGACAGTATTCAAACTCAAAATAAGTCCTCAATATATTTATTATCACACTATTTCATAGAATAGTGAGGACTACTAATGTTATCATCCGGACCGAGTCACTCCGCTTCTCCGTAGTCCTCACTTACGTTCTCATTTCACAAGATAACAATGAAAGCAACATGGTGAGCTCAACTAGCCCAAGAAGAAATATTATGACTAAGATAATGCGAGAATAAATTATCATTAGCCTTCAACGATTGTTAAACCGATAAAATATAACAAACATCAAGTTTAATCTGCGGTGAACAAGCAATCCATTAGAAGAGTTAAGTAGAGAATAAAATCTACTATCTTCTATGATTTAAAAGGTTTTCATTATTTTTTATTTGAGACTCGACAATAAATAATCCACATCATCAACACTTTTCTACTACGGCAAGGATATTCATTAGTATCACGACCACAAATTATCCATGCACTACGAATCAGGGATATTCGTGTATTCATCAATGGTCATGATCATGCCAACAATCGTCCATCAATGCACTACTACTAATGAGGATTTTTTACCACATCATTTGTAACGTTACGGTCATGATTATATCGGATAATCCTGGTCATAATCTTACCAAGTCCATCTATGCACTACATGCCACAAATGACTTTCAACTTAATATAAGCATGATGATGATGACAATTCAATAAAACAAGTTCAAGAATAAATTTTAAAGATTTATAAGTTAATTTATCCTGAACTCAATAACGTCCAAAATGTCAACATGATACTGTTTTGTGGAGTAAAATTCAAGAATGCTCAGAAGAATATTTCCATGAAAAGATATTGGATGAAGCGCAAATATTAAGGATATTCCACTAATTTCATGGAGTATAGAAGCCAAAACTTTAACCAACTGAGTATAATAGAATATATGAAACCACAAATGGATTTTTGACGCCATGCGGTAATCCACGTAGACAGATTATTCAAACAGAATAATAAAGAATGGAATAACAGAAGAATTCACTCAGCGCGCGTAATCCGCATGCAGACGAGTTATTCAAATGAATAATAAAAAAATGGAACCGTGTCATGCGTAATCCTTGCAGACATGGATGTTCCAACGAGAATAATAAAGAATGGAACCAGGTCATGCGTAATCCGCATGCAGACGAGATGTTGCAATGAATAATAAAGAATGCAATAACAACGAGAATTCACCGAGCATGCGATGAAACCAAGATGCATGGAGTTATTCCAATGAATAATAAATAATGAAATAATAGAAGAATTTCACCATGTATACGGTAGTCCGCGTATACAGGTTATTCCAACAGAATAATAAGGAATGGAATAACAATAGTTCTCTTTATGAATATGAAAGAAATAATACCCCTTACCTTAAAAATAAGAGTATTCCGACGGGTAGGGCGGGGATATACTTGAAGAAAACTTGCACTATTTTCTACGCTCAAAGATTTCTTAAACTCTAAAGAAATACGCTCAAGATTATAGAAGAAGAATTCTCTGAACTTCTGGTGTGATTTTCAATTCTAACTAAGCATCCTATTTATAGGAGAATGGAAAGGATACTATGCAGAATACAGACCCCTCAACCAAAGATAGCATCCTATCATTAATGGGATTTCAGTTAGGCTCTCTACCTTCCAAATTCCTCGGCGTTCCACTGCTATCTCGGAAGCTCTCTCATGCCGACTGTGCTCCTCTTATTCAAAGGACAACCTCCCGTATTTCTTCCTGGACATCCAAAGTTCTTGCCTACTACTCGTCGCCTTGGTTGATAAAATCATTCTTTGTTCCTTCCAAACCTACTGGTGCAAGCATTTCATGCTACCTAAAGCTGTACTTCGGGAGATTAACTCCCTCCTTGGCAGGTTTTTGTGGAAGGGACCGAATCTTAGTAAGTTTGGGGCTAAAGTGGCTTGGTCGAAAATCACTTTTCCAAGGAATGAAGGGGGTTTAGGCATAAAGAATATCCTTGATTGGAACATTTCTTTATAGTTGCAGCACTTCCTCCAAATCATCAACCACGATACTAAGTCTCTCTGGGAAAAATGGGTACAAACCACTCTCCTAAAAGACAAGTCTATATGGCAGGTCACGGCAGGGAATGATTGCTCGTAGACATGGAAACAAATCCTAAAGCTTCGCTCCTGTGCTTTACAACACCTTAAATACATTATTGGGCAGGGAAATCAGACTTCTCTTTGGTATGATCCTTGAATGGTGCCCCAATCAACCCCTCTACCTCATTATTATCCAACTCCGGTATTCCTTCATTTGCTAAGGTGAGCCACATTATTCAGGACCTCTCATGGAATCTCCCTAATAGCAATCACCACGATGTGATCATGTTTAGGCAGCAAATTCTACAAGCTTCCATCACTCCAAGACAGAATGACATAATATTGTGGGATGATAAAGCCATTCATTCATGAATTCGCTAATCGGATATGGGATTCCATTCGGCTAGAACCCAATTGACATCATGGAGCTCAATCCTTTGGCACAACCTCCATGTGCCAAGATACTCGTTTATGTTGTGGCTTGGACTACTGAGGAAAATTTCTACTAATGATCGAACCAAGCACTACACGGGAAGGACATGGAGCTGTCTCTTATGCAACCAACACATGGAAACCTTTGAGCACATGTTCTTTGAATGTTCCCATTCTTCGATTATCCTTCAAAGTGCTCTTGATTTGGGTAATTGGACTTCCATCCCACTCACTTGGGATGCTCTCATTAGCTACCTCACCAATTACCAAGGCTCTAATTTGTTAAAGAACATTTTAAACCTCACAGTTGCCACTTGTTTCTACAAAGTTTGGGAAGCTAGAAATACAAAGATGCATAAGGGTAATATCATTCCTCCTAGGACCCTTGCAAAGGATACCATCAATCTTATCAAGTCCCGGATTTCTACTAGCAAAGCCTTCCTCAAAGCCACAAATTGTAACCACCTTTGTAATTGGTTGATAACTCACTAGGAAGGTTGGGTTTTCTCCCTTGTATCCATAATGCAGGAGGCTTCGGCGAGCTTAAGGATTCGAGCGAGTATGGTGTAAGTTTTGGGCTTCGGGAAAGCGACAATGAGGTATGCTCGGGCGAGCATGAGGCTTCGGGCAAGCATGGTGCAAGTTTTGGGCTTCGACGAGCATGGATTCGAGGCGAGATGGTGGTTGTGTCCAAGTTATGGCCTTCGGGCGTGTAGGCATGGTATGAGTGTGTGAACAAAGGAGGCTTCGGGAGAGCTTAAGGATTCAGGCGAGTATGGTGTAAGTTTTGGGCTTCGGGAAAGCGACAATGAGGTATGCTCGGGCGAGCATGAGGCTTCGGGCAAGCATGGTGCAAGTTTTGGGCTTCGATCGAGCATGGATTCGGGCGAGATGGTGGTTGTGTCCAAGTTATGGCCTTCGGGCGTGTATGCATGTGCATGGTATGAGTGTGTGAACAAAGGTGGGAGGCTATATCTGTTTTTTCATCAAGGCCTCATTTTGTAATCATTTCTGTATTGGGTTGTTAGTTCAACTTGTTATGTTGGGTTCTCTTCCATGTATCGTATCATCATCTACTCAACTTAGATGATGCTACTATATTCTGGGGTATGCCCCTTAGCCATTGTTTTTGGTCCTTTATATACAAACAAATTTAGCAAAAAAAAAAGGATACTATGTAGCACTATGCAATAAAATATAATATATTCTATTTATAATCAAATAAAACAAAACTTTATAAAAAGTATTCTGTTTTATATAAAAAGTTTTTACTATGCAAACACTATGCAGGCACTATGCAAACACTATGCATAATAAAATATAATATATTCTATTTATAATCAAATAAAACAAAACTTTATAAAAAGTATTCTGTTTTATATAAAAAGTTTTTACTATACAAACACTATGCATAATAAAATATAATATATTCTATTTATAATCAAATAAAGCAAAATTTTATAAAAAGTATTCTATTTTATTACATTTATAATAATAATAAAAAAATATTTATCACCATTATTATAATTCACAATATTAATCGACCATGTCGTTCCCACGAAAGATGGGCTTTCCAATAAGGATTTCTCCCTATTGGCGCGCAATTAGGTGACCAAACCCCTTCTCGACAGAACTTCTAGACATCGTTAATATTGCAAATAATAATATTAATAACTTTGTCGTCTCAATTATTGATTTAATAAAATATTGACAATAATTGAATCAAATAACGTGAGATACTATGCAACAATTACTGTAGCAATAATTGAACAAAACTGAGTGACTTCTCACGTAAGCATCAATAATCAATATCGTATTGCCTATGCAACCACACGTATTCTTCGCATTTTTTAACACCGGTGTTTCAACAGATTAACGGTAAAACTTCCATTTATTATTTTCATAAAATATTTTTTGTCGCTTTCTCAATCCGACAATAATTTCACATTGTAGGGTCCACCAATGATTGTCTTGTTGTCTGCGAATATTTTCTCATTAAAACGAATATTTCCTGACCAATCGAATATAATATAACAACTTGCGTACTTTGCAAAATTTATAAATATTACCCGCAACTATAACATTATATCAAATTTACTCCATAATATTCAAAAATGATATTTATAGAAAATTCATCTTTATTCATTAAAGTTGGGATCTTACAACCCTTCTTATGAAATTTTGCCCTCGAAATTAGGGTACGTACCTGGTATGTCGAAGAGGTAAGGATACCTTGATTTCATTTCAGATTCTAACTCCCAGGTCATTTCCTCAACATCGTGGTTTCTACACAAAACTTTGACTTGAGGTATAACCTTGGAGCGTAAAATATGTTCCTTCTTGTCCAAGATTTTAACAGGAACCTCTTCATACGTTAAATCTTTCGCTATTTCGTCTGGTTCTAACTCAATAGTGTGGTCCGGGTCTTCCACATATTTACGTAACATGGATATGTGAAAAACGTTATGAACACAAGACATACTTGGCGGTAAAGTGAGTCTATAAGACACAATCCCTACTCGATCGAGGATTAAAAATGGGCCAATGAATCGAGGATTGAGCTTTCCTCTCTTTCCAAATCTCGTAACTCCTTTCCATGGAGCAACATGTAACAACACATGATCTCCAATATCGAATTCCACGTCCTTTCGGTGAAGATCAACATATAACTCTTTTGTCGATCTTGTGAGGTTTTTATACATTGTCGGATCGTTTGAATCTTTTCCGTAGTCATACGTACCAACTCTGGTCCCAACAATGTTGCTTCACCCACCTCATCCCAACATACTGGAGAACGACACTTTCTTCCATACAACGCCTCAAATGGAGCCATACCAATACTTGCTTGATAACTGTTATTGTAGGAAAACTCCACCAATGGTAAGAACTTATCCCAACTTCCATTGAAGTCAAGGACATAGAGTCTTAATAAATCTTCCAGAGTTTGAATAGTCCTCTCTGATTGTCCATCCGTCTGAGGATGATATGCCGAACTAAATCGTAAATCCGTGCCCATAGCTTTTTGCAAACTAACCCAAAATCGTGAAGTGAATCTTGGGTCTCAATCAGAAACTATGGATACTGGCATACCATGTAGTCTTACAATCTTGTTTATGTACATACGAGCAAGACGTTCAAGTGTATAAGTTTCTTGTATTGGTAAGAAATGAGCAGACTTGGTCAATCTATCAACAATGACCCAAATTGCATCTATACCTTGAGAAACCTTGGGAAGACCAGTAACGAAATCCATGGTAATGTGCTCCCACTTCCATTCTGGAATTTCAAGTGGTTGCAATGGACCTTTTGGTACTTGATGCTCCGCATTAACTCGTTGACAAGTTAGACAGCTTGAGATAAACAACGCTATCTCTCTCTTCATATTGCTCCACCAAAATGTATGACGAAGATCACGATACATTTTGGTACTCCCAGAATGGATTACAAACGGTGTGTTGTACGCCTCCATCATGATTTTATACTTTAAATCAGGGTCGTTAGTAACACAAAGTCTGGAGTTGACTCGAAGTATTCCTTCTTCATCGATTCTTGCTTCCGGCATATGGTCCTTCTTGCACTTTCTTCTTCATACGCATCAGCCCCAGGTCTATAGCTTGAGTAGCTTCAACTTTATCGATTAAAGTCGGTTCTACTCATATATTTGTTATCATCACATGGGTCCTTGGAGTCTTTAACTCTATCTCTATCCTTTGGAAGTAACAATTATTGAGTAGTGCCTTCTTACGTAAGAATCAATAATTCAACAATACTGTGCAATACCGTGTCTTCTTCATGCGACCACAGCCATTCATCAGATTTTACCCAACAGTGTTAACGGTAACAATTATGCCGTTATTTATAAAAACTCAAACTTTGTCGTTTTCCTTCATCCGACAGTTATTCTGTTATGGGGCCCACAAATGATCGCTACCGTCGCATTTAATATTCCCAAACAACAAGAATATTCCATGACCAAACGAATATTCCCCGACAACAATGATTATTTTATAACCACTTGCTTATTTTGCAAAATTTGCACATTTCACCCATAACCAGAACATTATATCAAATTAATTCCTTATTATTCACAATAATAATTAGAGGAAAATCGATTTTATTTATAATAAGTTGGGGTCTTACAACCTCCCCTCCTTATGAAATTTCATCCTCGAAATTGACGTACGTACCTGGTGTTTCGAAAAGGTGAGGATACCTCGCTTTCATTTCTGATTCCAACTCCCATGTCATTTCTTTAATAGCATGGTTTCTCCACAAAACCTTAACTTGTGGTATAACCTTCGTGCGTAGGACATGCTCTTTCCTATCCAAGATCTTAACAGGTACCTCCTCATACGTTAAATCTTCGGCTATCTCTCGTCTGGTTCTAACTCAATAATGTGGTTCGGGTCTTTAACATATTTACGAAGTATAGATATGTGAAAAACATTATGAACACGAGACATGTTTGGAGGTAATGCGAGTCTATAGGCCACATTTCCTATTCGGTCAAAAATCTCAAATGGACCAACAAACCTTGGATTGAGCTTTCCTCTCTTACCAAATCTTGTAACTCCCTTCCATGGTGCAACACGTAACAGTACATGATCCCCAATATTAAATTTCACGTCTTTTCGATGAAGATCAGCACAACTCTTTTGTCGATCTTGTGAGGTTAGAATACGTTGTCGAATCATTTGGATCTTCTTTATAGTCATGCGTACTAATTCTGGTCCCAACAACGTTGCTTCTCCCACCTCGTCCCAACATACTGGAGAACGACACTTTCGTCCATACAATGCCTCGAATGGAGCCATGCCTATACTTGCTTGATAACTGTTGTTGTAGGAGAATTCCACCAGTGGCAAGTACTTATCCCAACTTCCTTTGAAATCTAGGACACAGAGTCTTAATAGATCTTCAAGTGTTTGAATAGTCCTTTCCGATTGTCCGTTTGTTTGAGGATGGTATCTTTGAATCAAATCAAATCGCGCTCCATAGCTTTCTGTAAGCTAACCCAAAATCGTGAAGTGAATCTTGGGTCACGATCTGAAACTATGGATACTGGCATGCCATGCAATCTCACAATCTCATTCACGTACATACGAGTAAGATGTTCAAGGGAATAAGTTTCACGTATCGGCAAGAAATGAGCAAACTTGGTTAATCTATCAACAATAACCCAAATCGCATCTATGCCTTGAGAAACTTTGGGAAGACCTATAACGAAATCTATGGTAATGTGTTCCCACTTCCATTTCAGAATCTCAAGTGGTTGCAATGGACCCTTTGGCACTTGATGCTCCGCCTTTACACGTTGACAGGTTAAACACCTCGAGGTAAACTCTGCGATCTCTCTCTTCATATTGTTCCACCAAAATGTGTGTCGAATATCATGATACATTTTGGTACTTCCAGGATGGATTGCAAACGCTGTGTTGTGTGCCTCCATCATGATTCTATGCTTCAAGTCAGAGTCGTTAGGAACACAAAGTCTGAATTTGACTCGAAGTATTCCTTTTTCATCGATTCTTTCTTCCGGAATAGCACCTTCTTGCACTTTCTTCTTTATACGTATCATCTCTGGGTCTATGGTTTGAGCAGCTTTAACTCTATCGATTTAAAGTTGGTTCTACTCGTATATTCGCCATCATCATGTGGGTCCCTGGAGTCTTTAACTCAATCTCCATCCTTTGTAAATCGTACAAAATGGGTCTTTGTGTTAACAACATCGCACTCGTATTCGCATACACGATCTTCTACTCAATCGCGTCGCCTACTACGTTTGCTTTTCCGTGATGGTATTGAATGGTATGATCGTAATCTTTCAACAGCTCGAGCCAACGTCGTTGCCGCATGTTGAGTTCTTTTTGGGTGAAGAAGTATTTAAGGCTTTTATGATCCGTATAGATCTCCACTTTCTCCCCATACAGGTAGTGTCTCTAGATTTTCAACGCGAACACGACTGCTGCCAACTCTAGATCATGAGTAGGATAATTCCTCTCATATTCTTTGAGTTGTCGTGAGGCATAGGCTATGACTTTCCCATGTTGCATGAGATCACATCCTAACCCTTTGCACAAAGCATCGTCAGATATAACAAATCCATCCGAACCAGGATGGTATTGCTGAATCAGTGCTAAAATGAGTCTCCTCTTGAGTTCTTGGAAACTCTTCTCGCAATCCTCGCTCCAACCAAATTTTGTATCTTTACGAGTCAGCTGAGTTAACGGAGTAGCGATTCGAGAAAACCTTTCACGAATCTCCGATAGTAACCAGCTAAGCCCAGAAAGCTACGTACTTCAGTCACCGACTTTGGTTGCTCCCAACTTTGTATGGCTTCAATCTTCACCGGGTCGACAGATACTCCATGTTTTGACACCACGTGCCCAAGGAATGCTACTTCCTCAAGCCAGAACTCGCATTTCTTTAGCTTGGCATATAGCTTGTTTTCACGAAGCCTTTCAAGTATCAGCTTCAAATGGTGCTCATGATCTTCACGGCTTTTGGAATAGATGAGGATGTCATCAATAAAGACAACAACGAACTGATCCAAATATTCCTTGAATACTCTGTTCATCATATCCATGAAAGCAGCAGGAGCATTAGTCAATCCTGACTAAGAATTCATAATGCCCGTACCGAGTTCTGAAGGCAGTCTTTGGAATATCCTCAGTTTTAATCTTCAGCTGATGATATCCAGAATGAAGGTCGATCTTTGAATAGAATTGTGCTCCTTGCAACTGGTCAAACAGGTCATCAATGCGAGGTAGCGGATACCTTTTCTTGATGGTGACATGGTTCAATTCTCGGTAGTCAATACAAAGTCGCATACTCCCGTCTTTCTTCTTTACGAATAAAACAGGAGCACCCCAAGGAGATGTACTAGGACGAATGCAACCGATGTCTAACAATTCCTGTAGTTGGACTTTTAACTCCTGAAGTTCAATAGGAGCATTCGATATGGGATTTTAGAAATGGGTTTTGTACCCGGTTCAAGGTCAATAAAGAATTCAACATCACGTTCTGGGGGTAGACTGGAAAGTTCTTCAGGAAATACATCAGGAAATTCACTAACAATAGAAATTTTATTCAAATCTGACGTGTTTTTGTTCAAGTCTGTGACATGGGCTAAGAAATCTTGACATCCGTTTTTCAATAAACGAATAGCTTTATGGCTCGATATGACAGTGATTGACTTTAATGGTTTAGTTGTTTGGATTCGCATAATAGGTTGTTTTAGCATGATGAGTGGTTAACCAATCAATCCCTAAAATCACATCAAAAGCAAGTATCTTTAAAGAGATAAGATCTACAGGTAATGTGATGGTGCCAACTTGGATTAAGCAAGATTTATAAACAGTGGACGTAATAAAAGTTTCTCCTAACGGAGTCTCCACTGATAAATCAAAGTCTAATTTCTCCGGAGTCAAGTTAAAACGTTGAGCACAAGCAGGGAAGATAAAAGAATGTGTAGAACCGGTATCTAGTAAGGTATAAACTTCGCAAGAATTCAAGATTAGCTTACCCGTGATCACCTCGTTCGGGTTCCTCACGTTTTGGCCAGTCACGACAAACGCTCTTCCAAGAGCCGCTGATTTTGACTTATCCGGGACAGCCTTTGGAGTCACCATCCCCGTTGAACTTGGTTTCTCAACTAGACAATCTCTAGCTATATGACCTTCCTTTCCACAGTTATAACACACCTTGGATTGTTGTGGGCAGTTTGGGATCAGTGTCCCTCTTTCCCGCATTTGTAACAAACGATCGATGCTCGTTCTCCTCGGAGAAACAGTTGATGTGTGTGCTGACGTCTTCACGTTATCATTGCTGTATCTTCTCTTTTTGAAATCTCCTCCCGACTCGCTCCTTCTATTATCACGGCCACGATTACCACCAGAGTGGTTACCGCTTTTGTCCGAATGTTTTCCTCCCTCACGGTTTTCATTGCTCGATGAGCGCCGCCACCCCAGTATGACCATGGTGGTGTTCCTTGGTTGAACATACTCATTATCTCGCTCTAATAATTGAGCCATGTTTACAACATCCTAATATAAAGAAAATTTATGAGAGATAAGATATTAAGAATCTCTGGTTTTAGACCTCTTAGAAACATCCTTGTCATTCGTTCCTCATTCTCTACCAAATGAGGTGCAAACTCGATAACTCAAAGAACTTTGCCTCATCATGGGGGACACCGCCATGTTGTTTTGTTGTTCGGTCGATAAACTCCACCTCCTTCATATAGATGAATACTTTCGTGAAAGTACTTGTTATTAAACAGCTTTTTGAAACGCTTCCCAAGACATGTTGAGTGCACCAGTGAGGTACGCCTTCACGAGACTCCCACCAAAGAGTCCGCCTCACCGCGGAAAATAAAGGTGGCGAATGGAACTTTCGTTCCTCCGTGCATCCCAAGACATTGAATATCTTGGTAATTTGCTTGACCCACGCTTTCCGCCTTGATCGGATCCGGCTTTCCAATAAATTCTGGTGGTCCCAACTCCTTGAACTGCTTGGCTGTGATAGACTGCGCGTTGCTATCACTTCCACCCGTATTTTGTACACAAGTCTCCCTCGTCTGATTTTCAATGAACTGCAAAAAGCTCCTAAACATTCCATCATTCATCGTTTGCTCGGTAGTAGTGTTGTTTACGGGAGGAATATTGCCTTCCCCGTTGTATGCGTTCTCTGGTTTGTGACTAAAGGTTGATCCACGTCTCATACACTCCATTATTAACGTTCTCAGCAGCCATTCTTAAATACTGCCATAAAACAAGGGTTAATTAAACAAATTAACATATCACATAATATCCCTATATTATGACTGACCAATAAATAAGCTTAGGTATGATATACTAGCGAAAGATTTACTCATCTCTCCCCTCCTAGTTCTATTCCCCGATATCCGCTAGAGACCATATCCCTAAGCTCTGATACCAATTGTGACGCCCCCAAAATAGGTATACATCACCCATTCTGAGTCGCCAAATACATGGTACAGAAACAAATACAACTTCAGTAATACAATTATCGTGCACAATACGACAACACATATACTGTGAGTTTGAATACAAATATAGTCTAATAGAGAGTATACAAACTCAAATGAGTCCTCATTACAATTATTGATACACTATTTTACAAAATAGTGAGGACTACTAATATATCTATCCTGAACCATCACTCCATACCCCGGCTAGTTCATGCTATGTTCTCACCTCCTGAGAAGAAAATGGAACAAAAAGGAAAAGGGTGAGCTCAACTAGCCCAGTAAAGAATATTATGACTAAGATAATATACAACAATTTATCATTAGTCTTCAACAGGAAAAATCTGATAAAATATAATAGACAACAAGTTTTAGATCAACAACTGCAGCGAAAACAACAATCCATTAGAAGAGTCAAGTAGAGAAAGAATTCTACTATCTTCTAAGATTTAAAAGTCCATCATCAATAATTTATCCCTGTAACATCAATCAATATACATCTTGAATCAAATATTCATCTTTGCACCACAGCCAAAGATATTCATTTGTATCACCAGTTGGTCATGTTCATCTCAACACCTGTTCATCTTTGTACTACGGGCCAAAGATATTCATCAGTTAATCATTCATCTTTGCACTACAGGCCAAAGATATTCAGTAATATCATCATTTAGGACCTGAAAAGATAAAAATATATTTAAAGAAACGAATCCAATGGAGACGTAAGGACAAATATTAGGGATTCATATTTCGATCTATCCAAGTTCAATAATACTCCATAATAAACTATAGTGGAGTAAAATTCAAGAATGAAGATCAAAACATGGATTAAATTTCAAGAATAAGGGTCACAACAGATAACTTGGAAGAAGAAAAAAAAATAATTTTTTTTTTCTTTTGTGAAACGATACCAGTGAACAAGACTGCAAGTGAATAATAATCGTGAATGCAGACTGTGAAAAGTACCTGGTCATGAAAAGTTCCAAATTTGATAAAAAGTTCAAACCAATATTCCTATGAAATGATATTAGATGAAACGAAATTTCTAATCATTTCAGGAATTATAGAAGCAATACTTACCATAGTAAGTTCAAATTTAGGAATATAAAATGAAATAATATCCCTTCCATATTATGGAGTATGAAAGAAAATAATATTTCTTACGAGTATTGAAATAAAATAATATCCTTTACCTTAGTAGAAACTGGATTTGATTGGAATATCGGATATTATTCTGAGAAAATCTTGCAGAAAAACTACGCTCAAAATATTTTTATACTCAAGAAAATACTCACAATACTTTAGAATAAGAATTTCTGATTATGAAGGTGGGATTGAGGAAGGAGGGTTATCCCTCTATTTATAGTGCAGGACGGAGGATAAATAACACACATGCCAAATTTTCTTTTCTTTTCAAAACCTAACATCCTGCCTAACTTTTCATTTTGTCAATGCCTAACTCTTATTTTCTCATCAATGCCTAACTTATTTGGCCCACAATTTGGAAAACACCATACTCTGCAAGCAATTTTTCTTCACCCACCAAATAAGTGGTCCCATGGGAGGAATTAAATTACCAGCACATGGTTTTCAACCAAGGAATGCATGCAATAAGGAAAACAAAGGAAAGCTTCTCACTCCTTAACATATTCGCATGCATATATATATATATATATATATATATAATAACATTATTATTTAACAATTATATAATAATAATATAATTGAATGAATAATTTATCAGAGAATTAATTATAATTCCACAAAAATATGCCAAACTTTCAACAATTAATTCATGCTAAATTACTTCATCTATACCCACATAAAATAAATCCACCATATATATCCGCATAAAATAAATATTTCCTTATCATATAAATCAATAATTAATTATTCACAAATAATATTACAGAATCACAATAATGGCAACTAGTTTCCCTAGGAAAGAGGGGGGCTTTCAATAAAGATTTCTCCTTCTTCTTGGCGCAATTAATTAGGTGACCAAGGGGTTCGAATTGAAATGGGAAGGCATGGGTTAGTTTCCCTCTCTAGAATGTGCTCTCCCTTCTCACTAGTTTCTAGGATTTTAGGAATTTGATTCCCCTGTCCTTTGCTCCTTCCCTCCCGTTACACCTTCTTTCCTTTTTCAGCCTCCCGCCCATCCTCACCTAACCTTTCCATCCTCACCAAACTTTCTGTTTACCCCTTTTGCTACCCCCCCCCTTCCGGCAGTCTCTCCCACCTAATTTTCCGGCCTCTTCAAGCTTTCTCCGTTTCCCTTTATTCTCTTCTTTCTGGCTGCCTTTTTTATCTGTTATAGCATTTTTCATCATGGTTAGTCATAACCACTTGTCAGCCGGGAACTCAGTTAGTAGTGCCTCACAGGACCTTTTTGCTGATTATGGTGCTTCAAACTCATCTTCCCCTGGCTCTCCTCTCTTTCATGTTGAGGAGATGGGTGAATCAGATGCTCTTGGTACTCGGGTTAACTTCGGTGACTCCTCTTCTCCGGTTACGGCAGTTGATCTTGGTCATCCCTTGGGTGAAAATGCAAAGGAAATTTTCTCTGCTGCTCAACACTTTTCTTTGAAAGATCGCGAAGAAGCTCTTTTTGAAAGGAAAAAGAATCTCCATCTCATGTCCTTTCTATCTGCTCATGGATTTTCTTCTAATGATGTGCAAGCTTTTCTCTCGGAGGGTAAAACCATTAATTTTGGTAAATCACCTGAGGTGGATGCTATTAGTCCTATTAGACATATTAAGGCAGCTTCTCCGGCAAATTTTCTGGGGAGCTCTCTGGCTCTGGTCTCATGTTTTGGTGAATCTTCTAGAAATTTGCATTTTGGAGCTAACTTGCGCTAGTCTCTCTCTTCCTGTAAAGTCTTCCCCAGCTATTATGGCAAAAGGTGTTTCTCTTTTAAAATCTCCCGCCCCTTTTCTTGAGGAAGGTGAAATTCCTACAGAGTCTGTCAGAGAACACACCAAGACTTGGAGTGATATTGTGGGCAAGCGATCGATGCAGGAAATCCTCTCGAAATCTTTCGTACCACCCCCCCCCCTCTTTTGGACGATGGGACCATCACAGTCCGTCCTCCTAACGAGATGCTTAGCAGAGGTAACCAGCTTTGGGCCTCAAGTTTGGTTGGGTACTTTTTACAGTCTTCTCTTCCCTTTAAGGTTGTGGAACCTATAGCTCGGCGTTTATGGGGACATCTGGGCCTTTCAAATGTGTTCCTCCATAATAAAGGGTATTATATCTTCAAATTTGATTCTATTTCTGACCGGGATAATATTCTTGCCTCTGGTCCCTGGCATTTTGCTTCAAAAGGCATTGTTCTACAGAAATGGAAGGAGGGTGTTATTTTCTCCAAATCAGAATGTGCTGTGTTCCCGGTATGGGTAAAGCTAACAAACATTCCCCTCTCCTACTGGTCTGATGAGGGAATAAGTTATATTGCAAGTGCTATTGGGAAACCGTTATTCACTGATGAAATGACTTCCCAAAATGATTTTACGCAATATGCTCGTGTTTGCATTGAAGTTAAAGCTTCTTTCTCTTTTCCCCCCTCTATTAGTGTGGTTTGTTAAAAAGCGGATGACTCTTTGGATAGCATTTATGTTCCTGTTGATGTTGAATACCAAAGTAAACCTCCCTCATGCCCCACATGTAATGTTTTTGGTCATTCTCCTGTTAAATGTCCTAAGGCAAACTATCAGTGGATCCCAAAAAGTTCAAAAGCTCCTACGGTTGGGCCATCTGGTCACACTATCTCAAATCCTGCTCCCATTAACTTCTCTTCTGAGCATCAAGCTGCTCCTGTTCATAACGACTGGGTGAATGTTACTCGTGGAGTAAAAACTGCTATTGGTACCTTACTTCCTAGCAATACCTTGTGCACTTCCAACACCTTTGCCCCTATAAATGAGGAAGATCATCCGGATAACTCTGATTCCGAATCCCCTGCTGTCCCAAATCCACTAGTCTCAAAACTAAAGGTGATTGATGAAAAGGAAGGCAAAGATCTAAAGAACAAGCAGAGCTATAGAAATGATAATCCTCAAGCTGCAAAGAAGAGGAAAGGGAAAGGCAAGGCTGGTTCGTCCCCCTCTTAGTTTTTTTATGTTAGCTTCCTATAATATAAGGGGTCTAAATAAAATGCCGAAACAGGCTTTTGCTAAGCAGCTTATAGCAGATAATAGAATATCTATTTTGGGCCTTCTTGAAACTCGGGTCAAACAAGCTAAGGCTTCAAAAATTTCCAAGAACATTTGTCATTCTTGGAATTGGGCCTTTAACTATGATACTCATATCAATGGCCGAATCTGGGTTGGATGGAATCCAAATATTTGGAATTTGGATGTTATTTTTGTTTCCTCTCAAGTTATACATTGTAAAGTCCAATCTGTTGATTTGTTTAGTACCACTTTTTTACTCTCTTTTGTTTATGGGCTAAATTCTTATTTGGAAAGAAGGGACTTATGGCATGACTTAATTTCTATATCTTCTCCTATTAGTTGGTGCATGCTGGGGGACTTTAATGTTATAAAGGACCTATCTGAAACAAACAATGAAAATGTTTCTTGGGACATTGGGATGGAAGATTTTAAATCTTGCATAAATTCTGTTGGTATTGATGATATTAGAGGTGTGGGTCCTATGTTTACTTGGTCTAACATGCGACTTTTGCTCGGTAGGTGCACAAAAAAATTGGATCGTCTTTATGGGGAACTCTGGGTTGGTTCACTAACTTGACATGTCTCATGTCACATATGCCCCTCGTGGATTATCGATCATTCTTTGGTCCTTCTTGATTGGTATCTGACTTCCTCAATCTAAGCGTCAGTTTCAATTCTTTAATCACATGCTCCTTCTTGAAGGCTTCAAAGAGGTGGTGGGTAATGCTTGGAACACCTACATCTCTGGGAATCCCTTCCATGTTTTTTTCCGAGAAACTGAAATGTACTAGACATGCTCTGGTGTCCCTCAATCTAACCTCTGGGAATTTAGTGTCTCTGGTCTGCTCAGCCAAAGAGGAACTGCACTTAGTGCAGACCTTACTCCATGACAACCCCTTGGATACTATTCTTACGGGAGAGAAAAATCATGTCATCATCAACTCTGGGTACCTTGGAAAGAGAGAAATTCTTCTTCAATGAAAATCTAGAGCTAATGGGCGGCCTTGGGTGATCGAAACTCTAGCTATTTTGCCAACATAATGAAGAACAGTTGGAACTCTAATAAAATTTTATCCATCATGAACTCAATGAGTTCTTTAGTGCATGGCCAAAGAAACATTGAAGATGTTGCGGTGAAGCTACTTTAACAATCTTTTCAACACTATTGAGGAGCCGTATCCAGGTTTGCAAATTTTGACTCCACTCCTTCTAGGTCAGTCGATAATGCACAAGCCATTAAAGCTGGGAAGCCACATCTCCGATATAGAAATCCTTGAGGTCCTTAAATCCATGAAGCGAAGCAAAAGTCCGGGGCCGGATGGCTTTAATGTCAATTTTTTCCTTAGTTGTTGGGATATAGTGGGTGTGGATTTCCTAAAAGCTGTACACTACTTCTTTGACAACGATGAGCTAACGAGGGGTTCAACTTTCATTGCTCTCTAGCTCTCATTCCTAAAAGCTGAAATCCTTCTTCCATGTCTGATTTTTGACCTATCTCCTGCTGCAACACGATATACAAATGTATTGCCAAAATCCTCTCTAACAGGCTAAAGGAGGTTCTTCCATCTCTTGTGGACAAAGCACAATCTGCCTTTGTTAAAGGAAGATGCATTAGTGACAATATTCTTCTAGCTCAAGAAATGTTCACTGGCTACCTCCGTACCACAGGTCCCTCTAGATGTGCTCTTAAAATTGATCTTACCAAAGCTTTTGACACGGTTAGATGGGATTTCCTTTTTGACACATTACGAGCTTTCAAATTTCCCTCTCCCTTTATTGGTTGGATTAAAGCATGTATCACCTCTGCCATGTTTTCTGTAAAGATCAATGGATCTCTTGCGAGGATTTTTTGGGAGCTCAGGAGGTCTCGAGACAAGGAGACCCACTTTCCCTTTTCTATTTGTTTTGGTTATGGAAATGCTCTCCCTCAAACCCGAACAAGGCAACCTCTGTTCACAATTTTCATATCATTGGAAAACCAAAATCTGCAAACTTACTCATCTTTTCTTTGCAGATGACATTATGATTTTCTGTCATGCTTCTCTACCATCTGTATCCATCATAAACTCTTGCATTCTTTCTTTCTCTTTATACTCTGGGCTCATTCCAAACTCTCACAAAAGTCATTTTTTCCTCTCTAAATCTGAACCCTCTGCTATTAGGGAATTTTCTTCTCTTCTTGGTTTCCAGATTGGAACACTTCCTTCAAAGTTTTTGGGAGTCCCTCTTTTGTCACAAAAACTCTCAAAGGCTGATTGCATTCCTCTCATACATAGGATCACCAACCGTATAACCTCTTGGACATCAAAGGTTCTTTCTTACTCTGGCAGGCTCCAGCTTATCAAAACTACTCTCTTTTCTATACAAGTTTTTTGGAGCTCACATTTCATTCTTCCGAAAGAGGTTCTCAAAGAAATCCAATCCATCTTATCTCGATTTCTATGGAAAGGGGCAACACTTGGAAAATATGGTGCAAAAGTTGCTTGGGCCAATATTTCTCTTCCACTAAATGAAGGTGGTCTTGGCATTAAAAGCTTAGCAATTTGGAACAAAGCTCTCATTCTCTGACATCTCATTGGCATTATTCAACCTAAATCATCTTCTCTTTGGGTAAAGCGGATCAAAGCCACAACTTTAAAACAAAAATCTTTACGGCGATTGGAATCACATTTGCAAGTTCATGGATATGGAAGCGGTTCTAAAACTAAGGCCACTTGCTCTCTGACACTTGCACTACCGGGTAGGAAATGGTGGGACACAAACCTTTGGTTCGACCCTTGGCTAAATAATCTTGCCATCAACCCCTCCAATTATCTTACATCCAATCACGGGATCCTCTCTCTCATCTTGTCGATCAAATTATCGGAGGTAACACTTGGTTTCTTCCTCCGGGCAACCATCATGACACAATCATATTCTGCCCTTGGGAAAATGGAACATCTCCTCCTCCTACTACAATGAGATAGGATTTTACGGGAAGCTTGTGATACTAAACATATCAAAGCTAATCAAATCTGGAGGCCATCCGTTTCAAGCGTGACCTATCCTTTGGTGCTCAATGGTGTGGAACAAATTTCATGTACCACGATTCTCTTTTATCCTTTGGCTTGGCATTCTAAAGAGGCTACCCACCAACGACCGGACTTCGAGTTATTCGGGGCTAACATGGAATTGCCCTCTTTGCAACCTTCATCTGGAGACATTTGACCATTTATTTTTGTGCTTAAATGTGCTTACTCGAGAATATTCTTCTTCTGAATAAAAGAAACCTTGGTAATTGGACTCCTTTTCAAATTTCTTGGGATGCTATTTTGAATTTCTAACAAATTTTCAAGGCTCAAATCTTTCAAGAATATTCTTAGCCTTAAAAAACAAACCAACCCATAAAAGGGATATTCTTAGCTTTGCTACAAAATGCAGGAGGCTAGGAATAAAAAGCTACACTCGACACTCTCCCTCTTATGACCGGTCTTGCAAAGGATGTCATTAATATAATTAAGTCTAGGTTATCTACATGTAACTCCTTCATCAAAGCTACAAATAGTCAATTTTTACGTAATTGGTTTATTACCAACTAGTTGGATTACGGTTTAGTTCTAGTATAGTTTCCTCATCTTGGGCATGTCCATAGATGATGTAGCTATATTTTGGGGTCCCCCAATGCCTTTGTTTCTTTTGTTTCATCTATACAAACAAATTTGACCAAACAAAAAATTGCCAATCATTTATCTATGATTCGACTAGTCCTTAGTTGATGAACGTTCTAAATTTTAGAATCCTTATTGAATTATCCAAACCAAACTTCCTTTGGTGCGGACTCGAATGTCAAACCGAGATGAACAACCTCGAAAGGATTTACTTATGCGTTAAGCGTTAAGATATTGTGCATGTGATGGTACTAAGAGGTTTGATCCCCCTAAGTACGAGTAGAAAGGTCCATAGTCTTATGATCATTAAAGGTTTCAAGTATAACCCTTGATAACCTAGGACATAGTTCAAGGTCTTATGACCCTCAGAATTCTTTTTTTTTTTTTTGCTAAATCCCTCAGAATTCTTTTGATTCTTGTTATTCATTCTTGATTCAAAAGTTGAGCTTTTATTCAGATGTCTTTGATTTACTCGTATGTTATTATACTGTTATTTCCTTATTGTACTTGTGGGCAATAGTGCTCACTCTTGCTTAATAATAACATTGCAGTTAAAAACAAAAGAACTGATGAACCTTCCACTAGTAAGGGCAAGGGCAAAGTTAGCAAGTGACGAAGACTTGTTGTCTATGTGATGATGTATTTTGTTTAAGACTTGAGTTAATGATGTTGTTTAAGACTTAATTGTTTATGATTCCGCAAAGATGTTTAAGGTTAGTTTAACCTGGGATTGTATTATTATTATTCGGATGTTGTAACCCTTAAGGGAAGATTTTTATTCTATCTATTGCATGGCTTGCATTTATTATGGGTAGATAGATAGATGATATTTGTACAGTGAACACCAAATCCCGTGGAATTGAAGTACCCGAATTTGGGGGTGTCACATTACCAAATCCCGTGGAATTGAAGTACCCGAATTTGGGGGTGTCACATTAGGAGTTGACAAGGAGGTTATTTCATGTAGTTGGGATTCTTTGACTAAAGACTTGTTTGGTTTGATTAGGAGTTGGATTTCCATTAGAATTCTTATGTGATGAGTTGGAGATGGATTAAAATAGGTGTTGTGGAGCTGAAGTGAAGTAATTTATGCTAAGTGTTGGATGGAAAAAAATATACAGACCTTACACACTCAGAGAGCGAGATTTTAAAAAAAAAAGCAAGAGCTTGGAAGAACGAAGAAGAGAAATAATTTCACGAAGATTGCAGATTTGAAGGGCGAGAAGGGTGGTGTAATACTATTCTCCTTTAATTTCAATTTGTATAATCGGGATGATGATTTCTTTTATTTTTTTCAGTATTTAATTCATTAGTTATGAACTAAATAATTTATTAGGCTTATAACGGATCTTTGAGTGGAACAATGATTATGTAACTTTGATTCTCAGTTTAATAAGCTATTTCTCAGTTTATCTATATTAATTTATGCTTGAATTTATGAATTGCTTGATCACCATCTTTATGTGGACTTGTATGAACTCGAGAGATGAAATACGAGACTAGACTTAGTTAATATAGCATGTGTTCTTAAATTCTGTGAATGAACATAATCTTGATGAATGTTACGGTAGGAATATGCTTGACATCGCATGTAATCAGATAAAGAACTTGAACTTGAACTTTCTTTAATTGTAATTCACATAGAGATATAGTGGGTTAGTTGATTAATGTGTTTTACTTGATTCTATCTAATTTGTAGATTTGAGTTAATACAGTATTAGTACATCGAGAGGTGGCTAGTTCTACTTTAGTGTTCTTGATTAATAAACTGGGATAGTGAATTAAACTGGAATAGGGTGTAGTAATCTGAGTGATGCTTAGGGTGAAGTTCTAAGCCTAATTCTCCAATATTTGTTTGAAAATTCAATTTTTAGGGTTTGTTGATTGTTTGGTAATTTTAATATTTTTCAATACTTTTAGTTATAATCTTGAAATTGGTTAGTTTAATAAAATTTAGATTAATAGGAAATTGGTAATTGTGAGAGTTAATTTCTTGCTAGTCTCTGTGGGAACTGTAACACCCCCAAATCCGGGTACTTCAATTCCCAAATGATTTGGTGTTCACTATTCAAACATCATATGTATAGACCCATAATAAATGAAAACATAAATATATAGAAATAAATCCTCTCCTTAAGAAGTTACACCATCTGAAATAAGTACAAATATCCCAGGTCATACTAACCTTAAATCTTAACTGCGGAAACATACACAATTAATTGTCTTACACAACATTAATATAAGTCTAAAATAGAAATACATCATCACATAAAATAACAAGTCTTCATCACTTGTTAATCTTGCCCTTGCCTTTGCTAGTAGAAGGCTCGTCGAACTTTTCGTTCTTAACTACAATGTTATTATTACGCAAGAGTGAGCACGATTGCCCATAAGTATAATAATGAAATAACAATATAATAACATGCGAGTGAATCAAAGACTTCTGGAATAAAAACTTAACTTTTGAATCAAGAATGAATAACAAGAATCAAAAGATTTCTGAGGGTCATAAGACCTTGAACTATATCCTAGGTTATCAAGGGTTATACTTGAAACCTTTAACAGTCATGAGACTATGGACTCTTCTACTCGTACTTAGGGGGATCAGCCCTTAGTACCATACTGTGCACACTATCTTAACACTAACACATAAGAAATCCCTATACAGGGTTTTGTTCATCTCAGTTTGACATTAGAGTTCGCACCAAAGGAAGTTTGGTTTGGATAAATCAATAAGGGTTCTGAAATTTAGAACGTTCATCAACTATGGACTAGTTGAATCAATAAGGGTTCTCTAGTCTAACAAGGTTCAACAATAACTGATATATAAATCGAATAACAATCTCAAGAGGTATATACAATAGAATAAGTATTGTATAACAGAATCATACTTTGAAAAGATTAATAAATACTAAGAACTTTCTTGACATAGAACATAAGTCTGGAATTTGTTCAATGTAAAAAGATAAGTTTATAAACTTGCATAACAATAACAAGTATGGTTAGGAAACTTTCCTCGTGCGTAGATTACACGTTAATTATACATGTTCCTCGATTTAATCCTACATACAATTCATATTCACAATACTAGTCAATTATAACGTAACTAGTCATTACAAGTTCATTCTTTTTGTCTAACTCGGATTATGGCTATACTTAGCAAATTACAACACTTATTGTCACATAATTTACACTTCACGAACAATAAGCTAACTATGAGTTCAATAATTCAATCCACACGTAAATGCATTATTGACATGTTAAGAATTTATTTTAAGGTCTCGTTATCCATCTAACATATTTTTATGTTCATTAGATTAGGTTACTATCACATTCCTAGACTTGAAAAATTACAAATTTCATTTCTGGACCAATCTGCGAGTGGTGGTATTTAGGCTTTCATTGTTGAGCTTGTTCTCTATTGCTGTATTTGCTTTTCATGTCACAAGCACGGGCCTTATATGGAGTGGGTATCATGCACATGCATGGCATGGCGAAGATTTCCGATTCTGCAATTCGCGAAAAATTGCAGAACATAGCCAAAACCTCCAATTAATTTATTCTTACATGAAATTAAACATACCCAAATACGGTAATACACATATAACTACTACTCAACCCTTCTAGCATGATTTTTACAAGTTAAAACACATAATTTACAGAATCAAAACATGTAATTTTACTGTTCTTGATGTTCTTGAAAGTTTTGAACACAAAATATAAGAATTAACACTACGGGTTCGTTATAACACCAAATATGTCCATTCAAAGTTTGCTTTCTTCGTTTTAACATACATAATCATATGCAAGTATAAATTTATGTTGCAACGTATGATTTAATGCATAAAATTTGTGTGTAAGGGACATATGGCCATATTTCTATACTCTGTATTTTTTAAGAACAATATACGACATATTTTATGAAACTGATGTTATGGAAATATACAATATATAGTAAAACATATTATATTAACATCTTATCACATATATAACACATAATCATTACTCTTTTTCAATTATAGAGCTTTTACAGAATTTGAAAGTCATTTTCATGAAAATTTTGTTAACGTAAAATAGAAATTGGGTTGAAGAGGTTACCCAAAGCGTAGAGTGTAGATTAGTAGGGGAAACCTTTCTCAGATGCTTCTTCAATCACTCACTCACAATTTCCCTCAAAAGTTCTCAATTTTCTCTCTGTGAATTGCTTATTCCAGACTTAGGAAAAATGAAAATAAAGAGGACGTATAATAAAGGAAACTAACACATTTGTGGTCAGTTAACTGATCATGGGTTAACTGCCCTCAACCTCCACTAAGGTCTTGTTTGGTCACTCTTAAAAGTCAAACCCATTTAATTTAATTAATCCTTATACTAAAGTTTAATAATGTCACACCCTTACACAATAATTCAAATATCTTATTTAATTTAATTTAACTATAATATAATAATTTATCATTAATTCACATAGTCATATATTTAATTTTCTCATTTATTAATTATGTTAAATTATTAATTCTCAAATAAATTATTAAATTAATTAAGATAACATTATGCTTATTAAATATTTCATTTAATTCAATATGCTCACATAAATACATACTTGAATAATGAATATTCTCCACATTAATTTAATAAAAATAACATATATAATTAAATTAATCTACCACAATTTCATCAATTAATTATTTAATCAAATAATTGAATCATCGAAAAATATTTATTTAATTCAATAATATTAAAATTAAATTACACAATCTCATTCGTCACATCTTCCCCTAAAAGGATTATGTCTTCAGAATCACGACTCAATCAATTCGACCCTTTACATTCTCCCCCTTACAAAGATTCTGTGCCCAAAATTGCTTACACATAATTTAAGTAAATAAATGAGGGTAATTCTTCATCATATTCTCTTCTAGTTCCCACATTGCTTCTTCAGCGTTGTGATTCCTCCAAATTGCCTTAATAGAAGGTATTACTTTATTTCTGAGTACTTGCTCTTTTCGGTCAACAATCTGAACAGGAATTTCTTCGTAAGACAAATCTTTTTCAAATTGTAGGGGTTCATATTCAATTACATGCTTATAATCGGGTTTGTAGGGTCGTAAAACCGAAACATGGAAAACATTGTGAACATTCTCGAGTGCTGGAGGTAAGGCTACCTCATACACAACTTCTCCGATTCTTCGCAGTACCTCAAAGGGTCTAATGAATCTTGGGCTTAATTTCCCTTTCTTTGCAAACCTGATCTTTTCCTTCCAGGGAGAGACCTTCAAGAACACATAACTACCATATGTGATTCAAACTCAACATTTTTACGATGTGGATTGATATATTTCTTCTGCCTATCTTGAGCTGCTACCAGTCTTGTTCGAATCACTTTGACTATTTCTGTTGTCTGCTGTACTAATTATGGGCCTAGTAATTGTCTTTCGCCAACTTCATCCCAGTATAATGGAGTTCTGCACTTTCTGTCGTATAACGCTTCATAAGGTGGCATGCCAATACTAGCGTGGTAATTGTTGTTGTAGCCGAACTCTACGAGCGAGAGGTGATCATCCCAATTTCCTTTAAAGTCCATTACACAAACTCTTAATATATCTTCTAATGTTTGAATCATTATTTCACTCTGCCCATATGTCTGAGGGTGATATGCCGTATTCATTCGCAATTGCGTACCCATGCATTCATGTAGACGTTTCCAGAAGTTCGATGTAAAGCGTGGATCCCTATTAGAAACAATTGACACTGGAACTCCGTGCCTCAAAACAATCTCTTTCACATATAACCTTGCCAATTGATCTAAGTTGAACCTAATTTTGATCGGAAGGAAGTGTACAGATTTTGTCAATCGGTCAACGATAACCCATACTGCGTCATAGCCTTTCTGAGTTGTCGGAAGGTCAACCACAAAGTCCATTGTAATATGTTCCCATTTCCATTCTGGGATCTCCAACGGTTGTAGCAACCCACTCGGCCTCTGATGTTCTGCTTTCACTTTCTGACATGTCAGACACTTGGCAACACACTCTGCAACATCTCATTTCCAATTTGGCCACCAGAAATGTTGTCTAAGATCTTGGTACATCTTGGTACTACCATGGTTAATCAAATATCGTGAACTATGAGCCTCGCTCAAAATGTCTTTCTTAATCTCTGGTACTGGAGGTACCCAAATTCTGCTCTCAAATCTCAGTATTCCTTCATTGTCTATCTTGAATCTCGGTTCGGTTCCTTCAGATATCTTCTTTTTCACCCTTTTACATTCTTCGTCCTGAAGTTGAGCCTCCTTAACTTTGAAATTAGCTCCTCCTGAGCGGTCAACTTCATCAATTTCTCCCGACCCTTTCTACTTAAGGCATCGGCAACCACATTTTCCTTACCCGGATGGTATAAAATCTCACAATCATAGTCCTTAATTAACTCCAACCACCTTCTTTGGCGCATATTCAAGTCCTTTTGTGTAAAAATATATTTCAGACTTTGTGGTCTGTATATATTTCACACTTCTCCCCATAGAGATAGTGCCTCCAGATTTTCAAAGTAAAAACCACTGCAACTAACTCCAAGTCATGGGTCGGATACCCCTTCTCATAATCCTTCAATTGTCACGACGCATACGCAATTACTCTACCGTTTTGCATAAGCACACAGCCAAGTCCTTTACGCGACACATCACTATAAACCACAAATTTTCATGTATCATCTGGAAGAGAAAACACATGTGATGTACTCAACCTCTTCTTTAGTTCTTGAAAACGTTCCTCACACTTATCCGCCCAAAAACATTTCACAGCTTTTCAAGTCAAATTCGTTCATGGAGTTGCGATATTGGAAAAGTTTTGAATGAATCTTCTGTAATATCCTACCAATCCAAGAAAACTTCGTACTTCCGACGGCGTTCTTGGCTGATCCCAGTTTATCACGGCTTTGACTTTGGATGGATCTATCGAAATTCCGTCTTTATCGATCATATGTCCAAGAAATTGTACCCGTTCGATCCAAAATTCGCATTTCAAAAACTTGGCATACAACTTCTCCCTTCTCAACGCTTCTAACGTTACCTTCAAATGCTCTTCATGTTCTTCCTTGGTTTTCGAATATAACAAAATATCATCTATAAATACCACTATGAATTTATCCAAAAATGGCTTGAACACTCCATTCATTAATCCCATAAATGCTGCAGGAGCATTCGTTAAACCAAATGACATTACCAAAAATTCGTAGTGACCATATCGTGTTCTGAACGTTGTCTTCGGTACATCCTCTGGACTCACCTTCAGTTGATGAAAACCACTCCTCAAGTTTATCTTTGAAAAGTATCTCGCTCCCTTCAATTGATCAAACAGGTTGTCGATCCTCAATAATGGATATCAATTCTTAATCGTGACCTTATCCAGTTCTCTATAGTCAATGCAGAGCCGCATCGTTCCGTCCTTCTTCTTCACAAATAACACCAGCGCTCCCCACGGTGATGCGCTAGGTTGAATGTACTTCTTGTCCAGTAATTCTTGTAGTTGTACCATTAATTCTTTCATTTCTACCGGTGCCATTCGGTACGGTGCCTTCGATATTTGAGACGTTCCTGGCGCCAAATCGATCACAAATTCAACCACTCTGTCTAGAGAAAGTCCTGGCAAATCGTCCGGAAATACGTCTTCGAAGTCCTTCACTACCGGTATCTCCTCTACTTTCGGATTCTCTTTACAACTGTCGACTATGTAAGCTAGATATCCTACACAGCCTTATCTTAACAACTTCATGGCTTGCATCATCGTCAGACAACTCGCTTATCTAGGCGACTTGCTACCATAAAATAAAACCTTTGATGGAGTCATAAGGTTAATACGCTTCTTTTGGCAATCAATTATAGCCCCGTAATTGAATAACCAATCCATACCCAAAATGACGTCAAATTCCCTAAATCGAATAGGGATAAGATCTACGTTCATGATATTACCCTTAATATCCACTATACAATTCTTATGTACGTACTTAACAGGAATTATTTCTCTATTCGCAATTTCTATGTTCATAAGGTGTTCTAACTCATCCTTAGGCAGTTCTAAGTTCTTAGCAAAGTCATCGGATTTAAATGAACAAGTAGCACCCGAATCAAATAATACATAAACATTAACTTTATTGATCGGAATGATACCTGACACCACATAACGAGACTGCACAGCATCCTGCACTGTCATGTTGAACGTTCTCGCAGTCGGTCGGTTGGTTGCGGTTGGTCCTGTGATAGTTAGAGCGCTTCCACCGTTGTTTCCCCTATTTCCTCCTGATCTTGCCCCTCTAGATCCCTTCTTAGGACAGTCTCTTGCCAGATGATCCTTTGAGCCACAAGTGAAGCAGGCAACCTTATTTGGGTTAAGACAGTTAGGGGCTATGTGGCCTTCCTGACCACAAGTTTAGCACACTCGTTTTCCTTTCATGCAAACTCCCAGATGAGCTTTCCCGCAGGTCAGGCACACTTCGATCCTTTTTTTTCGACCTCCTTGCTGATTTCCAGTTGACGAGTTGTCAGACCACCTTCTCTTCTGATTATTTCTACCTCCCGTGTTACTGCCACTAGCTTTGTTCATTCCTTCATTTTCACTCTTCTTCTTCTTCTGATCCTGATTATATTTGGTTACCGCATCGCTTCCACCTTCAGCGAGTATGGCTTTCTCTAGTACCCCAACGAACGTCTTCAACTGGAACATCGACACTTTATTATACAACCAAGGCTTCAATACTTGTTCGAACCTTCTTGCTTTTCTCATATCCGTGTGCACTTGATATGTGGCAAACCTATCCAACTCATTGAATCTTGCCTCATAGTCTGGTACGGACATATTCCCATGTTTCAACTCCAGAAATTGAACCTCCATTTTGTTCTGCGAGCTGGTTGGGAAATACATCTCGAAAAACATCTCCTTGAACCTCTCCCAGGTGATCATACCTTCACCTCCCCGGACTTTATTTGCTTGCCACCAATAACTGGCTTTAGATTTCAGCATGAACGTCGCGTAGGCAACTATTCTGGTCCTCTCTGACTCTGGCGACATCAAAAACTTTTTCCGTCTCCATAACCCAAGTCTGAGCTTCTATCAGGTTCATGGATCCTTTAAACTCTGGCGGTCCCACCGCCTTGAATTCCTTGAACGTAGTATTCGGTGGAGCTTGAGGTTGATTATGAATCGCTCCAGCTAATAAGTTCAACAACTGCTGAACGGGGTTAGCATTGGCGTTATTGTTGTTGTTATTCGTTGATTCTTTTTGAGCTGGTTGACGGTTTTGTCTTCTTCTCGGCGGCATATTTCTGTTAAATTATATACTTATTAGATCTTTATTAAATTCTCTAAATACTTAAGGCTTAACTCAACAATTTAACATAATCACTTAACACATTATCTCAAACAACTTGATATATTTATTCAAATCGAAAGTTTTAACATCAAACGATAGCATCACTGCTATTTACATCAACTATCCCGAGATAAAAAATCTACAGGATTTAAAACATTAAAATATTCCTCTATTTATAAATACATCGGAATTTACATCTAAATACAGATAAGTTTTTCACATAATTAAACAAATCCTATCACCGCCTGTTAAGGCACTGAATAGCCTTGCTACGTTCCTCTTCCATGATGCGGGACATCATCCAGCGATCTAGCATATACGATGGTAGTCCTTCAAATTTTGATTGGGTACCTCATAACTCGATCCTGGGCCTCATCCATTTCATTTTGAAGTGTAGTGTACGTCTCTGTTGGGTAAATTCTAGTTATGCACAACACGCAAGTATACGTGGTCAACAAGTAATAAAGAGTAAGTAAAGTATCGTTCCCACGGAGAATTAACTAATAAAGTTCACCAAGCATTAGCCCATAACCATCTCAGTCTTATTTAAACGATTGATGTTATATTTTATATTTAAACTATTAAATTAAATAAACCTAATTATTCCTAGATTGAGACTAGATAATGAAGACCTGAGATTACAATTTCATCTATTGAATAATTTAAATCAATGCACTCCCTGTTAAGCCAAATTACTTGCACTTGATTGCTAGTCGAGAACCGAAAAGTAAAAAATACGACCATATCTCAATGTACCATACCCATATCAAATATAATCCCCATTTGAAAGAATACATGAACACCCAAATTACCTAAACCACTATATGTCTATGTGATTTACAAATAATTAGGGTTTAAGCCCAAGTTCTCAATTGACTACGAGCGGTGCTTCGGTATATGTCTATCTTAAGCACGAATCATATATTCCATCACAATGTAGTACAAACACAAGCTATCAAGATCAAATCTAAACCCATACTCCGTCTTTCAAGTTCATATGGGTTATCCCAGTAATTGATGGCCAATCAACTAAGCATATAAGCATGAATCTTAATAGACAATCCCATAGCAATCAATAAGGCTAACAATGAAGTATGTCAAAATAAACTAGGCAATAGATTCCATTGCAATCCCAAAATAGAATTTAACTCATAGTTGAATTAGAATCCATGATCCACAATTGAATATACATTGAAAGATACAAATAGAAGTAAGAGATTTAGGGATTAAGAATAGCAAATCTGAGTTTCTTCTCTTCTTTCACTTCTGAACTTCCAATCTTCTTCAATTGCTTCAATCCCCAAATCTTAGTTAATCTAGGGTTCTAATCTAATCGAATATTGGAAGAAGAAAGTAACAGTAGTTTTAGCCCCCAAGGGGTGGAATGAATCTTATATAATGAAAATACGTCTAATATATAAGCCCTAATTGAACCCCTCTCTCTGTTACGCTTCAATTGCATTGTTTAATGAAAAGTCAGCTTTGGTCAACTTCCGAAGTGGCGCGGCCACGCAAGAATTGGCCTAAAGTTGGGCGCGGCCGCGCACAAGTATTAAATCGCGTCTTTTGCTCTCAGTAATTCATGTGGTCATGAAATCATATATACCATGCGAGGTTGATTTTCTGCTGCAGTGTGCTCTGGTAAAATGACCATAATGTTTGATCCGAGAAGCGTTATTGGGCCTGCCACCTATCAAATCGAAGCTATCGACGAGCTCTACAACTTTCATTCTTTGATGATTCAGAAATTCTGGACGGATGAGGGCTGAAAGCGGTCTGGAAGTGACAGCTATGAAACTGGCTAACCAAAACAGCGAAGTTCGACGTCCGTTGGTACAAAGATCATAACTCTTGCATCCGAACTCCGATTGGAATGATTCAAGATATTCCGGAAAGATTAGAAGAAGCTCTACAACATAGTCCAACTTCCAAGCCAAGAACATGAAATGAACACGATAGCCCAAATGATATCTGGATTGCTTTTCTTTGCTCTTCCCTTGCTTTTCCTTACCAATAGTCGCTCACACCGCTCCCAAACGTATAACCTACAAAATGAACACAAAATGCATGAAAAGTAACTAAGACACATAAATATAAGCAACTAATTCAAGTAAAAGATACCGGATAAGTGTATATAAAATCCACTTATCAAATACCCCCAAACTTAAACCATTGCTTGTCCCCAAGCAACACAACATAATGCATTCTACATGCTATGCAAGTTATGCTACTATGACAATGAATCCCCAGATTTCCAGTCATGTTAGGAATTCCAATCAGATATGCCTCAGAGAAATAACAAGATCCAAGAACAAAGCATCAAACTAAGCTAAAGGCATAATGGCATACAATCATATAATCCTAACCTGCTATAAAGATGTTGTGTGTGTGTGATGTGTTCACATATAAACTTGAAAAAGGTGAGGATTTCACATGCTATACTGCTTAAGGAAGAAAATTGAGGTTCAAACCAAGAACTATGCATACAAATGAAATAACAACTACTCCAACACATCAGTACAAGCTAAGGTTCAGCAAAGGGTTTATTACGCTTTTTTTTTTTTACTCACGGGCAATTTTTTCACTTGCACTGCGTCTGTTTTATTGATTTTTAATCCCCTCGGACGTACTTACTCAAGTAACAAAGGCCCCGAAACAAGACTAGCCACGACAATTATTCAAATTTTTTTCTATTTTTTTTATAAAGCAAACATACCCATGCGTTCCCAAAACTTGAGTTTAAGTGTCTTCATAGTCATTACTCACTTCCTACACAATTCTATCATTAAAAACAACATTTTCCTCTCAACAGACAAGCATTCTAATCTTAACCAACAAGCAAATAGGAACATTGTCGTGCTATCTGGTAACATCTAAACAGCAAGCATGAATTATATCCTGTATAAAATTATAACTAAGCTCAAGATATCCACCAAAAATCTATCAAATTTCCATGTCATCATTGGCCAAATTAGAATTCAACTAACTAAAAGCCTGGGATTATGCAATGTTATGCAACTAAACACATACTAAGTAAACAAGACAAAAGAAAACAAAAAAAATAAAAATTTCATACTAAAATACCCCTATTATGCAACTTAAACATGCAATCAAACTATATGCAACTAACTGTATGCAACAACTACTTACTACAACCCAATACCCCCAAACTTAAAATAAACAATGCCCTCATTGTAATTAAAAGTGAAAGAATACTCCCCTAAGTAGCAATGTCATCTCCGTTCGCCTCCTCATGATCCGATGGTATATCAGGCAATGGCTAAGTTTGAGATATTCTATAGTTGGAGACTGAGTGTGGGCTTCTAAGTGTCCGAATGCTCAAGTCAGAAATTCTAAAAATTTAGCATTTTTTTTCTGTGGTGAGCTATGGCGCATGCATGTGCATGTTTGGCTTGTAGTTAGGCGTGCGCATGCGCGACCATCTTCTGGCGACTTGAGTTTTTTGACTTCTGTTTGATACTAAATGCTTATACCAATTGGATTGAACCTGAGAGGAGAAACAATAAAACTATTATTAAGACTTACCACTATCTAACATCTACTAAATATGGAAATGTAAAAAAGAATTAAACAAGGAGGGAGAAAGATTGGATGGGGTGCCTCCCATCGAGCGCTCGATTTATAGTCCGTTAGCTGGACTCTTTTCTTAACACCGCTATCCAATTCCTCTACAATAAGCTAGGAACCCTCCATCCATTAGAACTACAATATGCGTAGGTAGGTTCCCCATCTTGCATGTCTGTGAATTTAAACAACCTGGCATATTTCCTGTACATGATGCCCCCAGTTCTATTGCATAGCCAGGTGCTCCTTTCGTTGTGTCTGTGAATAGATTTTTGCATTGAGGCATGACAGATACAACATGATTCTCTTCTTCTATTATCTCTTCCTCAGCCCACCATAGTTTGTAAGAGGCCTCATAATCGCAGATATTATTGCTTTGGATGTGACTACCAAGGGGACATGGGTGTGCAAATTTCACTAAATTTTTCAACTCTAATTGAGAAGGCACTTGGGGTATTATACACATCAGCTCATGATCTTCATTTTCCATACCCCCAGTTGTCTCCTCAATGTCCACTCCTTTCAGTTCATTCAGTGGCATGAACACCTCTGACTCTCCATCAGTTTCATCGTCCATGTCATATAGCACCAATTGTTTGGAGGGCGATTGTTCAAGGCTTCGAGCATTTGATCCATTTGATTCTGGATATTTCGAATTGACCTCTCTTGCTCAATCATCTTCTCCTCACTTGATGCTACACACTTGAACCACAAATCCTCCAAGCTTGAATTATCTTGTTTAGTTTCAAAATCCATGTATTGAGGACCATTCATTGAGGAGTTAATGAGTTGTTCCATCTGTTTGTTAAGATTTTGGCTTGATAACTCCTGACTCATCATCATCTCTTCATGGTCTGCTATGCTTTTTGACATGAATTCCTTCAACCTTGAATATTCCTCTTGTTGCGTTGATGATGGATATGAGAAATCTGATGGATGTGTTGGACTTGGAATGCAGTATTGGTCGGGATAGTTATAACTCAATTCATAATCTGGGTAATACCGCCAACCTTGTTGATAATCAGGATAAACATCGTTGTTGAAGTAATCACCCCAAAATTGCACTTGTCCAACCTTGATGTTGCAATCGATAACTTTCGCGATGCTCGCCAAAGACAAGTATTCACATGTAACTACTATCTCTCTACGAGTGCGTTGAAATTTGTGCAAGAATATCCAACCTCTCTCGAAAGTGTTGCAATTTGTCTTGACAATATAGAAAATACATTGAGTCCCTCGATTGCTTCGTGTCCTTGGTTGAATCATATTTGCATAAGGCCCTTGATAAACAAAGTCACCCATGGTACCTGAAAAGAGAGAAATATAAGATAATTAAAACAATAAAAAAATGTTTAAATTAAGAATAATTTGATTGAAAATAATGTTGGCAAAAATTTATTAAGCTAATTCCCCGGCAACGGCGCCAAAAACTTGTTGGGTAAATTCTATTTACGCACAACACGCAAGTATACGTGGTCAACAAGTAATAAAGAGTAAGTAAAGTATCGTTCCCACGGAGAATTAACTAATAAAGTTCACCAAGCATTAGCCCATAACCATCTTAGTCTTATTTAAACGATTGATGTTATATTTTATATTTAAACTATTAAATTAAATAAACCTAACTATTCCTAGATTGAGACTAGATAATGAAGACCTGAGATTACAATTTCATCTATTGAATAATTTAAATCAACGCACTCCCTGTTAAGCCAAATTACTTGCACTTGATTGCTAGTCGAGAACACGAAAGTAAAGTACAGCCATATCTCAATGTACCATACCCATATCAAATATAATCCCCAGTTGAAAGAATACACATGAACACCCAAATTACCTAAACCACTATATGTCTATGTGATTTACAAATAATTAGGGTTTAAGCCCAAGTTCTCAATTGACTACGAGCGGTGCTTCGGTATATGTCTATCCTAAGCACGAATCATATATTCCATCACCATGTAGAACATACAAACACAAGCTATCAAGATCAAATCTAAACCCATACTCTGTCTTTCAAGTTCATATGGGTTATCCCAGTAATTGATGGACAATCAACTAAGCAAATAAGCATGAATCTTAATAGACAATCCCATAGCAATCAATAAGGCTAACAATGAAGTTGTCAAAATAAACTAGGCAATAGATTCCATTGCAATCCCAAAATAGAATTTAACTCATAGTTGAATTAGAATCCATGATCCACAATTGAATATACATTGAAAGATACAAATAGAAGTAAGAGAGTTAGGGATTAAGAATAGCAAATCTGAGTTTCTTCTCTTCTTTCACTTCTGGACTTCCAATCTTCTTCAATTGTTTCAATCCCCAAATCTTAGTTAATCTAGGGTTCTAATCTAATCGAATATTGGAAGAAGAAAGTAACAGTAGTTTTAGCCCCCAAGGGGTGGAATGAATCTTACATAATAAAAATACGTCTAATATATAAGCCCTAATTGAACCCCTCTCTTCGTTACGCTTCAATTGCACTGTTTAATGAAAAGTCAGCTTTGGTCAACTTCCGGTGGCGCGCGCGGTGGCCTAAGAGTTGGGTTGGCCTAAAAGTATTGCATCGCGCGTCTTTTTGCTATTATAAATCGCGCGCTCGCGTGAGGTTGATTTTCTGCTGCAGTCTGCTCTGGGAAAATAACCATAACTTTCGATCCGGGAAGAGTTACGGAGCCTGCCACCTATCAAATCGAAGCTATCGACGAGCTCTACAACTTTCATTCTTTGATGATTAAGAAATTCTGGACGGATGAAGGCTAAAAGTGGTCTGGAAGTGACTTCTATGAAACTGGCTAACCAAAACAGCGAAGTTCGACGTCCGTTGGTATAAAGATTATAACTCTTGCATCCGAACTCCGATTGGAATGATTCAAGATGTTCCAAAAAGCTTAGAAGAATCTCTACAACATAGTCCAATTTCCAAGCCAAGAACATGAAATGAACACAATAGCCCAAATGATATTCGGATTGCTTTTCTTTGCTCTTCCCTTGCTTTTCCTTACCAATAGTCGCTCACACCGCTCCCAAACGTATAACCTATAGAATGAACACAAAATGCACGAAAAGTATCTAAGACACATAAATATAAGCAACTAATTCAAGTAAAAGATACCGGATAAGTGTATATAAAATCCACTTATCAGTCTCCCCAAGCTTAGCCTTCTTTGCATGACAATCCTCTTCTGCAAGATCAGCACGACGTGATTCTTTTACCCAAGCTTCCTCTGCTATGGTCAGCCTTGTTGAGCTCTCTTTTTGTTCATTCTTCAACTTCTCTATTTCTTCGGACTTCACCTCGGTTTGACTCTTCTCGTGAACCAAATCCCACTCCACGTTTCCTAGACTTGTGTATAGAGTCACAACCTCCCTATCGCTCTGCTCGATGGTAATTTGCTAAATTATCGCCCGCTCACTCAGATCCTAGACAGTGTCACGTAACTCTACGTTACGGTCATATAGCTCGTCGTACATCTCAGCATCAATAGAGTTCGGTGGGAACTCATCTTCTTCCTCTTCTTCCCCAGGATCCTCCTCTGGATCAGTCTCAAGCTCATGCTCCTGACCAACAACAGTGATCAACAAAGATGGCTCTCTCTGTACCAACTACTCCCTAACGACATGAATGTCTCGGGGCTCCTCCTCTGTAGGTACTCAGGGTTCTTCCTCCCTAGCTCGACTAGCTCCTCCAACATCTGACATCCTGACAACACAGTTTCAAGTTTTAGTTACTAAGTCGTACTAGTGAGCACATAATTTAATGCATATAAAGTTTTATTATCTTCAATGAATTAAGAAATTCATTTCTTTGAACTCGATAAGAGTTTTCCATCACTATGTTCTTCCTATAAGGCTACTACCTAAGGTTGTTCCCCCACCTAAGGTTCATAACCTACAGCTTTGATACCAACCTGTGATACCCCCAAATCCGGGTACTTCAATTCGCACATGATTTGGTGTTCACTATTCAAACATCATATGTATATCTACCCATAATAAATGAAAACATAAATAGATAGAAATAAATCCTCTCCTTAAGAAGTTACATCATCTGAAATAAGTACAAATATCTCAGGTCATACTAACCTTAAATCTTAACTGCGGAAACATACACAATTAATCGTTTTACACAACATTAATATAAGTCTAAAACATAAATACATCATCACATAAAACAACAAGTCTTCATCACTTGTTAATCTTGCCCTTGCCTTTGCTAGTAGAAGGCTCGTCGGACCTTTCATTCTTAACTGCATTGTTATTATTATGCAAGAGTGAGCACGATTGCCCATAAGTATAATAATGAAATAAAAATATAATAACATGTGAGTGACTCAAAGACTTCTGGAATAAAATCTCAAATTTTGAATCAAGAATGAATAACAAGAATCAAAAGATTTCTGAGGGTTATAAGACCTTGAACTATGTCCTAGGTTATCAAGGGTTATACTTGAAACCTTTAACAATTATGAGACTATGGACTCTTCTACTCGTACTTAAGGGGATCAACCCTTAGTACCATACTGTGCACAATATCTTAACGCTAACATATAAGAAATTCATATACAGGGTTGTTCATCTCAGTTAGACATTAGAGTTCGCATCAAAGGATGTTTGGTTTGGATAAATCAATAAGGGTTCTGAAATTTAGAACGTTCATCAACTATGGACTAGTCGAATCAATAAGGGTTCTCTAGTCTAACAAGGTTCAACAATAACTGATATATAAATTAAATAACAATCTCAAGAGGTATACAACAGAATAAGTATTGTATAACAGAATCATACTTTGAAAAGATTAATAAATAATAAGAACTTGCTTGACATAGAACATAAGTTTGGAATTCGTTCAATGTAAAGAGATAAGTTTATAAACTTGCATAACGATAACAAGTAGGGTTAGGAAACTTGCCTCGTGCGTAGCTTACACGTTAATTATACACGTTTCTCGATTTAATCCTACATACCATTCATATTTACAATATCAGTCAATTATAACGTAACTAGTCATTACATGTTCATTCTTTTTGTCTAACTCGGATTATGACTATACTTAGTCAAATTACCACACTTATTGTAATATATAATTTACACTTCACGAACAATAAGCTAACTATGCGTTCAATAATTCAATCCACACGTATATGCATTATTGACATGTTAAGAATTTATTTTAACATCTCGTTATACGTCTGACATATCTTTATATTCATTAGATTAGGTTACTATCACATTCCTAGACTTGAAAATTACAAATTTCATTTATTTCTGGACCATCTCAGCAAAGTGGCTGCTGCATACTATTCGAAGCTTGCTTTGGTGTCATAAGACGGTGGTATTATGCACGGTGGCCTTCTGGCCATGAGCCTTAAAGAGTGGAGCTGGAACCGCGATGCGTCGAATCAGTACCAGTTCTGTAATTCGCGAAAAATTGCAGAACATGGCCAAAACCTCCAATTAATTTATTCTTACACGAAATTAAACATACCCAAACACTGTAATACACATATAACTACTACTCAACCCTTCTAGCATGATTTTAACAAGTTAAAACACATAATTTACAGAATCAAAACATGTAATTTTACTATACTGTTCTTGATGTTCTTAAACGTTTTGAACACAAAACATAAGAATTAACACTACGGGTTCGTTATAACACCAAATATGTCCATTCAAAGTTTGATTTCTTCGTTTTAACATGCATAATCATATTCAAGTATAAATTTATGATGCAACATATGATTTAACACATAAAATTCGTGCGTAAGGGCCATATGGCCATATTTCTATACTCTGTATTTTTAAAGAACAATATACGACATATTTTATGTAACTAATGTTATGGAAATATACAATATATAGTAAAACATATTATAATAACATCTTATCACATATATAACACATAATCATTACTCTTTTTCAATTACAGAGCTTTACAGAATTTGAAAGCCATTTTCAAGAAAATTTTGTTAACGTAAAATAGAAATTGGGTTGAAGAGGTTACCCAAAGTGTAGAGTGTAGATTAGTAGGGGAAACCTTTCTCAGATGCTTCTTCAATCACTCACTCACAATTTCCCTCAAAAGTTCTCAATTTTCTCTCTATGAATTGCTTATTCCAGACTTAGTAAAAATGAAAATAAAGAAGACGTATAATAAAGGAAACTGACATAGTTGTGGTCAGTTAACCGATCATGGGTTAACTGCCCTCAACCTCCACTAAGGCCTTGTTTGGTCACTCTTAAAACTCCACCCCATTTAATTTAATTAATCCTTATACTAAAGTTTAATAATGTCACACCCTTACACAATAATTCAAATATCTTATTTAATTTACTTTAAATAAAATATAATAATTTATCATTAATTCACATGGTCATATATTTAATTTTCTCATTTATTGATTATGTCAAATTATTTATTCTCAAATAAATTATTAAATTAATTAAGATAACATTATGCTTATTAAATATTTCATTTAATTCAATAAGCTCACATAAATACATACTTGAATAATAAATATTCTCCACATTAATTTAATAAATATAACACATATAATTAAATTAATCTATCACAATTTCATCAATTAATTATTTAATCCAATAATTGAATCATCGAAAAATATTTATTTAATTCTATAAATATTAAAATTAAATTATAAAATCTCGTTCGTCACAAGAACGATACTTAACTTATCACTTTATTACTTGTTGACCACGTATACTTGCGTGTTGTGCGTAATTAAATTTTACCCAACAATATGTTAATATATTAAGTAAAATTATAATGAGATTATAATTTTGTGGTAATTGGTTAAGTGGGAAATTTATTTAATATGTTGTAATTAGTTTATTTAACTAAGATTGGATATGGAAATCCAAATAAATAATATGAGATTATAAACTATAGTATAAATGATTTATTTAAATAAATTAAAGTAGTTTAAATGGATTTACCAAACAAGGCTTAAAAGTATTAAGTCTTTATTTTAAAAGTGTTTTGCCAAACAAAAGCCTTATGGCTTTTGAATTTGAATTTAATTTTTAAATAATAAAAAAAAGAATATATATATATATATATATTAAATTTTTATAACTGATAAATCATTATTATAATTATTAAAATGTCAGTTTTTTAGACGTTTGGGTTTTGGAGCGTTGGTTTGATGTTACGTAAAAGGTTTGGTCAAAGAGAGAAGGGAGATGTTATAGAGAAAGTTTGAGAGAGAGAGAGCTTGAGAATCTCAATCTTGAGTTTTACGTTTATAAAAAGAGTTCATGTTCATGAGTTTCAAAAGTTTCTGTAATTGCATGTTCAATTTGAGGTTGGGAACAGGGGTCAAAATGGTCATTTGTGGGACTGATATGTATTAGGAGGAAATCGGAGGGCGTCGCTTCAGCATGCACGTATGTATTAGTATGTGGATTGACTGATGACCAAATCTCATTGGTCATAAATATATAAGATATTAAGTCAATGCATAGGTACATGTTAGAGAACGATGTCTTTGGATGCACCCACCATGAGAATTCTATGTGGAGCATTATGCTAAGTGTCATTAGCAATTCTCATAGTGACAATGATGTAATGGTCCTCCCAACACAGAAATCACTATATTTCTACACGAGAATTTATGTACTTTGATATCATCAAATGTCACCTTTAATAGGGTGGACTATAAAGGTGATTATTGGGTACATCATGAATCATGTGAGGAATATGAGTGATCTAGATGGAATTTAACCATCCTATATATTAGGGGTGATATCCATAGGTCTCTTGATTGAGTAGGACTATGAAATGCATGGCCATGCTCAAATAGTGATTTGTTTCATATAGTCTACTCATTGATCAAGAAAAACTCATATTAAATTATGAAGAGTATGACACATTCCATGACTCGAGTTTAATCTAGGATATTAAGGTTAAAAGGATTAAATTACATTGAAACATTGGTCACGAAAAGGTTGCATCGAATCATCGATCTTATTATTACTTGGGTAGCGAGTGATGCATTACTAGATGTCAGCTCACTTTTATAATTTTATAATATGATTTTAAAATTATTGCCAATGTAATAATAACCTATACTGATCACACACACAGCGTAATTTAAAGGGAATTAATTTAAATTTTAAGGATTTAAATATATTAATATGATTAATAGCATTTAAATCATGAATTTAAATTAAAAGGATAATTTGTATATATGTATATTAATTAAGTAAGACTTAATTAAGAGATATATAAATAAATTTAGATTTTATGAAATTAGGTTTTGATTTGATTAATTCCTTTTAACCACTATATATATGATATATAGCAGCTACTTAGGGTAATCATCATAATTGAAAAACCTTAGCCGCTCTTAGAGAGAGACTAGAGAGAAAACAGTTTCATAATCGTTCCTTTGGTGGCTATAGTACCACAAGACCCTCTTATTGCATAATCGTTCGACGACGGTTAAATGCGGCGTTAGTGGATAATAAGTGAGAGAGACGTGGTTCTAAAATTTGATTAAGTAAAGGATTCAAGCTATTTGAAACTTTTTCATAATCGGTAAAATATCTAAACCAATTTGAATTAATTTCGGTTTAAGCTTGGATCTGTTTTTGGGTTTGAATTGCTTTGATTATTTTTAAATTCCGCTACGTTTTTGTGCCGAAAACCCCAACAAATCGGGCATGCGACGAATGAACGTCGAAACACCGTAACAAATATTAATGAACGTAAAAATTGTTTTAAGTCAAATGAAATGAATATTATAAGATATGAAATAGGGTTAATATAAAACCAATAAGTTTTAGATGTTAGATTCAGTTTAGTATGCAGATTCGTATGGAAAAATTCTGCAATACTGATTGTAGTTCAAAAATAATCAAAGCCATGGGGTAGACCCCCCTCGACCCCGTCAGTAGCGCACTATGGTCGTGACCCCAATATGTTATATATAGTTTTCTTTAATTATATATAAATTGTTATGTGCTTATTGTGATATGCATGGTGCACAGTTATGGCCTTTTAACCCATAGGTTAGTGGTTTTTGGTTTTGAAATACGGCTTGCATGTCGTGCCGTTCTATAAATTCTAATGTAATATTCTCTTCTCATCTAAATCCCCTCGAATGTAACTCAAGGTTTCTTTATGTCAGGTAATAATCTGTAATCGATGAAGATGACAAGATGGAAAACACGATGGAAAGATGATGATGGGGAGGAGGCACATGCATGATGAAGATCCAAGGAAGCTACTCTTTTGAGATCTTTTACCACCTTAGATTGACCTTCAATCTTTTATTAGCTTGAAAAGATTGACAGTGGATTGGGCCATAACTGTGACACATTTAATTTTGCACTTTATTTATGCTTGTATGTGATATGATATGATAAATAATGTGCATGCTTAGTAAGATTAAAATTGGTGAGATCAAAATTAATTAATAAAATCCCTCATTAAATTATTAAGTCTAAATCAGATGTCTTTCAATGAATAACACTCATCAAGACCTTGATCAATAGATGTAGGTTTGTCAAAGCAAAGTACCCTATTTATCTAGGTAAGATGCGATAGGATAATTGTGATATTCAAACTGTTAAAATCATTGGGCCCGACTTAACTAAATTATCTCAATAGGATTGTGGACTTAGAGGCATAGAGTTTGGTAGGTACCATTAGATGGACTAGAAACAATTGTTGTTTACCAAACTATCTAGGAGTTATATATGATATAATTTGCAAAGGGTTGTCTACCTAAATAATTGTGTTTTAAGAGATTAGCCAAAGCTAACTTAAGGCATAATGAAATATGGATCTTGGCTCACTAGAAAGATTTAATAGAAAATGCTTTCCGAATTAATGGTGAGGGCTATTAATTTGAATAAAATAGTGGGAGGTATATTTTGAATGTACTATTATCAATTACATAATATCAACTCTGCAATTTACACTTATAAATTGTAGATATTAATGGCAAACAACAACAACACAAATAGTCTTTCATTACGATCACCCTTGAAAAGGACAAGTTTGAAAGTGGAATTAATTTCCTTAGTCGACATAGGAACTTGAGGATTGTCCTCAAACAAGAGCGCAAAGCTTTATGTCCTTGATGGGCCCATTCCTGCAAAGACTACCATCCATCATCACTACGCGTCATGGAGCATAATGCTTACAAGAAGCATCAAGATGATGCTCGGGCGTGAGTTGTGTCATGCTAGCATCCATGAACGGCCCGAGCTTTAGAAGCAACATGAGTTGATGGATGCTTATGAGATGATCGAGCATCTCAAGAAATTGTTCGGCGGCATGCTCGACAGAGAGGTATGATACAAGCAAGGCGTTGTATCACTGCAAGATGGGTGAACGTGATCCAGTTGGTCCACATGTGCTGAAAATGATCGGGTATATTGAGTACCTTGATAGGTTGGGTTTTCCAATCACTCTGGAAGCCCAAACTGATCTTGTTTTGCAATCTTTGAACAACAACTACTCTCAATTTGTTATAAACTATCTTATGAATGAAATTGAGAAACCCCTTACTGAGTTGTTGAGCATGTTAAGAACTGCCGAGAACAACATGAAAAAGGCAGGACCCACTCCCATAATGATGCTGCTAAAGGGGAATGCTAAGGGAAACTGGAAAGGTTCTTCTCTTCTTCGCCATGGCTCTAAAGTATCTTGGAAAGATTTAGCCCTCCCTTTCGATGAAGGCGGTCTAGCCATCAAAAATCTCACTGATTGGAATTCGGCTCTCATCCTTCTCCATCTCCTTAAAGTTATTTCACCTTCTCCAACCTCCTTGTGGGCTAAGTGGGTCAATTCCACTGTGCTTGCTCGTCATAATTTCTGGCATGTCCCTATTCCCGCCGACTGTTCTTGGATTTGGCGTAAGATTCTTAAATTACGTCCCACCGCTCTTAATTTCCTTCACTACTCAGTTGGAAATAGAAATTCCTTCAGTCTATGGCATGATCCGTGGTTGAATGGTCAAGCCATTAACCCATCTGCGTCGCTTCTCTACAATACCAGAATTCCGGTGAATGCCCGTATTTCCGATATCGCAACACTGGGTGCTTGGTCATTACCCTCTAGCAACCACCACGAGGTTATGCAATTTCGGAGTCGTTTTGATTCTATCCCTGCTCCCTCGACCTCTGAGGATAGAATTTTATGGGGTTCTAGTGAGATTAAATTAGTTAAAGCCTCCATTATTTGGAATTCTATTCGATCATCCGCTCAGAAGGTACCTTGGGCTCAACTGCTATGGCACCCTCTTCACATTCCTCGGTACTCCTTTACCCTTTGGTTGGCCTTACGTGGCAGATTACCTACTAATGATAGATTTTTATCTTACTTGAGTTTTCGTCCTCTAAAATGCCCTTTCTGCGCAACTCATGATGAAACTTTTTCCCACCTATTTTTCGAATGTAACTATTCATCATCTGCCTTCTCCTCCGTTCTGGTTGTTGGAGGATGGAATAACGTTCCAATGAGGTGGGATGACCTCGTTAACTTCGTTATCCAATTTAGTGGAAGTAACATTAGGTCCAATATTCTAAAGCTTGCATTGGCTTCTACCGTGTACAAACTTTGGGCGCCTAGGAACTCCTTTGTCCATGATCGAGATCAAAAACCTTTGAGTGTCGTGGTCGTGGGGATATTTTGAATGACATCAAATCAAGGCTTTCTTCGTCTTCTAAATTCCTTTTAGTTTTTTCGAGCAATCCTACTCTCGAGTGTATGGTCAGTAGTCCCCAGATTTTGGATGTTTGGGAGTTGTAGTAATACTTGAGATTTGTTGTTGCTTTCGCTTTGATTATGCCACGACTCTGAGTGCGGCGTGATGCGATTATGTGCTTCTTGCACTCGCATCATTATGATTAAACTTCTTCGTGTTGGTAATTTAGCTTCCATGGCGATTCGGCGATTCGGCCTCTTCATTGTTTGGTTCAAATATTGCTTCGCTTCGTTATGGGTTCGAGAGCATCTTGATCGAATCTTTGGTTCGGCTTTCGACGATAAAGAAGGATCGGTAACATCCGGTTTAGCATCTTGGTTCGGCTTGAGGTTCAACCTCTTGTCTTGGGACGCTAGGGAGATCTTTGGTTTTGGCTTGAGGTTCGGTTTCTATGGTTGACCTCTCCCTACGCTTTTCGTAGTTCTTCCTATGCTTCGCATCCTCTTGACCATCAGTAGTGCGATTCGATTCGATCTTCGGGACTCTGGGGATCTTTGGATTCGCTTGAGGGTTTGGTTTCTATGGTTCGCCCTCTCCTCATTTTCGTAGTTCTTCCTATGCTTCAAAGATCCTCTTCGACTCTTGTAGTGCGATTCGATTCGATCTTCTACTCCATTCATTAAAGTTTGTTTGGTTTTAAACTGATTGGTTGTTTAAGTTGTTTAAGGTTTTCATGCTTGGTTTTACTATTGTCCTACTTAGAAATGCTCCTTGTTCTTTCATTTGGCTTGGTTGTTAGTCTTTTGTTGTCCATTTTGGGGGTTGTCCCATGTGGTTCTATCAAAAGCTTCTGGAGTATGCCCTTAGCTATTGTTTTATCTCTTTTCTTTTCAATATACAATCAAACTTAGCGAAAAAAAAAATTGGAAAGGCAAGAAGAAGATAGGATCTAAATCTTTTGCCAAACCCAATTCCAAAACCAAACAGGCTTTAAAACCTAAAGGTGGGGTGGCTAAAGAAGGTGAATGTCACTTCTGTGGAAAACCTGGACACTGGAAAAGGAACTGTCATGCTTATTTGGAAGAAGTGAAGAAAAGGAAAAGAAGTACGACTTCTGATTCAGGTATATATGTTATAGAAGTCAACTTGTCTACTTCTAGATCATGGGTATTGGATACTGGATGTGGTTCTCACATTTGTGTTAATGTGCAGGGACTCCGGAGGAGTAAGACTTTGGCAAAAGGAGAGGTTGACCTACGAGTTGGGAATGGAGCAAAAGTTGCTGCACTGGCCGTAGGAACTTATCATTTATCTTTGCCCACTGGGCTAGTTTTTTTTTTGCCAAATTTGTTTGTATATAAAGGACCAAAAACAATGGCTAAGGGGCATACCCCAGAATATAGTAGCATCATCTAAGTTGAGTAGATGATGATACGATACATGGAAGAGAACCCAACATAACAAGTTGAACTAACAACCCAATACAGAAATGATTACAAAATGAGGCCTTGATGAAAAAACAGATATAGCCTCCCACCTTTGTTCACACATTCATACCATGCATGTACACACCCGAAGGCCATAACTTGGACACAACCACCATCTCGTCCGAATCCATGCTCGGCCGAAGCCCAAAACTTGCACCATGCTTGCCCGAAGCCTCATGCTCGCCCGAGCATACCTCATTGTCGCTTTCCCGAAGCCCAAAACTTACACCATACTCGCCCGAATCCTTAAGCTCTCCCGAAGCCTCCTTTGTTCACACACTCATACCATGCCCATACATACACGCCCGAAGGCCATAACTTGGACACAACCACCATCTCGCCCGAATCCATGCTCTACCAAGCCCAAAACTTGCATCATGCTTGCTTCAAGCCTCATGCTGCCGCCTGAGCATACCTCATTGTCTCTTTCCCCTCAAGCCCAAAACTTACACCATACTCGCTCAATCCTTAAGCTCACTTGAAAGCCTCCTGCATTATGGATACAAGGGAGAAACCCAACCTTCCTAGTGAGTTATCAACCAATTACAAAGGTGGTTACAATTTGTGGCTTTGAGGAAGGCTTTGCTAGTAGAAATCCGGGACTTGATAAGTTTGATGGTATCCTTTGCAAGGGTCCTAGGAGGAATGATATTACCCTTATGCATCTTTGTATTTCTAGCTTCCCAAACTTTGTAGAAACAAGTGGCAACTGTGAGGTTTAAAATGTTCTTTAACAAATTAGAGCCTTGATAATTGGTGAGGTAGCTAATGAGAGCATCCCAAGTGAGTGGGATGGAAGTCCAATTACCCAAATCAAGAGCACTTTGAAGGATAATCGAAGAATAGGAACATTCAAAGAACATGTGCTCAAAGGTTTCCATGTGTTAGTTGCATAGGAGACAGCTCCATGTCCTTCCCGTGTAGTGCTTGGTTCGATCATTAGTAGAAATTTTCCTCAGTAGTCCAAGCCACAACATAAACGAGTATCTTGGCACATGGAGGTTGTGCCAAAGGATTGAGGTCCATGGTGTCAATTGGGTTCTAGCCCGAATTGAATCCCATATCTGATTAGCCGTTACTGAATGAATGGCTTTATCATCCCACAATATTATGTCATTCTGTCTTGGAGTGATGGAAGTTTGTAGAATTTGCTGCCTAAACATGATCACATCGTGGTGATTGCTATTTGGGAGATTCCATGAGAGGTCCTGAATAATGTGGCTCACCTTAGCAAATGAAGGAATAATTTGAGTTGGATAATAATGAGGTAGAGGGTTGATTGGGGCACTTGCTTCAACCAAGGATCATACGAAAGAGAAGTCTGATTTCCCTGCCCAATAATGTATTTAAGGTGTTGTAAAGCACAGGAGCGAAGCTTTAGGATTTGTTTCCATGCCCACGAGCAATCATTCCCTGCCGTGACCTGCCATATAGACTTGTCTTTTAGGAGAGTGGTTTGTACCCATTTTGCCCAGAGAGACTTAGTATCGTGGTTGATGATTTGGAGGAAGTGCTTTAAATCAGAAAGAAATGTTCCAATCAAGGATATTCTTTATGCCTAAACCCCCTTCATTCCTTGGAAAAGTGATTTTCGACCAAGCCACTTTAGCCCCAAACTTACTAAGATTCGGTCCCTTCCACAAAAACCTGCCAAGGAGGAGTTAATATCCCGGCTGACTTTTTAGTAGCATGAAATGCTTGCACCAAATGAGGTTTGGAAGGAACAAAGAACAGATTTTATCAACTCAAGGCGCACTGTAGTAGGCAAGAACTTTGGATGTCCAGGAAGAAATACGGGAGGTTGTCCTTTGAATAAGAGGAGCACAGTCGGCATGAGAGAGCTTCCGAGATAGCAGTGGAACGCCGAGGAATTTGGAAGGTAGAATTAGAAGATTGTTATTTTGTGCCTGCTATAAGCAAAAACATTATTTCTGTTTCTTGTTTGGACAAGAAAGGTTTTTCATTTATAATAAAGAACAATCGTTGTTTGTTTTACTTAAATGATATTTGTTATGGTGTTGCACAATTGTTTAACGGTCTCTATATTCTTGATTTAGAAATGCCTATCTATAACATAAATACATAACGATTTAAATCAAATGATTCAAATCCGACATATCTCTGGCACTGTTGTTTAGGCCATATAAATGAGAAACGCATATCTAAACTCCATAAAGATGGGTTCTTGGATTCATTTGATTTTGAATCATATTAGAAATGCGAGTCTTGTTTATTAGGCAAGATGACTAAAGCCCCTTTCACTGGATATAGTGAACGGGCTAGCGATGTATTGGGACTTATACATAGTGATGTATGTGGACCCATGAGTTCGTTAGTAAGAGGAAGGTTTTATTACTTCATTACATTTACTAACGACTTTAGTAGATATGGATATGTGTATCTTATGACACACAAATCCGAATCCTTTGAAAAGTTCAAGGAATTCAAGAATGAAGTTCAAAACCAATTTGGCAAAAGCATAAAAGCCCTTTGCTCCGATCGAGGAGGTGAATACTTAAGCCAAGACTTTGATGACCTTCTAAAGGAGTGTGGTATTATATCACAGCTCACTCCACCTGGAACACCACAATGGAATGGTGTATCTGAGAGGAGGAATCGAACCTTGTTGGACATGGTACGATCAATGATGAGTCATGCAGATCTTTCAATAAGCTTCTGGGGTCATGCCGTAGAGACAGCTGCATTTACACTTTATCGTGTTCCTACAAAGACGGTTTAGAAGACACCATATGAGATGTGGACTGGGAAACGTCCTAGTATGTCGTTCATGAAGATTTGGGGTTGCGAGGCGTTCGTAAAACGTCTGGATTCTGACAAGCTCGGACCCAAATCTGACAAATATAATTTTGTGGGATACCCAAAGGAAACAAAAGGGTATTATTTCTACAAACCTTCTGAGAACAAAGTAGTTGTTGCTCGAATCGATATTTTTCTATAAAGAGAATTTGTCTCTAAAGGAAACAATGGGGAGGAAGTAGAACTCAAGAAATTCGAGAACCACAAAATATCATTGAACTGAGTTGGAGCGTGAGCAGAACCACAAGATATTGTGGAAAGTGAACTCCTCTTTAAATTATACAAGTCATTCAGATGAGTCTGGTAGGACACGCCAAGAGCCCGAGAGATATTATGGATATCTTGTGACTCAAAAGCGACGATGTGATGCTCATAGATCAAGATGAGCCTGCTTCCTACCAATAAGCTATGAATGGACCAGATTCTGAGAAATGGCTTGAAGCCATGAAATTTGAGATGGACTCCATGTATACTAACCAAGTATGGACTTTGGTTGATCCACCCGAAGGGGTAAAACCAATCGGGTCCAAGTGGGTTTTCAAGAAGAAAACCGACATGGATGGTAATGTACAAACCTATAAAGGCCGACTGGTAGCAAAAGGTTTCAAACAAATTCAAGGTGTTGACTATGATGAAACCTTCTCTCCAGTGGCAATGGTTAAATCCATCAAGATCTTACTTGCTATTGCAGCCTTTATGATTATGAAATCTGGCAGATGGATGTCAAAACTGCTTTCCTTAACGGAAATCTCCTTGAGGATGTGTATATGACACAACCTGAGGATTTGTCACTCCAAAGGATGCTGGAAGGGTATGTAAGCTGTAGCGATCCATTTATGGATTGAAGCAAGCCTTTCGGAGTTGGAATCTTCAATTTGATGAAGCAGTCAAAGAATTTGGCTTTATTAAAAATGAAGATGAACCTTGTGTATATAAGAAGGTTAGTGGGAGTCACATTGTATTCCTAGTATTATATGTTGATGACATATTAATTATTGGGAATGACATTCCTTCCTTACAGGTTGTAAAAGCATGGTTAGGAAAATGTTTCTCCATGAAAGATTTGGGCGATGCTGCCTACATTTTAGGTATCAGGATCTATAGAGATAGATCAAAGAAAATGCTCGGCTTAGGTCAAAGTACATATATTGATAAAGTGTTGAAACGGTTCAGCATGCAAGAGGCGAAAAGAGGAAACTTACCCGTGACTCATGGTGTAAAGATCTCTAAGGCCCAATGTCCTAAATCAGAAGATGATGAGGAGCGTATGAGAAAGATCCCTTATGCTTCGGCAATTGGATCTATCATGTATGCAATGATATGTGAGTCCGGATGTCTCGTATGCTTTGAGCATGGCGAGCAGATACCAGTCGAATCCAGGTGAAGCTCACTGGACAGCAGTTAAGAATATCCTCAAGTACCTGAAAAGGACTAAGGATTCATTCTTGGTATATGGAGGTGAAGACGAATCGGCAAAGAAGGGTTACACAGATGTTAGTTTCGATCCGACAATGATGACTATAAGTCTCGATCGGGTTTTGTGTTTTGCCTTAATGGTGGTCTTTGTTAGCTAGAAAAGTTCAAGCAAGAGATGTGAGTCGATTCTACAACAAAGTGAGTATATTGTTTTTTTCTAGTGCAGCCCAAGGGAGGTCATGGATTAAAAAGTTCATCATCGAACTTGGTGTTGTTCCAACCATTGTTGATCCCGTTGCTTCATATCGTGATAATAATGGAGCCATTGCACAGGCTAAGGAACCCAGATCTCACCAATGATCCAAGGATATACTTAAAGCGGTACCATCTCATCCGTGAAATCATTGATAGAGAGATGTACATATAGGAAGAGTGCCAACAGATGATAATGTTGTAGATCCATCGACCAAGGCTTTGTCGCAGCGAGGCTACTGCATACCACACTAGTTCCATGGGTATTAGATACATGAGTGATTGGCTCTAGTGCAAGTGGGAGACTGTTAGAGTTTATGCCCTAGAGGCCAATTATTTGATATAATTGCTTAACATTTTGATATTATATTTGATTGAATAAATGAATGATTTTATTATGGTTTTATTTACCGCGTTATATAAATGTTAACATAATAAAAATCATTAGAATATTGATACAAATTATATAGTTTCAAGTATGTGACTTGAACATGAGATTATATAATTACAATTAGTATCATTGTTCTTAAATGTCCCTAGTCGAGTATCATTGTTGATGGGACAACAATGATGCATTAAGACTAGTATGTGGATTGATTGATGACCAAATCTCATTGGTCATAAATATATGAGATATTAAGTCAATGCATAGGTACATGTTGAAGAACGATGTAACGGGCATGACCCACCATGAGAATTCTATGTGGAGCATTATGCGAAGTGTCATTAGCAATTCTCATAGTGACAATGATGTAATGGTCCTCCTAAGCACCGAAATCACTATATTTATACACGAGAATTTATGTACTTGGATATCATCAAATGTCACCTTTAATAGGGTGGACTATAAAGGTGATTATTGGGTACATCATGAATCGTGTGAGGAATATGAGTGATCTAGATGGAATTTAACCATCCTATATATTAGGGGTGATATCCATAGGCCTCTTGATTGAGTAGGACTATGAAATGCATGGCCATGCTCAAATAGTGATTTGTTTCATATAGTCTACTCATTGATCAAGAAAAACTCATATTAAATTATGAAGAGTAAGACACATTCCATGACTTGAGTTTAATCTAGGATATTAAGGTTAAAAGGATTAAATTACATTGAAACATTGATCACGAAAAGGTTGCATCGAATCATCGATCTTATTATTACTTGGGTAGCGTTGATGCATTACTAGATGCCGCTTCATTGCTTTATAATTTTATAATATGATTTTAAAATTATTGCCAACGTAATAATAACCTATACTGATCACACACACGTAATCGTAATTTAAAGGGAATTAATTTAAATTTTAAGGATTTAAATATATTAATATGATTAATAGTATTTAAATCATGAATTTAAATTAAAAGGATAATTTGTATATATGTATATTAATTAAGTAAGACTTAATTAAGAGATATATAAATAAATTCAGATTTTATGAAATTAGGTTTTGATTTGATTAATTCCTTTTAACTACTATATATATATGATATATAGCATCTACTTAGGGTAATCATCATAATTGAAAAACCTTAACCACTCTTAGAGAGAGACTAGAGAGAAAACAGTTTCATAATCGTTCCTTTGGTGGCTATAGTACCACAAGACCCTCTTATTGCATAATCGTTCGACAGTTCGTGCGGCGTTCGTGTGGATACTGTAGAGACGTGGTTCTAAAATTTGATTGCGTAAAGGATTCGAAGCTATTTCAGAACTTTTTCATAATCGGTAAAAATATCTAAACCACTGAATTAATTTCAGTTTCGCTTAGATCCTGTTTTGGGTTTCGGAATTGCTTTGATTATTTTTAAATTCCGCTGCGTTTTTGTGCCGAAAACCCCAACAAATCGAGCATGCGACGAATGAACGTGTCGAAACGCCGTAACAAATATTAATGAACGTAAAAATTGCTTTAAGTAAAATGAAATGAATATTATAAGATATGAAATAGGGTTAATATAAAACCAATAAGGATTCCTAGAAAGACTTAAACACTTAAATGAATTTTCAGTATTATTAAGAAGAAATATAGTGAGATATAAGTTGAAAGTTAACACAATCAAATTGAACATTGTGTACTGATAATAGAAAGGGTTATAAGATATAGAGTAAAGTTTACATTACAACTACTATGCATTTCTATGTGACTAATAGTTAATGTGAATGATTATATAATTGTGTAGGGCACGTGAAATGCAGATAGTTGTAAGCTGTTAAACTGTTATTGATAAACAACGATCAAGGCAAGTCTTTCAGTCCCTATTTGCTATGTGAATTTGATGATGAACTGTTTTAAATTTTTATTGCAAATAACATGGTTTGTTATATATATATGTTGAAAGTATGAAATGTTAAAGTCAATTTATGACTACATTGATTGGGTAATGAATGTTGATTGAATAAGGAACTCAATCTTTATACTTGTTATATGAACTACAACATGTATGTTATGTTTGTCCAATGTTTATGAGATGCATATCGAGCAAAATGGCTTTTCTAGTTTGTAATAGATTTTTTCTCCCCCTCTCTAATGATGTAAAATTATTTTTTCAACCTAATTGTATTTCACCCTTTACCGTTAACTCCTCCTACAACCCCTTCTTTCCCTTTGAGTCTCCCGCCCATCCCCACTTCTACATTTTCAACCTACACACCTACTTTTTCCTGCTTACCCTTTGGTCTCTCTCCACCAAACCTCCACTGCCTCCCCCCTCCTCCCCCAAACCTCTTCCTCCCCTCCTCCCCGCCTCTTCCTCCCCTCCTCTGCTTTTTCCTCTCTCTTCTTTCCTTCATTATGGTAGACCACTCTCACCTATCTCACCGAACTCTTCTAGTTCAGCTTAGGATCTCTTTATGAGATGGGGTGTCAAACCCAAACTCTCCTCCCTCGTCTAATTCCTCATCGATCCCTTCTAGGATACTCGTCCGGTGTTAACACGGGCGAATCTGAAATCAACCCTATCCCCATGGCTCTCGACAAGAGCTTCTAAGACTCTCACAGCAAAGGACTCAACTTTGACCCTTCGTTGAGGTTAATATTGCTCAAATTTCATGCGCACGCAAGAGAAATTTTTGTAGTCGCCAACATTTCTCCCAAAAGGATGTGGATGAAGCCTTGTTCGAGAGGAGGAAAACAACCACCTTATGGACTTCCTCTCTACCATGGTATATCCTCCTGATGTACAGTGCTTATCTTTCTCAAGGCAAGATTCAAAATCTTGGACATGCTCGCCAAGTAATTGGTAATTCTCCACCCTTAATTCTTCCTCCCGGATCCTCTCGCAACTCCTTCCACTTCCTCGAGGAACACAGCTCATGATCCGGCCGAAAAAGCCCCTATTTCTTCATCCCTTTATCCGCTCTCAGTTGAACCTCTCTATCTTAGGAAAGGGTCTGATGCTATTATTTCAACCCACGCCCCATATCCCATGCAGAGGAAGGCTAAATCTCCCCAACAGCCTCTTGCTGATGTCCCTAAAAGTTGAGTGTCAGAGTTACAAAAAACTTGGGGAAAGCTAGCAGATCCTCTCTTTCCATCCTCCCATTATGGAGAATGGTGACATTCTGCAAAGCCTCCCGATGACATGCTAGCGAGGGAAACCTTATCCGGTCGACATCACTGGGTTGGCTATTTCCTACACTCTAACCTTCCCTTTAAGGTCGCTGAACCTATTGCTAAACGGCTGTGGGGAACCTGGTCTTACCAAAGTTTTTCTCGCACAACAAGGGTTACTATATATTCAAGTTCAAATCCTCCACCGATCGTGACAATATCCTCAGATCTCGTCCATGGCATTTTGCCTCCAAAGTGATTGTTCTCGCAGAAATGGCAAGAAGGTGTGGAGTTCACTAAGTCCGACCGCGACAAAATCCCCATCCGGGTTAAGCTTAGCCAAATCCTCTCTCATATCGGTCTCGATGAGGGATCAGCTATATAGCTAGTGCCCTTGGTAAGCCTCTCTCACCGATGAGATGACAACTAATAATGACTTCCTAAATTTTGCACGAGTGTGCATTGAAGTATCTCGCCACATCCTCTTCCCTTCCTCCATCAAAGTTGTCATTATGCACTCGAGAAATCCAAAAGACCTTTGTTCCGGCTGATGTTGAGTATCAAAGTAGACCACCGTCTCGCCTTTCTTCGCAATGTATTTGGCCACTCCCAAGTCAAATGCCCTAAAGCCAACTTCAAATGGGTACCTAAAAGTACACCCCAAGACTTCTTCCGAGCCACATACATCAGAATGGTTAGCCATACGGTTGGTTGTCCTTCACCAAAGGTTACATCTTTCTCATCAGAAATGAGAACCCCCCCTCTCACGAGTGGGGTGATGTATTAGGGGGGCCAAATTTAATTCTTGATAACGCCACCCCAAATGCTTTCACAATAAGTGTCCAATACTTTTGATCCAATCGACCAACCCGATCCCATCCTCGGTCCGACTCTAATCCCCAAATACCACAAATCCCCTAGTTAATAGACTAAAGGTTGTTGATGAAAAGGAAGGCAAAGACTTGAAAACAAACAGATTGGTGGTATGGAGAACCCCAAAGTCGCAAAAAAGAGGAAAGGCAAGGGTAAAACAGCAACACCCCCCACCATCGCTTTAATTTATGCCGCAACCTACAACATTCGTGGTCTCAATAAATGTTCTAAAACAGCCTATGTAAAGCAAATTATTGTCGATTATAATTTATCCATTGTTGGATTGATGGAAACGAGAGTCAAGCATACTAATGCCAAGAAAATTTCCCGAAAGTCGTGGTCCCATCCGGGAATGGGCTTTCAACTATGATTTTCATGGCAATGGTAGAATTTGGGTGGGTTGAATCCTAATCTCCTGAATTTGGATGTTTTGTTTACCTCCTCCCAAGTCATACATCGCAAGGTGCAATCTTTAGATTTTACTAGTACTTTTTTTTATCTCCTTTGTTTATGGGTCAACTCCTATATCGAAAGAAGAGACTTATGGAACGAGTCAATGCGTGTGGTCCCTCCGAAGTCGGGTGCTTAATGGGTGATTTCAATATTATCAAAGATCTTTCCGAGACTAACCAACCTAATGATATCCGGGACATCGGAAAATGATTTCAAAGAATGCACCTCCTCTATCGGGTATTGATGATCTCGTAGGCATTGGCCCTTTATTTACTTGGTGGAACAACCAATTATCTAGGCCTGTATATAAAAAAAGCTTGACCGAGTAATGGGTAATTCGGCTTGGTTCTCCAACTTTGATCTCTCTCTCACCACCTTTGCCCATCGTGGCCTCTCTGGATCATCACTCACTTGTTCTTCTTAATACTGCATTAAGTTCTCCAAACCAAGAAGGCATTTTCAATTCTTTAATCACATGGCTCTCCTCGAGGGCTTTATGGGGGCTTTCTGTGATGGAACACCCCCATACATGGGAACCCCTTTATGTCTTCTCTCAAAAGTTGAAACGCACCAAACATGCTTTATCCTCTTAATCTCACCACCGGCAATCTCACTTCTTTAGTAAAGTCACTAGAGACGATCCGCATTCTGCAGACAATCTCTCCTACATGACCACCCCTCTAACCCGCTTAACCTATCCTTGAGAAATATCGCACCCAAAGGCTTTTCCAGTGCCATCGATAGGAGGAAGTCCTAATGCAATGTAAATCGAGAGCAAACTGTTAACTTTGGGTGACCTAACACCGCCTATTTTGCTAATATGATGAAGAGCAGATGGAACTCCAATAAAATATTTTCTATCCTTAATGATGATGGAGTTATGGTGCATGGCAAGACAATGTTGAAGTCAGAGTCATTGACTATTTCAAATCCTTATTTAATGCCCCTGACACTCCTTACGCTGGGTTTGACACTTTTGGTGTATTCCCCACTTAACTGGTGAGCCTCTCCAAGCTTCGCAACTCATTGCCCTGCTTCTCGACTCGAGATCTTTAAGGTTCTAAACTCCATGAAACGCAACAAGAGTCCCGGACCGGATGGTTTTAATGTCAATTTTTTCCTTAGTCACTGGATATTGTTGGACCCGATTTCTTAAAAGTCGTCCCATTTTCTTCTCTACTAGCCGGCCACCAAAGGGATTAACTCCACGCCTCTAGCCTTGATCCCCAAATGCCTCAACCCTTCATCAATGGCGACTTTCTACTTATTTCCCATCAAAACACCATTTACAAATGTATTGCAAAGATCATCTCTAATGAGACTCAAGGAAGTGTCATTTCCATATTATCGACACAAAGACAATCAAATTTTTTGTAAAAGGTAGGAGGAGTATTAGTGACAATATTCTAATTGCTCAAGAACTGCTCCAAGGGTACACCAGACGACAGACCTTCCTAGATGTGCACTCAAGATTGATCTTAGGAAAGCTTTTGATACTTGCCTCGCTGGGATTTTCTCTGTTTGATACCCTCAAAGCATTTCAGCCCCCACCATCTTCATAGAATGGATCAAAGCTTGTACTACCTCAAATGCATGTTCTCTATTAAATTGAATGGAACTCTTGCAGATTCTTTAGTAGCTCTCGTGGGCTTCGCCAAGAGAGACCTCCGTCCCTCCTTTCTTGTTTGTCATAGTTATGGAGATGCTTTCCTTCATCTTAACAAAGCTACCTCCGCCACTGATTTCACCTATCATTGGAAGACAGAGGCTTGCAAACTTACTCACCTCCTTTTTGCCGATGATATCATTATTTTCAGCCATGCAAGCCTACCCTCCATTGCTATTGTCAATTCTTGCATCCTATCTTTCTCTCTGGTCTCTGGTCTTATTCCAAATACCCACAAGAGTCACTGTTACCTAGCCAACACTGATGCAACCTCTACTCGCAACATTCTCTCCCTTCTTGGGTTTCAATTAGATCTTTACCGCTAAATTCCTAGGAGTACCCTTATTATCCAAAAGCTCTCTTACACCTGATCACAGCACTCTTATTCAACGGATTACCAACCGGCCACTTCTTGGACATCTAAGGTCCTTGCTTCTCTCGGGAGGTTACAATTGATCCATTCCATTCTCTTCTCCTTACAAGTCTCATCGGTGCACTCATTTCATGCTCCCCGAAAGCGCCTTTAAGAGAAATTCAAGCATTACTAGGCAGATTCTTGTGGAAGGGCCCAACTTTGTGTAAGTATGGTGCAAAGGTTGCCTCGGGCTAATCTCACATTACCCAAAGATGAGGGAGGGTCGGGACTAAAAATCATTAGATTGAATAAAGCTCATTGCTGCAACATTTCCTCCACCTTATCGCCTATCAATCCCACTCTCTCCGGGCAAACCGGATGAAAGCCACTATCTTAAAATTTAAGACTATTTGGCAAGTTACTATATCCCCTTGCTGTTCTCGGATATGGAAGCAATTCCTCAAATTACGCCTCGCTTCTTCAACATCTAAAGTACATTGTGGGGATGGACAACACATAAGCTTATGGTATGATCCTCGGTCGAATGGGGCAACTATTAACCCTTCTCATTCTCTCCTTTCCAATACCGACTTCCCCACTTGCCACTTGCTAGCTTTCTCCTCCCAAGAACTCCCCGGCCCTCCCAACAAGAACCACCATGAAGTCATTCTCCTCCCAAGAAGAACCGCCACCTTCCCATCCCATCTCCTAGGCCCCACCAAGTTTTTTGGGGAACTTGTGATATTAAGACTCATATACCAAACAGATTTGGGAATCAATCCGAGCAAGATCTCCCAAGGTTCCTCGAGCTCTATCCTTTGGAATAAGTTTCATGTTCCTCGCTTTTCCTTCATTCTCCGGCTTGGGCTCCTTCAAAAACTCTCCACAAACGACCGGACCAAACACTACACCGGTAGTAACATGGAACCGCCCTCTCTCGCAATCAACAGCTAGAATCCTTTAACCATTTGTTTTTTGAATGTGATTACTCTTCAACCATTCTCCAATGTGCCGTGACTTTTAGGAAATTGGACCACTTTTTTCATTCTCTTGATGCTATTATTGCTTACCGATTTCATACCAAGGCTCGCACTCGTCCCAAGAATATCCTATGCTTAACTCGTGGCCACACTTGCTTCTATAAAGTCCGAGGCTCTCTAATAACAAGATCCATAATGGCTCCATTATTCCTCCTAGATCCTAGCCAAAGATGTTATCCATCTCATTAAGTCTAGACTTTCTAAATGTAACTCTTTATCAAGGCCACAAATTGTAATCATTTCAGAATTGGTTGTTAGTTTAGCTATTTTAGCTAGTGGGTAGCTAGATATGTGCAATCTCCAAATTCCCACAACTTGCAATGATTTAGGTTGGATGGGTGCTTCTGACGAGTCAAGCTTCAAGTAGCATGGCTTCAAGCAGCAAGGCTTGGAGCAAGGCTTCAAGCTTCAGCAGCATGGCTTTGACGAGCAAGGCTTGAGCGAGCTAGGCTTCAAGTAGCTTAGCTTCTGCAAGCATGTGGTGGTCGATGGTAAGCCCAAGGTATGGTTTCTGTTCAAAGATATAGTTTCTGGAGAGATGTGGTGGTTCATGGTAAGCCCAAATTATGGTTTCAAGTAGCATGTGGTTTCGAGCGAGCTTGGCAAGCTTGAGGCTTTCTAAGTAGTAGTCATTGCGCTTTGAGTGGTGGACGAGCCGACGACTAGTTTCTACCGCTTCTCAATTTGTTCAAATTATCGTAATTGGTTGTTAGTTTAACTTTTATTTTGGGATCTCTTCAGAGTTTTCATCATCATCTATACTTCTTAGATGATGATATTATATTCTGGGGTATGCCCTTAGCCATTGTATTTGGTCCTTTTATACAAACAAACAAACTTAGCAAAAAAAAACATTAGGCTATAACCTTAGAGAAGAGAGGTGAAGATAATGAAAGAATAAGCTTAAATATATTTTGAATAATAAGAAGTAATTTAAGAAATTTATACATAATGGATTAAAACATGTGTGAGATGATTTAAAGAAAAATCTCGTAGAGTTATAAGAAATATGAATGTGGGATTACCCAACTCCAATAATAAGGATGTAAGGTGTAACGATCAAGAAATTTGTAATTTAATTTAAATATTTATTGAATTAAATAAATATTTTAAATAATTTATTTATTAAGGAGGATAAATAATGGATGATTGTGGTGAATTAATTTAGTAATTAAATTGAATAATGATAATTTTATTGAGGATTTAATTTAAGGAAATAATTAAATTAAATCAATTGTTTATTATTTAAGAGAATAATTAAATTAAATGAATTGTTTAATTTAATGAAAATAAATAAAAAAAAATAAAGTGATGTTTCTAATTTATTAATTAAATTAGATATATAATTATTTATTAATTATAAGGTATAATGATAATAAGAATTTTATTATTATTATTATAAGTAATTTAAAAATTTACTATTCAAATTAAAGTGTGACAAGTGGTAACTATATAATATAAATATTATTTAAATAATCTAGTTGGGAGATTTGGTGTGTGGCCAAACAGGGCCTTGTGGCCTTTGATTTTTTTTCCCAACTGACGTCTTTTTATTTTTTAAAATGACGTACGTGGGTTTGTGGCCAGTTTATTATACGCGTCTTATTTCTTTGCCTAGAGCTAACTAGATAACAGAGAATTAGAGAGAGATCTTGGAAGAAAAGAGAGTAATCACAGTGATATTGAGTTGGAGGAGAAGGGTTTTGGAAAAGGATTGCTATCAACTTTGCTATAATCAAAGTATTTAGGTATAATTTACCCCTAATTCTAATTCTCAATGTTGTAATTTTCTATTCTCTGAAGTTGGGTTTTTGTGGAATTGTTGTATAAGATGTTGTTGTTATGAAAGTATACTCTTGCTAAATTTGTTATTTGTCATCTATAATCCTTGTTTGATGATAAAAATTTGTGTAGTCTGTGTTTGAGGAAGGAGTTGAAAGAACAGTGATGAGTTCTTATAACATGGCTGGTTTAAGTACAAATCTTCATGATTGATACTTGTTAAAATCTGTAATTTGTTGGTGGTTTTTGCTAGTCTATTAAGAAACGCACATAACGTAATTTGAACGAAGTAATTCGGACAAGAATCGAAGTCACAGTGATGATTTTTGTGTATAAAGTTAATGGAGTTTTATATGAAAACATGGAATTTTGAGAAATTAAACTAGTTTTAGTTGATGATAAATTGTGTTAATTGGTTGTAAATGTTAGCAAACATGTTTGTAATAGTCTGTACCAATCGTAGATGTTAATTTCACAGTTTAATGGGTGAAATTCGTTAGTAGTTAAAACTAAAAGCGGCTCTCGCTCATGTCGAAGTCTGCGTTGTTGCATACACCAACAGCGATTCTTGGCTGAATGCCAAGGCAAAAACCCGCCATTGGGTTTTTGCAATCGAGCATCAACAGCAATTGCCAAGTGCAAAAAGTAATGGATAATGGGCAGAAATTTCTGTTCTCGAGCCCAGTGATGACTTCCGCCTTATTTGCGGAGTTATGTGTATCGGACTTATGTTAGTCTAGCATGCACGTTAATGATGTCAAGACATAATATAGACTACAATAACGGGTTGTCATGCGTTGTAATATAAAGTGTAAAAGATTTTTAAATAATTGTTAAACAAGTGAAACCAAGTGTGGTGTTTTCAAAGTTAGAGGTGAACGATTAAGTTATGTTGGCTCGTAGTGAGATTTCAGATTCGTTAAGTGTATTAACCTATATGGTTAGATGCTAAGTTAAGGTTATGACCTAAATGATGGTTTAAACCCGAAAGCTAATATTCATATAACTAATTGTTGTTGCGATTTCAATGATAAATGTAGGGTAATTGGAGATTGTTTTACATTTGTGTAGCTTACAAACAAGGCAAGTTCTTTAACCCTACTCTTATAATAATTGTGCAAGTTTCTAAACCTTATCTTTGTCATTGAGCAAGACTATTGATATTGTTCTGGTGAATGATTGAATAAGCTCATGTAACCTAATTTGTTACATCGAATGAGTTTCACATTCTCATTTCTTATTATTAGTATTCAAAACATATATTGTTCTAACACATTGATTCAAAGGAGATTGTTTTAATTCCTTGAATATAATACTTTGCATATATATCATGCTTATTCAGTTATATATTGTTGATATCCGATCTTTGACTTTGATAGCCTTGTTCAGTTATACATTCTTGTATTAAATCTTCATTGATTGAATTTGAATACGTGTTCTAAAGTTCTAGAAACACTGATAAGCTAGTTCCAAACTAAACTTTTTTTAGTGCGGAAATTCTAAAATTCAAACTGAGACGAACAACCCTAACATAGGGGATTTTGTACGTGTAACATTTAGATGTTTGTGCACAATACATAGTACAAAGGGCTGATCCCCCTGAGTACGTTAAGAAGAGTCTATACAGTCTAATGACAGTTAAGGTTAAGGTAATAACACCTAAATACCGTGGACATAGTTCGTGGTCATAAGACCCTCAGATAATTAAAGTTCGAACTTGTTTTCTATTTTGATTCGTAGAACAAGTTCTTTATTATTCAGTATTCGTTGTTCACTCTCATGTTGTAATTATACTATCTTTATGTCAGTGAGCAATTGTTTGCTCACTCTTGCAATTAAACAATGCAGCTAAAGTTGAAAGAGGTGATGATCCATCTTCTAGCAAGGGAAAGGGCAAGATGTCTAAGTGATGGAGAATTAGTTAAAGTTTATTTCAATGCTTGAAGTTTTAAGATTTGTTTTATTTTATAATGTATTCCACAAACTAATGTAATAATTTTAAGGTAGATTACCTGAGATTTATGTTGAGATTTTGATGTAACCCTTTAATGGGAGAAGTTATTGTTTAAGTTATTTATTTAATGTTTATCCTTTATTATGGGTAGTTAGATGTAATTATTTTGATAGTGAGCACCAAATTCGGTGGAAATGAAGTACCCGAATTTGGGGGTGTTACAGGTTGGTATCAAAGCCTTAGGTTATGAACCTTAGGTGGGAAAAACCTTAGGAAGTAGCCTTTAAGAAGTCAGAAAACATAGAGGTGATTAACTCTTATCGGGTTTTAAGGAATGGATTAAGGCATCCATTGAAACTAAACAATAAAAGACATTATGTGCTATGTGTTAATAACTTATGTGCTCGCGAGTATCGATAATGTTAAGTAAAACTTAAAATATTTTGTTGAAAGGATGTCTAACGAAGGAGGGTCCAGTCCAGCTAGGGAGGTAATACCTCAGGTACCTAGAGATGACGAACCCCGGAATATTCACGTAGTGTGGGAACAGTTGATCTAGGAGGATGAGCTTGTGACCGATCCCGAGGAGGATAGTCCTGAGGAGATAGATGAGGATGATGATGAGGAGGATCCTGTGGAGTTTCCACCAAACTTCGTATCGGCTGAGATGTATGATGCTCTGTATGACCGTAACATAGAGTTACAGGATAATGTTGAGGAGCTGAAGGAGATGGTAGAGATGCATCACGTTGCATTGGAACAGAAGGAGGTAGAGATTCAGGAACTTGATTCAAAACTTGGAAACATGGAATGGGATCTAGTTCATACCAATGGTCAGCATGAAGACTTGTTAGCAGTGAACGAGAAGATGAAGATTGACATGGAGAAGCTGAAAGATGATTTCAAAGAGGAATCAGCTAAGCGTGCAAGAGCAGAGGATGCTTGTATGAAGGCGACTCAACGTGCAGACCGTGCTGAGGCTAAGGTCCAAGTGAAGAAAGCCACGATGAAGGAGATGGATTATGCTTTTAATTCGGCGATTGATAGGGCCCAGGATAGAGTCCATTATTACCCACCTTAATTTGAAGACTCGCTGTGGTTGGTGATGGATCGTAGGACTGCGTATCGTATCATGGAGGAAGAGCGTCAAGAGGCCGTATGACGTCTTAATATGCCTAAATAGAATAAGAGTGATAATAATATGTGGTTAATTATGTGAGTAAATAAATTGTGAATCCCTTATTTTGAGATGAATAAAGGGATAGTATGAGTATGTAATCCTGAAACTGGTTTAGTTCAGGAAAGTGGATGTTTATAGTAGATATGCTATCTTTAGTATGTTTAAAACTTTATGAATGAATAAAATATTAGAGTTTATTTGAAATGTTATGTGTTAAAGCTTCAATCTTGAAATGTTTAAGTTAAACTTTAAATGCTTACCTCCTAAGGGGTCTACTAACAATAACAATGAGACCAACGCTAATCCAGTTCAGCAGTTGATCACTTTGTTGACGGGTGCACTTGCGAATCAACTGTAAGCTCAAGTTACGACTTTTAAGGAATTCAAAGCGGTTGGACCGCCAGAGTTTCAAGGGTCTATGAATCCAGTGGAAGCCCAAACCTGGATCATGGAAATGAAGAAGGTGTTTGACGTTGCTAGAGTTAACGAAGATCAAAAGACTGCATTCGCGACGTTTATTCTTAAGTCCGAAGCTAGCTACTGGTGGCAAGCAAATAAAGTTCGTGGAGGACAAGGAGTGGTAGCGTGGGATAGATTTAAGGAGATGTTCTTTGAAATGTACTTTCCAAATGAGTTCTTGGAACCATTGGAGTGCAATTTCTTAAGCTTAAGCAAGGAACTATGATGGTGCGAATATATGTCATGAAGTTTAACGAGTTGGCAATGTTTGCCACTTATCAAGTCAATACGGATGAGCGTAAGGCGAGAAGGTTCGAACAAGGATTGAAACCACAGCTATATAGCAAGGTTTCAATGTTCCATTCATAAATACATTTTATAACAGACCGAAAAGGCAATTATCGCGGAAGGTGGAAGCGATGCCTTGACCAAGTATAACCAAGATCAGAAGAAGAGGAAGAATGATAACGAGAATAAGGCTGGTAGAAGTAATGTTGGAAGTAACAATCAGAAGAGGAAATGGAACGAGAATTCGACTACGGGGGGACAGCAGGGAAGTCAGCAGAAGAAAAAGTTTGAAGCTTGTGCTACTTGTGGAAAGAACCATCTTGGGGTATGTTTGAAGGAAAAGTGGTGTGTTTCAACCGTGGTCGAGGAGGACATCATTGCCAATCGTTTCAAATCAAGAGAAAGGAACATGTTTTACCTGTGGTTCGAAGGATCACATGGCTCGTGATTGTCCTAAAAAGCCAGCGAGAAGTGCAAGTGGTGGAAAAGGAAACAACAATGGTGGTGGTGCATTGACTATCTCCGACCACCCGGCTCGGTCAATGACCTACCTCTGCGAGAACTTTCAATATGACCGCAGCGAGGATCTTTGTTAAATCTAAGGATGTGGTGTCAGGTATCATTCCGATTAATGGTATTAATGCTTATGTTGTAACACCCCGAAATCCAGTCTATCTTCACACCCGGATTTCGTACGTCACGAGTACATCATTCATCCAACATACATCATTATATACTAAAATATAACGACATACACTCTCAAATCCCAGGTTCTGGAAACCTTATAACCTTTTTCATTACAAATATTAATAAATACATTATTCATTTCATCTTACAAGAGTGACTTTTATCTGCCACCAAGGATACATAACAGTTCATTAAATTAGTCTATAATTCAATTTCATCTTTTTACATTTTTTTTTTTGCTAAATTTTGTTTGTATAGAAAAGAACCAAATTACATAGACAAGGGGCATACCCACAGTATAGCTACATCATCTATGGACAAGCCCAAGATGAGGAAATTATACAAGGGACTATACCAGAAACCAAACTAGCTAGTAATAGGCCTATTACAGAATCATTAAATATTTCTATCTTTGATAAGAGAATTACAAGGACCTCGTACCGCCACTTGCCCGAAGGCGTAGACCTGTACCACTACCTCTTTCGAATCCGAAGCTACATTTCCTTTTCCACCTCGCTTTGAAGACTTGGGTTACGCCTCGAGCAAAGCTCAAGCTTCAAGCTGAAGCCTTGAATGGTACTTCATCCGATATCTGCGTCGACTTGATCTTTACGAAATCCTTAAGTTCTTCTAACCCTATTCACTGAAAATTGTTTTTCATTTAAAGCAAGTGTGAGCATTCAATTGCTCAGCAAGTCATAACAGTTGAACAAACAACTTCGAAATTAAAACATTTCTTTAGAACTTCTATAACCGAACAAAGGTTATGAAGCAGCTTGAATAATAGGAATAGTCTCGATTCCTATCATCTTAAAACATCAGTCATTTTCACTTTGAAATACTTTCATTCTTCTACCTTTTTCATACACATCCTATCTGACTAGAATCATTAGCACAGACTTAACAATAAGGGTTCATGTATAAACAGAACATACTTGTATTGAACAGCTCAATCACAGAACAATGCATATCATAGAAATACTAAAGTGTTCAAATTATGGCTCAAGGCCTCATACGTTCTACCACATTGTACAAATATCGCACATTCACACAGGCATAACTTCTCAAGTACAACATCTGAGGAGTTTAAGAAACTAGCATTCATGTAATATGAATGAAGTTAGGAAACTTGCCTTACGCCCAGCTACAGCTTACGCTGAATTGCTCATTTCAATTCCTATATAACACATAAGAAGAAAACATAAACACCAATTAGTCATATATTGAACTTACGCATTGGTTTACTTAGCTTTACTTCTTAGGGTTTGTGTTCTTGCAATATAAGTTTACGTGACTAACTTCCTTTACCATTTTACGGCTTTATGATATACGGAGATGTCTTACTCATACGTTCATCATCTTGGATGATTTATATTCTTATCTTCTTCTTATAATTTATCTCTAAGACTCAGCACACATCGCTTCTCTGCTAGTAGTCCATATGGTACTCTGAGTGGTTTCCCACAAACAACCAACAAACAAGTTCCCGTCTCATCTACACTGCCCACACAAAGGAGATAGGCCCAGTTACCCGATTTGTATATATCTTCGCTCTCTGAAGGAATTGTTTAGCCCAACTCCCATATGTCAACCATCAAAGTTACGATTGTACCACAACCTAACTTCTCTTAACTCATACGAACTATTAAACTATAATGTTCGATTAAGTCAATTTCTTATTCCTTACGGCTTTTTGACAACTAAATGTTATCCCTCCGGATTCATTCTTTATCGACTCACATTCAGCTTTCATTAATCTTGCTTAATTTATATGTTCAACCTTTAATAAAGGTTTACATCAATTGATTAAGTGTTACATTAGTTGAATATTATATTCTTTATCTTCCCTTACATTTTCCCCAAGAGCTGAGCAATTAAAAGCTCATCTCCGCTTTTTTCCAACACCGGAAATGCGCTTCCTCCCTTCTTTATTTATTTCTCTCATTGCTATGAGTTTGCAATACACCTGCCCCTGCTCCGCACTACCACATTACTCTATAATCAAAACAAAATTTATTTATTTAACTCAATTAAATATTTATATATATTAAAATTAATATATAAAATTCTCTTCACATCAATTCACATATTCTACAATATATGACATACACATACTCACACCCAACATATCTCATAAATAATACTTTTATTTATAAAATTCTCATTTATAATTTCTAAAAATTTGGGATGTCACATCCTTCCCTCCTTATAAGGATTTCGTCCTCGGAATCACTGAAACCCTACCTTACTCAGGTTTTCCTCAAATCTATTCACTAAATAACTTCAACACATTACCTTAATATAGGTTTTATATTATCTACTCTCACCATTCTTGATAATAAATTCTTATAAGTTTTATTTCATAATATTTACTTAGACTCAATTATATTTGAGTATTACATATTCTTTGACCCGTTCATTATCTTTCTCTAAGGATCATTATCATATATTATATGATCAAACTCTCGGGACATTACATTCACCCCTTCTTCTAAGAATTTCGTCCTCGATTTTTATTTATTTATTTATTAATCTTTATTCATTCAATCTATCAAAGTAGATTTTTACGTCACTACTTCATTCATTCATTGGTTTTTATAACCATTTTCTTTCCACAAACATCATTCTACAATTATTAAACTTTTCTATTAAAAGTTTCACATTATTCTTTGATAACTCACATCCTTCTCACTTCAAAATTTCTTTTCTCACTTATTCAACATATCCATCATTCCGTATCGCATTTTACGACTTACTTCTTTCTAAGGAATACTTTCCTTAGAATTGTTCAATAATTGGGAAGTAGTATGAATAACTCAGGAATTTAAAAGATTCCAAATCATGCTGAGGGTCACAAGACCATGAACTCTATTCTCTAGGTTTAATAGTGCTTCACCCCTGTTCTTCACACTTTAAACCCTCTTTGGCGAAATGTTTATCAATCACAAAGACTGAAAAGACCCTCCGCAAGTACTCTAGGTGATCAAACTATTGTACATGTATTGTATACAAACATTTCAGCGCAAAGTATAAAACTAAGCGCGACCCCTAATAATAGGGTTGTTCATCTCAGCTTTTCAACATCTGAATCCGCACCAAAACAATTTGGTTTGGCATAACTTCTCAAGAAACTCTTGAATTTCATGAACATCTTTCAATATTTGTCTAGCTGAATCAAATAGCATAGACCTGACATCAACCGAAATATACATATACATACATATGTATTCTCATATCTTAAAGAAATCTCAAAAATCTTTTTATGACGTCATGATACCGCACTGTATTTACAGTCCGTTGAGGATTCCGTCATTTGGTGATTTTATCATACTACATCATACCATAGTGGGCTGACGATCCTTAGATCACATCCAACACTAGGTAATATTGCATTGATGACTCCATCATTTTTATCATCTTTGCACCAGGTTACATGATGCATTAATGATATAAAATACATTTTGATATATTGCAAATCATTTTTGTCTAGCCGAAGCAATTAGCATGACATATCTGAATAACAATATTGTTGTTAAAACTCATTGGTTCCATCAGTTGATCCAATGTTTTCAAGAAAATAAAAGTGTAAACATCAAAGACGAAGTCAATAAATTTCGAAAGTCTAGCATAACTAGTAGATTTAGAATACCTATGCTTCCACCATCAACTCCACTTTCTATAATGATTCATTGCTTAATAGGTCTATCTATTCCTATCATCCTCAATACTCCATTCACACTTATCTATACCCAACACAAATCAAACTTACCACACATTATGAGTTCAGAACTTGCCACAATCATATGAGTTTAAGAACTTATCCTAGTCGGAACCATAGGTGTCCATTCATTTGAGGGTTCAAAAACATACCATATAATTATGAGTCACGAACCTACCATAAGTATGAGTTTTAACAACTCGCACATAACCTGATAATATTCTCTAACTATACTCTTCCTATCTGTTATACACATGAGAAAAGAATCACCTTCTCAACAGGCATATAGCAAATAGCGCAACATAAACATTCCAATGATTATCAATGTGATAAACTGAGTGCAAGCAGAAAACCCTCGCCCATACAAAGGTTTGTACAACTCATCCACCACCTGAGTCCTAAATTGAAATCCCTCCTAACTCTATCTTGCTTATAACTTGCTCTTTGCTCGATACGAATTTCTCGTATCACATCATCTATAACTCCTCATGAGTTATCTCGTACTATTTCATAGTACACCATCTTCATAGCATTAAGCTATAATCATTCAAACATTACAGACCATCTTTCTTTTATAACTTAAACTGATCACGTCGTAATCTTATTCTATAATCATCTCTCTTAAAATTCTTTTGTTAACTCGTGATCGTTTTGTTTTACGATCTCCTTTCTTTCCTTTCATTTACGACATTATTCGTTATCTTGGCTATTGGAGTTAGGTAACTCCCATTTCTTATCTACATATCTCTTCAAGATTCTTCTTTGAATCTTCTTATTTATATAACAATTCCTACTTTAAGAATTTCCAACTTCATTTACATTGTTCAACATTCCAATTGAGTTCCACATTTTCATCATACGTATCCATTTTCTAAACTTGGTACACATCGAGTCTCTAATAGTTTCAATATGGTACGCTGATTGGTTTCTCACAAACAACCAACAAACTTGGTTCCGAGTTGCTAGTTCGTATATACCTCCGCTCTATGAAGGAATCGTTTAGCCCAGATACCATACATCAACTACTAAAGAGTACAACTATACCATACTTAACTATAACTTTTATTCTTAACTTCTTTATCATTCTCTTCTTATAGACACTGTCTATTTATTATCACCTTACATCCATATTATTGGAGTTGGGTAACCCCATAAATCTTCGAGATTCTTCTTTGAATCCTCTCACGCATGTTTTTAATCCCTTCTCTATACGTTTCTTAAATTACTTCTTATTGTTCAAACTCTATTTGAGCTTATGCTTTCATTATATTCACCTTTTTTTTCGCTAAGTTTGTTTGTATATTGAAAAGAAAAGAGATAAAACAATCGCTAAGGGCATACCCCAGAAGCTTTTGATAGAACCATATGGGACAACCCCCAAAATGGACAACAAGAGACTAACAACCAAGCCAAATGAAAGAACAAGGAGCATTACTAAGCAGGACAATAGTAAAACAAGCATGAAAACCTTAAACACTTAAACAACCAATCGATTAAAACCAAGCGACCAAATGAATGGAGCCAAGATCGAATCAATTGCACCTTAAAGATGTCAAGAGGATGTTTGAAGCATAGGAAGAACTACGAAAAGCCCGATGGGAGAGGGTCGAACCATAGAAACCGAACTCGAGCCGAAACCAAAGATCCCAGCGTCCGTGAAGATCGAATCGAATCGCACTACAAATGAGTCAAGAGGATCTGAGAAGCCTAGGAAGAACTACGAGTGCCCGATGGGAGAAGGCGAACCATAGAAACCAAACCTCGGCCGAAACCAAAGATCACCAATGATTCAAGATCGAATCGCCGCTGCGATGAGTCAAGAACTACGAAAAGCCGTGGGAGAGGGCCAACCATAGAAACCGAACCCCAAGCCGAAACCAAGATCCCGGCGTCCAAGACACGAGGTCAACCTCAAGTCAACCCAAATGCTAAGCCAGATATGTCATTGATCCTTTCTTCGCGGCGAAGCCAAACCCAAAAGATGTCGGATCAAGATGCTTCAACCCATAACTGATGTAAGCGATAAATGAACCAACCCGCTGAAGAGGCCGAACTGCCATGGGAGCCGAACTGCCGAACCGCCATGGAAGCTAAATTTCCAACACAGAAGAAGCCAAATCATTAATGTTTGAAAAGCAAGGAGCACATGATCGCATCACTCCGCATTCAGTCGCGGCAAAACAAAGCGAAAGAAAAGAACAAATCTCAACCGTATTTTACAACTCCCATACATCCAAAACATCTGGACTACAACCATACACTGAGAGTAGGATTGCTCTGAGCAGCTAGAAGGAATTTAGAAGACGAAGAAAGCCTTGATTTGATGTCATTCAAAATATCCCTGACCACGACACTCAAGGGCTTTTTGATCTGATCATGGACAAAGGAGTTCCTAGCTGCCCAAAGTTTGTACACGGTAGAAGCCAATGCAAGCTTTAGAATATTGGACCTAGTATTACTTCCACTAAATTGGATAACGAAGTTAACGAGGTCATCCCAACTCATTGGAACGTTATTCCATCCTCCAACAACCAGAACAGAGGAGAAGGCAAATGATGAATAGTTACATTCGAAAAACAGGTGGGAAAAAGTTTCATTATGAGTTGCGCAGAAAGGGCATTTTAGAGGACGAAAACTCAAGTATGATAAACTCAAGTAATCTGCCACGTAAGGCCAGCCAACGGGTAAAAGAGTACCGAGGAATCTGAAGAGAGTGCCATAGCAATTGAGCCCAAGGTACCTTCTGAGCGGATGATCGAATAGAATTCCAAATGATGGAGGCTTTAACTAATTTAATCTCACTAGAACCCCATAAAATTCTATCCTCAGATGACGAGGGAGCAGGGATAGAATCAAACCGACTCCGAAATTGCATAACCTCGTGGTGGTTGCTAGAGGGTAATGACCAAGCACCCAAAGGTGTTGCGATATCGAATACGGCATTCACCTAATTACGGTATTGTAGAAAGCGACGCCGATGGATTAATGGCTTGTCCATTCAACCACGGATCATGCCATAAACTGAAGGAATTTCCATTTCCAACTGAGTAATGAAGGAAATTAAGAGCGGTGGGACGTAATTTAAGAATCTTACGCCAAATCCAAGAACGATCGGCGGAATAGGGACATGCCAGAAATTATAGCGAGCAAGCACAGTAGAATTGACCCACTTAGCCCACAAGGAGGTTGGAGAAGGTGAAATAACCTTAAGAAGATGGAGAATGATGAGAGCCGAATTCCAATCAGTGAGATTTTTGATGGCTAGACCGCCTTCATCGAAATGGAGGGCTAAATCTTTCCAAGATACTTTACAGCCATGGCTAAGAAGAGAAGAACCTTTCCATAGAAATCTACAAAGAATAGATTGAATAGCTCTCAAGACCGATTTAGGAAGGATAAAATGGGCTGCCCAATAAGACTGGATAGCAAAAAGCACTACTCTGATTAAAAGCACTCTACCATTAAAGGAAAGGGATCGCGAGGTCCAAGAGGAAACCCGGCCTGTAATTCTTTGAATCAAAGGCTGTCAATCAGAGTGAGAGAGACGAGAGGAGATAAGGGGAACCCCAAGAATCCTGATTGGCAAAACACCTATCGGAAATCCCAAAATCTGGTAAATACTCTCCTTGGCATCATTTGGAACGTTGGCGAGAAAGCACATGCTTTTAAGAGCATTGGGAATAAGGCACGAGTACAAGGAAAAGGATTGAATACAAGAGTGGATAATAGAAATCAAGTCAAGTCCCCATGATGAAAAAAAGAAGAACGCCATCAATGAAAGAAAGCATACATGCGTAATTTTACAAGGCTCTCGCTTTCCAAGAAATTTGAAATCGAGCGAGAGAGTTTCCTTAGAGATGATCATGGATAATGCTTCCATTGCAAGGATAAACAGTATGGAGATAAGGGATCACCTTGTCTAAGTCCTCTAGCACCCTTAAAATAGCCAGCAAGAGCACCATTAATTTTGACCGAGAACATAGGTGTAGTGATACAACCTTTAATCCAGTGGATAAAAATAGGAGGAAACTAGAGGAGGCTCAGCAGATCCAAAAGAAATCCCCAGTCAACGGTGTCAAAGGCTTTACGGATATCAATTTTGAGAGCGCAGCGTGCAGGGCCTGAGAGTCGGTGATAATTCCTAAAGAGTTCTCGCATGAGAAGAATATTGTCACTAATACTTCTTCCCCGAGATGAAAGCAGATTGGGCATGATCAATAAGAGAAGGCAAAACACACTTGAGCCTATTGGCAAGGATTTTTGCTATACATTTATATATTGTATTGCAACAGGAGATTGGTCTGAAGTCTGATATGCAGGAAGGGTTTTCAGTCTTCAGAATCAAGGCAATGGCTGTAGAGTTGACTCCACCAGGAAGGTGCCCAGTAAGGAAAAAGGAATGAACAGCCTTAGAGAAATCATGACCTACCAAATCCCAATAGTGAATGAAGAAGTTAACGTTGAAACCGTCTGTACGGGACTTTTATTCTTCTTCATGTAGATCAAGCACCTCGAGGATTTCAGCCTAGAATAGGAGCAGACAGAGCAGAGGCCTAGGCAAGGGAGATCCTTTTGGTAACAATATTCTTAAGCTCATCTTGACCAGGGTAGGTACTAGGAGAAGTTCCCAACAAGTCCTGAAAGTAATCCACTGTCACCTTCTGAATACCCAACTGGTCTTCAATAAGGGCACCAGAGCTGTTGAAGATAGAAAGGATCTTAGTATGATTCCAGTTGTTCCTAATAACATTAGCAAAGAATTTCGGATTCTTATCACCCTGGGCAAGCCAAACCGCACGAGATTTCTGAAGAAGGAGAGATTCTTCAAGGGCCAAGGCATTCCAAAGGGACTTGGAGCATATAGATTCTTGGGATAGCAAAAGAGCATTAAGAGGATCGGCCTGAAGAGAAATCTGAATAGCAGCCAATTGGTCTTGCAAGTAGCTAACATTGTTCATGAGATTTCCATTCGAAGAGTTTAATGACACAAGGGCCCTCTTGGTGAGACGCAGCTTCTCATTGAAGATAAAAAAAGCATTCCCTCGAACACTAGAATTCCAACATTCCGAAACAGCAGAATTGAACCCATCCAATTCAAGCAAGAAATTAAAAATTGGAAGGCTTCCCAGTCTCTCCTACTATGGAGGCCAGATTTAGAATGACCGGGCAAAGGTCCGAAAGACCTCTAGGACCAAAGGTGGCTTGAGAATCCCAGATTGAGGAGAACCAGAAGAGTTGCCCAAGGCCCTATCGAGTTTCCTATAAATAGGATTATTGACTTGGCAATTCCACCATGTAGTTATAGCCTAAGGTACTCCTACCTAAGGTTTATAACCTACAGCTTTGATACCAACTGTAACGCCCCCAAAATCGGGACTATTTAATTCTCGACTTCGGTCGTTAATAATACATTCAACCTCTAATTTTATATCATTAAACTATAATACAACCATTGAAATTTGCGGAATAATTAAAATTTTCTATTACAAACTATCCTCGTTCCCAAAACCTTCAACCTTTACATCTAAATATCTCAGAATCATTTTAATACTACATTAGTTTAGACATTCGCAAAACAATATTACAACTCAACATTAATACATTATTCGAAACATTAGACATGGTTTACAAGAATACCAACTTAGCTAGGATATTAAATCTTCATATATCACTTTTGATCCATAACAATTAAGTAGCACATAGCGTTACCTTCAATTCTTGAATATGCAAAAATGGTTATTTGCAAGAATGAGCTCGACAGCTCAGCAAAATCTAATAGTTTTCATGCATCACGTAGCACATAATAACATGCTCAACATATAAGAATAATCATAAACAAACATAGCATACATGTTGTAGTTCACATAACAACTATAAAGATTGAGTTCCTTACTCAATCAACATTCATAGTTCAATCATCATAGTCATAGATTGACTTTCACATTTCATACTTTTGACATATATATATACATCATACACTAAAATTTTAAAGCGGATCATCATCAAGTTCACATAACAAAAGGAACTGAAAGACTTGCCTTTTACTGGCGTTTTTACCAACACGCTAATACTTAGCGCCCTTGCACAACCTATAATTTGTATGTGAGATTGATAATAAATAAAATCAATACTCAATCTCATGGTCAAATTTATTCTAAGACCTTACTTTATCTTATTATCCTTTATAATGTCTTTATAGACATCTAACTATTTTATATGCAACTTGGTTTTATTTTCATTTTCATCACCACACATGCTAGACTATCGCACTTGTAGTTTAATGTGCGTATATCACACCATTTTATTATACCACTTTGGTTTCAAAAATACATATTCAACACATTGTTTTCATGTTTAATTTTCCTTCATAAATCAAAAATTACCCTTTTCTATTTCTTTCCATTATTATTCTTGTATTATCATCTTTTCATACTTAGATATCCAATATTAGCCATTAGTTAGACACTTTGTATACCAAAGTTTAGAAAACACTATTACTCTTAGGCATTTTATCGAGCACGTTATGTGCACACATTAACTTATCTCAACTCTTGATCTTAAATGGTTAATTATGCATAGAATATGATAACACATATTTATACTCATTACATATGTCAAAATATATTTTTAATCATCAAAATATATCATCACCCAAAATCTTAATTCAAACAGAATTATAAAACTCATCTTCACAATTTCTTTAACAAAACATTGTTTTCGCTTTTAACGTAACTCGCTCAAGTTATATGTCCGCTTTTTTTTCCTTCTTATATAGAATTAACCCTTCCTCAAAGGTACTACAACCTCATCTAGGCCTTAAAGTCAGACCCTTATCCATCTAAACCAGATTCTGTAATTCATCAACTAGTCTAGAAAATTTTATTTTCTGGACATCCTTACTAAACAATTTATTTCGGACATGATCCAGTCCATAAAATGGCTCAATCTCGCGAGTCTAGCTAGTAAACTTCCATATCTACAACTTTTCAGTTTTAAGTGTCTTCAGATTCAAAACACACGAATTTATATGAATTTTTCAAAGTCAGAAACCGTAATAAGATTGATTTTCTCGGATGATTATTTTCCTTCGCATCAAATTTTTAAAAAGTACATTGCAAGAAATCTACAAAAAGTTTTCATGTTATTCCACAACCCTCTTACCCACACACACCCCAAAGCAAGGAGCCACTCACCGCATACGGCTCGCACAAAGACTCCTAAATCCATCCCGAGCTATCTTTTATCTTTGGAGCCAGGGAAAATGCAAAAAACAATATAGCTTACTTCCATATCTTCGATTTGATATAAGGCTCACTTTCTAACTCATTATACCCAAAGAGATATGAATTTCACAAGCTATGTCCACAATTACTCAAAACCTACGAATTATGTTCTTCAAATTTTCTTTCCATTTCATTTTCTTTCTTGGATCCTCTTGTTTGATTCTTGATAATCCAAGATTAAACCTATACAAACAAGCTTAAACATGATCTACTACCCTAGAATATAAATCTACCCAAAAATTCAAAGATTAAATAAGAGTTTAGAAGTTACCTTCTTCTAGCTTTTTCTTCTTCTTCTTCTAGCTCATCTCAATTCCTCTATTTCTCTCTATCTCTCTCAATTTCTCAATACAACTTCTACATAACAATTATCTACATTATGAAGAACATAAAAATATAATTAAAACAAGGAATTTAGATTATAATTTTATTAGTATGAATTTAAGAGAGAGATGAAGATGATGATGATGGGGCTTGTTTTGTCTTCTCAAAGCTTTCCCTTCTTCTTCTTTTTCTTCCTCTTCTTCTTCTCCTACAACTCTCTATAACTCTCTTCTTCTTTCTTTGGTTTTTGTTTTCTAAAACTAACATACTAACTTGTAGTATATACATATAATATACAATACTAGTAATATATAATATATGTAACTCTAGTAATTATTAGATATACTAATTACTAGTTAATACATAGGTTACACCAATTTGAACTTGAAAAGCCTAAGACCATGTTTGGCAAATACTCATTATTTTAATTAATCAATAGCTTAACATCAATCAATCTCATCAAATTGTCACATAATTATATTTACTTGTTAATTATAATTTTGTGTAACAATCATCACATAACTCATCTAATTTAATTATCTCAATTAAATTAGAACTATAACATAAAATTATTATATTAATTAAATTAAATACTAAATATTCATTTAATTAATCTGCTACACTTAATTACATTACTCTATAATCAAACCAAAATTTATTTATTTAACTCAATAAATAATTCAATTAAATATTTATATATATTAAAATTAATATATAACATTCTCTTCACATCAATTCACATATTCTACAATATATGACATACACATACTCACACCCAACATATCTCATAAATAATACTTTTATTTATAAAATTCTCATTTATAATTTCTAAATACCGTGGACATAGTTCGTGGTCATAAGACCCTCATATAATTAAAGTTCGAACTTGTTTTCTATTTTGATTCGTAAAACAAGTTCTTTATTATTCAGTATTCTTTGTTCACTCTCATGTTGTTATTATACTATCTTTATGTTAGTAAGCAATTGTTTACTCACTCTTGCAATTAAACAATGTAGCTAAAGTTGAAAGAGGTGATGATCCATCTTCTAGCAAGGGAAAGGGCAAGATGTCTAAGTGATGGAGAATTAGTTAAAGTTTATTTAAATGCTTGAAGTTTTAAGATTTGTTTTATTTTATAATGTATTCCGCAAACTGATGTAATAATTTTAAGGTAGATTACCTGGGATTTATGTTGAGATTTTGATGTAACCCTTTAATGGGAGAGATTATTGTTTTAAGTTATTTATTTAATGTTTATGTATTATGGGTAGTTAGATGTAATTATTTTGATAATGAGCACCAAATTCGGTGGAAATGAAGTACCCGGATTTGGGGGTATCACATAAGGTGATAATAAATAGACAATGTCTATAAGAAGAGAATGATAAAGAAGTTAAGAATAAAAAGTTATATTTAAGTATGGTACAATCGCATTTTTAATAGTTGATGTATGGTATCCGGCTAAACGATTCCTTTCATAGAGCGGAGGTATATACTTAACCGGTAACTCAAACCTAGTTTGTTGGTTGTTTGTGGGAAACCACCAAATACATATATATTGAAACTATTAGAGACTCGATGTGTACCAAGTATAGAAATGGATACGTATAATGAAAATGTGGAACTCGAATGAAATATTGAGCAATGTAAATGAAGTTAGAAATTCTTAAAGGAAGAATTGTTATATAAACAAGAAAATTCAAAGAAGAATCTTGAAGAGATATAAAGATAAGAAATGGGAGTTACCTAATTCCAATAGCCAAGATAACGAATAATGATGAACATACAAAGTCTATAAGATTAAAAGCATAAATGAAGTCGTAAATGGTGAAAAGGAAAGAAAGAGGATCGTAAAACAAAACGATCACGAGTTAAAAAAAGAATTTTAAGGGAGATGATTATAGAATAAGATCACGACGTGATCTGTTTAAGTTATAAAAGAAAGATGGTCTGTAATGTTTGAATAATTATAGTTTGATGCTATGAAGATAATGTACTATGATATAGTACGAGATAAACTCCCGAGGAGTTATAGATATTGTGATACGAGGAATTGTGTTTTTTGCTAAGTTTGTTTGTAATATTTGAAAGGAAAAGATCATAATAATAATCACTAAGGGCATACCCAATAAATATTTGGTAGAACCATTATTTTTTCATGGGACAACCCCAAAGTGGACAACATTAAAAGACTAACAACCAAGCCAAATGAAAGAAAGAACAAGGAGCAAGACGGTCCGATTAGGACAATAGTAAAAAATATTAAGCATGGGAACTTAAACAACTTAAACAACCAATGGAAAGGAAAAGAGATAATACAATTGCCAAACCCGAATGTAGAACCCAAGACCGAAAGTGGACAACAAAGACTAACAACCAAGAATCAGAAAGAACAAAGAGCAGAGTGTAAAAGAGGATGCTTAAACAACCAATCCGTAGCATAGAAGAACTACGAAAAGCCAATAGGAGACCCAACCTCAAGCCGCTAACCAAAGATCCCCAAAGATCCTCAAGACAAGAGGTCAACTCAAGGGCCGAACCATAAGAACCGAACCCCAAGCCAAAACCAAAGATCCCCAAATTCCCCAAGACAAGATTTTGAACCACGAAAATCAACCAGATGTCAAGATCGCCAAGAAGCCGAACCCAAAGACGGGATCGAAAATGCTATCAATTCATAACGAATGCAATAGTAGTCAACTAAACCACCGAGAAGTCGAATCGCCACTTAAGTCGAATCGCCGAATCGCCATGGAAGCTAAATTGCCAACCCAACCCAAGTCGAAACCAAAGGCCCCCCAAAGATCCTCAAGACAAGAGGTTGAACTCAAGGGCCAACCATATAAACCAACCTCGGTTTAAACCAAAGATCCCCAAATACCATTCCGAGGACAAGATGTCAACCCCGAATCCGAACCAGATGCTAAGCCTGTGTGTCTTCCTGCACCTTTATCGCCAAGAAGCCAACCCAAAGAATTCGATCAAACACAAGGTAAAGAACACAAAGAATAAATGCAACACAAAGCAGACTCCAAGTCCGTTAAGCCAAACCAAATACAACACCGACACGATTAGACTGTTGTCCCAAGCCAATTACGTAGTATTGGCAATAGTTGGTAGCTTTGAGAAAGGATGAATTAGTAGATAATCTAGATTTAATGATACTAATCACATCAAGAAGAAGACATCTTGGAGGAATGAGTGTCCCATTGTGAAGCTTTTTGTTTCTTGCTTCCCATATCTTATAGAAAGAAACAAATGAGAGAGAGGCCGAGGATATGTTTTGATAATTTCCTCCCTTGGAAAGATGAGATAAAGTCGATGAGTCCACCAAATTGTGGTAATGAGAGCCATCCACCCAAATTGGAATGTCGCTTTTATAATAACAAAGGAGTATTCACAGATGAAGAAAAGATGTGAAAAAGTTTCAGGTGCTTGTTGCATAGATAGACAATTGAAGGTCCTTCCTCAGATAGGCTCGAGTGATGTCATTAGTTTGAGCTTTCCATGAAATCCAAGCCGAGCATGAAAGAGTATCTCTAAGACATGCAGCTTTATGCCAGAGAATTGTGCCACCAATCGAATGTTTTGCTTCCCGATCCCGATGCTTCCCCAAATATGTCTTGCTTTAATGCAAATTGATATCCATTGAGTCCCAAAGATATACACCCATGGATGCAGAGGGAAAGGGAACAGATTGTACTAGTTGCCGAGGAGAATTACCTCATGATGGTTGGATAGGGAAGGTGCCGTGAGGAGGTATTCATAATGTCCCCGATCGTACGTGACTTTGCTAGGCTCTGAATTTGAGAGCAAGGTATCAAGGGGTTAATGGCGTAACCATCGAGCCAGGATCGCACTATAGATTGAAGGTTTCTCCAGAGCCAACAACGATTCAAGGTGTCAAGAGCAATGGGCCCGAGCTTTAGTAGTTGTCTCCAAATCCATGAACAATCAAGTGGGGATTTCTATCTCGCCAAACAGATTTCCTAAGAAGAATAAAGGGTCTGCACCCACTTAGCCCATAGTGATTTAGTGTTAATCTGCAATACATGGGTTAGATGTAGTAGAAGAAGGGCTTTATTCCAATCCAGAGACTTTTAATGCCTGCACTCTCTTCCCTGTAGGGAGAGAGATGTTATGCCATGCAACCTTAGCACCATAGGGAGTAAGGGAGGTTCCTCCCAGAGGAATCGACAAAGAATAGATTGAATGGCTCTAATGACCGCTTTAGGCAAGAGGGAATGAGTACTCCAATACGATCAGATTACAAGAAGAGCACACATTTTTATGAGTTGGACCCTACCGTAATAAGCAAGGGCAAGAGTACCATGAAGAGACTCTTTGTGTGATTGTATGGATAAGAGGAATACAACTCGGTATGAAAGCTTAGAAGAGATGAGGGGGACACCCAAAAATCTGGTGGGAAAGTACCATGAGTGAAGCCCAGAAAAGATAGGATGGAAGCTTTTGTTTCGTGGTCTTCGCAGCTAGAAAACATCGGCTCTTATGAATATTAGGAATGAGACCTAGAGAAGAGGAGAAGGAATGGATACATGAATGTATTATGGAAATGGTTTGAAGGTTGACATGACAGAAGATTAAGATGTCATCAAAAAAAGGAGATGAGATATGTCACCGGGCTTTAGTGCGCCAAAGGTGAAGATACCCAGATTGTTTTGAACCCCAAATGAGTTTAAGGAGAGCATTTCCATTACTAGCACAAACAAGTAAGGGAGAGGGATCACCTTGCTTTAGGCCTCGAGTACTACCAAAGTATCCAAAGAAGGAACCATTGACCTCGACCGAAAACATAGCAAAGGAAATGCAGAGTAAATCCAAATTTAGGAATTGAGAGGAAAATGGAAGGATTTAAGGGTGCCCATTAAGAAGTCCCAATTTATCGTGTCAAACGCTTTCCTTAAGTCAATTTTTAAGGCACAAATGAGGAGGACCAGATTTCCTATGGTAGTTTTAATAGCTCCCGGCAAGGAATATGTTGTCGCTTATGCTTCTTCCTTTGATGAAAGCAGATCGCGCCTTATCAATAATAGAGGGAGGACCAATTTGAGTCTCACAAATAAGAATTTTTGATATGCACTTGTAGATTGTATTGCAACATGATATTGGTCCTCAAATCGCATATGAGAGAGGATTTGAGCACTTTGGGATAAGAGCAATGGCAATTGAATTTACACCTCGAGGCATTCTAAGAGAAGAAAAGAAGAATAGAACGGCTTTTGTGAAGTCTTCACCAACAATGTCCCAACAAAGGAGTGAAAAAATTCACGTTAAAACCATCCGGCCTCGACTCTTGTTTCGCTTCATACCACCGAGAGCTTTGAATACCTCAAGAGTGTGATAGGAGCCAAAGGATGGCAAATTGAGAGACAAGCTATGTGTTTGGTAGGAGAACTCCATAATTTTCAAAGTCACCAAGGAGGTAGTAGTGCCGTAGTTGAACAAATCTTTGAAATAATTCACACCACATTTTCAACCTCCTCCCGCCTCAACCAGATCGCCTAAGAGCTATAAATAGAAAGGATTTTGTTTGTGTTCCACCTTTTCACCGATTGAAAAAAATTTGGTGTTTCTATCCCCAGAAGCAAGCCGTAGCTCTAGATTTCGTGGATAAGAGTTTCCTCTAGAGCCAAGGAATTCCAAAGAACTCAAGGCGCCTCCGCCCCGGAGATGAGATCCGGATCGAGTGGGCCTGTTGGAGAGCAAGGATTGAACTCAGAAGGTTTGAAGTTGCTTCCTTAATGTAAGATGATAGATTTCCAAAGGATTTATCAAGGTAGCTAAGGCTCTTTTAGTTCTCTTAAGCTTGGCAAATGTGATATGAAAGGGGTTACCTAGGCTCTGGGTTGCATCCAGCAGTAAGATACACATTCATGAAAGCCATCCAAGAGAATCATGTGGTCAAGAACTGAAAGGCTTCCTTGACCTTGAAGCAGAATGCCAAGGTTAAGCATGACAGAGAGTGGTCGACATTCCTCCTGGGGCAAAGGTAGCTTGGGCAAGGGAAATGAGTTGAGCCATGATGCATTTCCCAAAGCTCTATCAAGCTTTTTATGGATTGGATTTTCAATTGACAGCCCACCAAGTGTAGAAGGGACCAATGCCCCTAATGTCAACCATTTCAAGGTTCTCAGCACTCTTTTGAAATCCTCCATACCAGAGTCCCAATCGGCTTTCAACTCGCTGGCCACTAAGGTTGTTGATAGCATTGAAGTCACCCAGACACACCAAATGAGAGAGGAACTAAGAGAGGATAATTCAGCCCATAAGTTCTTCCTTTCGATATAGAATTCAAACCATAAATAAAAGAACCCAAAAAAGTACAAACTATCACTAAATGCTTGATGTTGCAATGAATAACTTGGGAGGATACAAAAGGATATCCACTTGCCGATATTGGGGTTCCAACCAACCCAAATTCTCGCCATTATAGTGGTAATCATAGTTATAAAACCAAGTCCAGCCTCCTACAAATATTATCGAGATTCTACTAGCTTTATGTCGCTTGACTCGGTTTCCAATGCACCAATGAGGGAGATACTATTATCTAGAATTAATCGCTTAACATAAGCCCGCTTTGGCTTTTTATTAAGACCTCTAATATTATATGTCGCTAACATTAACATAGAAAAATAAGGGAGTAGTGGTTAAGCAGGAGGTTTTTCCCCACTACCTTGCCTTTGTTCCTACGCTTAGATCTTGAGAAGGGTCCAAATTTGATCTTTGCTTATGCTTCAGTGTCCTTGCCTCCTTCTCATCTATAGCAATTAGCTTGTTCAATATAGGGCGCTTTATAGGGGTGAATCCAGATCGAGGGAGAGAGAGCATCGAGACAATAGCATTTGCAATGGGGGAGAAGGAGTTAAAGCGAGGCCAAGATGGGAAGAGAAGGAGTCGGGTTATTTCCAACTTTGGCACCCTGGGAGACAAAGCACTCACCATTTGCATGAGTACCAAAGATGTGGATTTTTGACAAAGATCGAGCAGGAGGGGAAGAAAGGGCCAAAATGGGTGCCACAAGAGTTTGGGGAGCAGATTCAGTTGAGCATTTGTTCGGGCACCCATTTAAAATTGGATTTGGGGCATTTCAAAGGAGAGTGGCCAAATACTTTGCAGGCAGAGGGGCATGATGGTGGCCTACTCGTATTCAACACTAATCGGACAATAATGTCTTCGTAAGTTTCTTCGTTGAGAACAACAACATTGATAGAGGAAGGAAAGGAGAATGAAGCTTGGACTTCAATGCGCACTCGCAAAGTGCATTAAGTCATGCTTGAAAGTCATTTCATCTGTAAATAGAGGCTCTACCTATGGCACTAGCAAGGTAGCTAATACCCTCATCGCACTCAAGAGAAAGAGGGATTTGGCTAAGCTTTACCCAAATGGGAATTTTGAGTCGATCGATTTTTGAAAATTCAACTCCTTCTTTCCAAGGTTGTAGGACAATCACTTTTGAGGCGAAGTGCCAAGGACCCGAGGAAAGGACATTGTCTCTAGCAGAGACAGATTTGAATTTGAAAATATAGTAGCCTTTGCTGGGAGAAAGACACTTGTGAGACCCATGTTGCCCCAAAGGCGTTTGGCAATGGGTTCAACAACCTTGAAGGGGATGTTTGAGTGCAAGAAATAACCCACAAGGCTGGAAGACCAGAGCTGATTTCCACGTTTGAGCACATCAGTGGGAGGTTTAACTAGAATCGGACCATCTTCGGATAAGGGAGGGTGGTAGGAAAGAGAGCGGGAAGGTTTTCCGGAGCTAGTAGAGACCACCTCACACCAGGATTTAGGTGGACCAGGGTTCAAAAGAGGGTTTTCACCTTGCTCAACCGGAGATGCAGCAGGTTTAATAGCAGCTATAGCAGAGGGAATAGGGTCCAGAGGTTTTCCAAGGATAGACTGGCCAAAAACAGAGCAAGGCGCCAGCAGAAGTGCAGTAGAAGTTTTTTGAGTACTTCCATTAGACATCTTGTGGGCCTGACCTATATTTGCTAGTTTCCCATCGTAAACAAAAGCGCTGATATCGCTAGCAGAGAGTCCATATGCCAACAAGCAAATTCATAAGATCTCGCATTTTTCTTTCTTTCAATTAAAACTTCCTCTCGATCCTTTTGAGAGAAGTGTTGTGCAGCTTTGAAGATCTCAGAAACATTAGATGTAAGAGCTTGACCCAAGTTGCTTTCTATCTCATTTGCTAATGAGGTAGAGTCTTCGAGCTTTGATCAACAAAGAATGATTTGGGTCCGATTCTAGCATTGCAAACGAGTCCACGTTGAGGGATAGGTCAGCGGAGACAGCCATGTCAGCACTGCTGAGCACCAAAGGAGAGGAAAGAGAAGGAGAGTTTGGGTTTGAGACACCAAATTCAGCAAAGAAATCCCTAGAGACAGAGCTCAGGGAGTTTCCAGCAGAGAGATGAGAATGGCTAACCATGGAAGTGAGGTGGTAGACGACGGAGGAGAGAAGGCCGGAGGGGAGGGAACGGTAGCAGGAGGATGGAGGAGTAGAAAACCAGAAAGGGTAAACAGAAAAGTTTGGTAAGGACGGAGAGGTAGTTGAGGTTGGGCGGAGATTAAAAAGAAAGAAAATGGAAGTTAACGAAAAGAGAGAATGGAAGAGGTGGTCTAAAATCCTAGTGAAGGAGGAGAGAGAAACTGGATCCGGGTCGTGTAGTAAGTTTGATGAACTATAATGTCTTGAAAATCCATTGGCGGTGCTAGAAATAAAAAAATTAGAGTAAGGGAGAGGAGTAAAAATTGAAATATAGAGATATTCCAAATCTTCTAGGTTTGTTAGATATTTGAAATTTATTGACTTTGTGCTGATGTTTGCACTTTTATTTTTCTTGAAAAACATTGGATCAAACGATGGAACCTTTGAGTTTTAAAAACAATACCGTTATCTATATGTCTATGCTAATTGTTTTGGCTAGACAAAAAAATTTGATTTAAAAATATCAAAATGTATTTTGTTTTTTTTCTTTCCGTAGTCATTAAGGCATCACTAAATATGATGCTGATTTGACAAACGAGGAAGTCATCAATCCAATTGAACCTGGTGTTGGATGTGATCATAAGATTGTCAGCCCACTATGGTATGATGTAGCATGACAAAGTCATATAATGACTGAATCCTCAACGTACTATCGAGATAGTACGGTATCTTGACCATCCTAAAAATGATTTTTGGTTTTCTTTAAACTAAGAAAGATATGCCACATGAATTGGCTAAAACTATTTCGATTGATGTTTGAGTTGTTGTCAGAAGTCTGTGCTATTTGATTCAGCTAGACAAATATTGAAAGATGTTTATGTAGTTCAAGCGTTTCTTGAGAAGTTAAGCCAAACCAAATTATTTTGGTGCGGATTCAGATGTTGAAAAGTTGAGATGAACAACCCTTTTATAGGGGAGTACGTGGAAATGTTTAGATGTTTGTGCACAATATGTGGTATGAAGGGCTTAACACCCTAAGTACGGGAGTCCCTATAGTCTAATGACTGTTTAGGTTTAAGTTGAAAGAGTACTTATAACTGTGGATAGAGTGCACAATATATCGTACGAAGGGCTTAATACCCTAAATGCACGGAGTCCCTACGTCGATGACCAAGTAAGGTTTAAGTTAAAAGAAATACTTATAACCGGTGGACGCCAGACGCCCCCAAATCAAATGTATCTTCCAACCCGATAGATGGTGCTACACGGTGCTATAGTTCACATAAACATTCAATTGAAATGCCTCAAAAGAACGGATATGTCTTATATATATATCAAAAGAATATTTATATTTCCCAGGTTCTTTAGAACCAATACATTGTCTTTGTCATAATATCAATATTATTCCATACAAAACCTATACTATTACAAAAGTAACCTACGGGTTCGCCTTCGCCTTCCCTTTATCCTTGCTGGATCCATCGGTCCGTTCTGTCTTAGCTGCATTCATATGGTTCAAGCAAGAATGAGCCTAACTAGCTCAGCAAGTACAACAATTCTAGGAAAATAGCATGCTTGAAACATAGGAATCATATATCTTCGATAACTGAACAATAGTTACGAAGTACTATCAATAATTCAAAATAGCTCTTCTTTTCATTCAAAACGTTTTACAACAACAATATTCCGTAAAACATCAATTCCGGTTCAAGAACGTAAGCATTTCATAAGTACTTTGAAAATGACATCCCGGCATGAAGTCCGTAAGTCCGATATAGCTTACGAGCACATCTAGGTGATCAGCCTATAGTACTCTATGTTGATCAACATTACATTCATTAAACGTGTATACGTTTAAGTTGTGGCAACCTCACGTGCCTGTCGTTTGACGACAAAACATTTTAGCATACTAAATCTACTTTTGAAAACCACAACAATATTAGTTTGGTAAATCCTTATCAACACTTGATAGAATAACATAGCATACATCTAGCCGAAAGGATTGGCTTTGACATTCCTGAAATACTAACTCATGTGAAGAATACATGAATCACAAAGACTTGTCCAAATCGAACTGGAACAAGGGTTAGAGTACTTGCCTTTAGCGTCTGCTACGGTTTATAACACGTGCACTTTACGTCTTTAAGGTCTCTACATTAAATGATAGCATAACATAAAACATTAGGTCATAAATGATCATACATGGTTCCTAAAGAATCTTACCCTACTTCTCAATCCAATTACATATTAGATTTGTTATTTATAGGTTCCGGCTTTCCGTTACGTCATTCTTACATTCATAAGTAATTGACTTAGTCTTAACCTTAAGTGTGCATACTTAAATCCTAATATGTCTTAACAATGTTTCATTAAGATCTTCATTTAATTGTTTATCAATTACTAACCATGCTCTATATGTAAACATTCATTATTTTCTTGGTCTTGAGGTCAAGTGCTATGCTACCGACTTTTTACACTTGGTGCTGCTACCACATGGCCACCTATTATCGCTTAGAACCTTGGACTCAAGGTGACTATGGGCGTGAGTCTCAAGAAGTTAATGGTCGCTACCATGCAAGACCACTCTCCGTATGGTTATGGCTTTGCTCGTGCCAAGCTCGGTCTTGCCAGCTAAATGCTAAATGGCCTTGAAATTTGCGCCACACGCCAAACTCACCACCGTAAAATTTCCACGCACTTTTTATTTTTTTTTTGAGATTCCGGACTCAGAATCTTCTTCGTTATAAGTCCGAATTGGTTCGCTTCAAGAGCCTACGGGTCACAATTACGTATTCTATGCGTTCATTCAAGAATTTTATCTATTCGACTTCGTTTGCTAGAATTTCACCTATTATTCCATTTTTAACGAAAACGATAAACGTTCATGAACGTTCAACGCTCGTTTCTTCGTTCTACGTCGGAAGCCGGCCATTTTCGAGTCCGCAACTCTATAATGCGAAATATGACTTTCTCCATCGAAAACCAACGTTTACGACTTTAAACACAAAATACGACTTCCAATCCGAGAATTTCACGAATTCGATGATTATCGTCCAATCGTGTGAATTCCGGCGAAACCTCATTACTAATCATTCTAGGTGGATTTTTAATCAACATGTAAGTATTACAAGTTACTTATAACACCAACTTATAATCAAAGTAGGTTTTGACTTATTTCCATATGTTAATGACTTACTTAACTTATGAACTAAAATTCTCACACTTATGACTTATTATGAACTTAAGTCCATCAATCAATATTCTCATACTATATTGATCATATTAACATCATATGACAAATTGTGTACAAGGTTATCAACTTATTTAGGTTCAAGTTGCTTATTCATCTTATTCGGCTTAAGTCCATTGCTTATCCATTTCTCTTATGCTCTTAACATCTAAGTTCATTAGTTACAATTCTCTTATCAACCTACCATGATAGAGATGAAGAAGACAAGATTATTTACCTTAGATGATTACTTCACTTGCTTTTGGAAATCTATTAAGGAAAGATTAAGCTCAAAGTGCTTATTGACTCTAACAAATAAGTTGTTTGAGAGAGAGAGAGTTTGAGAGAGATTTTAATCAAGCAATAAAATGAATTATGAGCTCTCTATTTATAGGCTTGACAAAGTGAGGGTAGAATGGTCTTTGTGTCATCCCACCTCCTTAAACTAACCTCCTTATTATTCATTGCTTATTAACCAAGTCTACTTGCTAACCACTCTTATTTACTTGGCCATTACAACACTTGGTAACCACACAAAAGGTTTGCCCATCAAGTCTACCCATGGGTTGCCCCATAGATCCTCATTAGCTAATGGATCAAAGGATTAATGCTAATTCAATTAACTTATCCTTTGGGCTTGCTAATTAATTAGTTTGGGCCTCCCTTTATTAAACACTTGGTTTTCATAATGAATCCCACTTAGGTTTACACCTTTAAGCTTATGGACTTATTTTTATGCAAAGTTACATTAATTCATTTCATTGGGTTTTAATACCTATATTCTCAAATTAAGTCCACATGCGAATTATTGCATTTTCCATACTTAGATTATTATTACATAATCCATCTCGCCTCGATATTCTAACATTACGTATTTCTCGGAAGTTCAAAAATAATTCCCGAGCGATAAAATAGTGTTTTTTGTAAATTTCTCGGAAAATATTTATTTTCGTCTTGGAAATTCAAACACTTTAATTCTCTCACGTGATTCGAATACTACGATCTTCCGACGTTTCTAGGTTATAGAACGACATACATCTTATTAACATATATAATAACAAATAATATTATTTTATTAATTAATTGATTCTTTCAATTATTTTTTTACAAAGGATCCGAATTTCTCGGTCGTTACAGACGTAGTTCAAGGTCTTTGTGACCCCTCAGCATGATTTGGAATCTTTTAAATTCCTGAGTTATTCATATTGCTTCCCAATTATTGAGCAATTGTGGAAGATTCTTGCTATTCTAAAAAGCGAATGTGGTAAGGATGATATTCCTTAGAAAGAAGTAAGTCGTAGAATGAGACACTGAATGATGAATATATTGAATAAGTGAGAAAAGAAATTTTGAAATGAGAAGGAGATGAGTTATCAAAGAATAATGTAAAAGTTTTAATAGAAAAGTTTAATAATTGTAGAAAGATCTTTGTTGAAAGAAAGTGGTTATATAACCCAATGAAAGAATAAAGTATTAACGTAAAATCTATTTTGATAGATTGAATGAATGAATATTAATAAATAAAATTTTGAGGACGAAATTCTTAGAAGAATGGATGAATATAATATCCCAAGTGTTTATGATAATGATCCTTAGAAAACGATAATGAACGGGTCAAAGAATATGTAATACTCAAATATAATTGAGTCTAAATCAAGATTCTGAAATAAAACTTACAAGAATTTATTATGAAGAATGGTAGAAGTAGGAAATATAAAACCTATATTAAGGTCATGTGTTGAAGTTATTCAACAAAGAGATTTGATAAAAACCTGAGTAAGGTAGGGTTTTGGTGATTCCGAGGACAGAATCCTTGTAAGGAGGGAAGGATGTAACAATCCAGGATTTTATTTGTAATTTAAAATATTTATTAAATTAAATAAATATTTTATTTATGTGGTTGTTGTTAGTAGATATTTGTGAATTAAATTTATGAGATAATACTCTAATTTAACTTAATAACCAAATTAGAGTGTTATTAAGGATTATATGGTTTGCTTGAATGTTGTTTTAATTTAACTTAGTAATTAAAGTGATATGTTATTTTATTAAGTAAAATTATAATGAGATTATAATTTTGTGATAATTGGTTAAGTGTGAAATTTATTTAATATGTTGTAATTAGTTTTATTTAACTAAGATTGAATATGGAAATCCAAATAAATAATATGAGATTATAAACTATAGTATAAATGATTTATTGAAATAAATTAAAGTAGTTTAAATGGATTTACCAAACAAGACTTAAAAGTATTAAGTCTTTATTTTAAAAGTGTTTTGCCAAACAAAGCCTTATGACTTTTGAATTTGAATTTTAAATAATAATAATAAAAATAATATATATATATATATATATATATTATATATATATATATATATATATATATATAAATTTCTTTAACCGATATATCATTATTATAATTATTAAAACGTCAATTTTTTTAGACGTTTGGGTTTTGGAGTGTTGGTTTGATGTTACGTAAAAGGTTTGACCAAAGAGAGAAGGGAGAGGTTATAGAGAAAGTTTGAGAGAGAGAGAGGGAGCTTGAGAAAGGAGAAAAAGGTTTTGTGATTTCAAAGGAAATCTTCATCTTCTATCAAGGATTATCTCCAAGCAATTGAAGGTATAACCTCTCAATCTTGAGTTTTACCTTTATAAAAAGAGTTCATGTTCATGAGTTTCAAAAGTTTCTGTAATTGCATGTTTGATGAATTGTTGCTATACAAACTGATTTATTGTGTTTATTAGTAAGTTTGTGATGTTAGATTAGCATCTAGACAAGGAATTAGTGTGCTAATTATGTTCAAAAAGAAAGAAAATCGTTTACAGTGTATATGGCTTGTGAAAGTACACAAATTAGTAGTTCGTTTGTGAACTAAACTGTAAATTGAGTCTAGAATATGTTAATACGATAAGAAACGAAAAGAAAACAAGTTGAATGAATAAATTTGGTTAAGAAACGAATTCGTAGTGAATGAATTCGCTAAACATGTTAAAACATGAAAGTTTTGTATGAACATGAGTTTTGGGTCAAGATTTAGGCTAGCTAGTGTTTCTGTAAATTGTTATAATTCTAGTATATTTTAGTTCTATGAATTATGAACCCATAGAATTGAAAACGGACTAATTTGGATGTGTATAACTCAAGTTATGAAGGTTGGAAGGAGAAAGGGTTAAAATTACAAGAACAAAGAAAAGCGGGAAAATATCGCGTACATATTATCAAGCTATAGAGGCTGCGAAAAGACACCCCCAAGGCTATTTGGGGTGTCGCAGCGGCGTAAATAGTAGTCGGGGCCTGACAATTTTGACCTCCTATAGTAAAACGGTCATAACTCTTTCATACGAACTCCGATTGATGTGATTTAAGATGATCCAGAACGAGGACGAGTAGACCTACAACTTATGTGTTTTAAGTTCTTCAATTTGAGGTTGGGAACAGGGGTCAAAATGGTCATTTGTGGGAATAATATGTATTAGGAGGCAATCAGAGGGTGTCGGGGATGCACGTATGCAAGTGTAGTGCTCCTGAGGATAAAAGATGTTGTCCTAAGTTATAAAACATGAATATTAGTAAATATAATGTTGCTTAACATTAATAATGATGTATTAGATAAGTTGTATAAGCATACTAAGCGTACGCAAGAGAGACGAACTGGGCATGCGACGAATGAACGTCGAAACGTCATAACAAATGTTAATGAACGTAAAAAGTGTTTTAAGTCAAATGAAATGAATATTATAAGATATGAAATAGGGTTAATATAAAACCAATAAGGATTCCTAGCAAGACTTAAACACTTGAATGAATTTTTAGTATTATTAAGAAGAAATATAGTGAGATATAAGTTGAAAGTTAACACAATCAAATTGAACAGTGTGTACTGATAATAGAAAGGGTTATGAGATATAGAGTAAAGTTTACATTACAAATACTATGCGTTTCTATGTGACTAATAGTTAATGTGAATGATTATATAATTGTGTAGGGCACGTGAACTACAGATACCTGTAAGCTGTTAAACTGTTATTGGTAAACAACGATCAAGGCAAGTCTTTCAGTCACTATTTTCTATGTGAATTTGATGATGAATTGTTTTAAATCTTTTTTTGCAAACAGCATGGTGTGTTATATATATGTTGAAAGTATGAAATGTTAAAGTCAATTTATGACTATGTTGATTGAGTAATGAATGTTGATTGAGTAAGGAACTCAATCATTATAATTGTTATATAAACTACAGCATGTATGTTATGTTAGTCTAATGTTTATGAGATGTATATCGAGCATGTTATTATGTGCTATGTGATGCATGAAAACTGTTAGATTTTGTTGGGCTGTCGAGCTCAACCTTGCAAATAACCACTTTTGCAAGTTAAAGATTTAAGGTAAAGTTATCTGCTACTTGAAAGATATGAATCAGATGTGATACTTGAAGATTTATATACTTTGGTTGAGTTATTATTATTTGAACCATGTTAAAGGTTCTGAATAATGTATTAATGTTGAATTGTAATATCGTTTTGCGATGTAAACTCTTGTAATATTAAAATGATTATGAGATATTCATATGTAAAGGTTGAATGTTTTGGGAATGAGAATAGTTTGTAATAGAAAATTTTAATTGTAATAGAAAATTTTAATTCTTCTGTAAATTTTAGTAGTTGTATTATCGTTTAATGATGTAAAATTAGAGGTTGAATGTATTGTTAATGACCGAAGTCGAGAATTAAATTGTATGAATTTTGGGGTCGTTACACATGAAAGTGGAGCCGCAGAGCCGTAACGGGAGATCATACACTGCAGAGATGTGTCGTAGTGCAGGATATAACAATGGACACGGTGCCGTAGCGCCAGTCCTAGACCAAAGGTAGAAAAAAGAATGACAATGAATACAAAAGAAAGATAAGTTGATTGAAGATGAATTATGACCTTAATTAAACTTAAAGTAACATTATAAAGGATGATTAAAACTTAAAGTTTAACAATTAAAAGTTAACAAAAGGTTACGAAAACTTAAACAAGAAATAAGTTTCATAAAACGAATAGTTAAATCGAGAAGAAGGAGAAGATAGGTTAATGACAATACTTATTGATTATTTATGACCTAACATGATATGCTATGTGATTATGTATGTAGAATCTAAAACGACTCAAAAGGAAAGTGAATTAACACTAGACGACGCTATAGGTAAGTGTTATAAACCCTTGTCTATACTTATTTTTGACAAGCTTTATGGTTCATGTATCATACAAATGAATTGATGTACAAAGAAGTCGAAGTCATTTCCTTCGGCTAGACTAAACTTAGAGTATTTTGTGGATTTCATTATAATCTATCAAAATATTATTGACATTGTTATCTTGTGCCAACTATTTTGGTATGAATTTTAAAGAAAGACTGAGTATGAACAAATAAATGTTTTGTCGTATAGCGACTGACATGTGAGGTTGCCAAACTTAAACGTAGGGATCTCTTTGCGGAGATGGGGGTGTCAAACCCAAACTCTCCTCCCCTGTCCACCTCATCGATCCCTTCTGGGGATACTCTGGTCCGAAGTGTTAGCATGGGGCGAATCTGAAATCAACCCTATCCCCATGGCTCTCGACAAGAGCTCTAAGACTCGTTGCAAGGACTCAACTTGACCCTTCGTTGAGGTTAATATTGGCCCACCCTTGGCGTGCACGCAAGAGAAATTTTTTGTAGTGCTCAACATTTCTCCCAAAGGGATGTGGATGAAGCCTTGTTCGAGAGGAGGAAAAACAAATACCTTATGGACTTCCTCTCGGCTCATGGTATATCCTCCTGGATGTACAGCTTATCTTTCTAAAGGCAAGATTCAAAATCTTGGACATGCTCGCCAAGTAATTGGTAATTCTCCACCCTTAATTCTTCCTCCTGGATCCTCTGGCAACTCCTTCCACTTCCTTGAGGAACACAGTTCATGATCGGGCGGAAAAGCCCCTATTTCTTCATCCCTTTATCCGCTCTCTGCGCGAACCTCTCTATCTTAGGGAAAGGGTCTGATGCTATTATTTCGAACCTACGTCCTATATCCCATGCAGAGGAAGGCGAAATCTCCCCAACAGTCTCGGTTGATGTCCCTAAAAGTTGGAGTGCTGTAGTTACAAAAAACTTGGGGAAAGCTAGCAGATCCCTCTCTTTCCATCCTCCTGTTATGGAGAATGGTGACATTCTGGTAAAGCCTCCTGATGACATGCTAGCGAGGGGAAACCTTATCTGGTCGACCAGCTTGGTTGGCTATTTCCTACACTCTAACCTTCCCTTTAAGGTCGTTGAACCTATTGCTAAACGGTTGTGGGGGAACCTGGGTCTTACCAAAGTTTTTCTGCACAACAAGGGTTACTATATATTCAAGTTCAAATCCTCCACTGATCGTGACAATATCCTTGCATCTGGTCCATGGCATTTTGCCTCCAAAGTGATTGTTCTGCAGAAATGGCAAGAAGGTGTGGAGTTCACTAAGTCTGACTGTGACAAAATCCCCATCTGGGTTAAGCTTAGCCAAATCCCTCTCTCATATTGGTCCGATGAGGGGATCACTATATATAGCTAGTGCCCTTGGTAAGCCTCTCTTCACCGATGAGATGACAACTAATAATGACTTCCTAAATTTTGCACGAGTGTGCATTGAAGTATCTGCCACATCCTCTTTCCCTTCCTCCATCAAAGTTGCTATTATGCACTCTGAGAAATCCGAAAAGACCTTTGTTCCGGTTGATGTTGAGTATCAAAGTAGACCACCTGTCTGCCCCTTCTGCAATGTATTTGGCCACTCCCAAGTCAAATGCCCTAAAGCCAACTTCAAATGGGTACCTAAAAGTACACCCACACCCCCTCTTCGAGCCACAGATACTCTAATGGTTAGCCATACGAAGTTGGTTGTCCCTTCACCAAAGGTTACATCTTTCTCAATAGGAAATGAGAACCCCCCCCTCTCATGAGTGGGGGTGACAAAGGGCTAGGGGGCCAAATTTAATCGGATAACGCCACCCCAAATGCTTTCACAATAGTGTCCAATACTTTTGATCCAATTGACCAACCCGATCCCATCCTTGGGTCCGACTCGAATCCCCAAATGCCACAAATCCCTAGTTAATAGACTAAAGGTTGTTGATGAAAAGGAAGGCAAAGACTTGAAAAACAAAGCAGATTGGTGGTATGGAGAACCCCAAAGTCGCAAAAAAGAGGAAAGGCAAGGGTAAAAAAGCAACACCCCCCACCATCGGTTTAATTTATGCACGGCAACCTACAACATTCGTGGTCTCAATAAACATGTTCCCTAAAGCAGCCTATGTAAAAGCAAATTATTGCTGATTATAATTTATCCATTGTTGGATTGATGGAAACGAGAGTCGAAAGCATACTAATGCCAAGAAAATTTCCCGAAAGCTGTGTCCCATCTGGGAATGGGCTTTCAACTATGATTTTCATGGCAATGGTAGAATTTGGGTGGGTTGGAATCCTAATCTCTGGAATTTGGATGTTTTGTTTACCTCCTCCCAAGTCATACATTGCAAGGTGCAATCTTTAGATTTTACTAGTACTTCTTTTTTTATCTCTCCTTTGTTTATGGGCTGAACTCCCTATATCGAAAGAAGAGACTTATGGAACGAGTCAAAGCAAAGTCTCTCCCTTTGGAAGTTGGTGCTTAATGGGTGATTTCAATATTATCAAAGATCTTTACCGAGACTAACCAACCTAATGATATCCGGGACATCGGGAAAATGATTTCAAAGAATGCACCTCCTCTATTGGCATTGATGATCTCGAGAGGCATTGGCCTTTTATTTACTTGGTGGAACAACCAATTATCTAGGCCTCGTATATAAAAAGCTTGACCGAGTAATGGGTAATTCGGCTGGTTCTCCAACTTTGATCTCTCTCTGCCACCTTTTGCCCATCGTGGCCTCTCTGATCACTCACTTGTTCTTCTTAATACCGGCATTAAGTTCTCCAAACCAAGAAGGCATTTTCAATTCTTTAATCACATGGCTCTCCTCGAGGGCTTTATAAATGGGTTCTGCATGGAACACCCCCATACATGGGAACCCCTTTATGTCTTCTCTCGAAAAGTTGAAACGCACCAAACATGCTTTATCCTCTCTTAATCTCACTACTGGGCAATCTCACTTCTTTAGTAAAGTTGGCTAGAGACGATCTCGCATTCTGCAGACAATCTCTCCTACATGACCACCCCTCGGACCGGCTAACCTATCCTTGAGAAATATCGCACCCAAAGGCTTTTCCGTGCCATTGATAGGAGGAAGTCCTAATGCAATGTAAATCGAGAACAAAATCGGTTAACTTTGGGTGACCTAACACCGCTTATTTTGCTAATATGATGAAGAGCGATGGAACTCCAATAAAATATTTTCTATCCTTAATGATGATGGAGTTATGGTGCATGGCAAGGACAATGTTGAAGTCAGAGTCATTGACTATTTCAAATCCTTATTTAATGCCCCTGACACTCCTTATCTTTGGGTTTGACACTTTTGGTGTATTCCCCACTTAACTGGTGAGCCCTCTCCAAGCTTCGCAACTCATTGCTCCTGTTTCTGACTCTGAGATCTTTAAGGTTCTTAACTCCATGAAACGCAACAAGAGTCCTGGACCGGATGGTTTTAATGTCAATTTTTTCCTTAGCTGCTGGGATATTGTTGGACCTGATTTCTTAAAAGCTGTCCATTTCTTCTTCTCGGCTAGCCGGCTCACCAAAGGGATTAACTCCACAGCTCTAGCCTTGATCCCCAAATGCCTCAACCCTTCATCAATGGCAGACTTTCGGCCTATTTCCTGCTGCAACACCATTTACAAATGTATTGCAAAGATCATCTCTAACAGACTCAAGGAAGTGCTGCCCCATATTATTGACACAAAGACAATCAAATTTTTAAAAAGGTAGGAGTATTAGTGACAATATTCTAATTGCTCAAGAACTGTTCCAAGGGTACACCAGGACGACAGGACCTTCCAGATGTGCACTCAAGATTGATCTTAGGAAAGCTTTTGATACGGTTCGTTGGGATTTTCTGTTTGATACCCTCAAAGCATTTCAGTTCCCAGCCATCTTCATAGAATGGATCAAAGCTTGTACTACCTCAGCCATGTTCTCTATTAAATTGAATGGAACTCTTGCAGGATTCTTTAGTAGCTCTCGTGGGCTTCGCCAAGGAGACCCTCTGTCCCCTTTCTTGTTTGTCATAGTTATGGAGATGCTTTCCCTTCATCTTAACAAAGCTACCTCCGCCACTGATTTCACCTATCATTGGAAGACAGAGGCTTGCAAACTTACTCACCTCCTTTTTGCCGATGATATCATTATTTTCAGCCATGCAAGCCTACCCTCCATTGCTATTGTCAATTCTTGCATCCTATCTTTCTCTCTGGTCTCTGGTCTTATTCCAAATACCCACAAGAGTCATCATTATTTAGCCAACACCGATGCAACCTCTACTGCAACATTCTCTCCTTCTCGGGTTTCAATTAGGATCTTTACCTGCTAAATTCCTAGGAGTACCCTTATTATCCAAAAAGCTCTCTTACACGGACTGCGTACCTCTTATTCAACGGATTATCAACCGACACATAAGCTTATGGTATGATCCTTGGTTGAATGGGGGAACTATTAACCCTTCTCATTCTCTCCTTTCCAATACTGGACTTCCCCCACTTGCCACTTGCTAGCTTTCTCCTCTCCTAACTCCTGGCCCTCCCAAAAGAACCACCATGAAGTAATTCTCCTCCGGCAGCAAATCCGCCACCTTCCCATCCCATCTCCTAGGCCTGACCAAGTTTTTTGGGGAACTTGTGATATTAAGACTGTTAAGGCCAAACAGATTTGGGAATCAATCCGAGAAAGATCTCCCAAGGTTCCTTGGAGCTCTATCCTTTGGAATAAGTTTCATGTTCCTCGCTTTTCCTTCATTCTCTGGCTTGGGCTCCTTCAAAAACTCTCCACAAACGACCGGACCAAACACTACACTGGCAGAACTTGGAACTGTCCTCTCTGCAATCAACAGTTAGAATCCTTTAACCATTTGTTTTTTGAATGTGATTACTCTTCAACCATTCTCCAATGTGCCGTGACTTTAGGAAATTGGACCACTTTTCCATTCTCTTGGGATGCTATTATTGCTTACCTGATTTCATACCAAGGCTCGCACCTGTCCAAGAATATCCTATGCTTAACTGTGGCCACTTGCTTCTATAAAGTCTGGGAGGCTCGGAATAACAAGATCCATAATGGCTCAATTATTCCTCCTAGGATCCTAGCCAAAGATGTTATCCATCTCATTAAGTCTAGACTTTCTAAATGTAACTCTTTTATCAAGGCCACAAATTGTAATCATTTCTGTAATTGGTTGTTAGTTTAGCTATTTTAGCTAGTGGGTAGCTAGATATGTGCAATCTCCACTCTCCCTACAGCTTGCAATGATTTAGGTTGGATGGGTGCTTGGTGAGTGGCTTCAAGCGAGCAAGGCTTCTATGAGCATGGCTTCGGACGAGCAAGGCTTAGCTAGGCTTCGGGCGAGCTTAGCTTCGGGCAAGCATGTGGTGGTCGATGGTAAGCCCAAGGTATGGTTTCGGTCCAGCATATAGTTTCGGGTCATGTGGTGGTCTATGGTAAGCCAAATTATGGTTTCGGGCGAGCATGTGGTTTCGAGCGAGCTTGGCAAGCTTGAGGCTTCGGGTGAGTAGCTGCTGCGTTTCGAGTGGTGGACGAGCTAGGACGACTAGTTTCGGCTGCTCTCAATTTGTTCAAATTACTGTAATTGGTTGTTAGTTTAACTTTTATTTTGGGATCTCTTCCGTGTTTCATATCATCATCTATACTTCTTAGATGATGATATTATATTCTGGGGTATGCCCCTTAGCCATTGTTTTTAGTCCTTTTATACAAACAAACAAACTTAGCAAAAAAAAAAAACTTAAACATAGAAACGTTTAATGTAGTAGTGTTGTACAATATAGAGTACTATATGCTGATAACCTAGACGTGCTCGTAAGAAATATCGGACTTTACGAACTTTGTGCTGGGTTGTAGTACGTTGAGGATTTCGTCATTTTATGACTTTGTCATATTACATCCTACCATAGTGGGATGACGATCTTTCAATCACATCCAACACTAGGTTCGATTGCATTGATGACTCCATCGTTTACCATTTTCTACACCATATTAAATGATGCACATGGTCAAAAAATACATTTTGAAAATTTTCAAATCATTTTTGTCTTAGCCGAAACAAATAGCATAGACATACGAATAACGGTATTTTTTTAAAGCTCATTGGTTCAATCATCCGACCCAATGTTTTCCAAGAAAACAGAAGTGCAACCATCAGCACGAAGTCAATAAATTTTTTATAATCTAGCATAGCTAGAAGATTTAGAAAATCCATGTTTCCCCATCACCTTCAATCTTTACTTCATTGCCTCATTCTATCAATCTTCAACACCAACAATGCTCACTATACGAAAATTTCTTAATTCATGATATATAACATATATATTCCCAATATAGTTCATCGAACTTACCACACCTTGGAAGTTCAGGAACTTACCATAGTAATATGAGTTTAGAAGCTTGTCCTAGCAATACGTAGTCCAAGAACCAATCAGGGACTATCCATGCACTTAGGGGCTCAAAAACATACATACGACTATGAGTCACAAATATACCATAAGCATGAGTTTAAAGAACTCGCGCATAATCTTAATATTCTCTAAACTTAATCTTAATAGTCTCTAACTATCAAATATGATATGAGAAAAGAATCACCTTCTCACCATAAGCATATCGATAGCACGACACCAACATTCCAATGATTATCACTATGAGGAACCGAGCGTGAGCACAAAGCCTCCACCCATACAAAGGTTTGTACAACTCAACTCTCACATGTGTCCTCAATTGAAATCCCACATAACTCTATCTCACTCTTAACTTGCTCTTTGCTCGATACGAATTTTTTGTATCTTATCATTTACAACTCCTCATGAGTTTATCTTGTACTATTTCATAGTACTTTCTCCTTATAGCATCAAGCTATTACCATTCAGTCATTACATACCATCTATCAATTCATAGCTTAATCTGATCACATGGTGATTCTATTCTACCATCGGTTTACCTTATGATTCTTCCCATTTTTGATCGTTTTAATATTTTATGACCTTCTTTCCTTTCTTTTTAATCACAGTCTTTTGATTATTCGACTCAGATGTTCACTGAACCTATGGCTCTATAAGTTCTTCTTTGAACCTATCATATTATCTTAACTTGTTTCACATGAATTTATTGAATTCATCAACTAAACTCTATTTGGGTTTATTCTCGTTATGTTTAACATATTCATCTTATAGACATCGTCTATTTAATAAAAAAAATCGTCTTTATTACAGGAGTCAGGTGACTCCTGATCCTCATCTTCTAGATACTTCAAGATTCTTCTTTGAATCTTCTCATATATATTTTAATCTCTTCTTTATAAATTATATTTCTTATCACTTAAACTCTATTTGAGTTTATTCTTTATCATCTTTACTTTCCCTCTCTAAGGTTATAGCCTAAGGTACTCTTACATAAGGTTTATAACCAACTGCTTTGATACCAATCTGTAACGCCCCAAAATCCGGGTATCCGTTACCTCGAACATGGTGCGTCACGATACTACCTTTGTCTAACTATTAATAACTTCCATTCATAATATAATGAATACAAATTAACTTTTATACTAATTAATATATTAATTCCTTTTTATTTGCAGGATCTATGAATCGATCCCAAAACCTTCATAAGTCAATTCCCAATCTTGATCATTAACCATTCTTGTTTTTATATCATATTTGATATTATACTTAATACGATAAGGAATAATTAAAACATTTCTAAATTCTTTATTCATTACCATGGATCACAACCTTCATTATTTACATATCCATGAATCAAATTTATTCTATGCTTCGATTCATCAGAGTTAAATTATAAAATTTACATCTTAATTCGATGTTCTTTGTGTCGAATAGTACAGTCTTACAACTACACAAGAGTTAAACAACTATCAAATACATCATCTAAAACCTAAAATATGGTTCGAGATCATAATTTCAGGTAAACAAATCAATCTTCTTGTGATACTATTGAACTCTATCAATCAAGTAGCACGTAACTTTAACGTGAGTCCTTAACCTGCAAAAGTGGTTATTTGGAAGGGTGAGCTCGACATCCCAGCAATTCTAACAGTTTTCATGCATCACATAACACATAATATCATGTGCATTTTATAAAAATCATAATCATTTAAACTCGATACGCATGCTGCTTCTCACATAGCAAGTATAGAGATTATCTTCTAAAACACAGTCATAGATTTACTTTCAATCTCATACATATCTCATAGACATTTTCACGTTTCATGACATAACATAATTCATTTCATACATTTCTCATATGCATTTCATATGTAATTTAACATTCCATATCATAGCAAAAATTAATCAACGGTTATCAACATTATAGAGAAAATAGGAACTGAAAGACTTGACTGGCTCATAGGTTATCAACTATAACTTAACTGCTTATCGTCATCTACACTTCGTGTATTCCTACACAATTGCATAATCATGGATTCATACCCATCAGTCATACATTTCCTTATATTCTCAATGTAATTAACAATTGTTACATTGTTTTCTAACTCGGTTCTTAAAACCTCTGTTTTCTTATCATACTCTTAGAATAGCTATGTATGTTTAAGAATACAGTATCCACACATACTTGACATCAACATTCATAAACCTTTATCACACACTTGACTAGTTATGTGTTCGTTACACATTTAAAACTCATAGATGCATGATTCACATAGTTCGTTCGTTTTGCAAATTTTAACATATCTGGGTTTTATATAACCATTACTTACTCATATTCTTAAAACATCACTTAAGTCAAGCATTAAAGCTTAATACATTCATACACAAATGCTTAAGGGTTTATATTATAATTTAAATAAATAAAGACATCGCCTTTGCCTTAAGCAATACCTGGCTTCTGGCTTAGCCTAGGATGGGCGTAGCTCTGTCAATCCCCCGCTGCACCAGATTGGAAACTTTATTTCCTAGTTTACACCTCATTACTTACCATGTTAACACATAACACATACACACGTTAAGAGGTCTTGGTCCATGTTTGGTGCCTCTTGTGTTTATCATAAGTTGTCTTACAATTTATAGCTCTATTGCCATTTCTTTCACGACTAAGCAAGTTCATGCAACAAGGGTCTAACTATGTAACAAATAACGATGTTAAACAACTTTCAATATGCATGCTTACATGCATTCATCTTATCTACATATGACTAGCATAGTTCATCACTTGAAACTTACTTTTAAAATCATGCTCTAATGACTTTTATTGTATTAAACTAAATAAGTGCCCTTATAGGCCATGTTTAATGACATAAATAGTACTAGCATGCCGTCCTACAAGTTCAGAGGTTAGGAAACACAATGCTCATCAGTATTAGTTTACAAGGCGTCCAAGTTTACCTTTAAAAATCATTCTAGGCCAAATTAAAACAACTTAGTGCATGTGAAACAACTTTAAATCTCATTTCATAGCTAACTAAGCCATGTACGTATGTTATCACGTTTAGAACTTTAAGTACACACGTTCCTTTAAGTTCGTTCTCGAAATTTTAAGTTTTTTTAGAAATATACACTAAAGCGACTAAGAGGTTCATGGTATTAAAAGGGCTTGAAACCATATATCATACCTATTTCCATACATAATTAGGTCAAACTACTCTTGCAAGGCAATTTCAAAATCACATGTCATACTCATTTGTACATGTTTCTATACATGCTTACAAGGTCAAAATATAACCATTTCATGTTTATAAAACTTAGTTTGCAAAACTATCCGAGTTTGCCTTTGAAATCGTTTTAAACCAAATCAAAGCTGTAACAATCCAGATTTTAATTATAATGTTTAAATATTTATTGAATTATATAAATATTTAATGACAGTGTTTATCGTTGAATAAATATTTATTTAATTGATTTGATTTGGTTAATTATTTGTTAAATAAATAATTAATGTGTTAAGGAAATTAATTATTATGAGATAATATTCTAATTTAATTTAATGACTAAGTTAGAGAGTTTATGTGATTAAATGATTTATCCAATAAATTGTTATTAGTATTAATTAATTAAGTATGAAAACTTAATTAAATTAATTGTGACAAATAACAATAATATAAAGGAGTTATTAAAAAAATTAAAGGAATTTAATCTAGTTTGCCAAACAAGGCTTAAATATATTAAGTCTTTAAATTTTAAAGAGTTTTGCCAAACGGAGCCTTATGGCTTTTGGATGTTTGAATTTTAAATTATTCATAAAATAAATAAAATATAAATAATATATATATTAAATTTTGTAACGGATAATTTAATAAGGGTAATTAGTGGGCGTCAGTTTTTAAAACATTTGAAAAGACGTACGTTAGTTTATTTTAGTTTACGTCTAATCTATTTTGGTTGAAGCCTAAGAAAGGTTTTTAGAGAAAGAAAGTTACTGTAATATCCCCAGTGTTTATGATAACGATCCTTAGAAAAGGAAATGAAAGGGTTAATGAATATATACTAATCAAAATATAATTGAGTTCAAGTGAAAGCTTATGAAATAAAACTTACAAGAATTTATTATGAAGAATGGTGGTAGTGGTAATAAATAAAACCTATATTAAGATAATGTGTTGAAGTTATTCAACGATAAATTTTGAAAAGAGATTTGGTGAAAACCGTAAGGGGGAGGTTTCGTTGATTCCGAGGACTAAATCCTTATAAGGGGGGAAAGATGTGATAACCCTAATTTTTATAATTATTAAAATAAGAATTTAATAATTAAAATTTTATTATGAGATGTTTTGAGTTTGAGTATGTATAAATATGTGCTATATATGTTGAAATATATGATCTAGTGTGAAGAGAAATATATATTTATATATTAAAAAGTGAGGTTTAATAGTTAAGTTAACTATTGAAGAAATTAAATGAATTTTATAATTGATTTTAAATATTTATTGAATTAAATAAATATTTTAATTAATTTATTTATTGAGACAAATATATGGTTGATAAAGTTGTGGTGAATTAATTTAGTAACTAAATTAATTAATGATAATTAAATTGAGTGTTGATAATTTTATCTCAAGGATTTAATTTAAGGAATATAATTAAATTAAATCAATTGCTTAATATTTAAGAAGATAATTAAATTAAATGAATTGTTTAATTTAATTGAAATAAATAAAATAAATAAAGTGATGTTTCTAATTAAATTGGATATATAATTATTTAATTATTTATTATAAGCATAATTATAATAGGAATATAATTATTATAATTATAAATACTATTAAAATGGGTTACATGTATGACAAGTGTAACTATATAATATAAATATTATTTAAATAATCTAGTATGGGAATTAGTGTGTAACCAAACGTAGCCTTATGGCTTTTGATTATTTTAACTGATGTGAGCATTTTTGTTTTTAACCTGACGTACGTGGGGAAAAGGGAGTCAGTGTATATTATGCATATTATTTTCCTAAAGGCTAAAGAATAGAGGGTTTAGAGAGGAAGAAAACACATAGTGTTAGAAAGAAATTGAGGGAGCTAGAGAGGAAATTGAGAGTTCTCTGTGAATTGGGAATCAAGGGAACAAGCTTTAGAAATATCATCTTTGCTAAATCAAGGATTAAAGGTATAATCTATTCCTAATTCTAATTTTTAGTTTTGTAATATCTATTCTCCGTGACTTGGAATTTTGTTGGATTAGGGTTTGGGTTGTTCATTATATGGATATATAATTTGATAATTATCATACATAAGTAATATTTAGTGATCAAATTCATGAATTTGGTTTGTGGAAAGAAATTAAATAAATAACAGTGTTTATGTTATAGAAAATGGTTTAGAAAGTACAAATTTCATGCTTAATATGTGTTATAATCTGTTATTTGATGTTAGAATATGTTAGTATGTTAAGAAACGAAAGCGGCGTAGCTTAAATCGTGTTAATTGGTTAAGAAACGAAGCTGTGATGATCGAATTCGCTGAATGTGTTAAAACATGAAAATAGAGTATGAACATGTGTTTTGGGTCAAATTTTAGGTTGGTTAATGTTTTTATAAATAGTTGGAATTCAAGTATGTTGTAGTTCTATGAATTACGAATCCATAGAATCGAAAACGGACTAATTTGGATGTGTATAACTTAGGTTATGAAGATTAGTAGGAGAAAAAGGGTCAAAATCGCGAAACAAGTAGCTTGTGTCCCGTTACTGCTTCTATCTGGTAGAAATTACTGTGTGCCCTAAGTCATTTGGTGCTTTGCTTTACTGTGCCTTGCCAAGGTTAAGGCTTAATTGGCACACTCCAAAATATTCCAGTGTGTGACTACTTTTGACCTATTTTTTAGTAAAATAGGCATAACATTTTCATACGAACTCCGATTGAGGTGATTCAAGATAATCCGGAACGAGGACGAATAGACCTACAACTTTTATTTTTTAAGTGTTTTAATTTGAGGTCGAGAACAGGTGTAAAAATGGTCATTTGTGGGACAGTTATGTTTTCGGGGACAATCGAGGGCGTTGGGCATGCACGTATACAAGTGTAGTGCTCTTGACGATAAAAGATGTTGTTCTAAGTTATATAACATGAATATTATGAAGTATAATGATGTTTAACATTAATAAATGATATATTAGATAAGTTGTATACGCATACTAAGCACACACAAGAGAGGCAAATTGGGCGTGTGACGAATAAACGTCGAAACGCCGTGATAAGTAATAATGAACGTAAAAAGTATTTTAAATCAAATGAAATGAATATTATAATATATTGAATAGTGTTAATATAAAACCAATAAGTAGTCCTAGCAAGACTTAAACACTTGAATGAACTTCAAATATGAAATATAATTAGATATAAGTCGAAAGTTAACACAATCAAATTGAACATTGTGTATTTATGATAGGAAGGGTTATGAGGCGTAGATTAAAGTTTACATTACAACTACTATGAGTTGCTATTTGACTAATAGTTGATGTGTATGATTATATAATTGTGAAGGGCACGTGAAGTGCAGATATCTGTAAGTTGTTAAACTGTTATTGGTAAACAACGATCAAGGCAAGTCTTTCAGTTCCTATTTGCTATGTGAACTTGATGATGAACTATTTTAATTCTTTATTGTAAATATTATGATGTGTTATATATATGTTGAAAACATGGAACGTTAAAGTCAACATCTGACTACATTGATTGAGTAATGAATTTTGATTGAGTAAGGAACTCAATCTTTATATTTGATATTTAAACAGCAGCATGTATGTTATGTTAGTTCAATGTTTAAGAGATATATGTTGAGCATGTTATTATGTGTTACGTGATGCGTGAAAACTGTTAGATTTTGTTGGGTCATCGAGCTCAACCTTGCAAATAACCATTTTTGCAAAAGTTATATATTGAAGATGTCACTATGTGCTACTTGAATGAAGTGGTTCGTAAATATTATACTGAAGATGTATATTTTAGTTAAAGTTGCTATTTCCTTAAAACATGATTAAGACTCATGAGATGTATTAAATTTTTTTGATGTATAGTTTTATATTGAGTTATAAAGCTAGAGTTAGAGTTATCTGATATTTAAAGGTTATCGGATTGAAATGTAAAATTTTATATGATAATAGTGATAAATCGAATCATAAAATAAGATTGATTTAAAGACATGTAGTTGATAAAGGTTTTGATTCAGGGAAATAAAAGTTTAAATTATTCTGCATTTTATAAAGTTTAACATCGAATAATAATGTAAAATCAGAAGGTAGATGTGTTATTAACGACAGAAGTCGAGAATTAAATTGTATGAATTTTGGGGTCGTTATAGTTGGTATCAAAGTCATGAGGTTATAAACCTTAGGTAGGAGTACCTTAGGCTATAACCTTAGAGAAGGAAGGTGAAGATAATGAAAGCATAAGCTCAAATAGAGTTTGAACAATAAGAAGTAATTTAAGAAACATATATAGAAGGGATTAAAACATGCGTGAGAGGATTCAAAGAAGAATCTCACAGAGTTATGGGGTTACCCAACTCCAATAATATGGATGTAAGGTGATAATAAATAAACAGTGTCTATAAGAAGAGAATGATAAAGAAGTTAAGAATAAAAAGGTTATATTTAAGTATGGTATAATTGTACTCTTTAATGGTTGATGTATGGTATCTGGGCTAAACGATTCATTTATAGAGCAGAGGTATATACGAACTAGTAACTCGGAACTTAGTTTGTTGGTTGTTTGTGGGAAACCACTCAGCGTACCATATGGAAACTATTAGAGACTCGATGTGTACCAAGTATAGAAAATGGATACATATGATGAAAATTTGGAACTCGATTGGAATGTTGAGCAATGTAAATGAAGTTGGAAATTCTTAAAGCAGGGAATTGTTATATAAACAAGAAGATTCAAAGAAGAACTTGAAGAGATATGTAGATAAGGAATGGGAGTTACCTAACTCCAATAACAAAGATAACGAATAATGTCGTAAATGAAAGGAAAGAAAGAGAATCGTAAAATAAAACGATCACGAGTTAAGAAAAGAATTTTAAGGAAGATGATAATAGAATAAGTTCACGACGTGATCTGTTTATGTTATAGAAGAAAGATGGTCTGTAATGTTTGAATAATTATAGCTTGATGCTATGAAGGTAATGTACTATGAAATAATACAAGATAAACTCATGAGGAGTTATAGATAATGTGATACAAGGAATTTGTATCAAGCAAAAAACAAGTTAAGAGTAAGATAGAGTTAGGTGGGATTTCAATTGAGGACTCATGTGACGGCTGAGTTGTACAAATCTTTGTATGGGCAAGGGTTTTGTGCTTGCACTCAATTTATCATATTGATAATCATTGGAATGTTGGTGTCGCGCTATCAATGTATATGTGGCGAAAAGGTGATTCTTTTCTCATGTGTATGTTTGATAGTTAGAAACTATTAAGATTAGACATATATTATTAGGATTAGGCCCGGTTCTTAAAACTAATGTATATGGTAAGTTCGTGACTCATAATAATATGGTATGTTTTGAACCCCTCAACGAATGGACGTCTATGGTCTGACTAGGATAAGTTCTTAAACTCATATTATTGTGGCAAGTCCTGAACTTCTAATGTGCGGTAAGTTTGATGAACTGGGGTATAATTAAGTTATGAATGAAGAATTGAGGATTATGGGATTATATATAATTATTAAGCAATGGATCAGTATAGAAAGTGGAGACATAAATTTTTCCAAATCTTCTAGCTATGCTAGACTTCAAAATTTTTGACATCAAGCTAAATTTGCACTATGTGCCTTTTTAAAATGAATTTTTACTCTCAACGCATGGTGACAAATGTGTATGTGTGGACTTCGGGACACTGACACATCGTTACCTGTTGAGATATGATATCACTAAAATTGATTTTCAAAGATTTTTGAACTGTTTAAAGAATAGTCTATGCTAATTGTTTCGGCTAGACGAAAATGATTTGAAAATATCAAAATGTATTTTATATCATTAATGCATCATGGAACCTGGTGCAAAGATGATAAAAATGATGGAGTTATCAATGCATAATTTCTTAGTGTTGGATGTGATCTAAGAATCGTCAGCCCACTATGGTATGATGTAGTATGACAAAGTCACAAAATGACGGAATCCTCAAACGGACTGTAAATACAATGCGATATCATGACGTCATAAAAAGATTTTTGAGATTTCTTTAAGATATGAGAATATATATATATATATATATATATATATATATATATATATGTGTGTGTGTGTGTGTGTGTGTGTGTGTATATATATATCTATTTTATTTGATTCCGAATTATTATAGAAGTCTATGCTATTTGATTCAATATTATTGAAAAGATGTTCATGAAATTCAAGCGCTTATTAAAATGTTATGCCAAAACAAATTGTTTTGGTGCGGATTCGGATGTTGAAAAGCTGAGGTGAACAACCCTGTAAAAAGGGGACATGTTATCGGAGACAATGGTTCCGAAAGTAACGCATATAGTCGTTACGATGTTAAGATGTAATACGTTGTATAAGACGTAGGGGTACGGTAGGCTGATCACCTAGAGTACTTGCAGAGAGTGTTTTCAGTCTGTGTGATTGCTAAACATTCTGTTAATGACGGTTTACAGTGGTGATGCACTGTTAAACTTGGGGAAGAGTTCAAGGTTCGTATAGTCTTATGACTGTTAAAGGTTCAAGTTGAGATACTTGATAACCTAGGGACATAGTTCAAGGTCTTATGACCCCTCAGCATGATTTAAAATCTTTTAAATTCATGTTATTCATCTCGCTTCCCAATTATTGAGTAATTGTGGAAGATTCTTATTATTCTGAAAGGTGAAAGTGGAAAGGATGAGAAAATTAAGCAAAACATAATAATTTCAAGAAAGAAATGAAATTCCAGAAGAAGAGAAAATGTGAAACTCTTAGAAGATGAAGATGTGAGGAATATGATGATCTTAGAAAGATCCTTCGAGAAAGAATATGGTTGCAGAACCTAATGAATAAATAGGAATAAATAGATATTAACATAAAATCTATTTTGAAAAATGGAAAGAACGAATATTAGTAAGTCAAAATTTCGAGAACGAAATTCTTAGAAGAAAGGGTGAATGTAATATCTCGAGTGTTTATGATAACGATCCTTAGAAAAGGAAATGAAAGGGTTAATGAATATATAATAATCAAAATATAATTGAGTTCAAGTGAAAGCTTATGAAATAAAACTTACAAGAATTTATTATGAAGAATGGTTGCAGTGGTAATAAATAAAACCTATATTAAGATAATGTGTTGAAGTTATTCAACGATAAATTTTGAAAAGAGATTTGGTGAAAACCGTGTAAGGGAGGTTTCATTGATTCCGAGGACGGAATCCTTATAAGGGGGGAAAGATGTGATAACCCGAATTTTTATAAATTATTAAAATAAGAATTTAATAATTAAAATTCTTATTATGAGATATTTTGAGTTTGAGTATGTATATATATATGCTATATATGTTGAAATATATGATCTAAAGTGAAGAGAAATATATATTTATATATTGGGAAAGTGAGGTTTAATAGTTAAGTTAAATATTAAAGAAATTAAATAAATTTTGTAATTGATTTAAAATATTTATTGAATTAAATAAATATTTTAATTAATTTATTTATTGAGACAAATATATGGTTGATAAAGTTGTGGTGAATTAATTTAGTAACTAAATTAATTAATGATAATTAAATTGAGTGTTGATAATTTTATCTCAAAGGATTTAATTTAAGGAAAATAATTAAATTAAATCAATTGCTTAATATTTAAGAAGATAATTAAATTAAATGAATTGTTTAATTTAATGGAAATAAATAAAATAAATAAAGTGATGTTTCTTTATTAAATTGGATATATAATTATTTAATTATTTATTATAAGCATAATTATAATAGGAATATAATTATTATAATTATAAATTATAAGCTATTAAAATGGGTTACATGTATGACAAGTGTAACTATATAATATAAATATTATTTAAATAATCTAGTATGGGAATTAGTGTGTAACCAAACGTAGCCTTATGGCTTTTGGTTATTTTAACTAATGTGAGCCTTTTTATTTTTAACCTGATGTACGTGGGAAAAAGGGAGTCAGTTTATATTATGCGTATTATTTTCCTAAAGGCTAAAGAATAGAGGGTTTAGAGAGGAAGAAAACACAAAGTGTTAGAAAGAAATTGAGGGAGCTAGAGAGGAAATTGAGAGTTCTATGTGAATTGGGAATCAAGGGAACAAGCTTTGGAAATATCATCTTTGCTAAATCAAGGATTAATGGTATAATCTATTCCTAATTCTAACTCTTAGTTTTGTAATATCTATTCTCTGTGACTTGGAATTTTGTTGGATTAGGGTTTGGGTTTTTCATTATATGGATATATAATCTGATAATTATCATACATAAGTAATCTTTAGTGATCAAATTCATGAATTTGGTTTGTGGAAAGAAATTAAATAAATAACAGTGTTTATGTTATAGAAAATGGTTTAGAAAGTACAAAATTTCATGCTTAATATGGGTTATAATCTGTTATTTGATGTTAGAATATGTTAGTATGTTAAGAAACAAAAGCGGCGTAGTTTAAATCGTGTTAATTGGTTAAGAAACGAAGTCGTGGCGATCGAATTCGCTAAATGTGTTAAAACATGAAAATAGAGCATGAACATGTGTTTTGGGTCAAATTTTAGGTTGGTTAATGTTTTTATAAATTGTTAGAATTCAAGTATGTTGTAGTTCTATGAATTACGAATCCATAGAATCGAAAACGGACTAATTTGGATGTGTATAACTCAAGTTATGAAGATTAGTAGGAGAAAAGGGTCAAAATCACGAAGAACAAGAGCTTGTGTCCGTTTTACGCTAATTGAAGTACCTGCTTGCTATGCCCCTAAGTCATTTGGGGTGCAATCTGCTCTCTAGGGCATAATTGCTTTTATGCCCAAAGCTTTAATTGGCGCAATTGCGCCCAAAGTATGCCAGGTGTGACTTTTTTGACCTGTTTTAGTAAAATATGAATAACATTTTCATACTGAACTCCGATTGAGGTGGTTTAAGATGATCCGAACGAGGACGAATAGACCTACAACTTTTATTTCTTTAAGTTTTTCAATTTGAGGTCGAGAACAGGGTCAAAATGGTCATTTGTGGGACAGTTGTGTTTTCGGGGACAATCGAAGGGCGTCGGGCATGCACATATGCAGTGTAGTGCTCTTGACGATAAACGATGTTGTTCTAAGTTATAGAACATGAATATTATGAAGTATAATGATGTTTAACATTAATAAATGATATATTAGATAAGTTGTATACGCATACTAAACACACACAAGAGAGGCAAATTGGGCGTGTGATTTAATAAACGTCGAAAATGCCGTGATAAGTGATAATGAATGTAAAAAGTGTTTTAAATCAAATGAAATGAATATTATAAGATATTGAATAGTGTTAATATAAAAACCAATAAGTAGTCCTAGCAAGACTTAAACACTTGAATGAACTTCAAATATGAAATATAGTGAGATATAAGTCAAAAGTTAACACAATCAAATTGAACATTGTGTATTTATGATAGGAAGGGTTATGAGGCGAGATTAAAGTTTACATTACAACTACTATGAGTTTCTATGTGACTAATAGTTGATGTGTATGATTATATAATTGTGTAGGCACGTGAAGTGCGAGATATCTCGTAAGTCGTTAAACTGTTATTGGTAAACAACGATCAATGCAAGTCTTTCAGTTCCTATTTGCTATGTGAACTTGATGATGAACTGTTTTAATTCTTTATTGTAAATAGTATGATGTGTTATATATATGTTGAAAACATGGAATGTTAAAGTCTACATCTGACTACGTTGATTGAGTAATGAATGCTGATTGAGTAAGGAACTAAATCTTTATATTTGATATTTGAACAACAGCATGTATGTTATGTTAGTTCAATGTTTAAGAGATATATGTTGAACATGTTATTATGTGTTACGTGATGCATAAAAACTGTTAGATTTTGCTGGGCTGTCGAGCTCAACCTTGCAAATAACCATTTTTGCAGGTTATAGATTGAAGATGTCACTATGTGCTACTTGAATGAAGTGGTTCAGAAATATTATACGAAGATGTATATTGTAGTTAAAGTTGCTATTTCCTTAAAACATGATTAAGACTCATGAGATGTATTAAATTTTTTTGATGTATAGTTTTATATTGAGTTATAAAGCTAGAGTTAGAGTTATCTGATATGTAAAGGTTATCGGATTGAAATGTAAAATTTTATATGATAACAGTGATAAATTGAATCATAAAATAAGATTGATTCAAAGACATGTAGTTGATAAAGGTTTTGATTCAGGGAAATAAAAGTTTAAATTATTCCGCATTTTATAAAGTTTAACATCGAATAATGATGTAAAATCGTAAGGTAGATGTGTTATTAACGATCAAGTCAAGAATTAAATTGTAGAATTAAATTGTATGAATTTTGAGAGAGAATCAAAGAGAGTTCCCGAGTTTGCAACAGTATATGTTAAATTGGGTAAGGATTTAATGTGAACGTAGTCAAAAGAATGAATTTGATGGATAATTGTGGTTTACAGTGTTAAACCTGGTCAAACAACGTCAACAATGGAGTTTTGATCTAAAACAGTGTTTCAAGGATTTAATTTTTCTTAAAGTGTTGTTTAAGTTGTGCTAAATTAGTATATACATGCTTGGTAATTTTTATGTGTAGTTTACATGAATTATACATGTTAATTGGTGTTAGAAATTAAGATGCAGTAGCTTTGTTCTGTTGTTGGTGTTGTATTATGTGAGCTTGGAGCCTCGGCGCCAAATTCAAAGGCTCTCACTTATTTCAACTCCTCATGTCCATAATACAAGAATAAGCGCCAGAAGCGCTTATCTCATATTCAAGCAAATAGTTATTACCACAAAGGTAAATCATATATGCCAAGACCGGTTTTGCAAGAGAGTTCAAGAATGACTTTTGTTGTGCACAAAAGTCTGTAAATGTTAATGTAATGTGATATGATGATTGTTAAACATGTAATATTATTATTATGGTATTATAATGCTATTAATGAGCATAGAATTAACAATTAACGAGTGTTGTTATCATTCTAATTAATATAATTTGGTTATGTGATTGAAAATCAAACCATACGTGATGTAATATGTAGAGTATGGGTAGTGACTAATGATGTCATGATGACATATGTATATAGGATAATTGTGATTTGGATTATAACGGTTTAGCCTCTACAAGGGTATGATTCCACAACTTCTTATTCTTCATTTTAATTAATAATATGTATAAAGAAGGATCCGGGTAATTGGTTTGTGAAAAATTTTAAAATCTGATTTTATTATGCTTCCACTATTTTTGCAATTTGATTGCTACTTTGATTTTCACAAAAACTAACAGTGAATGAAGGTAAAGAGGTGAAATACAAGATCGATACCGAAGGACTACTACGGTTCGAGGGAAGAATCTGGGTTCCAGCAGTACCAGATATTAAAGACGAAATCTTGACCGAAGCACATAACACAAGATATTCGATTAATCCAAGAAGTACGAAGATGTATCAGGATTTAAGACGACATTTTTGGTGGCCGAACATGAAAAGAGATGTTCCAGAATGTGTCGCGAAATGCTTGACGTGTCAAAGAGTCAAAGCCGAGCATCAAAGACCAAGCAGATTACTTCAACTGTTAGAAATACTGGAATGGAAGTGGGAACACATCACAATGGATTTTGTGGTGGGTCTTCCAACTACTCAGAGAGGATGCGGTGCAATTTGGGTGATAGTGGACAGACTGACAAAATCAGCAAACTTTTTGCCAATAAAGATTAGGTTCAATCTTGATCAGTTGGCAAGATTGTACGTTAAATAAATCGTTCGAGACACAAGATTCCAGTGTCAATTGTGTCAGATAGAGATTCGCAATTTACGCCAGACTTCTGGAAGAGACTACAAGAATGTATGGGAACACAATTGCGAATCAGCACGACTTATCATCCACAAACAGATGGCCAAAGCGAACGAACAATCCAAACGTTGGAAGATATGCTGAGAGCATGCATCATTGATTTCAAAGGGAGCTGGAAAGAACATTTACCATTGGTGGAATTCGCCTACAACAATAGTTACCACGAGAGCATCAGCATGCCGCCTTACGAAGCATTATACGGCAGGAAAGTGCAGAACTCCACTGTGCTGGGATGAAGTCTGTGAATGCCAACTGTTAGGAACAGAAATGGTACAACAAACTGCTGACGTTGTCAAACTCATCAGGACAAGATTGGTAGCAGCTCAAGATAGACAAAAGAAATATGCGGATCAACACAGATAATATTGTGCATTCGACGTAGGAAATTACGTATTCCTAAAAATTTCTCCTTGGAAGGGGAAAATTCGTCTCGGTAAAAAGGGAAAGCTAAAGCACGAGGTTTATTGGACCCTTCGAAGTGCTGTGAAGAGTTGGAGAAGTAGCTTACTTTATTACTTGCCGGGGATCGAACCCGGGTCACTCGCGTGACAGGCGGGAATACTCACCACTACACTACAACGACCCGGCAACGGCGCCAAAAACTTGTTGGATAAAATCTAATTACGCACAACACGCAAGTATACGTGGTCAACAAGTAATAAAGTGAAAGTAGAGTATCGTTCCCACGAGGAATTGTTTTATAAAAATCACCAAGTACTAACCCAGAACCAACTCAATCTTATTTAAACGAATGAATTTCAATTTATAAATAAACTAATTCTAATTACCACTAGTTAAATTAAGATTACGGAGATTTAAGATCACAACTTCACTTATTGCTTCATTTAAGTTAACATACTTCTCATCAATTATTTTCTATCCTGAATTGTTAATCAAGAACACTAAAGCAGATAAAACCACCTCTCGATGCATAATACCCATACTCACTTAAATCCACAAATGATAAAATTAAGCAAGACACCATAATTAACTAATCCACTATTCTATGTGAATTACAATTAAAAAAGGATTTAACGCACAAGTTCTCTATAAGATTACATATGGTGTAAAGGCATATCTCTATCCTAAACACGAATCATGAATTCCATCTATGCAGAAATCACAAACACATGCTATCATGATAAGATCTAAATATATACTTCATCTCTCGAATTCATATAGATTATCATGGTAATTAATGGTCAATCAATTAAACAATTAAGTCCAAATCACAATAGACAATCCTCACAATAGAACATAATAATTGATAGCGAAGCATATTAAAATAAAACTACACAATAAGATCCATTGTAATCTTAAACAAAGAATTAGTTCATGATTATTGAATTAAAACTAAGAATCCACAATTGAATAATCATTAAAAGACAAAGATAGATGAAGATGAGAAGCTAGAATCTATTGTCTGTAGATTTGAAGCTCCCTCCTTCCTCCTACTTTGAATCTTCAATGGTCTCCAAGTTGCTTCAATCTCCAAATCTAATAAGAACTAGTGTTTTGATCTAATTTACTCTAATCTAATCTAATGGAATCCTATATCTAGTCTCTAATCTCCCCTAATCCTTGTGATTCTTCTCCTTTTATAAGTCTCTTTATATGTCTTTAAGTCCTCTTGGAAGTCCTTGTGTCAATCGGATCGAAACAATCCTTCCCAGACTCAAATTGGACCAAAATTCGCATTTTCTCGCATTTTCTGGGCATACCCCCATCCCGGCGGGGGTCTAGGCTTGTCTTGGGCCCGCCCCGGTGGGCTAGGGGCCTGCTTTGACGCTTGCATGCCCACCCCGGCGGCGGTTTTATGAAGGAAGCTTTTCTGCTCTAACGTCCTTTGGGAAATAGGCCATTACGTTTGATCCGGAAAGAGTTACGAGGCCTGCTACCTATCAAATCGAAGATATCGACGAGATCTACAACTTTCATTCTTTAAGATTTCAGAAATAACGGACGAATGAAGGTCGAAATTGGGCTGGAAGTGACTACTATACAAATGGCCACCCAAAAACAGTGACGTTCGACGTTCGTTGGTACAAATGTCATATCTCTTGCATCTGAACTCTGATTGGAATGATTGATATTCCAGAAAGCTAAGAAGAAGCTCTACAATGTAATTCAAGTTCCAAACCAAGAACATGAAATAAACATAAAAGCCCAAACGATGTCCGGATTGCTTTTCGTTGCGTTTTCATACCAATTCTTTGCGATTTCAATTCCCAAGCATATAATCTACAAAACGAACACAAAATGCATGAAAAGTAACTAAGAAACATGAGATTAAGCAAATAATTCAAGTAACAGATACCAGATAAGTAGGTATAAAACCTACTTATCAAATACCCCAAACTTAAACATTTGCATGTCCTCAAGCAAAAACACAAAACAATAATGCAATGCAATGCAACTAATCTACATGCCTATGAATCCAGCAGTAATGACAGAAACAAGTCTATTCAACCGGCCTTAGAAAAATCAAGTAAACACGATAATACATCATATCAGAACTCATCAATAACTTCTCAATCAATCATCAAATCTTATATTGTTATCACAAATATAGTGCGTGTGTGCTCCACAACAATGTTAACTGATATAAAATCAAATTTAACATATAACAAGTCTCTTCGAAGGCATCATACAATGTAAACTCAAGAAATCCAAAAATAAGCTAGATCCAACTAAAATCAAATAATTACCAATATCGCGGTGGGATACTTATGCTTTATTTTTCATCTACAGGGGCTTTTTGCTCTTATTTCCCGTTTTATTCATTTTCTTTTCTTTTGGTTTACATACACATAGCTATGTAATGTCTTATTCCCTTAGGATTTTCAATGCTACCTTAACGAGCTTTTGACCAACGACTCCCAGACCATTAAGACCTTAGGGCGCTAGGTGTAAAGACAATCCCCTCAGGCTTACTTACTCAAGTAACAAAGGCCACAAAACTAGACAAGCATGCCACGGTATTTATTCATACTTTTTCCTTTTCATTTCTTTTTTCTTTTTTTCCCCATTTTTTTCTTTTTTCTTTTTTTATAGCTTATATACCCCAAATATTCCCCCAAACTTAGGTTCTTGTCTAACTTTAGCTATCACTATTTATTATTGTCATTCTTTCATTCAAACTAGCATTATCCTTTAGAATCCCATTATGTACCAATTTAAACTCAATCAATCAACAAGTTGTTTTTACTGTGATATCCTTATTATACCAGTTTCAAACAGAAAAAGACTCAATTCATGACAAGAAATCACATCAAAGATCTAATAGTCAGTACTATACTTGTCTACCCAATTCTAATCTCATCATTGGCCAAAACAATCTGTAAACTATCTAACAACTGGATTCATGCAAATGAACATAGTAACTAACTAATATATTTTTTTTGAATTTTTGATTTTTTTTTTTAAGATAGTGAATGCAAAAACTAAATGTAACTATATGAACTACAATGTAAATAACTAACTATATGCAATATGACACTAAAATGCCCCAAACTTAAACTAGACATTGTCCTCAATGGCTGAAATAGAAAAAAGTAAAGCAGATGACTTCCTTGAAAATATAGCAATCCTCCTCCTTGTCCGCTAAGTTTGGAGAATAGATTAGGCGCATGGAACAAATTGGGCACCACACTTGAATTTGACTTGAATAACCTTTTCATAATCTTTTACCTGTCCATTGAACCTCCAATACCTACACTGAAGAGAGACAACATGGATTAGAATAGCACTTGGATTGGTAAGAGAACTTAATAAGCAAATTAATTCCTATCTACTAAATAAACTAGTAACACATATAAATATAAAAATTCATGGGTTGCCTCCCAGTTAGCACTTGAATTATAGTCTTTCAGCCTGACTTTGTCTGGTCAACGCTATCCAATTTCTCTTCGGTAATTGAGGAACCCTCCATCCATCGTTGCACTGATAATGCAGAAAATGCATTGAGACCATCAATCCCCGCTCCCCTTGGTTGAGTCATTCTCGTATACGGCCATTGATAATTAAATTCCGCCATGGTACCTGAAAAGAAAGAAAAATAGGAAGAGAATTAAATAAAAAGAAAAGAAATGTTTAAATTAAGACTAATTTGATTGAAACTAATATTGACAAAAATATATTAACTAATTCCCCGGCAACGGCGCCAAAAACTTCTTGGGTAAAATCTAATTACGCACAACACGCAAGTATATGTGGTCAACAAGTAATAAAGTGAAAGTAGAGTATCGTTCCCACGAGGAATTGTTTAATAAAAATCACCAAGTACTAACCCTTAATCAACTCAATCCTATTTAAACGAATGAATTTCAATTTATAAGTAAACTAATTCTAATTACCACTAGTTAAATTAAAATTACGGAGATTTAAGATCATAACTTCACTTATTGCTTTATTTAAGTTAACACACTTCTCATCAATTATTCTCTATCCTGAATTGTTAATCAAGAACACTAAAGCAGATAAAACCACCTCTCGATGCATAATACCCATACTCACTTAAATCCACAGATGATAGAAATAAGCAAGACACCCTAATTAACTAATTCACTATATCTCTATGTGAATTACAATTAAAAAGGATTTAAAGCACAAGTTCTCTATAAGATTACATATGGCGTAAAGGTATATCTCTATCCTAAACACGAATCTTTAATTCCATCTATGTAGAAATCACAAACACATGCTATCATGATAAGATCTAAATCAATACTGAATCTCTCGAGTTCATATAGATTATAACGGTAATTGATAGCTAGGCAATTAAAGACATGGGCAATACCTTCAATAAGCAATACCTTCAATTATAGAAAAATCTCTCCCAAATTCTATCAAGTTCCATCAAGTTCCTCTCTGTATTTCTCTTAGGCTTAGCAACTAGAAGGCGTAAACCAACTAATAATCAAGCTTAAGAAGAAAATTGATACACCTTAATACGTCTACTAATTATAATATCAGTTAAATAATGAAAAGACGTTAGTTGAATAAGCCAAAGGTCACAAGACCTTGTTTGGCTAACCACACTTTTTCTTTACTATATTATATTTATATTATTTTTATTATATAGTTTCATGTCACACCGTTAATTTAATTAACTCATACTTATAATTTATTATAATTATAATAATTATAATTCCCATTGTAATATACTTAATAAATCTTTACATATCTAATTTAATTAATAAATTAGATTAAAACAATATTTTATTTAATTTAATTATTTTCTTAAATATTTAATAATTCATTTAATTTAATTATTTCCTTAAATTAAATCCTTCAATAAAATTATCATTATTCAATTTAATTAGCATTAATCAATTTAGTTACTAAATTAATTTACCACAATTATCAATTATTTATTTTTCTCAATAAATAAATTATTTAAAATATTTATTTAATTCAATAAATATTTAAATTAAATTACAAATTTCTCGATCGTTATAGTTAATACTTATAGTAAACATATAAAGGAACAATCCTATAACATAATATCAGTGTACTATCAACACAATCACAAGATTCAAACCAGTCAAACATTGTCAGAGAAAACATGTTTTGAAGAATCTGGGTTTTTCCAGATTGTTCTTCAGGCTGATCGGTCAACGTAGTTTGACCATAATTATCTACGAGGAGTGCATGATCTGGTGGGTATAAGGGCTTTGATGTGTAGGTCTTATGTCATATTACCAAGATCTAACACTAACATGGTAAGTAACATTAACAGTAGCAAGATCCGTGGCCTACAAAATCATTGTCAAATTTCTAGGTTTCTGGGTTTACCCAGATTTCCAGTTTTCGTGCTCAGTCAACGCCTTTTGACCGCTTATAACTTTTAATCTACACTTGATCTGGACTTGATTCATGTTCTAGATCAGAGTCCTTAAAACATACTACAAGTACAAACTCTTAAAACACAAAAACAATTAACAGACAATGATTTATGATCCCTGACATTCGGCTGTCAGGCCATGTTTTAGGGTTCATAGATCAGTTTTGGAAAACTCATTTTTCATGCTTCTAAATGTTATGGATCTGGGATTTAACAACCCAGATCACATATTAACATCCTCTAACACAACTTAAGACAACAAATCATAACATCTAACACCAGATCATGAGATTTTTATAAAGCTAGGGTTTATACCTTTATGCTTTGATTTCTTGATTCTGACTTTTTGATTCTGTTCTTAACTTGCTATGAACTGATCCTAGCTTTGCATATCACCCCCTCTCACTCTTAAACCCGAAAATATAGAGAGAGAGTGGCTTAGTGAAAATAAGAAGTAAAGTAAGTAACTTTACTTACTTTTTAAGTTTGATATATGATTCAATGTAGCTATTGGGCAATTAATTGCTGTGATTTTGTAGATATAGAGCACTTGGTCAATATATTAGGTTACCAACTTAATATTTAGCAAGATTTGCACTCCAACCTATATAAAAATCTAAATAGGGCATTATGGTCTTTTAGCTAGCAAATTTAATGGCAAAAATGATATTTGATCCAACCCTTAGGGTTTGACCCTTAGGGTTTAATCCTTAGGGTTATAACCTAAAGTTTTTAAAAATACAAACTTCTAGGATTTTCAACTTAGGTTTTCAAAATAGAAAATTATGATTTTTAAATTATAATTAGGGTTTCCTAATTATATTATAATTTACCAATCACATTAGGAATTAAATAAAATTAGGATTAATATTTCCTAATTCAAAATTCAAAATTACCTAATTATCAATTAGGGTTTTAAATTTACAAATTAGGGTTCCTAATAATTAGAACTTCTAATTAATCAATTAGGGTTATCCCTAATTAGGTTTGACATTCATACACAGAAATCTTATTCATAGCATTTAAATTCTAAGATTAGGGTTCTAATATCCCAAATTAGGGTTTTAAATAATCTTTCTAATTTAGAAATTATATTTCCTAATTAGATTAGGGTTTTCTAATTACTTATAACTTGATAATGAGGATCAATGTCTCCTAATTAACATTAAAATTATTAAATTAACAATTAGGTTTTCCCTAATTATAAATTAGGGTTTCGAATTTCCCAGAAATTGAAATTAGGGTTTCTAGGAGTGGTTTTAGGGTTTCTCATAATTGTGAGAACTTTCTAACTGAACGTTAATGTTCTTAATATAAAAGTAGGGTTTGCCACTGATATATCTTATTTGGTCAACCCTTGACCCTTAACCACATACTGTACACATATACAACCATATACACATAACAAAATCGCTTATATACTTAATCCTAAATAATTCACCAAAAGATTTTTAAATCCATAGAATTCCTCTCTGAAATCTCAAATCCATTCACTTATTTTCTGTCTAGGTTTCTTATTTAACCTTAATTCAATATTTTAAAATTTTATAAATATCCAAATTCTCGGATTGTCACAGTTAACGGATTCGAAAATATAATATTCTTGCATGAACACCTAGAGTATGTAATTTGTGAGTTGTTGGCTTTTGAATGAGCCAATTCGGATGTAAAACAAATAAGTTATGAGCCTGGGAAGTTCGTAGAAAAACCAAACTGTCAAAACCAACTGAGGTTCAGGGGTGGTACAGCCAACAAATTCCCCAGTTGTTAATGGTCACGCCACAATGTCAAACTCCGGCTTCATCCATCGCAGTTAGTTAAGCCGCATCGTCAATGGTGTGCTAGAGTCCAGGCGCCAAGAGATGCTAGAGTCTGAGCCATAGTCACCAGTAAGTGGGATTTTGTCGACTAAGTTAGTTTCCTAAGTCCAATTGATTGTAAACCAATAATGGAATATGAAGGTACTTAATGTACATGATAATGACTACTTTTAAATCACTTATTTAGTGATGATTTTAAGAATGTAAATGTTGTTAATAAAGATTAAATAAGAACATAAAGAGCAAGAAAGTAAATTGTATTCAACATTGGTACTTAACCAATGATGAAGTTTCGGTGAATCAATACCGTCATATACTTGCACACACGATGTTTCTTCTCTCTAGATTTTTTCCTCCGCTTCTCTCTCTACCTTTTCAAAACTTCCCCGCTTTCTCCTCACCTAATTTTTTCCGCCATCACCTAACTTTTCCTGGTCTTCCTCTTCTTCTCCTTCTCTACTCCCGTGCTTCTCTTCTCTCCTTTCCTCCCTCTTCTATATTCGATCCGTCTCGCCTCTATGGTGAGTTATAATCATCTTTCAAATTTAACTCTCTGTTAGTAGTGAGTCTAAGGATACCTTTGGGGTTTATGGGGTCTCAAAACCGCTTCGCTTAGCCACTCTTCGCTTCCTCCAAATATTAGACATTGAGGAGATGGGAGAATCTGATGCCCTCCCTATTTCTCTCGGTAACCAAGCTAGCTCAAAACTCGCCTTCTCTTGAGCTCCAAACACGAGGTTCAATTGGGCTCTGCTTTTGGGTGAGAATGCTTGTGAGATTTTTTCTGCAGCTCAACATTTCTCTCATAAGGATCGTGAAGAGGCTATCTTTGAAAGAAGGAAAAACCTTCACCTTATGTCTTTCTTATCTGCCCATGGCATTTCTTCTAATGACGTGCAAACTTTCCTTTCCGAAGGAAAAACTGTTAGTTTTGATAATGCCCACAAGATGTCGGGGATCATTCCTCCGACCTCTTTCTTCAGGAATACTATCGCTCCAGAGTTTGTGTGGAGAAGACTCTTTTCCGGCAAATGTTTCTATCCTTTCAAAGAAGTCCATCATGGACAAGACTTTTCCTCGCTATTGGGTCGAGGGTCCTCTCTTTTCAAAATTCCATTTACTCTTCCGCCACCCTTCTTGAGGAAGGTGAAATACTGCCGCCTTGGTCAAGGAGCCTCGCCAAATCTTGGAGTGATATAGTGGGCAAATCTCCGGTAAATCCACCGTCGTCTCCTCTCTTACCACCCTCCTTCCTCCTGATAAGACCCTTATTGTCATCCCTCCCGATGAAGTACTTTCTAGAGGCAACAAGCTTTGGGCTTCTAGTCTTGTAGGATACTTTCTACAGTCCTCGTTACCATACAAAGTTGTAGAACCTATTGCTAGACGTTTATGGGGACATCTTGGGCTTTCTGAGGTCTTCTTACATAACAAAGGATATTACATATTCAAATTTGACTCTATCTCTGATTGTGACAACATCCTTGCCTCCGGTCCCTGGCATTTCGCTTCTAAAGGCATTGTCCTGCAAAAATGGAAAGAAGGTGTGGCATTCTCAAAGACCGAATGTGATGTGTTCCCTATATGGGTGAAGATATCCAATATACCACTCTCCTACTGGTCCGATGAGGGCATAAGTTATATAGCCAGTGCTGTTGGGAAACCTCTGTTCACTGATGAAATGACTGTGAAAAATGATTTCCTAAATTTTGCAAGGGTATGCATAGAAGTCAAAGCCTCTTTCTCATTTCCTTCTTCAATCCGTGTTGCTGTTAAAAATGATGACTCTTCGGCTAACATCTTTGTCCCAGTTGAGGTGGAATATCAGAGTAGACCTCCTTCTTGCCCTTCTTGCAATGTATTCGGGCACTCTCAATTTAAGTGCCCCAAAGCTCACTATATCTGGGTGCCGAAAGTCACCAATAAATCTACCTCTGGCCTTACCACCTCTTCCTCTCCTCCTCTTAATGTCACCACTTCAGGCATTCTGGCCTTGTCCCCCCCCCCTCCTCCTCAAAATGATTGGGTAAATGTCTCACGAGGTGTCAAACAAGGATCGAGACATATTCCCCTTGAACCAGCTCTAAATATTTCCAATGCTTTTGCTCCAATAAATGATGCAGGTATCTCGGATGATGAATCTCCTATTGGTCCGAACCTTCTGGTCTCCAGACTCAAGGTAATTGATGAAAAGGAAGGGAAAGAGATCAAGAACAAACAAGACTCTAGCTTTGTCAACTTGCAGGCAGTGAAGAAAAGGAAAGGGAAAGGAAAGGCTGGTCATTCCCCTACTTCTTAGTTTCCTTAATGTTAACATCCTATAATATTAGAGGTCTAAATAAAAAGCCTAAGCAGGCTTATGTTAAGCAAATAATAGCTGATTATAAAATTTCTATGTTGGGTCTCCTTGAAACACGGGTCAAACAACATAAAGCTCAAAGAATATCTAGGAATCTTTGCAACTCTTGGAATTGGGCCTTTAACTATGATTCTCACTCCAATGGTAGAATCTGGGTTGGATGGAATCCAAGTATATGGCTTGTTGATATCCTTTTTGTGTCCTCTCAAGTCATACATTGTAAGGTCCAATCTGTTGATCTTAATAGCACCTCGTTCTTGATTTCTTTCGTCTATGGGCTGAACTCCTATTTGGAACGGAGAGACTTATGGAATGATTTTCTCTCACTGGCTCCCAATGCTAGCTGGTGTATGATGGGTGATTTTAATATAATTAAGGACCTAACGGAAACTAATCAGGATAATGAAACTTGGAATATTGGGATGGAAGAATTCAAATCATGCATTACCTCTGTTGGGGTGGATGATATCAGGGGAGTTGGTACCTTATTCACTTGGTGGAACATGCAAACCGCTTCGGCGATTCACAAAAAGTTGGATCGTGCAATGGGGAATTCAGATTGGTTTTCTATCTTCGCATGTCACATGTCACCTATGGTCCTCGTGGTCTTTCGGATCATTCTTTGACTCTACTTCAAACCGAATTCATCTTAATCAACCTAGACGCCAGCTTTCAATTCTTCAACCATATGCTTCGATTGAAGGATTCAGGGACTCGATCGCCAAGAACGTTTGGGCCTCATCCATATCGGGCAATCCGTTTCATGTTTTCACCGAGAAATTGAAACGCATTTTAGACTTGCTTTGGTATCTCTCAATATTCTCAATGGGAACCTCAAAGACTCTTGTAAAGGTTGCAAAGAGGACTTGCACGCAGCGGCGCCTCTTCTAAATGACCATCCATTGGATCTAAACCTTCCGGCTCGTGAAAAATCCAAACAACAAAGAACTCCGAATGCCTTGGATAGAGAAGAAACTCTTCTTCAATGTAAATCAAGGGCCAACCGGTTAGCCTTGGGTGACCAAAACTCTAGCTTCTTTTCCAATATGATGAAAAATCGATGGAATGCCAATAAGATTTTGTCAATCACCGATAATGAAGGTAATACGATTCATGGTCAAAGGAACATTGAAGATGTGGCGGTGGATTATTTTTCAAACTCTTCAACTCCTCCTCAAGATCCCTATCCCGGGTTTGATAATTATGCCATAACCCCTACTAATTTGCTCGGTTCAATGCCCAAGCCTCTAAGCTAATTGCACCTATCACCGATCCGAAATTCGGGACCCTCAAATCCATGAAACGGAACAAAAGCCCGTGACCGTATGGTTTTAATGTCAACTTCTTCCTTAGTCATTGGACATTGTGGGGATAGATTTTTTTAGGTCATGCACTTCTTCTTTGCCAATAGTAGACTTTCTAAAGGCCTCAATTCCACGGCTCTTGCTCTTATTCCTAAGGGCTCCAACCCTACTTCAATGACCGACTTCCGACCCATCTCTTGCTTTGCAATACAATTTACAAATGCATTGCTAAAATTCTCTAACCGCTTAAAGGAGGTTCTTCCTTTCTTGTTGATAAAGCTCAATCTGCTTTTTGAAAGGAAGAAGCATTAGTGACAACATCCTTATGGCCCAAGAAATGTTCAAAGGCTACCATAGTTATTCGGTCCCCGCTTTCGGTGTGCTCTCAAGATTGATCTCACCAAAGCTTTTGACACTCAGAAGATGGGAATTCCTTTTGACACCTTAAGAGCTTTCAAATTTCCGTTTCGCTATGTTGGTTGGATCAAGGCCCGTGTCACCTCTGCCATGTTCTCGCCAAGGTTAATGGTGCTCTAAATGGCTTTTTTTGATGTAGTTCAAGAGGTCTCGCATAAGGGAACCCTTTATCTCCCTTCCTCTTTGTGATTGTCATGGAAATGCTCTCTCTAAAGCTCAATAATGCTACCTCTCGATCCGAGCTTCCTTTACCATTGAAAGCTAAAGTATGCAAGCTAACTCACTTATTCTTTGCGGATGACATCATGATCTTCTCAGAAAGCTTGCTTGCAATCTATTTCTATCGTAAACTCATGCATTCTTTCCTTCTCTCTATACTCCGGTCCGATTCCCAACTCCCACAAAAGTCATTTTTTTCTCTCAAACTCCTAAAAACATAGATGTTAGTGATATTTCTCTCATCCTTGGGTTCCACTGAACCTTACCTTCAAAATTTTTGGGTGTTCCTCTCCTGTCCAGAAAGCTGTCGCCGATTGCATCCCCTTAATCCAAAAGATCACAAATCGGGCTTCTTCTTGGACATCAAAGGTGCTATCTTACTCGGCTAGACTTCAACTTATCAGATCCATCCTTTGTTCTATCCAAATATTTTGGAGCTCCCACTTTCTGCTGCCAAAAGGGGTTCTCAAAGATATTCAATCAATCTTGACACGATTTCTTTGGAAGGGAGCAACTCTTGACAAGTATGGTGCAAAGGTTGCATGGTCCACTATTTCACTTCCCCTCGCTGAAGGTGGTCTTGGCATCAAAAATCTGGTGGAATGGAATTCTGCTCTTATCCTCCAGCACTTCGTTCGCATTATTCAACCCCATTCCAACTCTATATGGGTGAATTAGATCAAAGCAACTTCATTAAAACATACATCCTTTTGGCAGGTTCGCAACACAGCAACATGTTCTTGGGTCTGGAAACAAGTTTTAAAGTTTCGACCACTTGCTCTTCGACACCTTCACTATCATGTTGGTAATGGGCAAGATACAAGCCTATGGTTCGACCCTTGGTTAAATGACACAGCTATCAATCCTCCCCAATATTTTATGTCTTCCTCTGGGCTACAACGATCTGCAACTGTTAGCCACCTTATCAGTAACAATAGATGGGTCATGCCCCAAGGCAATTACCACGATATGATCATCCTGAGGAGAAAACTAGCTCTCCTTCCCCCTCCTTCTCAGCAAATGGATAAGATACTTTGGGAGTCTTGGGATACGAAGAATATATAAAAGCCAACCAGTTATGGGACTCTATTCGCACGAGGCATCAGTCGGTTTCTTGGTGCTCCATTGTCTAGAATAAATGCCATGTTCCAAGGTACTCTTTTATTTTGTGGCTTGGCATTCTTAAAAAGCTCCCCACCAATGATGTAGCAATTGATTCTCTAACAGATCCTGGAACTGTCCACTATGCAACCTTCATATGGAGACCTTTGATCATATGTTCTTCAACTGTATATTCTCCAAATCGGTTCTTCTGAATGCTATAAGCCTTGGAAATTGGACCGCTTTTCCCAGTTCGTGGGATGACATTATGGAGTTTCTCACTTCTTATCAAGGTTCTAAATTGTCACGTAATATCCTAAGTTTGACGGTGGCGATTGCTTTTTTAAAATTTGGGAAGCAAGGAACAAAAAGCTTCATGATGATCAACTCCCTCCACTCACCAGGATCACACAGGATGTTATTCACATTATTAAGTCTAGGCTTTCCACTTGCAAATCATTTATCAAAGCCACAAATAACCAATATTTTTGTAATTAGCTATTAACTAGTTAGAGAAGTTTGGGCGCTCCCTTTTTTGTGGCTTCTGGCGAATATCGGCAAGATCCTTTGAGTGGGGCGGAGCTGGGCGAGCCATGTTATAGCTTCGGACGAAGTCTTTCGAGCGAGGACAATGAGGTAGGCTTCGGGCGAGAGGGCTTCGGGCTTCAGGGGAGGTCCATTGATTGAGGTCCTTGAAGCCGGGCTTGAGCTTGAGCTTTGAGCTTGAGGCTTGAGGCGTAACCCAAGTCTTCAAAGAGGTGGAAAAGGAAATGTAGCTTCAATTCGAAGAGGTAGTGGTGCAGTCTCACGCCTTGAGCAAGTGGCGATGCGAGGTCCTTGTAATTCTTTTATCAAAGATAGAAATATTTAATGATTCTGTAATAATAGGCCTATTACTAGCTAGTTTGGTTTACGTATAGTCCTCAGTATAATTTCCTCATCTTGGGCTTGTCCATAGATGATGTAGCTATCTGTGGGTATGCCCCTTGTCTATGTAATTTGGTTCTTTTCTATACAAACAAAATTTAGCAAAAAAAAATGATGAAGTTTCGGTTAATAAACATAAGAACGTTAACAAGCCGTAATGAAATATAGTAAGTCGAATTGACATTATTAAGGGAATAAATTCGATTAAGTTATAGAAGAGAAAGAAGTTGGTAATAATAATGTGATTAGATTGTTTGATAGCTAATTACAGTGTGCTATGTGAATATATCATATAGATTCTGTAAAGACTGAGAACTGTTGAATATTATATTCGAAGACGCTTGAAGGAAAGTTTTTTTTTTCCCGCTAAGTTTGATCGTATATTGAAAAGAAAAGAGATAAAACAATCGCTAAGGGCATACCCCAGAAGCTTTTGATAGAACCACATGGGACAACCCCCAAAATGGACAACAAAAGACTAACAACCAAGCCAAATTAAAGAACAAGGAGCATTTCTAAGCAGGACAATAGTAAAACCAAGCATGAAAACCTTAAACAACTTAAACAACCAATAAGTTTAAAACCAAACAGCCTAATGAATGGAGCCAAGATCGAATCGAATCGCACTTCTGAAGAGTCAAGAGAGATCTTTGAAGCATAGGAAGAACTACGAGTGCCAGTAGGAGAGGGCCGAACCATAGAAACCGAACCGGCCGAAACCAAGATCCCCAATATCCCAAGACAAGAGGTCAACCCGGCCGAACCAAGATGCTAAGCCCAGATAGTCGATCCAGCCCTTTATCGCCCGGCCGAACCCAAGATCGGATGAAGATGCTCTCAACCCATAACGACGAAGCAATATTGAACCAAACCATTGAAGAGGCTTGAATCGCCATGGAAGCCGAATCGCCATGGAAGCTAAATCACCAACACAGAAGAAGCCAAACTGTTAATGCTGTGAGTGCCAAGAAGCACATAACTGCATCATGCCGCACTCAGAGTCGCGGCGAATCAAAGCGAGCAACAACAAATCTCAATTGTACTACAACTCCCAAACATCCAAAACACGGACTACTGACCATACACCTGAGAGAGTAGGATTGCTCGGCGACTAAAAGGAATTTAGAAGACGAAGAAAGCCTTGATTTGATGTCATTCAAAATATCCCTGACCACGACACTCAAAGGTTTTTTGATCTGATCATGGACAAAGGAGTTCCTAGCTGCCCAAAGTTTGTACACGGTAGAAGCCAATGCAAGCTTTAGAATATTGGACCTAGTGTTACTTCCACTAAATTGGATAACAAAGTTAACGAGGTCATCCCACCTCATTGGAACGTTATTCCATCCTCCAACAACCAGAACGGAGGAGAAGGCAGATGATGAATAGTTACATTCGAAAAATAGGTGGGAAAAAGTTTCATCATGAGTTCTTGCAGAAAAGGGCATTTTAGAGGACGAAAACTCAAGTAAGATAAAAATCTATCATTAGTAGGTAATCTGCCACGTAAGGCCAGCCAAAGGGTAAAGGAGTACCGAGGAATGTGAAGAGGGTGCCATAGCAGTTGAGCCCAAGGTACCTTCTGAGCGGATGATCGAATAGAATTCCAAATAATGGAGGCTTTAACTAATTTAATCTCACTAGAACCCCATAAAATTCTATCCTCAGTGGTCGAGGGAGCAGGGATAGAATCAAAACGACTCCAAAATTGCATAACCTCGTGGTGGTTGCTAGAGGGTAATGACCAAGCACCCAGTGTTGCGATATCGGAAATACGGGCATTCACCGGAATTCTGGTATTGTAGATAAGCGACGCAGATGGGTTAATGGCTTGACCATTCAACCACGGATCATGCCATAGACTGCAGGAATTTCCATTTCCAACTGAGTAGTGAAGGAAATTAAGAGCGGTGGGATGTAATTTAAGAATCTTACGCCAAATCCAAGAACAGTCGACGAGAATAGGGACATGCCAGAAATTATGACGAGCAAGCACAGTGGAATTGACCCACTTAGCCCACAAGGAGGTTGGAGAAGGTGAAATAACCTTAAGGAGATGGAGAAGGATGAGAGCCGAATTCCAATCAGTGAGATTTTTGATGGCTAGACCGCCTTCATCGAAAGGGAGGGATAAATCTTTCCAAGATACTTTAGAGCCGTGGCGAAGAAGAGAAGAACCTTTCCAGAGAAATCTACAAAGAATAGATTGAATAGCTCTCAAGACCAATTTAGGAAGGATAAAATGGGCTGCCCAATAAGACTGGATAGCAAAAAGCACTACTCTGATTAAAAGCACTCTACCAGCAAAGGAAAGGGATCGCGAGGTCCAAGAGGAAACCCGGCCTGTAATTCTTTGAATCAAAGGCTGACAATCAGAGTGAGAGAGACGAGAGGAGATTAGGGGGACCCCAAGAAACCTGATTGGCAAAACACCTATCGGAAATCCCAAAATCTGGTAAATACTCTCCTTGGCCTCATTTGGAACGTTGGCGAGAAAGCACATGCTTTTAAGAGCATTGGGAATAAGGCCTGAGTACATGGAAAAGGATTGAATACAAGAGTGGATAATAGAAATCGAAGTCAAGTCCCCATGACAGAAAAGAAGAACATCATCAGCAAAGCATACATGCGTAATTTTACAAGGCTCGGCTTTCCAGTGAAATTTGAAATCGGGCAGTAGAGTTTCCTTAGAGAGAATCATGGATAATGCTTCCATTGCAAGGATAAACAGGTATGGAGAGAAGGGATCACCTTGCCTAAGTCCTCTTGCACCCTTAAAATAGCCAGCAAGAGCACCATTAATTTTGGCCGAGAACATAGGTGTAGTGATACAACCTTTAATCCAGTGGATAAAAATAGGAGGAAACTGGAGGAGGCTCAGTAGATCCAAAAGAAATCCCGGTCGGCGATGTCAAAGGCTTTACGGATATCAATTTTAAGAGCGTAGCGTGCAGGGCCTGAGAGTCGGTGGTAATTCCTAAAGATTTCCTGTGCGAGAAGAATATTGTCACTAATACTTCTTCCTGAGATGAAAGCAGATTGGGCATGATCAATAAGAGAAGGCAAAACACACTTGAGCCTATTGGCAAGGATTTTTGCTATACATTTATATATTGTATTGCAAAGAGAGATTGGTCCGAAATCGGACATGCATGAAGGGTTTTCGATCTTCTAATCAAGGCAATGGTCAGAGAGTTGACTCCACCGAGAAGGTGCCCAATGAGGAAAAAGGAATGAACACGATTTTAGAGAATCATGACCTACCAAATCCCAACAATGAATGAAGAATTTAACATTGAAACCGTCAGGGCCGGGACTTTTATTCTTCTTCATAGACTGAAGCACCTCGAGGATTTCAGCGTCTAGAATAGGAGCAGACAGAGCAGAGGCCTGGGCGAGGGAGATTCTTTTGGTAACAATATTCTTAAGCTCATCTTGACCAGGGTAGGTACTAGGAGAAGTTCCCAACAAGTCCTGAAAATAATCCACTGCCACCTTCTGAATACCCAACTGGTCTTCAATAAGGGCACCAGAGCTGTTGAAGATAGAAAGGATCTTAGTATGATTCCAATTGGTCCTAATAACATTAGCAAAGAATTTCGAATTCTTATCACCCTGGGCAAGCCAAACCGCACGAGATTTCTGAAGAAGGAGCGATTCTTCAAGGGCCAAGGCATTCCAAAGGGACTTGGAGCATATAGATTCTTGGGATAGCAAAAGAGCATTAAGAGGATCAGCCTGAAGAGAAATCTGAATAGCAGCCAATTGGTCTTGCAAGTAGCTAACATTGTTCATGAGATTTCCATTCGAAGAGTTTAATGACACAAGGGCCCTCTTGGTGAGACGCAACTTCTCATTGAAGATAAAAAAAGCATTCCCTCGAACACTAGAATTCCAACATTCCGAAACAGCAGAATTGAACCCATCCAATTCAAGCAAGAAATTAAAAAATTGGAAAGGCTTCCTGAGTCTCCTACTATGGAGGCCAGTATTTAGAATAACCGGGCGGTCCTGCGAAAGACCTCTAGGACCAAAGGTGGCTTGAGAATCCAGATTGAGGAGAACCAGGAAGAGTTGCCCAAGGCCCTATCGAGTTTCCTATAAATAGGATTATTGACTTGGCAGTTCCACCATGTGTGTTGAGGACCAATAGCTCTAATATCTTCTACCCCAATATTTTCCAGGCAATCGAAGAAGTCGATATATTCAATATTCCGAGATTTAGTCTCTCCTTCCGCTTTAAACACTCTTGATAGTATTGAAGTCCCCGAGAATACACCAAGTGTCGGGGAGAGGACACTTGATTCCGATTCTCACGCCCATAGCCGCCTCCTTTCGAACACAGAATTTAAGCCATAAACAATAGAGACCAAGATTGGAGTGCTACCGTGGAGAGGTAAAAGCCTAAAATGGGACAAATTAGGCGATTGGAAAAAAGTATGCACTCTCCAAATATTAGGATCCCAGCCCACCCATATTCTGCCATTCGAATGATAGTCATAGTTATGGACCCAAACCCAATTACGACAGATTGCCCTCGAGATTCTAGGGGCCTTAGGAGCTTTAACTCTGGTCTCAATAAGCCCCACAAAAGAGATATGGTTGCTAGTTAGAAAGTTACGAACAAAAGCCTGCTTAGGCTTCTTATTTAAACCCCTGACATTATAGGAACAAAAGTATGTCATTAACAAAAAGGGGGGCAAGCACAATTAAGGAGGGGAAGACCCCCTTGGACCCTTATTCCTCTTCTTTGAATTCTGGAGAGGCTCTTTACCAAGCCTAGCCTTATGTTTCAACTCCTTGCGCTCTATCTCATCAACTTGCTTCACCTTGTCCACCAGGGGGTTGTACGGAATAGGGGACTCAGACTCCTCTCCAGGGGCTAAAGTGGAAGCAATGGGAGAGAAGAAATTTGCTTTCATGAATCAACAGAGGGTCGGCGGAAGAAAGGGAAGATGTTTTAGGTCCTTTAGAAACCTGTGGTCCAAGCACCATCACTGGGAGCCAAGGAAGAAGGGCCATGGCATCCTTGGGAATAATAATCATGGAAGCACTAAGCGGAGGCCTTGGGAACCCACCGCATGTATTGGAATTAGGGCACTTAGCAAGAGAATGTCCAAACCATTTACTGAGACAGAGCATGAAGGGGCTGCTCTCCCAAAGATTTCACCTTAATCGCAATGATTTCTTCCACTACAAAGATTGCCATCAAACACAACGGCATTTATAGATGCGAGGGAATGTAGAAAGGGCATCCATCTCAATACAAATACAGGCATAACTCATAGGCTCCAGTTTAGAGGTCATATCATCGACAAGCGAGGGGCCTACCTACAAAGACTAGCCGATAACTTAATCCTCTTTTCGTCCAATAAGAGAGTGGAATGTTACTAAACTTAACCCAGATGGGAACTTTGCTGCAATCAGATTTAATGAAGTTGACTCCCAAACCTGCTGACGACACTTCGGCCCCTGGCCCCTTTCTTCCCACTCCTGCTCCTGATGCTGTCAAAACTCCACATGCTGGTACTCATGCAAATGACTGGGTAGCTGTCTCTCGAGGTTCCAAAGTTGGAAATAACCCGACTCCTTCTCTTCCCATCTTGGCCTCGCCTAACTCCTTCTCCCCCATTGCAAATGCTATTGTCTCTGATGCTCTCTCTCCTCGATCCGGATTCACCCCTATAAAATGCCCTATATTGAACAAGCTAATTGCTATAGATGAGAAGGAGGGCAAGGACACAAGCATAAGCAAAGATCTCAGGTTGGACCTTTCTCAAGATGCTAAGCGTAGAACAAAGGCAAGGGCCGTGGGGGAAAAACCTCCTGCTAACCACTACTCCCCTTATTTTTCTATGTTAATGTTAGCGACATATAATATTAGAGGTCTTAATAAAAAGCCAAAGCAGGCTTATGTTAAAACAGATTAATTCTAGATAATAGTATCTCCTCATTGAATCCATTTGAAACCAGAGTCAAGCAGCATAAAGCTAGTAGAATCTCCAATAATATTTGTAGGAACTGGACTTGGTTTTATAACTATGATTACCACTATAATGGCAGAATTTGGGTTGGTTGGAACCCCAATATCTGGCAAGTGGATATCCTTTTTTGTATCCTCCCAAGTTATTCATTGCAACATCAAGCATTTAGCCAATGACTGTATTTTTTTTGGGTTCTTTTATTTATGGTTTGAATTCTATATCTGAAAGGAAGAACTTATGGGCTGAATTATCCTCTCTTAGTTCCTCTCTCAACTGGTGTGTCCTGGGTGACTTCAATGCTATCAGCAACCTTAGTGAAACTGACAGGATTGAAATCGATTGGGACTCTGGTATGGAGGATTTCAAAGAGTGCCTATAGAACCTTGAAATGGTTGACATTAGGGGCATTGGTCCCTTCTACACTTGGTGGAACTGTCAAATTGAAAATCCAATCCATAAAAAGCTTGATAGAGCTTTGGGAAATGCATCATGGCTCAACTCATTTCCCCTTGCCCAAGCTACCTTTGCCCCCAGAGGAATGTCTGACCACTCTCCTGTCATGCTTAACCTTGGCATTCCTGCTTCAAGGTCAAGGAAGCCTTTCCAGTTCTTCAACCACATGATTCTCTTGGATGGCTTTCATGAATGTGTATCTTCTGCCTGGATGCAACCCGACCTAGGTAACCCCTTTCATATCCTGACTGCCAAGCTTAAGAGAACTAAAAGAGCCTTAGCTACCTTCAATAAATCCTTTGGAAATCTATCATCTTCTGTTAAGGAAGCAACTTCAAACCTTCACAGAGTTCAATCCTTGCTCTCCAACAGGCCACTCGATCCGGATCTCATCTCCCAGGAGCAGAGCTGCCTTCAGGTTCTTTGGAAATCCTTGGCTCTAGAGGAAACTCTTATCCACCAGAAATCTAGAGCTACTTGGCTTGCTACAGGGGATAGAAACACCAAATTTTTCTCCAATCTGGTGAAAAGCAGGTGGAACACAAACAAAATCCTTTCTATTTATAGCTCTTCCGGCGATCTGGTTCAGGGGCAGGAGGAGGTTGAAAATGTGGCTGTGAATTACTTCAAAGATTTGTTCAACTACCAAAGACCTACCTCCTTCAAATTTGACTTTGAAAATTATGGAGTTCTCCTACCAAACACATAACTGTCTCTCAGTCGCCATCCTTTCTTGGCTCCTATCACACTCTTCGAGGTATTCAAAGCTCTCGGTGGTATGAAGCGAAACAAGAGTTCGAGGCAGGATGGTTTTAACGTGAATTTTTCACTCACCTTTGTTGGGACATTGTTGGTGAAGACTTCACAAAAGCCGTTCTATTCTTCTTTTCTTCTGCTTAATTAATGCCTCGAGGTGTAAATTCAACCGCCATTGCTCTTATCCCAAAGTGCTCAAATCCTCTCTCATGTCCGATTTCGGACCAATATCATGTTGCAATACAATCTACAAGTGCATATCAAAATTCTTGCTTTGATGAGACTCAAATTGGTCCTCCCTCTATTATTGATAAGGCACGATGCGCTTTCATCAAAGGAAGAAGCATAAGCGACAACATATTCCTTGCCCAGGAGCTATTCTGAAACTACCACCGGAAATTTGGTCCTCCTCGCTGTGCCTTAAAAATTGACTTAAGGAAAGTGTTTGACACGATAAATTGGGACTTCTTAATGGGCACCCTTAAATCCTTCCATTTTCCCTCTCAATTCCTAGACTGGATTTACTCTTGCATTTCCACTGCTATGTTTTCGGTCAAGGTCAATGGTTCCTCATTGGATACTTTGGTAGTACTCGAGGCCTAAGGCAAGGTGATCCCTCTCCCTTACTTGTTTGTGCTAGTAATGGAAATGCTCTCCTTAAACTCAACCGGGGTTCAAAACAATCTGGTATCTTCACCATTTGGCGCACTAAAGCCAAATGACATATCTCATCTCCTTTTCAACGATGACATCTTAATCTTCTGTCATGCCAACCTTCAAACCATTTCCATAATACATTCATGTATCCATTCCTTCTCCTCTTCTCCTGGTCTCATTCCTAATATTCATAAGAGCCAATGTTTTCTAGCACAAAGACCACAAAACAAAGCTTCCATCCTATCTTTCCCGGGCTTCACTCATGGTACTTTCCCCACCAGATTTTTGGGTGTCCCCCTCATCTCTTCTAAGCTTTCATTCTAGGATTGTATTCCTCTTATCCATACAATCACACAAAGAGTCTCTTCATGGACCGCTGCTTTCGCTTTGCTTATTCTCGGTAGGGTCCAACTCATAAAATCAGTGCTCTTATAATACAATCGTGTTGAGTACTCATTTCCTCTTGCCTAAAGCGCTCATTAGAGCCATTCAATCTATTCTTTGTCGATTCCTCCGAAGGAACCTCCCTTACTCCCTATAGTGCTAAGGTTGCATGGAATAACATCTCACTCCCTACCGAGGAAGGGGTCCGGCATTAAAAGTCTCCCGGATTGGAATAAAGCCCTTCTTCTACTACATCTAACCCATGTATTGCGATTAACACTATATCACTATGGGCTAAGTGGGTGCAGACCACTGTTCTTCTTGGGAAATCTGTTTGGCAGATAGAAATCCCCACTGATTGTTCATGGATTTGGAGACAACTACTAAAGCTCAGGCCCATTGCTCTTCAAAGACCTTGAATATGTTGTTGGCTCTGAGAAACCTTCAATCTATGGTACGATCCACGCTCAATGGTTCGCCATTAACCCCAAAGTAGACCTTGATCTCAAATTCAGAGCCCTAACCGCTCTCAAATGCACAATCGGGGACATTATGAATACCTCCTCCCGGCACTTTCCCTATCCAACCATCATGAGGTAATTCTCCTCCCAAGAACTAGTACAATCTGTTCCCTTTCCCTCTGCATCCATGGACTGTATCTTTTGGGACTCAATGGATATCAGCTGCATTAAAGCAAGACATATTTGGGGAAGCATCAGGATCAGGAAACAGGCTGTTCAGTGGCACACAATTCTCTGGCATAAACTGCATGTGCCGAGATACTCTTTCATGCTCTGGCTTGGATTTCATGGAAAGCTCCAAACTAATGACATCACTCGAGCCTATACAGGAAGGACCTTCAACTGTCAACTATGCAACAAGCACCCTGAAACTTTTTCACATCTTTTCTTCATCTGTGAATACTCCACTGTTATTATAAAAGCGACATTCCAACTGGGTGGATGGCTCTCATTACCCCTGGACTGGACTGGACTCACTGACTTTATCTCATCTTTCCAAGGGAGGAAATTATCAAAACATATCCTCAGCCTCTCTCTGGCTGTTTCTTTCTATAAGATATGGGAAGCAAGAAACAAAAAGCTTCACAATGGGACACTCATTCCTCCAAGATGTCTTGCTACTGATGTGATTAGTATCATTAAATCTAGATTATCTACTAATTCATCCTTTCTCAAAGCTACCAACTATTGCCAATACTACTGTAATTGGCTTAGGACAACGGTCTAATGCGTGTCAGGTGTTGTGACTGGTTTGGCTTAACGGACTTGGAGTCTCTTTGTGTTGGTTATTCTTTGTGTTCTTTGCCTTGTGTTTCAATCACATCGGGTTTAGCTTCTTGGCCAATGAAGGTCCAGGAAGACACACGGGCTTAGCATCCCGTTCGGTTCGGTTCGACATCTTGTCCTCGGTATTTGGGGATGTTGGTTTCGGCCTCGGGGTTCGGTTTATATGGTTCGGCCCTTCGGGGTTCAGCCTCTTGTCTTCGGGATGCTGGGGGACGCTGGTTTCGGCTTCGGGGTTGGGTTGGAAATTTAGCTTCCATGGCGATTCTGCGATTAAACCCGTGGCGATTCGGCTTCCTCAGCGGTTTGGTTCAGCTATTGCTTTTGTTCGTTATGAATTCAGTAGCATTTTCAGTCCGGTATTGGGTTCGGCTTCTTGGCGATCTTGACATCCCGGTTCGGTTTAAGTGGTTCAAAATCTTGTCTTGGGACTGGGGATCTTGGTTTTGGCTTGAGGGTTCGGTTCTTATGGTTCGGCCCTTCGGTTCACCTCTTGTCTTGGGGATCTTTGGGGATCTTTGGTTTCGGCCGGGGTTGGGTCTCTATTGGCACTCGTAGTTCTTCCTATGCCTCAAAGATCCTCTTCTTTCCTCCTCTTCTGATTCATTTCGGTCTTGGCTTCATTCTTTTTTCGGTCACTGGTTCTAATGGATTGGTTGTTTAAGTTGTTTAAGTTCCCATGCTTGCTTTTACTATTGTCCCGCTTAGTATCGCTTCCTTGTTCTTTCTTTCATTTGGCTTGGTTGTTAGTCTTTGTTGTCCACTTTGGGGGTTGTCCCATGTGGTTCTACCAAAGCTTCGGGTATGCCCTTAGCAATTGTATTATCTCTTTTCCTTTCCAATATACAAACAAACTTAGCAAAAAAAAAAACCACCAAGGTCCAGGATGCTAGGACATTTTCCCTATCTCATCACAAAGATCAAACTTAAAAATAAAGTAGCCCTTATCATGCAGATACACTTTAGACAACCCCCAATTGCCCCCATAATTTCTTAGCAGATGATTCAACCAACCTAAAAGGTAATTTCGAGTGGATGAAATGGCCCACAAGACTAGTAGACCATTTGTTAAGACCAAGCTTTAAGACTTCAACAGGAGGGGCAACTGTTACACTCCCAACCGAGGAGATAGGAGGGAAGAAACTTAACCCCAGACTTAGGGGGTGCAGAAATTCCAACGGCAGCCGCTGGAGAAGGGGAATGGGAAATGTCCAAGGCAACAGGAGAAGGATGAGGAGGCTCAAAACCGCTCTGCTGTAAACTAACAATCTGGGGGACAAACGAAGTCAAGGAAGGCTTAGACTGCTCACCAACACAGAAAGTTTGGACCAAAAGACTATCCACGCCAGGGCAAGCAGGGGAAATGGGAGGGCTAAGAGCGGCCTTGGGAGAGGACCTACCCAGAACAGGGCAAGAATCTAGCACCTTACGAGCATTGGCGAGAGCAGCAAGAGTTCCGATGGAGGAAAGGTTGTTAACATCATCAAGAGGAAGACCAAGCGCAGTGATGTAATCCATGAGCTTGGCATTTTTCTGTCTCTCCGCAAGCGCTTCTTCTCGGCCAGCGATAGAGAAATAGTGAGCCGCTTTGAAAATATCTTGGGTAACCAAAGAGGAGGCTGGATCTAAATTTGCCCCAAGTTGAGACTCAATAGAAGCAGATTCATCAGAACTGATGGTGAAATTAGAAGGATTAGGCTCAGACTCCATCATAGCAACCAAAGTTATGGGAGAGCCAGGGTTTGAAACACCGAATTCGACAAAAAGGTCACGAGAATGACTGCTTTAGAATTTCCAGCCGAGAGATGATGGTGGTCCACCATGGCATGCAGGAAGGGGTTGGAGGGGGGGAACAAAGACACTAGAAAGCCGAGAGAGAGAAAGAGGTGCAGGAAGACTGAAAGGGAAAGAAAGGTTAACAGAAAAAGAAGGTGTAGTGGGTAACGGGGAAGAGAAGGGAAAGGGCTGGAGGAAAGGGTGACGAAAAGGCCGGAAGGGAGGGGGACAGTAGCCGGAAACTGGAGACGAGGGAAACCAAAAGAGTAAACAGAAAAGTTTGGTGAAGATGGAAGAGGTAGGTGAGGATGGGCGGGAGACTGAAAGGGAAAGAAAATTAACGGTAAAAGGGAAAGAGCAGATGGACGGAGGAAAAGAGACACGGTCTAAAATCCTAAAATCCTAAAATCCTAGAATCCTAGTGAGAAGGGAGAGCACATTTCTAGAGAGAGAAACTAACCCATGCCTTTGCTTATTGATTGATTGCTTCATACACTTGCAAGTTTTCTTAACACTTGTCTAACCTCCGTATTCGTCAAGTTTTCTGTGATTCATGTCTTGAAATGCCTGAATTATTTTACGAAAGGGTAAATGCCAGTTTTAACTCGGCTAGACTATTCTTAAGAGTTAGATTGATTTGTTTACAAGTCTTTCAATATCAAACTATTAACGGTATCCTACGCCAAGTATTTGGTACGGATTCAAGGTAAGTTTGTATATAAACAAACAAATGTATTTTCATCCATTATTCGATGGGCACGCGAGGTTGCCAAAACTTAAACGTAAATACGTTTAACGGATGAGTGTTGATCAACATAGAGTACTATATGCTGATCACCTAGAAGTGCTCGTAAGTAATATCGAATGTACGGCCTTAGTGCCGGGATGTCCTTTTCATGTATGAAAACGAAAAGAGTGTATGTTCATGGTCTTTCGATCGGGTTAGAATTCCTAAGCTATTATATATACTTTGGAATCGTTGTTATGAAATGAGAAGTGCTAGTCAATGTTTCATAGTACTTCATAGCTATTTGTTTCAGTTATGAAAGATAATCATATAATTCTCGATGTGGTATTTATATTATCCTTTGGTAGGCTTGCTGAGCTAGTTATGCTCACTTCTTGCTTGAATTATATGATTGCAGCTAAGGTCGAACGAACTGAGAGTTCTAAGAGAGATAAATGCAAAGCTCACAAATTGGGCTTCTTCTTGGACATCAAAGGTGCTATCTTACTTGGGTAGACTTCAACTTATCAGATCCATTCTTTGTTCTATCCAAATATTTTGGAGCTCCCACTTTCTGTTTCCAAAAGGGGTTCTCAAAGATATTCAATCAATCTTGACACGATTTCTTTGGAAGGGGGCAACTCTTGACAAGTATGGTGCAAAGGTTGCATGGTCCACTATTTCACTTCCCCTCGCTGAAGGTGGTCTTGGCATCAAAAATCTGGTGGAATGGAATTCCGCTCTTATCCTCCAAGGACTTGGTTCGCATTATTCAACCCCATTCCAACTCTATATGGGTGAATTGGATCAAAGCAACTTCATTAAAACATACATCCTTTTGGCGGAGTTCATGACACAAACAACATGTTCTTGGGTTTGAAACGAAGTTTTAAAGTTTCGACCACTTGCTTCTTCGACACCTTCACTATCATGTTGGTAATGGGCGTGATACAAGCCTATGGTACGACCCTTGGTTAAATGACACAGCTATCAATCCTCCCCAATATTTTATGTCTTCCTCTGGGCTACAACGATCTGCAACTGTTAGCCACCTTATCAGTAACAACAGATGGGTCATGCCCCAAGGCAATTACCACGATATGATCATCCTGAGGAGAAAACTAGCTCTCCTTCCCCCTCCTTCTCAGCAAATGGATAAGATACTTTGGGACTCTTGGGATACGAAGAATATAAAAGCCAACCAGTTATGGGACTCTATTCGCACGAGGCAGCAGTCGGTTTCTTGGTGCTCCATTGTCTGGAATAAATGCCATGTTCCAAGGTACTCTTTTATTTTGTGGCTTGGCATTCTTAAAAAGCTCCCCACCAATGACAGAACAGTCAGATTCTCTAACAGATCCTGGAACTGTCCACTATGCAACCTTCATCTGGAGACCTTTGATCATATGTTCTTCAACTGTGTATTCTCCAAATCGGTTCTTCTGAATGCTATAAGCCTTGGAAATTGGACCGCTTTTCCCAGTTCGTGGGATGACATTATGGAGTTTCTCACTTCTTATCAAGGTTCTAAATTGTCACGTAATATCCTAAGTTTGACGGTGGCAGTCTGTTTTTACAAAATTTGGGAAGCAAGGAACAAAAAGCTTCATGACGATCAACTCCTCCACTCACCAGATCACACAGATGTTATTCACATTATTAAGTCTAGGCTTTCCACTTGCAAATCATTTATCAAAGCCACAAATAACCAATATTTTTGTAATTGGCTATTAACTAGTTAGAGAAGTTTGGGCGCTCCCTTTTTTTGTGGCTTCCGCATGAATATCGGCAAGATCCTTTGAGTGGGGCGAGTCAAGGCGAGCCATGTTATAGCTTTCTTGACGAAGTCTTCCGAGCGAGGACAATGAGGTGGGCTTCGGGCGAGAGGGCTTCAGGCTTCGGGGGAGGTCCATTGATTGAGGTCCTTGAGCTTGAGCTTGAAGCTTGAAGCTTCAAGCCGGGGCTTGAGGCAGAACCCAAGTCTTCAGGCGAGGTGGAAAAGGAAATGTAGCTTCAGATTCGAAAGAGGTAGTGGTACAGGTCTACGCCTTTCTAAGTGGCAGATGAGGTCCTTGTAATTCTCTTATCAAATATAGAAATATTTAATGATTCTGTAATAGGCCTATTACTAGCTAGTTTGGTTTCTGGGATAGTCCCTTGTATAATTTCCTCATCTTGGGCTTGTCCATAGATGATGTAGCTATACTGTGGGTATGCCCCTTGTCTATGTAATTTGGTTCTTTTCTATACAAACAAAATTTAGCAAAAAATAAAATAAAATGCAAAGCTAAGATTGATAATTAATTATCCTATAATAGACTAGTATGTTTGTATGTATTATACTTATGAACACTAAAGAATGTATTCGGTTTCCTAACCTGGGAATGAATTTATTATGATTATAATAAGAATGTAGTTAATACACTCATTTTGATGTTGTTTCAATGAAATGAATGTGTAGTTAGTAGTACCGTGTAGCACCATCTGTCGGGTTGGAGATACCTTGATTTTGGGGGCGTCACAGGTTGGTATCAAAGCCTTAGGTTATAAAATTTAAGGGGGGTAGAACCTTAGGCTAATTACCTCGTTAGGGTAGGAGAAGTCTGAAGGAAGTAAACTCAGAGCTTTACTTAAGTTGAATGAGTCAGTAAGGTATTGAGGAAACTCAGCATCGAAAGATTTAAAAGATGGAAATTAACCCTAAATAAATTAAATGTGATTTGTGCTTATATTATTGTGTATTATGTACTAATCAACTTGTTATGTGTTATTGTAGATGTCGATCGATAGCTTGATGTATAGAGATATACACGTGGTGAGCGAAGAGTCTGTGAACAGAATAGAGCCTATACCTATGCCCGTAGCGAAAGTACCATTAGTGATTATAGAAGAATCGGAGTCAGAGGAGTATTTTTCTGAGGAGGACTATTCTGAGGGAACCATGGGATTAGCATCATACCTGGATATGATGATAGATATGGAGGTTGATATGGAGCTAACATCGGTTAATACGGTGATGCCTTCACTAGAGCCAACACCTATAGATATAATGAGGGCATTGTATCTCTCGGTGCTTGACCGTAACGTGCAACTGCACAATATTGTGCAGAACCAGAAGGAGGAGATTAATGATCTCCATGAGGCCAAGGAGTCTACAGAATCAGACTTTGAGTCAGAGCATGATGAGATGGTGCTCATGACAGATAAGGCTAGGGATTTAAGAACGAGGTCATAGAGCTTCGTAAGAAACTGGTTGAGAAAGACCAGAAGATAGCACATATGTCATATATCAATGACAGTGCGCATTAGGATTTCAAGCTGAAAGTAGCTTGTTATTCCATTGAGTCGGGATAGACTCGACATACTATAAGTCGGGATATTGTGTCGATTCTAGCGAATGAGAAACATGAGAATGTTGTTATCCAGTATTAGGAGTTAGATAGGTAAATACTTTTGTGTAGTTACGTAAAACCTTCTTTTGAATAGTTAAAGGGTAGTCTTTTTGTAAATCCCAATTTTTTTGTGGAAGTCAATAGCATGATAGAAATGTAATAGCTTTTTGCTATGGAAAGCAAATTGTAAATAGTTTCGACTATAAAGAAGCATATAAATATAATGAAGTTTTTATTAAATGTGCTTTGTTATGTATGAGTTATTGTTTGGAAAATAATAATTAAGTAAGCAAATAAGTAATAATGAAACTTTATTTATTTAATCAGAAAATGCCACCAAGAAAAAAGACAACGTAATCAGGAGGCAGAATCACATAACGATAATCAAGGGGGTCAGAATAACCATATGCAAGAGTTCGTTAATTTATTAATGGCTGCATTTAACCAAACCGGGGGTAGAGTACCCGCAAGACCTAGGGTAGTCAGAATGACTACCTTTAAAGTGTTTAAAAGCGTAGGTCCGCCTGAGTTCAAAGGAACGACGGACCCAATAGAGGACCAGACATGGGTAAAAGAAATAGAAAAGGCGTTTGTTATTACAAATGTAGCTGAGGCGCAAAAGACTTCTTTTGTGACTTACATAATGAAGGGGGAAGCCAACTTTTGGTGGGAGACTCACCAGGGTGGGGCTAGAACTGATGAAGTTACGTGGGAACAGTTCAAGAAGGTATTCTTCGAGAACTACTTTCCTACTAGCATGCAAGGGAGGATGGAGATTAAGTTCCTAGAACTTAAGCAAGGGGACATGACGGTTCCCCAGTACGCGACCAAATTTAATGAATTGGCAAGGTTTGCTCCACACCAAGTGGACACGGAAAAAAGGAAGGCACGTAGGTTTGAGCAGGGCCTTAAACCCTGGATCTATAGTAGGATTTCGGTTTTCCAGAGTGCTTCCTATGGGACCATTCTAGAAAAGGCGATTATAGCAGAGGGTGGTAGTGAGGCGTTGACCCAATACCACAAAGAGAGAAAGAATAAGAGTAAGGGAGAGGGAGGAACTAAGGCAGAGGGTGCCAGTGGTAGTGGTAGTGGCAGTATGCCAAAAAGGAAGAGTTTTAACTCTGAGAATACTGGGGTGAAACAAGGGGATCCTAAACGTAGGATGGAGGCATGCAAAACATGCGGAAAGAATCATCTGGGAGTCTGTCTGAAGGAAAAATCGGTGTGTTATAACTGTGGACAGGAGGGACATATATCACCCAACTGTCCTAATCCTAAGAAAAACCAGGGTTGTTTTGTTTGTGGGTCAATGGACCACATGGCAAGAAATTTCCCGAAGAAGGGGTTTGAGGGAAATAAGGGTTCTGGTAGTGGTAAGTTAGCCATTACTGGACCATCACCATCGTTGGGTAGACCCTCAGCCCAAACTTTTAATATGACTGTCCAAGATGCGATTGCATCAGCGGATGTAGTAGCAGGTATCATTCTAGTCAACGAAATAAATGCTTATATGTTATTTGACTCGGGTGCTACTTGTTCTTTTATAGCATGTGGATTTGCGAAGCAATTAGGTTTAAACCCTAAAAAGCTAGAAATACCTTTAGACGTTAAGGTAGCGAACGAAGAGATAATTTCCATTGATCACATTCATAGGAATTATTTAGTAGATATTAGAGGTAAAAGATTATCGGTAGACCTTTTGCCGAAAAGATTGAGAGAATTCGATGTAATTCTCGGTATGGATTGGTTAATTAACCATAGAGCAATAATAGATTGTCATAGAAAGAGTGTAAACCTACGACTTTCTAAGAAACCCGAGGTGGTGTTTTACGGTAATAAATCACCGGGACGCTCTTGTTGTCTAACCATGACACAAGCTAGGAAGATGTTGAAAAAGGGGTGTAAGGGTTATATGTGGCATGTTGTGGATACCCAAAGAGTGGGAGCATCCTTGGAACAGATATCGGTAGTTCAAGAGTTCGCGGATGTATTTCCGGAGGAGTTACCCGGTATTCTGCCGGATAGGGATGTCGAATTTGTGATTGATTTGTTGCCGGGTATGTCACCAGTTTCAAAGGCACCATATAGGATGGCGCCAGTAGAGATGAAGGAGTTAATGGTTCAATTACAGGAACTATTAGATAGGAAGTACATTCAACTGAGTGTGTCTTAATGGGGGCCACCATTATTATTTGTAAAGAAGAAGGATGGGTCGTTACGACTTTGTATCGACTATCAAGAGTTGAACAAGTTAACGATTAAGAATAAATACTCGTTGCCCAGGATCGATGATCTATTTGATCAGTTGAAAAGGGAAAAATATTTTTCTAAGATAGATTTGCGTATGGGGGTAGGTTTGACCGGTTCTATAATCGTGATGTTTGTTGTGACGCCCCCAAAATAGGTATACATCACCCATTCTGAGTTGTCAATACATGGTACAGAAACAACTACAACTTTATTATTACAACAACTGTGAGTTTGAATACAAATATTATCTTCTAGACAATATCTATACTCAAATAAATCCTCATCACATTTATTGATACATTATTTTACAAAAATGGTGAGGACTACTAAACAACTCTCTCTAGAACCCTCATTCCATACCCCCGACTAAGTACTCGCTATATATTCTCGCCTCGTGAGAAGAAAAATGGAACAAAAAGGAAAAGGGTGAGCCCAACTAGCCCAGTAAAGAATATTATGACTAAGATAATATACAACAAATTATCGTTAGTCTTCAACAGGAAAAAATCTAATAGAATACAATAGACAACAAGTTTTAAATCAATATTCGCAGCGAAAATAATAATTCATTAGAAGAGTTAAGTAGAGAATGCAAACTACTATCTTCTATGTATGAATTTAAAAGTTCATCGTCTATCTTTTATCCTTGTAACATCAATCAATATATATCTGAAATCAAATATTCATCTTTGCACTACAGGCCAAGATATTCATCAGTTGGTCATGTTCATCTAAACACCTGTTCATCTTTGCACTACGGGCCAAAGATATTCATCAAAAATCATTCATCTTTGCACTACAGGCCAAAGATATTCAATAATATCATCATTTAAGACTGAGGATGATGAAAAATATTTTTAAAGAAACGAATCCAGTGAAACAAAATGACAAGGATTAAGGATAAAGGATTCGTACTTTGTTTATCCATGTCCAAAAATACCTCAAAAATAATCATAGTGGTGTAAAATTCAAGAATGATCAAAACATGGATATAATCAAAGCTAGTATCCACAATAGATATTTTAGACAAAAAGGGAAAATTTTCATTTTTCGATGAATAGTGCCGTATTCGTGAATAGTGTAAGTATCGTGAATAGTCTTGTATCACGTGAATAGTAACTCACACACCAAAAGTTCCAAATTTGATAAAAACTTCAGATCAATATTTGAGATAATGATATTGAAGAAATAATATCATTACAAAAAAATAATATCCCTTACCTCGAAAGATCGGTGCTTCAAATTGAAACAGGATATAGGCTATACTTGAACTTGCAATAGTATAGCAATACTCAAAATATACTCAAAATACTCACAAGAATACGCTCGATAATATAGAGAGAAAAAACTTGATTTACGGTGTGATTTCCAATTCTAACCTAAGCACCTATTTATAGGAAAATGCTTAGAACACCAAAAGTAAAATTTATTAAATATTATTATATTTTTCCAAAACTTCATACGCATGCTTTTACCATCTGAACTCAGCCCCTATCACATGTTAAATGAGGGAAACAAAATGAAAAACACGTTTTTGTAAATAAAAATAATTAAAACTTTCAAAAATCAATTATTTCGGAACTTCAGAACTTCAATAATTCACAATAAATAGCCCTTTTGTCAGAAAATTGGAATCTTGTGAGTTTTTATAGGAAATTCAATTCTCTACAACTTTGCAAAAGAAAGTTTTTCCAAATTCCAAACAGAAATTGACCGAAATTCACAAACGGGCGATTTTACAGGCTATAATCAAATTTCAGTCAAGAAATGGGGTCCACCGACACATAAAACATGCTTTAAATATTTTTGGTAACAAAAATACTCCTCCTCCACATATACTCATATATCCCACATTCATCGTAAAAATATCATCATTATTATATTATTAAAATATAATAATATATTTAAATGAATTATTTTATCAGAAAAAGATAAAATTTCAATTTTCAACAATTGTCACATTAAAAATTTTCTCCATCTATATCCACATAAAATCAATATTTTTCTCATCATACGAATCAATAATTAATTATTCACAAATAATATTACAGAATCACAATATTGACAACCAGGCAGTTCCCAGGAAAGAGGCGGCTTTCCAATAAGAATTTCTCCTTACTGGCGCGCAATTAGGTGACCAAACTTCTCTTTAGACAGAACTTTCTAGACATTACCAATAATGTTATCTAATAATATTATTCAGATAATATGAATTATTGCTTCGATAATGAAAAATACTGTGTAATGACAATTATTGAAACAAATAGCAATATAAAATATCAACGTAGCAATTATTAAATCAATAAAATAAAATCTTTGAGCGATGTAATTCTTGTAACCATTATTGAGTAGTGCCTTCTTACGTAAGAATCAATAATTGGTGCAATACCATAATACTTCTTGTGTGTTAACCACAAAGTATTTTAACGGTATATTAACTGAATAACAACTTCTGTAGTTGTTTTTAAACAACTTATATTTATCGTTTTCTTCATCCAATCGCTTTTCCGTTATGGGGCCCACAAAAAGCTCGCTACGTCGTCATTTAATATTCCCCGACGGCGGCAAGAATATTCCACGACCAAACGAATATTCCCCGACAACAATGAATATTTTATAACCACTTGCTTATTTTGAAATATTTGCTTATTTTACCCATAACTATCCACATTAATCAAATCAACCCTTACTATTTCAAAATAATAAATAGAGAAAATTAAATTTCATTAATAATAAGTTGGGGTCTTACAACCTTCCCTCCTTATGAAATTTCGTCCTCGAAATTGACGTACGTACCTGGTGTTTCGAAAAGGTGAGGATACCTCGCTTTCATTTCCGTTTCCAATTCCCAGGTCATTTCCTCTATAGCATGATTCTCCACAAAACTTTAACTTGTGGTATGACCTTTGTGCGTAGGACATGCTCCTTCCTATCCAAGATCTTGACAGGTACCTCTTCGTACGTTAAGTTTTCGGCTATCTCGTCCGGTTCTAACTTTATAACGTAGTTCGGGTCTTTCACATATTTACGAAGTACAGATATGTGAAACACATTATGAACACGAGACATACTTGGAGGTAACGCGAGTCTATAGGCTACATTTCCTACTTTCGGTTAAGAATTTGAAATGGACCAATAAATCGTGGATTGAGCTTTTCTCTCTTCCCAAATCTTGTAACTCCCTTCCATGGAGCAACTCATGACAATACATGATCCCCTATACTAAATTCCACGTCCTTTCGATGAAGATCCGCATAACTCTTTTTGTCGATCTTGTCTTGGTTTTGTATCGTTGTCGAATCATTTGGATCTTTTCGGTAGTCATACGTTTAACTTTCGGGTCCCAACAATGTTGCTTCACCGACCTCATCCCAACATATTGGAGAGCGACACTTTCGTCCATATAATGCTTCAAATGGAGCCACACCTATACTTGCACGATAAGCTGTTGTTGTAGGAGAATTCCACCAATGGTAAATACTTATCCCAACCGCCTTGAAGTCTAGGACACGAGTCTTAATAGATCTTCAAGAGTTTGAATAGTCCTCTCGATTGTCCATCCGTTTGAGGATGGTATGCCGAATCCAATCAGTAAATCCGTGTCCATAGCTTTTTGCAAGCTAACCCAAAATCTTGAAGTGAATCTTGGGTCACGATCCAAAACTATGGATCTTGGCATGCCATGCAACCTCACAATCTCATTTACATATATACTAGCAAGACGTTCAAGGGAATAAGTCTCCGTGTCGGCAAGAAATGAGCGGAGACTTGGTTAATCTATCAACAATAACCCAAATGGCATTGATGCCTTGAGAAACCGTGGGAAGACCGTGTGAAAATCCATGGTAATGTGTTTCCACTTCCATTTCGAGAATCTCAAGTGGTTGCAGCGGACCCTTAGGTACTAGATGCTCCGCCTTTACCGTTGACAAGTTAAAAACATCGAGATAAACTTTGCAATCTCTCTCTTCATATTGTTCCACCAAAATGTATGTCGAAAATCACGATACATTTTAATACTTCCAGGATGGATTGCAAATGGTGTATTATGTGCCTCCATCATAATCTTGTACTTCAAATCAGAGTCGTTAGGAACACAAAGTCTGGAGTGGACTCAAGTATTCCTTCTTCATCAATTCTCGCTTAGGAATAGCACCTTCTTGTACTTTCTTCTTCATACGCATCGGCTCGGCCTGCGGTGGCTTGAGCAACCTTAACTTTTTCTATTAAAGTTGGCTCTATCGTATACTTGACATCATCGCACTCATTCCTGCATATGATCTTCTACTCAATCGCGCCGTCGGCTACCACGTTCGTTTTCCGGATGGTATTGAATAGTGTGGTCGTAATCTTTCAACAACTCAAGCCAACGTCGTTCTTGCATGTTGAGTTCCTTTTGCGTGAAGAAACATTTGAGGCTTTTATGGTGCGAATATATCTCCACTTTCTCCCCATATAGATAGTGCCTCCAGATCTTTAGCGCTTGAAAACGACTGCTGCCAACTCTAGATCATGAGTAGGATAATTCCTCTCATACTCTTTAAGTTGTCATGAGGCATAGGCTATGACTTTCCCACGTTGCATGAGAACACATCCTAACCCTTTGCCTAAAGCATCGCTGTAGATAACAAATCCATCCGTACCAGATGGTATTGTTAGAACAGTTGCTTAAATGAGTCTCCTCTTGAGCTCTTGGAAACTCTTCTCGCATTCCATCTGAATTTTATATCTTTCCGAGTCAATTTGAGTTAATGTAGTAGCGATTCGAGAAAATCCTTCCACGAATCTCCGATAATAACCAAATAAGCCCGAAAGCTACGTACTTGATCCTGAGACTTGGTTGCTCCTAACTTTGTATTGCTTCAATCTTCATTGGGTCCACCGATACTCCATGTTTTCGACACCACGTGCCCAAGGAATGCTACTTCCTCGAGCCGTAACTCGCATTTCTTCAATTTGGCATATAGTTTGTTTTCACGAAGCCTTTGGAGTACCCGACTTCAAATGGTGCTCATGATCTTCACGACTTTTGGAATATATGAGGATGTCATCAATAAAGACAACAACGAATGATCCAAATATTCCTTGAATACTCGGTTCATCATATCCATGAAAGCGCGGGAGCATTAGTCAATCCGAAAGACATGACTAAGAATTCATAATGCTCGTCTGCGGAGTTACGAAGCGATCTTTGGAATATCCTCAGTTCTAATCTTCAGCTGATGATATCCAGAACGAAGATCGATTTTTGAAAAGAATTGTGCTCCTTGCAACTGGTCAAACAAGTCATCAATACGAGGTAGAGGATACCTATTCTTGATGGTGACATGGTTCAATTTCCGATAGTCAATACAAAGTCGCATACTACCATCTTTCTTCTTTACGAATAAAACAGAGCACCCCAGGAGATGTACTAGGGGCGAATGAAATCGATGTCCAACAACTCTGTAGTTGGACCTTTAACTCTGAAGTTCAATAGGAGCCATTCGATATGGGGTTTTAGAAATGGGCTTTGTACCGGGTTCAAGATCAATAAAGAATTCAACTTCACGTTACGGGGTAGACCGGAAGTTCTTGAGAAATCGTCGGGAAAGTCAATAACAACAGGAATATTATTCAAATTTGACGTGTCTTTATTCAAATCCATAACATGGGCTAAGAAAGCTTGACATCCGTTTTTCAATAAACGAATAGCTTTATGATTAGATATGACAGTGATTGATTTTAATGGTTTAGTTGCTTGAATTTGTACAACAGGTTGTTTAGGAATATGAAAGCTAACAACCTTACGAAAACAATCAATTTTGGCATGATGAGTAGTTAACCAATCAATCCCTAAAATCACATCAAAAGCAAGTATCTTTAAAGAGATAAGGTCAACGGTAAGGTGATGGTGCCAACTTGAATCAAACAAGATTTATAAACGAAGGATGTGATGAAAGTTTCTCTAAACGGAGTTTCCACAGATAGGTCAAAGTCTAATTTCTCGTGAGTCAAGTTTAAACGTTGAGCACAAGCAGGAGAGATAAATGAATGGGTAGCACCGGTATCAAGTAAGGTATAAACTTCGCAAGAATTTATAAATAGCTTACCCGTGATCACCTCGTTTGGGTTCCTCGCATTTTGACCAGTCACAACAAACGCTCTTCCAGGAACCGTTGACTTTGACTTTTACGGGACGATCTTTTGAGTCACCTTCCCATTGAACTAGGTTTCGCCTACTGCATACATCTCGGCGATATGTCCTTCCTTTCCACAATTATAGCATACCTTGAATGATGTTGTGGGCGCTTTGGTGATATGTCCCTCTTTCCCGATTTATAGCATATGACCGGTGGTCGTTTTCCTCCTTAGAACCGATTCTTTGCAAAAGACTGTTGTCTTCACATGGTCGTTGTTAAATCTCCTCTTTTAAAATCTCCTCCCCGACTCGCTTCTTCTATTTTCATGGTCATGATTACCACGGAGTGGTTACCATTTTTGTCCGTCTTTTCTTTCTCCGTTTGGTTATCGTTGTTTTGTTGATCGCTATCTCCTCGGTATGATCCACGATTGTGGTCCCTCGGTTGACCGTACTCGTTATCTCGCTCTAATAATTGAGCCTGTTTTAACATCCTGAATAGAGAAAATTTATGAGAAATGAGATATTGTCGTATCTCCGGGTTTCAAACCTCTCGAAACATCCGTCATACGTTCCTCATTCTCCACCAAATGAGGTGCAAACACGGATAACTCTGCAAACTTTGCCTCGTCTTTGAGACACCGCGTATGTTGTTTTGTTCTAATCGATGAACTCCACTTCCTTCATATATGACGAACACTTTCGGAAAAGTATTTGTCATTAAATAGTTTCTGAAAGCGTCTCCCAAGACATCTTTGAGTCTTGGTTGGATGGAGTGCGCTTCACGAGACTCCACCAAGAGTTCTGCCTCGCCACGGAACATAAAGGTGGCGAATGGAACCTTATGTTCCTCCGTGCATCCCAAGACATCGAATATCTTGGTAATTTGCTTGACCCATGTTTCCGCCATGATCGGATATGGCTTTCCCTTAAATTCTGGTGGTCCCAACTCTTTGAACTGCTTGGCTGTGACAACCCGTGAATTGCTATCATTTCCTCCTGTATTTTGAACACGAGTCTCCCTCGTCTGATTTTGCATGAACTGCAAAAAGCTTCTAAACATCCCCTCGTTCATCATCTGCTCATTGGTGTTGTTCACAGGAGGAACATTGCCAGCCTGTTGCACGTTCTCCTAGTTGGTGAGTACAGGCGTCTCCACGGTCTCATTTCCACTATTAATATTCTCAGTCGACATTCTCAAATACTATCATAAAACAAGGGTTAATTAAGGAAATCAATATATCACATAATATCCCTATATACTGACCAACTAACAAATAAGCTTAGGTAGGACACACTAGAGAAGGATTTACTCGTCTCTCCCCTCCTAGTTCTATTCCCCGATCTCCGCCAGAGATCATATCCCTAAGCTCTGATACCAACTGTGATGCCCCCAAAATAGGTATACATCACCCATTCTAAGTTGTCAATACATGGTATAGAAACAACTACAACTTATTTATTACAATAGTAAAACTGTGAGTTTGAATACAAATATTATCTTCTAGACAATATCTATACTCAAATAAATCCTCATCACATTTATTGATACATTATTTTATAAAAATGGTGAGGACTACTAAACAACTCTCTCTAGAACCTTCATTCCATACCCCAGGCTAAGTACTTTCGCTATATTCTCGCTCCCCGAGAAGAAAAATGGAACAAAAAGGAAAAGGGTGAGCTCAACTAGCCCGATAAAGAATATTATGACTAAGATAATATACAACAATTTATCGTTAGTCTTCAACAGAAAAAATCTAATAGAATACAATAGACAACAAGTTTTAAATCAATATTCAGAAAGTAGCGAAATAATAATTCATTAGAAGAGTTAAGTAGAGAATGCAAACTACTATCTTCTATGTATGAATTTAAAAGTTCATCGTCTATCTTTTATCCCTGTAACATCAATCAATATATATCTGAAATCAAATATTCATCTTTGCACTACAGGCCAAAGATATTCATCAGTTGGTCATGTTCATCTAAACACCTGTTCATCTTTGCACTACGGGCCAAAGATATTCATCAGAAATCATTCATCTTTGTACTACAGGCCAAAGATATTCAATAATATCATCATTTAAGACTGAGGATGATGAAAAATATTTTTAAAGAAACGAATCCAGTGAAACAAAATGACAAGGATTAAGGATTAAGGATTCGTACTTTGTTTTATTCATGTCCAAAAATACCTCAAAAATAATTATAGTGGTGTAAAATTCAAGAATGATCAAAACATAGATACAATCAAAGCTAGTATCCACAATAGATATTTTAGACGAAAAGGGAAAATTTTTATTTTTCGATGAATAGTGTCGTATTTGTGAATAGTGTCGTATACGTGAATAGTAACTCCGACACCAAAAGTTCCAAATTTGATAAAAACTTCAGATCAATATTTCAGCATAATGATATTGAAGAAATAATATCATTACGAAAAAAATAATATCCCTTACCTCGAAAGATCAGTACTTCTAGCTGAAACACCGGATATAGGCTATGACTTGAACTTGCACCGTATAGCAATACTCAAAATATACTCAAAATACTCACAAGAATACGCTCGATAATATAGAGAGAGAAAACTTCAGTTTCTGGTGTGATTTTCAATTCTAACCTAAGCACCATATTTATAGGAAAATGCTTAGAACACCAAAGTAGAAAATTTATTAAATATTATTATATTTTTTCCAAAACTTCATACGCATGCTTTTACCATCTGAACTCAGCCCCTATCACATGTTAAATGAGGGAAACAAAATGAAAAACACGTTTTTGTAAATAAAAATAATTAAAACTTTCAAAAATCAATTATTTCGGAACTTCGGAACTTCAATAATTCACAATAAATAGCTCTTTTGTCAGAAAATTCGAATCTCGCGAGTTTTTATAGGAAATTCAATTCTCTACAACTTTGCAGAAGAAAGTTTTTCTAAATTCCAAACAGAAATTGACCGAAATCCACAAACGGACAATTTTACAGGCTATAATCAAATTTCAGTCAAGAAATGGGGTCCACCAACACATAAAACATGCTTTAAATATTTTTGGTAACAAAAATACTCCTCCACATATACTCATATATCCCACACATCGTAAAAATATCATCATTATTATATTATTAAAATATAATAATATATTTAAATGAATTATTTTATCAAAAAAAAGATAAAATTTCAATTTTCAACAATTGTCACATTAAAAATTTTCTCCATCTATATCCACATAAAATCAATATTTTTCTCATCATATGAATTAATAATTAATTATTCACAAATAATATTACGTAATCACAATATTGACAACCAGCAGGTTCGAGGAAGAGGGGGGCTTTCCAATAAGAATTTCTCCTTCTTGGCAGCGCAGCTAGGTGACCAAACCTCTCCTTAGATGAACTTTCTAGACATTACCAATAATGTTATCTAATAATATTATTCGGATAATATGAATTATTGTCTGATAATGAAAAAATACCGTAATGACAATTATTGAAACAACAGCAATATAAAATATCAACGCAACAATTATTAAATCAATAAAATAAAATACTGAACAGTAATTACTGTAACCATTATTGAGTAGTGCCTTCTTACGTAAGAATCAATAATTGGTGCAATACTGTGTGCTACTGTGTGTTAACCACCGAGTATTTTAACAAGATAATTGAGTAATAACTACGCCAGTTATTTTTAAACAACTTATATTTGTCGTTTTCTTCATCCAATCGCTTTTTCGTTATGGGGCCCACAAAAAAGACGTGTATCGTCAATTTAATATTCCCCAACAATGAAGAATATTCCACGACCAAACGAATATTCCCCGACAACAATGAATATTTTATAACCACTTGCTTATTTTAAAATATTTGCGTATTTTACCCATAACTATCCACATTAATCAAATCAACCCTTACTATTTCAAAATAATAAATAGAGAAAATTAAATTTCATTAATAATAAGTTGGGGTCTTACATTTATGTTTTCTGGGCGGCTAAAGTTTTATTGTTGTAGTCTAAGTGTAATACTACCACCTAATGCAACATTCATGGCCATAACATAACTCAATTGAGAGATCTAAGGTCCAGATTTGATTAATATAATATTAAGGTTCAGTCTCGTAGTTGTGGTGTCAAGGAAGACAAATAATTCACTAGATCAACTCTACAACATCACCACAAGAATTTCTGGGCCGGTCAAAGTAGCCAAGAAAATCTGTTCTTGAACATTTCTGGGTTACCCAGAAATGTTCTTGAGCAGTTGGTCAGCCCACGTTAGACCATCACCAAAATCGATTGTGCTAAGTAATTGGGTAATCTAGAGGCTTAGATATGTAGTCCATATGTCATACTACAACCTCAATACAACAACGTGGCCTAACTATCAAACAGATGCGAGATCAGATGCTTAGAATATGTTTGTCAGAGTTTCTGGGAATTTCGTCACCTTGAGAAAGCGCTTTTTGAATGAACAAACCCACTTTGACCAATCATAACTTGAGTTCTAGACACGATCAGACCATGTTTCAAGTTGCAGAATAAAGACCACATAACATACTACAAGTTCAAACATTTAAAACACTAAAACCATTAACATACACCGATCTATGAAGTCTGACATTTACTTGTCAGACGACCTTTAAAAAGTTTTCCAGAATTTTAAAATCTTCAATTTCGAGCACTTTGATGTTATGGATTTGGGATATAACAACCCAGATCACTAAAAGACACCTTATAACACACTTCTAAACAACAACTAACATCAAATCACAAGATTTACAGAATTTAGGGTTTATACCTTTTCTAAGCTTTGATCTTAAAATTTGACTTTTGATTCATGTTCTTGGAGAGCTAAGAACTAATATTGCCTTATCTTTACACCCCCTTTCACTCTCTATTTCGAAAAGTTAGAGAGAGAGTGGTCTTGGAGGATATGAAAAGTAAAGTAAGTCCTTTTATTACTTTTTATCTTTTATTTAAGATTCAATGAACTAAGAAGTTGTTAGGTGGCATACATTGGCTGAGATTGCTGAGATTTGCACATGGGAAAATTTAGTTGGTCACCAACTCTAATATATGGCAAGATTCACACACTAACCAAATAAAGAATACAAAAAGGGCATTTAAGTCTTTTTTATTTTTATTTTAATGGCATACATGTAAATTGGCCAAACCCTTAGGGTTTAAGGTTTAACCCTTAGGATTTAGGGTTTGACCCTTAGGATTTAGGGTTTAACCCTAAAATCTTTGAAATTTAATTCCTAAAATTTCCAAATTTCGATTTTTAAAATAGAAAATTAATATTTCTTAATTATAATTAGGATTCGATAATTATATTAAAATTTCATAATTATAATCCAATCTTGCTAATTAAGATTATTATTTCCTAATTAAAATTGCTAATTTAGCAATTAAGGACAAAGTTGTACCTTAGGGTTTCTAATGAAACAATTACGGTTTCCAACATTAAAAATTAGGGTTTTCTAATTAATATAATTTCTAATTAATCAAATAGGCTTACCCCTAATAGATTTGTGATTAACACATAAAAATATTATACCTTGTATTTAAATCCCCAAATTAGGGTTTTCGGAACAGAAATTAGGGTTTCCATGACCGATTTTGGGTTTTTTATTAATCGATAGAATTTTCTTAGCTGAACGTTGATGTTCTTAATATAATAAGGTTTGCCATTGTCTGGTCGACCCTTGACCCTTAACCACTTACTGTAGACATATACAACCATATTCACATATATACTTAATCCTGAATAATTCACCAAAAGATTTTTAAATTTACAAAATTCCTTCTCAGAAATCTCAAATCCATTTACTTATTTTCTGTGTAGGTTTATTATTTAACCTTAATTCAATATTTTAAAATTTTATAAATATCCGAATTCTCGGGTTGTCACACCCTCCTTTCTAACATTTAACTGATGATACCCCGTTCGCAAATCTATCTTAGAAAAATACTTTGCCCCTTTCATTTGGTCAAAAAGATCATCGATCCTAGGCAATGAGTATTTATTCTTTATTGTTAGCTTGTTCAACTCTCGGTAGTCGATACAAAGTCTCAACGATCCATCTTTCTTCTTTACAAATAGTACCGATGCTCCCCACGGTGAAACACTCGGTTGAATGTACCTCTTATCCAATAGTTCTTTTAGTTGAACCATCAACTCCTTCATTTCTACTGGGGCCATACGATACGGTGCCCTTGAAACTGGTGCCGCTCCTGGCACAATATCTATTACAAATTTGATCTCTCTATCCGGTGGAAGACCTGGTAATTCGCTTGGAAATACATCCATAAATTATTTTACTATAGGTATTTGTTCCATCGTTCCTCTCACTCTCTGGGTATCAACAACATGACACCAATAACCTACACATCCCTTTCTCAGCAATTTCCTAGTTTGTGTCATGGTAAGACAACATGAACATCCCAGCGACTTACTACCGTAAAACACTACCTTGGGTTGATTCAATGTTCTAAGGTTTATACATTTCTTTTGACAATCTATAATTGCACCATGGTTAAACAACCAATCCATCCCGAGAATTACATCGAATTCTCCCAACTTTATCAGTATTAAATCTACCGACAATTTATAACCTCATTCTACACAACAACGCCTATGAATATGTTCAATAGGAATTATTTCTTCATTTTCTACCTTAATATTTAAAGGTATAGAAAATCTTTCAGGGAGTAATCCTAATCGTCTAGCAAAATCACATGCTATAAAAGAACAAGTAGCACCCGAATTAAACAACACACAAGCATTTATATTGTTGATTAGGATAATACCTGCAACTACATCTCCTGATGCAACTGCATCCTGTACCGACATATTAAAGGTGCGGGCCATCAGTCTACTCGACTGAGTTGGACCACTAATAGCTAACTTACCACTATTAGTGCCCTTATTACCATCCATCCCCTTCTTCGGGCAATTCTTCGTCATGTGGTCAGTTGATCCACATACGAAGCATCAATAATTCTTCTTCGGACTTGGACAGTTAGGCGAAATGTGCCCTTCTTGTCCACAGTTGTAGCACACCGTTTTACCCTTGAGACAGACTCCTAAATGAGTCTTCCCACAGTTCTTACACGCCTCCATCCTCTTCTTAGGATCTCCTTGTTTTACTCCGGTATTCCCATAGTTAAAAACCTTCGTCTTCTGTTCGTTGCCACTGTCGCTGGCTCCCTCAATTTTCACTCCCCCATTTACCTTACTCTTATTCTTCTTACCTCTATGGTATTGGCTTAAAGCCTCGCTACGACCCTCTGCGATTATTGCCTTCTCTAGAATTGTTCCAAAGGAATTACTTTGACACACTGATATTCGGCTGTAGAGCCATGGTTTCAAGCTCTGCTCGAATCTCCGCTCGATTCTCACCTCCGTATCCACCTGATGTGGAGAAAATCTCACCAGTTCAATAAACTTGGCAGCATATTGGGGAACAGTCATATCTCCTTGTTTCAGTTCTAAGAATATCATCTCCATCCTACCGTGCATACTCGTGGGGAAATAGTTCTCGAAGAATATCTTCTTGCACCGTGTCCACGTTACATTCTCCACTCTAGCCCTAGCCTAGTTCTCCTCCCACTAAAAGTTGGCCTCTCCCTTCATCATGTAGGTGGCAAAAGAAGTCTTCTACCCCTCTTCGACATTTGTAATTACAAATGTATTTTCAATCTCTTTTACCCAAGTTTGGGCTTCTATAGAGTCCATGGTTCCTTTGAACTCTGAAGGACCTACACTCTTAAAATCCTTAAACGCAGTAGCACGTACTACCGCAGGATTGACATGTATATTTGCACCATTTCTATTAAAGGCAACCATTAATAAGTTAACAAACTCCTACATTGGGTTAATCGGTCCTCCTTTTGGTTGATTAGCTTCCAAATTTCGTTGTCTTCTTCTTAGCGGCATGTTTCTGTTAAAATGAATAACACTTCATCATTACTTTCTTTCTTATTAATTAGTCATTATTCATTTTTAAACAATAATTCAAACTCATTGCAAAATATGTTTAATAAAGTGCTTATATTGATATGCTTCCTTCTTTGTAGTATAATACTACATTGTTCATCATTACATAGCCTTCGCTAATTATATTACTTTCCCGCAATTACTTTCCCAAAATTGGGATTTACAAAAGACTACCCTTTGATTATACAAAAGAGGGTTTTACGTCACTACATAGATACATAATATTTACATATCTATACCTACTCTAGTTATTAACTAGATTACATTTGCCTAATGGAATTTGCATAATCTGCATCGGCAAGACTAGCCACCACATCACGACTGATCGTATGTCGAGTCTGCCCTGTCCCTACAGGATACTTAGCCACTTGTCGCTGATAATCCTCATGAGAACTCCTATGAATATAGGACATCTTACAAATCTTCTGCTTCTTGGCCTTTAGCTCCTCCCTAAGCTCAAAGGCCTCATGTTTTAGCTCGTGGACTTTGTCCTTCGCCAAAACTTTCTCATCATGTTCCACCTCCCAAAACGTCTCCATGTCTTTCTTGTCCTCCAAGATGTCATGGATCTCTTCTTTTAATTCCTTTATCTCTTTCCCTAACTGGATATTCCTATCCAACATGGTCATAAATAATGCCTTCATTGAATCCCCCGGAGTCATCCCCTCTGTAGGTACTATCGTGTTAAATGATACTACCTCCACCTCTTCCTCGGACATTCCATCGAACAAGGATGAAAACCCTAAGTTCTCAGAATCTTCTAATTCACAGCAACTATAAAACTTGAAATATTTGCCAGTAAAACATATATATATATATATATATATATATATATATATATATATATATATATATATAGAGGATCAAGTGCATACCCTTATCTTTATTCACTCACGATACTCACCCCCTTTAGAGTCGATTTTCGGTCATAACCGTCGCTCATACTTTTAGCGACAAACAACATATATATAATCGCTAAAAGTATAGTATGACAGACGGTTGTATGACCAAAACCGCATACTAAAGGGGGTGACCACTGAGTGAGTAAGATAAGGGTATGCACTTGATCCTACCGTCATATATAAATATTATATATATATATATATATATATATATATATATATATATATATATATATATATATATCAAGGTTATAGAACATACCTTCAATTACTTAGTAATCCTTGCTAACCACAAAAAGAATTGCTTTGAAATCATAGACTTCCTCTCAATCTCTCTCTAGTCTCTCTCAAATTCTCTGAAAACTCTTTTCTTTTCTTAGTATCAGTATAGGCCAACTCTTAGTTAAGCGTAAAACAAAATTGATAGGCCATAATGCGTATACTAAATTTATCAGTTACAAGGATATAAACGTATCGATTATAAATATATTTTATTTATTATTTGATTTGATTTGATTTATTATAATTCAAAATTCAAAATTCAAAATTCAAAAGCCATAAGGCTTTATTTGACAAAAACTCTTTAAAATAAAGACTTAATATTTTAAGCCTTGTTTGGTAACCAATTTAAACTCCTTTAATTTATTTTAATAAACAATCTAGTTTATAATTTATAATCACATATTATTTATTTGGATTTCCATATCCAACATTAATCAAATAAATTAATTACCCATACTATATTTTAAATAAATTTTCCACTTAAACAAATATCACAAAATTATACTCTCATTATAATTTTATTTAATAAATTCACATACCATTTTAATTATTAAATTAAAACAATAATATAACATCTCATGTTATCTTACAACTCTCTACATTATAAATAAAATTAATTTAGAATAATATCTAATAAATTAAATTCATAAATACTTACTACTAACAATCACATCAATAAAATACTTATTTAATTTAATAAATATTTTAAATTACACATAATAAAATCTTGGATTGTTACATCCTTCCCTCCTTACAAAGATTCTGTCCCCAGAATCACAACTCAAATAATAAAATTGTCACATTCTTCCTTCTTTACAAAGATTTTGTCCCCAGAATCGAAGACACGGATTAAACAAATAACTCAGGGTAGTTCTTCATCATTTCATCTTCGAGTTCCCATATAGCCTCTTCGACATTGTGGTTTCTCCATATCACCTTCACAGAAGGTATCACCTTATTCTTCAGCACTTGTTCATTCCTGTCAACTATCTGGATAGGAACCTCTTCATAAGACAAATCTTTACTGAACTGTAATGGTTCATACTCGATCACATGTTTCTAATCAGGTTTATATGGTCGCAACACCGACACATGAAAAACGTTGTGCACATGTTCTAATTCTGGAGGTAAAGCTACCTTGTAAGCCACTTCTCCTACTTTGCGTAGTATCTTGAAAAGTCCAATAAACCTTGGGCTTAACTTTCCTTTCTTGCCAAAATGAATTTTCCCCTTCCAAGGAGAAACTTTCAGGAAAACAAAATTTCCCACGTCGAATTTACGATCTTGTCTATATGGATCGGCGTACTTCTTCTGTCTATCTTGAGTAGCTACCAGTCTTGCTCTGACGAGTTTGATAACTTCTGCAGTCTGTTGTACCAGTTCTGGTCCTAACAGTTGACGTTCACTAATTTCATCCCAGCATAGTGGAGTTCTGTATTTTCTGTCGTATAATGCCTCATATGACGTCATGCCAATGCTTGCGTGGTAACTATTTTTGTATGCAAATTACACCAACGGTAGATGATCATCCCAGTTTCCTTTGAAATCCATGATGCACGCTCTAATCATATCCTCTAACGTCTGGATGGTTCGTACGCTTTGACCATCGGTTTGCGGATGGTTTGCCGTACTCATTTTCAGTTGTGTTCCCATGCATTCTTGAAGTTTCTTCCAGAAGTTTGATGTGAATCTCGGATCTCTGTCTGATACAATTGATATTGGAACTCCATGTCTTGAGACGATATCCTTGACGTACAGTTTTGCCAGCTGATCGAGATTAAATCTAATCTTTATTGGCAGAAAGTGTGCAGATTTCGTTAATCTATCCACGATCACCCATATCGCATCATATCCTTTCTGAGTCATTGGAAGACCTACCACAAAATCCATTGTGATATGCTCCCACTTCCATTCCGGTATTTTCAAAGGTTGAAGTAATTCACTTGGCCTCTGATGCTCTGCTTTTGCTATCTGACATGTCAAGCATTTCGCAACACATTCTGCAACATCTCTTTTCATATTTGGCCACCAAAAGTGTCAACGCAAATCTTGATACATTTTCGTACTTCCCGGATGAATAGATTATCTTGAGCTATGAGCTTCTATCAAGATTTCTTCCTTAACATCCTATATTGCTGGAACCCAAATTTGTCCCTCGAATCTTAGCATTCCTTCAGTATCAAACTTATACTTCCTTTATTTTTCTACATTTTTCATTATGTAGTTGAGCATTCTTCACCTTGTCCACCAAAGTTGGACTAGCTTCCATCTGGTACAATCTTTCGTCGGATTCTTTTGGAAATATGATTTCCACTTCTAGCCATATCATCGCCGAAACAAGCTCCTCCTGGTTGGTTAACAACATCAACTTTTCTCGACCTTTCCTACTCAAGGCATCTACAACCACATTGGCTTTGTCGGGATGATAAAAGATCTCATAATCATAATCTTTTATTAATTCCATCCATCTTCTTTGACGCATGTTCAGGTCCTTCTATGTGAAAATATACTTCAGACTCTTATGGTCTGTGTAGATCTCACACTTAGATAGTGTCTCCATATCTTCAGAGCAAACACCACCGCAGCCAATTCTAAGTCATGAGTCGGATACCCTTTCTCGAAATCTTTCAATTGCCTTGATGCATACACAATAACCTTGTCGTTCTGCATAAGGACATAACCCAATCCTTTGTGTGAAGCATCACTATACACCAAAAAATTTCCTGTATTATCTGGTAATGACAATACAGGTGCTACACTGAGCTTCTTCTTCAATTCGTTAAAACTCTCCTCACATTTTTCCGTCAAAACAAATTTTACAGCTTTTCTCATCAAATTTATCAACAGAGTGGCAATCTTGGAAAAAATCCAGAATAGACCGTCTGAAATAACCTGCCAATTCCAAGAAACTTCTTACTTCCGATGAAGTTCTTGGTTGTTCCCAATTAATCACATCTTCGACTTTTGAAGGATCCACTGAAATCCCATCTTTATCAATTACATGGTCGAGAAATTGTACACGTTCCATCCAAAATTCACATTTAGAGAATTTCACGTACAACTTTTCTTTTCTTAGTGTCTCTAGCGTATAACGTAAATGTTCCACGTGTTCTTCTTCAAATTTGGAGTACACCAAAATATCATCGATAAATTCCACCACAAACTTGGCTAAAAATGGTTTAAACACCCTGTTCATCAAATCAATGAATGTAGCAGGGGAGTTGGTCAAACCAAAAGACATCACCAAGAATTCGTAATGTCTATACCGAGTACGGAATGTCGTCTTCGGTACATCCTCCTTCCTTACTTTCAATTGATGATACCCACTCCTCAAATCTATTTTCGAGAAGTATCTAGCACCCTTCAATTGATCAAACAAGTCATCTATTCTTGGCAATGGGTATTTATTTTTAATAGTGACTTTGTTTAATTCCCTATAATCAATGCAAAGACGCATTGACCCATCCTTCTTCTTCACGAATAACACCGGCGTTCCCCACGGTGATACGTTTGGTTGAATATATTTCTTGTCTAGCAATTCTTGTAGTTGTACCATCAGTTCCTTCATCTCTACCGGAGTCATTCTGTACAGGGCCTTCGATATTGGAGCAATTTCTAGTGCTAAGTCAATCACGAAATCAATTTCTCTGTCAGGCGGAAGTCCTGGTAAATCTTCTGAAAAAACATCCACAAAGTCCCTAACCACTAGTATCTCTTCCAGTTTCACACGCTTCTTCTTTTGAGTATCAACTATGTACGCTAGGTACCCTACACTGTCCTGACTCAACAACTTCTTGGCCTGCATAACCGTTAGACATCTCGCTTGTCTAGGAGATTCGCTACCATAGAAAACTACCTTTGACAGAGTCATAAGGTTTACACATTTCTTTTGACAATCAATTATCGCTCCATAATTTAATAGCTGATTCCTAATATTACATCAAACTCTCCATGTTTTATCGGGATTAAATCTACTGTCATAATATTCCCCTTAATATTCATTCTACAATTCTTGAATACGGATTTAACAGGAATTACCTCCCTATTCGCAATTTCTACGTGTAAAGGGAAATTCAACTCTTCACTAGGTAATTCTAACTTCTTAGAAAATTCTTCAGATATAAACGAGCAAGTAGCACCCGAATCAAATAATACATATTCATTTATATTATTGATTGGGATAATACCTAACATGATATCTTTTGATTGCACCGCGTCTTGCACTGTCATGTTGAAGGTTCTAGCTGTGGGCTTATTTGATGATGTTGGTCCAGCAATGGTCAATGTACCTCCACTGCTACCACCCTTGCTTCCCGTTGTCTCTCAAGTTTTCTTCTCAGGGCAATCCTGAACAAAATGATCATTTGACCCACAGGTGTAGCAAACATTCTTTTTGGATTGATTGCGATTAGGGGCAATGTGACCCTCCTGGCCATAGTTATGCACACACGCTTCCCCCTTAAGCACATACCCATGTGAAACCTCCCGCATATAGCACATGCGTCAAACTTCTTCTTCTGCTGGTTACCCTTCTGGTTTCCAGCTCCCACATTCGCATTCCACTTCCTCTTCAAGTTATTGTTACCATTTCTACTGCTACCACCACCATTCTTAACTTCGCCTTCATTCTTCTTCTTTCTCTACTCTTGATTGTACTTTGTTACCGCCTCGCCTCCACCTTCAGCGAGAATTGCCTTCTCCAGCACTGATGTAAATATCTTCAATTGAAACATTGAGACCCTACTGTACAACCAGGGTTTCAGTCCCTGCTCAAACCTCTTAGCCTTGCGCTCATCTGTGTTAACTTGGTATGGCGCAAACCTCGCCAATTCGTTAAAATTTGCGGCATACTCCGATACCGACATTGATCCCTGCTTAAGTTCTAGAAACTGCACCTGCATCTGATTCTTCGAACTCTCTGGGAAATAGGTCTCAAAAAATATCTCCTTAAACCTATCCCAAGTCATCACCCATTGACCTCCTCGAGTTTTATTAGCTTGCCACCAATAACTAGCCTTTGCTTTCAACATAAACGTTGCAAAAGTAGTCTTCTGATTCTCCCCTACTCTAGTAACATCAAAAAATTTCTCTATCTCCATGATCCAGGTCTGTGCCTCAACTGGATTCATGGACCCATGGAATTCTGGTGGTCCAACAACCTTGAAATACTTAAACGTTGTAGCTTGATTCTGCGGCTAATTCTATAATGCTCCCATCAGTAACATTACTAACTGCTGAACTAGGTTAGCCTCAACATTGTTATTATTAGTGGATCCCTCAGGGGTCCTCTATCGTGGTTGACGTCTTGGAGGCATTTTCTGTTAAACTACACTCATTAAATTATTACTCAATCTTCAAGGTATTATGAACTTAATTTCCACATCAAAAAATTACCACATAACACACAATATCTTGAATAAATACTAACTTGTATTCATTAATAATATTTTAAAACATAATAATGATAGCATTCTTGCATCATACATCACTTTTCTGAACTAATAAAGTTTCAGGATAACTTCATCATCATCATATCCCATGGGTTATATCATACCCGGGATTTACATCTTATTTACTCACTAATCACATAATAAATACATTTATGATGACCTACTAAAATACTGCATAGCCTTACGACGCTCATCTTCCATAATACAGAACATTGTTCGACGATCTAACATGTACGATGGCAGCGTTTCGAACTGAATCGGATAACACATGACCCGATCTTGAGCTCGATTGATCACGGTGTTGAAAACACTATTCATCTCTTCCATCTTGATCTTCTTTACTTGTACCTTTCTCTCTCCTATCCCGGCTCGTTGATAAGCTTCCTCGTACGCGTCTTTCGCTCTTGCCCTCTTAGTAGATTCTTCTTTCAACTTGTTCTTCAGCTCTGCAATCTCCTCTATCATTTGTTCATTCTCTCCTTTAGTGTGGATCAGCTTCCCTTCGACATTATTCAGACGTTCATCTTGATCCTAGATCTCATTGTTCTTCTGCGCAATAGCGATCTGCTATTCAGCTACTATCGTTTCCAACTCCTCGGCGGTATCTTGAAGTTCCACATCGCGGTCGTATACTTCATCGTACATATGGGCAACGATTGCGTTTAATGGAATCCCTTCCTCATCGTCCTCCTCATCCTCATTCGAGTGTGGTAGCTCAGTAGGGTCCTCCTCGTCCGTCTCTATCTCATCATCCTCATCAGGTAAACCCTCTTACTCAACCACTGTAACCAATGGAGATGTTTCCCGTGGCAGTAGTTGTTCCCAAACCACCTGAATATCTCGAGGCTCCTCATCTCTAGGCATCTGGGATCCTTCCTCTCTAGCCTAATTGGATTCTCCTACATTATCCATCCTGACAACAAAATTTTAAGTTTTAATTACTAATCATTACTACTCAACACTCACGAGCACATATGTTACAACCACATAAGAACATATGTGTTTATTATTTCTTTCTTAAAACTCAACTAGAGTTCATCACCACTATCTTTTCGTCTTCTATAAGGTTACTTCCTAAGGCTTTTCCCCCACCTAAGGTTCATAACCTAAAGCTTTGATACCAACTTGTGACACCCCCAAATCTGGGTACTTCATTCCCCTAAGACTTGGTGTTCACTTTCCATACATTCATACTATCTACCAAAATATTATAATATTTAAACCATAAATCCTCCCATTAACGGGTTACATCATTAAATCAAAAAGACTCACAGGTTATCTAACCTTTAACATAAATTAAGTGCGGAAATAAAATAGTTACATCACATCATTTAAATAAAATCTATTAACATAAAAGCCAATAAATTATAAGTCTTCATCACTTGTACATCTTTCATTTTCCTTTGTTTGTAGTAGGTTCATCGACCTTCTCAACCTTAACTGCAATAATTATATTTATGCAAGAGTGAGCAAAACAAATGCTCACTAGATATAGCAATGAATCAACAAAAGAATAATAAGCTCATCAAATCTGAATAGTACTCTATCAACGATAACCAAAAACTGGAATCAAAATATAAAATATATCTGAGGGTCATAAGACCACGAACTATGTCCACGATTAAAAGTAATCTTTTAACTTTAACCTAAACAGTTATACTGTAGGGACTTCACGTACTTAGGGGGATCAACCCTTTGTACCATGTATTTTATGAACAAACATCTAAAAACATCGTGTACCCCTATAATAGGGTTGTTCTTCTCAATTTTAGAGTACAAGTCCGCACCAAAGAAAGTTTGGTTTGGATAAGTTTCAAAGGGTAATTTAGAGTTTAACAATCATAAACTAAATGATTAGTTGAATCCATAAGGTGTGATAACACTCATCAATGATCAATAATGGAACAATGAATATTCATAGGTGAACTAACTATATATTAAACTCATGCTTAGAAACAACTAAAAAGCATAAGTATTGAATAAACAATAAACCTTGCTTGAACAATATTAAGCTAAGGCTATGATCTTAAGATAAAAGAATTAAGTTATGAACATGTAGTAAGAAATAACAAACTTAGAATGAAACTTGTTCAAAAAAACAATAATATTTCGCATTACGTTAGGTAAATGAAACAGAACAACTCAAATAAAGATTTGAGTTCAAGAATTTGCATTTATCATAAAAGAATAGAACTTAAGAAAACTTGATTAACCATAAATAAGTTAGAATAACTAAACAATGATTAGAATTCAAAACTTTCTCGAATAACGTTAGAATTATAGCTTGCTCGAATAAAGATAAGGAATAAAAGAATTTACTTAATTAAGGTTTAGGGTAAGAAACTTGCTCACGTTCACCTACACATAGTATTATAATCACAATATATATTAGATATACTAACATCCACTTCCAAAATAGGACTCACTTATAGCTAAACTTGTTATTTTAATACAGGTCTTACGCTACCATATACATTTCAGAAATCTCAAGTGTTAACTTCACAACACTTATTTACTATTCACAGTGTACACTAAGTCATAACATATCGTGTTCGTAACTTACTAATCCTTTTACAACGTTGAAATTATTAATGACATGATACGGTTCTGTTTTAACCTCCTCATTACATGTTTGATACCTTAGCACATCATTAAACTAGGCTACGTTAAGTGTTCAAGGTCTGCAGAAGTAGCAGACTTCATTGGGTCTGACTGTCTAATGTCTCAGCCGCTCCATAATTAACTTAGAGTCCGGCATACCAAGGCGCTTAGAAGGCAGCATACCTTTCGGCACCGATGATCGAGATTTGCACAATAATGCGAGTTTCGCCTCTGTTCTAAGCCAACTAACACGATTTTCACCCACAAAACAGTAAATTTAACATATGTAATTGGTACAGAACTAACACAAACATGATTCCTCACATATTCAACCACTTTGAACAATTAAACAATAACTTTAACTAATTTAAATCCTTAAATTTCATATTTTCATACAAAAACTCCATTTTTGACATCCTTCACAGAAATTCACACTATGATCTCAATTCTACACCAAATTACTTCATTCAATCTACGGTCTCTTCGTTTCTTACCGAATTAACATATTCAAGACTCAATTTACAGATTAATATACGAATTAACCACCAAATTCCACTTAAACAAATATCACAAAATTATAATCTCATTATAATTTTATTTAATAAATTCACATACCATTTTAATTATTAAATTAAAACAATAATATAACATCTCATGTTATCTTACAAGACATTATAAATAAAATTAATTTAGAATAATATCTAATAAATTAAATTCATAAATACTTACTACCAATAATCACATCAATAAAATACTTATTTAATTTAATAAATATTTTAAATTACACATAATAAAATCTTGGATTGTTACATCCTTCCCTCCTTACAAGGATTCTGTCCCCAGAATCACAACTCAAATAATAAAATCGTCACATTCTTCCCTCTTTACAAAGATTTTGTCCCCAGAATCGAAGACACAGATTAAACAAATAACTCAGGGTAGTTCTTCATCATTTCATCTTCGAGTTCCCTAGCCTCTTCGACATTGTGGTTTCTCCATATCACCTTCACAGAAGGTATCACCTTATTCTTCAGCACTTGTTCATTCCTGTCGACTATCTGGATAGGAACCTCTTCATAAGACAAATCTTTACTGAACTGTAATGGTTCATACTCGATCACATGTTTGTAATCGGGTTTATATGGTCGCAACACCGACACATGAAAAATGTTGTGCACATGTTCTAATTCTGGAGGTAAAGCTACCTTGTAAGCCACTTCTCCTACTTTGCGTAGTATCTTGAAAAGTCCAATAAACCTTGGGCTTAGCTTTCCTTTCTTGCCAAAATGAATTTTCCCTTTCCAAGGAGAAACTTTCAGGAAAACGAAATTTCCCACGTCGAATTTGCGATCTTGTCTATGTGGATCGGCGTACTTCTTCTGTCTATCTTGAGTAGCTACCTGTCTTGCTCTGACGAGTTTGATAACTTCTGCAGTCTGTTGTACAGCCTCGGGTCCCTAACAAATGACGTTCACTAATTTCATCCCAGCATAGTGGAGTTCTGTATTTTCTGCCGTATAATGCCTCATATGGCATCATGCTAATGCTTACGTGGTAACTGTTGTTGTATGCAAATTCCATCAACGGTAGATGATCATCCCAGTTTCCTTTGAAATCCATGATGCACGCTCTAATCATATCCTCTAACGTCTGGATGGTTCGTACGCTTTGACATCGGTTTGCGGATGGTTTGCCGTACTCATTTTCAGTTGTGTTCCCATACATTCTTGTAGTTTCTTCCAGAAGTTTGATGTGAATCTCGGATCTCTGTCTGATACAATTGATATTGGAACTCCATGTCTTGAGACGATATCCTTGACGTACAATTTTGCCAGCTGATCGAGATTAAATCTAATCTTTATTAGCAGAAAGTGTGCTGATTTCGTTAATCTATCCACGATCACCCATATCGCATCATATCCTTTCTGAGTCATTGGAAGACCTACCACAAAATCCATTGTGATATGCTCCCACTTCCATTCCGGTATTTTCAACGGTTGAAGTAATCCACTTGGCCTCTGATGCTCTGCTTTTGCTATCTGACATGTCAAGCATTTCGCAACACATTCTGCAACATCTCTTTTCATATTTGGCCACCAAAAGTGTCAACACAAATCTTGATACATTTTCGTACTTCTTTTTTTTTTTGCTAAGTTTGTTGTATATATATTAAAAGGACCAAAATACAATGGCTAAGGGGCATACCCCAGAATATAGTAACATCATCTAAGTTGCATAGATGATGATACGATACAAGGAAGAGAACCCAACATAACAAGTTAAACTAACAACCAATTACAGTAATGATTATAGTTTGTGGCCTTGATGAAATTACTAGTTGAGAAGCGGCCAAAACAATATGACCAAATTCACCCAACACCTCTTGGAAGAGCAAAGAATGCCCCACCACCACGCTGACCAAGGCCAAAACACAGTCATGATCACCACCTCGCCTCAAGCCCTAACATGGGCTCGCCCAGCTCGACCCCCACATTCTTGCCCACCTCATGCTCGCCCGAAGCCTCAATATGGGCCCCAGAATATAGTTGCATCATCTAAGTTGTGTAGATGATGATACGATACATGGAAGAGAACCCAACATAACAAGTTGAACTAACAACCCAATACAGAAATGAGCTCGACCCCCACTTCCCGGATGAATAGAATATCTTGAGCTATGAGCTTCTGTCAAGATTTCTTCCTTAACATCTTGTATTGCTGGAATCCAAATTCGTCCCTCGAATCTTAGCATTCCTTCAGTATCAACCTTATACTTCCTTTATTTTTCTACATTTTTCATTATGTAGTTGAGCATTCTTCACCTTGTCCACCAAAGTTGGACTAGCTTCCATCTGGTACAATCTTTCGTTGGATTCTTTTGGAAATATGATTTCCACTTCTAGCCTTGTCATCGCCGAAACAAGCTCCTCCTGGTTGGTTAACAACATCAACTTTTCTCGACCTTTCCTGCTCAAGGTATCTACAACCACATTGGCTTTGTCGGGATGATAAAAGATCTCACAATCATAATCTTTTATTAATTCCATCCATCTTCTTTGACGCATGTTCAGGTCCTTCTATGTGAAAATATACTTCAGACTCTTATGGTCTGTGTAGATCTCACACGTCTCTCCATAGAGATAGTGTCTCCATATCTTCAGAGCAAACACCACCGCAGCCAATTCTAAGTCATGAGTCGGATACCCTTTCTCAAAATCTTTAATTTTCTTGATGGATACGCAATGACCTTGTCGTTCTGCATAAGGACATAACCCAATCCTTTGTGTGAAGCATCACTATACACCAAAAAATTTCCTGTATTATCTGGTAATGACAACACAGGTGCTACACTGAGCTTCTTCTTCAATTCGTTAAAACTCTCCTCACATTTTTCCGTCAAAACAAATTTTACAGCTTTTCTCATCAAATTTATCAACAGAGTGGCAATCTTGGAAAAATCCAGAATAGACCGTCTGTAATAACCTGCCAATTCCAAGAAACTTCTTACTTCCGATGAAGTTCTTGGTTGTTCCCAATTAATCACATCTTCGACTTTTGAAGGATCCACTGAAATCCCATCTTTATCAATTACATGGTCGAGAAATTGTACACGTTCCATCCAAAATTCACATTTAGAGAATTTCACGTACAACTTTTCTTTTCTTAGTGTCTCTAGCGTATAACGTAAATGTTCCACGTGTTCTTCTTCAAATTTGGAGTACACCAAAATATCATCGATAAATTCCACCACAAACTTGGATAAAAATGGTTTAAACACCCTGTTCATCAAATCAATGAATGTAGCAGGGGAGTTGGTCAAATCAAAAGACATCACCAAGAATTCGTAATGTCTATACCGAGTATAGAATGCCGTCTTCGGTACATCCTCCTTCCTTACTTTCAATTGATGATACCCACTCCTCAAATCTATTTTCGAGAAGTATCTAGCACCCTTCAATTGATCAATCAAGTCATCTATTCTTAGCAATGGGTATTTATTTTTAATAGCGACTTTGTTTAATTCCCTATAATCAATACAAAGACGCATTGACCCATCCTTCTTCTTCACGAATAACACTGGCGTTCCCCACGGTGATACGCTTGGTTGAATATATTTCTTGTCTAGCAATTCTTGTAGTTGTACCATCAGTTCCTTCATCTCTACCGGAGTCATTCTATACGTGGCCTTCGATATTGGAGCAGTTTCTAGCGCTAAGTCGATCACGAACTCAATTTCTCTGTCAGGCGGAAGTCCTGGTAAATCTTCCGAAAAAACATCCACAAAGTCCCTAACCACTAGTATCTCTTCCAGTTTCACACGCTTCTTCTTTTGAGTATCGACTATGTACGCTAGGTACCCTACACTGCCCTGACTCAACAACTTCTTGGCCTGCATAACCGTCAGACATCTCGCTTGTCTAGGCGATTTGCTACCATAGAAAACTACCTTTGACAGAGTCATAAGGTTTACACATTTCTTTTGACAATCAATTATCGCTCCATAATTTAATAGCTGATTCCTAATATTACATCAAACTCTCCATGTTTTATCAGGATTAAATCTACTATCATAATATTCCCCTTAATATTCATTCTACAATTCTTGAATACGGATTTAACAGGAATTACCTCCCTATTCGCAATTTCTACGTGTAAAGGGAAATTCAACTCTTCACTAGGTAATTCTAACTTCTTAGAAAATTCTTCAGATATAAACGAGCAAGTAGCACCCGAATCAAATAATACATATTCATTTATATTATTGATTGGGATAATACCTAACATGATATCTTTTGATTGCACCGCGTCTTGCACTGTCATGTTGAAGGTTCTAGCTGCGGGCTTATTTGATGATGTTGGTCCAGCAATGGTCAATGTACCTCCACTGCTACCACCCTTGCTTCCCGTTGTCTCTCAAGCTTTCTTCTCAGGGTAATCCCGAACAAAATGATCCTTTGACCCGTAGGTGTAGCAAACATTCTTTTTGGGTTGATTGCGATTAGGGGCAATGTGACCCTCCTGGCCATAGTTAATGCACACACGCTTCCCCCTTAAGCACATACCCGTGTGAAACCTCCCGCATATAGCACATGCGTCAAACTTCTTCTTCTGCTGGTTACCCTGCTGGTTTCCAGCTCCCACATTCGCATTCCACTTCCTCTTCAAGTTATTGTTACCATTTCTACTGCTACCACCACCATTCTTAACTTCGCCTTCATTCTTCTTCTTTCTCTACTCTTGATTGTACTTTGTTACCGCCTCGCCTCCACCTTCAGCAAGAATTTCCTTCTCCAGCACTGATGTAAATATCTTCAACTGAAACATTGAGACCCTACTGTACAACCAGGGTTTCAGTCCCTGCTCAAACCTCTTAGCCTTGCGATCATATGTGTTAACTTGGTATGGCGCAAACCTCGTCAATTCGTTAAAATTTGCGGCATACTCCGATACCGACATTGATCCCTGCTTAAGTTCCAGAAACTACACCTGCATCTGATTCTTCGAACTCTCTGGGATATAGGTCTCGAAAAATATCTCCTTAAACCTATCCCAAGTCATCACCCATTGACCTCCTCGAGTTTTATTGGCTTGCCACCAATAACTAGCCTTTGCTTTCGACATAAACGTTGCAAAAGTAGTCTTCTGATCCTCCCCTACTCTAGTAACATCAAAAAATTTCTCTATCTCCATGATCCAGGTCTGTGCCTCAACTGGATTCATGGACCCATGGAATTGGTGGTCCAATGACCTTGAAATCCTTAAACGTTGTAGCTTGATTCTCATGGCTAATTTTACGTAATGCTCCCATCAAGAACGTCACTAATCATTTGAACTAGGTTAGCCTCAGCATTGTTATTATTAGTGGATCCCTCAGGGGTCCTCTATCGTGGTTGACGTCTTGGAGGCATTTTCTGTTAAACTACACTCATTAAATTATTACTCAATCTTCAAGGTATTATGAACTTAATTTCCACATCAAAAAATTACCACATAACACACAATATCTTGAATAAATACTAACTTTTATTCATTAATAATATTTTAAAACATAATAATGATAGCATTCTTGCTTCCTACATCACTTTTCTGAACTACTAAAGTTTCAGGATAACTTCATCATCATCATATCCCATGGGTTATATCATACCCGGGATTTACATCTTATTTACCCACTAATCACATAATAAATACATTTATGATGACCTACTAAAATAATACATAGCCTTACGACGCTCATCTTCCATAATACAGAACATTGTTCGACGATCTAACATGTACGATGGTAGCGTTTCGAACTGAATCGGATAACACATGACCCGATCTTGAGCTCGATTGATCACGGTGTTGAAAACACTATTCATCTCTTCCATCTTGATCTTCTTTACTTGTACCTTTCTCTCTGCTATCCCGACTCGTTGATAAGCTTCCTCGTACGCGTCTTTCGCTCTTGCCCTCTTAGTAGATTCTTCTTTCAACTTGTTCTTCAGCTCTGCAATCTCCTCTATCATTTGTTCATTCTCTCCTTTAGTGTGGATCAGCTTCCCTTCGACATTATTCAGACGTTCATCTTGATCCTAGATTTCGTTGTTCTTCTGCGCAATAGCGATCTGCTATTCAGCTACTATCTTTTCCAACTCCTCGGCGGTATCTTGAAGTTCCACATCGCGGTCGTATACTTCATCGTACATATGGGCAACGATTGCGTTTAATGGAATCCCTTCCTCATCGTCCTCCTTATCCTCATTCGAGTGTGGTAGCTCAGTAGGGTCCTCCTCGTCCGTCTCTATCTCATCATCCTCATCAGGTAAACCCTCTTGCTCAACCACTGTAACCAATGGAGATGTTTCCCGTGGCAGTAGTTGTTCCCAAACCACCTGAATATCTCGAGGCTCCTCATCTCTAGGCATCTGGGATCCTTCCTCTCTAGCCTAATTGGATTCTCCTACATTATCCATCCTGACAACAAAATTTTAAGTTTTAATTACTAATCATTACTACTCAACACTCACGAGCACATATGTTACAACCACATAAGAACATATGTGTTTATTATTTCTTTCTTAAAACTCAACAAGAGTTCATCACCACTATCTTTTCGTCTTCTATAAGGTTACTTCCTAAGGCTTTTCCCCCACCTAAGGTTCATAACCTAAAGCTTTGATACCAACTTGTGACACCCCCAAATCTGGGTACTTCATTCCCCTAAGACTTGGTGTTCACTTTCCATACATTCATACTATCTACCAAAATATTATAATATTTAAACCATAAATCCTCCCATTAACGGGTTACATCATTAAATCAAAAAAGACTCACAAAGTTATCTAACCTTTAACATAAATTAAGTGCGGAAATAAAATAGTTACATCACATCATTTAAATAAAATCTATTAACATAAAAGCCAATAAATTATAAGTCTTCATCACTTGTACATCTTTCATTTTCCTTTGTTTGTAGTAGGTTCATCGACCTTCTCAACCTTAGCTGCAATAATTATATTTATGCAAGAGTGAGCAAAACAAATGCTCACTAGATATAGCAATGAATCAACAAAAGAATAATAAGCTCATCAAATCTGAATAGTACTCTATCAACGATAACCAAAAACTGGAATCAAAATATAAAATATATCTGAGGGTCATAAGACCACGAACTATGTCCACGATTAAAAGTAATCTTTTAACTTTAACCTAAACAGTTATACTGTAGGGACTTCACGTACTTAGGGGGATCAACCCTTTGTACCATGTATTGTGAACAAACATCTAAAAACATCGTGTACCCCTATAATAGGGTTGTTCTTCTCAATTTTAGAGTACAAGTCCGCACCAAAGAAAGTTTGGTTTGGATAAGTTTCAAAGGGTAATTTAGAGTTTAACAATCATAAACTAAATGATTAGTTGAATCCATAAGGTGTGATAACACTACTGTTGATCAATAATGGAACAATGAATATTCATAGGTGAACTAACTATATATTAAACTCATGCTTAGAAACAACTAAAAAGCATAAGTATTGAATAAACAATAAACCTTGCTTGAACAATATTAAGCTAAGGCTATGATCTTAAGATAAAAGAATTAAGTTATGAACATGTAGTAAGAAATAACAAACTTAGAATGAAACTTGTTCAAAAAAACAATAATATTTCGCATTACGTTAGGTAAATGAAACAGAACAACTCAAATAAAGATTTGAGTTCAAGAATTTGCATTTATCATAAAAGAATAGAACTTAAGAAAACTTGATTAACCATAAATAAGTTATAATAACTAAGCAATGATTAGAATTCAAAACTTTCTCGAATAACGTTAGAATTATAGCTTGCTCGAATAAAGATAAGGAATAAAAGAATTTACTTAATTAAGGTTTAGGGTAAGAAACTTGCTCACGTTCACCTACACATAGTATTATAATCACAATATATATTAGATATACTAACATCCACTTCCAAAATAGGACTCACTTATAGCTAAACTTGTTATTTTAATACAGGTCTTACGCTACCATATACATTTCAGAAATCTCAAGTGTTAACTTCACAACACTTATTTACTATTCACAGTGTACACTAAGTCATAACATATCGTGTTCGTAACTTACTAATCCTTTTACAACGTTGAAATTATTAATGACATGATACGGTTCTGTTTTAACCTCCTCATTACATGTTTGATACCTTAGCACATCATTAAACTAGGCTACGTTAAGTGTTCAAGGTCTGCAGAAGTAGCAGACTTCACTGGGTCTGACTGTCTAATGTCGCAGCCGCTCCATAATTAACTTAGAGTCCGGCGCGCCCGCGCTTAGAGGTAGCGCGCTTGGCACCAGTATTAGTTTTGCAGAACGCGAGTTTCGCCTCTGTTCTAAGCCAACTAGCACGAATTTCTTTTTTTTTTTCTTTTTTTTTTTTTGATAATGTGGGGTTTCCCAACCGCAGTCGGACTAATCCCCAGTGGGACTCGACCCTTTTTGGCTTTTCTTTTGACTTACCGGGCTGTCAGTCTGTAGCCACACGAATTAAAGAATTCTCACACTTGGGGCAGGCGGGACTCGACCCAAAAATTGTAAATTTAACATATGTAATTGGTACAGAACTAACACAAACATGATTCCTCACATATTCAACCACTTTGAACAATTAAACAATAACTTTAACTAATTTAAATCCTTAAATTTCATGTTTTCATACAAAAACTCCATTTTTGACATCCTTCATAGAAATTCACACTATGATCTCAATTCTACACCAAATTACTTCATTCAAACTACGGTCTCTTCGTTTCTTACCGAATTAACATATTCAAGACTCAATTTACAGATTAATATACGAATTAACCACCAAATTTGGTACTTTCATAAGCCATATTTAAAATGTATAATGTAAACAGTTTTCCTTCTTTTTAAACGAAATTAGCATACAATTATTGTCTAAACACTAGTTCTAACATCACAAACACATACAATCACCATAATTCAGTTGTATAGCAACAATTAAAATAATTTGAATTCACAGCAACATAAAACTTGAAATATTTGCCGTAAAACATATATATATATATATATATATATATATATATAAGGTTATAGAACATACCTTCAATTACTTAGTAATCCTTGCTAAGCACAAAGAATTGCTTTGAAATCATAGACTTCCTCTCAATCTCTCTCTAGTCTCTCTCAAATTCTCTGAAAACTCTTTTCTTTTCTTAGTATCAGTATAGGCCAACTCTAAGTTAAGCGTAAAACAAAACTGACAGGCCATAATGCGTATACTAAATATATCAGTTACAAGGATATAAACGTATAGATTATAAATATATATTATTTATTATTTGATTTATTATAATTCAAAATTCAAAATTCAAAAGTTATAAGGTTTTGTTTGGCAAAAACTCTTTAAAATAAAGACTTAATATTTTAAGCCTTGTTTGGTAAGCAATTTAAACTCCTTTAATTTATTTTTAATAAACAATCTAGTTTATAATTTATAATCACATATTATTTATTTGGATTTTCATATCCAACATTAATCAAATAAATTAATTACCCATACTATATTTTAAATAAATTTTCCACTTAAACAAATATCACAAAATTATAATCTCATTATAATTTTATTTAATAAATTCACATACCGCTTTTTATTATTAAATTAAAACAATAATATAACATCTCATGTTATCTTACAACTCTCTAAATTATAAATAAAATTAATTTTGAATAATATCTAATAAATTAAATTCATAAATACTTACTACCAACAATCACATCAATAAAATACTTATTTAATGTAATAAATATTTTAAATTACACAATAAAATCTTGGATTTTTACACATATTCTCCACTTCTCCTCTCCATTAACTCACTAATTCACACAATATCCTTCTCTATAAATACAAACCCTTAATCCTCAACGCCACACCACATCTCCATCCAATTCTATCCAATTTCAGTCACTAATAGGTTAGGGTTTCACCAATTCAAGTTTGATAGCAATAAGGAAGGAGACAACTTCAAATTGGCATCACTCACTAGAGCAATATTATCAACAAAAAAGGGAATCTAGTGGGTAAGAAACAAGTTCAGTTTGTCATCATACTTTTGCATTCAAGTTTGTCAGTTTGAGGGTATTGTGGGTCGTGCACACTAAGTGTTCGACAAATTGTGCAAGTGAAGTTTGGAGGAGTCTTTGATCGAATTGACTGCCATGGCACCAAAAACACCATCCAACCGATAACGGGGCGAAGGTTCAGGGTCTACACCACCTGCATGTTCCTTTGACCGACAAAAATTTATGAGTGCCAACGCCACCGATAAATACGATTTTTTAGTGCCCAAGGCACTAACTCCAGAGTGGGGCTTGACACCAGACAATGTCGATGGGCAAATGAAGAAGAAGCAATACGAGAAGGGTTGGGATAGGTTTATTGACAAGCCAGAACCAGTAATAGTCAATATCGTGAAAGAGTTTTATACAAATACTGAGGATAGGGCCCCGTTCAGTGCATTCGTGAAGGGGAAAATAGGTGCCCTTCAGTCCTGAGGCTATCAACAATTACTACAGCCTGTGAGCACCTGCGGTATGCCATTATGCACAATTGTGTGACAGTGGTCCCGATTATGATCAGATTCTAGTCAAAATAACTAAGTCGGGCACTACATGAGTCAAAGGAAGAAAAGGTGGCACAATCTTCCTCAGCAAGGACTTGAGCCGTTATGGAAAGATATGGTATGCGTTCTTGTGCGCAAAATTATTCCTGTCCATGCATACCATTGAGGTGACAAGGGAGAAAGTTCTTTTGTTATACGCAATTGTGCAAGACTTCGACATCGACGTTGGTGCCATTATCACTTTCTCTATATGGTGATGCCTGCGAGGGCCATTTTTCGACGGCCTACCACACCCAATCCTCATCTGTGGGTTGTGCAGTCAGGCTGTCGTTAGATGGACTAGAGATGAGCCTACCCAGCAGCCGCTCTAGCTTCTAGACTCCCGTATGATTGCATGCTATATGGTATGGCCTGGGGGGAGTCACACCCAGGAGGCGTCAATTTTATATTCCCACCGGCTTCGGAGGAGGAGGAAGAGGTTGAAGACACATCTGAAGATGACGAGTTCCAGACTGAAGAGATTACTGGGGAGTGTTGACGTCGGGATTTTTATTTGTCCCTTTTCTGTTCTTATATTTTGGTGTTCTCATGTTATGTGAGATTTGTTTGAAAAAACAAGTTGTGAAAAGGTCCGACATGTATATGTCGACGATTGGACTGTAAAAGTCGCCAGTTAGTTTTTTAAATGGTTGTACCAACACAACCGATAAAAAATTTGCACATTGACCCTGTGATGTGACACTGCTTAACAGGTCTGTGAAACCGAGATTTGTTAAGGTCCCGGGACTTAGTTATGCGGAGGGAAGGTGTTAGGCACCCCCCGACAACCGGATGTTAGCTGTTTGTAATACAGGATAGCATATAAATATGTGTGCACACATATTTCTTCATATTTCCCATTACATGGAGATCAATATGGAATTACAAGTATTTGAAATTACGAGTAATTTGAAATGGGAAAGACTTTCATCCGTGTTTGGTTTATCAGAGGCTGACCTATCTTAGGCAACTATCGCGGCTTTTTGGCATGAAGGTTCCCAAATCATCACAATTTACTCGACGGAAAGCTAATCCGGTCTTTTAACTGGAGCGAATTTGGGTTGTGCCTTTCCTGAGCCTCGTTGCAATTAGTCTTCCTACGAGTCCATTAATCAAACACCGACAGGATAGCCTCCTGAAGGAGGAACCACACAACATATATTCACATACAACATGTCTCACTGTTTATGAAAATGATGACATGTGTGAAGCACTAATATCACAAGCAGATAGTGTAAAACATTAAGTACAGTAAGTAAATGCATTCGTACACATCCATCAAATGTAAATGCAACATCCACACACAAACATATAATAGTTTTGAAAAGCTTGTAATAGCGGCTAAAGTCCTCTTATTGGAGTCCCCAGCAGAGTCACCACCTGTCGACATCGGGATTTTTATTTGTCCCTTTTCTGTTCTTTTATTTTGGTGTTCTCATGTTAGGTGAGATATGTTTGAAAAAACAAGTTGTGAAAAGGTCCGACATGTATATGTCGACGATTGGACTGTAAGAGTCGCCAGTTGGTTTTTAAATGGTTGTACCAAAACAACTAAGAAAAGTTTGCACATTGACCCAGTGATGTGACTCTTCTTAATGGGTCTGTGAAATCGAGATTCGTTAGGGTTCGGGACTTGGTTATGCGGAGGGAAGGTGTTAGGCACCCCCCGACATCCATGTTGGCACGGTGACCGCCACTTTTCAATTAAACTGTTATATGAATGTATGTGTGTGTGTGGATCAATGTGCAATTATTTGGAAGTAGTGATATGCCTCATTTTCACCTATATACAAAGGGTCTGGATTTGTGTAAAAATTCAGTTTTAAACAAGATATAGCAGTGATGTTTTGTAAAAAGAGGTTTTTCAAACCCTTGTGCTCAATAGTAGGCCTTTGATACTTCCATTTTATTATGTGTTTGACTGGATTGCTTTTATTTTCGAGATGTGAAGCATCTTCGAGAAAATATATAATATACATAGCACTACCGAATAATTTACAAGCCGTGTACAACTGAAAATGTCCATCACAGGAACCGAATCTAGATTCAGTAGACTAAATCTGTGATCACATGATTCATAGGCTCATATGATGTAGCAATTTATATGAAAGCTGTAAGCAGTTATTTATATAAAAGATGTAAATATATATATACAGACATGATCACCTATCACGAACCACCTCCATGGGGGATCGGAAATGTAAATATATAAAAGCGGTATATATATATATATATATATATATATATATATATATATATATATATATATATATATATATATATATATATATATATATATATATATATAGACATGATCAACCACCACGAAAGCACCTCCATGGGGGATCAAAAAATGTAAATAAAGAAATAAATACGATCAACCGCTATGAAGTAAACTCCAGGCGGGACGAAATTTAAATAAAGCTATAAAAACGATCAACCGCCACGAAGTAAACTCCAGGCAGGACAAAATGTAAAGAAAGCTGTAAAAGGCCACAAAGTAAACTCCAGGCCTGACAGAAATGTGTGTGTGTGTGTGTATATATATAAGCAAATAAACGCTCCAGACGTGAGTCCAGGCTCAATCGAGGCATAACTCGATAATGTTAGTCCATATATATAAATATATAGATAATATATACAAAAAGAAATAAAAGCCACGTACCGAAGTTCGAGCATACACACGCAACATAACTCTCAACGTGCAGAACTGTGTGTGCACAGTAGTGGAGAAAGGCTTTAGAAAGTGAAAGAAGGCTTACAGTGGTTGACCAAAGAAGACTTCAATTACTTTAAAGGGATGAACGCTCGGCTCCCGCCGGTAAAAATATATCGATATATAAGCTCACAAGTGTTTCAAATGAGAAAGCACTCAGTTTATAGTGTGTACAGAGCAAATTGGACAAGGCTTCCTCGCCTTTTTTTTTTTTTTTTTTTTTTTTTGTTATTGATGGGTTTCCGGATCGCAACCCGACTAATCCCCCCACCCCGAACAAGGCTTTCGTGGGTTGTTCCGGGTCAAAGCCCGGCCCAGGTCCGTGGCCACACGAATTAAAGAATTCTCACACTTGAGGCAGGCGGGACTCGATCCCAGGATGTCCGGGTCTACGGCTCACCCCAGGTCGAAGCTTACCGCTGCGCCAAGTGCTGTGGTTTTCCTCGCCTTTTCTCTTTTTAAAATGGCTGCCCCAAGCCCTCTATTTATAGAAGGGGAGCCGTAGGTGTACCCTCTACGGCAATGCAGATACACTTGAGGTCGCCTGGGTGCCCTGTGTTCTCATGGGTCCCACCGTCTCAAAGTACGTGCACGCATGCAACATGTTGTCCGCTCAAACTTTCAGAACTTCAATTCGGTCATCCAATTGAGGTGCATAAGACCTTTTTCGACATGATGTTGTCGAGAGCTACACAATGACATAGGATTATAGGTTGTACGATCTCATGAAGATAGGACCATGCCCTTGGTCTTTAAGCTTCAAATTCTATTCGGTGTGCTGTCTTGTGCAGTAGTCACTCGGGATTAGATGTAAGACCCCAACTTATTATAAATAAAATCGAATTTCCTCTATTTATTATTGTGAATAATAAGGTTTTAAATTGATATAATGTTTTGGTTATGGGTAAAATGTGCAAACTTTGCAAAATAAGCAAGTGGTTATAAAATATTCAATGTTGTCGGGGAATATTCGTTTGGGAATTGGCATCAACCATGGGTTAGTTTCTCTCTCTAGATTTTGCTCTCCCTTCTCACTAGGATTTTAGACCACTTCTCCCGTCCATTCTCTTTCCCTTACCGTAAACTTCCATTTTCTTTCCTTTTTAATCTCCCGCCCAACCTCACCTACCTCTCCGTCCTTACCAAACTTTTCTGTTTACCCTTTCTGGTTTTCTACTCCTCCATCCTCCTGCTACCGTTCCCTCCCTTCCGGCCTTCTCTCCTCCGTCATCTACCACCTCACTCCCATGGTTAGCCATTCTCATCTCTCTCACTGAAACTCCCCGCTCTGTCTCTAGGGATTTCTTTCTTCAATTTGGTGTCTCAAACCCAAACTCTCCTTCTCTTTCCTCTCCTTTGGTGCTCAAAGAAGGTCTTTGACATGGTCATCTCCTCACGACCTATCCCTCAACGTGGACTCGTTTGCAATGCTAGAATCGCACCCAAATCTCTGTCTGTCACGATCAAAGCTCAAGACTCTACCTCATTAGCAAATGAGATAGAAAGCAACTTGGGTCAAGCTCTTACATCTAATGTTTCGAGATCTTCAAAGTCGCACAACACTTCTCTCAAAAGGATCGAGAGGATGCTTTAATTGAAAGAAAGAAAATGCGATCTTATGGATCGCTTGTTGGCATGGACTCTCTCGCTAGTGATATCAACGCTTTTGTTTCGATGGGAAACTAGCAAATATAGGTCGTGCCCACAAGATGTCTATTGGAGTACTCAAAAACTTCACGCACTTCTGTTGGCGCCTTGCTCTGCTTTCTCGCCACCATCCTTGGCAAACCTCTGGACCCTATTCCCTTTGCTATAGTCATATTAAACTTTCTTTGCATCTCCTGGTTGAGCAAGGTGAAAACCCTCTTTTGAACCCCGGTCCACCTAAATCCACGGTGTGAGGTGGTCTCTACTAGCTCGGAAAACCTTCCCGCTCTCTTTCCTACCACCCTCCCAGATCCAAGATGGTCCGATTCTAGTTAAACCTCCCACCGATGTGCTCAAACGTGGAAATCAGCTCTGGTCTTCCAAATTTGTGGGTTATTTCTTTCACTCAAACATCCCTTCAAGGTTGTTGAACCCATTGCCAAACGCCTTTGGGGCAACATGGGTCTCACAAGTGTCTTTCTCCATAAAGAAAGGCTACTATATTTTCAAATTCAAATCTGTCTCTGCTAGAGACAATGTCCTTGCCTCGGGTCCATGGCACTTCGCCTCAAAGGTGATTGTCCTACAACCTTGGAAAGAAGGAGTTGTATTTTCAAAATCTGATCAGCTCAAAATTCCCATTTGGGTAAAGTTTAGCCAAATCCCTCTTTCCTACTGGTCTGATGAGGGTATTAGCTACCTTGCTAGTGCCATAGGTAGGCCTCTGTTTACAGATGAAATGACTTCCAAACATGACTTAATGCAATTTGCCAGAGTCTGCATTGAAGTCCAAGCTTCATTCTCCTTTCCTTCCTCTATCAATGTTGTTGTTCTTAACGAAGAAACTTCTGAAGACATTATTGTCCCGGTTAGTGTTGAATACCAGAGTAGGCCACCATCATGCCCCTCCTGCAAAGTATTTGGCCACTCTCCTTTGAAATGCCCCAAATCCAATTTTAAATGGGTGCCCAGAACAAATGCTCAACCTGAATCTGCTCCTAAACTCATTGACGGCACTTCGCCCTCGCCCCTTACTTCCCACTCCTCTTCCCGATCATCGCAAAATCCACATGTTTGGTTCTCATGCAAATGATCAGTAATCGCTCTCCAGAGGTGCCAAAGTTGGAAATAACTCACTCCTTCTCTTCCCATTTTGGCCTCGCTTAACTCCTTCTCCCCATTGCAAATGCTATTGTCTCGATGCTCTCTCTCCTCCGATCCGGATTCACCCCTATAAAGCGCCTATATATTAAACAAGCTAATTGCTATAGATGAGAAGGAGGGCAAGGACACAAGCATAAGCAAAGATCTGGCCGGACCTTCTCAAGATGCTAAGCGTAGGAACAAAGGCAAGGGCCGTGGGGAAAAACTCTCCCTGCTAACCACTACTCCCTTATTTTTCTATGTTAATGTTAGCGACATAATATTAGAGGTCTTAATAAAAAGCCAAAGCAAAGCTTATGTTAAATGCTTAATTCTAGATAATAGTATCTCCCTCATTGGTCCATTGGAAACCAGTGAGTCAAGCAAAGATAAAGCTAGTAGAATCTCCAATAATATTTGTAGGAACTGGACTTGGTTTTATAACTATGGTTACCACTATAATGGCAGAATTTGGGTTGGTTGGAACCCCAATATCCGCAAGTGGATATCCTTTTGTATCCTCCCAAGTTATTCATTGCAACATCAAGCATTTAGCCAATGACCGTACTTTTTTTGGGTTCTTTTATCTATGGTTTGAATTCTATATCTGAAAGGAAGAACTTATGGGCTGAACTATCCTCTCTTAGTTCCTCTCTCAACTGGTGTGTCCTGGGTGACTTCAATGCTATCAGCAACCTTAGTGAAACTGACAGGATTGAAACCGATTGGGACTCTGGTATGGAGGATTTCAAAGAGTGCCTGCAGAACCTTGAAATGGTTGACATTAGGGGCATTGGTCCCTTCTACACTTGGTGGAACTGCCAAATTGAAAATCCAATCCATAAAAAGCTTGATAGAGCTTTGGGAAATGCATCATGGCTCAACTCATTTCCCCTTGCCCAAGCTACCTTTGCCCCCAGAGGAATGTCTGACCACTCTCCTGTCATGCTTAACCTTGGCATTCCTGCTTCAAGGTCAAGGAAGCCTTTCCAGTTCTTTAACCACATGATTCTCTTGGATGGCTTTCATGAATGTGTATCTTCTGCCTGGATGCAACCCGACCTAGGTAACCCCTTTCATATCCTGACTGCCAAGCTTAAGAGAACTAAAGGAGCCTTAGCTACCTTCAATAAATCCATTGGAAATCTATCATCTTCTGTTAAGGAAGCAACTTCAAACCTTCACAGAGTTCAATCCTTGCTCTCCAACAGGCCACTCGATCCGGATCTCATCTCCCAGGAGCAGAGCTGCCTCCAGGTTCTTTGGAATTCCTTGGATCTAGAGGAAACTCTTATCCACCAGAAATCTAGGGCTACCTGGCTTGCTACAGGGGATAGAAACACCAAATTTTTCTCCAATCTGGTGAAAAGTAGGTGGAACACAAACAAAATCCTTTCTATTTATAGCTCTTCCCATGATCTCGTTCAAAGGCGGAGGAGGTTGAAAATGTGGTCAGAATTATTTCAAAGATTTGTTCAACTACCAAAGACCTACCTCCTTGGTGACTTTGAAAATTATGGAGTTCTCCTACCAAACACATAATCTGCCTCTCTCAAGTCGCCATCCTTTCGGCTCCTATCACGACTCTCGAGGTATTCAAAGCTCTTAGTGGTATGAAGCGAAACAAGAGTCCAGGCCCGGATGGTTTTAACGTGAATTTTTTCACTCACTGTTGGGATATTGTTGGTGAAGACTTCACAAAAGCCGTTCTATTCTTCTTTTCTTCCTGCCGAATGCCTCGAGGTGTAAATTCAACTGCCATTGCTCTTATCCCAAAGTGCTCAAATCCCTCTCTCATGTCTGATTTCAGACCAATATCATGTTGCAATACAATCTACAAGTGCATATCAAAAATTCTTGCTGACAGACTCAAATTGGTCCTCCCCTCTATTATTGATAAGGCACAGTCTGCTTTCATCAAAGGAAGAAGCATAAGCGACAACATATTCCTTGCCCAGGAGCTATTCCGAAACTACCACCGGAAATCTGGTCCTCCTCGCTGTGCCTTAAAAATTGACTTAAGGAAAGCGTTTGACACGATAAATTGGGACTTCTTAATGAGCACCCTTAAAGCCTTCCATTTTCCCTCTCAATTCCTAGACTGGATTTACCTCCGCATTTCCATCGCTATGTTTTCATCCAAGGTCAATGGTTCCTTGCTAGATACTTTTGTAGTACTTTCGAGGCCTAAGGCAAGGTGATCCCTCTCCCTTACTTGTTTGTGCTAATAATGGAAATGCTCTCCTTAAACTCAACTGGGGTTCAAAACAATCTGGTATCTTCACCATCAAGCGCACTAAAGCCAAATGACATATCTCATCTCCTTTTCACGATGACATTTTAATCTTCTGTCATGCCAACCTTCAAACCATTTCCATAATACATTCATGTATCCATTCCTTCTCCTCTTCTCCTGGCTCATTCCTAATATTCATAAGAGCCAATGTTTTCTAGCCTCATGCATTTACCACGAAACAAAAGCTTCCATCCTATCTTTCCCGGCTTCACTCATGGTACTTTCCCCACCAGATTTTTGGGTGTCCCCTCATCTCTTCTAAGCTTTCATACCAGATTGTATTCCTCCGATTCATGCAATCACACAAAGAGTCTCTTCATGGATCACTATCGCCTTTTGCTTATTCTCGGTAGGTCCAACTCATAAAATCAGTGCTTTCGCAATACAATCGTATTGGAGTACTCATTTCTACTTGCTTAAAGCAAATCATTAGAGCCATTCAATCTATTCTTTGTCGATTCCTCTGGAAGGGAACCTCCCTTACTCCCTATGGTGCTAAGGTTGCATGGCATAACATCTCACTCCCTACCGAGGAAGGGGGTCTGGGCATTAAAAGTCTCCTGGATTGGAATAAAGCCCTTCTTCTACTACATCTAACCCATGTATTGCAGATTAACACTAAATCACTATGGGCTAAGTGGGTGCAGACCACTGTTCTTCTTGGGAAATCTGTTTGGCAGATAGAAATCCCCACTGATTGTTCATGGATTTGGAGACAACTACTAAAGCTCAGGCCCATTGCTCTTCAGCACCTTGAATACGTTGTTGGCTCTGGAGAAACCTTCAATCTTTGGTACGATCCCTGGCTCAATGGTTCTGCCATTAACCCCAGCAGTACCTTGCTCTCAAATTCAGGCCTAACCGTCTCAAGCGGCAGTCAGGGACATTATGAATACCTCCTCCTGGCACCTTCCCCTATCCAACCATCATGAGGTAATTCTCCTCCCAACTAACTAGTACAATCTGTTCCTTTCCTCTCTGCATCCATGGATCAGATCTTTTGGGGCTCAATGGATATCACCGCATTAAAGCAAGACATATTTGGGGAAGCATCGGGATCGGAAGCAGTATCGTCGATGGCACACATTTCTACAGCATAAACCGTGTGTGCCGAGATACTCTTTCATGCTCGGCTTGGATTTCATGGAAAGCTCCAAACTAATGACATCACTCAAGCTTTATACAGGAAGGACCTTCAACTCACAACTATGCAACAAGCACCACAAACTTTTTCACATCTTTTCTTCATCTGTGAATACTCCATCGTTATTATAAAAGCGACATTCCAACTGGGTGGATGGCTCTCATTACCCTCGGATCGGACTGGACTCACCGACTTTATCTCATCTTTCCAAGGAGGAAATTATCAAAACATATCCTCACCTCTCTCTCATTTCGTTTTTTCTATAAGATATGGGAAGCAAGAAACAAAAAGCTTCACAATGGGACACTCATTCCTCCAAGATGTCTTTCACTTGATGTGATTAGTATCATTAAATCTAGATTATCTACTAATTCATCCTTTCTCAAAGCTACCAACTATTGCCAATACTCATCAGAATTGGCTTAGGACAACGGCCTAATGCGTGTCGTGTGTTGTGGTGGTTTGGTCTAACGGACTTGGAGTCCATTGTGGGTGGTGTTGTTTGTTGTTCTTTGTGTTTCACCACTCATCGGGTTCGGCTTCCTTGGCAAGAAAAGTCCGGAAGACACACGGCTTAGCATCCTGGTTCGGTTCGGGGTTCGGCATCTTGTCCTCTGGACGCTGGGGATGCTGGTTTCGGCTTCGGGGTTCGGTTTATATGGTTCGGCCCTTCGGGTTCAACCTCTTGTCTTGGGATCTTTGAGGGACGCTTTGGTTTCGGCTTGGGTCAAGGTTGGAAATTTAGCTTCCATGGCAGTTCGGCTTCCTCAACGGTTTGGTTCAACTATTGCTTCTGTTCGTTATGAATTGATAGCATTCTCGGTCCCAGATCGGTTCGGCTTCTTGCCGATCTTGACATCCTGGTTCGGTTTCGTGGTTCAAAATCTTGTCTTCGGGACGCTGGGGATCTTTGGTTTTAAACTCGTGGTTCGGTTCTTATGGTTCAGCCTTCTGGTTCAAATTTCTTGTCTTCGTGGATCTTTGGGGATCTTTGGTTCCGGCTTAGAGTTGGATATCCTATTGGCACTCGTAGTTCTTCCTATGCCTCAAAGATCCTCTTCGCTCTCGCTACATATTCAAATTTCGGTCTTGACTACATTCTTTTGGTCATCTGTTTTAACGGATTGGGCATTTTAAGTTGTTTAAGTTCCCATGCTTGTTTTTACTATTGTCACCGCTTAGTCTCGCTCCGTGTTCTTTCTTTCATTTGGCTTGGTTGTTAGTCTTTGTTGTCCACTTTGGGGGTTGTCCCATGTGGTTTTACCAAAGCTTCTGGGGTATGCCCTTAGCAATTGTATTATCTCTTTTCCTTTCCAATATACAAACAAACTTAGCAAAAAAAAAAAAAAATATTCGTTTGGTCGTGGAATATTCTTGCTGTCGGGGAATATTCATACGATGGAGCAACCATTTGTGGGCCCCATAACGGAAAACGGTCGGATGAAGGAAACGACAAGTTTAAGTTTTTATAAATAACGACATAGTTGTTACCGTTAACACTGTTGGAATACCCGGTGGTGAAAATACAGTAATACACGTGGTTGCACAGTAGCACACGGTATTGCACAGTATTTTTGAATTATTGATTCGTACGTAAGAAGGCACTACTCAATAATTGTTACACGGAATTATTTATTCAATATTTTATTTTATTGATTCAATAATTGCTACGTTGATATTTTATATTATTGTTGTTTCAATAATTGTCAACGCATGTGATTTTCCCATTATTAGATCAATAATTCATATTATTTGAATAATATTATTAGATAGCATTATTGGCAATGTCTAAGGAAGTTCTGTCTAGGAAAGGGATTTTGTTATCACTTATACTTCGACCTTGTACAAAAGTCGATTGTGCTTGATCAATGATCTTGGGCAAAACCACTTTTAGCCTATTAGAAAGGATTTTTCCTATACATTTATAAATAGTATTACAGCAAGAGATTGGACGGAAATCAACCATGTCAGTTGGATTTGGACATTTGGGAATCAAGGCCAACGCAGTGGAGTTAATTCCTTTGGTTAGCCGGCTAGAGGAGAAAAAGTAATGCATAGCTTTAGTAAAGGTTTCCCCCACAATGGACCAACAGCTGATAAAGAAGTTCACGTTGAAATCGTCTGGACCTGGGCTCCTGTTACGGTTCATGGAGTTTAGAACCTTGAATATCTCAGAATCAGAAATAGGAGCACTAAGGATCGAAGCTTGAGATGGGTCTATCAATTTAGTTGGGGAGATGCCCAGGTCGGAAAATCCATCATAGGGAGGGCTCGAATCAGAAAAAAGGCTAGAGAAATAACCCACAACTACTGCCTCAATTTGTTCCTTGTCATGGACCATAATACCCTCCTTATTAAGGATCGAGAGGATTTTGTTAGAGTTCCACCGTTGCTTCATCATATTTGAGAAGTAGCTTGAGTTGCGGTCACCTAAGGCCATCCATGTAACTCTGGATTTTTGTTGCATTAAGACTTCTTCCCTATCCATAGTCGCCAAAGTTGTTTCGAGCAGCTCTCTTCCTTTGCCAAAAGGTCCAAGTCATAGGGATGGACATGAAGGAGGTTCTGGACCGAGTGGAGGTCTTCCTTCTTGTCTTTACAAGTGTGGTCGATTACCCACGTAACTATTGAGGAGAATAAGGCTTTCTTGGTGCATTTCAGTTTCTCGGAGAAAACATAGAAAGGGTTCCCAATAATGTGGGTATCCCAAGCCAACTCGACAACTTTCATGAAACCCAACAAGGAGAGACATGTGGTTGAAATATTGAAACTGTCTCCGGGTTTCGTAAACGTAGTCCCAAAGTTGTTTAGTAAAACCAAGGAGTGGTCCGAGAGCCCACGGTGCATAAAAAGATACCGTGAGAGGTCAAACTTAGAGAACCATTCTGAGTTTCCCATGGCTCGGTCCAGCTTTTTTGTGGATCAAGTTGCAAAGGTTGGTTGTTCCACCAAGTAAAGATTGGCCCATTGCTCGAATGTCATCCACCCCAATATCCGTGATGCGCTTCTTTGAATTCTTCTTTACCAACATCCCAATTAGCATTTGGTTGGTTAGTTTCCTTCTGTCCTTTTATAACATTGAAGTCCCCAATACACCAACAATCATTTGTGGACAGAGTAACCATTTCATTCCGAGAGTCCTTCTTTCGATATAAGTATTGAGCCCATACACAAAAAAAAACCATGAAGCATTTATCGTTAAAATCTAGCGAATTGAACTTTCTACAAAGGCATAATTTGAGAGGAAACAAAATGATATCTAATTTCCAAAGGAGAGCATTCCATCCTACCCAAATTCTACCATTATTATGGAAGTCATAATTAAAAGCCCATTCCTCAGCCTCCTACACAAATTCTCGGAAATTCGAAGCTTTAGTAGATTTAACTCTAGTCTCAAGTAAACCCATAATTGAAATATTATAGTCTCTGCAATGATTTGCTTAACATAAGCCTGTTTGGGATTTTTATTTAACCCTCTAATATTATAGGAAGCTAACATAATTAAACTAATGGAGGGGGTGTTGCCATTTTTTCCTTGCCTTTTCTCTTCTTGCGCCGACCTTTGATTTTCCATACCGAGATTTGTTTATTTTTGAGATCTTTTCCTTCTTTTTCGCTCTATCGCCTTGATCTTGTTCACAAGAAGAGTATTCATTGCAACAGAGAATCAGATCCGGGCTAGTGGTCCGGTCATAACTAACCACGGGGCAAACATGTTGAGAGACAAATCGATTCATTCATTGCAAATAATTGAGTAATGAGAGCTAGATTTAGCTCCCTTCCCATCATTACCAATTCATTCCTCCTTCTTAGTCACGACCTTAGAACTGGTACCAACCATAGCTTGCCTATCTCGCCTTTCATTACTGTCCACCAACATTAGTCTCACTTTACCATCTGTGGCATTTCCAAGCCCTTTAGGAATCCAATCGAAGTTTGCTTTAGGACATTTGAGGGGAGAATGCCCAAACACAAGGCATTTGGGGCGGGTTGGGTGGTTTACTTTGGTATTCCACTTCAACCAAGTAAAGGAATACTCGTAAGCATCACCTTGTTTAGTGGCTACCCGAATAGGAGGAGGAAATGAGGAAGAAGCTTTGACTTCAATGCAAACTCTAGCAAAATTCAGGAAATCGTTCTTAGTGGTCATATCATCTCGTGAATGAGGTTTCCCAATGGCACTAGCAATATAGCTAATTCCTTCATCCCACCAATAGGGAGAGGGACATTGTGGAGTTTGACCCAAATTGGAAAGGAGTCAGCATTCCGTTTTAGAGAACTCTACTCCTTCTTTCCATTTTTGAAGGACCATGATTTTAGAGGTAAAGTGCCAAGGACTCTGCTAGCACATTGTCACATTCCGAAGTAGATGCAAATTTGAAAAGGAAATATCCTTTGTTATGAAGGAATACATCAGTAAGCCCAAGATGACCCCAAAGTCTTCTAGCAATAGGCTCAACAACTTTAAAGGGAAGGGAGGAATGAAGGAAGTATCCCACAATGCTGGAAGCCCATCTTTGATTTCCTCTAAGTAACATATTGTCTGGAGGTATGACTGACAGGACCCCTTCGTCAGAAGTAGGAGGGTGGTACGATAGGAGCCTAGAAGTTCAGACATTGGATTTGCCTACAACATCACACCAAGATTTAGTGGTACCTTTCTGGCTAGTAGCTGGTATTTCCCCTTCTTCGAGGGAGGAGGTGAGACCTTTTGAAAAAGCTGACTCTAAAAGTCCAGGTTTGACAAGACATGAGTTGGTGGGAGACCGGACCAGATCCGCCGGTTTAGAGCCTAAACTCACCTCAGTCGCCGGAGGAACCTTAGGGGCTGATCCTCCCGGCTTAGAATCTTCTCCAACACATATTACTGATTTAAGGGCACCAATGTCGAGTAACCTCAAGGGGATATCTCGTGTAGGATTAGACATAGATATTAGGTCCGCATTTGAAAAGTTAACCCTCTTGCCTTGAAAAGAAAATGTTGAACATCATTAGTAGTGATCCCATGGGCTGATAGAAAGGACATCAAGTGCATGTTTTTCTTTCTTTCAAACAAGGCTTCCTCCCTGTCTTTATGAGAGAAATGATGAGCAACTGAGAAAATTTCTTTGGCATTGTCCCCCAAAGCAAGACCGATATCCAGAACAGGATTCAGCTCATTTGTAGCAGAGTCCTCAGAGCTAATATTGGTTCCCATATCACCCATATGAGAGTTCCTTCTTGATGTACTTAAAGCTTTTCATTTCCCCCCAATCTTCAGTGGATGGATCAGGGCATGTATATCTTCTGCCATGTTCTCTATCAAGTTGAATGGAACCCTCGCAGGATTCTTTTTGGCAAGATGCAGTGGCTTCGTCAAGGAGATCCCCTATCCCCCTTCCTTTGTGTTCTTGTGATGGAAATGCTTTCTCTAAAGCTCAAAAAAGAGACTTCCACTGATGGGTTTGAATATCATTGGAAAGCAAAAGCATGCCAGCTTACTCGTCTACTGTTTGCGGATGATATCCTGATTTTTTGCCATGCGAGTTTACCTTCTATTAATATTATTAATTCTTGCATCCAATCCTTCTCTCTTTTCTCCGGGTGATCCCGAATTCTCATAAAAGTCAATGCTATCTCTCAAATACGGACCCCTCAACCAAAGATAGCATCCTATCATTAATGGGATTTCAGTTAGGCTCTCTACCTTCCAAATTCCTCGGCGTTCAATTTGCTATCTCTAAGCTCTCTCATGCCGATCGTGCTCCTCTTATTCAAAGGACAACCTCCCGTATTTCTTCCTGGACATCCAAAGTTCTTGCCTACTCTGGTCGCCTTCAGTTGATAAAATCTGTTCTTTGTTCCTTCCAAACCTACTGGTGCAAGCATTTCATGCTACCTAAAGCTGTACTTCGGGAGATTAACTCCCTCCTTGGCAGGTTTTTGTGGAAGGGACCGAATCTTAGTAAGTTTGGGGCTAAAGTGGCTTGGTCGAAAATCACTTTTCCAAGGAATGAAGGGGGTTTAGGCATAAAGAATATCCTTGATTGGAACATTTCTTTACAGTTGCAGCACTTCCTCCAAATCATCAACCACGATACTAAGTCTCTCTGGGCAAAATGGGTACAAACCACTCTCCTAAAAGACAAGTCTATATGGCAGGTCACGGCAGGGAATGATTGCTCGTGGACATGGAAACAAATCCTAAAGCTTCGCTCCTGTGCTTTACAACACCTTAAATACATTATTGGGCAGGGAAATTAGACTTCTCTTTGGTATGATCCTTGGTTGAACGGTGCCCCAATCAACCCCTTTACCTCATTATTATCCAACTCCGGTATTCCTTCATTTGCTAAGGTGAGCCACATTATTCAGGACCTCTCATGGAATCTCCCAAATAGCAATCACCACGATGTGATCATGTTTAGGCAGCAAATTCTACAAGCTTCCATCACTCCAAGACAGAATGACATAATATTGTGGGATGATAAAGCCATTCATTCAGTAACGGCTAATCAGATATGGGATTCAATTCGGGCTAGAACCCAATTGACACCATAGAGCTCAATCCTTTGGCACAACCTCCATGTGACAAGATACTCGTTTATGTTCGGCTTGACTCATCGAGGAAAATTTCTACTAATGATCGAACCAAGCACTACACGGGAAGGACATGGAGCTGTCTCCTATGCAACCAACACATGGAAACCTTTGAGCACATGTTCTTTGAATGTTCCTATTCTTCGATTATCCTTCAAAGTGCTCTTGATTTGGGTAATTGGACTTCCATCCCACTCACTTGGGATGCTCTCATTAGCTACCTCACCAATTACCAAGGCTCTAATTTGTTAAAGAACATTTTAAACCTCACAGCTTGCCACTTGTTTCTACAAAGTTTGGGAAGCTAGAAATACAAAGATGCATAAGGGTAATATCATTCCTCCTAGGACCCTTGCAAAGGATACCATCAATCTTATCAAGTCCCGGTTTCTACTAGCAAAGCCTTCCTCAAAGCCACAAATTGTAACCACCTTTGTAATTGGTTGATAACTCACTAGGAAGGTTGGGTTTTCCCTTGTATCCATAATACAGAGGCTTGGTGAGCTTAAGGATTCTAGCGTAGTATGGTGTAAGTTTTGGGCTTGAAAGCGACAATAAAGTATGCTCCTAAGAGCATGAGGCTTCTGAGCAAGCATGGTGCAAGTTTTGGGCTTCACCGAGCATGGATTCGGGCGAGATGGTGGTTGTGTCAAAGTTATGGCCTTCGGGCGTGTATGTATGGGCATGGTATGAGTGTGTGAACAAAGGAGGCTTCGGGAGAGCTTAAGGATTCGGGCGAGTATGGTGTAAGTTTTGGGCTTCGAGAAAGCGACAATGAGGTATGCTCGGGCGAGCATGAGGCTTCGGGCAAGCATGGTGCAAGTTTTGGGCTTCGGCCAAGCATGGATTCGGGCGAGATGGTGGTTGTGTCCAAGTTATGGCCTTCGGGCGTGTATGCATGTGCATGGTATGAGTGTGTGAACAAAGGTGGGAGGCTATATCTGTTTTTTCATCAAGGCCTCATTTTGTAATCATTTCTGTATTGGGTTATTAGTTCAACTTGTTATGTTGGGTTCTCTTCCATGTATCGTATCATCATCTACTCAACTTAGATGATGCTACTATATTCTGGGGTATGTCCCTTAGCCATTGTTTTTGGTCCTTTATATACAAACAAATTTAGCAAAAAAAAAAGGGGTTTTGTCACCTAATTGCACGCCAATAAGGAGAAATCCTTATCGGAAAGCCCCCTCTTTCCTAGGAACGACCTGGTTGTCATAATTGTGATTCTATAATATTATTTGTAAATAATTAATTATTAATTTATATGATACTGAAATATTTATTTTATGTGGATATAAATGATGGATATATTTATTGTGGTTATAAATGATGGAATTAATACTGAGGTGTTTTATCAGTATTTTGTCGGAATGGAAGTTTTGAAAATCGTCTGTATGTGAATTTCGGTCATTTTTCGTTTAGAATTTGGAAAAACTTAAACTTACAAAGTTGTAGAGAATTTAATTTCCTATGTAATAGACACGAGATTTGAATTTTTCTAATAAAAGGGTTATTTATTATGAATTATTGAAGTTTCAGAAATAAATGTTTTTATTAAAATATGGTGGGCCCTACTTTTGTTTGGTGAAAAATGAAATGTGCTGGAATTTATTTTCAAAAGTGGTAGGCTTGAATAGTAGCAGGTAAAGCCATCAGGTAGCAGGTTAGTCTGCTATGGAGTTCTAAGCATTTTACTATAAATAGGGTGCGTAGTTAGAATTGAAAATCACACCAGAAACAAGTTTTCTCTCTTCTATCTTTATATTATCGAGCGTATTTTGTGAGTATTTAGATACTTTGTGAGTTGCTATTCATCAGTGCAAGTTTCCTTCAGCCTTGTACCAATATTCCGATCAGAAGTACTGTTATTTTGAGGTAAAGGATGTTATTTTATTCCTAATGATGTTATTCTTTCAATATCATTATACCGAAATTTTGGTATGGATTTTGTTGTGGAATTTATACATTTTTGTGTCGGGGTTACTATTCACGTATACGGCACTATTCACGTATACGGCACTATTCACGAATACGGCACTATTCACCGAAAAATGAAATTTTCTCCTTTTTGTCCAAGATGTCTATTATGGTTACTATCTTTGATTGTATCCATGTTTTGATCTTTATTCTTGAATTTTGCTCCACAACTGATTATTATAAGATATATTTGAACTTGGATAAACTAAAGTACGAATCCCTAATCTTTGATCTTTTATCTCACTGGATACGTTTTCTTTAAGATATTTTTCATCATCCACAGTCCTAAATGATGATATTACTGAATATCTTTGGCATGTAGTGCAAAGATGAATGATTAACTGATGAATATCTTTGGCTTGTAGTGCAAAGATGAATGATTACCTAATGAATATCTTTGGCCCGTAGTGCAAAGATGAACAGGTGTTGAGATCAACATGACCAACTGGTGATACAAATGAATATCTTTGGCCTGTAGTGCAAAGATGAATATTTGATTAAAGATGTATATTAATTGATGTTACAGCGATAAAATATTGATGATGGACTTTTAAATCTTAGAAGATAGTAGAATTCTTTCTCTATTTGACTGTTCTAATGGATTGTTGTTCCGGTGCAGTTGTTGATCTAAAACTTGTTGTCTATTATATTTTATCAGATTTTCCATGTTGAAGACTAATGATAAATTGTTGTATATTATCTTTGTCATAATATTCTTTACTGGGCTAGTTGAGCTCACCCTTTTCCTTTTTGTTCCATTTTTCTTCTCAGGAGGTGAGAACATAGCAGGAACTAGCCAGGGTATGGAGTGATGGTCCAGGATAGTTGTATTAGTAGTCCTCACTATTTTGTAAAATAGTGTATCAATAATTGTAATGAGAACTCCTTTTGAGTTTGTATACTCTCTATTAGACAATAGTTGTATTCAAACTCATAGTATATGTGTTGTCGTATTTTGCACAACAATTGTATTACTGAAGTTGTATTTGTTTTTGTATCATGTATTTGGCGACTCAGAATGGGTGATGTATACCTATTTTGGGGGCGTCACAGTTGGTATCAAAGCTTAGGGATATGATCCCTGGCTGAGATGTGAGACACGAACTAGGAGGGGAGAGACGTGGAACCCTTGTTTTATGGCAGTATTTAAGAATGACAGCGGGAAATATTAACAATAGAGTGAATGAGACAGTGGAGACACCTTTAATCACCACCCAGGGGAACGTGCAACAGGAAGGCAATATTCCTCCTGTAAACAACACTACCGAACAAATGATGAATGATGGGATGTTTGGAAGCTTTTTGCAGTTCATGCAAAATCAGACGAGGGAGACTCGTGCATAAAATACGGGTGGAAATGATAGCAATGCGCGGCTTGTCACAACCAAGCAGTTCAAGGAGTTGGGACCACCAGAATTTGCGGGAAAGCCGGATCCGATTAAGGCAAAAACATGGGTTAAGGAAATTACCAAGATATTCGATGTCTTGGGATGCACGGAGGAACAGAAGGTTCCTTTCGCCACCTTTATGTTACATGGTGAGGTAGACTACTGGTGGGTGTCTGTGAAGCGTACCCAACCTGCCGCACTCAACATGTCTTGGGAAACATTTCAGAAATTGTTTAATGACAAGTACTTTCCTGAAAGTATTCATCATATGAAGGCGGTAGAGTTTATCAGACTGGAACAAATAAACATGATGGTGTCCCAGTACGAGGTGAGGTTCGCAGAGTTATCCAGGTTTACACCTCATTTGGTAGAGAATGAGGAACGAATGACGAGGATGTTTCTGAGAGGTCTAAAACCTGAGATTCGACAATATCTTATCTCTCATAAATTTTCTTTATATTCAGATGTTGTAAATAAGGCTCAATTATTAGAGCGGGATAATGAGTATGCTCAACCGAGGGACCACAATCAGGGTCATACGTGACAGCAGTCATCAGAGTGATGATAACCAGCGGGGAGGTAAGAATACAGGCAAAATAGGTAACCACTCGGGTGGTAATCGTGGCCATAATAATAGGAGAGGTGAGTCAAGTGGAAATTTCAGAAAGAGGAGATTCAACAATGACGGGAAGACATAAGCATCAGCACCAGCACCAACAACAAATTCTAGGGGAGGAGAACGACCGCCAGTTAGATGCTACAGATGCGGAGAGGAGGGACACATAAGTCCAAACTATTCACAGCCTTCCAAGGTGTGTTTCAGTTGTGGAAAAGACGGTCATATAGCCCGATTTTGTCCGGTAGCGAAGTCAAGTCCAGCTGGAACGGCGACACCAAAAGCGACTACAGACAAAACAAAGTCGGTGGTTCAAGGGAGGGCGTTTATCGTGACTGGCCAAAACGCGAGAAACCCGAATGAGGTGATCACGGGTAAGCTAATCATAAACTCTTGCGAAGTTTATACCTTATTAGATATTGGTCCTACCCATTCTTTTATCTCTCCTACTTGTGCTCAACATTTGAACTTGACTCCGGAGAAATTAGACCTTAACTTATCTGTTGAGACTCTGTTAGGAGAAACTTTCATTACATCTACTGTTTATAAATCTTGCTTGATTCAAGTTGGAACCAAAACATTACATGCCGATCTTATTTCGTTGAAAATACTTGCATTTGATGTGATTTAAGGGATTGATTGGTTAACCACTCATCATGCTACAATTGATTGTTTTCGTAAGGTTGTTAGTTTTCATATTCCTAACCAACCTGTTATGCGAATTCAAACAACAAAACCACTAAAGTCAATCACTGTCATATCAAGCCATAAAGCTATTCGTTTATTGAAAAATGGATGTCAAGCTTTCTTAGCCCATGTCACGGACTTGAACAAAAACACGTCAGATTTGAATAATATTTCTATTGTTAGTGAATTTCCTGACGTATTTCTTGAAGAACTTCCCGGTCTACCCCCAGAATGTGAAGTTGAATTCTTTATTGACCTTGAACCTGGTATAAAGCCCATTTTAAAACCCCATATCGAATGGCTCCTATTGAACTTCAGGAGTTAAAGGTCCAACTTCAGGAGTTATTAGACATCAATTTCATTCGTCCTAGTACATCTCCTTGGGTTGCTCCTGTGTTATTCATAAAGAAAAAAGACGGGAGTATGCAACTTTGTTTTGACTACCGAGAATTGAACCATGTCACCATCGAGAACAGGTATCCGTTACCTCGCATTGACGACCTGTTTGAGAAGTTGCAAGGACCACAATTCTTTTCAAAGATCGATCTTCGTTCTGGATATCATCAGCTGAAGATTAAAACTGAGGATATTCCAAAAACTGCCTTCAAAACTCGGTACGGGCATTATGAATTCTTAGTCATGTCTTTTTGATTGACTAATGCTCCTGCTGCTTTTATGGATATGATGAACTGTGTGTTCAAAGAATATTTGGATCATTTTGTTGTTGACTTTATTGATGACATCCTCATCTATTCCAAAAGTCGTGAAGATCATGAGCACCATTTGAAGCTGGTACTGCAAAGGCTTCGTGATAACAAGCTATATGCCAAGCTGAAGAAATGTGAGTTCTGGCTTGAGGAAGTAACATTCCTTGGGCACGTGGTGTCAAAACATGGAGTATCTGTCGACCCGGTGAAGATTGAAGCCATACAAAGTTGGGAGCAACGAAAGTCGGTGACCGAAGTACGTATATTTCTGGGCTTAGCTGGTTACTATCGGAGATTCATGGAAGGATTTTCTCGAATGGCTACTCCGTTAACTCAGCTGACTCGTAAAAATACAAAATTCGGTTGGAGAGAGGATTGTGAGAAGAGTTTTCAAGAACTCAAAAGGAGACTCATTTCGGCACCTGTTCTGAGAATACCATCTGGTTCGGATGGATTTGCTATCTACAGCGATGCTTCAGGCAAAGGGTTATGATATGTTCTCATTCAACATGGGAAAGTCATAGCCTATGCCTCGCGACAACTCAAAAAATATAAGAGGAATTATCCTACTCATGATTTGGAGTTGGCAGCAGTCATTTTCGCATTGAAGATCTTGAGACACTACCTGTATGGGGAGAAAGTGGAGATCTATACAGATCATAAAAGCATCAAATATTTCTTCACCCAAAAGGAACTCAACATACAGCAACGACTTTGGCTCGAGCTGTTGAAAGATTATGATCATACCATCCAATATCATCCTGGAAAAACAAACGTAGTAGCTGATTCATTGAGTAGAAAATCATATACGGGTACGAGTGCAATGTTGTTAACATAAAGGCCCATTTTGTATGACTTGCAAAGGATGGAGATAGAGGTAAAGGCTCCAAGTACCCATGTGATGATATCAAGCATACGACGACTTTAATCGATAAAGTTAAAGCCACTCAAGCTACGGACCTGGAGCTGTGCGTATGAAGAAGAAAGTGCAAGAAGGTGCTATTCCAGAAGCAAGAATCGATGAAAACGGAATACTTCGAGTTAACTCCAGACTTTGTGTTCCTAACGATTCTAACTTGAAACATAAAATCATGATGGAGGCACACAACACACCGTTTGCAATCCATCCTGGGAGTACCAAAATGTATCATGATCTTCGACATACGTTTTTTGTGGAGTAATATGAAGAGAGAGATCGCGGAGTTTATCTCTAGGTGTTTAACCTGTCAACGTGTAAAGGCGGAGAATCAAGTGCCAAATGGTCCATTGCAACCACTTGAGATTCTGAAATTGAAGTGGGAACACATTACTATGGATTTCGTTACGGGTCTTCCCAAGGTTTCTCAAGGTATAGATGCGATTTGAGTAATTGTTGATAGATGTTATAAGTCTGCCCATTTCTTGCCTATATGGGAGACTTATTCCCTTGAACATCTTGCTCATATGTACGTGAATGAGATTGTGAGATTTCATGGCATTCCAGTATCCATAGTTTCGGATCGTGACCCAAGATTCACTTCACGATTTTGTGTTTGCTTGCAGAAAGCTATTGGCACGGATTTACGATTCAGTTCGGCATACCATCCTCTAACGGACGGACAATCAAAAAGGACTATTCAAACTCTTGAAGACCTATTAAGACACTGTGTCCTAGATTTCAAAGGGAGTTGGGATAAGTACCTACCATTGGTGGAATTCTCCTACAACAACAGTTATCAGGCAAATATAGGTGTGGCTCCATTTGAAGCATTGTATGGACGAAAGTGTCGCTCTCCAGTTTGCTGGGATGAGGTGGGAGAAGCAACATTGTTGGGACCAGATTTGGTACGAATGACTACAGAGAAGATCCAAACGATTCGACAACGTATACAAACGGCACATAATCGACAAAAGAGTTATGCGGATCTTCATCGAAAGAATATGGAATTTAATATTGGGGATTATGTATTGCTACGTATTGCTCCATGGAAGGGAGTTACAAGATTTGGGAAGAGGGGAAAGCTCAATCCAAGATTTGTTGGTCTATTTGAGATTATCGACCGAATAGGAAATGTGGCATATAGACTCGCATTACCTCCAAGCATGTCTCGTGTTCATAATATTTTTCACATATCTATGCCTCATAAATATGTGAAAGACCCGAACCACATTATTGAGTTAGAACCAGACGAGATAGCCGAATATTTAACGTACGAGGAGGTACCTGTTAAGATCTTGGACAGGAAAGAGCATGTCCTACGCACCAAGGTTATACCACAAGTTAAGGTTTTGTGGAGAAACCATGCTATTGAAGAAATGACCTGGGAATCAGAAATGAAAGCGAGGTATCCTCACCTTTTCGAAATACCAGGTACGTACGTCAATTTCGAGGACGAAATTGCATAAGGAGGGGAGGTTGTAAGACCCCAACTTATTATAAATAAAATCGAATTTCCTCTATTTATTATTGTGAATAATAAGGTGTTAAATTGATATAATATTTTGGTTATGGGTGAAATGTGCAAATTTTGCAAAATAAGCAAGTGGTTATAAAGTATTCATTGTTGTCGGGGAATATTCGTACGACGGCGCAGCCATTTGTGGGCCCCATAACGAAAAATGGTCGGATGAAGAAAATGAAAAGTTTGAGTTGTTATAAATAACGACGTAGTTGTTACCGTTAACACTGTTGGAATACCCGGTGGTTAAAATACAGTAATACGCGTGGTTGCATAGTAGCATACGGTATTGCATAGTATTTTTGAATTATTGATTCTTAAGTAAAAAGGCACTACTCAATAATTGTTACAGTAATTACTGTTCAATATTTTACTTTATTGATTCAATAATTGCTACGTTGATATTTTATATTATTGTTGTTTCAATAATTGTCACTACACAGTATTTCCCATTATCAGATCAATAATTCATATTATTTGAATAATATTATTAGATAGCATTATTGGCAATGTCTAAGGTAGTTCTGTCTAGGAAAGGGGTTTTGTCACCTAATTGCGCGCCAATACGGAGAAATCCTTATCTAAAGCCCCTCTTTATTTGGAAATGACCGTTTGTCATAATTGTGATTCTATAATATTATTTGTGAATAATTAATTATTGATTTATATGATAAGGAAATATTTATTTTATGTGGATATAAATGATGGATATATTTATTGTGGTTATAAATGAAGGAATTAATACTGAGGTGTTTTATCAGTATTTTGTTGAAATAGAAGTTTTTAAAATCGTCCGTATGTGGATTTCGGTCATTTTTCGTTTGGAATTTGGAAAAACTTAAACTAACAAAGTTGTAAAGAATTTAATTTCCTATGGAATAGACATGAGATTCGAATTTGTCTGATAAAAAGGCTATTTATTATGAATTATTGAAGTTTCGGAAATAAATGTTTTTATTAAAATATGGTGGGCCCCACTTTTGGTTGGTGCAAAATGAAATGTGCAGGAATTTATTTTCAAAAGTGGTAGGCTTGAATAGTAGCAGGTAAAGCCATCAGGTAGCAGGTTAGTCTGCTATGGAGTTCTAAGCATTTTACTATAAATAGGGTGCGTAGTTAGAATTGAAAATCACACCAGAAACAAGTTTTCTCTATTTCTATCTCTATATTATCTAGCGTATTTTGTGAGTATTTAGATACTTTGTGAGTTGCTATTCATCAGTGCAAGTTTCCTTCAGCCTTATACCGATATTCCGATCAGAAGTACTGTTATTTTGAGGTAAGGGATGTTATTTTCTTCCTAATGATGTTATTCTTTCAATATCATTATACCAAAATATTTGTTTGGATTTTATTGTGGAAGTTTTACCTTTTTGTGTTGGGGTTACTATTCATGTATACGACACTATTCACGTATACGACACTATTCACGGATACGGCACTATTCACCGAAAAATGAAATTTTCTCCTTTTTGTCCAAGATGTCTTTTATGGTTACTATCTTTGATTGTATCCATGTTTTTATTTTTATTCTTGAATTTTGCTCCACAACTGATTATTATAAGATATATTTGAACTTGGATAAACTAAAGTACGAATCCCTAATCTTTGATCTTTTATCTCACTGGATACGTTTTCTTTAAGATATTTTTCATCATCCACAGTCCTAAATGATGATATTACTGAATATCTTTGGCCTGTAGTGCAAAGATGAATGATTAACTGATGAATATCTTTGGCCTGTAGTGCAAAGATGAATGATTACCTAATGAATATCTTTGGCCCATAATGCAAAGATGAACAGGTATTGAGATCAACATGACCAACTGGTGATACAAATGAATATCTTTGGCCTGTAGTGCAAAGATGAATATTTGATTAAAGATGTATATTGATTGATGTTACAGGGATAAAATATTGATGATGGACTTTTAAATCTTAGAAGATAGTAGAATTCTTTCTCTATTTGACTCTTCTAATGGATTGTTGTTCCGCTGCAGTTGTTGATCTAAAACTTGTTGTCTATTATATTTTATCAGATTTTCCCTGTTGAAGACTAATGATAAATTGTTGTATATTATCTTAGTCATAATATTCTTTATCGGGCTAGTTGAGCTCACCCTTTTCCTTTTTTGTTCCATTTTTCTTCTCGTGAGGTGAGAACATAGCAGAACTAGCCTTTGGGTATGGAGTGATGGTTCAGGATAGTTGTATTAGTAGTCCTCACTATTTTGTAAAATAGTGTATCAATAATTGTAATGAGGACTCCTTTTGAGTTTGTATACTCTCTATTAGACAATAGTTGTATTCAAATTCACAGTATATGTGTTGTCATATTTTGCACGACAATTGTATTACTGAAGTTGTATTTGTTTCTGTACAATGTATTTGGCAACTCAGAATGGGTGATGTATACCTATTTTGGGGGCGTCACATTAGAGCTCTTTGGTTCTTGTAGGACATTGTTGTTTAGAATATATGTATGAATGTTGAGACGGAGCAATGTGGGTTTGGGATGGCAAAATGATGATTCTGCCCCTCACCAGGGTTATCTCCGGTTTGAGTTATTTTAGTGGTCATTGCTTAGGGTTATCTCTGAGATCGGACTACTGCAGGTGTTGTTTGTCCTCAGGGTTGTCTCTGAGGTGTGCCTTACTTCCCAGGGTTATCTCTGGGCTTGGGGAATGAGTGCCTCAGAGCCATTGCCGAGTGTTTGAAGCTATTTGCATGGGTTTGAAACAAGCATTTCTAGGGTTATCTCCAGAACTATAACTACATACCTCGGAGTTGTCTCCGAGGTTTATATTATCTTTCCCGGTGTTGTTTCCATGATTGAGTCGAGTATCTCGGCGTTATCTTCGAGATGAGACGGTCTTCTTCATTGTGATTTTTGGTATTTGAACTGCACTCCTCGGGGTTATCTCCGAGGTTAAAACTAAAACTCCTGGTGTTATTTCCGGGACTAAGCTGGATGTCTCGGGGCTATCTCCGAGATGGTAATAACTGAATATCCCAAGGTTGTTTCCGAGATTGAACTGAGCTGTCTTCTAGGGTTATCTCTGAAAGACGCTTCTGCCCTCCTGCAATGTTAGTAACAGGTATGCAAAAAATTTTGAGTGTCTACAGGGCGCAGGAGACTAAGGAAAGTCGGCGGACTGGCAGGTACAAGTTCAGCTCTCAGTTTCACAGCCTTTAGAAACAAATTGATGGGCACACCAAGGACAATAACAGGAAGATGACCCGATTGGCAGCTAGGCAGGACCACATGTTCAACACCATGAACACGTACTTCTCCTCATTGAAAGCGACCCTCCAGATTCTAAATCCAGCTACTCAGTTCCAATACCAATAACATGTGTCTATGCCACAATATCCTCCATCGGACTTTGACACGGAGGATCACAAAATGTATGTGCCATGACCACCACCACCGCCATCGACACCATCACCTCAACCTTGGATGATTACAGGGAAGTCCTCCTACATTTACTGCTATATTTTTTTACAATGAGGACATTGTAATTGTCAAGTTTGGGGGAGTTTAGTTTAGTTTTGTTGCATGTTTAGCTTAGTTTGTTATATTATTGCATATGTTGTCATGTTTAGTTTTAGGTTCATAATATGTTGCATTCATGTAATATAATTGCATAATAGTTTGTATAGTAGTGTAGTATTGTAAATAGTTTTTATTAGTTTCTATTCCTATTATTTTTATTCCATATTGTAAATAAAAAAATTAAAAAAATTAAAAATCACAAAATTTTTAGTTTTTACTGTGTTTATTTTTCATGAGTCCAGCTGTTAGATAGTACAATCTATTTTGGCCAATAATGAAACTGACTTCGAGTAGACAAGTATAGTATTGACTATTAGAACTTTGATGTGATTTTCTGTTATGAATCGAATCTTTTTCTGTTTGAAACTAGTATAATAAGGTTAGCATAGTAATAAGCAACTATATTGACTGATTAAGTTCAAATTGATACATAATGGACCTCTAAAGGATAATGCTAGTTTCAATGAAAGAATGACAAGGATAAGCAGTGAAGGCTAAAGTTAGGCTAGAACCTAAGTTTGGGGGAAAATTTGTGGTATATAAGTTATATCTATATTTATCTAAAAAAAAGAATAAACACTGTGGCATACTTGTCTAGTTTTGTGGCCTTTATTACTTGAGTAAGTAATCCCGAAGTGGATTGTCTTTACTCCTAGCACCCTAAGGCCTTAATGGTCTGGGAATCATTGGTCGAAAACTTGTTAAGGCAACATTGAAAAGCCTAAGGGAATAAGACATTGCACAACCATGAGTATATAAAAAAAGAGAAAAAGAGAAATGAATAAAACAGAAAATAACAGCAAAAAGCCCCCGTAGAAGAAAAATAAAGCATAAGTACCCTATTTTGACCCTCGATATTGGTAATTGTGTGATTTTAGTTGGATCTTGACTGTTTTTGAATTTCTTGAGTTTACAGTGCATGATGCCTTCAAAGAGACCTGTTAAATTTGATTTTGTATCAGTTAGCATGGGTGTTGAGCACACACACACACACACACACACACACACACACTATATCAGTGATAACAGTCTAAGATTTGATAATTGTGTGATTTTAGTTGGATCTTGACTGTTTTTGAATTTCTTGAGTTTACAGTGCATGATGCCTTCAAAGAGACCTGTTATATGTTAAATTTGATTTTGTATCAGTTAGCATGGGTGTTAAGCACACACACACACACACACACACACACACACACACACTATATCAGTGATAACAGTCTAAGATTTGATGATTGATGAGGAATTTATTGATTGGTTTTGATATGAAGTATTGTCATGTTTGTTTGATTTCTCTGAGGCCGGTTGAACAGACTTGTTTTTGTTATTACTGTTGGATTCATAGGAATGTAGATTAGTTGCATTCCATTCCATTGCAATTTTGTTTTGTTTTGTGCTTGAGGACTAGCACGGGTTTAAGTTTGGGGGAGTTTGATGAGTGGGTTTTATACCTATGAATCGGTCTCTAATTCGAGCTTAAACTATGTTAATCCTGTATATTTTTGTTTGTTTTTACTTCTTTATGTTTGTTATATGTTTAGGTGGCATGGAGTAACATTCGTGGCATAAGGGTGCATGGCATTGTGACGGGAAGTGGCAACAAAATGAGCAAAATGTGCAGCTGAAAAACTACCTCCGCTGGGGTGGGCATTATATAAAGGAAACCCTCTGTCGGGCGGGGGTACTTGAGCAACTACAGAATGACCCCCCACCGGAGCGGGCCTCTATAGAACAAAAACCCCAGCCAAGGCGGGGGTACGGGGCAAGAACATGAGTTGTGTTGCAATTAGAGTTCTGCAGGAGCGTGAAAGGGAACAAGTTGGCAAGACTTGGGACCTCGTTTGGTGTCTGTTTGTGGACTAAATACATTACAATAGAGAGAATTAACAATAATTAACCAATTACAAGATAGAACCCTAATTGGAGTGAAGGACATTGGAGGAAAGAAGTGAAGGTTAGAAATCACGAAGATTGCAAGTTGGAGCGAAGAAGAAGGGTGGTTTGGTATTCATTCTACTTCTTTAATTCAATTATTGTAATTAGGATGATGGATTCTTTTATTATTTCAGTTTTTATTTCATTTATGATGAACTAAGTTACCTTTTAAGCTTATGATGGGTCTTTATGGTTGAACAATGATTGTGAAGCCTTAATTTCAGTTTAATAATCTCTCAATTCAGTTTATCTATTGTGATTTGTGCTTTAATATATGAATTGCTTGATCACCAATTCTGTGTGGATTCGAGAGATGATGTATGAATATAAACATAGTCACTTTAGCATGTACTCTTAAATTATGTGTTAATATGGAAGCTTGATGAATGTTAGGATAGAGATATGCTAAGCATCACATGTAATCGGGTAAAGAACTTGAATTTAAACCTTATTTGATTTTAATTCACATAGAGATACAGTGAGTTAGTTGATTAGGGTGTTTGACTTAATTATATAAAATTTGTGGATTTAAGTTAATACGGTATTAGTTCATCGAGAGATGGCTAATTCTACCTAAGTGTTCTTGATTAATAAACTGGGATAGTGAATTGAACTGGAATAAGGTGTAATAATCGAAGTGAGACTTAAAGTGATGTTGTAAGCCTAATTCTCCATTATTTGCTTAAAATTACGATTTTTAGGTTGTGTTGATTGATTGGTATTTTTAATATTTTAGTTTTTAATAGTTATAATCATTGATTTGTACAGTTTAATAAAATTTGGATTAATAGAAAGCTGGTAATTGTTAGGATTAATTTCATACTAATCTCTGTGGGAACGATACTTTTATGTATCATTATATTACTTGTTGACCACGTGCACTTGAGTGTGAGCGTAATTAGAAATTCGACCAACAATAAAAGTCTTTATGGTCCCGTGGTGCATTGATGGACAGTTGTTGGCATGATCATGACCACTGGTGATACTAACGAATATCTTTGGCCCGTAGTGCATGGATAATTCATGGATGTGATAATAATGAATATCCTTGGCCTATAGTGCATGGATAATTCATGGATGTGATACTAACGAATATCCTTGGCCCGTAGTGCATGGATAATTCGATTATGTGGATTATTTATTGAGCTGTGTTACAACGATAAAATATTGATGATAAACTTTTAAATCATAAAAGATTGTAGATATTATGCTCTGTCAGGAATAAGCATTTGAATGTTATTCCTATTTATATATGATTTGATTATGATATATATGAATGAATATGCAAGTATGCTTGCATTAAGAAAAGTTGTAAAGTCCTTTGATAGATAATAGAAACATGTGTACAAGGACTTAGAATAAATTGATCAAGTATGTTAGGTTGATCCTACATAAGCAAAACAGCTTTGTAAAGTCCTTAAAAAGAAATGATGTACAAGGACTATAAACATAGAAAGATCAAGCATGTTAGGTTGATCTTATGATGTAATAGATAGACTATTGTCTGATCGTTGAGCACTGCACCAGAAATCGTAGTCTGCCAGGAGAGTTAAGGAGAACTCGAGAGCTGTCGAGACAAAATCGTAGTCTGCAAGATAGTAGATCTCGGAGTTCGTAGATCGCCAGAGAAACGATGAAGGATCGTGGTGTGTGTCGAGTAGAACTTCCTCGTAATAAAGTCACGGAGGAAGTCATGTTCGTAATCGGGCCAAGTCGAAAACATAGACTACACTCAGAGTCGTAGAGTCTACTGATGCCGAAGCCAAGTCAAGGATCGTAGACTACACTCTGAGTCGTAGAGTCTATTGATTACATGCAGAGATCGTAGTCGAGCAAGATCAGATGAAGACAACAAGCACAAGGCAGAAATCGTGGAGTGTCAAGATCTGATCTAAGAGTCGTAGGGTCTGCACAGACACGGTAGAAGTCAATCGTAGAGTCGCGAACTACGACTTCAACAATTGTGCTCACAATGCATAGGCAGAATCGTAGAGCAAATACGATTCTCAACTAATGAGCACTCCGAGAATATCCAAAGGAACAAAGCCTCTAGTTGGCACTGCAAAGATACATCCCACCTAAAGGGAACTAGAGAGCACTCAACGAATGGCATGTATCCTTACAGAAGATCCAAGCATCAACCCAATCAGCATCAAGATTGAGTTGAAGAAGCCATTCAAGATAAAGTCTTCCACAAGTTGATCAAAAGAAGACTTCAGTAACTAACTAAAGAAAGTCAGCAAGTGCAGTAGCTATCATGTGATAAGATGACAACGATCTTGGAAGTATTCAGGATCGTAGTGTTTGCCAAACAAAGAAAGAACTGATGGAGTAGACACAGAGATACTGGTCAGCTTATGAAGAACAAGGCTAAAGTGATTAAACATTGGGTCAGTCCATTGATGATAAGTGAATGGGAGATCACAAGGAGAAAGAGAGCTGGACACGCCACAAATCTGAAGTGTCTTGATATTCAGAAGGGACCAGAACAAAGAGTCAAGCCATCAAAGATCTCGAGAACAAATGGCAAAAGCGAAGTGTTGAAACGCACACAAGAGAATGAAGAGGTGTTCTACATTGAAGATCCAATCAACACTCTTTAAGATCGTAGTGTTGTCTTTACCAGTCAACATGACACTACGATCAGGTCCTTGAAGACATGCATCAGAATCGTAGAGTTCGAATAGCTGAAGACTGAAGCATTGGCAACGGTTAAATTTGAAGGGTAATTTTCGGACAAGAGCTTATTGAGAGCATCGATGCAAAAGGACAACCTCTGATCGAGAAATCAAAAGGAGGAAATAAAGTCTTCGATCTGCCCAAGACATCAAAGTGACATCTCTGATGGGTAGGTGAAATAGTAGACTACAATGTCAGAGAAAGTATGACTTGTCACATCAACAGTCTACCTCTGTCAACTCGAGATTTGTGAAGACATTTGAATAGCTTTTAACGGCTACTTTCCAACGGAAGGATTGGGAAGGAGTATAAATCTACTAGAGCTTCAAAGATCGAAGGTTGCTGGAGTTGCCGAGTTTGGAGTAACGGTGGACTGTTCTAAACCATGTAAGATAGTGAGTCCGAAGGCTCACTCTACGATCCACCAAGAACACTTAGAGTTAGACAAAGAAAGAAGTAGAAGTGAGAGTTATACAATGTAGAAGTGAGAGTTCTACTACTTGACGAGTGTTCTGAACTGCAGAGAGAAAGAAGAGCATCATGTCATCTTGATGTCCATCATGGGAAGACTCTAAGTACTAGAGAGAAGAGCCTACAGTCATCTTAGCAAGTCCGTCATGAGAAGGCATCATCTATCAAGAAAGGAGATCACAAACGTCATCATGGTGGAAAGCATGAGAAAGTTCCTAAGTACCTAGCAGAAGAGCTTACAGTCATCTTAGAAACCAATCATGTGCAGCCATCATGTATCAAGAGGAATGATTTTCAAGGCAGTCATCAAGGGATCATCCGAAGTGGTTGAGAAACTGAAGAAGCTGAGCATCATGCAACACTCAACTGCACTTCAAGGATAATCACGCCAAGTCGCTAAGCATGAGAAGATGTTCGTGAGCATGAAGACATCTTAGCAAATTTCAAAGACTAACTCCAACAAACAAACAACTCAACAGAAGCCAGGGCCTGAGGGGTCCTTGTCCGGAGGGACTAAATGATGTTCCAAGCCTGCTGGGCTTGAAGAGTTCCTAGGGAAATAGAGGAGTTCCAAGGTCACTTTGGCCTTGAAGAGTTCTTAGTGAATCAAGTCACAAGGTCACGGCCTCAAGGAATCTTAGTGATTCAGGGTACTGCCATTCCTTAGTGGAAATCCTGCTAGTTAAAAGCAGAAGAGTGGATTAGGAGCTTGAGTCTCTGAACCACTTAAAACCCCTTGTGTCTTTTACATTATGTCAATTACATTATGTACTATAACTGCTATAACTGCTATGTATGTTTTAACTGCTTACAACCGAACTAACTCTACGAATAATGTATGTTTGATTATGAATATATCAATGAAGGGGATCTTTTACTTATTCCGTTGTACTTGAAAAGATTCTCATGTTTGTCATATACTAAATTATGAGCAATACAAAATAAACCAGAAAAGTATTTGAAATTAAAAAGGATCTATTCAACCCCCCTTCTAGATCTACTGTGCCTACTGGGAACTAACATGCTCTACTTGACTCTTCTAATGGATTGCTTATTCCGCTGCAGTTAGACTTGTTATCTATTATATTCTATCAGTTTTACACTATTGAAGGCTAACGATAATTTATTCTGCATTATCTTAGTCATAATATTCTTTATTGGGCTTGTTGAGCTCACCCTTTGCTTTCATTGTTCTCTTCAGGAAATGAGAACTTAGTTGGGACTAGTCGGGTAATGGAGTGACGGTCCGAGATGGTGGCTGTAGTAGTCCTCACTATTTTATAAAATAGTGTGATAATATTTGTAATGAGGACTCCATTTGAGTTTGGATATTGTCTACGAGACAATATTCGTGTTGAAACTCTTAGTTATGTTTTGCCGTATTTTACACGACAGTTGTATAATTAAGTTTGTATTTGAATTCTGTACCATGTATTTGGCGACTCAGAATGGGTTGTGTATACCTATTTTTGGGTATCACAGTTGGTATCAAAGCTTAGGGATATGATCCATGGCTGAGATTTGAGGCTAGAACTAGGAGGGGAGAGACGGGTAAATCATTCGCTAGTATGACCTACCTAAGTTTATTTGTTATTTAATTAGTCGGTCAGAATATAGGGATAATATGTGGCATGTCAATTAACCCTTATTTTTTGGCAGTGTTTGAAAATGACATCTGAAAATGTTGAGATAAGCAATGGAGCACATGAGACCATTGAGTCACCGACGATCAGTAACAAGGATAATGTGAATCAGGAAGGCAATAATCCTCAGGTAAACAACAACATCGGTCAAGTGATGAACGACGGGATGTTTAGGAGCTTTCTGCTATTCGTACAACATCAGGTGAGAGAGACTCATATTCAAAATGCAGGTGGAAACACTGGGAACTCATGGCTAGTCACTGCTAAGCCGTTCAAGGAGCTGGGACCACCTTAGCTTTTGGGAAAGCCACAACCACTTAAGGCAGAGACGTGGATTAAGCAGATCACCAAGATATTTGATGTCTTGGGATGCTCCGGGGAGCAAAAGGTTCTCTTTGCCACCTTCATGTTGCGAGGAGAGGCAGATCATTGGTGGAAATCTGTAAAACGTACTCAGCCTGCCGCACTAAAGATGTAATACCCGCGAATTTTAATAAATTAAAATATTGAGAATAAAGATTGTTTGCATATTTATTTGAGTATAAAAATATATAGTATCGGCATGTTTTATAAGTAATTGATTAAACATGTGATAACTAAGCAATGTAGCAAAAGTGATGAGAAGCATGGTAAGCTTGTGAAATTATGCCTAGTGTGGCAAGATAATGAAATGAGAAAGTACTAGTTTAACTAATGATAAAATTAATTAGTACTATTAATAAATAAATAATTACATAATGTGATTGACTAATTCCCAATATCATGAACAATAGCATGTATAGAGAAATCATATATAATAAGATTTTTCGTTTAATATAAGATAAGGTGTGACATTGGAAGGTAAATAATTATTATATAAAACTATATGATAAAAGTAAGCTTAACTTATGTAATTTATTAAGTTGTGTGAAAGAGTCTTATGTGACATCATGATATGTGTGGGAATAATTAAATGTGTATTTTAAACATATGAGAAAAAATAACTTTGATTTAATAAATAATTGATATTAAATGATTATTTTAATATCTATGTAGAATTGGAATAATGAATTTTATGGAAGGTAATATTAGTACCCAACTAAATTATATTCTAGTCTAGGGTAAATATTAGTTGATATAAATCAATGTACATAGATTATATGATTTTATGTGTAATGTATGAGTGAGTGTATATGTATGCTCATTAATTTGTGGACAACGTGTAAAATAAACCAAAGTGTGTTAATCGTAATACAAAATGCTGAGTATTAGAATGTCCCAAAATGAGTGTCTTGTTTCTATTTCTTCTTCACATAATAGGCTAAAGGCCTAGTCCCTCATTACCAAACACAAAGCTAGCCAATCATGAGAAGGGGAGTGGTCTACATGGTACTCTTCTACCAAATCCTTCCTACCCATCAGCTCCTTCTCCATTCCAATGGTTTAATTCATTGAGTAAAGCCTAAATTGGTTACAAGCTTTCCTATAAATGGAGCCCTTCTCATTCACAACCATTTTGCTAATTCTCTGTTAAAACTTCAAGTTGTGTATGAGTGTGGTTGGGTTGAGCTTATACAATCTGCAAAGTGAAGCTAGAGTAGCAATTCAACTCCAGAAAAGGTAATATTCCTCTATATGTTCCTAAATTCAAGTTTTTGCAAAGTTCTTAGAAAAGTACGAAAATACTTGTTTTGAGTTGAAACGTTTATGGTTGAAGCATGCTAGAATGTGTCAATTGATGCTAGACATTATTGATATGGTTAAATACGAAATTAACGAAAGTTAAACGAAGTAAATTGGTCAATTAATGAATTCGTACTGAAGAGAATCGCTAAATGTGTTAAACTTTAGGAAAATTGCATAAATCTTGAATTGATTCTTGAATTTGATTGTTTGTATGTTTAGGATTGTTAGAAGCATGCTAGGTATGGTTAGTAGCAAGTTAATATTAGTTATACTTCATTACATTGTTGTTTGGATATGAGTTGGCATGTTAGCTCGTAGGGAGGGAGTCTTTGTGTTCTAATGCTGTAGTGATGCCCACCTTACGGGGTCACAAGGTATAAAGGCTCATTTCTACGGGTGCTGTAGTAACTTATAAATTTGGTTTGATTGTTGCTACAAGAAGACTTAAACTAACTTAACTTAACTTAAAGAGCATACATAATCCTTAAACATTTATCAATGCATGTTGCAAGATGTTCTAGTAGGTTTAGAGTTGAATTATAACCTTTTGAAAGAAAAGTTAAAAGACGAAAACCATGTTTATAAAACCTTACGCCTTTTTGAATCTAACCTTGTGAGCATATGTTTATAACTTAGTTAGTCTTGTAAATACACATGAAATGTGGACTCAACGTACTTTTCATGTATAGATTGTTAACAAATAATTGAAAACTAATTGAGTTGAAAACTCTATGACTTGTATTGTGAACTTTTGAACAACTATGATAGGATGCTTTATGCCTCTAGAGATAACTATATGTTCACACATTAGACACTTTATAAACTATGCAAGCATGAACTAAAAGAGTTTCTAAAATAATACGCAAACATGAACTCAAAGGGGTTGTTTAGAAATGTTATGTGGTTAACGAATACTATAGTTAGTAGTTGATATACTGAGCTCTTTTAACTTTGTAAAATGGAAATTTATGAGTAAATATAACAAAGGACCAAACTTAGCCTAAAGGTTCTTCAACATGTATGAGTAACTTAGGTAATGTTTCACATATGATGTGAGTATAAGAAAACTAAAAATGTTTCTAAAGATTTTAAAGGTAAAATCAATATGAGTTACGCATCTATGAGTTTGAATGTGTGTAGCCTACATGAATTTAGATATGTGTGATGAAAGTATGGGAATATGTATATCAAGTGTATATCACTAATGAATACACATACATACATAAATAGGATAACATAGTTCATTGAGGTGATTTTACGCTATAAGTGGTTATCAAGGCTAAAGGCAAGTCTCCTAACTCACACAACTTTGGATTTTGTGCGAGTTCTCTAACTTCATTTGATTCACATATTGAATTCAAGTTTTCTAAATTCTTTACATTATATATTGTATAATCTGAATTTTTGCCATACTTATATTGAGCAAATGTCTTTTACTATTCAGAAATCAATTGTATACCTTGACATTATTGCGAGCATTGGACTTATTGTTCTTAAATGCATTATAAAAGTTGTCTAAGCCTTTGATTCGGTTAGACTATATCATATGTTAGAAAGCAATCCAACCAATTAACTTGGTGCGGACTCTTGTAAATCTACTGAGATGAACAACCCCTCTTAAAAAGGGGAAATTTATATTGTCGGGGAACCGACGTGCGCACATGAGTATGATTAAATGTTATGCATAACGTAGGGTACTTTAGGTTGATCTCTTGTTGTAATCGTTTATATTGGGTTTACAGTATAATACTGTTAATTCTAGTAAGAGTTCTTAGTCCTTAGTGACTTCTTAGTGTTCATTCTTATTAAACCTTGAAATGAATAAACCTTGAAATGTTGTTGATATCCTTCAGTCTATAGTGACACTTATTAAACACTCTTGACTTTTCTTGATGTCCTTGAACTATCATTTACTGTTATACCTTGGAAGATTCAAACGTCATAACTGCTTATTCTTATTGCTATATTACTTGTTGGGCAAACTTGTTGCTCATTCTTGTTTCCCTAAAAACATTACAGTTAAGGTAGAGCAAGGCAGTACATCGGGAAAGGACAAAGGAAAGGGGAAGGCTACAGAATAGCTTATTCCTTTAAGAGTAGAAGTATTATTATTATTGTTATGCTTATTATGATGTACTAAGGATGATTAAAATATGTTTAAGTTTAATCACTGGATTGTTGTAGTAATGGTTACGGTACCTTGGGACACAAATATTTATATTATATCAATGTAAATTATTCTATTATTTCCATTGTTGATAAGTTTAGTGTGATATTAGAATTAGTACATGACAAACTAAATTCGAGATATGAGTGTCTTAATTTGGGGGCATCACAGGTTGGTATCAAAGCTATATTTATAAACCTTAGGAGCGAGAGTCCTTATTATGACTTAGGAGAACTTAGAAGTTAGAGAGGGATGAAACTCATTTAGAGTTTTCGTTGGGAGAGACTTAGTGTGTTATAGAATATAACTTCATTCTATACAATGAACTTATGTTATTTAACATTCTGATGGAGTTGTTGGTTGTTTTGTCTTATGTTGGTGATTGTAGGATGACTGACATTGTAACGATCGAGAAATTTGTAATTTAATTTAAATATTTATGGAATTAAATAAATATTTTAAATAATTTATTTATTGAGAAAATAAATAATTGATGGATTGTGATGAATTAATTTAGTAACTAAATTAATTAATTGAGTTGAATAAAGATAATGTTATTTGTAGGATTTAATTTAAGAAAATAATTAAATTAAATCAATTGTTTAATATTTAAGAAGATAATTAAGTTAAATGAATTGATTAATTTAATGGAAATAAATAAATTAAATAAAGTGATATTTCTAATTTATTAATTAAATTAGATATATGATTATTTATTAATTATAAGTATAGTGATAATAAGATTTTTATTATTATTGTATGAGTTATTTAAATTAACTAAACTAAAGTTATTTACATTAACTAAATTAATGGTGTGACATGAAAACTATATAATAAGAATAATATAAAAATAAATTAGTTTATGGGACTTATGTGGTAGCCAAACAAGGCCTTATGGCCTTTGGCATTATTTAACTAACGTCTTTTGTTTTTCTTTAACGGATGAATACGTGGGAGAATTAAGCCATATTAGTTTTGTTTCGCGTCTTATTTTTTTTTCTAAGGCTTCATAACATAGAGTTTAGAGAGGGAACTTGGGAACAAGAGAGAAAAACATAGAGAATTTGAGAAGGAGGAATCACAGTGGTTTGAGAGAGGGTCACCATCTTGTGCTAGCCTATATTCAAGAGGATTAAGGTATAATTTATTCTTAAATCTCCAAGTTATAGTTTTTATTTAAGTTCTCTATAAATTGGTTTTGTGGAGTTGTTGTTCAAACGTTGATTGTAGGATGTGAGTTATGTTGTAAAATCTGTTAATTATCATATATGAGTGTTGTTTAAAGCATCAAATTCGTGTAAATTGGGTGTAGGGAGAAAAGGAAAATCACAGTGTCCATATTTGAAAAATAGCCTTAGAAAGTACCAAATTTCTTATCCAATATGTGATGTAATTTGTAATTTGTTGGTGGATTGTGATAATATATTAAGAAACGAAAGCGGCGTAGTTCGAATCATGTCAAATGATTAAGAAACGAATTCGTGGTGATCGAATTCGTTAAAAGTATAAAAATAAGGAAATTTGGGAAAAATATAGTTTTTATTCTTCAAAATGATGTTTATATAATGTTTTGTATGAAGAATGGTGTTTAGCATGTGTAACTATAATATGACAAAGTGTTAGATGTTGAAGTGTGGTTAAATTCTGTAAAATTAGTATTTTTGGCCAAAGTAGAGTCTGTTTTCGAGGTTCTGCAAAACTGAGTCTAATGCATCGTCTTGGGCGGCTTTGCCTGGCCTTGTGATTGTCGCGTGGTGCCGAGATTTGGGAGCGAAGCCTTGGCGTATGCGCGCGTGATAGCCAGATGTAATACTACATGGCAAGGCCATGCTGAGTAGCCAAATCCTGAACAATGAAGTCTCATTTAATTGCAGTCATCTCAGAATTCGGACTTGTGTTAGTTTAGCATGTATGTTAATGATGTTAAAACATGATATAAACTATAATAACAGATGTCAATGTGTTGTAATACAAAGTGTAAAGATTTGAAATAATTATTTAAATAAGTTATAAAATGAAACTAAAAGTGATGTTTTCAAAAGTTGTAGATAAATGATAAGGTTTATGTTGATTAATGTGTGATTTCAGAAGCGTTAAATATGTTAACCTAAATGGTTAGGTTTTAGGTTAGGGTTATGACCTAAATGATGGTTTAATACCCCTAGGGTTGATATTCATACAACTAATTGTTGTTGCGATTGTAATGGTGCATGTAGGGTAATTGAAGATTATATTACATTTGTGTAGCTTAAATTCAAGGCAAGTTCTATAACTCTACTTTCATAATTGTGCAAGTTTCTAAACTTTAACTCTTTATATTGAGCAAGCTTTCAAACTTCATTCTTTTATTAATGAGTGCAAGTTCCTAAAATCTATTGAGCAATATTATTGATTTTATTCTTATATACGTTTGATTAAGCTCTTGTAACATAATTCGTTAAATCGAGCACTTTTGTAATTATTATACAAAGCATAGATTGTTCTAATTCTTTTGAACATAGTACTTTGCATGTGTATTATGTTTATTCAGTTATATATTGTTAATATCCTATCTTTGACTTTGATAGCCTCGTTTAGTTATACATTCTTGTATTAAACCTTTATTGACGGAAATTGAATAAGTGTTCTAAAATTCTAGAAACACTGATAAACTTTCTTTAGTGCGGAAATTGAATAAGTGTTCCAAACTAAACTTTCTTTAGTGCGGAAATTCTAAATTCAAAGTGAGATGAACAACCCTAACATAGGGGATTTTGTAAGTGTAATGTTCAGATGTTTGTGCACAATACATGGTACAAAGGGCTGATCCCCCTGAGTACGTTAAGAAGAGTCTATGCAGTCTAATGACTGTTAAGGTTAAGGTAATAATACCTAAACACCGTGGACATAGTTCGTGGTCTTAAGACCCTCAGATAATTAAAGTTCAATCTTGTTTTCTATTTTGATTCGTAGAACAAGTTCTTTATTATTCAGTATTCGTTGTTCACTCTCATGTTGTTGTTATACTATCTTTATGTCAGTGAGCAATTGTTTGCTCACTCTTGCAGTTAAACAATGCAGCTAAAGTTGAAATAGGTGATGAGCCATCTACTAGCAAGGGAAAGGGAAAGATGTCTAAGTGATGAAGAATTAGTTAAAGTTTATTTAAATGCTTGAAGTTATAAGACTTGTTTTATTTTATAATGTATTCCGCAAACTGATGTAATAATTTTAAGGTTACATTACCTGGGATTGTTTTTGAGATGATGATGTAACCCTTTAATGGGAAAGATTATTGTTTAAAGTTATTTAATGTTTTATCCTTTATTATGGGTAGTTAGATGTAATTATTTTAATAGTGAGCACCAAATTTGGTGGAAATGAAGTACCCGGATTTGGGGGTGTCACAGACATGGGAGGACCTAGCCGAGTGGTAGAGGAGATGCGCGTGATATATACATGGTATATGAGGCACCATTGATAGCGGAGACTATATCGGTAGTAGCCCCTATCGACGATGATGATGAAGAGGAGGAGGAGATGGAGCCATTACCCGAGGAGTCTGATCTAGAGCCTATGGAGGAGGAGGAGCCTGAGCCCATAAAGGACTCCGACGAGGCTACTTTCGATGATCAGATGTTGGGGGAATATGAGGAGCAGATTTTGGAGTTAGGAAGTAGAGTGGAGGAGCTAGAGGCTGAGGCTAGGGAGAGGGAGTCTGAGTTCTAGAAATTAAGGGACGAGGACCATCAGAGGAAGTTAGTGATACAAGAGATGGAGGTGGAAATTGCTCAACGCAAGGAGGTAGGAATTCAGATGGGAACCTTATTTCATAGGTCGGTGTGGAGCTGGCAGGGAAACTAGAAGAGTCTGAGTAGAGGGAGCTTAGTGAGAAGGCTAAGAAGGAAGCTCTTCGTACTTAGTTAGAAATGGAAATAATGGATATGATCCACTTTGAGGAGAAGTAGGAAGGAGCCAATGATAGGGCTAACGATCTAGAAGATGAACAAGATGGGCAATGCTCTACGCATGGCCATGGGAAGGTTGATTGATGGGGTAAATCATTACCCGGCAGAGAAGGGACAAACTTGACACACCATAAGCCGAGATTTGGTGGTCTACATTTCCCAGAGGGAGTACCAGAGTGCCGTAGAGCGCAGGATGTTGGATTGAGTCTAGGTGTTAGAATTTAGTAGTTGTAATATTTTTAATTATATGTTGCTTAATCTTTTGTTGAAATCTCAGTCTTTTGTGTAAGATGTGAGATAGTACTAAACCCCAACTTTTGAAAAATGTTAGAGGGGTAGTAAGCTGGTGTTGTTCTCGTCTTTTGTAATAATAGGGGATTTTATGTGTTATCCTTTATAGTAGTATGCTATGAAGGATCATGTAATTGTAACGATTTAGCATATGAATATAAATGATCTTATTTTCGAAATGTGTTATAATTTTTTTTTTATCTATTTGAGGAATGTCTAAGTAATATAATTAGATAATAAAATGAAAATTTTATGATGCAGAAGTATGCCACCCAGACGTATAATAACTGCACCAGAAGAATCGGTTAATGATGAGAGAGGACCAGTAGATCTGATACAGAGGCTTGTAGATTTGTTCGGAGAAGCTCTTAGGGGAAGAAACGAACAAGTACCACCAATTCTCCAAGTAGCTCCTGTCACAAACTTCAAGGACTTTAAGAGTGTAGGACCTCCGGATTTCATGGGTACTACCGATCCTATCGTAGCGTAAACGTGGATCAAGGAAATGGAGAAAGCTTTCGCCATTACTCGTGTGGGTGAAGACCAGAAAACCGTGTTCGCTACATATATAATGAGGGGTGAAGCAAACTACTGGTGGGAAGCAAATCAACAGAGGGCGGGAGAAGGGACTATAACCTGGGAAAGGTTTAAGGCTTTGTTCTTTGAGAATTACTTCCCGAAGAGAATGAAGAATAGGATGGAAGTAAAGTTTCTAGAACTGAAACAAGGGGAGATGACAGTGCCCAGTACACGGCCAAGTTCAATGAACTCGCACGATTTGCAGCACATCAAGTCGACACCGAAGGAAGGAAAACTCGACGCTTCGAACTCAGACTACAACCTTGGTTTTTTAATAAGGTGCCGGTCCTTCAAATCGACTCGTTCGCCACATTGTTAGAGAAGGTGATAATTACTGAGGGAGGTAGCGAGTCATTGAGCCAATACAATAAGGAGAAGAAGAACAATAATGCTGGGGAGAAACTCGTGGAGGGAGTAGTAATGGTGGAAGCCATCTGGGAAAGAGGAAATGGGATAACCGCAACAACAACAACAACAATACCATCAATCAAAACATCAGTCAGTAAGAAGGTTATCTAGGAGGGTTTAAGAAAAGAAGTGAAGCTTGCTCGAAATGTGGGAGGAACCATCAAGGGGAGTGCGGGAAGGGACGTATCGTCTACTACAACTGCGGCCAGGAAGGGCACATTTCACCTAACTGCCCAAAACCGAAAAAGATCAAGGGATGTTTCGCGTGTGGCTCAACTGAGCATCAAATCAAGGATTGCCCAAATAAGGGGAGCAACGGAGGAAGCGGCCAAAAGGGAGGGGGCAGCAAGCTGATGATCGGCGGACCAACGCAATCCAACCGACCGACTGCCCGAACCTTTAACATGACTGTCCAAGATGCACTGACTGCAAAGGACGTGGTATCAGGTATTCTCCAATAATATAAATGCCTATGTATTATTTAATTCGGGTGCTACCTATTCCTTTGTGTCGAAAGAATTTGCTAGACAACTAAACATACCCCATGGACGCTTAGAAAATTCGTTGAACATAGAGATTGCGAATAAGGAAGTAATTCCCGTAGAGTTGTTTACCGAAACTGTTGTGCAAACATTAGAGGTCACGAACTAAAGGTAGACTTAATTCCAATTAGACTTGGAGAGTTTGATGGGAGAGTTTAATTCCAATTGTCAAGAGAAGAGTGTGAACCTTCAGACTTCAAATCGGTCTAAGGTAGTGTTTTATGGTAGCTCATCGCTCAAGAAATAGTGTTGCCTTACGATGATGCATGCCAAAAAATTGTTAAAGAAAGGATTTTTAGGTTATTTGGCCTATATAGTAGATACTCAGAAAAAGGGAGTAGAAATAAGGAATATATCAATAGTCAAAGATTTTCAAGATGTGTTTCCAGACGAGTTGCCTGGTCTTCCGCCAGACATAGAAATCGAATTCATAATAGACTTAGCACCAGAAACGGCACCGATTTTGAAAGCCCCATATCGTATGGCGCCAATGGAAATGAATGAATTGATGATACAATTGCAATACTTGCTAGATAATGGTTACATTCGGTCAAGTGTGTCTCCTTGGGGAGCACCGGTGTTGTTTGTAAAGAAAAAGGATGGATTAATGAGGCTCTGTATCGACTATCGGGAGTTGAACCGAATGATGATTAAGAATAGATATCCATTGCCAAGGATAGATGACCTTTTCAATCAACTAAAGGGAGCGAAGTGTTTTTCCAAGATAGACTTACAAACGAGTTATCATCAGTTGAAAGTGCGAGAGGAGGACATACCAAAGACGACGTTTCGAACTCGTTACGGACATTAAGAATTTCTAGTGATGTTATTTGGGTTAACTAATGCTCCAGCTGTGAGAGCCCCAAATTCGGGTCCCAAATCACAACGGATCTGGTACAATCATTCTATAACTATTGCTGAAGATATAAACATAAATTGTTTATACAATAAACTTTACACACTTTTCCCCAAGGTCGAATAACCTTCACGTAATACATAATTCATAATTTATTTGACTTACAATAACATTAAGATATAATAATGTTACAAATCTAACACACGTATACTAAAGCTGGAACTGTCTTTGACCTTTCCTTGTATCCGACGTATTCGGCTTAATCTGCAATGTTTATCATGATATAGCAAGGGTGAGCATAAGTTTGCCCAACAAGTATAAGTTTATTTAAGGATATATCATGATTGGAATAATTTGAATAATAAGCTAGCTATAATTCAACAATATAGTTGTGAATTAGCATGAATAAATTATATATGACTGAACAAGCATTTAACATGAATAAATATATCTGGACCGAATGGTAATGAAGGTGATCATCCTTTCATACCTGATGAATATATGTCATACGCACAGGGTGCAATTTAATAATTCTTAGACATGGCAATCAGAAATGATTAACCACAAGTATAATTGAATAATACAACTCGAGGTCGAGTTAAGAAAGACTTGCTTGAACCGTTGATTACCGTTACGTAATTAATAAGCTTTGTATGAACCTAATATATAAATAATATCGAGATACAAATTAGAATAATATCATCACAGTATTTAAAATAACCTAAACACCTTAACACATAACCCTATCAGTCTATACATCACATAAGACCTAGTATTAAATCAAACTATTTTAGTCTGACTTGAATCCTACACAATTCTAACATCCCGACGGTCTAGTCGGACAATTCATGAGTTTAAGTTCAATTAAACTCTGCCTTAACACTTAACAATTATCTTAGATAATCATATTATTAATCAAAATAATTTTCCAAGTCTCATAATAATTTTTAAATAATTATTATCATTTTAAATAATTTTCCAATCATTAATATCGTATTTATCTAATTTAAATACCACAATATTCTATTATCATTAATATCTTTTTATTATCAAATATTAATAAAATACATGTCATAATATTATAATATATTTATATTATCACAAAGTATTTTTAATACTTTAAAATCACCTTTATATGATTTTTAAACAATTAAATTCATTATCCAATAATTGCTATTAATATTAAAATATTAATATTTTCATGACAAAATATCAAAAGTTATATGTTATAACTTAAAATATTTTATAACACTTAAATCATTTTCATATGATTTTTAAATCATTTATTCTATTTTTCCATAATTTATTAAATAAATTAATTATTATTAATATTAATTATTTAATGAAATTCATCATAAAATATTAAAAGTCACTAAAAATAACTAAAAATATTTTATATACCATAATATTATTTTTCATGATTTTTCATATATTAAAATCATTTTAAATAATTTATTTAATATTATAATTGAATAAATTAAATACCATTTATATCCCAAAAATATTAAATATTTATGAAATATAATCAAAATAGTTAAAAACTATTTTTCAGACTTTAAAATAATTTTTAGGAATTTATTTTGTATTTTTAATAATTAAAAACCATTTATATCGATTTATTTAATTAAAATATTAATTTTTGGAAATTAATTATTAATAAAAGGGACCTATAGCGACATAACCGTTGCTATAGGTGTTCTTGAGCCGTTCTTGAGCCTTCATAGTAAGTTTACAGGTTAGCTAGTTTGAACGGCTATAATTCTTTGTCTATCATGTTTCTGGGTTACCCAGAAACCTAGACAACTTCGAGTGCACAAATTGTAGCTCACAAATATTAGGGTTCCGGTCTTTAAATAAGTGTTCTTAAGGTTCAAATATATAGTACTCGTGTCAAGGAACATTTATATAACTACAGATCAGTTCAACAACATCTAAATCACCAGATACAGTTCGGTCAAAGGTTGTCAGAAATGACGTTCATCCGATTTCTGGAAATTCCAGAAACTGCAAAATGTGACCGAGTGGCTTGCTTTGACCACTTACCACATTCGATCTTGTGATGTTTTGAAAGGTATAAAAACATGGATCTATAGTCCACACAACACACTACAACTTGGTTACACCAACATCAACATAACACCTACAGTCTGACAGATAAAGGCCTTAGAAAATCTTGTCAGGCTCGGTTTTACACTTTCTGGGTTACCCAGAAAGTTCATGGTCATGCTCGGTCAATCCTCTTTGACCATGAATATCTTGAAATCTGTAATTGGAATAGCTTTGATTCCACTTCCAGATCAAAGACCTCCTGTCAGACTACAAGTCTAAAGCTTAAAACAATTCAAAACATAAACACATAAAGATCTGAGGCCACTGACATATGACTGTCAAACAACATTTTCAACTTTTCCCAAATTTTTGAAAACTTCTATTTCGTGCATATAGATGTTATGGATTCACTATATAGCAACCCAGATCACCTATTTACACTACATACTACATATTTTAACACAAAAACTTAACATCTAACATGAGATCATACGATTTTGGAGATTAGGGTTCTATACCTTTCTAATGCTTAATCTTGAATCTAATTCTTGTGATCTGATCTTGGAAGGCTAAGACATGATATGAGCTTAGCTTTTCACTCCCTTTCACTCTCATTTTCGGATTTGTAGAAAGAGAATGGTCTTGTCTAGTTGGCTAAGTAAAGTAAATGAAATTTCTTACTTTTTGACTTTTAATTCTTGGATTCAATGAATTTGGCTGGAAGGAATGGCTGATAATTGACACATATCTAGGGCTAGGGCTAGGGCTAGGGTTAGGTCACCAACCAATTATCTTGGCACAAGATCTACACTCCAACCATTAAAGAAGAAAAAGGGCAAAATGGTCATTTTATTTTTAATTTTAATGGTATGCTTGTCATTTGGGGTTTAGGGTTTAACCCTTAGATTTTTAAATTTTAATTTCTAAGATTTCCGAATTTTGATTTTCAAAATAGAAAATTAATATTTCTAAATTATAATTAGGATTTCCTAATTATATTAAATTTTACTAATCATAAATTCAATCTTGCTAATTAGGATTAATATTTCCTAATAAAAATTTGCTAAATTATCAATTAGGTCCCTAATTGTAAATTAGGGTTTCAAAATAGAAATTAGGGTTTCTAATAATTAGGTTTTCTAATTATTAGGGTTTCCAATAAATCATTAGGGTTTTCCCTAATTAGGTTATAATTAATAACGTTAAACCTTATACTAAAATTTGAATTCCCAAATTAGGGTTTTCAACTTCCGGATTAGGGTTTCAAATTCCCGGAACTGAAATTAGGGTTTTCCAGAACCGGTTTCTAGGGTTTCTTATCCATCACTAGGGTTTTCTAACCGAACGTTGACATTCTTAATATAGTATTAGGGGTTGCCACTGATATAACTTATACGGTCAATCCTTGACCCTTAACCACATACTGTACACATATAATACCATATACACAGAACTTAATCACATATATACTCAATCCTGAATAATTCACCACATAAATTTTTAATTCATAAAATTCCTTCTCGGAAATCTCAAATCGATTCACTTATTTTCTGTCTAGGTTTATTATTTAACATTAATTCAATAGTTTAAGATTCTATAAATATCCAAATTCTCGGGTTGTCACACCGGTAGCATTCATGGACTAGATGAACTGAGTTTTCAAGCCATACTTAGATAAGTTAATAGTAGTGTTTATTGACGACATTTTGATTTATTAAAAAACTAGGGAAGAGCATGCCGAACACCTGAAGATGGTATTGGAAGCCTTGAGAAGGGAAAAGATGTACGCTAAATTTTCGAAATGTGAATTTTAGATGGAGAAGGTTCAATTTTTAGGACACGTGATAGATCAAAATTGAATTTCCGTGGATCCTGCACAAGTGGGGGCGGTAAGTAACTGGGAAAAACCATGGACGCCAATAGAAGTAAGAAGTTTCTTAGGTTTAGCCAGGTACTGTCGAAGATTTATTAAGATTTTCCTAAGATAGCAACACCGTTGACCAATCTAACGAGGAAGACGGCGAAGTTCGTGTGGACGGAAAAATGCGAGGAGAGTTTTCAAGAATTGAAGAGGAGGTTGAGTGAAGCGCCTGTATTATCATTACTGGATGATACGGGATGATGTGTCACATAGAGGACTTGTGATAACCCGAGAATTTAGAGAATTATTTAAATTTAAAGTATTGAATTAAGGTTAAATAATAAACCTAGACAGAAAATAAGTGAATGGATTTGAGATTTCCGAGAAGGAATTTTATGAATTAAAAATTTATGTGGTGAATTATTCAGGATTAAGTATATATGTGATTAAGTTTTGTGTATATGGTATTATATGTGTACAGTATGTGGTTAAGGGTCAAGGGTTGACCAGATAAGCTATATCAGTGGCAAACCCTAATATTATATTAAGAACGTCAATGTTCAGTAATTAGAAAATTCTTACGATTTATAAAAAAAACCCTAAAATCGGTTCTGGAAAACCTAATTTCAGTTTCGGGAATTCGAAACCGTAATTTGAAAGTTGAAAACCCTAATTTGGGAATACAAATGCTAGTTTAAGGTTTAAACGTTATTGATAATAACCTAATTAGGGATAACCCTAATTGATTTAGAAAACCCTAATTTCTGGATTAGAAACCCTAATTTATAATTAGGGAAAACCTAATTATTAACTTCATAATTTTAATGTTAATTAGGAAACATTAATCCTAATTTTCAAGTTATAAGTAATTAGAAAACCCTAATCTAATTAGGAAACCAAATTTCTAAATTAGAAAGATTATTTTTCTATTTAAAACCCTAATTCTTGGGTTATAAACCTTAATGTACCAATTTGACCCTAATTGCTAAATTAGCAATTTTAATTAGGGAATAATAATCCTAATTAGCAAGATTGAATTTATGATTAGGAAATCTTAATATAATTATCGAATCCTAATTACAATTTAGAGATATAAATTTTTATTTTTTGAAAACCTAAATTAAAAATTCTATAAATTGATTTTTTGGAACCTAAGGTTCAAACCCTAAGGGTTGTAGCCAATATCCAATTTGTCATTAAGATTAAAATCAAAATGACTATTTTACCCTTCGTGCATTATTTAGTAAGTTACTTGCAAATCTTGCCAAATCTAGGGTTGGTAACCAACTATTGTTGAAATGGTGACTTATTTTGCAACAACTCATCCTTTTATTACCAACAATCTCATCGAACATTCATTGCATCATACATTTTATAGATTAAAGAGAGAGAGAGAGAAAAAAAATGCTCATTTTATTCCTCATTCTTGCAAAAGCCTCTCTCTCTAAAAATCCGAAATTTAAAGTGAGAGAGAGAGAGAAGATAAGCCATGATCAGGTGTTAGCATCCTAAGATCAGATCACTAAGATCAGAATCAATGATCAAAGTTAGAAAGGTATAAAACCCTAAATTTTGAAAATCATGTGATCCATGTTGTTTGATGTTGTTTGTTGTTTAAAGTTTTGTTAGAGGGTGTCATTTAGTGATATGGGTTCTTAGATCCCAGATCCATAACACTTAGATGCACGAAAATAGTATTTTAAGAAATCTGGGAAAAAATTAAAAAGTGGCCTGACAGTCATATGTCAGAGCATGTAGATCTTCATGTGTTTGGTTTTAGTTATGTTAGATGTTATATATTTGTTCTTTTCTATGAGGAGAGTAGACTAGAAGTGGAATCACATCCATAGCAAGTTTAGATCCCCAGATATGAACGGTCAAAACACATTGAGCAATCACGGATATGCTTTCTGGGTAGCCCAGAAAATTCCAAGATTTCCCAGAATTTCTGACAAGCTTTTTATTGCCTTTGATCTTACTGTGTTTAAGTGATTAAGCCATGTTGTTGTTGTGAGACCCCGAATTTTATGAAATAAAAGTATTCAATTTTTTTATTTTAGTAAATAGTTAAATTGATAAAAGTTTAAAGTTAAGGGTAATATGTGAATTTTTTTTTTCAAAGTAAGCAAGTTGATATAAAATATTCGTTGTGTCGGAGAATATTCGATTAGTCGGGGAATATTCTTTTTATCGGGGAATATCCGCATTTACGGCATATTTATCATTGGTGGACCCATAACGGAATTATTGCCGATTGAGAAAAGCGACAAAAATATTTTTACTACGAAAATAACGGCGGAAGTTTTACAGATTATCTTGTTGAAACACCCTTGGTGTTAAAAGTGCGATGTCTGGCGTTATTACATAGTAGCACACGGTATTGATTATTGATGTTTACGTGATAAGTCACTCAGTTTTGTTTTATTAGTATTATTAATGTAATAAAATGTAAAAAACTTTTATATAAAAATGTAATATTTTTATAAAGTTATTCTATAAATAGAATATATTATATTCTATTATGCATAGTGTTTTGTATAGTAAAATCTTTTTATATAAAATGTAATACTTTTATAAAGTTATCTGCTTTATTAGACAATAATTAGAATATATTATATTTTATTATGCATAGTATTTGCATAGTGTTTGTATAGTAAAATCTTTTATAAAGTTATTCGTTTTATTAGAATATAAATAGAATATATTATATTTTATTTAAAAGATTTTGCTTTAAATATGGACCGTGTGATTAAAAGTAAATCAATCTGGACCGTTCATGAATTAGTTACTATGCAGTCCATTCTTCTATAAATAGAAACTCATTCATTCATTATTTCTTACGAATTCACTGAAACTCTAGAGAGAGAAACTATAGAGAGAATTCTTCTTCTATAATCTTGAGCGTATTTCTTTAGAGTTTAAGAAAGCTTTGAGCATAGTGCAAGTTTTATTCGAGTATATCCTTGCCCTACCGTCGGAGTACTCTTCTTTATAAGGTGAAGATAGGTGATGAAAATTATCTTCGTCCTGGTTGCGAAGAGGAATTTAGACCACAATTATGATTATGAATTATTCATATGATTGTGGACAGGAACTGTTGATTTATTTTTCATGGATAAAACATTATTGGTGGACTTTTAACATAGAGAAGATATATGGTCTATTTGACTCTTCTAATGGATTGCTCGTTCCGCTGCAACTATGTTTGAAACGTTTTATCATCTACCATATGTTCTAAATCTCTGATTTATTATTGATGAAAGTTATAGATAATTTAATTATCTTTAGTCATGATATTCTTTACTGGGCTAGTTATGCTCACCTTTACGCTTCATAATTCCTTTAGGTAATAAGAGTATTGCTGTAAGAGTGTTCTTGCCGAATCGAAAGGGATAATAGGGGAATAGAAACAGTGGTCTCTGGTATAGAGGTTCTCCTAAACGAGATAGAAAAGTGTGTTGTATTCTATACAACATTTAGTAGTTATATTTGGTGAATCAAATAGGGTGAGGTGAACCCAACTTTGGAAGGGTGTTTTGCCACTATCATACAAGATGTCTAATGACATACAACCTCGTGTTATCATAAAGGCGAGGTTGTGCGCATCCACTTCTTTGAGTATATCTCTGATACACTACCTATATGATCTTGGAGTTGATTTGAAATATAATATTCACTTGGAAATAGTGGAGATAGTTATATGTCAAGAAGACTCACCATTGGAAAAGAAGATGATAGTAATCTTCTCGTTTTTCATTGGGGTCTATTAGGTCAACCAAGGATAATTACATGGCCATATGATATCTATTATAACCTAGACGCATGGCCTCCCATTTACGAAGGTTTCCTTGAGCACTTCCCAAAGATTTTAATTTCTAAAACAGTTTTTGACTATACTTTTATGTAAAGTACCATTGTAAGGTTGTGGTCGAGGGCACCATGAGAGTTACATTCATTTGTATTAAAACTCACAGATTAATCGCATGATTAGTATTCTATACTGACGCTTCAACAGTATAAATGAAGTTGTATTTGAATTTTGTACCATGTATCTGGCGACTTAGAATGGGTGATGTATACCTAATTTTGGGGGCATCACAGTTGTTTTGATCTTTTAGACTGGTATAAGTACTACACTGTGACGCCTCCAAAATAGGTCCACACGACCCATTCTGAGTCGCCAGATACTATAAAAATCAAATATAAACTTTATTTATACAACTGTTGAACTGTCATGCAGAGTACGACAACAAATAAACTGTGAGTTTTAATATAAATATATATAACTCTCGTGGTGCCTTGACCACAAGACCTTACAATGGTACCTTACATAAAGGTATAGTCAAAAACTGTTTTAGAAATTAAAATCTTTGGAAAATACTCAAGGAAACCTTCGTACATAGGAGGCCATGCGTCTAGGTTATGATATATATCATATGTCCACAAAATTATCCTTGGTTGACCCAATAGTCCCCAAAGAAAAACAAGAAGATTGCTATCATCTTCTCTCCAATGGTGAGTCTTCTCTTGACATATAATTATCTCCGTTGTCTCTAAGTGAAAATTATATTTTAAATAAACTCCAAGATCATATAGGTAGTGCTCGTAGATATACTCAGCAAGTGAATGTGCACAACTCTATCTTATGATAACAAGAGGTTGTATGTCATTAGACATCTTGTATGATAGCGACAAAACACCCTTCTAAAGTTGGGTTCACCACCCTATCTTGCCTCACCAAAATTAAATATCAAATGACGAATACAATACGACACACTTATCTAAAGTTCTCAACAAAATTATTTTCATACTATTTAGGAGAACCTCAATGACTATAGACCACCGCTCTATTCCCTCATTATCCCCGGGCCAATTCTTAAGAACACTTTATTACCCGAAAGGAATTGTGAAGCAAAAAGGGTGAGCACAACTAGCCCAAAGAAAGAATATCATGACTAAAGATAATTTACATCATCAATAGCCTTCATCAAGAATAAATCAAACATTTAGAACATATGGTAGATGATAAAACTTTTCAACCATAGTTGCAAATTGAACGAACAATCCATTAGAAGAGTCAAATAGACCATCGTGTCTATTATCTTCTCCATGTTAAAAGTCCACCAATAATGTTTTATCCCTGTAACATCAATCAACAATTAATGTCCACAATCATATAAATAACTCGTAATCATAATTGTGATTCTAAATTCCTCTTCGCACCCAGGACGAAGATAATTTCCATCACCTGTCTTCACCTAAAACATCAAAAATCATGGTTATACCAAATCACAATTCCTGCTCATAATCATACTAATAAATTCATCTTTGCACTACGACCAAAGATATGCAACTACATTTTAGAAGAGTCAAGTAGAGCATGATATCTACTACCTTCTACGAATTAAAAGTGTATAATCAATATTTTATCGCTGAGACTCAACTTAATAAATAATCCACATCATCGAATCATCCCTGCACTACGGCCAAGGATATTCATGTAATCATCAATGGTCATGATTATACCGAATAATCCACGGTTATAATCATACCAATAACTCGCCCATCAATGCACTTTACGGGCCAATGAGGACTTTTTACCACATCATCTATAACATTACAGTCATGATTATACCGAATGATCCTCGGTCATAATCATACCAATAAATGCAGCCATCTATGCACATAAGCCAAATATACTCATCAATCAATAGTTCATCTTTGCACGTAAGCCAAAGATATACAACTGTAAAACCAATAATTAACAATCCATCTTTGCACGTAAGCCAAAGATATACAACTGTAAAACCAATAATTAACAATCCATCTTTGCACGTAAGCCAAAGATATACAACGTAAGCCAAAGATATATAACTGTAAAACCAATACTCAACAATCCATCTTTGCACGCAAGCCAAAGATATACAATTGTAAAACCAATAATCAACAGTTCATCTTTGCACGTAAGCCAAATATGACTTTCATCACAATATAAGTATGAGGATGATTACAATGACATAATAATTAAATAAAACAAGTTAAAGGATGAGCTTAAGAATATTGTTACCAAAAGAATCTCCTCGCCAGTGCCTCTTTCTGCATGCTGCTCCTATTCTAGACATTTGAAATCCTCGAGGTGCTTGATTTATGAAGAAGAATAAAAGTCCCTACCGACGGTTTTAATGTTAACTTCTTCATTCACCGTTGGGATTTGGTAGGTCATGATTTCTCTAAGGTCGTTTCATTCCTTTTTCTCATCGGGCACCTTCCCGGTGGAGTCAACTCTACGACCATTGCCTTGATTCCAAGATCGAAAACCCTTCCCGCATGTCCGATTTCGCACCAATCTCCCGCCGCAATACAATATATAAATGTATAGCAAAAATCCTTGCCAATAGGCTCAAGTGTGTTTTGCCTTCTCTTATTAATCATGCCCAATCTGCTTTCATCTCAGGAAGAAGTATTAGTGACAATATTCTTCTCGCACAGGAACTCTTTAGGAATTACCACCGACTCTCAGGCCCTGCACGCTGCGCTCTTAAAATTGATATCCGTAAAGCCTTTGACACTGTCGACTGGGGATTTCTTTTGGATCTGCTGAGCCTCCTCCAGTTTCCTCCTATTTTTATCCACTGGATTAAAGGTTGTATCACTACACCTATGTTCTCGGTCAAAATTAATGGTGCTCTTGCTGGCTATTTTAAGGGTGCAAGAGGACTTAGGCAAGGTGATCCCTTATCTCCATACCTGTTTATCCTTGCAATGGAAGCATTATCCATGATTATCTCTAAGGAAACTCTACTGCCCGATTTCAAATTTCACTGGAAAGCCGAGCCTTGTAAAATTACGCATGTATGCTTTGCTGATGATGTTCTTCTTTTCTGTCATGGGGACTTGACTTCGATTTCTATTATCCACTCTTGTATTCAATCCTTTTCCATGTACTCAGGCCTTATTCCCAATGCTCTTAAAAGCATGTGCTTTCTCGCCAACGTTCCAAATGATGCCAAGGAGAGTATTTACCAGATTTTGGGATTTTCGATGGGTGTTTTGCCAATCGTGTTTCTTGGGGTCCCCTAATCTCCTCTCGTCTCTCTCACTTTGATTATCAGCCTTTGATTCAAAGAATTACAGGACGGGTTTCCTCTTGGACCTCACGATCCCTTTCCTTTCTGGTAGAGTGCTTTTAATCAGAGTAGTGCTTTTTGCTATCCGGTCTTATTAGGCAGCCCATTTTATCCTTCCTAAATGGGTCTTGAGAGCTATTCAATCTATTCTTTGTAGATTTCTCGGAAAGGTTCTTCTTCTTCTTCGCCATGGCTCTAAAGTATCTTGAAAAGATTTAGCCCTCCTTTCGATGAAGGCGGTCTAGCCATCAAAAATCTCACTGATTGGAATTCGGCTCTCATCCTTCTCCATCTCCTTAAGGTTATTTCACCTTCTCCAACCTCCTTGTGGGCTAAGTGGGGTCAATTCCATTGTGCTTGCTTGTCATAATTTCTGGCATGTCCCTATTCCCCCCGCTGGTTCTTGGATTTGGCGTAAGATTCTTAAATTCGTCCCACCGCTCTTAATTTCCTTCACTACTTTCGGTTGGAAATGGAAATTCCTTGATCTATGGCATGATCCGTGGTGGTTGAATGGTCAAGCCATTAACCCATCTAACGTCTTTCTACAATACCGAATTAGGTGAATGCCCGTATTTCGATATCGCAACCTTTGGGTGCTTGGTCATTACCCTCTAGCAACCACCACGAGGTTATGCAATTTGGTCGTTTGATTCTATCCCTGCTCCCTCGACCTCTGAGGATAGAATTTTATGGGGTTCTAGTGAGATTAAATTAGTTAAAGCCTCCATTATTTGGAATTCTATTCGATCATCCGCTCAGAAGGTACCTTGGGCTCAACTGCTATGGCACCCTCTTCACATTCCTCGGTACTCCTTTACCCTTTGGCTGGCCTTACGTGGCAGATTACCTACTAATGATAGATTTTTATCTTACTTGAGTTTTCGTCCTCTAAAATGCCCTTTCTGCGCAACTCATGATGAAACTTTTTCCCACCTGTTTTTCAAATGTAACTATTCATCATCTACCTTTTCCTCCGTTCTGGTTGTTGGAGGATGGAATAACGTTCCAATGAGGTGGGATGACCTCGTTAACTTCGTTATCCAATTTAGTGGAAGTAACACTAGGTCCAATATTCTAAAGCTTGCATTGGCTTCTACCGTGTACAAACTTTGGGCAGCTAGGAACTCCTTTGTCCATGATCAGATCAAAAAACCTTTGAGTGTAAGTGGTGTCGATATTTTGAATGACATCAAATCAAGGCTTTCTTAGTCTTCTAAATTCCTTTTAGGCTGCTTTCGAGCAATCCTACTCTCGATGTATGGTCAGTAGTCCGTGTTTTGGATGTTTGGGAGTTGTAGTACAGTTGAGATTTGTTGCTTCTCGCTTTGATTCGCCACGACTCTGAGTGCGGCGTGATGCAGTATGTGCTTCTTGGCACTCACAGCATTAACAGTTCGGCTTCTTCTGTGTTGGTAATTTAGCTTCCATGGCAGTTCGGCAGTTCGGCTTCCATGGCAGTTCGACCTCTTCAAATGATTTGGTTCAAATGTATTGCTTCGTTCGTTATGGGTTCAAGATAGCATCTTGATCCGAATCTTCGGGTTCGCCGGGCCGATAAAGGATGAAAATGACATTTGGGCTTGGCATCTTGGTTCGGCTTGAGTTCACCTCTTGTCTTGAGGCGCTAGAGATCTTGGTTTGACTTGGGTCGGTTTCTATGGTTGACCCTCTCTATTGGCATTTCGTAGTTCTTCCTATGTACGCATCCTCTTGACTCTTGTGAAATCTGATTGATTCGATCTTGAGGACTCTAGGGATCTTTGGTTTTGGCTTGAGGTTTGGTTTCTATGGTTCGACCCTCTCCTACTAGCACTCGTAGTTTTTCCTATGCTTGACATCTCTTGACTCTCTGTCTTTGCAGATTCGATTCGATCTTGACTCCATTCATTAGGCTGTTTGGTTTTAAACTGATTGGTTGTTTAAGTTGTTTAAGGTTTTCTTTTTTTTCGCTAAGTTTATTTGTATATTGAAAAGAAAAGAGATAAAACAATCGTTAAGGGCATACCCCAGAAGCTTTTGATAGAACCATATGGGACAACCCCCAAAATGGACAACAAGAGACTAACAACCAAGCCAAATGAAAGAACAAGGAGCATTACTAAGCAGGACAATAGTAAAACAAGCATGAAAACCTTAAACACTTAAACAACCAATCAGTTAAAACCAAGCAGCCAAATGAATGGAGCCAAGATCGAATCGAATCGCACTCTGATGGCAAGAGGATCTTTGAGGATGTCAAGCATAGGAAGAACTACGAAAGCGTAGGAGAGGGCCAACCATAGAAACCGAACTCAAGCCAAAACCAAGATCCCCAAAGGTCCCAAGATCGAATCGAATCGCACTATGGCAAGAGAAGAGGATGCGAAGCTTTAGGAAGAACTACGAGTGCTAGTAGGAGAAGGTCAACCATAGAAACCAAACCCAAGCCAAAACCAAAGATCCCCAAAGAACTCAAGATCGAACTAAAATCAAGCATCATGCGAGAGGCAAGAGGATGCGAAAGCTAGGAAGAACTACGAGTGCCAGAAGGAGAGGGTCGAACCATAGAAACCGAACTCGAAGCCGAAACCAAAGATCCCCAAATCCCAAGACACGAGGCTAAACCTCACAGTGAACCCAGATGCTAAGCCAGGATGTCGTTGATCCTTTCTCGCCGTAAAGCCGAACCCAAAGATGTCGGATCAAGATGCTTCTAAACCCATAACGAACAGAAGCAATAGCTGAACCAACCCGCTGAAGAGGCCGAACTGCCATGGGAGCCGAACTGCCGAACCGCCATGGAAGCTAAATTTCCAACACAGAAGAAGCCAAACTGTTAATGCTGCGAGTGCCAAGGAGCACATGACTGCATCACTCCGCATTCAGAGTCGCGGCGAAACAAAGCGAGCAGCAACAAATCTCAACCGTACTACAACTCCCATACATCCAAAACATCTGGACTACAGCCATACACTGAGAGTAGGATTGCTCTGAGCAGCTAAAAGGAATTTAGAAGACGAAGAAAGCCTTGATTTGATGTCATTCAAAATATCCCTGACCACGACACTCAAGGGCTTTTTGATCTGATCATGGACAAAGGAGTTCCTAGTCACCCCAAAAGTTTGTACACGGTAGAAGCCAATGCAAGCTTTAGAATATTGGACCTAGTGTTACTTCCACTAAATTGGATAACGAAGTTAACGAGGTCATCCCACCTCATTGGAACGTTATTCCATCCTCCAACAACCATAACAGAGGAGAAGGCAGATGATGAATAGTTACATTCGAAAAACAGGTGGGAAAAAGTTTCATCATGACTTGCGCAGAAAGGGAATTTTAGAGGACGAAAACTCAAGTGTGATAAAAATCTATCATTAGTAGGTAATCTGCCACGTAAGGCCAGCCAAAGGGTAAAAGAGTACCGAGGAATGTGAAGACAGTGCCATAGCAGTTGAGCCCAAGGTACCTTCTGAGCGGATGATCGAATAGAATTCCAAATGATGGAGGGTTTAACTAATTTAATCTCACTAGAACCCCATAAAATTCTATCCTCAGATGACGAGGGAGCAGGGATAGAATCAAACCGACTCCGAAATTGCATAACCTCGTGGTGGTTGCTAGAGGGTAATGACCAAGCACCCAAAGTTGCGATATCGAAATACGGGCATTCACCTAATTCGGTATTGTAGAGAAGCGATGTCGATGGATTAATGGCTTGTCCATTCAACCACGGATCATGCCATAAATCAAGGAATTTCCATTTCCAACCGAGTAATGAAGGAAATGAAGAGCGGTGGGGCGAATTTAAGAATCTTACGCCAAATCCAAGAACAACAATGAATAGGGACATGCCGAAATTATAGCGAGCAAGCATGATGAGAATTGACCCACTTAGCCCACAAGGAGGTTGGAGAATGTGAAATAACCTTAAGAAGATGGAGAATGATGAGAGCCAATTCCAATCGGTGAGATTTTGATGGCGGCATCGCCTTCCCGTCGAAAGGGAGGGCTAAATCTTTCCAAGATACTTTACAGCCATGGCTAAGAAGAGAAGAACCTTTCCATAGAAATCTACAAAGAATAGATTGAATAGCTCTCAAGACCGATTTAGGAAGGATAAAATGGGCTGCCCAATAAGACTGGATAGCAAAAAGCACTACTCTGATTAAATGCACTCTACCAGCAAAGGAAAGGGATCGCGAGGTCCAAGAGGAAACCCGGCCTGTAATTCTTTGAATCAAAGGCTGACAATCAGAGTGAGAGAGACGAGAGGAGATAAGGGGAACCCCAAGAAACCTGATTGGTTTTACTATTGTCCTGCTTAGAAATGCTCCTTGTTCTTTCATTTGGCTTGGTTGTTAGTCTTTTGCTGTCCATTTTGGGGGTTGTCCCATGTGGTTCTATCAAAAGCTTATGGGGTAGGCCCTTAGCGATTGTTTTATCTCTTTTCTTTTCAATATACAATCAAACTTGGCGGAAAAAAAAGGATAAATTTTAAAATTTATAATTTAATTTATCCAGAAATCAATAACGTCCAAATTGTCAACATGATACTGCTTTGTAGAGTAAAATTCAAGAATAATATTCATGTACCAAAAAATATTTGGACAGAAAAGAATTATATTTTTTGGGTAAATAGTACCCCGTGAATAGTACCCCATGAATAGTACTTCGGGAATAATACCTCGTGAATAGTACCCCGATATGAAAAGTACCCCAAATACCCGAGTGAATAATATTCGGGTGAATAGTAACCCGTGAATAATAATTCGTAAATAAAATACTAAATAAAATGATATTTCATAACGATTACAAAAGAAATGATATCTCATACGAGTATAATAGAATATACGAAACTGCAAATGGATTTTCATCCGCCATACGGTAATCCACGTAGACAGATCATTTTCACAATTTAATAAAGAATGAATACGAAAGGTCATTCACCATGCATGCGGTAATCCACGTAGACAAGTTATTCCAATAGAATAATAAAGAATGGAATAACAAAAGAATTCACCATGCATGCGATAGACCGCACATATAGGTTATTCCAACATAATAATAAAGAATGGAACCAGGTCATGCGTAATCACAGACAGGATATTCCAACAGAATAATAAAGAATGGAACCAGGTCATTCGTAATCTGCACAGACAAGATATTCCAATAGATTAATAAAGAATAAAATAACAACAGAATTCACCAGGCATGCGATAGACCGCACAGACAGGTTATTCAAACAAATAATAAAGAATGGAATAACAGAAGAATTTCAACATGTGTGCGGTACTTTGCATAGACAAGTTATTCCAACATAATAATAAAAAATGGAATAACAACCCTTGCGAGTATTGAAAGAAAATAACTCTCTTCATGAATACGGAAGAATAATACCCCTTACTATAATAATAATATCCCTTACCTCAGAAGAAATTGGATACTGAAATAGTGAGGTAGCAGACTTCTCTTCTTCTCTCTCTATAATTTCTCTCTATAATAATTTTTTTTTTTTTTTTTTTTGCTAAATTGTGAGTATTATAAACCAAGAAAGAAAAACATATCTAGGGGCATACCCCGAGAAAAAATATAGCAACCACATCAGAGACAAGCCAATGATGTACTTGCTATATCCAAGGCTATAACTGCCAACATCTAAGATTGGGATATTTTACAATATAAGAGCTAAAATTTTTAACCGAATACAATTTGCATTTAATAATCCTAACACGGTCTTGAAAAAGATCAAGAGCAAGACGGGGGTTTCACCATGGGCTCAAATCTATTCCTTTCATTCCATACTTTATAGATAATGATGGCAAGCGAGAGCTTTATAATCCGAGATGACATTTGGTCTATTTGAGAATGTTGTATGTGATGAGTCAAGGTGTCCCACCAAAAGGAACACCGAACCAACCATGAACAAAAGAAGCACTAAACAAAGAAGTCATTGGGAAAAGGCACATCAAAAGAAAAGGTGGGAGAATGATTCGGGGCATGAGTACAGAGACAACAGAAGCTAATGGCCATGTCACCACCCTTTATGAAGAGCCACCGGAAGAAGAAGAAAGAATAACGTGGGACCCGCAGATTGTGCCATAAGAGTTTGAACCAAGGGACAGGAGCCCTGAACCATGTTTGTCGAGAGAGGAGCCTTCCAAAGAAATCTAGATGAGAGGCATTTCAATTTGCTTGGTGGACCGATTTGGGAAGAACGAAATAAGCAGACCAATATGATTGAATGGCAAACAAAATGGATTTAATAAGTTGCAGCCTACCCGCAAAGGAGAGGAAGCAGTTAGCCCAGGACTTAATTCGAAAGGTGATCTTTTGAATGAGGGGCAAGCAATCAGCTGAAGAAAGCTTCGAGGTAATGAGGGGCACTCCTAAGAATTTGATAGGCAAGGAGCCCAGGCCTATATTGAGAGATGTAAGAATGGTAGCAGCCAGATTAGGAGGGACGTTAGCGAGGAAGCACTGACTTTTGCTGAGATTGATGGATAGGCCGGAGAAGCAGGTGAAAGCATCAAGGCTATGCTTTAGAAGGTTGACAGATTGCATGTCACCGTGACAAAATAGAAGGAGGTCATCCATAAGCAAAGGTTGGTAATTTTACATGCCTTTGTTCTCCAATGGAAAGAAAAATTTGGAGAGGAAGAAGCTTTATCAAGAAGGAGAGCAAGGACTTCCATGACTAAAACAAACAGATATGGAGAGAGTGGGTCGCCTTGGCGGATACCTTGTTTGCCTTGGAAATAGCCACACAACTGACCATTAACTTTAACAGAGAACATAGCCGTAGATATGCAACTTCTGATCCATTGTATAAATTTAGCAGGGTAGCCAAAGAGGGTCAGAACATCAAAAAGGAACTCCCATCGAACAGAGTCAAAAGCTTTCTTCAAATCAATTTTAACCGCACATCTAGATGGGCCAGATGGTCTATGGTAATTTCTGAACAGCTCTTGGGCCAAAAGAATGTTGTCACCAATTTTACGTCCCGGTATAAAGGCAGCTTGAGAGTGTGAGATGAGGTCAGGGAGAGTAGCTTTGAGTCTAGTCAAGTAGGATTTTGGATATGCATTTATATATAGAATTGCAAAGGATATAAGTAGGAAGTCGACATAGAGGTGGGGTTTGGGACCTTAGGAATAAGAGCGACAGCAGTGGCATTGGACTCTTTAAGCATATGTCCATAAATGAAAAAAGATTGAACAGCTTTGACAAAATCATCCCCCACAGTGTCCCAAGAATGAAGAAAGAAATTCACGTTGAAGCCGCTTGGGCCGGGGCTTTTGTTTCTCTGCATGCCTTTAAGAGTAGATAGAATTTCCTCAGGGAGTAACAAGAGTCGCAAGAGAGGGGATCATATCTAGGTTGATACTCTTTGTAATCACTTCACTAAGGCCACCCACTGTGGTAGGAGGAGGTGTTTTGGTACCCAAAAGATTTTGGAAGTAGCCAACAAGAAGATGGACTTAATCTGCTCCGGATCATGAGTCAAGACACCCTGTTTATCCTCGACAGCAAGTATCTTATTTGAATTCCACCGACTTTTGGTTTTGGCATGAAAGTATTTGGTGTTTTTATCCCCTAAGGAGAGCCATTGAATTCTGGATTTTTGTTGTAAAAGCTGCTCTTCTATAGGTAAGGGCATCCCATAAATCCTTGGTAAGTTTCCTCTGAAGATCAAAATTTTCCGGGGAGATAGGAGTATTAGACAATTGAATGGTCATTTGAAGAGCATGAAGAGCTTGCCTAGCCATTTGGACGTTTGTAACAGCAGAGCCCTGTTGCTTATTCAGATCAATAAGAGCTCGTTTGGTTCTCCGAAGCTTTTCCGCAAGAACAAAAAGAGGGGAGCCAATGATATTGCGCCCAAGCTTGGGAAACTACCTCCTCGTAACCATCCAAGAGGGTAAGATGATTGAAAAATTGAAAAGGCTTGAAGGATTTGGGAGCAGGGAGACCAGTAGACAAAATAGTGGGATTATGATCTGAGAAACCTCTAGCCCCAAAAGTAGCCAGAGAGTGAGTCATTTGAGTGAACCATGCTGCATTCCCAAGAGCTCTGTCCAGCTTACGAGAAATAGTTTTATCCCTCGAGAGTTCCACCAAGTGAAGTAAGGACCAACACTCTAATGTCATCCACACCTTGTTCAAGACATGATTTAAAGTCGGACATGCCGGTGACCACATGTCGTTACCCCACGATTCATCAAGGCTCGCAAATTTCATTAAAATCCCTAGAACGCACTCATCTAGAGTGATGGAATGTGCGAGGAAGAGAGCTCATGCCATAACCGCTACGATCGGGGAGTGTTAAGACCGTAGACAATAGTAACCAAAAAGGTATCAACAGATCCAACCAAATTTAATTCACAATGTATAAGCTGGGAGGATTTGAGCAACACGTTAACAGTCTAAAGAGTGGGGTCCCAGCCAACCCATATTCTACCATTGTCATGATAATCATAATTAAAAGCCCAGTTCCAATGAGCAAAAAGATTAGAGGAAATAGCCCTGGATTTATGACATTTGACTCTAGTTTCCACAAGGCCAACAAAAGATATGTGATTGTCCAACAAAAAGGCATGAACATCAGCCTGTTTTTGAGACTTATTTAAACCTCTAACATTATAGGAACAGAGCTTAGACATAAAAAGATAAAGAATTAGGGAGGGGAGTTTCTCCCCCTACCTTTGTTCCTCCTTTTAGCAGAAGGAGAACCAACAACCTCAACCTTTGCTTTCAGCTTAAGATCTCTGCCTTCCTTTTCGTCAACTATTTTGAGTTTATCAGTAAGAGGGTTGAGAAGGGGTGGCAAAGAGTTGCGATCTGGGAAATGCAAATCCGGATCCCCAAAGGTCATGCGAAGGATTACCAAAGATCACAGGAGAAGGGAAGAAGGATTCAAAGGGATGAGGGGAAACCAAGGCATGGGGATTTTTCCGGCAAATAATACCCACTTTCTTCTTGAAGCCACAGAGGGAGAGGTGAAATTAGAGAGCACTGCAGCAGTAGAGGAAGAAGGACCAAGGCCAACAGTAGCTTTAGTTTTAGTGGAGGATTTTGGAACCCATTGATAGTTGGAGTTCGGACATTTAATCAGAGAATGCCCAAAAGTTTTGCAAACCGAAAGCGTGATGGGGTCTGCTCGATATTCAACAAAGGACATCCACCGATCGTTCCTCATGCTCATCTTCATTCAAAATAATAACAGGGAGAGAACGGGGCAGAGGGGCTGCAACATCAATTTCCACACAAATCCGAGCATAAGGAAGAGGGTCGAGTCTTTCCGTGACTTTATCCAAGAAAAGTGGCTTCCCCACCCCACTAGCAATGTAACTAAGGCCTTCGTCTCATCCAATAAGAGAGGAATGCCATGAAATTTTACCTGCACAGGGCTTTAGAGCAAGCTTCTCTAGTAATGTCAATACCATCCTTCCATTTCTTCAACAAGATTTGCTTGTTTGAGATATACCAGGGCCCATAGCAAGGATGTTTTCATGAGCTTCAAATGAGTTGAATTTGAAAATGTAATACCCTTTTTCATGCAGGAGCACTTTAGATAAACCCATCGAGCCCCAAAGTTTTTGAACAATAGGCTCCACTACCTTGAAAGGGAGCTTTGAGTGAAGAAAATAGCCCACAAGGCTATTGCACCACAAGTCACGCCCCTTTTTTAGTACCTCCGGTGGAGGTCTAATGGAGAGAAGGCCTTCAGCTTCAGACGGGGGAAAAAACTTTAAAGTAGACTTCCTAGGAGCATCATTCGCAACAACCTCACTCCAAGAGGGCTTATCAGAGGAACGGGAGTTGGCAGTGAGGGAAGCAACAACCTTAGCAGGTTGTAACGGAGGACAATCCAATGTGTTGGGCTTCTCAGCAGACGGAGTGGAGTTAGGCACATGAACGGGAGGAGCATCATCCACATTAGTAGAGATGTTAGCTTTCAGCAAACTTTTGTCAAGAAGATTGAGATCATTATCATCCCTATGCAGGACACCGGAGGTTGAAAATTCATTTAACTCTTTAACGGAGAAACCATGGGCTACAAGAAAATCCAATAACTTTTGATTTTTACGCCTTTCATCTGCAGCTGAAATTCTATCCTGAGAGGAGAAATGTTGGGCAGCAGCGAATATTTCCTTCATTTCAGACCTATGCCCAAGGCCCATACGGTCGCCCCAATCACTATTGGCAGACGAGCCATCCGAATCCACAGCAAGATCAGTAGAAGGGGGAAGAGGGGCAACGACCGATTCAACCATCTTAGGCGAGTTAGGGTTCGAGACCCCAAAATCAGCAAAAAGGTCACGAGAAATGCTAGACTCAGAGTTCCCAGCAGAGAGATGCGAGTGGTCGACCATGATTGGAGATTAGGGAAGAAAAGGATGCAGAGTTGGTCGGAGCTGAAGGGAGAGAACTGCCGGAAGGATGAGGAATAGCAGAAGGAGTAAACAGAAAAAGTAGGTGAGGATGGAGAAAAGAAAGCGGGAAACTAAAAAGGGAAAGAAAAGGTTTGGGAAAGAGGTCCTCTCTATAATAATTGCTCTATAGCTTTAGTGAATTGGTGAGAAATGAAGGAAGAATGAGCTTCTATTTATAGGAAAATATAGTTTTGATAATTTCACGTTTTGGGGCTCAAAATATTACAGTATAATTCCTTCCTCTATTTATTCTTTTTTAATTTAGTCCTGCAAGTATTATCAAACTTGCACCACCTCCCCTAATAGTAAATAATGTGAATCAATAGTAAATCATGTGAATCAATAGTTATAATCATGTGAAAATACGAATTACAGTATAGTACATCCATCTATACCTCCATTTTTAACTTAGTCATACAAGTATTATCAATCTTGCACCAACTCCCCTAATAGTAAATCATGTGAATCAATAGTACACACATGTGAACAAATAGTTACAAGCATGTGAATTAATAGCAATTAATTGCTCATTTATCCAGTGAATTACCCGATTGGTCAATATAACCTCCAGACATCAATTATCATCGAAATAAATGTCGATTTCCACTAACACTAATAATTCCCACACAATGGAACTATCAATTTCATCTTTAATCAACACAAACTTATTCGTCATTAATATTATAACTCACAATATTTAACAACTGTGTCGCTCCTGTGAAAGTGGGGCTTTCCGATAAGGATTTCTCCTTATTGACGCGCAATTAGGTGACCAAACCTCTCCTTGACAGAACTTCTAGACATTGTCAATATTGCAAAGAATATTATGAATAACTTTGCCGTCTCAATTATTGATTAAATAATATAACATATTATACATATGATACTGTGACAATAATTGAATCAATAATATGAGAGATATGATGCAACAATTACTGTAGCAATAATTGAGTGACTTCTTACGTAAGCATCTGTAATGACCCCAAAATGCATACAATTTAATTCTCAACTTTGGTCGTTAATAACACATCTACCTTCTGATTTTACAACATTATTCGATGCTAAACATTATAAAATATGGAATAATTTAAACTTTTATGTCTTCTTACTTTAATTTCCTGAATCAAACCTTTATCATCTACATGTCTTTGAATCAATCTTATTTTATGATTCACTTTATCACTGTTATTATATAAAATTTTACATTTCAATCCGATAACCTTTACATATCAGATAACTCTAACTTAGCTTTACGACTCAACATAAAATTATACATCATAAACATTTAGTACATCTCATGAATCTTAATCATGGTATAAAGAAATAACTACTTTTGTTAAAATATTAATCTCCGTATTATTATTTCGATCCACGCCATTCAAGTAGCACATAGTGTTACCTTCAATCAATCGACCAAAAAATGGTTATTTGCAAGGTTGAGCTCGACAACCCAACAAAATCTAACAGTTTTCATGCATCACGTAGCACATAATAACATGCTCAACATATAAGAATAATCATAAAACAAACATAGCATACATGTTGTAGTTCACATAACAACTATAAAGATTGAGTTCCTTACTCAATCATCATTCATAGCTCAGTCATCATAGTCATAGATTGACTTTCACATTTCATACTTTTGATATATACAATACATTATACACTAAAATTTTAAAGCAGTTCATCATCAAGTTCACATATCAAAAAGGAACTCAAAGACTTGCCTTTACCGGCGTTTTACCAACACGCTAATACTTCGCGTCCTTGCACAACCTACACTGTATGTGAGATCGATAATAAATAAAATCAATACTCAATCTCATGGTCAAATTTATTCTAAGACCTTACTTTATCTTATTATCCTTTATAATGTCTTTATAGACATCTAACTATTTTATATGCAACTCGGTTTTATTTTTCATTTTCATCACCACACATGCTAGACTATCACACTTGTAGTTTAATGTGCGTATATCACACCATTTTATTATACCACTTTGGTTTCAAAAATGCATATTCAACACATTGTTTACATGTTTAATTTTCCTTCATAAATCAAAAATTACCCTTTTCGATTTCTTTCCATTATTATTCTTGTATTATCATCTTTTCATACTTAGATATCCAATATTAGCCATTAGTTACACTTTGTATACCAAAGTTTAGAAACACTATTACTTTTAGGCATTTTATCGAGCACGTTATGTGCACACATTAACTTATCTCAACTTTTGATCATGTTTGGCAAATACTCATTATTTTAATTAATCAATAGCTTAACATCAATCAATCTCATCAAATTGTCACATAATTATATTTACTTGTTAATTATAATGTTGTGTAACAATCATCACATAACTCATATAATTTAATTATCTCAATTAAATTAGAACTATAACATAAAATTATTATATTAATTAAATTAAATACTAAATATTCATTTAATTAATCTTCTACACTTAATTACATTACTCTATAATCAAAATAAAATTTATTTATTTAACTCAATAAATAATTTAATTAAATATTTATATATATTAAAATCAATATATAACATTCTCTTCACATCAATTCACATATTCTACAATATATGACATACACATACTCACACCCAACATATCTCATAGATAATACTTTTATTTATAACATTCTCATTTATAATTTCTAAAAATCTGGGATGTCACATCCTTCCCTCCTTATAAGGATTCCGTCCCCGGAATCATTGAAACCGTAACTTACTCAGGTTTTTCTCAAATCTATTCATTGAATAACTTCAACACATTACCTTAATATAGATTTTATATTTTCTACTCTTACCATTCTTGATAATAAATTCTTATAAGTTTTATTTCATAACATTTACTTAGACTCAATTATATTTGAGTATTACATATTCTTTGACCCGTTCATTATCTTTCTCTAAGGATCATTATCATATATTATATGATCAAACTCTCGGGACATTACATTCACCCCTTCTTCTAAGAATTTCGTCCTCGAAATTTTTTATTTATTTATTAATCTTTATTCATTCAATCTATCAAAGTAGATTTTTACTTCAATACTTCATTCATTCATTGGTTTCTATAACCACTTTCTTTCCACAAACATCATTTTACAATTATTAAACTTTTCTATTAAAAGTTTCACATTATTCTTTGATAACTCACATCCTTCTCACTTCAAAATTTCTTTTCTCACTTATTCAACATATCCATCATTCAGTGTCGCATTTTACAAGTTACTTCTTTCTAAGGAATACTTTCCTTTTTCACTTCCATCTTGCAGAATAACAAGAATCCTCCACAATTGTTCAATAATTGGGAAGTAGTATGAATAACTCAGGAATTTAAAAGATTCCAAATCATGCTGAGAGTCACAAGACCATGAACTCTATTCTCTAGGTTTAATAGTGCTTCACCCCGGTTCTTCACACTTTTTAAACCCTCTTGGCGTAATGTTTATCACCACAAAGACCGAAAAAACCCCTCCGCAAGTACTCTAGGTGATCAACCTATTGTACATGTATTGTATACAAACATTTCAAATAAGAAAGTATAAAACTAAGCGCAACCCCTAATAATAGGGTTGTTCATCTCAGCTTTTCAACATCTGAATACGCACCAAAACAATTTGGTTTGGCATAACTTCTCAAGAAACTCTTGAATTTCATGAACATCTTTCAATATTTGTCTAGCTGAATCAAATAGCATAGACCTCTACAACAATTCGGACATCAACCAAAATATACATATACATACATACATATGTATTCTCATATCTCAAAGAAATCTCAAAAATCTTTTTATGACATCATGATACCGCACTGTATTTACAGTTCGTTGAGGATTCCGTCATTTGGTAATTTTATCATACTACATCATACCATAGTGGGCTGACGATCCTTAGATCACATCCAACACTAGGTAATACTGCATTGATGACTCCATCGGTTTTATCATCTTTGCACCAAGTTACATGATGCATTAATGATATAAAATACATTTTGATATATTGCAAATCATTTTTGTCTAGCCGAAACAATTAGCATAGACATACGAATAACATTATTGTTGTTAAAACTCATTGGTTCCATCATTTGATCCAATGTTTTTCAAGAAAATAGAAGTGTAAACATCAGCACGAAGTCAATAAATTTCGAAAGTCTAGCATAGCTAGTAGATTTAGAATACTTATGCTTCCACCATCAACTCCACTTTCTATAATGATGGATTGCTTAATAGGTCTATCTATTCCTATTATCCTCAATACTCCATTCACACTTATCTATACCCAGTTCGTCAAACTTACCACACGTTATGAGTTCAGGAACTTGCCACAATCATATGAGTTTAAGAACTTATCCTAGTCAGATCATAGGCGTCCATTCGCTGAGGGGTTCAAAAATATGCCATATAATTATGAGTCACGAACCTACCATAAGTATGAGTTTTAAGAACTTGCACATAACCTAATAATATTCTCTAACTATACTCTTCCTATCTGTTATACACATGAGAAAAGAATCACCTTCTCAACAGGCATATAGCAAATAGCGCGACATAAACATTCCAATGATTATCAATGTGATAAACTAAGTGCAAGCACAAAACCCTCGCCCATACAAAGGTTTGTACAACTCAGTCACCACCTGAGTCCTCAATTGAAATCCCTCCTAACTCTATCTTACTCTTAACATGCTATTTGCTCGATACGAATTCCTCGTATCACATTATCTATAACTCCTCATGAGTTATCTCGTACTTTTTCATAGTACACCATCTTCATAGCATTAAGCTATATTTATTCAAACATTATAGACCATCTTTCTTTTATAACTTAAACAGACCACGCCGTGATCTTATTCTATAATCATCTCCCTTAATATTCTTTTCTTAACTCGTGATCGTTTTGTTTTAAGATCCTCTTTCTTTCTCTTTTTCATCATTTACGACATTATTCGTTATCTTGGCTTTTGGAGTTAGGAAACTCCCATTTCTTATCTTTATATCTCTTCAAGATTCTTCTTTGAATCTTCTTGTTTATATAACAATTCTTCCTTTAAGAATTTCTAACTTCATTAAATTGCTCAACATTTCATTCAAGTTCTACACTCTCATCATACGTATCCACTTTCTATACTTGGTACACATCGAGTCTCTACCAGTTTCAATATGGTACGCTGAGTGGTTTCCCACAAACAACCAACAAACTAGGTTCCGAGTTGCTAGTTCGTATATACCTCCGCTCTATGAAGGAATCGTTTAGCCCAGATACCATACATCAACTACGAAAGAGTACAATTGCACCACTTAGATATAACTCTCTATTCTTAACTTCTTTATCATTCTCTTTTTTATAAACATTGTCTATTTATTATCACCTTACATCCTTATTATTGGAGTTGGGTAACCCCACATTCATAATCCTTATAACTCTGCGAGATTCTTCTTTGAATCCTTTCACGCAAGATTTAATCCCTTATTGTTCAAACTCTATTTGAGCTTATTCGTTCACTATCTTCATCTTCCTTCTCTAAGGTTAGCCTACGGTACTCCTACCTAAGGTTTATAACTTACAGCTTTGATACCAACTGTAACGACCCCAAAATTCATACAATTTAATTCTCAACTTGGTCGTTAATAACACTTCTACCTTCTTATTTTACATCATTATTCGATGCTAAACATTATAAAATACAGAATAATTTAAACTTTTATGTCTTCATACTTTAATTCCCTGAATCAAACCTTTATCATCTACATGTCTTTGAATCAATCTTATTTTATGATTCACTTTATCACTGTTATTATATAAAATTTTACATTTGAATCCGATAACCTTTACATATCAGATAACTCTACCTTTAGCTTTACGACTCAACATAAAATTATACATCATAAACATTTAGTATCTCATGAATCTTAATCATGGTATAAAGAAATAACAACTTTTGTTAAAATATTAATCTCCGTGTATTATTTCTAATCCACGTCATTCAAGTAGCACATAGTGTTACCTTCAATCCTTGACCTGCAAAAATGGTTATTTGCAAGGTTGAGCTCGACAGTCCAACAAAATCTAACAGTTTTCATGCATCACGTAGCACATAATAACATGCTCAACATATAAGAATAATCATAAAACAAACATAGCATACATGCATAACAACTATAAAGATTGAGTTCCTTACTCAATCATCATTCATAGCTCAATCATCATAGTCATAGATTGACTTTCACATTTCATACTTTTGATATATACAATACATCATACACTAAAATTTTAAAACAGTTCATCATCAAGTTCACATAGCAAAAAGGAACTCAAAGACTTGCCTTTACCGGCGTTTTACCAACACGCTAATATTTCGCGTCCTTTTTTTTGCTAAGTTTGTTTGTTTGTATAAAAGGACCAAATACAATGCCTAAGGGGCATACCCCAGAATATAATATCATCATCTAAGAAGTATAGATGATGATATGAAACACGGAAGAGATCCCAAAATAAAAGTTAAACTAACAACCAGTTACAGTAATTTGAACAAATTGAGAGCAGCCGAAACTAATCGTCCCAGCTCTTCCACCACTCGAAACGCAGCAGCTACTCGCCCGAAGCCTCAAGCTTTCCAAGCTCGCTCGAAACCACATGCTCGCCCGAAACCATAATTTGGGCTTACCATAGACCACCACATGCTCTCCCGAAACTATATGCTGGACCGAAGCCATACCTTGGGCTTACCATCGACCACCACATGCTTGCCCGAAGCTAAGCTCGCCCGAAGCCTAGCTCGCTCCAAGCCTTGCTCGTCCGAAGCCATGCTCGCCCGAAGCCTTGCTCCAAGCCTTGCTCGCCCGAAGCCATGCTCGCCCGAAGCCAGCTCGTCCGAAGCACCCATCCAACCTAAATCATTGCAACTGTAGGAGAGCTGGAGATTGCACATATCTAGCTACCCACTAGCTAAAATAGCTAAACTAACAACCAATTACAGAAATGATTACAATTTGTGGCCTTGATAAAAGAGTTACATTTAGAAAGTCTAGACTTAATGAGATGGATAACATCTTTGGCTAGGATCCTAGGAGGAATAATGGAGCCATTATGGATCTTGTTATTCCGAGCCTCCCAGACTTTATAGAAGCAAGTGGCCACAGTTAAGCATAGGATATTCTTGGACAGGTGCGAGCCTTGGTATGAAATCAGGTAAGCAATAATATCATCCAAAGAGAATGGAAAAGTGGTCCAATTTCCTAAAGTCACGGCACATTGGAGAATGGTTGAAGAGTAATCACATTCAAAAAACAAATGGTTAAAGGATTCTAACTGTTGATTGCAGAGAGGATGGGTTCCATGTTCCGCCAAAGTAGTGTTTGGTCCGGGCTGTTTGTGGAGAGTTTTGAAGGAGCCCAAGCCGGAGAATGAAGGAAAAGCGAGGAACATGAAACTTATTCCAAAGGATAGAGCTCCAAGGAACCTTGGGAGATCTTGCTTTGGATTGATTCCCAAATCTGTTTGGCCTTAATAGCCTTAATATCACAAGTTCCCAAAAAACTTGGTCAGCCTAGGAGATGGGATGGGAAGGTGGCGATTTGTCTTGGGAGGAGAATGACTTCATGGTGGTTCCCGACCTGAGGGGCCCAGGAGTTGCTTGGAGAGGAGAAAGCTAACCGCAAGTGGCAAGTGGGGAAGTCCAATATTGGAAAGGAGAGAATGAGAAGGGTTAATAGTTGCCCCATTCAACCAAGGATCATACCATAAGCTTATGTGTCACCATCCCCACAATGTACTTTAGATGTTGAAGAGCGAGGGGTAATTTGAGGAATTGCTTCCATATCCGTGGAGAAACCGGGGATATAGTAACTTGCCAAATAGTCTTAAATTTTAAGATAGTGGCTTTCATCCGGTTGCCCAGAGAGAGGGATTGATAGTCGATAAGGTGGAGGAAATGTTGCAACAACAGAGCTTTATTCCAATCTAACAGATTTTTTTAGTACCAACCCTCCCTCATCTTTGGGTAATGTGAGATTAGCCCAGGCAACCTTTGCACCATACTTACACAAAGTTGGGCCCTTCCACAAGAATCAGCCTAGTAATGCTTGAATTTCTCTTAAGACTGCTTTTGGGAGCATGAAATGAGTGCACCAGTAGACTTGTAAGGAGAAGAGAATGGAATGGATCAATTGTAACCTCCCAGAGAAGGCAAGGACCTTAGATGTCCAAGAAGTGGCCCGGTTGGTAATCCGTTGAATAAGAGGTACGCAAATCGCAGTAAGAGAGAGCTTTTGGATAATAAGGGTACTCCTAGGAATTTAGCGGTGTAAAGATCCTAATTGAAACCCAAGAAGGGAGAGAATGTTGCGAGTAGAGTTGCAGATCAAGTTGGCTAGGTAACAAATGACTCTTGTGGGTATTTGGAATAAGACCGAGACCGTAGAGAAAAGATAGGATGCAAGAATTGACAATAGCAATGGAGGGTAGGCTTGCATGGTGAAAAATAATGATATCATCGGCAAAAGGAGGTGAGTAAGTTTGCAAGCCTCTGCCTTCCAATGATAGGTGAAATCAAGGCGAGGTAGCTTTGTTAAGATGAAGGAAAGCATCTCCATAACTATGACAAACAAGAAAGGGGACAGAGGGTCTCCTCAAGCGAAGCCCACGAGAGCTACTAAAGAATCCTGCAAGAGTTCCATTCAATTTAATTGAGAACATGGCCGAGGTAGTACAAGCTTTGATCCATTCTATGAAGATGGTGGAACCCCAAATGCTTTGAGGGTATCAAATGTAAAATCCCAACGAACCGTATCAAAAGCTTTCCTAAGATCAATCTTGAGTGCACATCTAGAAGGTCCTGTCATCTCCGGTGTACCCTTGGAACAGCTTCTTGAGCAATTAGAATATTGTCACTAATACTCCTACCATTTACAAAGGCCGATTGTCTTGTGTCAATAATATGGGGCAAAGACTTTCCTTGAGTCTGTTAGAGATGATCTTTGCAATACATTTGTAAATGGTGTTGCAACAGGAAATAGGCCGAAAGTCTGCCATTGATGAAGGGTTGAGGCATTTGGGGATCAAGGCTAGAGCCGTGGAGTTAATCCTTTGGTGAGCTTGGCTAGCCGAGAGAAGAAGAAATGGACAAATTTTTAAGAAATCAGTCCAACAATATCCCAAAGAATGGGAAAAATTGACATTAAAACCATCCGGTCCAGGACTCTTATTGCGTTTCATGGAGTTTAGAACCTTAAAGATCTCAGAGTCAGAAACAGGAGCAATGAGTTGCGAAGCTTGGAGAGAGGGCTCACCAGATTCGTGGGGAATACACCAAAAGTGTCTAACCCAGCATAAGGAGTGTCTAAATCACCATGGGCTAAGTGGGTGCAGACCACTGTTCTTCTTGGGAAATCTGTTTGGCAGATAGAAATCCCCACTGATTGTTCATGGATTTGGAGACAACTACTAAAGCTCAGGCCCATTGCTCTTCAGCACCTTGAATACGTTGTTGGCTCTGGAGAAACCTTCAATCTTTAGTACGATCCATGGCTCAATGGTTCTCGCCATTAACCCCAAAGCATTCCTTGCTCTCAAATTCAGCCTAACTGCCTCAAATACACCGGGGACATTATGAATACCTCCTCCCGCACCTTCCCTATCCAACCATCATGAGGTAATTCTCCTCCCAACTACTAGTACAATCTGCTCCTTTCCCTCTCGCATCCATGGATCAGATCTTTTGGGGCTCAATGGATATCAATTGCATTAAAGCAAGACATATTTGGGGAAGCATCGTGGATCGTGAAACAGTCGCTTGAAGGCACACAATTCTTCGCATAAACCGCATGTGCCGAGATACTCTTTCATGCTCGCTTGGATTTCATGGAAAGCTCCAAACTAATGACATCACTCGAGCCTATACAGAAGGACCTTCAACCGCCAACTATGCAACAAGCACCTCAAACTTTTTCTCACATCTTTTCTTCATCTGTGAATACTCCATCATTATTATAAAAGCGACATTCCAACTGGGTGGATGGCTCTCATTACCCTCGGATCGGATCGACTCACCGACTTTTATCTCATCTTTCCAAGGAGGAAATTATCAAAACATATCCTCAAATTTCTCTCTCCGGGTCAAGCTTTTCTTTCTATAAGATATGGGAAGCAAGAAACAAAAAGCTTCACAATGGGACACTCATTCCTCCAAGATGTCTTGCTACTGATGTGATTAGTATCATTAAATCTAGATTATCTACTAATTCATCCTTTCTCAAAGCTACTAACTATTGCCAATACTCATCAGAATTGGCTTAGGACAACGGGCTAATGCGTGTCGTGTTGTGGACGGTTTGGCCTAACGAACTTGGGTCTCGCTGTGGTGGGTTGCCATTCTTGTGTTGTTTGCCTTGTGTTTCAATCCACATCTGGTTCGGCTTCTTGGCCACTAAAGGTCTGGAAGACACCTGGGCTTAGCATCCTGGTTCGGTTCGGTTCGAGATCTTGTCCTCTCGACGCCGGGGATGCCGGTTTTTAAACTTCGGTTCGGTTTATATGGTTCGGCCCTTCTGGCTCAAATTTCTTGTCTTCGGATGTCGGGGGACGCCGGTTTCGGCTTCGGTTGGGTTGGAAATTTAGCTTCCATGGCGCTTCGGCTTCCTCAATGGCTTTGGTTCAACTATTGCTTCGCTCACATGAATTCAATAGCATTCTCATCCCAGACTGGTTCGCTTCTTGGCCAAGATCGACATCCCGGTTCGGTTTCGTGGTTCAAAATCTTGTCTTCGGACGCCGGGATGCTGGTTTTCGGGCTTTCGGTTCGGTTTCTTATGGTTCGCCCTTTGGGGTTCAAATTCTTGTCTTCGGATGTCGGGGATGCTGGTTCCGGCTTAGGGTTGATATCCTATTGGCACTCAGAAGTTCTTCCTATGCCTCAAAGATCTTCTTCCGCTTCCCCGCCATGATTCAAATTTCGGTCTTGGCTACATTCTTTTGGTCATCTCGTTTTAACGGATTGGTCATTTAAGTTGTTTAAGTTCCCATGCTTGTTTTTACTATTGTCCCGCTTAGTACCGCTCCGTGTTCTTTCTTTCATTTGGCTTGGTTGTTAGTCTTTGTTGTCCACTTTGGGGTTGTCCCATGGTTTTACCAAAGCTTCTGGGGTATGCCCTTAGCAATTGTATTATCTCTTTTCCTTTCCAATATACAAACAAACTTAGCAAAAAAAAAAAAAAAAAATAGTCAACAGCTACAGCTTCAACATTGTCCTTGCCATGCACCATAACTCCATCATCATTAAGGATAGAAAATATTTTATTGGAGTTCCATCTGTTCTTCATCATATTAGCAAAATAGGCGTGTGTTCCACCACCCAAAGTTAACCAGTTTGCTCTCGATTTCAGTTGCATTAGGACTTCCTCCCTATCAATGGCCTGGAAAAGCCTTTGGGTGCAGTATTTCTCCAAGGATAGGTTAGCCGGGTCCGAGGGGTGGTCATGTAGGAGAGATTGTACCAATGCGGATCGCCTCTAGCCAACTTTACTAAAGAAGTGAGATTGCCAAGAGTGAGATTAAGAGAGGATAAAGCATGTTTGGTGCGTTTCAACTTTTCGTAGAAGACATAAAGGGGTTCCCATGTATGGGGTGTTCCATGCAGTAACCCATACCCCCATAAAGCCCTCAAGGAGAGCCATGTGATTAAAGAATTGAAAATGCCTTCTTGGTTTGGAGAACTTAATGCCAGATAAGAAGAACAAGTGAGTGATCCGAGAGGCCACGATGGGCAAAGGTGGCAAGAGAGAGATCAAAGTTGGAGAACCAAGTCAATTACCCATTACTCTGGCCAAGCTTTTTATGTACAGGCCTAGATAATTGGTTGTTCCACCAAGTAAATAAAGGGCCAATGCCTCTGAGATCATCAATGCCAATAGAGGAGGTGCATTCTTTGAAATCATTTTTCCCGATGTCCCAGATATCATTAGGTTGGTTAGTCTCAGAAAGATCTTTGATAATATTGAAATCACCCATTAAGCACCAACTTCCAGAGGGAGACACTGCACCCAGCTCGTTCCATAAGTCTCTTCTTTCGATATAGGAGTTCAGCCCATAAACAAAGGAGATAAAAAAAGAAGTACTAGTAAAATCTAAAGATTGCACCTTGCAATGTATGACTTGGGAGGAGGTAAACAAAACATCCAAATTCCAGAGATTAGGATTCCAACCCACCCAAATTCTACCATTGCCATGAAAATCATAGTTGAAAGCCCATTCCCAGATGGGACACAGCTTTCGGGAAATTTTCTTGGCATTAGTATGCTTGACTCTCGTTTCCATCAATCCAACAATGGATAAATTATAATCAGCAATAATTTGCTTTACATAGGCCTGTTTAGGCTGTTTATTGAGACCACGAATGTTGTAGGTTGCCAGCATAAATTAAACTGATGGTGGGGGGGTGTTGCCTGTTTTACCCTTGCCTTTCCTCTTTTTTGCAGCTTTGGGGTTCTCCATACCACCAATCTGTTTGTTTTTCAAGTCTTTGCCTTCCTTTTCATCAACAACCTTTAGTCTATTAACTAGGGGATTTGTGGCAGCTGGGGATTCCGAGTCAGACCCAAGGATGGGATCAGGTTGGTCAATTGGATCAAAAGTATTGGACACTATTGTGAAAGCATTTGGGGTGGCGTTATCCGAATTAAATTTGGCCCCCCTAGCCACTGTCACCCACTCATGAGAGGGGGGGGGGTTCTCATTTCCTATTGAGAAAGATGTAACCTTTGGTGAAGGGACAACCAACTTCGTATGGCTAACCATTACAATGATCTCTGGGCTCCGTAAGGGGGTGCTTTGTACTTTTAGGTACCCATTTCAAGTTGTCTTTAGGGCATTTGACTTGGGAGTGGCCAAATACATTGCGTATAAGCGCATAGTGGTCTACTTTGATACTCAACATCAACCGGAACAAAGGTCTTTTCGGATTTCTCAGAGTGCATAACAGCAACTTTGATGGAGGAAGGGAAAGAGGATGTGGCAGATACTTCAATGCACACTCGTGCAAAATTTAGGAAGTCATTATTAGTTGTCATCTCATCGGTGAAGAGAGGCTTACCAAGGGCACTAGCTATATAGCTGATCCCCTCATCAGACCAATATGAGAGAGGGATTTGGCTAAGCTTAACCCAGATGGGGATTTTGTCACAGTCAGACTTAGTGAACTCCACACCTTCTTGCCATTTCTGCGCAGAATAATCACTTTGGAGGCAAAATGCCATGGACCGGATGCAAGGATATTGTCACGATCGCTGGAGGATTTGAACTTGAATATATAGTAACCCTTGTTGTGCGTAAAAAACTTTGGTAAGACCTGTGTTCCCCACAACCGCTTAGCAATAGGTTCAACGACCTTAAAGGGAAGGTTAGAGTGTAGGAAATAGCCAACCAAGTCGGGTCGACTGTATAAGGTTTCCCCTCGCTAGCATGTCATCAGGAGGCTTTACCAAAATGTCACCATTCTCCATAACAGGAGGATGGAAAGAGAGGGATATGCTAGCTTTCTCCAAGTTTTTTGTAACTACAGCACTCCAAGTTTTAGGGACATCAACCGAGACTGTTGGGGAGATTTCACCTTCCTCTACATGGGATATAGGACATAGGTTCGAAATAATAGCATCATACCCTTTCCCTAAGATAGAGAGGTTCACTGCAGAGCCAGATAAAGGGGATGAAGAAATAGGGGCTTTTCCAGCCAGATCATGAACTGTGTTCCTCAAGGAAGTGGAAGGAGTTGCAGAGGATCCAGGAGGAAGAATTAAGGGTGGAGAATTACCAATTACTTAGCGAGCATGTCCAAGATTTTGAATCTTGCCTTCAGAAAGATAAGCCTGTACATCCGAGGAGGATATACCATGAGCCGAGAGGAAGTCCATAAGGTGACTGTTTTTCCTCCTCTCGAACAAGGCTTCATCCTTGTCCTTTTGGGAGAAATGTTGAGCAACTACAAAAATTTCTCTTGCGTGCACGCCAAGGGCTGGGCCAATATTAACCTCCAAAGAAGGGTCAAGCTGAGTCCTTGCAACGGAGTCTTCCGAGCTACTGTCGAGAGCCATGGGGATAGGGTTGATTTCAGATTCGCCCATGCTAACACTTCGGACCAGAGTATCCCTAGAAGGGATCGATAAGGTGGACAGGGGAGGAGAGTTTGGGTTTGACACCCCCATCTCCGCAAAGAGATCCCTAGAAACTGAACTAGAAGAGTTCCCAGCAGATAGGTGAGAGTGGTCTACCATAATGAAGGAAAGAAGAGTGAGGAAAAACAGGAGACAAGGGAGGAAGAGGCCAGGGGAGGAGGGGAGACGGTGGAGGTTTGGTGGAGAGAGACCAAAGGGGTAAACAGAAAAAGTAGGTGTAACTGAAAATGTAGGTGGGGATGGGCGGGAGACTCAAAGGGGAAAGAAGGGGTTGTAGGAGGAGTTAACGGTAAAAGGGTGAGAGTAACCGGTTGAAAAAATTGTAGAGAGAAGGGGGAGAAAAAAAATCTAGAGAGAGAAGCCATGTCGAGCTTGTGCAACCTACACTTCGTGTCCTTGCACAACCTACACTATATGTGAGATTGATAATAAATAAAATCAATACTCAATCTCATGGTCAAATTTATTCTAAGACCTTACTTTATCTTATTATCCTTTATAATGTCTTTATAGACATCTAACTATTTTATATGCAACTCGGTTTTATTTTTCATTTTCATCACCACACATGCTAGACTATCACACTTGTAGTTTAATGTGCGTATATCACACCATTTTATTATACCACTTTGGTTTCAAAAATGCATATTCAACGCATTGTTTACATGTTTAATTTTCCTTCATAAATCAAAAATTACCCTTTTCGATTTCTTTCCATTATTATTCTTGTATTATCATCTTTTCATACTTAGATATCCAATATTAGCCATTAGTTAGACACTTTGTATACCAAAGTTTAGAAACACTATTACTTTTAGGCATTTTATCGAGCACGATATGTGCACACATTAACTTATCTCAACTCTTGATCATGTTTGGCAAATACTCATTATTTTAATTAATCAATAGCTTAACATCAATCAATCTCATCAAATTGTCACATAATTATATTTACTTGTTAATTATAATGTTGTGTAACAATCATCACATAACTCATCTAATTTAATTATCTCAATTAAATTAGAACTATAACATAAAATTATTATATTAATTAAATTAAATACTAAATATTCATTTAATTAATCTTCTACACTTAATTACATTACTCTATAATCAAAACAAAATTTATTTATTTAACTCAATAAATAATTTAATTAAATATTTATATATATTAAAATTAATATATAACATTCTCTTCACATCAATTCACATATTCTACAATATATGACATACACATACTCACACCCCAACATATCTCATAAATAATACTTTTATTTATAACATTCTCATTTATAATTTCTAAAAATCAGGATGTCACATCCTTCCTCCTTATAAGGATTCCGTCCCCGGAATCATCAAAACCGTAGCTTACTCAGGTTTTCCTCAAATCTATTCATTGAATAACTTCAACACATTACCTTAATATAGATTTTATATTTTCTACTCTTACCATTCTTGATAATAAATTCTTATAAGTTTTATTTCATAACATTTACTTAGACTCAATTATATTTGAGTATTACATATTCTTTGACTCGTTCATTATCTTTCTCTAAGGATCATTATCATATATTATATGATCAAACTCTCGGGACATTACATTCACCCCTTCTTCTAAGAATTTCGTCCTCGAAATTTTTTATTTATTTATTAATCTTTATTCATTCAATCTATCAAAGTAGATTTTTACTTCAATACTTCATTCATTCATTGGTTTCTATAACCACTTTCTTTCCACAAACATCATTCTACAATTATTAAATTTTTCTATTAAAAGTTTCACATTATTCTTTGATAACTCACATCCTTCTCACTTCAAAATTTCTTTTCTCACTTATTCAACATATCCATCATTCAGTTTCGCATTTTACAAGTTACTTCTTTCTAAGGAATACTTTCCTTTTTCACTTCCATCTTGCAGAATAACAAGAATCCTCCACAATTGTTCAATAATTGGGAAGTAGTATGAATAACTCAGGAATTTAAAAGATTCCAAATCATGCTGAGAGTCACAAGACCATGAACTCTATTCTCTAGGTTTAATAGTGCTTCACCCCCGGTACTTCACACTTTAAACCCTCTTTGGCAGAATGTTTATCAGTCACAAAGACTGAAAACACCCTCCGCAAGTACTCTAGGTGATCAACCTATTGTACATGTATTGTATACAAATATTTCAGCGCAAAGTATAAAACTAAGCGCAACCCCTAATAATAGGGTTGTTCATCTCAGCTTTTCAACATCTGAATACGCACCAAAACAATTTGGTTTGGCATAACTTCTCAAGAAACTCTTGAATTTCATGAACATCTTTTCAATATTTGTCTAGCTGAATCAAATAGCATAGACCTCTACAACAATTCGGACATCAACCAAAATATACATATACATACATACATATGTATTCTCATATCTCAAAGAAATCTCAAAAATCTTTTTATGACATCATGATACCGCACTGTATTTACAGTACGTTGAGGATTCTGTCATTTGGTAATTTTTTTTTTTTTTTTTTTTTTTGTTATTGATGGGTTTCCGGATCGCAACCCGACTAATCCCCCCACCCCGAACAAGGCTTTCGTGGGTTGTTCCGGGTCAAAGCCCGGCCCAGGTCCGTGGCCACACGAATTAAAGAATTCTCACACTTGAGGCAAAGGGACTCGATCCCGTGGATGTCCGGTTCACGGCCACCCCCAGTCGAAGCTTATCAACAAGGCCAAGTGTCGTGGTTATTTGGTAATTTTATCATACTACATCATACCATAGTGGGCTGACGATCCTTAGATCACATCCAACACTAGGTAATACTGCATTGATGACTCCATCGGTTTTATCATCTTTGCACCAAGTTACATGATGCATTAATGATATAAAACACATTTTGATATATTGCAAATCATTTTTGTCTAGCCGAAACAATTAGCATAGACATACGAATAACATTATTGTTGTTAAAACTCATTGGTTCCATCATTTGATCCAATGTTTTTCAAGAAAATAGAAGTGTAAACATCAGCACGAAGTCAATAAATTTCGAAAGTCTAGCATAGCTAGTAGATTTAGAATACTTATGCTTCCACCATCAACTCCACTTTCTATAATGATCCATTGCTTAATAGGTCTATCTATTCCTATCATCCTCAATACTCCATTCACACTTATCTATACCCAGTTACAAACTTACCACACGTTATGAGTTCGTGAACTTGCCACAATCATATGAGTTTAAGAACTTATCCTAGTCAGATCATAGGCGTCCATTCGCTGAGGGGTTCAAAAATATGCCATATAATTATTAGTCACGAACCTACCATAAGTATGAGTTTTAAGAACTCACACATAACCTAATAATATTCTCTAACTATACTCTAACTATAATCACCTTCTCAACAGGCATATAGCAAATAGCGCGACATAAACATTCCAATGATTATCAATGTGATAAACTGAGTGCAAGCACAAAACCCTCGCCCATACAAAGGTTTGTACAACTCAGCCACCACCTGAGTCCTCAATTGAAATCCCTCCTAACTCTATCTTACTCTTAACATGCTATTTGCTCGATACGAATTTCTCGTATCACATTATCTATAACTCCTCATGAGTTATCTCGTACTTTTTCATAGTACACCATCTTCATAGCATTAAGCTATATTTATTCAAACATTATAGACCATCTTTCTTTTATAACTTAAACAGACCACGTCGTTATCTTATTCTATAATCATCTCCCTTAATAATCTTTTCTTAACTCGTGATCGTTTTGTTTTAAGATCCTCTTTCTTTCTCTTTTTCATCATTTACGACATTATTCGTTATCTTGGCTTTTGGAGTTAGGAAACTCCCATTTCTTATCTTTATATCTCTTCAAGATTTTTCTTTGAATCTTCTTGTTTATATAACAATTCTTCCTTTAAGAATTTCTAACTTCATTAAATTGCTCAACATTTTCATTCAAGTTCTACACTTTCATCATACGTATCCACTTTCTATACTTGGTACACATCGAGTCTCTACCAGTTTCAATATGGTACGCTGAGTGGTTTCCCACAAACAACCAACAAACTAGGTTCCGAGTTGCTAGTTCGTATATACCTCCGCTTTATGAAGGAATCGTTTAGCCCAGATATACATCAACTACGAAAGAGTACAATTGCACCACTTAGATATAACTCTCTATTCTTAACTTCTTTATCATTCTCTTTTTTATAGACATTGTCTATTTATTATTACCTTACATCCTTATTATTTGAGTTGGGTAACCCCACATTCATAATCCTTATAACTCTGCGAGATTCTTCTTTGAATCCTTTCACGCAAGTTTTAAACCCTTATTGTTCAAACTCTATTTGAGCTTATTCGTTCACTATCTTCATCTTCCTTCTCTAAGGTTATAGCCTACGGTACTCCTACCTAAGGTTTATAACTTACAGCTTTGATACCAACTGTAACGACCCCAAAATTCATACAATTTAATTCTCAACTTGGTCGTTAATAACACTTCTACCTTCTTATTTTACATCATTATTCGATGCTAAACATTATAAAATACGGAATAATTTAAACTTTTATGTCTTCATACTTTAATTCCCTGAATCAAACCTTTATCATCTACATTTCTTTGAATCAATCTTATTTTATGATTCACTTTATCACTGTTATTATATAAAATTTTACATTTGAATCCGATAACCTTTACATATCAGATAACTCTACCTTTAGCTTTACGACTCAACATAAAATTATACATCATAAACATTTAGTATCTCATGAATCTTAATCATGGTATAAAGAAATAACAACTTTTGTTAAAATATTAATCTCCGTGTATTATTTCTAATCCACGTCATTCAAGTAGCACATAGTGTTACCTTCAATCCTTGACCTGCAAAAATGGTTATTTGCAAGGTTGAGCTCGACAGTCCAACAAAATCTAACAGTTTTCATGCATCACGTAGCACATAATAACATGCTCAACATATAAGAATAATCATAAAACAAACATAGCATACATGCATAACAACTATAAAGATTGAGTTCCTTACTCAATCATCATTCATAGCTCAATCATCATAGTCATAGATTGACTTTCACATTTCATACTTTTGATATATACAATACATCATACACTAAAATTTTAAAAACAGCTTCATCATCAAGTTCACATAGCAAAAAGGAACTCAAAGACTTGCCTTTACTCTGCGCTTTTACCAACACGCTAATACTTGGCTTCTTGCACAACCTACATCATGTGTGAGATTGATAATAAATAAAATCAATACTCAATCTCATGGTCAAATTTATTCTAAGACCTTACTTTATCTTATTATCCTTTATAATGTCTTTATAGACATCTAACTATTTTATATGCAACTTTGGTTTTATTTTTCATTTTTATCACCACACATGCTAGACTATCACACTTGTAGTTTAATGTGCGTATATCACACCATTTTATTATACCGCTTTGGTTTCAAAAATGCATATTCAACACATTGTTTACATGTTTAATTTTCCTTCATAAATCAAAAATTACCCTTTTCGATTTCTTTCCATTATTATTCTTGTATTATCATCTTTTCATACTTAGATATCCAATATTAGCCATTAGTTACACTTTGTATACCAAAGTTTAGAAACACTATTACTTTTAGGCATTTTATCGAGCACGTTATGTGCACACATTAACTTATCTCAACTCTTGATCATGTTTGACAAATACTCATTATTTTAATTAATCAATAGCTTAACATCAATCAATCTCATCAAATTGTCACATAATTATATTTACTTGTTAATTATAATGTTGTGTAACAATCATCACATAACTCATCTAATTTAATTATCTCAATTAAATTAGAACTATAACATAAAATTATTATATTAATTAAATTAAATACTAAATATTCATTTAATTAATCTTCTACACTTAATTACATTACTCTATAATCAAAACAAAATTTATTTATTTAACTCAATAAACAATTTAATTAAATATTTATATATATTAAAATTAATATATAAAATTCTCTTCACATCAATTCACATATTCTACAATATATGACATACACATACTCACACCCAACATATCTCATAAATAATACTTTTATTTATAACATTCTCATTTATAATTTCTAAAAATTTGGGATGTTACATCCTTCCCTCCTTATAAGGATTCCGTCCTCGGAATCATCGAAACCGTAGCTTACTCAGGTTTTCCTCAAATCTATTCATTGAATAACTTCAACACATTACCTTAATATAGATTTTATATTTTCTACTCTTACCATTCTTGATAATAAATTCTTATAAGTTTTATTTCATAACATTTACTTAGACTCAATTATATTTGAGTATTACATATTCTTTGACCCATTCATTATCTTTCTCTAAGGATCATTATCATACATTACCCTTGCATTTATATTCGACTAGGTTATCTTAACCTTTACATTACATTCCTTAAGGTTTAACAAAGTTTAAACAATGTTACATTACCTTCCTTAAGTTATGTTTACTTTTAAATCAATTAGGTTTTCTTCTCTATTTACTTAGAAACCTTCATTACTATCTTTGTTACGAGATCGGCTATGCATGGCCACTTTTTTATACATACATCTCGTATTGCATGGCATGAGCTCCTAATGTCATTGTCCCGGACTTGGCCAATTGCTGGCATGAGTCCTTACTTATTCGGGTCGTATTATACACCACACCAGAAGGATTTTGGTATCGTTTCATGGTGACTGCATGGTTGGGGTCATTTTGCCTAGGGTTGGCGCCGCGGTGCCAACTCTGTGCACCAGAAAACAAATTCAGTTTGTAAATTTTGTGAACTTCCCGGACGCATAACTTCTTCGTTATAAGTCCGAATGGGCTCGTTCAAAAGCCTACGGTTCACAAATTATGTACTCTATGCGTTTATGCAAGAATTTTATCTATTTGACTTCGTTTGCTAAAAATTCACCTATTGGTTCATTTTTAATGAAAACGATAAACGTTCGTGAACGTTCAACGCTCGTTTCTTTGTTCTAAGTCGGAATATGGTCATTTTTGAGTCTGCAACTCTTAAATGCCCATTATGACTTGTCTCTGTTGGAAAACAATGGTTTCGTGATCCAACACAAAATTTGACTTCCATTCCGAGAATTTTACGAATTCGACGTTTATCGTCCAATCGTGCAAATTCCGGCAATTATTCATTCTTATAATTTGTTCAACATTACAAATGAACTTCATTCATCATGTGAACATCTTAACATACTTAATACAACAACTTATAATCATTGTTGGATTTTGACTTATTCTTCATGAGCTTATAACTTGTCAAATTATAAACTACTTAAGATTTGATTATTCATGACTTTAGACAATTAGAGTTTCTTAATCATCATACTTTATATGTTCTTAACATATAACTTAACTTAGGTATACATGATACATATGATCATATAAATTCTTTTACATTCATATCATTTCTCTTAATAAACTCCTTATAAGTTCATATTATTTTTCACATAAGTTTATAACTTATGCTAGCTTAAATGACTTATTACCAACTTAATTTGCTTAAGTTCATTACTTACTCATTCATATATCTTAATCCAACTTTTCTTATCATCATATCATGGTAGAGATAGAAGATAATTGAGAAGAAGTCTTACACTTTCGAAGTCTTGGTAAGGTAGCTTTCTTCTTCTTCTTACTTATGGAAGTAACTTATTTGTGACTTAAACTCTCTAACACTTAAGCACTTTGTGATGTCTAGATTATTTGAACAACCAACAAATGGCTTGTAAGCTTCCTCTATTTATTGAAATTGCAAAGCTAGGGTAGTTTAGTCATTAAACCATCCCACCTCCTCAAGCCACCTCCTTACTATTCATTACTTGCAAGGCACAAAACCCATCCTTTGCTTGGTCATTACTCATTTAACTTGGTCATTAATTCAAAGTCTTGGTCACCACATTACTTGGTCATTACTTATCTTGATCACCACTTATATTGGTCATCACACATTAACCATATTAATATGGTTTTGCCCCATGGGTATATTAATTCATTGGACTCTAGCTTGGGCTTGGATTAAATAAATCCTTGGGCTTTGCATTAATAAACACTAGCTTGTTCATTAATCAATTATTGGGCCTCTTCCTTTAATTCACTTGGACTTATATTAATTCTTATCAATCTTTCCAAGTCCATTAACATTCCTTAATATATATATACATATAGTTTATATATTATTCTTGTATTCTAATTCATATAGAATTGATATACGGTATTTCATCCTTCCTATAAACTCGTATAATACTTCGTATTATACTTGTTTTCATTACTCTTGTACAATACCAAGTATCATACAATTCTTACATATTCCTTAACACTTCGCTTTACTTAACGTTTATAAATTAAGTCCACAAGCGAATTATTACATTTTCCATAACTAGATTTTTATTACATAATCCATCTTACCTTGTTATTCCATCATTACGTATTTCTCGGAAACTCAAAAATATATCCCGAGCAAATACCGATGAATAGTGTTTTTCGAAAAATTTCTCGAAAAACTTTTATTTTCGTCTTGGAAATTCAAAAACTTTAATTCATCCACGTAGCTCAAAAACTACGACATTCTAACATCAATAGGTTATACGATGACAACCATCTTGATAACACATGGAATATGATTTTATTATTATTTAATTTAATAAAATCATTTTACAATAAGATCCGAATTTCTCGGTCGTTACATTCTTCCCCCCTTATAAAGATTCTGTCTCCAGAATCTCGTCTTACTTTAATCAAATAGATGAGGAAAATTTTTCTTCATCTTGTCTTCTAGTTCCCACGTTGCTTCTTCAGCATCGTGGTTCTTCCATAATACCTTCACTGATGGTATTACCTTGTTCCTCAGAACTTGTTCCTTCCTATCAATGATCTGCATCGGCGACTCTTCATATGATAAATCTTTCTCGATATGAATCGACTCATACTCGATTACATGCTTATAGTCCGGCTTATATGAACGTAATACAGATACGTGAAACACGTTATGTATTCGTTCTAGGTCTGGAGGTAATGCTATCATATACGCTACCTCTCCCACTCGTTTTAATACTTCAAAAGGTCCTATAAACCTTGGACTTAACTTTCCCTTCTTTCCAAAGCATATCTTTCCTTTCCAGGGAGATACCTTTAGAAACACATACGAGCCCACCTCAAACTCTCGACTTAGTCTATCTGAGTCCGCATACTTCTTCTGTCTGTCCTGAGCTGTGACGAGACGCATCCGAATTAACTTTACCACATCTGCCGCTCTTGCGCACCAATTCGGTCCCTAGCATCCAGCGTTCTCCCACCTCATCCCAACACAAAGGTGTTCTGCACTTTCTTCCATACAAAGCTTCATACGGCGGCATGCCTATGCTTGCATGATAACTGTTATTATACGGAAACTCTATTAGTGGTAGGTGATCATCCCAACTACCCCATCAGTTTGTGGATGATAAGTCGTGCTTAACCTCAGTTGTGTTCCCAACTGCTCCTGCAAACTCCTCCAAAAGTTCGATGTGAATCGTGGATCACGATCTGACACAATCGATACCGGTACTCCATGTCCGAAATGATTTCCTTAACATAAAGTTTAGCTAATCGGTCTAAGTTATACTTGACCCTAATTGGCAAAAAGTGAGCCGACTTCGTCAACCGGTCCACTATTACCCAAATCGAATCGTACCCTTTTTGCGTCGTCGGAAGTCCCACCACGAAGTCCATCGTGATATGCTCCCACTTCCATTCTGGAATCTCAATGACCGTAATAAACCATCGGTCGTTGATGTTCTACTTAACTTTTTGACTAGTCAAGCACCTACTCACATACTCGCTATTTCTCTCTTCATGTTTGGCCACCAAAAACTCTGTCGAAGGTCTTGATACATCTTAGTGCTACCAGGATGTATCGAGTACCTCGAACTATGAGCTTCTTGTAACACTTGCTCCTTTAATTCCGTCTCATTCGGAACCCAAATTCTTCCCTCAAATCTTAATAATCCCTCATTATCAAGACTATACTTAACATCTTCCTTCTCGGATAACCGCTTCTTCATTTGGTTACACTCGTCCGTCTTAAGTTGTACCTCCATAACTCTTTCTACGATGGTAGATTGCATCTTCGTCGCAAAGAGTAACTACCCCGAATCACTCAACATCTTAACTTCTATTTCCATTCTAGCCATCTCTGTTATCAACTCATTTTGAGCTGTTAACATAAACAACTTTTCCTGACCCTTTCTACTTAAGGCGCCTAAGCACTACATTGGCCTTTCCAGGTGATACAGATTTCACAATCATAATCCTTTATCAACTCCAAATATCTTCTTCTCTCCTCTCATATTCAACTCCTTCGAGTGAAGATATACTTTAGACTTTTATGGTTCATATATATCTCACATTTTTCCCCATAAAGATAATGTCTCCATATCTTTAGGGCAAACACTACCGCGGCAAGTTCCAGATCATGAGTAGGATAAACTTTCTCATAATCCTTCAACTGCCGAGATGCATACGCAATGACTTTGCCATGCTGCATAAGCACACAACCAAGTCCTCTATGCGAAGCATCACTATACACTACAAAATTTCCCGTGTCATCTGGTAATGACAAAACATGAGCTTCACTTAATCTGTTCTTCAGTTCTTGAAAACTGTCTTCACATTTATCCGTCCATACGTATTTCACCGTCTTCCTTGTTAAATTAGTCAACGAGGTAGCTATCTTCGAAAAATCTTGGATAAATCTTCGATAGTACCCTGCTAACCCTAGGAAACTTTGCACCTCAGTCGGCGTTTTCGGTTGTTCCCAATTCATTACTGCTTCCACCTTCGCTGGATCCACTGAAATCCCCTCTTGGTCAATGACATGACCTAAAAACTGCACCTTTTCCAGCCAAAATTCACATTTGGTGAATTTCGCATATAACTTCTCTTTCCTTAGTGTCTCCAACGCTAACCTTAAGTGTTCGGCATGATCTTTTGGCGTCTTAGAATAGACAAGAATATCATCGATAAACACCACGACGAACTTGTCCAAATATAATTTGAACACTTGGTTCATCATATCCATAAATGCAGCAGGTGCATTTGTCAACCCAAATGACATCACCAGAAACTCGTAATGACCATAACGAGTCCTGAATGCAGTCTTTGGTACATCTTCCTTCCTAACCTTCAACTGATGATACCCCGTCCGCAAATCTATTTTAGAAAAACACTTTGCCCCTTTCAATTGATCAAAGAGATCATCGATCCTTGGCAATGGGTATTTATTCTTTATCGTTACCTTGTTCAACTCTCGATAGTCGATACAAAGCCTTAACGATCCGTCTTTCTTCTTGACAAACAACACTGGTGCTCTCCACGGCGAAACACTTGGTTGAATGTACTTCTTGTCCAATAGTTCCTGTAGTTGAACCATTAGTTCTTTCATTTCCATAGGCGCCATACGGTACGATGCCCTTGAGACTGGTGTCATTCCTGGCACAGTGTCTATCACAAATTCGATCTCCCTATCTGGCGGTAAACCCGGTAACTCACTTGGAAATACATCCATGAATTCGTTTACTATAGGTAAATTCCATGGTTGCTCCCACTCTCTGGATATCAACAACATGGCATAGGTAACCTACACAACCCTTTCTTAAAAGTTTTCTAGTTTGTGTCACCGTAAGGCAACACGAACGTCCCGGTAATTTACTACCGTAAAATACTACAGGAGGTTGCTTCAACGTCCTGATGCTCACACATTTCTTTTGGCAATCTATAATTGCTCCATGGTTAATCAACCAATCCATTCCGAGAATTACGTCGAATTATCCTAAATTTATCGGTATTAAATCTACCGATAACTTACAACCACGCACCTTTACGCAACAACTCCTATGAATATCTTCAACAGGAATTATCTCTTCGTTTACTACCTTAATGTTCAAAGGTACAGGCAATTTTTCGGGAAATAATTCTAGGCGTCTAGCAAAATCACATGCTATAAACGAACAAGTAGCACCCGAATCAAATAGCACGTATGCATTTATATTGTTGATCGGAATAATACATGCAACTACATCCCCTGATGCCACCGCATCTTGGACCGTCATATTAAAAGTGTGGGCCATTGATTTCCCCGGCTGAGTTTGTGACGAACGAGAATTTTGTAATTAATTTTAATATTTATTGAATTAAATAAATATTTTTCGATGATTTAATTATTAGATTAAATAATTAATTGACGCAATTGTGGTAGATTAATTTAATTATATGTGTTACATTTATTAAATTAATGTAGAGAGTTTTTATTATCAAAGTATGTGATTATGTGAGCTTATTGTATTAAAAGAAATATTTAATAAGCATATTGGTATTTTAATTAATTTAATTATTAATTAGAGAATTAATAATTTGACATTATTTATTAATGAGAAAATTATTTATGTAACTATGTGAATTTATGAGAAATTATTATATTTTATTTAAAATATATTAAATAAAATATTGGATTTATTTTATAAGGAGTGTGACATTTTCAAACTATATGATAAAGCTTTATTAAATTAAATGACTTTGAATCAATTAAGGGTTGCCAAACAAGGCCCTAGTAGTGGTTGGATGCAGTTACCCATGTTTGGGTTAATCCGACCAATACGTGCATCGATTCTCTTCTCCCTCTCGTTATATTACGCCTTCTTTTATTATTATTATTCTAAGTCCGGAAAAGGTGGAGGCGAGAGAGTTTGAGAACTTTGAGAGAGATTGCGAATCTGTGATTAAAGGTGAAGAAGTGTGAGAAATTGGGAATTGTTGTCACCTCGTAATCTAAGCAGAGTATTCAAGGGTAATCCCTTCTTCCCAAATTTTAAAGTTACGTCATTTAGTTTTTATAAAAATGGCTTTCATATATTTTGTAAAATCTCTGTAATATTTTGAATGGCATCAAATCAAGGCTTTCTTCGTCTTCTAAATTCCTTTTAGCTGCTCAGAGCAATCCTACTCTCAGTGTATGGCTGTAGTCCAAATGTTTGGGAGTAGTAGTACAATTGAGATTTGTTGCTGCTCGCTTTGATTTGCCGCGACTCTGAGTGCGGCGTGATGCAGTTGTGTGGCATGGTCTGTTTAATCTCTCATTCCTTTCAATCTTAAACAAAGAAATAGCGAGGGAAAAAAGAGAGTCCAAACTAGGCCTAACCTCTGGGGGTGGTTGTAGAGATGGGTTTGAATCTTGGGTTGTCTGTCGATTTGTTTATTCATGTTCTTTGGGTGTGCAGTGGTTGGGCTCACCTCGATGGCAGTGTTAGCTATTGCTTCGACCGGGGATCTTTGGACAAGATCGAGTTGGCGCTCTTCGGCTCTCGCTCTTGATAATTCAAATTTTAGTCATTATGGGGTTTGGCCTATGAGCCTATTGGCCTTACGGTTCACTCTTAAGCTTCGGTCCGCATCTAAGTTCAGCAGGGGTTGCGCATGTCCGTGTGCTAGTGAGTTCATCTCAAGTGGTTAGATTGGAAGTCGTGGGATTGTGTCCGAGACTCCTTCCATTGGTTCGGCTTCCTAGCTATCACAAAGATCTACTGACTTCAGTCTTTCTCTGCGTTGGTTGTTAAACTTCTATGGCGCTTCGGTCTCATCATCACCGGGTTCGGCTCCAAGGACAATGAAGGATGGTGGTTGGTCTCTTGGTTCGGTATCTTGGCTCTCGCTATGGGGTTCATTGGATTCTTGGCTTCTGGCTCCCTCATTGGCTTCGGGGTGGGGGTTCTCACTACATGATTCAAATTGGGGATGTTGACTTGCTTCGGGCTTGGGGCACCCTCATCGGTTCTACTGTTTGGGTCTTCGCTGTCAAACTTTGGTTTTTGAGTGGTTTCGGGCTTCGGGGCACCCTGGTTTGGTGCTAGTATGGCGAGGTGGCTAGTTGTTGGCATTGTTGGCATTGTCTCCTTAGGTTCTCGTTTCTAATCAATCTTTATGCTTCGTTTCTGCAGTATGGTTGTTTAGGCTTTTGCCTGTTCATATTATATGCTTGTAATCTGTTTCATTCTTTGTTCTTGTTTTGGATGTTTGTCTTTAGTAGGTCGTTAGGGGGTTGTCCCTAATGGTCCTCTCTAAAGCTTCTGGGGTATGCCCCTTGTGATTGTGTAATCTCTTTTTCTTTACAAACAAACAAATTTAGCGGAAAAAAAATTGTTTATGATTCCGCACAGATGTTTAAGGTTAGAGTAACCTGGGATTGTATTTATTATGTAGTTGATGTAACCCCATAAGGGGAGATTTATTATTATTTCTATCTATTGCATGGTTTGCATTTATTATGGGTAGATAGATAGATGATATTTGTATAGTGAACACCAAATCCCGTGGAATTGATGTACCCGGATTTGGGGGTGTCACAAGTTGGTATCAAAGCTGTAGGTTATGAACCTTAGGTGGGTGAACAACCTTAGGTAGTAGCCTTATAGAAAGAAGATAGTGATGCAAAAGTTTTATCGAGTTATAAGAAATGAATTTATGTAATTCATTGAAGATAATAAAAGACCTTATGTGTTTATGTGTTAAAGTATGCGTTAGATGATACGACTTAGTAACTAAAACTTAAAATTTTGTTGTCAGGATCGAGTCCCGCCTGCCTCAAGTGTGAGAATTCTTTAATTCGTGTGACCACGGACTGGGCCTCAAGCTGACCTTAACAACCCACGAAAAGCCTTGTTCTTGGGGGTGGGGGATTAGTCGGGTTGCGATCCGGAAACCCATCAATAACAAAAAAAAAAAAAAAAAAAAGAATGTTGGAGAAGCTAGTCAAGTGGGAGGAAGAACCCGTGTACCTATAAGTACCGACAGAGGAGGAGCCCCAGACATTCATGTCGTTAGGGGGCGCAATAGTACAGAGGAGTCATCTCCATTGATCACCGTTGTTGGTCGGGGAGCATGCGCCGAGGACCGATCCCGAGGAGGATCCTGAGGAGGAATTTGTTGAGGAAGAGGAAGAGGAAGAAGAGGAGTTACCACGGTACACCGTTGATGCTGAGATGTATGACACGTTATACGACCGTAACGTGGAGTTACGAGACGAGGTCCAGGATTTGACCGAAGCGAAGCGGTTATTCAAAGATATTACTCTAGAGCGAAGAGAGAGGAGATTTCACTCTTCACTCTCGACCGCAAAATGTAGAATGGGATTTGGTCCATGAGAAGGGTCAAACTGAAGATAAGACCGAAGAGATAGAGAAACTGAAGAAGGAACTGAAGGAAACATCCGAAAGGCTGAACATAGCAGAGGAAGGCTGGGTAAGAGAATCGCGTCGAGCTGATCGTGCAGAGGATGATAGTCGTGCAAAGAAAGCGAAGATTGGGGAAACATACTCTACACTTAATCATGCAATGGATGAGGCCCAAGATCGAGTTTTGAGATACCCCATCCAGTTCGAAGGACTTCCATCGTATATGTTGGATCGCAGGACGATGTCTCGTATCATGGATGAGGAGCGTGGCAAGGCTATTCAGCACCTTGACAGACAGTGATAGAATTTATTTAGTTATGTGAAAGACTTAATTAGTTTTTATATGTAAATTCTAACGTGTTTATGAACGAAAGAATATTTGAATGTTTTAAATCGTGTGGATTCTTTATTCCAGGATAGTTGATGTAAATAGCAATTATGCTATCGTTTAATGTTAAAACTTTGATTTGAATGCAAATATATCAAGTTGTTTGAGATGATGTGTTAAGTGATATGTTAAATTGTTGAGTAATACCTTAACTATTTAGAGAAATAAATAAAGTTCTAATAAAGCGTTTATTTAACAGAAAAATGCCGCCAAGGAGAAGACAACAACGCCAACCTACCAGAAGAGTCAACCAATAATAACAATTATGCCAACAATAATCTCGTCAGCAGTTGGTGAACTTACTGACTGGAGCCATGAATAACCAACCTCAAGCTCCACCAAACACAACGTTTAAGGACTTCAAGGCGGTGGGACCGCCAGAGTTCAAAGGTTCCATGAACCCAATCGAGGCTCAAACGTGGGTTATGGAAATGGAGAAGGTTTTCGACGTTGCTAGGGTTAGAGAAGACCGTAAGACCGCTTTTGCAACGCTTATGTCAAGTCCGGGCTAGTTATCGTGGCAAGCAAAAACAAAGTGCGAGGAGGTGAAGGTGTAATTACGTGGGAGAGATTTAAAGAGATGTTTTTTTCGAATGTATTTCCCAACTAGTTCACGAGAACCGGATGGAGGTTCAATTTCTAGAGTTGAAGCAGGAAATATGAGTGTGCCCGACTATGCGGCTAAATTCAACGAGTTGGCAAGGTTCGTCCCCAGTATCAAGTTCACACGGATGAGAGGAAGGCGAGACGGTTTGAGCAAGGACTAAAGCCTTGGGTGTACAAAGAAGGTATCAATGTTTCAAATAAACACGTTTATTTGAGTATCGAAAAGGCCATCCTCAACAAGGAGGAAGCGATCAAGTGACCAAGTACAATCAAGATCAAAAGAAGAAGAAGAGTGAAAGTGAAGGAAATAACAAGGTCAAGATGGAAGTGGCATGTGGTGGAAATTTCAATCGGAAGAAAAGTGGAACGACAAACCATCATCGGGAATCGCCAGAAGGTAGTCAAGAAAAGAATCGAAGCATGCCCGACTTGCGGGAAAGCCCATCTGGGAGTTTGTATGAAAGGAAAAAGAGTGTGCTACAATTGTGGATAGGAAGGCCACATAGCACCAAACTATCCAAACCCAAAGAAGGGTGCTTGTTTTACTTGTGGTTCGAAGGACCATCTGGCAAGAGATTGTCCCAAGAAGGGATCGGGAGGGTCAGGATCAGGAGGAAGCCGGAAATAACGAAAGGAAATGCCTTAACCATCACCGGACCAACCGCAACAAACCGACCGACCGCCCGGACTTTCAATATACGACGGCAGATGCAATCCAGCCTCGTGATGTGGTGTCGTATCATTCCGATCAATGAAATTAATGCTTATGTTTTATTTGATTCAAAAGCTACTTGTTCCTTTATATCCAAGACTTTGCTAATAGTTTAGATTTGCTTATGGATGAGTTGGAATATCCCATGAATATAGAAATTGCGAATAGGAGATAATTCTGTTAAGTACGTGTTTAAGAACTCGTAGAGTGGATATTAAGGGTAATATCATGAACGTAGATCTTATCCCTATCCGACTTGGGGAATTTGACATTATTTTGGGAATGGATCGGTTATTCAATTACGGGTCAGAATTGATTGCCAAAGAAGCGTATTAACCTTATGACTCCATCAAAGGTTGTGTTTTATGGTAGCAAGTCGCTTAGACAAGCGAGTTGTCCGACGATGATGCAGCCGTGAAGTTGTTAAGACAAGGTCGTGTAGGATACTTAGCTTACATAGTCGACAAATGAAAAGAGAATCCAAGGTAGAAGAAATACCGATTGTGAGGGACTTCGTTCGACGTATTTCAGACGATTTACCAGACTTCCACCAGATAGAGAGAAATTTCAGAATCGATTTGGCGCCTGAATCGCCTCCCAATATCGAAGGCACCATACCGAATGGCACCAGAGAGAGATGAAGGAATTAATGGTACAACTACAAGAATTGTTGGACAAGAAGTACATTCAACCGAAAGCGTGTACGCCGGGGGCCTTAGGTGTTGTTTGTGAAAAAGAAGGATGGATCGATGCGACTGGATTGACTACAGAGAACTAAATAAGGTCACGATTAAGAACAGATATCCATTACCGAGGATCGACGACCTGTTTGATCAATTGAAGGGAGCGAGATACTTTTCCAAGATAGACTTGAGAAGCGGTTATCATCAATTGAAGGTGAGGCCGGAGGATGTACCAAAGACTGCATTCAGAACACGATACGGTCACTACGAATTTTTAGTAATGTCGTTTGGTCTTACGAATGCTCCTGCAGCATTTATGGGACTAATGAATGGTGTGTTAAAGCCGTTTTTGGACAAGTTCGTAGTGGTATTTATAGATGACATTTTGGTCTATTCGAAAACCAAAGAAGAACACGAAGAGCATTTGAGATTAACGTTGGAAGTATTGAGAAGGGAAAAGTTGTATGCCAAGTTTTCGAAATGCGAATTTTGGATTGAACGAGTGCAATTTCTTGGGCACGTGATCGATAAAAACGGAATTTCGGTAGATCCATCCAAAGTCGAAGCCGTGATTAATCGAGATCACCGAGGACGCCGGCCTAAGTGCGAAGTTTTCTTGGATTAAGCGAGGATATTATAGAAGGTTCATACAAGACTTTTCCAAGATCGCAACTCCGTTAACGAATTTAACTCGAAAAGCTGTGAAAATTTGTTTGGACGGATAAGTGTGAGGAAAGTTTTCAAGAATTGAAGAAGAGGTTGAGTACTACCGTGTTTATCTCTTCCTGATGATACAGAAAAATTTTGTTGTTTATAGTGATGCATCGCATAAAGGACTTGGGCGTGTCGATGCAAAACCAAGAAAGTCATTGCGTATGCATCACGACAATTGAAGGATTACGAGAAGGGATATCCGACCCATGACTTGGAGTTAATTGCAGCTTGTTTTTGCTTTGAAAATTTGGAGGCACTATCTCTACGGGGAGAAGTGTGAAATATATACTAACCATAAGAGTCTCAAAATATATTTTCACGCAGTAAGGACTTGAATATCGTCCAAAGAAGGTGGTTGGAGTTAATTAAGGACTACGACTGTGAGATTTTATACCATCCGGGTAAGGCGAATGTCGTGGCCGATGCCTTAAGTAGAAAGGGTCGGGAGAAGTTGATGATGTTGACTCCTCAGGACGAGATAATTGCAGAAATGGAGAAACTGGAATTGGAAGTGAAGTATCCTATGGAGATTGATGAGAAAATATTTCAGATGCAATCTGGTATAACCCTACTGGATAAAGTTAAGGGAGGCTCGCCTAACTCCTTCTCCCCCATTGCAAATGCTATTGTCTCTGATGCTCTCTCTCCCTCTGATCTGGATTCACCCCCTATAAACTGCCCTATATTGAACAAGCTAATTGCTATAGATGAGAAGGAGGGCAAGGACCTGAAGCATAAGCAAAGATCATCCGGACGGACCTTCTCAAGATGCTAAGCGTAGAACAAAGGCAAGGGCCGTGGGGGAAAAACCTCCTGCTAACCACTACTCCCCTTATTTTTCTATGTTAATGTTAGCGACATATAATATTAGAGGTCTTAATAAAAAGCCAAAGCAGGCTTATGTTAAACAGTTAATTCTAGATAATAGTATCTCCCTCATTGGTCTGTTGGAAACCAGAGTCAAGCAGCATAAAGCTAGTAGAATCTCCAATAATATTTGTAGGAACTGGACTTGGTTTTATAACTATGATTACCACTATAATGGCAGAATTTGGGTTGGTTGGAACCCCAATATCTGGCAAGTGGATATCCTTTTTGTATCCTCCCAAGTTATTCATTGCAACATCAAGCATTTAGCCAATGACTGTACTTTTTTGGGTTCTTTTATTTATGGTTTGAATTCTATATCTGAAAGGAAGAACTTATGGGCTGAATTATCCTCTCTTAGTTCCTCTCTCAACTGGTGTGTCCTGGGTGACTTCAATGCTATCAGCAACCTTAGTGAAACTGACAGGATTGAAACCGATTGGGACTCTGGTATGGAGGATTTCAAAGAGTGCCTGCAGAACCTTGAAATGGTTGACATTAGGGGCATTGGTCCCTTCTACACTTGGTGGAACTGTCAAATTGAAAATCCAATCCATAAAAAGCTTGATAGAGCTTTGGGAAATGCATCATGGCTCAACTCATTTCCCTTGCCCAAGCTACCTTTGTCCCCAGAGGAATGTATGACCACTCTCCCTGTCATGCTTAACCTTGGCATTCCCGCTTCAAGGTCAAGGAAGCCTTTCAGCTTCTTCAACCACATGATTCTCTTGGATGGCTTTCATGAATGTGTATCTTTTTGCTCGGATGCAACCCCGACCTAGGTAACCCCTTTCATATCCCGACCGCCAAGCTTAAGAGAACTAAAAGAGCCTTAGCTACCTTCAATAAATCCTTTGAAATCTATCATCTTCTCATTAAGGAAGCAACTTCAAACCTTCACAGAGTTCAATCCTTGCTCTCCAACAGCCACTCGATCCGGATCTCATCTCCTGTGAGCAGAGTCGCCTTCGTGTTCTTTGAATTCCTTGGCTCTAGAGGAAACTCTTATCCACCGTAAATCTAGAGCTACCGGCTTGCTACAGGGATAGAAACACCAAATTTTTCTCCAATCGTGAAAAGGTGGAACACAAACAAAATCCTTTCTATTTATAGCTCTTTCCTATGATCCGTTCAGGGGGTAGGAGGAGGTTGAAAATGTGGTCGTGAATTACTTCAAAGATTTGTTCAACTACCAAAGACTTACCTCCTTCAAATTTGACTTTTGAAAATTATGGAGTTCTCCCTACCAAACACATAACTGCTCTCTCAAGTCGCCATCCTTTCTACTCTATCATAGCTACTTGAGGTATTCAAAGCTCTCGAAAGGTATGAAGCGAAACAAGAGTCCAGTCTTGATGGTTTTAACGTGAATTTTTTCACTCACCGTTGGGACATTGTTGGTGAAGACTTCACAAAAGCCGTTCTATTCTTCTTTTCTTCCTGCTTAGAATGCCTCGAGGTGTAAATTCAACCGCCATTGCTCTTATCCCAAAGTGCTCAAATCCTCTCTCATGTCCGATTTCGCACCAATATCATGTTGCAATACAATCTACAAGTGCATATCAAAAATTCTTGTCGACAGACTCAAATTGGTCCTCCTCTATTATTGATAAGGCACACCGCTTTCATCAAAGGAAGAAGCATAAGCGACAACATATTCCTTTCCTGTGAGCTATTCAAACTACCACCGAAATCTGGTCCTCCTCATTGTGCCTTAAAATTGACTTAAGGAAAGCGTTTGACACGATAAATTGGGACTTCTTAATGGGCACCCTTAAATCCTTCCATTTTCCCTCTCAATTCCTAGATCGGATTTACTCTTGCATTTCCATCGCTATGTTTTCAAATAAGGTCAATGGTTCCTCATTGGATACTTTGGTAGTACTCGAGGCCTAAGGCAAGGTGATCCCTCTCCTTACTTGTTTGTGCTAGTAATGGAAATGCTCTCCTTAAACTCAATCTGGGTTCAAAACAACTGGGTATCTTCACCACCACAAGCACTAAAGCTAGCGACATATCTCATCTCCTTTTCACGATGACATCTTAATCTTCCGTCATGCCAACCTTCAAACCATTTCCATAATACATTCATGTATCCATTCCTTCTCCTCTTCTCCTGGTCTCATTCCTAATATTCATAAGAGCCAATGTTTTCTAGCCTCACAAGACCACAAAACAAAAGCTTCCATCCTATCTTTCCCTGGCTTCACTCATGGTACTTTCCCCACCAGATTTTTGGGTGTCCCTTCATCTCTTCTAAGCTTTCATACCAGATTGTATTCCTCTTATCCATACAATCACACAAAGAGTCTCTTCATGGACCTGCCATCGCCTTGCTTATTCTCGGTAGGGTCCAACTCATAAAATCAGTGCTCTCGCAATACAATCGTATTGAGTACTTCATTTCCTACTGCCTAAAGCGTACTATTAGAGCCATTCAATCTATTCTTTGTCGATTCCTCCGGAAGGGAACCTCCTTACTCCCTATGGTGCTAAGGTTGCATGGCATAACATCTCACTCCCTACCGAGGAAGGGGGTCCGCATTAAAAGTCTCCTGATTGAATAAAGCCCTTCTTCTACTACATCTAACCCATGTATTGCAGATTAACACTAAATCACTATGGGCTAAGTGGGTGCGTACCAACGTTTCTTCTTGGGAAATCTGTTTGGCGATAGAAATCCCCACCGATTGTTCATGGATTTGGAGACAACTACTAAAGCTCGTGCCCATTGCTCTTCAAAGACCTTGAATACGTTGTTGGCTCGAGAAACCTTCAATCTATGGTACGATCCTCGCCTCAATGGTTCTCGCCATTAACCCTAGTAGTACCTTGATCTCAAATTCAGCCTAACCGCCTCAAACCCACAAATCGGGACATTATGAATACCTCCTCCCGGCACCTTCCCTATCCAACCATCATGAGGTAATTCTCCTCCCAACTAGTACAATCTGCTCCTTTTCCTCTCGCATCCATGGATCAGATCTTTTGGGACTCAATGGATATCACCGCATTAAAGCAAGACATATTTGGGGAAGCATCGGATCGAGAAACAGTCAGTGCTCAAAGGGCACACAATTCTCTGGCATAAACCGTGTGTGCCGAGATACTCTTTCATGCTCGCTTGGATTTCATGGAAAGCTCCAAACTAATGACATCACTCAAGCCTATACAGAAGGACCTTCAACCGCCGCCTATGCAACAAGCACCTCAAACTTTTTCACATCTTTTCTTCATCCGTGAATACTCCATCGTTATTATAAAAGCGACATTCCAACTGGGTGGATGGCTCTCATTACCCCGGACCGGACTGGACTCACCGACTTTATCTCATCTTTCCAAGGGAGGAAATTATCAAAACATATCCTCGACCTCTCTCGGTCAAGCTTTTTTATAAGATATGTAGGAAGCAAGAAACAAAAGCTTCACAATGGGACACTCATTCCTCCAAGATGTCTTGCTATCGATGTGATTAGTATCATTAAATCTAGATTATCTACTAATTCATCCTTTCTCAAAGCTTACTAACTATTGCCAATACTACATCAGAATTGGCTTAGGACAACTACTGTAATGCGTGTCGTGTTGTGACCGGTTTGGCTTAACTGACTTGGGTCTCATTGTGGTTGGTTGCTATTGTGTTGTCACCTTGTGTTTCAAATTCACGGGTTCGGCTTCTTGGCCAATGAAGGTCTGGGAAGACACCTGGGCTTAGCATCCTGGTTCGGTTCGGTTCAAAGATCTTGTCCTCGGTATACTGGGGATGCTGGTTTCGGCTTCGGGGTTCGGTTTATATGGTTCGGCTCTTCGGGGTTCAGCCTCTTATCTTCGGGATGCTGGGGGACGCTGGTTTCGGCCTCGGGGTTGGGTTGGCAATTTAGCTTCCATGGCAGTTCGGCAGTTCGGCTTCCTCAGCGGTTTGGTTCAGCTATTGCTTTTGTTCGTTATGAATTCAGTAGCATTTTCAGTCCGGTACTGGGTTCGGCTTCTTGGCCAGTACTGACATCCTGGTTCGGTTTCGTGGTTCAAAATCTTGTCTTCGGGACGCTGGGGATGCTGGTTTCGGCTTCGGGGTTCGGTTCTTATGGTTCGGCCCTTCGGTTCAAATTTCGTCTTCTGGATGTCAGGGATCTTGGTTCCGGCTTCGGGGTTGGTCTCCTATTGGCACTCGTAGTTCTTCCTATGCCTCATCATCCTCTTCTGCTCCTGCTACAGTTCAGCTCGGTCTTCGACTACATTCTTTTGGCTGCCTGGTTCTAACGGATTGGTTGTTTAAGTTGTTTAAGTTCCCATGCTTGCTTTTACTATTGTCCTGCTTAGTACTGCTCCTTGTTCTTTCTTTCATTTGGCTTGGTTGTTAGTCTTTGTTGTCCACTTTGGGGGTTGTCCGATGTGGTTCTACCAAAGCTTCTGGGGTATGCCCTTAGCAATTGTATTATCTCTTTTCCTTTCCAATATACAAACAAACTTAGCAAAAAAAAAATGATGTGGTAAAAGTCCTCATTGGCCGTAATGCATTGATGGACAATTGTTGGCATGATCATGACCATTGATGAATACACGAATATCCTTGGCCCGTAGTGCATGGATAATTTGTGGTCGTGATACTAATGAATATCCTTGGTCGAAAAGTGCGATGATGATGTGGTTTAGTTATTAAAATTTGAGTCTCGATGATAAAAGTGATGAAAAACCTTTTAAATCATAGAAGATAATAGGTTTTATTCTCTACTTGACTCTTCTAAAGGATTGCTTGTTCCGCTGCAGTTAAACTTGATATTTATTATATTTTATCAGTTTAACAATGTTGAAGGCTAATGATAATTTATTCTACATTATCTTAGTCATAATATTTCTTACTGGGCTAGTTGAGCTCACCCTTTCTTTCACTGTTCTCTTCGAGAAATGAGAACATAGCCGGGACTAGTCTGGGAACGGAGTGACGGTCCAGATGATAGCATTAGTAGTCCTCATTATTTTGTTAAATAATGTGACAATAAATGTAATGAGGACTCCATTGAGTGTGGATATTGTCTAGATGACAATATTCTTATTAAAACTCTTAGATTATGTTTTGTCGTATTTTACACGACTGTTGTATAATTAAGTTGTATTTGAATTTTGTACCATGTATTTGGCGACTCAAGATGGGTGATGTATACCTATTTTGGGGGCATCACAGTTGGTATCAAAGCTTAGGGATATGATCCCTGGCTGAGATGTGAGACAAGAACTAGGAGGGGAGAGACGGGAAATTCCTTCGCTAGTATGACCTACCTAAGTTTATTTGGTCGATCAGAGTATAGGTATAATATGTTACATGTCAATTAACCCTTGTTTTGTGGCAGTATTTGAAAATGACATCCGAGAATGTTGAGAATAGCAACAGAGCACAGGAGACCGTTGAGTCTCCACAGATCAATAATCAGGATAATGTGCATCAGAAAGGCGACAATCCTCATGCAAACAATAACACTGACCAAATGAGGAACGATGGAATGTTCAGAGGCTTTATGCAATTCATGCAAAATCAAAGTAGAGCAGCTCTCATTCCAAAATGTAGGTGGAAAGATCGAAACTCTCGGACGGGTCACAACTAAATGCTTCAAGGAGCCGGGACCACCGGATAAGACCCCAACTTTTTATAAATGAAATTTAATTTCCTCTATTTATTATTTTGAAATAGTAAGGGTTGAATTGATTAATGTGGTTAGTTATGGGTAAAATGCGCAAATATTTTAAAATAAGCGTGGTTATAAAATATTCATTGTTGTTTGGGAATATTCGCTTCGTCGTGGAATATTCTTGCTTGTCGAGGAATATTCGTATTTACGGCCACGCAGCCTTTTGTGGGCCCCATAACTAAAAGCGATTGGATGAAGAAAATGACAAGTATAAGTTGTTTATAAATAATGGCGTAGTTGTTACCATTAACACCGTTGGAATACCCTTATGGTTAAAACACAAAGAATACGCGTTGTTGCAGCACAAGAAGACACTCAGATTGCACCAATTATTGATTCTTACGTAAGAAGGCACTACTCAATAATTGTTACGTGAATTATCGCTCAAAGATTTTATTTTATTGATTCAATAATTGTCATGTTGATATTTTATATTACCGTTGTTTCAATAATTGTCACTACACAAGATTTTTTCATTATCGAAGCAATAATTCATATTATCTCAATAATATTATTAGAAAACATTATTGGCAATGTCTAGAAAGTTCTGCCTAAGGAGAGGTTTGGTCACCTAATCATGCCACCAAGAAGGAGAAATCCTTATTGAAAGCCCCTCTTTCTCGAAACCCTCGTCACGATGCGTGATTCTGTAATATTATTTGTGAATAATTAATTATTGATTTATATGATGAGGAAAATATTCATTTTATGTGGATATAGATGGAGAAAATTTTTAAAGTGACAATTGTTGAAAATCGATATTTTATCTTTTCTGATAAAATAATATTTTATTATATTATTATAATATAATAATGATGATATTTTTACAATGAATGTGGGATATATAAGTATATGAGGAGGAAGAGTATTTTTGTTGCAAAAGTTGTTTAAAACATGTTAAACATGTCTCAGGGCCCATTTCTTGACCGAAATTTGATTATAAACAGTAAAATCGCCTGCTTATGGATTTCTTGGCCAATTTCTCTTGGAATTTGGAAAAACTTTCTTCTGCAAAGTTGTAGAGAATTGAATTTCCTATAAATAAAATCGCAAGATTCAAATTTTCTGATAAAAGGGCTATTTATTATGAATTATTGAAGTTCCGAAGTTCCGAAATAATTGATTTTTGAAAGTTTTAATTATTTTTAATAACAAAAACGTTTTTTTGATTTAGTTGACTATTGGTGGCTGATGTTTGGATCTGATTTGGTGTGCGTAAGAATTTTTATATAATATATTAATATTATATTAAATTTTCTGCTTTGTGTTCTAAGCATTTTCCTATAAATAGGTGCTTAAGTTAGAATTGAAAATCACACCGTAAAACTAAAGTTTTCTCTCTCTCTCTCGATATCGAGCGATTTTTTTGTGAGTATTTTAGTACTTTGAGTATTGCTATACTAAGCAAGTTCTTTCAAAGACTATATCCAAATGTAAGTACTATCCTTTTGAGGTAAGGGATATTATATTTTTTTAAAATGATATTATTTCTTCAATATCATTATGCCAAAATATTGGTTGGAACTTTTTATCAAATTTGGAACTTTTTCATGTCGGGGTTACTATTCATGAGTTACTATTCACGAGTTACAATTCATGAGTTACTATTCTTGAGTTACTATTCACGAGTTATTATTCATGAGTTACTATTCACGAATACTATTCACGAAGCGATTTTTTTTTGTGAAATTTCTATTTTTAGTGTCGAGAGTTATTATTCACGATACTCACTATTCACGATACTAAATATTCACTAATACGACACTATTCACGTAAAAATTAAATTTTCGTTTTTCGTCCAAAATATCTATTATGGATACTAGCTTTGATTGTATCCATGTTTTGATCATTCTTGAATTTTACTCCACTATGATTATTTATGAGGTATTTTTTGGACATGGAATAAATTTAATACTTAATCCTTAATATTTATTCTTTTGTTTCACCGATTCGCTTTCTTTAAAATATTTTTCATCATCCTCACCCTAAATGATGATATAACCAAATATCTTTGCCTCAGAGTAAAAGATGAATGATTTCTGATGAATATCTTTGGCCAGTAGTGCAAAGATGAACAGTGTTTAGATGAATACGACCAATCGATGAATATCTTTGGCCTCAGAAGTGCAAAAGATGAATATTTGATTCCGTATATATATATTTTGATGTTACAGGATAAAATATTGACGATGAACTTTTAAATTCATATATAGAAGATAGTAGATTTTATTCTCTACTTAACTCTTCTAATGAATTATTATTTCACCATGAATATTGATTTAAAACTTGTTGTTTATTGTATTCTATTAGATTTTTCCCCTCGTCAAGACTAACGATAATTTGTTCTATATTATCTTGGTCATAATATTCTTTACCGGGCTAGTTGAGCTCACCCTTTTCCTTTTTGTTCCATTTTTCTTCTCGTGAGGCGAGAATGTAGCGAGTACTACTAGTCTGGGTATGGAATGAAGGTTTTAGAAAGTCGCTTTTAGTAGTCCTCACCATTTTTGTAAAATAATGTATCAATAATTGTACCGAGGACTTATTTGAGTGTGGATATTGTCTAGATGACAATATTTGTATTTAAACTCACGCTTTTATGTTGTATTAATAAAGTTGTAGTTGTTTCGCACTATGTATTTTGACGACTCGTAATGGGTGTTGTATACCTATTTTGGGGGCCACAGCTTGGTATCGTAGCTTAGGATATGGTCTCTCAAGAGATCGGGGAATAGTACTAGGAGGGGAGAGACGAGTAATCCTTCGCTAGTGTGTCATACCTAAGCTTATTTGTTGGTCAGTTGAAGTATATGGTTAATATGTGATATGTTAATTTGTTTAATTAACCCTTGTTTTATGGCAGTATTTAAGAATGGCAGCTGAGAATATTAACGGTGGAGTTAATGAGACCGTGGAAACACCTTTAATCACCACCTGTGGAACGCAAACAGAAGGCAATATTCTCCCCGTAAACAACACCAATCGAAAGCGTGCATTTATGAACGACGGATGTTTAGGAGCTTTTTGCGCTCATGCAAAACCGCATTTAGGAGACTCGTGTACGTAATAAAGGTGGAAATGATAGTAACGCTGCGCTTGTCACGCCAAGCAAGCTTCAAAGAGTCGGGACCACCGTGTATTTAAGGGAAAGCCGATCCGATCATGGAAGAAAACGTGGGTCAAGCAAATTACCAAGATATTCGATGTCTTGGGATGCACGGAGGAACAGAAGGTTCCATTCGCCACCTTTATGTTCCGTGGCGAGGCAGACTACTGGTGGGAGTCTGTGAAACGCACCACCTTCCCAGACTCAAGATGTCTTGGGAAACGCTTTCAAACTTTTCAACGAAAAATACTTTCCTGAAAGTATTCGCCATATGAAGGAGGTAGAGTTTATTAGACTAGAACAAAACAACATGACGGTGTCCCTAATACGAGGCGAAGTTCGCAGAGTTATCCAAGTTTGCACCTCATTTGGTAGAGAATGAGGAACGAATGACGAGGATGTTTCGAGAGGTTTAAAACCCGAGATTCTAAATATCTTTATCTCTCATAAATTTTCTTTATATTCGATGTTGTCAATGTGGCTCAATTATTAGAGCGAGATAATGAAAGTACGTTCAACCAAGGGACCGCAACTGTGGTCATACCGGCAAGGCGCAGCAATATCTGAGCAATGAAAACCAAATGGGGAGGAAAACATTCGTATTAAAAGCCAGAACCACTCCGTGGTAATCGTGGCCATGAAAATAGAAGAAGCGAGCCTGGGGAGATTTTAAAAAGAGGAGATTCAACAATGACAATGTGAAGACGCCAAAGACCAAAGAAGAATCGGTTCCAAGGAGGAGAAACGACCACCGGTTATATGCTATAAGTGCGAAAAGAAGGACATATCACCCAAACCGCCCACAACAGCTTTAAGGTATGTTATAACTGTGGAAAGGAAGGGCATATCGCCGAGATTGCACCAGAAGCGAAACCAAGTCCAAATGGGGATGGTGACTCAAAAGGTCATCCCCAAAAAGTCAAAGTCAACGGTTCCTCGAAGAGCGCTTGTCGTGATCGGTCAACATGCGAGGAACCCAAACGAGGTGATCACGGTAAGCTAATCATAAATTCATGCGAAGTTTATACATTACTAGATACCGGCATACCCATTCATTTATCTCTCCGCTTGTGCTCAACGCTTAAACTTAACTCCGAGAAATTAGACTTTGACCTATCTCGTGGAAACTCCGCTTAGAGAAACTTTCATCACATCCACTCGCTTATAAATCTTGTTTGATCCAAGTTGGCACCATCACATTACCCGCACCTTATCTCTTTAAAGATACTTGCATTTGACGTGATTTTAGGGATTGATTTGTTAACTACTCATCATGCCAAAATTGATTGTTTTCGTAAGGTTGTTAGTTTTCATATTCCTAACCAACCTGTTGTGCAAATTCAGGCAACTAAGCCATTAAAATCAATCAATGTTATATCAAGTCATAAAGCTATTCGCTTATTAAAAAACGGATGTCAAGCTTTCTTAGCCCATGTTATGGATTTGAATAAAGACACGCCGATTTGAATAATATTCCTGTTGTTATCGACTTTCCGACGATTTCAAGAACTTCCCGCCTACCCCGTAACGTGAAGTTGAATTCTTTATTGACCTTGAACCCGGTACAAAAGCCCATTTCTAAAACCCCATATCGAATGGCTCCTATTGAACTTCGTGAGTTAAAGGTCCAACTACAGAGTTGTTGGACATCGGTTTCATTCTGGCCCTAGTACATCTCCTCGGGGTGCTCCTGCTTTTATTTGTAAAGAAGAAAGACGGAGTATGCGACTTTGTATCGACATCGAATTAAACCATGTCACTATCAAGAATAGGTATCCGCTACCTCGCATTGATGACCTGTTTGACCAGCTTGCAAGGAGCACAATTCTTTTCAAAATCGATCTTCGCTCGATATCATCAACCGAAGGTTAAAATCGAGGATATTCCAAGACCGCCTTTCAAACTCGAGACGGCATTATGAATTCCTAGTCATGTCCTTTGGATTGACTAATGCTCCTGCGGCTTTCATGGATATGATGAACCGAGTATTCAAGGAATATTTGGATCAGTTCGTTGTTGTCTTTATTGATGACATCCTCATCTATTCCAAAAGCCGTGAAGATCATGAGCGCCATTTGAAGAAGTCGGTAATCGCAAAGGCTTCGTGATAACAAGCTATATGCCAAGTGAAGAAATGCGAGTTCTGGCTTGAGGAAGTAGCATTCCTTGGGCACATGGTGTCAAAACATGGAGTGTCTGTTGACCCGGCAAAGATTGAAGCAATACAAAGTTGGGAGCAACCAAAGACGGTGACCGAAGTACGTAGCTTTTTGGGCTTAGCTGGTTATTATCGAGATTTGTGGAAGGATTTTCTAGAATCGCTATCCGTTAACTCAGCTGACTCGGAAAGATACAAAATTCGTATGGAGCGAGGAATGCGAGAAGAGTTTCCAAGATCTCAAGAGGAGACTCATTTCGCACTGCTTTTGACAATACCATCCGTCTCGGATGGATTTGTTATCTACAAATGATGCTTCGTGCAAAGGGTTAGGATGTGTTCTCATGCAACGTGGGAAAGTCATAGCCTATGCCTCGCTCTTAAAGAATATGAGAGGAATTATCCTACTCATGATCTAGAGTTGGCATCAATGCTTTTTTGCGCTAAAGATCCGGAGGCACTATCTATATGGGGAAAAAGTGGAGATATATTCGCACCATAAAAGCCTCAAATATTTCTTCACCCAAAAGGAACTTAACATGCGAAGAACGACGCTGGCTCGAGCTATTGAAAGATTACGACCACACTATTCAATACCATCCTGGAAAAGCGAACGTGGTAGCTGATGCATTGAGTAGAAGATCATACACGGGAACAAATGCGATGTTGTTAAAACAAAGGCCCATTTTGTGTGATTTACAAAAGATGAAGATAGAATTCAAGACTCCAGGGACCCATGCAATGATGTCAAGTATACGATAGAACCAACTTTAATCGAGAAAGTTAAAGTTGCTCGCCACGTAATCTTGAGTCGATGATTATGAAGAAGAAAGTACAAGAAGGTGCTATTCCAGAAGCAAGAATCGATGAAGAAGGAATACTTCGAGTCCATTCCAGACTTTGTGTTCCTAATGATTCTGATTTGAAGTACAAGATCATGATGGAGGCACACAATACACCATTTGCAATCCATCCTGGAAGTACCAAAATGTATCGTGATCTTCGACATACATTTTGGTGGAACAATATGAAGAGAGAGATTGCAAAGTTTATCTCGATGTGTTTAACTTGTCAACGTAAAAGGTAGAGCATCAAGTACCAAAGGGTCCATTGCAACCACTTGAGATTCCGAAATGGAAGTGGAAACACATTACTATGGATTTCAAGTACGGGTCTTCCCAAGGTTTCTCAAGGCATAGATGCGATTTGGGTTATTGTTGATAGATTAACCAAGTCACCCCATTTCTTGCCTATACGTGAGACTTATTCCCTTGACGCCTTTGCTAGTATGTACGTAAATGAGATTGTAAGATTGCATGGCATGCCAAGATCCATAGTTTTGGATCGTGACCCAAGATTCACTTCAAGATTTTGGGTTAGCTTGCAAAAAGGTAATGGGCACGGATTTACGATTTAGTTCGCATACCATCCTCAAACGGACGGACAATCAGAGAGGACTATTCAAACTCTTGAAGATCTATTAAGACTTTGTGTCCTCGATTTCAAAGGGAGTTGGGATAAGTATTTACCATTGGTGGAATTTTCCTACAACAATAAAGCTTATCGTGCAAGTATAGGTGTGGCTCCATTCAAGCATTGATGGACGAAAGTGTCGCTTCCAATATGTTGGGATGAGGTGGGTGAAGCAACATTGTTGGGACCCGAGTTGGTACGTATGACTACGAAAAAGATCCAAATGATTCGACAACGATACAAAACCAAGACAGGATCGACAAAAGAGTTATGCGGATCTTCATCGAAAGGACGTGGAATTTAGTATTGGGGATCATGTATTGTTGCGTGTGGCTCCATGGAAGGGAGTTACAAGATTCGGGAAGAGAGGAAAGCTCAATCCACGATTTATTGGTCCATTTCAGATTCTTGAACGAGTAGGAAATGTGGCCTATAGACTCGCGTTACCTCCAAGCATGTCTCGTGTTCATAACGTTTTTCACATATCTGTGCTTCAGAATATGTGAAGGACCCGAACCACATTATTGAAGTTAGAACCGCATTTAGATAGTCAAGATTTAACATACGAGGAGGTACCACAAGATCTTGGATAGAAAGAGCATGTCTTACGACTAAGGTTATACCACAAGTTAAGGTTTTGTGGAGAAACCATGCTATCAAGAAATGACCGGGAGTTAGAATCGTAAATGAAAAGAGGTATCCTCACCTTTTCAAACACCAGTGTGCACGACGCCAATTTCGAGGACGAAATTTCATAAGAAGGGAAGGTTGTAAGACCCCAACTTTTTATAAATGAAATTTAATTTCCTCTATTTATTATTTTGAAATAGTAAGGGTTGAATTGATTAATGTGGTTAGTTATGGGTAAAATGCGCAAATATTTTAAAATAAGCAGGTGGTTATAAAATATTCATTGTTGTTGGGGAATATTCGTTTGGTCGTGGAATATTCTTGCTGTCGGGGAATATTCGTACGACGGCGCAGTCTTTTGTGGGCCCCATAACGGAAAGCGATTGGATGAAGAAAACGACAAGTATAAGTTGTTTATAAATAATCTACAGTAGTTGTTACCGCTAACACTGCTTGGAATACCCGTGGTTAAAACACAAGAATACGCTGTTGTTGCAGACAAGAAGACACCAGATTGCACCAATTATTGATTCTTACGTAAGAAGGCACTACTCAATAATTGTTACAAGAGTTATTATCGCTCAAGATTTTATTTTATTGATTCAATAATTGTCATGTTGATATTTTATATTATCGTTGTTTCAATAATTGTCACTACACAATATTTTCCATTATCGAAGCAATAATTCATATTATCTCAATAATATTATTAGAAAACATTATTGGCAATGTCTAGAAAGTTCTGCCTTCAAGGAGAGGTTTGGTCACCTAATCATACCCAAGAAGAGAAATCCTTATCGAAAGCCCCTCTTTCCTGGAACCGCCTCGTCACGAAGATTGATTCTCTCGTAATATTATTTGTGAATAATTAATTATTGATTTATATGATGAGGAAAATATTCATTTTATGTGGATATAGATGGAGAAAATTTTTAAAGTGACAATTGTTGAAAATCGATATTTTATCTTTTCTCGATAAAATAATATTTTATTATATTATTATAATATAATAATGATGATATTTTTACAATGAATGTGGGATATATGAGTATATATGGAGGAAGAGTATTTTTGTTGCAAAAGTTGTTTAAAACATGTTAAACATGTTCAGGGCCCATTTCTCGACCGAAATTTGATTATAAATTTGTAAAATCGTCTGCTTATGGATTTCTTTACCAATTTCTATTTGGAATTTGGAAAACTTTCTTCTCGTAAAGTTGTAGAGAATTGAATTTCCTATAAAAAAATCGCAAGATTCAAATTTTCTGATAAAAGGGCTATTTATTATGAATTATTGAAGTTCAAGTTCAAATAATTGATTTTTGAAAGTTTTAATTATTTTTAATAACAAAACGTTTTTTTTTATTTAGTTGACTATTGGTGGTGATGTTTGGATCTGATTTGGTGTGCATAAAATTTTTATATAATATATTAATATTATATTAAATTTTCTCGCTTTGGTGTTCTAAGCATTTTCCTATAAATAGGTGCTTAAGTTAGAATTAAAAATCACACCGTAAACTGAAGTTTCTCTCTCTCTCTCTCGATATATTGAGCGTATTTTTGTGAGTATTTTAGTACTTTGAGTATTGCTATACTATGCAAGTTCTTTCAAAGACTATATCCAAATCGTAAGTACTATCCTTTTGAGGTAAGTGGATATTATTTTTTTTAAATGATATTATTTCTTCAATATCATTATGCCAAAATATTGGTTGGAACTTTTTATCAAATTTGGAACTTTTTCATGCTCTGGGTTACTATTCATGAGTTACTATTCACGAGTTACTATTCACGAGTTACTATTCACTTAGTACTATTCACGAAGCATGATGATTTTTTTGTGAAATTTCTATTTTTAGTGTTAGAGTTACTATTCACGATCACTATTCACGTATACGACACTATTCATAATACACGACTATTCAAAATTAAATTTTCGTTTTTTCATCTAAAATATCTATTATGGATACTAGCTTTGATTGTATCCATGTTTTGATCATTCTTGAATTTTACTCCACTATGATTATTTATGAGGTATTTTTGGACATGGAATAGTCAAATACTAATCCTTAATATTTATTCTTTTGTTTCACCGGATTCGCTTTCTTTAAAATATTTTTCATCATCCTCACCCTAAATGATGATATAATCGAATATCTTTGGCCTCAGAGTGCAAAGATGAATGATTTCGATGAATATCTTTGGCCCGTAGTGCAAAGATGAACATATGTTTAGATGAACATGACTAATCGATGAATATCTTTGGCCCAGAGTGCAAAAGATGAATATTTGATTCCGTATATATATCGATTGATGTTACATGGATAAAATATTGACGATGAACTTTTAAATTCATATATAGAAGATAGTAGATTTTATTCTCTACTTAACTCTTCTAATGAATTATTATTTCACTGCGAATATTGATTTAAAACTTGTTGTCTATTGTATTCTATTAGATTTTTCCTCGTTGAAGACTAACGATAATTTGTTCTATATTATCTTGGTCATAATATTCTTTATCGAGCTAGTTGAGCTCACCCTTTTCCTTTTGTTCCATTTTTCTTCTCGGAGGCGAGAATGTAAATGAGTACTAGTCGGGGTATGGAATGAAGGTTTTAGAAAGTCGCTTTAGTAGTCCTCACCATTTTGTAAAATAATGTATCAATAATTGTACTGAGGACTTATTTGAGTGTGGATATTGTCTAGATGACAATATTTGTATTTAAACTCACAGTTTTTATGTTGTATTAATAAAGTTGTAGTTGTTTCTGTACCATGTATTTTGACAACTCAGAATGGGTGTTGTATACCTATTTTGGGGGCGTCACAAGATACTTGGGATTATACAACTAAACATGCAACTACAACAGATAATAGTCACTAAATTAATGCAAAAAATTTCTATATAAATAAACTAAACACATAAGCATGCAAAAATTATTCTAAGTATGCAAAAATGATGCAAATTAACTACATGCACTACACTAATAAACACCCCAATACCGCCAAACTTATAATAGTCATTGTCCCCAATGAATGATGGTAACGGGTTATAAGAAATTCCCCTAATTTTCAGCATGTCCACCCTCCTCGGGTGGTGAATCTGGCGGTGGAAAAGGCACGGCTGTCCTGAACTGTGGCCACTCAAGCATTGTTCCTTGCTGCGCAAAAGCTTTGGCTACTGACCGTGATAATCCATTTGCAAAGGCTGAAACATTGTCGTACATAGCATCCACTTTCCTCTCCAACCTTCGGAGGCGACAATCGTCATTTTTAGTAGTGGCATGGGCTGAAGTTTCTGCTTTAGTGGGCTGCGGAGATGGCACCGAAGACGCGGTTGGAAGAATGAAGCCTTTGCCCCTCAGGTGCAATGTACCCCCGGCCCAATCCTCGAACTTGGCTATGGTAGCATGAGTGATGTCTTGATTTGAAAATTGCATTTGATCATTGGACCACGTGATTCCCGGTCGTGCACATAAATGACCGACAACTGATACATGTGGAATGCTTCCTGTAGTGTTGCTCCTCATGTAGCGTAGCATATTTTGATTGAGAAGATGGCCCACATCAATGTATTTTCCTGTAACTATACCCCACAAAATTATTTCCCGCTCAGTTGTGATCTCATGCTGATGTGATGATGGCATAAGCTTCGCACAAATAAATAAATTCCAAGCGTTGGCGTAGCGATTGAGGGTTGAATTTAGAAAAGTTGTAGGCTGATTTGTGCCATGCTTGTATGTAAGACCCCAACTTTTATGAATAAAGAATAATTTTTTCAAAATATATTTTTGGATATTATGGTGTTGATTTGATATAATGTTATAGTTGTGGATAATATTTACAAATTTTGCAAAGTAAGCAAGTGGTTATATAATATTCGATTGGTGGGGAATATTCATTTTAACGGGGAATATTAAATGCGACAACACAATCATTAGTGGACCCCACAACGAAAGTATTGTCGTAGTTAGAAAATGACGAATTATCTTTTATAAAATAACAATTGAAAGTGTTACCGTTAAAAGCGTTGAACTACCCGGTAGTAAAAGTACAGTAATACACGTGGTTGCATAGTAGCACACGGTATTGATTATTGATACTTACGTGAGAAGTCACTCAGTTATACTCAATTATTGCTACAGTAATTGATTCATCATATCTCTCGTATTATTGATTCAATTATTGTCACAGTATCATCTGCATAATATTTATTATTATTAAATCAATAATTGAGACGACAAAGTTATTCATATTATTATTTGCAATATTTACAATGTCTAGAAGTTACATCAAGGAGAGGTTTGGTCACCTAATTGCGGCATGATAAGGAGAAATTCTTATCGGAAAGCCCCTCTTTCCTGGGAACGACCTAGTTGTTAAATATTGTGTGTTATAATATTAATAATGAATAAGTTGTGTTGATTAAAGATGAAATTGATAGTTCCATTGTGTTGGGATTATTAGTGTTAGTGGAAATTGACATTTATTTTGATAATAATTGAAGTCTGGAGGTTATATTGACCAATCGGATAATTAATCGGTTAAATGAGCAATTAATTGCTATTATTTCACATGCTTATAACTATTTGTTCACATGTGTGTACTATTGATTCACATTCATGTACTATTAGGGGAGGTGGTGCAAGATTGATAATACTTGAATGACTAAATTAAAAATGGAGGTATAGTTGAAGGTACTATACTGTAATTAGTTTTTTCACATGATTATACTATTGAGTCACATGAATGAACTATTAATTTACATTATTTACTATTAGGGGAGGTGGTGCAAGTTTGATAATACTTGCAGGACTAAATTAAAAATGAAGAAAAAGAGGAAGGTATTATACTGTAATATTTCGAGCCCCAAAATGTGCAATTATCGAAACTATATTTTCCTATAAATAGAAGCTCATTCTTCCTTCATTTCTCACAAATTCACAAAAGCTTTAGAGCAATTATAATAGAGAGAAATTATAGAGAGAAAGAAGAAGAGAAGTCTGCTACCTCACTATTCTAGTATCCAGTTTTTCTAAGGTAAGGGGTATTATTTTTTCGCATTCATGAAGAGAGTTATTTTCTTTCAATATTCGTAAGGGTTGTTATTCCATTCTTTATTATTATGTTGGAATAACCTGTCTATACAAAGTACCGCATACATGATAAAATTCTTCTATTATTCCATTCTTTATTATTCTGTTGGAATAACCTGTCTGTGCGGTCTATCGCATGCCTGGTGAATTCTGTTGTTATTCCATTCTTTATTATTCTGTTGGAACATCCTATCTCATGCAGATTACGCATGACTTTGTTCCATTCTTTATTATTACATTGGAACATCATATGCATGCGGATCACGCATGACTGGTTCCTTTCTTTATTATTCCGTTGGAATAACACATGCATGTCTTGGATTACGCATGCACGGTGAATTCTTCATTTATTCCATTCTTTATTATTACATTGGAATAATCATTTACGTGGATTACTGGGATGGCGGCAAAAATCCCATTTATGATTTCATATATTCTATTATACTTAGTTGATTAAAGTTTTGGCTTCTATACTCCATGAAATTAGTGGAATATCCTTGATATTTAAACTTCATCTAGTATCTTTTCATGAAAATATTCTTCTTTGAGCATTCTTGAATTGTACTCCTGGCGTTATCATGTTGACAATTTATGCGTTATTGATTTACGGATAAATTAAATTATAAATCTTTACAAATTTATCCTTGAACTTGTGTTATTGAATTCTTATATCATTGTCATCATCCTCATGTTTATAATATGTTGAAAGTCATCTCAGGTGGCTTTGTAGTGCATAGATGGACTTGGTATGATTATGACCGAGGATTATTCGGTATAATCATGGCCGTAATGTTACAAATGATGTGGTAAAAGTCCTCATTGGTAGTAGTGCATTGATGGATGATTGTTGGCATGATCATGACCATTGATGAATACACGAATATCCTTGGCCCGTAGTGCATGGATAATTTGTGGTCGTGATACTAATGAATATCATTGGCCGTAGTGCAGGGATGATGTGGTTTAGTTATTAAGCTGAGTCTCAGCGATAAAAGTGATGAAAAACCTTTTAAATCATAGAAGATAATAGGTTTTATTCTCTACTTGACTCTTCTAATGGATTGCTTGTTCCGCTGCAGTTAAACTTGATGTTTATTATATTTTATCAGTTTAACACTGTTGAAGGCTAATGATAATTTATTCAGCATTATCTTAGTCATAATATTTCTTACTGGGCTAGTTGAGCTCACCCTTTCTTTCACTATTCTCTTCAGGAAATGAGAACGTAGCCGGGACTAGTCGTGGAACGGAGTGACGGTCCAGATGATAGCATTAGTAGTACTCACTATTCTGTTAAATAGTGTGACAATAAATATAATGAGGACTCCATTGAGTGTGGATATTGTCTAGATGACAATATTCTTATTAAAACTCTTAGATTATGTTTTGTCGTATTTTACACGACTGTTGTATAATTAAGTTGTATTTGAATTTTGTACCATGTATTTGGCGACTCAAGATGGGTGATGTATACCTATTTTGGGGGCATCACATTGTAATTCCACTACGTGCCCGGTATGCACAAGTCAGTGAGAACTCTATCCAAGTCGGTCTTAAACCATTCAGCCTCTACCCAATTTATATTTAGACGCCCAGTTGGTGGATCAGGTAAGTTAAACATGCCTCTAATCGCCCGTGGGCGATAGTCCACTTGAACACCCCAAACATAGGATAGTCCACTCATGGTCTCCTTCGCATTGGCATAAAATTCACGTACAATGCCCATGGGAGCAGGCATGGGTGAAGACACCAAACCCATCCAACGTCGTTCCTTAATCATTTCCAATAGCTCTCTATCCTCTTTCACAGGCTTGAATCCACACTCCTTCACAAAGGTCTTAGCCACTATCCTGTAATACTCAGTTTGAGCATCAAGGCTGATGAATTTGGTGAGGTCGACCTCACTCTAACTACTTGAAGAATCTGATTCTGGAGTAAGGGAACATGCTCTATTTGGCCCATATCAAATGATGAAGACAAACTCTTGAGATGAGATAACCCCCAAACTTGATATTTTCTACACTCTGAAGAAACCCTAACTAAAGGAACGAGGATATGTATGAGAAGTTGAATGTGGGAAGGAAACCAAAGGCGTATAAATTGGTAGTGGGATGATGAGTTAATAATTTGAAATGGAAACGATTTGGAGAATGTGGAGAGATAGGCGTCGGTTTTGAAAAGAGATGGGGAGACGCACGTTGGAGACTGGCAACTGAAGTAAGAAGTGGAGTGGGGCACGTTTTAAAGACTTAAATTTTTTTCTCGCAATCGACCTCGGTAGCGGCCATGCCAGTTTTATGCTTCTTTGTTGGCGCGGTAAGCGCTTCTTGTATGCATGTACCGATGTTGAACGTGTGATGGGTGAGGCGCGTTGTTAAGCGGAATCTGAAAAGAAGCCCATAGCGGTAGCCTTTGCTTTTAATTCTTCGAAATCTTGCGACCATGTACCACGACAAAAACGAAATTTGAATCTTAAAGTAGAAATAAGTGGCTACTAACATTCTGCAATTCACTTGCACATACAACAATTACAATTATGAGATATACCAATTTTCCAAGATCAAAACATGAACTAATTAACATGCATGAATGAATATATCCCAAAAGAATGCTCTATATGATACTCCTAACCAACATAATATGCACATTCAGCTCCAACAAAACTTAGATTAAACATTATATGCTATCAAGAATTAAACATGAGTGCTAAGTTATAGTCAGTTATCTTGACTATCTCTGCTCCAATCATGTAGAAGAAAGAATTGAGGTGACCTTCTGCCTGTCAACCTCACCCCCATAATAGTGCTTAAGCCGCTGTCCATTGACTTTAAAAGGCTTGTCTGGAAACGTATCAAATATCTCGATCGCACCATGGGGATAAACCGTCTTCACAGTAAATGACCCTGACCACATTTACTTGAGCTTCCCTGAAAAAAGTTTAAGTCTTTAATTAAACAATAGAACTCTTTTCCCCGGTTCAAACACTCTTTCCATAATCTTGCGGTCATGCCATCTCTTCACCTTTTCTTTGTACAGCTTGGAGTTCTCGTAGGCTTGCAATCTGAATTAGTCCAACTCATTAAGTTGAAATAGACATTTTTCTCGTGCAGCCTTTAAGTCGAAATTCAGCTTCCTTATTGCCCAATACACCTTGTGCTCGAGCTCTATGGGAAGGTGACACGCCTTTCCATGTACAAGCTGAAATTGTGACATTCCCAATGGTGTCTTGTAAGCGGTCATGTAGGCCCATACAACATCATCTAGCTTCAATGACCAGTCCTTCCTTGTGGGGTTCACAATCTTCTCTAAAATTCTCTTAACCTCACGATTTGACACCTCTGCCTGACCATTACTCTGGGGATGGTAGGATGTAGCAATATGATGACTCACCCCATACTTAGCCAATAGAATTGTGAACTGATGATTACATAAATGGATGCCCTCATCACTAATGATAGCCCTCGGAGTCCCAAATCTCGTAAAAATGTTCTTTTGTAAAAATCATAGAACCACCCGAGCATCATTAGTTGGAAGAGATGCCACTTCAACCCACTTGGAGACGTAGTCGACTGCCAATAAGATATAAAGATTCCCACATGATGAGACAAATGGTCCCATAAGTATCCCCCAAACATCGAAGATCTCCACCTCGAGGATAGTGTTCAATGGCATTTCGTTCCTCTTGGATATGTTCCCAACTCTCTGACATCTGTCACATTTCTGAACGAAACTATAAGCATCTTTAAAAACGGTGTCGTAAGTGTGGATGATGATGAGTTGAGTAGTAGGGGTAGGGGTAGGGGTGGGGGAAAGAGATTGGAGGGAGGATTGGTACCAGTGAATGTGGGTGGGGAAAATGGAGGGCTTGGAATCGTGGTGGACACGAATGATGAAAGTTTGAACATCATCATCGGAACAAGAGACTGAAATGAGTAGTAAGTGAAGGGAGAAGATTAGGAGGATAGTAGCGAGGGTTGGAACCGCCATGAGAGTGGCTTCTTCCAGATGAGCTTAATTAATTTGCTGAGCAATGGAGGAGAGAGGGATGGTTAATTTGGATAGTGCGTGCACAACTAGTACAGTAGTGGATGAGCTGAGGCGGAGGCTGGAGGCCGGATGGATGGAGGGAGACTGGAGAGAGTAGTGGAGATAGCATAATACTATTAGATGCCGCCTAGTCCCTAGTCCTAGACTAAGATTAAGTGAAGAAGTGATTACTAAAGCAAGTATTAGTACTATCTTTTTAGACACGAATAATTTCATAATAACAATTTCGTTCCTCTTGGATATGTTCCCAACTCTAGCCACTATTCTTTCACCACCGTAGTGACCTCCATACAATGACGCGTGGAAATCCTGTAAAATACTCTCTGTCTCGCTACATGGGATACATCTCCTTATCATCTGATCAGCGCACTACTTGAACAAGTATGGCTCATCCATATAAACGACTTCACTTCATGCAGAAATTTCTTCTTTTGATACACAGTCAATTCAGAAGGGATTATCTTGCTTACTAGGAAGTTAGCAAAATCTGCGAACCATGGCATTTCACATTGCACCAAAAATAACTACTCATCCCGAATTTTCCAATCTAGATAAGTGGTCCGCCACTTGATTCTCAGTCCCTTTCCTGTCCTTGATTTCCAAATCGAATTCTTACAAAAGAAGTATCCACCTGATTAGACGAGACTTTGCATCTTTCTTTGCCACCAAATCCAGAATTGCTACATGGTTTATGTAAACTATTACTCTCGTCCCAATCAAATAGGCTCGAAACTTATCAAAAGAATACACAACTGCTAAAAGTTCTTTCTCTATGGTGGTGTAGTTTAACTGAGCATCAGTGAGGGTTTTGCTCGCATAGTATATCACATGAAAGATCTTGTCCCTTCGCTGGCCCAAAACAGCTCCCACAGCAAAGTCACTTGCGTCACATATCAACTCAAACGGTAGGTCCCAATCTGGTGCTGTGATTACTGGTGATGTAGTTAACTTTCTCTTCAAATGCTCAAATGCAGACATGCATTCTTCATCAAACTTAAACTGTGCATCCTTCTCTTATAGACTACAAAGTGGCTTCGTGATCTTGGAGAAGTCTTTAATAAACCTTCGATAGAAGCCCACATGCCCTAAAAAACTGTGAACAGGCAAGTTTTCAATGGTCTCTAACTTGGCTCTGTCCACCTCTAGTCCTTTCTTCGAAACTTTGTGTCCCAAGATTATACCTTTTTGTACCATAAAATGGTACTTTTCCCAATTCAGCACCAAATTTGTCTCGACACATCTCTTCAACACCATCACTAAATTCTCTAAACATAAATCAAACGAATCTCCAAATACTGAGAAGTCATCCATAAAGACTTCTATATTGTGCTCCACCATATTTGAAAATATCGCCATCATACACCTCTCAAATGTGGTGGGGCATTGCACACACCAAAAGACATCCTTACGAGCGTTAACGTTCCATATGGACATCTGAAAGTTGTCTTTTCACAGTCTTCCGGAGCTATCACAATCGATTATACCACGAATACCCATCCGAGGAAGGCAATAGTACTCATGACCTGCTAGTCTCATCCAACATCCGATCAATAAGCGGAAGTGGGAAGTGATCTTTCTTTGTAGCTTTATTAAGTCTGCGATAGTCCATGCAAACTCTCAACCCGTCATTGTCTCCGGTCGATTATCAATTCATTGTTCTCATTGGAGACTACGGTCATTCCCCTTTCTTTGCTTTACCTTTGTCTGGGGGCTCACCCAAGAGATGTCGATATTGGATAAATTATTCCTACATCCGACCATTTCAAGAACTTCCTTCTTTACCAATTCCTTCATAATTGGATTAAGTCTCCGTTATTACTCCTTTGAGGGTTTACTATCATCTTCCAAACAGATCTTGTGCAAAGCGATGATGGGTGATCCCTTTGATGTTTGCTATGGTCCATCCAATGGCTGATTTGAACTCTCTTAGAACTCAAATCAAGTATAGCTGTGGCGCCCCAAATTCGGGTTCCCTAACCTCGGGGTTTGGTGATCATGATCCATCATATATATATATATATATATATATATATATATATATCACATCTAACTACTCATTCATTAATGAAAAAATCATTCATAATATTCCTCGATCTGACTTATAACAATATCCCAAGTTAACTAACCTTGACATAACTTACATACCCTTATATAACCAAAAGGTTTACATAATTAAGTACATAATAAAACATAACCATTAAAAGTTGACACTAACTACTCCCCAGGCCTTGCCTTTGCCTTTGTCCTGTTAGAACCTTTTCTGCTACATCGGCATTAAATTTGAAATATTTTATTTAAACAAGGGTGAGCAGCGAGTTTGCTCGACAAGTTAAAATATACAATAAATGATATATATCATGAATAGAAGAGTCTAGCTTCTATAGAACTTTAGCAATAATAAAAAAAATATCATAGTCGTATTTAGCTTGATGTCAATCATTTGAAGTCTAGCATAGCTAGGAGTTTTGAAAAACTTATGTCTTCACTAAAATCATTTGCTTAACCATCTATCTGTTCCTATAATCCTCAATACTCCATTTACACAACTATACCCGTTAAATAAAACCACGCTTATGAGTCCATAAATTGCCACAATCATATGAGTTTAAGAACTTTCCTAGTCGACCTTTGGCGTCCAGTTATTTGAGGGGTTCATAAACATTTCATATAACTATGAATCAAGTATGTCACATAAGTATGAGTTTTAAGAACTTCGTACTTAACCTTATATCTTCTACCTATGACCTATCTATCTCATTATACACATGAGAAGAATCACCTTCTTAACATGCATATATCAAATAAGCAATGACACAACATTTCAATGATTATCAATGCTAGATACTAAGTAGTTTTTACACCAAGTACAATTCTCCGCCCACGCAAGGAATCATACAACTCAGCTGCCGACATGAATCCTCAATTGAATCCCCACCTACCACTAACATCCTTCTCAATACGAATTTCATTTAATCCGTATTCATAATCTATAACTCTTTCATGAGTTTTCATAGTACAATTTCATAGTACAACTGCCACACAGCAAACTTTGTTGTAACTTTTCAATCATTCGCTTGATCCTTCTCCATACTATAACCTTATCAGATCACGGGGTGATCTCATCGTATATATTACGATTCATTTCTATATCTTGATCGTTTTGTTTTACGATCTTCTATCACTGCACTTTTAGTCTTTTAGACTCTATCTATGTCTCACTACTGTTCAACTTTATTATCAGAGTTAGGGAACTCTGTATCTTATAACTCGCCGAAATTCGTCTTTGAATCTTACCGACCAACTAACTCTATTTGCGTTAGTACTTATCCTAATCACTGCGGTTATTGGTCTCAGGTATTCCTACCTAAGCTTTATAAACAACAGCTTTGATACCAACTGTGAGGGCCCCGAATCCAGGTCCTAAATCACCTCGAATCCGGTTCGATCATTCTATACAACTATTACTATTTGCGGAAGATATAAACATAAATTGTTTATACAATACATTACACACTATTTCCCAAGGTCGAGTAACCTTAACTTAATACACATTTCATAACTTACTTGACTTACAATAACATTATATACATTACTATTACAATTCTAACTACAAACGTAAACTAAAGCTAGAACTGTCTTTAACCTTTACTTGTATCCGACGTATTCGCCTTAATCTGCAATGTTTTATCATGATATAGCAAGGGTGAGCATAAGAATTGTCCAGCAAGTTTAAGTGCAATAATATAACGATATATCATGATTGAAATGATTTGAATAATTGGCAGGCTATAATTCAACAATATAATTGTGAACTAGCACGAACAAATTTATGGTGAATCAGTATTATACATGAACAAATATATCTGAACCAACTGGTAATGAAGGTGATCGACCTTTCATACACGACTTATACATCATATATACGAGCAGTACAATTCATGGCAACTAGCAATGATTAACCATAAGCTTATCCGAATAAAACAACTCTTAGTAGAGTTAAGTAAAACCAAACTTGCTGAGCGAATTGATTACCTTAAACGCAATTTATAACGCCTATCCAAAGACCTAATATTAGTAATATAGATCTCAATATTAGAATAATATCATCACAATATAATACTATTATATATATACATATACATAGAATAACCAAAACACATAACACATAACCCTATCAGTCTATAACGCATATAAGACTTAGTATCGGGTCAAACTATTTCGATGTCGACTTGAAACCAAACAAAATTCTAACGTCAAAGACGGTTAAAGTGGGACTTTTATCGAGTCTAAGTTCAATTAAACTCTGACTTAATAGTTAACAATTATCTCAGATAATTTTAATATCAGTCGAAATATTTTTCGTAAGCTTGTAATAATTTTAAATAATTATTACTATCATATCGTGAATTTTCAATCATTAAAAGCGTATTTAAATAAATTAAATACCACAATATTCTTTTATCATTAATATTTATTTATTATCAAATATTAATGAAATACATGTCATAATATTATAATATATTTATAATATCATAAAGTATTTTAATACCTTAAAATCATATTTATATGATTTTTAAATAGTTAAATTCATTATCCAGATAATTGCTATTAATATTAAAATATTAATATTTTCATGACAAAATATCGGAAGTTATATTTTATAACTTCAAATATTTTCTAACACTTAAATAATTTTATATGATTTTTAAATCATTTATTCTATTTTTCCATAATTTATTTAATATATTTATTAAATAAGTTAACTATCATTAATATTGATTAATTAATGAAATTCATACAAAAAATATTAAAAGTCACTAGAAATAACTTAAAATATTTTCTTATACCATAATATTATTTTTCATGATTTTTCATATATTAAAATCATTTTAAAATAATTTATATAATATTATAATTAAATAAATTAAATACCATTTATATTCCAAAAATATTAAATATTTATGAAATATACTCTAAATAATTAAAAACTATTTTTCGGACTTTAAAATAATTTTTCAAATTTATTAAGTATTTTAATAATTTAAAACCATTTATATATACTTTTAAATAATTTTCAGGAAAATCGAAATTAAAATAAAATTGAAACAATCAAGCTAAAAAGGGCCTATATAGCGGCGGACCCATCATATAGGTGTTCTTGGTGTGTTCTTGAGCTTGCCCGAACTTGAAGTCGATTTACATGGTTCTAGTTTGGCCGGTGATTAATGCGAGTTCTTGTTGATTACTCGGGCGTCTAATTTGTATTAAGAGTGTAGTATAAGTGTAGAACTACAACTTGAATCAAGTTTCCTGACCATTATATAATAGATCCAAGCGATCCAGGCTTTCCAAAATGTTGTCAGACCTGTTCTTCATTTCTAAGTTACCCAGAAATGCAGAACAGTTCATGGGTCTCACTTTGAGCACTTGTATCTTACGGTTCCAGGACCGCTTAATGTGACATAAAGTGACTAACGTGTAGTACTGATAACAAGGAACAACACAATATCCCCATATAATTCTAACATGAACAAATAAAAGAGATCGAAGCTGGTCAAAGTAGTAAGCAGGAATCGGGTCTTGAATTTTCTAGGTTTTTCAGAAAGTTCTTAAGGCTGATTGGTTAACGAAGTTTGACCATGCTTATTTCCGTTTCGGTTTATGATTTTGTAATATAAAGGCTTAGATGTATGGCATGAATGTCAGTATACACGAACCAACCAACAACATCACATAACAATGAAAATACTGCACGATCAAAGGCTAAGAAAACTTGTCAGATAGTTCCTGGAAATTCTGGTTTGCCCAGAAACTCTATTTCGTGACTGGTCAACGATGTTTGACCGCTTGTATCGCTTAATATACTAAGGCTCTGGCCTTGTTTCGTGTTTTAGATCATAGTCCTTAAAACATAGAGCGGAATATAAACATCAAACACATAAAGATCTAGAGGCATGACATTACGGTTTGCATCGGGGCCATGTTTTTTTTTCTTTCTATTTTCCAGATTTTTAAAAATGCTATTTAAATTGCACTTTGATGTTATGGATGCGGGTTTTAACAACCCGGATCACTAAATGACACCTTATAACACATCTTTAAACAATAATTTACAACATATAACATCGGATCCTATAATTTCTAAAGTTTAGGGTTTATACCACTTTTAAGGCTTGCTTGATTTGATTACGACCTTGTGATCGATCTAGGCTTGCTATGAAATAATCATGCCTTTAGTTTCTCACTCTTTCTCACTCTAACTCCAAATTTCTAGAGAGAGGGTCTTGGAGAAAAATGAAATGTCAAGTGGCTTTCTCTCTCTTTAAAACAATATATTTGGATATATGCAATATATGATCTCGCTTATTAGGCGAGACTTTGCATCTTTCTTTGCCACCAAATCCGAAATTGCTACATGGTTTATGTAAACTATTACTCTCGTCCCCATCAAATAGGCTCGAAACTTATCAAAAGAATACACAATTGCTAAAAGTTCTTTCTCTATGGTGGTGTAGTTTAAGCGAGCATCGGTGAGGGTTTTGCTTTCGCATAGTATATCACATGAAAGATCTTGTCCCTTATTTGGCCCAAAGCGGCTCCCACAAAGAAAGTCACTTGCGTCACATATCAACTCAAGCGGTAGGTCCCAATCTGGTCTTGTGATTCTTTGGTGATGTAGTTAACTTTCTCTTCAAATGCTCAAATGCAGACATGCATTCTTCATCAAACTTAAACTGTGCATCCTTCTCTTATAGACTACAAAGTGGCTTCGTGATCTTGGAAGTCTTTAATAAACCTTCGATAGAAGCCCACATGCCCTAAAAAGCGCAGAACGAGCAAGTTTTCAATGGTCTCTAACTTGGCTCATCCACCTCTAGTCCTTTCTTGAAACTTTGTGTCCCAAGATTATACCTTTTTGTACCATAAAATGGTACTTTTCCCAATTCAGCACCAAATTTGTCTCGACACATCTCTTCAACACCATCACTAAATTCTCTAAACATAAATCAAACGAATCTCCAAATACTGAGAAGTCATCCATAAAGACTTCTATATTGTGCTCCACCATATCTGAAAATATCGCCATCATACACCTCTGAAATGTGGTCGGGGCATTGCACAACCCAAAAGACATCCTTCTGAACGTTAACGTTCCATATGGACATCTGAAAGTTGTCTTTTCTTGGTCTTCTGGAGCTATCACAATCTGATTATACCCTGAATACCCATCCAGAAGGCAATAGTACTCATGACCTGCTAGTCTATCCAACATCTGATCAATAAACGGAAGTGGGAAGTGATCTTTCCTTGTAGCTTTATTAAGTCTGCGATAGTCCATGCAAACTCTCAACCCGTCATTGTCACCGGGTCGAAGTCAATTCATTGTTCTCATTGGAGACTACAGTCATTCCCCCTTTCTTTGGCACACACTGTACCGGGCTCACCCAAGAGATGTCTGATATTGGATAAATTATTCCTACATCCAGCCATTTCAAGAACTTCCTTCTTTACCACTTCCTTCATAATTGGATTAAGTCTCCGTTGTTACTCCACTGAGGGTTTACTATCATCTTCCAGCAGGATCTTGTGCAAACAGAATGATGGACTGATCCCTTTGATGTTTGCTATGGTCCATCCAATGGCTGATTTGAACTCTCTTAGAACTCAAATCCGGGTAACTGTGACGCCCCCAAATTCGGGTTCCCTAACCTCGGGTTTGGTGATCATGATCCATCATATATATATCACATCTAACTACTCATTCATTAATGAAAAACATCATTCATAATATTCCTCGATACAACTTATAACAATATCCCAAGTTAACTAACCTTGACATAACTTACATACCCTTATATAACCAAAAGGTTTACATAATTAAGTACATAATAAAACATAACCATTAAAAGTTGACACTAACTACTCCCGAGCCTTGCCTTTGCCTTTGTCCCTGTTAGAACCTTCTGCTACATCGACATTAGCTGAAATATTTTATTTAAACAAGGGTGAGCAACGAGTTTGCTCAGCAAGTTAAAATATACAATAAATGATATATATCATGAATAGAAGAGTCTAGCTTCTATAGAACTTTAGCAATAATAAAAAAAAATATCATAGTGCGTATTTAGCTTGATGTCAATCATTTCGAAGTCTAGCATAGCTAGGAGTTTTGAAAAACTTATGTCTTCACTAAAAATCATTTGCTTAACCATCTATCTGTTCCTATAATCCTCAATACTCCATTTACACACAACTATACCCAGTTCGTAAAACCACACTTATGAGTCCATAAATTGCCACAATCATATGAGTTTAAGAACTTTCCTAGTTTGACCTTTGGCGTCCGTTCGCTGAGGGGTTCATAAACATTTCATATAACTATGAATCAAGTATGTCACATAAGTATGAGTTTTAAGAACTCGTACTTAACCTTATATCCTCTACCTATGACCTATCTATCTGTTATACACATGAGAAGGAATCACCTTCTTAACATGCATATATCAAATAGCGCAACACAACATTTCAATGATTATCAATGCTAGATACTAAGTAGTTTTTACACCAAGTACAATTCTCCGCCCACACAAGGAATCATACTGACTCAATTTGCTTAGCATGAATCCTCAATTGAATCCCCACCTACCACTAACACCCTTCTCAATACGAATTTCATTTAATCCGTATTCATAATCTATAACTCTTTCATGAGTTTTCATAGTACAATTTCATAGTACAACTGCCACACAGCAAACTTTGTTGTAACTTTTCAATCATTCGCGATCCTTCTCCATACTATAACCTTATCGGATCACGGGGTGATCTCATCGTATATATTACGATTCATTTCTACATCTTGATCGTTTTGTTTTACGATCTTCTATCAACGCACTTTTAGTCTTTTTAGACTCTATCTATGTCTCACTTCTTTGTTCACTTTTATTATCGAGTTAGGGAACTCTCAGATCTTATAACTTCATGAAAAATTCGTCTTTGAATCTTTACCGACCAACTAACTCTATTTTGCGTTAGTACTTATCCTAATCAATGCGGTTATTGGTCTCGGTATTCCTACCTAAGCTTTATAAACAATGACTTTGATACCAATCGTGAGGGCCCCAATCCGGTCCTAAATCACCTCGAATCCTAGGTTCGATCATTCTATACAACTATTACTTTTTGCGGAAGATATAAACATAAATTGTTTATACAATACATTACACACTATTTCCCAAGGTCGAGTAACCTTAACTTAATACACATTTCATAACTTACTTGACTTACAATAACATTATATACATTACTATTACAATTCTAACTACAAACGTAAACTAAAGCTAGAATCATCTTTAACCTTTACTTGTATCCGATCCGTATTAAGCCTTTAATCTGCAATGTTTTATCATGATATAGCAAGGGTGAGCATAAGAATTGTAAGTGCAATAATATAACGATATATCATGATTGAAATGATTTGAATAATTGGCAGGCTATAATTCAACAATATAATTGTGAACTAGCACGAACAAATTTATGACTGAACGAGTATTATACATGAACAAATATATCTGAACCAACTGGTAATGAAGGTGATCAGCCTTTCATACCTGACTTTATACATGCAATATGTACAGAGTACAATTCATGGCAACTAGCAATGATTAACCATAAGCTTATCCGAATAAAACAACTCTTAGTAGAGTTAAGTAAAACCAAACTTGCACAGGCAGATTGATTCTTAGAACGCAATTTATAACGCCTTATCCAAAGACCTAATATTAGTAATATAGATCTCGATATTAGAATAATATCATCACAATATAATACTATTATATATATACATATACATAGAATAACCAAAACACATAACACATAACCCTATCGATTATATACGCATATAAGACTCGATGTCGAATCAAACTATTTCAATCGACTTGAAACCGAGGCAAAATTCTAACGTCCCCGAATGATTACAGTGGGACTTTTATCGAGTCTAAGTTCAATTAAACTCGACTTAATAGTTAACAATTATCTCGGATAATTTTAATATCGATCGAAATATTTTTAAATAAGCTTGTAATAATTTTTAAATAATTATTACTATCTATCGTGAATTTTCAATCATTAAAAGCGTATTTAAATAAATTAAATAGCACAATATTCTTTTATCATTAATATTTATTTATTATCAAATATTAATGAAATACATGTCATAATATTATAATATATTTATAATATCATAAAGTATTTTTAATACCTTAAAATCATATTTATATGATTTTAAATAGTTAAATTCATTATCCAGATAATTGCTATTAATATTAAAATATTAATATTTTCTTGACAAAATATCGAAGTTATATTTTATAACTTCAAATATTTTTCTAACACTTAAATAATTTTTATATGATTTTTAAATCATTTATTCTATTTTTCATAATTTATTTAATATATTTATTAAATAAGTTAACTATCATTAATATTGATTAATTAATGAAATTCATCATAAAATATTAAAAGTCACTAGAAATAACTTAAAATATTTTCTTATACCATAATATTATTTTTCATGATTTTTTATATATTAAAATCATTTTAAAATAATTTATATAATATTATAATTAAATAAATTAAATACCATTTATATTCCAAAAATATTAAATATTTATGAAATATACTCTAAATAATTAAAAACTATTTTTCAGACTTTAAAATAATTTTTCGAAATTTATTAAGTATTTTTAATAATTTAAAACCATTTATATATACTTTTAAATAATTTTCAGAAAATCAGAAATTAAAATAAAATTGAAACCGTCGCTAAAGGGCCCTATAGCGACAGACCCATCGCTATAGGTGTTCTTGGTGTGTTCTTGAGCTTGCCCAGAACTTCAAGTCAGTTTACATGGTTCCTAGTTTGACCGGTGATTAATGCAGGTTCTTGTTGATTACAAGGCGTCTAATTTGTATTAAGAGTGTAGTATAAGTGTAGAACTACAACTTGAATCAAGTTTCTGACCATTATATAATAGATCCGAAGCGATCCGAAGCTTTCCAAAATGTTGTCGACTGTTTTCTTCATTTCTAAGTTACCCGAAATGCGAGATAGCAGTTCATAAATCTCACTTTGAGCACTTGTATCTTCTTGGTTCAGGACCGCTTAATGTGACATAAAGTGACTAACGTGTAGTCTTCGATAACAAGGAACAACACAATATCCCCATATAATTCTAACATGAACAAATAAAAGAGATCGGTCGGTCAAAGTAGTAGCGGGAATCGGGTCTTGAATTTTCTAGGTTTTTCGAGAAAGTTCTTAAAAATTTGATTGGTTAACGAAGTTTGACCATGCTTATTCCGTTCGGTTTATGATTTTGTAATATAAAGGCTTAGATGTATGGCATGAATGTCAGTATACACGAACCAACCAACAACATCACATAACAATGAAAATACTGCACGATCAGAGGCTAAGAAAACTTGTCAGATAGTTCCTGGAAATTCTGGGTTTGCCCAGAAACTCTATTTCGTGACTGGTCAACGATGTTTGACCGCTTGTATCGCTTAATATACTAAGGCTCTGGCCTTGTTTCGTGTTTTAGATCATAGTCCTTAAAACATAGAACGGAATATAAACATCAAACACATAAAGATCTAGAGGGCATGACATTCGGCTGTCAGGCCATGTTTTTTTTTTCTTTCTATTTTTCCAGATTTTTAAAAAATGCTATTTCGTGCACTTTGATGTTATGGATCTGGGTTTTAACAACCCAGATCACTAAATGACACCTTATAACACATCTTTAAACAATAATTTACAACATATAACATCAGATCCTATAATTTCTAAAGTTTAGGGTTTATACCACTTTTAAGGCTTGATCTTGATTCTGACCTTGTGATCTGATCTAGGCTTGCTATGAAATAATCATGGCTTTAGTTTCTCACTCTTTCTCACTCTAACTCCCGAATTTCTAGAGAGAGAGGGTCTTGGAGAAAAATGAAATGTCAAGTGGCTTTCTCTCTCTTTAAAACAATATATTTGGATATATGCAATGTATGATCTGCTTATTAGACGAGACTTTGCATCTTTCTTTGCCACCAAATCCATAATTGCTACATGGTTTATGTAAACTATTACTCTCGTCCCAATCAAATAGGCTCGAAACTTATCAAAAGAATACACAACTGCTAAAAGTTCTTTCTCTATGGTGGTGTAGTTTAACTGAGCATCAGTGAGGGTTTTGCTCGCATAGTATATCACATGAAAGATCTTGTCCCTTTCATTGCCCAAAATGGCTCCCACACAAGAAAGTCACTTGCGTCACATATCAACTCAAACGGTAGGTCCCAATCTGGTCTTTGTGATTCTTGGTGATGTAGTTAACTTTCTCTTCAAATGCTCAAATGCAGACATGCATTCTTCATCAAACTTAAACAGTGCATCCTTCTCTAATAGACTACAAAGTGGCTTCGTGATCTTGGAGAAGTCTTTAATAAACCTTCGATAGAAGCCCACATGCCCTAAAAAACTGTGAACACCTTTAACAGAAGTAGGTGGAGGCAAGTTTTCAATTGTCTCTAACTTGGCTCTGTCCACCTCTAGTCCTTTCTTCGAAACTTTGTGTCCCAAGATTATACCTTTTTGTACCATAAAATGGTACTTTTCCCAATTCAGCACCAAATTTGTCTCGGCACATCTCTTCAACACCATCACTAAATTCTCTAAACATAAATCAAACGAATCTCCAAATACTGAGAAGTCATCCATAAAGACTTCTATATTGTGCTCCACCATATCTGAAAATATCGCCATCATACACCTCTGAAATGTGGTCGGGGCATTGCACAACCCAAAAGACATCCTTCTGAACGTTAACGTTCCATATGGACATCTGAAAGTTGTCTTTTCCTGGTCTTCTGGAGCTATCACAATCTGATTATACCCTGAATACCCATCCAGAAGGCAATAGTACTCATGACCTGCTAGTCTATCCAACATCTGATCAATAAACGGAAGTGGGAAGTGATCTTTCCTTGTAGCTTTATTAAGTCTGCGATAGTCCATGCAAACTCTCAACCCCGTCATTGTCCTGGTCAGTATCAATTCATTGTTCTCATTGGAGACTACAGTCATTCCCCCTTTCTTTGGCACACACTGTACCGGGCTCACCCAAGAGATGTCTGATATTGGATAAATTATTCCTATATCCAGCCATTTCAAGAACTTCCTTCTTTACCACTTCCTTCATAATTGGATTAAGTCTCCGTTATTCTTTGCCTTTGAGGGTTTACTATCATCTTCCAAATAGGATCTTGTGCAAACAGAATGATGGACTGATCCCTTTGATGTTTGCTATGGTCCATCCAATGGCTGATTTGAACTCTCTTAGAACTCAAATCCGGGTAACTGTGACGCCCCCAAATTCGGGTTCCCTAACCTCGGGTTTGGTGATCATGATCCATCATATATATATATATATATATATATATATATATATATATATATATATATATATATATATATATCACATCTAACTACTCATTCATTAATGAAAAACATCATTCATAATATTCCTCGATACAACTTATAACAATATCCCAAGTTAACTAACCTTGACATAACTTACATACCCTTATATAACCAAAAGGTTTACATAATTAAGTACATAGTAAAACATAACCATTAAAAGCTGACACTAACTACTCCTGAGCCTTGCCTTTGCCTTTGTCCCTGTTAGAACCTTCTGCTACATCGGCATTAGCTGAAATATTTTATTTAAACAAGGGTGAGCAACGAGTTTGCTCAGCAAGTTAAAATATACAATAAATGATATATATCATGAATAGAAGAGTCTAGCTTCTATAGAACTTTAGCAATAATAAAAAAAAATATCATAGTGCGTATTTAGCTTGATGTCAATCATTTCGAAGTCTAGCATAGCTAGGAGTTTTGAAAAACTTATGTCTTCACTAAAAATCATTTGCTTAACCATCTATCTGTTCCTATAATCCTCAATACTCCATTTACACACAACTATACCCAGTTCGTAAAACCACGCTTATGAGTCCATAAATTGCCACAATCATATGAGTTTAAGAACTTTCCTAGTCTGACCTTTGGCGTCCGTTCGCTGAGGGGTTCATAAACATTTCATATAACTATGAATCAAGTATGTCACATAAGTATGAGTTTTAAGAACTCGTACTTAACCTTATATCCTCTACCGATGACCTATCTATCTGTTATACACATGAGAAGGAATCACCTTCTTAACATGCATATATCAAATAGCGCAACACAACATTTCAATGATTATCAATGCCAGATACTAAGTAGTTTTTACACCAAGTACAATTCTCCGCCCACACAAGGAATCATACAACTCAGCTGCCGACATGAATCCTCAATTGAATCCCCACCTACCACTAACACCCTTCTCAATACGAATTTCATTTAATCCGTATTCATAATCTATAACTCTTTCATGAGTTTTCATAGTACAACTGCCACACAGCAAACTTTGCTGTAACTTTTCAATCATTCGCTTGATCCTTCTCCATACTATAACCTTATCAGATCACGGGGTGATCTCATCGTATATATTACGATTCATTTCTATATCTTGATCGTTTTGTTTTACGATCTTCTATCAACCGCACTTTTAGTCTTTTAGACTCTATCTATGTCTCACTCTCGTTTCAACTTTATTATCGAGTTAGGGAACTCAGTATCTTATAACTTCATGAAATTAGTCTTTGAATCTTACCGAGCCAACTAAGCTGTATTTGCGTTAGTACTTATTCTAATCACTGCGGTTATTGGTCTCAGGTATTCCTACCTAAGCTTTATAAACAACAGCTTTGATACCAACTGTGAGGGCCCCGAATCCAGGTCTTAAATCACCTCGAATCCGGTTCGATCATTCTATACAACTATTACTATTTGCGGAAGATATAAACATAAATTGTTTATACAATACATTACACACTATTTCCCAAGGTCGAGTAACCTTAACTTAATACACATTTCATAACTTACTTGACTTACAATAACATTATATACATTACTATTACAATTCTAACTACTGAACGTAAACTAAAGCTAGAATCGCTGTCTTTAACCTTTACTTGTATCCGACGTATTCGCCTTAATCAGCAATGTTTTATCATGATATAGCAAGGGTGAGCATAAGAATTGTCCAGCAAGTTTAAGTGCAATAATATAACGATATATCATGATTGAAATGATTTGAATAATTGGCAGGCTATAATTCAACAATATAATTGTGAACTAGCACGAACAAATTTATGACTGAACGAGTATTATACATGAACAAATATATCTGAACCAACTGGTAATGAAGGTGATCAGCCTTTCATACCTGACTTATACATGCAATATGTACAGAGTACAATTCATGGCAACTAGCAATGATTAACCATAAGCTTATCCGAATAAAACAACTCTTAGTAGAGTTAAGTAAAACCAAACTTGCCTGAACCGTTGATTACCGCAACGCAATTTATAACGCCTTATCCAAAGACCTAATATTAGTAATATAGATCTCCAATATTAGAATAATATCATCACAATATAATACTATTATATATATACATATACATAGAATAACCAAAACACATAACACATAACCCTATCAGTCTATAACGCATATAAGACTCGATGTCGTGTCAAACTATTTTCATCGACTTGAAACCGACAAAATTCTAACGTCCCGACGGTCTAGTCGGACTTTTATCGAGTCTAAGTTCAATTAAACTCTGACTTAATAGTTAACAATTATCTCAGATAATTTTAATATCGATCAAAATATTTTTAAATAAGCTTGTAATAATTTTTAAATAATTATTACTATCTATCGTGAATTTTCAATCATTAAAAACGTATTTAAATAAATTAAATAGCACAATATTCTTTTATCATTAATATTTATTTATTATCAAATATTAATGAAATACATGTCATAATATTATAATATATTTATAATATCATAAAGTATTTTAATACCTTAAAATCATATTTATATGATTTTTAAATAGTTAAATTCATTATCCGATAATTGCTATTAATATTAAAATATTAATATTTTCATGAAAAAATATCAAAAGTTATATTTTATAACTTCAAATATTTTTCTAACACTTAAATAATTTTTATATGATTTTTAAATTATTTATTCTATTTTTCCACAATTTATTTAATATATTTATTAAATAAGTTAACTATCATTAATATTGATTAATTAATGAAATTCATCGCAAAATATTAAAAGTCACTAGAAATAACTTAAAATATTTTCTTATACCATAATATTATTTTTCATGATTTTTCATATATTAAAATCATTTTTAAATAATTTATATAATATTATAATTAAATAAATTAAATACCATTTATATTCCAAAAAATATTAAATATTTATGAAATATACTCTAAATAATTAAAAACTATTTTTCAGACTATAAAACAATTTTTTGAAATTTATTAAGTATTTTTAATAATTTAAAACCATTTATATATATTTTTAAATAATTTTCAGAAAATCAGAAATTAAAATAAAATTGAAACCGTCGCTAAAGGGCCCTATAGCGACAGACCCATCGCTATAGGTGTTCTTGGTGTGTTCTTGAGCTTGCCCAGAACTTCAAGTCAGTTTACATGGTTCCTAGTTTGACCGGTGATTAATGCAGGTTCTTGTTGATTCTGGGCGTCTAATTTGTATTAAGAGTGTAGTATAAGTGTAGAACTACAACTTGAATCAAGTTTCCTGACCATTATATAATAGATCCGAGCGATCCAGGCTTTCCAAAATGTTGTCAGACCTGTTCTTCATTTCTAAGTTACCCAGAAATGCAGAACAGTTCATGGGTCTCACTTTGAGCACTTGTATCTTACGGTTCCAGGACCGCTTAATGTGACATAAAGTGACTAACGTGTAGTACTGATAACAAGGAACAACACAATATCCCCATATAATTCTAACATGAACAAATAAAAGAGATCGAAGCTGGTCAAAGTAGTAAGCAAGAATCGGGTCTTGAATTTTCTAGGTTTTTCAGAAAGTTCTTAAGGCTGATTGGTTAACGAAGTTTGACCATGCTTATTTCCGTTTCGGTTTATGATTTTGTAATATAAAGGCTTAGATGTATGGCATGAATGTCAGTATACACGAACCAACCAACAACATCACATAACAATGAAAATACTGCACGATCAGAGGCTAAGAAAACTTGTCAGATAGTTCCTGGAAATTCTGGGTTTGCCCAGAAACTCTATTTCGTGACTGGTCAACGATGTTTGACCGCTTGTATCGCTTAATATACTAAGGCTCGGCCTTGTTTACGTGTTTTTAGATCATAGTCCTTAAAACATAGAAACGGAATATAAACATCAAACACATAAAGATCTAGAGGGCATGACATTCGGCTGTCAGGCCATGTTTTTTTTTTCTTTCTATTTTTCCAGATTTTTAAAAAATGCTATTTCGTGCACTTTGATGTTATGGATCTGGGTTTTAACAACCCAGATCACTAAATGACACCTTATAACACATCTTTAAACAATAATTTACAACATATAACATCAGATCCTATAATTTCTAAAGTTTAGGGTTTATACCACTTTTAAGGCTTGATCTTGATTCTGACCTTGTGATCTGATCTAGGCTTGCTATGAAATAATCATGGCTTTAGTTTCTCACTCTTTCTCACTCTAACTCCCGAATTTCTAGAGAGAGAGGGTCTTGGAGAAAAATGAAATGTCAAGTGGCTTTCTCTCTCTTTAAAACAATATATTTGGATATATGCAATGTATGATCTGCTTATTAGACGAGACTTTGCATCTTTCTTTGCCACCAAATCCAGAATTGCTACATGGTTTATGTAAACTATTACTCTCGTCCCAATCAAATAGGCTCGAAACTTATCAAAAGAATACACAACTGCTAAAAGTTCTTTCTCTATGGTGGTGTAGTTTAACTGAGCATCAGTGAGGGTTTTGCTCGCATAGTATATCACATGAAAGATCTTGTCCCTTCGCTGGCCCAAAACAGCTCCCACAGCAAAGTCACTTGCGTCACATATCAACTCAAACGGTAGGTCCCAATCTGGTGCTGTGATTACTGGTGATGTAGTTAACTTTCTCTTCAAATGCTCAAATGCAGACATGCATTCTTCATCAAACTTAAACTGTGCATCCTTCTCTAATAGACTACAAAGTGGCTTCGTGATCTTGGAGAAGTCTTTAATAAACCTTCGATAGAAGCCCACATGCCCTAAAAAACTGTGAACACCTTTAACAGAAGTAGGTGGAGGCAAGTTTTCAATTGTCTCTAACTTGGCTCTGTCCACCTCTAGTCCTTTCTTCGAAACTTTGTGTCCCAAGATTATACCTTTTTGTACCATAAAATGGTACTTTTCCCAATTCAGCACCAAATTTGTCTCGACACATCTCTTCAACACCATCACTAAATTCTCTAAACATAAATCAAACGAATCTCCAAATACTGAGAAGTCATCCATAAAGACTTCTATATTGTGCTCCACCATATCTGAAATATCGCCATCATACACCTCTGAAATGTGGTCGGGGCATTGCACAACCCAAAAGACATCCTTCTGAACGTTAACGTTCCATATGGACATCTGAAAGTTGTCTTTTCCTGATCTTCTGGAGCTATCACAATCTGATTATACCCTGAATACCCATCCAGAAGGCAATAGTACTCATGACCTGCTAGTCTATCCAACATCTGATCAATAAACGGAAGTGGGAAGTGATCTTTCCTTGTAGCTTTATTAAGTCTGCGATAGTCCATGCAAACTCTCAACCCCGTCATTGTCCTGGTCAGTATCAATTCATTGTTCTCATTGGAGACTACAGTCATTCCCCCTTTCTTTGGCACACACTGTACCGGGCTCACCCAAGAGATGTCTGATATTGGATAAATTATTCCTACATCCAGCCATTTCAAGAACTCCTTCTTTACCACTTCCTTCATAATTGGATTAAGTCTCCGTTGTTACTCCACTGAGGGTTTACTATCATCTTCCAGCAGGATCTTGTGCAAACAGAATGATGGACTGATCCCTTTGATGTTTGCTATGGTCCATCCAATGGCTGATTTGAACTCTCTTAGAACTCAAATCCGGAGAATGGCGTGGCGCCCCAAATTCGGGTTCCCTAACCTCGGGTTTGGTGATCATGATCCATCATATATATATATATATATATATATATATATATATCACATCTAACTACTCATTCATTAATGAAAAACATCATTCATAATATTCCTCGATACAACTTATAACAATATCCCAAGTTAACTAACCTTGACATAACTTACATACCCTTATATAACCAAAAGGTTTACATAATTAATTACATAATAAAACATAACCATTAAAAGTTGACACTAACTACTCCTGAGCCTTGCCTTTGCCTTTGTCCCTGTTAGAACCTTCTGCTACATCGGCATTAGCTGAAATATTTTAGGTGAGCAACGAGTTTGCTCAGCAAGTTAAAATATACAATAAATGATATATATCATGAATAGAAGAGTCTAGCTTCTATAGAACTTTAGCAATAATAAAAAGATTTCGAAGTAACGAAATAATAATTCAATCTCAATAATAAAACTTTCTCCCATTTCATACTGAATAACATATCAGAGATGAAAGAGTAAAATTCTTTCAAAGATTCAATAATATTCAATTGAATAAGAAGAATTAGCAATATTGCAACAATATTCAATAAAGTGGGATATACCCAGATTTTATGCTGAGTGATCACAAAAGGATCATGAACTAATAGAGGAATCATTTAGTTATTAAAACTAAATTACCGCAAGAATATAAATTAGTTATAAAAACTAAACTATACTCTTCTGCAAGTACCTAGAGCGGCCAACTCCTGTGTACCCTATATTATGCATAATACTCAATAATAGCGCATAGGTCGATTTACGACATTAAAATTTGTTCATCTCAGTTTTACGTCACGAGTTCGTGCCACAACAATATGGTTTGGATTACTTTCAAAGAAATACTAGGATTTCAATAATTTATAACAATACTAATCTAGCCTAAACCAATGGCATAGATCTTCCAATAACAATTCAGTTCATAATAAATATAACATTTCATGCTTTAACAAATATTAGTCTCATCAAAACAATTAGCTGAGACATGATTTATAAATAGGTCAAATAATAGAGCAAGAATCAATTGCACTACGTGCGAATTACAACAATCATTATAGATGTGAATAACTATCAATAATTATTCACTACTATGCTTAAAAAATATTAACTCAAGTTGAGTTAGGAAACTTGCCTGATTCGTTGACTACTGCTATGCAATTTAAGTTAACTTCTTTTGTAAGACCTATCATTGATAAGATCGATCTCTTAAATAGCATCACATATCTTACTCATAGCAATTTAACATGAAATCACATAACCAATCATTAGTGAGTACACTATATTATCTTAGACTTAACATTTATAAGTTCGTAATATAACTTGACAAACTATTTATGAACTTATTAGACTTAATATATCATTTCAGTTTCTATTTTAGCAAGCTAAAACAAAACTGACTTCTCTTCCTAACATTTCAATTTCCCTTTTCAGCAACCTGAAATGTTCATTTCAGGAAGCGGAAATACACTATTCACGAAAATATGAAATCAACTTATTATTTTTTTTAATCTTTTGGCCAATCATATATATATATTCCATACAGAAAAAGTATTTTTCTAAAAATTTTCAACTCCCTTAAGTATTTTTCAAAAATAAATTTCTAGTTAATTCCTTAAGAAATTAGATACCTCGTGCTTAACTCCATAAATTCTCAACTCTTGACGGGATCTTACACGTGTTAACGTGAGCTTACAGTTTAAATTTCAAGGCCATCGGAGTTATACAACTCCGGATACAACGATTTTCGTCGGGAAAACGCAAATATTGAAATAGTCGTAACTCGCTCATTGTAAGTCGGAATGAACTCATTTTTGGACACAAACTACTTTATCGCATATATTTGCATCCCCCAAAAGGCCGGATTTTATCTCAATAAATAAGTGGCCGAAACAGCCCTTACAATTTCTGGGAAGAAACGTTTTAAGCATTTTCTGATTTTTCATCCTTTACTAAAAGCATTCCACATGAGAATCTGTAAATCCTTTTTAAGTGATTCCACTTGGATATATTAGAAGACTCATATATCTAACTCTAGAAATTGACCACACTAAAAAATTCAAAGTAAAATGAGAGATAAGATCATTTCTATATCATACTTGGTTTTCTCGAAAATCTATTTTTTCAACCTTTGGTGACTTTTAAGAAAACTTCTCTATTTTCACATAAAATCAACATAACTCATCATATTAACTTAAAATTGTTGGGCTTCGGCACAGAAACGCACAGCGGAAATTAAAATTTTAAAGCAATTTCCGAAACCCTAAAACAGGATCTATGCGAAAAATCAATTAATTCAGAGGTTTAGAGATTATACGAGATATAAACAAAAAGCGAGAATCAAACCAAGCTGCGCCTCGAATCTCCAACGCAATACAAACCGATTCGCCTCTACGGTATCCACATGAACGCATGCTTGAGCGTCGAGCGATTACTCGCAATAAGAAGGACTTATGATGTACTAGCCACCAAAAGGAATGGATTTTACAAACTGTTTTTCTCTAGTCTCTCTCTAAGAAGCGGCTAAGGTTTTTCAATTATGATATCTTTTTCTAAGTAGTCGCTATATATCATATATATAGTAGTTAAAAGGAATTAATCAAATCAAAACCTAATTTTATAAAATCCGAATTTATATATATATCTCTTAATTAAGTCTTACTTAATTAATATACATATATACAATTATCCTTTTAATTTAAATTAAGTGATTTAAATACTATTAATCATATTAATATATTTAAATCCTTCAAATTTAAATTAATTCCCTTTAAATAACGTTACTATGTGTGTGACCACATAGGTTATTATTACGTTGGCAATAATTTTAAAATCATATTATAAAATTATAAGCAGTGAGCTGACATCTAGTAATGCATCATCGCTACCCAAGTAATAATAAGATCGATGATTCGATGCAACCTTTTTGTGACCAATGTTTCAATGTAATTTAATCCTTTTAACCTTAATATCCTAGATTAAACTCGAGTCATGGAATGTGTCATACTCTTCATAATTTAATCTGAGTTTTCTTGATCAATGAGTAGACTATATGAAACAAATCACTATTTGAGCATGGCCATGCATTTCATAGTCCTACTCAATCAAGAGGCCTATGGATATCACCCATAATATATAGGATGGTTAAATTCCATCTAGATCACTCATATTTCTCACACAATTAATGATGAACCCAATAATCACCTTTATAGTCCACCTATTAAAGGTGACATTTGATGATATCAAAGTACATAAATTCTCGTAGTAATATAGCGATTTCGTGGTGGGAGGACCATTACATCATTGTCACTATGAGAATTGCTAATGACACTTCGCATAATGCTCCATATAGAATTCTCATGGTGGAGTGCATCCGAAAGACATCGTTCTCAACATGTACCTATGCATTGACTTAATATCTCATATATTTATGACCAATGAGATTTGGTCATCAATCGATCCACATACTAGTCTCAATGCATCATTGTTGTCCCATCAACAATGATACTCGACTAGGGACATTTAAGAACATTGATACTAATGGTAATATATAATCTCATGTTCAAGTCACATACTTGAAACTATATAATTTGTATCACTATTCTAAGGAATTTTATTATGTTAACAATTATATTACGCAGTAAATAAAACCATAATAAAATCATATATTTATTCAATCAAATATAATATCAAAACGTTAAGCAATTATATCAAATAATTGGCCTCTAGGGCATAAACTCTAACAAAAATAACTCATATAATCATGGATCTAATATGATCCATTATTTAATTGACCAATTAGTCAACAAACAAAAGATCAAACACAACAAAAGCTAAGATAAATTTTATTTTCTATCTTTTGAAAAATCTAACTCATATTTCTTAGTTTAGATTCCACTTTTGATCCATAAAAGAGTTGGATCTAAACATAAAACACTTTTAAACACCAAGATCTAAGGTTTTAAGCCTCAATATCATAGTTTTACAAAATTCAAAACTCAAATCATCACAAAGAGAAATTAAACTATAAAAGTAGGGATTTCTTATACCTTCTCTTGATTCTTTCTCTTCTTCCCTAATCCCCTTGTCCGTCCCTCTCTATTATCTCTCTTGGTCTTGCTTTGATAACTTAAGAATATGAAATGAGATAAAAAGATGTAAGAGAAAGGAAATTTGATGTTAGTAGTTTTGTATAGATATATTTAGTATATCTATAATCATCATCCAATGTCTCTGTGAGGGCCCCGAATCCAGGTCCTAAATCACCTCGGATCCGGTTCGATCATTCTATACAACTATTACTATTTGCAGAAGATATAAACATAAATTGTTTACACAATACATTACACACTATTTCCCAAGGTAGAGTAACCTTAACTTAATACACATTTCATAACTTACTTGACTTACAATAACATTATATACATTACTATTACAATTCTAACTACAAACGTAAACTAAAACTGGAACTGTCTTAATTTAGCAAAAAAAAAAAAACTGGAACTGTCTTTAACCTTTACTTGTATCCGACGTATTCGCCTTAATCTGCAATGTTTTATCATGATATAGCAAGGGTGAGCATAAGAATTGTCCAAATAAGTTTAAGTGCAATAATATAACGATATATCATGATTGAAATGATTTGAATAATTGGCAGGCTATAATTCAACAATATAATTGTGAACTAGCACGAACAAATTTATGATTGAACAAGTATTATACATGAACAAATATATCTGAACCAACTGGTAATGAAGGTGATCAGCCTTTCATACCTGACTTATACATGCAATATGTACAGAGTACAATTCATGGCAACTAGCAATGATTAACCATAAGCTTATCCGAATAAAACAACTCTTAATAGAGTTAAGTAAATCCAAACTTGCTCGAAGCAGATTGATTCTGTTAGCGCAATTTATAACGCCTTATCCAAAGACCTAATATTAGTAATATAGATCTCCAATATTAGAATAATATTATCACAATATAATACTATTATATATATACATATACATAGAATAACCTAAACACATAACACATAACCCTATCAGTCTATAACACATATAAGACTCGTGTCGTGTCAAACTATTTCAAATCCGACTTGAAGCCATAAAATTCTAACGTCCGCGATGATTGCCTAGTCGGACTTTTATCGAGTCTAAGTTCAATTAAACTCTGACTTAATAGTTAACAATTATCTCAGATAATTTTAATATCAGTCGAAATATTTTTCGTAAGCTTGTAATAATTTTTAAATAATTATTACTATCTATCGTGAATTTTCAATCATTAAAAACGTATTTAAATAAATTAAATACCACAATATTCTTTTATCATTAATATTATTTATTATCAAATATTAATGAAATATATGTCATAATATTATAATATATTTATAATATCATAAAGTATTTTTAATACCTTAAAATCATATTTATATGATTTTAAATAGTTAAATTCATTATCCGATAATTGCTATTAATATTAAAATATTAATATTTTCATGACAAAATATCGGAAGTTATATTTTATAACTTCAAATATTTTCTAACACTTAAATAATTTTTATATGATTTTTAAATCATTTATTCTATTTTTCCATAATTTATTTAATATATTTATTAAATAAGTTAACTATCATTAATATTGATTAATTAATGAAATTCATCGCAAAATATTAAAAGTCACTAGAAATAACTTAAAATATTTTCTTATACCATAATATTATTTTTCATGATTTTTCATGTATTAAAATCATTTTAAATAATTTATATAATATTATAATTAAATAAATTAAATACCATTTATATTCCAAAAATATTAAATATTTATGAAATATACTCTAAATAATTAAAAACTATTTTTCGACTTTAAAATATTTTTTTCTAATTTATTAAGTATTTTAATAATTTAAAACCATTTATATATATTTTTAAATAATTTTGAAAAATCGAAAATTAAAATAAAATTGAAACTGTCAGCTAAAAGGGCCTATAGCGGCAGAGACCGTCGCTATAGGTGTTCTTGGTGTGTTCTTGAGCTTGCCCGAAACTTCAAGTCGATTTACATGGTTCTAGTTTGGCCAGGTGATTAATGCGAGTTCTTGTTGATTCAGGCGTCCTAATTTGTATTAAGAGTGTAGTATAAGTGTAGAACTACAACTTGAATCAAGTTTCGACCATTATATAATAGATCCGAAGCGATCCAAAGCTTTCCAAAATGTTGTCGGACTGTTTCTTCATTTCTAAGTTACCCGTAAATGCGAATGCTCATGGAATCTCACTTTGAGCACTTGTATCTTACGGTTCCCAGGACCGCTTAATGTGACATAAAGTGACTAACGTGTAGTACTGATAACAAGGAACAACACAATATCCCCAGATAATTCTAACATCAACAAATAAAAGAGATCGAAGCTGGTCAAAGTAGTAAGCAAGAATCGGGTCTTGAATTTTCTAGGTTTTTCAGAAAGTTCTTAAGGCTGATTGGTCAACGAAGTTTGACCATGCTTATTTCCGTTTCGGTTTATGATTTTGGTAATATAAAGGCTTAGATGTATGGCCTGAATGTCAGTATACACGATCCAACCAACACCATCACATAACAATGAAAATACTGCACGATAAGAGGCTAAGAAAACTTGTCAGATAGTTCCTGGAAATTCTGGGTTTGCCCAGAAACTCTATTTCGTGACTGGTCAACGATGTTTGACCGCTTATATCGCTTAATATACTAAGGCTCTTGCCTTGTTTCGTGTTTTAGATCATAGTCCTTACAACATAGAACGGATTATGAACATCAAACATCAAACACATAAAGATCTAGAGGGCATGACATTCGGCTGTCAGGCCATGCTTTTTTTTTTTTTTTTTTCCAGATTTTTGAAAAATGCTATTTCGTGCACTTTGATGTTATGGATCTGGGTTTGATCACTAAATGACACCTTATAACACATCTTTAAACAATAATTTACAACATATAACATCAGATCCTATAATTTCTAAAGTTTAGGGTTTATACCACTTTTAAGGCTTGATCTTGATTCTAACCTTGTGATCTGATCTAGGCTTCCTATGAAATGATCATGGCTTTAGTTTCTCACTCTAACTCCCGAATTTCTAGAGAGAGAGAGGGTCTTGGAGAAAAATGAAATGTCAAGTGGCCAGCATGGATTCGGGCGAGATGGTGGTTGTGTCCAAGTTATGGCCTTCGGGCGTGTATGCATGGGCATGGTATGAGTGTGTGAACAAAGGAGGCTTCGGGCGAGCTTAAGTATTCGGGCGAGTATGGGGTAAGTTTTGGGCTTCGGGAAAGCGACAATGAGGTATGCTCGGGCGAGCATGAGGCTTCGGGCAAGCATGGTGCAAGTTTTGGGCTTCGGCCGAGCATGGATTCGGGCGAGATGGTGGTTGTGTCCAAGTTATGGCCTTCGGACGTGTATGCATGTGCATGGTATGAGTGTGTGAACAAAGGTGGGAGGCTATATCTGTATTTTCATCAAGGCCTCATTTTGTAATCATTTCTGTATTGGGTTGTTAGTTCAACTTGTTATGTTGGGTTCTCTTCCATGTATCGTATCATCATCTACTCAACTTAGATGATGCTACTATATTTTGGGGTATGCCCCTTAGCCATTGTTTTTGGTCCTTTATATACAAACAAATTTAGCAAAAAAATAATAATGCACCCCAAGGGTATTATAGTCATTTCCCATTTAATTTTAATGGCATTTTGGACATTTGACCAAACCCTTAGGGTTTAGGTTTTGGTTAGGATTTAGGGTTTAGAAAAATTTAGGGTTTAGGGTTTGAAACCCTTAGGGTTTACAAATTTAATTATCTAAAATTTCCAATTTAGGTTTTAAAAATAGAAAATTAATATTTCTAAATTATAATTAGGATTTACTAATTATATTAAAAAATTTTAATCATAATTTAAATATTACTAATTAGGATTAATATTTTCTAATTAAAATTGCTAATTAAGAAATTAGGGTCAAATCGGTCATTAGAGTTTATAAACCACTAATTAGGGTTTCTAATAGAAAAATATTTTTTTCTAAATTAGAAATTAAATTTCGTAATTAGATTAGGGTTTTCTAATTACTTAACTTGAAAATTAGGATTAATATTTCCTAATTAACATTACAATATTAAATTAACACTTTCGTTTTCCTAATTATAAATTAGGGTTTCTAATCCAGAAATTAGGGTGTTATAAATTTGAAATTAGGGTTTAATAAATAATTAAGCTTTACCCTAATTAACATTATAATTAATATCACTTAAGAATTATAATTATCCTTGAAGTTCCTAGATTATGGTTTTAAATTCTCGAATTAGGGTTTCGAATTCTCGGAACTAAAATTAGGGTTTTCAGAATCGGTTTTTAGGGTTTCTTGTTAATCGCTAGGGTTTTCTAACCGAACGTTGACGTTCTTAATATATACTTAGGGTTTGTTACAGATATCGTTTATCTGGTCAACCCTTGACCCTTAACCACATACTGTACACATATACACAAAACATATTCACGTATTACTTAATCATGAATAATTCACCTTAATCCTTTACAGAATTTTGAAATCCTCAAAATTCCATCTTAAAAATATCAAACGCATACACTTATTTTCTGTCTAGGTTCTAATTTTGAACCTTAAATCAATTAATAAAACTTTTAAAAATATCAAAAATTCTTGGGTTGTCACATTCACCCCTTCTAAAAATTTCGTCCCCGAAATTTACCTTACACCTTACACCATACTGCTTACACCATTCACACATATTCCTTTGCACCCAATACATCACTCACAAGAGTAAAAATTTTCAAATTGCGCTAAGGGGTCATATAGACCATGAACACATAGTTTTAACGGTATTGATCATACCGCAAAATAATACATTACTTGGTATGTTTACAATCACAAAGAAGATAAACTACCGTTGTTAGTACTTTTGGTGATCAAATTATATCGTATTCTTACGCCATGCATAACGTATTAATCATGTATATAGCGAATATTTACGCTACTTGATTGGATTATTTATCCAAACAAGTTCACCTCAGTCTTATCATAGGATTCCGTATCAAAGCAATTTAGTTCGGGAAATTTCCTTCAATGAACACTTTAGAGTTTTTCATAACATTAGTCTAGCTGAATCGAATAGCATAGACTCATATCCATAATTCAATTCAATCGAATTATTAAAGTGTAGGCAAACCCCGTTGGCAAATTAAAATTTTTGAAAATATTTTCGAGAATGACGTCATGATGTTGTACAGTATTAACAGTCCGTTTGAGGATGCCGTCATTGTATGACTTTGTCATAACACATCATACAATAGTGGAACAACGATTTTAGATCAAATTCACACTAAGTATTCATATATTTACAACTCCATCAAATTTTTATCATCTCTACACCAGGTTACATGGTACATGAGTGATAAATAAAATATATTTTGATATTTCAAATCATTTGTGTCTAGCTGAAATAAGTAGCATAAACTATACTTTAAACCGTTTCAAAACTGATTACGAGTCTACATATATATTTTTTTAAAAAAACACTATTTAGCTTGATGTCAATCATTTCGAAGTCTAGCATAGCTAGGAGTTTTGGAAAACTTATGTCTTCACTAAAAATTATTTGCTTAACCATCTATCTGTTCATATAATCCTCAATACTCCATTTACACACAACTATACCCAGTTTGTAAAACCACACTTATGAGTCCATAAATTGCCACAATCATATGAGTTTAAGAACTTTCCTAGTCTGACCTTTGGCGTCCGTCCGCTGAGGGGTTCATAAACATTTTATATAACTATGAATCAAGTATGTCACATAAGTATGAGTTTTAAGAACTCGTACTTAACTTTATATCCTCTACCTATGACCTATCTATCTGTTATACACATGAGAAAGGAATCACCCTCTTAACATGCATATATCAAATAGCGCAACACAACATTTCAATGATTATCAATGCCAGATACTAAGTAGTTTTTACACCAAGTACAATTCCCCGCCCACACAAGGAATCATACAACTCAACTGCCGAAATAAATCCTCAATTGAATCCCCACCTACCACGAACACCCTTCTCAATACTAATTTCATTTAATCCATATTCATAATCCATAACTCTTTCATGAGTTTTCATAGTACAATTTCATAGTACAACTGCCACACAGCAAACTTTGCTGTAACTTTTCAATCATTCGCTTGATCCTTCTCCATACTATAACCTTATCAGATCACGGGGTGATCTCATCGTATATATTACGATTCATTTCTATATCTTGATCGTTTTGTCTTACAATCTTCTATCAATGCACTTTTAGTCTTTTAGACTCTATCTATGTCTCCCTACTGTTCAACTTTATTATCAGATTTAGGGAACTCTGTATCTTATAACTCGCCGAGATTCGTCTTTGAATCTTACCGACCAACTAACTCTATTTGAGTTAGTACTTATCCTAATCATCATGCGATTCTTTGGTTTCGTGTATTCCTACATAAGCTTCATAAACAATGACTTTGATACCAATCATGTGAGGCCCGAATCCAGTCCTAAATCACCTCGGATCCTAGCTTCGATCATTCTATACAACTATTACTATTTGTTTGAAGATATAAACATAAATTGTTTATACAATACATTACACACTATTTCCCAAGGTCGAGTAACCTTAACTTAATACACATTTCATAACTTACTTGACTTACAATAACATTATATACATTACTATTACAATTCTAACTACAAACGTAAACTAAAGCTGGAACTATCTTTAACCTTTACTTGTATCCGACGTATTTGCCTTAATCTGCCATGTTTTATCATGATATAGCAAGGGTGAACATAAGAATTGCCTAGCAAGTTTAAGTGCAATAATATAACGATATATCATGATTGAAATGATTTGAATAATTGGCAGGCTATAATTGAACAATATAATTGTGAACTAGCAAGAACAAATTTATGACTGAACAAGTATTATACATGAACAAATATATCTGAACCAACTGGTAAGGAAGGTGATCAGCCTTTCATACCTGACTTATACATGCAATATGTACAGAGTACAATTCATGGCAACCAGCAATGATTAATTATAAGCTTATCCGAATAAAACAACTCTTAGTAGAGTTAAGTAAAAACAAACTTGCCTGAACCGTTGATTACCGCAACGCAATTTATAACGCCTTATCCGAAGACCTAATATTAGTAATATAGATCTCCAATATTAGAATAATATCATCACAATATAATACTATTATATATATACATATACATATACATAGAATAACCAAAACACATAACACATAACCCTATCAGTCTATAACGCATATAAGACTCAGTATCAGGTCAAACTATTTCAGTCTGACTTGAAACCGACAAAATTCTAACGTCCCGACGGTCTAGTCGGACTTTTATCGAGTCTAAGTTCAATTAAACTCTGACTTAATAGTTAACAATTATCTCAGATAATTTTAATATCAGTCGAAATATTTTTAGTAAGCTTGTAATAATTTTTAAATAATTATTACGATTTATCGTGAATTTTCAATCATTAAAAATGTATTTAAATAAATTAAATACCACAATATTCTTTTATCATTAATATTTATTTATTATCAAATATTAATGAATTACATGTCATAATATTATAATATATTTATAATATCATAAAGTATTTTTAATACCTTAAAATCATATTTATATGATTTTTAAATAGTTAAATTCATTATCCGATAATTGCTATTAATATTAAAATATTAATATTTTCATGACAAAATATCAAAAGTTATATTTTATAACTTAAAATATTTTTCTAACACTTAAATAATTTTTATATGATTTTTAAATCATTTCTTCTATTTTTCATAATTTATTTAATATATTTATTAAATAAGTTAACTATCATTAATATTTATTAATTAATGAAATTCATCATAAAATATTAAAAGTCACTAGAAATAACTTAAAATATTTTCTTATACCATAATATTATTTTTCATGATTTTTCATGTATTAAAATCATTTTTAAATAATTTATATAATATTATAATTAAATAAATTAAATACCATTTATATTCCAAAAATATTAAATATTTATGAAATATACTCTAAATAATTAAAACTATTTTTCGGACTTTAAAATAATATTTGAATTTATTAAGTATTTTTAATAATTAAAAACCATTTATATATATTTTTAAATAATTTTCAGAAAATGAGAAATTAAAATAAAATTGAAACCGTCGCTAAAGGGCCCTATAGCGACAGACCCGTCGCTATAGGTGTTCTTGGTGTGTTCTTGAGCTTGCCCAGAACTTCAAGTCAGTTTACATGGTTCTAGTTTGGCCAATGATTATTAATGCGAGTTCTTGTTGATTCTGGGCGTCTAATTTGTATTAAGAGTGTAGTATAAGTGTAGAAACTACAACTTTAATCAAGTTTCCTGACCATTATATAACAGATCCGAGCGATCCAGGCTTTCCAAAATGTTGTCAGACCTGTTCTTCATTTCTAGGTTACCTAGAAATGCAGAACAGTTCATGGGTCTCACTTTGAGCACTTGTATCTTATGGTTCCAAGACCGCTTAATGTGACATAAAGTTACTAACGTGTTGTACTGATAATAAGGAACAACACAATATCCCCATATAATTCTAACATCAACAAATAAAAGAGATCGAAGCTGGTCAAAGTAGTAAGCAAGAATCGGGTCTTGAATTTTCTAGGTTTTTCAGAAAGTTCTTAAGGCTGATTGGTCAACGAAGTTTGACCATACTTATTTCTGTTTCGGTTTATGATTTTGGTAATATAAAGGCTTAGATGTATGGCCTGAATGTCAGTATACACGATCCAACCAACAACATCACATAACAATGAAAATACTGCACGATCAGAGGCTAAGAAAACTTGTCAGATAGTTCTTGGAAATTCTGGGTTTGCCCAGAAACTCTATTTCGTGACTGGTCAACGATGTTTGACCGTTTGTATCGCTTAATATACTAAGGCTCTGGCCTTGTTTCGTGTTTTAGATCATAGTCCTTACAAGATTATAAACATCAAACACATAAAACATCAAACACATAAAGATCTAGAGGGCATGACATTCGGCTGTCAGGCCATGCTTTTTTTTTCTTTTTTTTTTTTTCTATTTTTCCAGATTTTTGAAAAATGCTATTTCGTGCACTTTGATGTTATGGATCTGGGTTTTAACAACCCAGATCACTAAATGACACCTTATAACACATCTTTAAATAATAATTTACAACATATAACATCAGATCCTATAATTCTAAAGTTTAGGGTTTATACCACTTTTAAGGCTTGATCTTGATTCTGACCTTGTGATCTGATCTAGGTTTGCTATGAAATGATCATGGCTTTAGTTTCTCACTCTAACTCCCGAATTTCTAGAGAGAGAGGGTCTTGGAGAAAAATGAAATGTCAAGTGGCTTTCTCTCTCTTTAAAACAATATATTTGGATATATGCAATGTATGATCTGCTGATTTTCGGCTGGGATGGCTGAATATAAGTCACAAGGAGTTGTTAAAGTTGGCCACCCACTCCCATTTTGTCTAGATTGGCAAGTTAAATCAAATAATGCACCCAAGGGTATTATAGTCATTTCCCATTTAATTTTAATGGTATTTTAGACATTTGACCAAACCCTTAGGGTTTAGGTTTTGGTTAGGGTTTAGGGTTTAGAAAATTTTAAAGTTTAGGGTTTGAAACCCTTAGGGTTAACAAATTTAATTTTCTAAAATTTCCAATTTAGGTTTTAAAAATAGAAAATTAATATTTCTAAATTATAATTAGGATTTACTAATTATATTAAAATTTCTTAATCATAATTTAAATATTGCTAATTAGGATTAATATTTCCTAATTAAAATTGCTAATTAAGCAATTAGGGTCAAATCGGTCATTAGGGTTTATAAACCACTAATTAGGGTTTCTAATAGAAAAATATTTTTTCTAAATTAGAAATTAAATTTCGTAATTAGATTAGGGTTTTCTAATTACTTAACTTGAAAATTAGGATTAATATTTCCTAATTAACATTACAATATTAAATTAACACTTTCGATTTTCCTAATTATAAATTAGGGTTTCTAATCCAGAAATTAGGGTGTTATAAATTTGAAATTAGGGTTTAATAAATAATTAAGCTTTACCCTAATTAACATTATAATTAATATCACTTAAGAATTATAATTATCCTTTAAGTTCCTAGATTATGGTTTTAAATTCTCGAATTAGGGTTTCGGATTCTCGGAACTGAAATTAGGGTTTTCAGAACCGGTTTTTAGGGTTTCTTGTTAATCGCTAGGGTTTTCTAACCGAACGTTGACGTTCTTAATATATACTTAGGGCTTGTTACAGATATCGTTTATCTGGTCAACCCTTGACCCTTAACCACATACTATACACATATACACAAAATATATTCACGTATTACTTAATCATGAATAATTCAACTAAATCCTTTACAGAATTTTGAAATCCTCAAAATTCCATCTTAAAAATATCAAATGCATACACTTATTTTCTGTCTAGGTTCTAATTTTGAACCTTAAATCAATTAATAAAAATTTTAAAAATATCAAAAATTCTTGGTTTGTCACATTCACCCCTTCTTCTAAAAATTTCGTCCCCGAAATTTACCTTACACCTTACACCATACTGCTTACACCATTCACACATATTCGCTTGCTATCCAATACATCACTCACAAGAGTAAAAATTGTGCTGAGGGGTCATATAGACCATGAACACATAGTTTTAACGGTATTGATCATACCGCAAAACAATACATTACTTGGTATGTTTACAATCACAAAGAAGATAAACTACCGTTGTTAGTACTTTAGGTGATCAGCCTATCGTACTCTTACGTCATGCATAACGTATTAATCATGTATAACGAATATTTACGCTACTTGATTGGATTATTTATCCAAACAACATAGTTCACCTCAGTCTTATCATAGGATTACGTACCAAAGCAATTTGGTTCGGGAAATTTCTTTCAATGAACACTTTAGAGTTTTTCATAACATTAGTCTAGTTGAATCGAATAACATAGACTCATATCCATAATTCAATTCAATCGAATTATTAAAGTCTAGCCAAACCCCGTTGGCAAATTAAAATTTTTGAAAATATTTTCGAGAATGACGTCATGATGTCGTACTGTATTAACAGTCCGTTTGAGGATGTCGTCATTGTATGACTTTGTCATAACACATCATACAATAGTGGAACAACGATTTTAGATCAAATTCACACTAAGTATTCCTGTATTTACAACTCCATCAAATTTTTATCATCTTTGCACCAGGTTACATGGTACATGAGTGATAAATAAAATATATTTTGATATTTCAAATTATTTATGTCTAGCTGAAATAAGTAGCATAAACTATACTTTAAACCGTTTCAAAACTGATTACGAGTCTACATATATATATTTTTTTTAAAAACACTATTTAGCTTGATGTCAATCATTTCGAAGTCTAGCATAGCTAGGAGTTTTGGAAAACTTATGTCTTCACTAAAATTCATTTGCTTAACCATATATCTGTTCATATAATCCTCAATACTCCATTTACACACAACTATACCCAGTTCGTAAAACCACACTTATGAGTCCATAAATTGCCACAATCATATGAGTTGAAGAACTTTCCTAGTCTGACCTTTGGCGTCCGTCCGCTGAGGGGTTCATAAACATTTCATATAACTATGAATCAAGTATGTCACATAAGTATGAGTTTTAAGAACTCGTACTTAACCTTATATCCTCTACCTATGACCTATCTGTTATACACATGAGAAAGGAATCACCCTCTTAACATGCATATATCAAATAGCGCTGACACAAACATTTCAATGATTATCAATGCGGATACTAAGTAGTTTTTACACCAAGTACAATTCTCTCCCACCTGAGGAATCATACAACTCATCTGCCGACATGAATCCTCAATTGAATCCCCACCTACCACGAACACCCTTCTCAATACGAATTTCATTTAATCCGTATTCATAATCCATAACTCTTTCATGAGTTTTCATAGTACAATTTCATAGTACAACTGCCACATAGCAAGCTTTCTTGGTAACTTTTCAATCATTGCCTTGATCCTTCTCCATACTAAACCTTATCAGATCACGGGGTGATCTCATTGTATATATTACGATTCATTTCTATATCTTGATCGTTTTTTTTTCACGATCTTCTATCAATGCACTTTTAGTCTTTTAGACTCTATCTATGTCTCACTCTTTGTTCAACTTTATTATCGATTTAGGGAACTCTGTATCTTATAACTTTCATGAGATTAAGTCTTTGAATCTTACCGACCAACTAACTCTATTTGAGTTAGTACTTATCCTAATCACTGCGGTTATTGGTCTCAGGTATTCCTACCAAAGCTTCATAAACAACAGCTTTGATACCAACTGTGAGGGCCCCGAATCCAGGTCCTAAATCACCTCGGATCTGGTTCGATCATTCTATACAACTATTACTATTTGCGGAAGATATAAACATAAATTGTTTATACAATACATTACACACTATTTCCCAAGGTCGAGTAACCTTAACTTAATACACATTTCATAACTTACTTGACTTACAATAACATTATATACATTACTATTACAATTCTAACTACAAACGTAAACTAAAGTTGGAACTGTCTTTAACCTTTACTTGTATCCGACGTATTCGCCTTAATCTGCAATGTTTTATCATGATATAGCAAGGGTGAGCATAAGAATTGCCCAACAAGTTTAAGTGCAATAATATAACGATATATCATGATTGAAATGATTTGAATAATTGGCTGGCTATAATTCAACAATATAATTGTGAACTAGCACGAACAAATTTATGACTGAACAAGTATTATACATGAACAATTATATCTGAACCAACTGGTAATGAAGGTGATCAGCCTTTCATACCTGACTTATACATGCAATATGTACAGACTACAATTCATGGCAACCAGCAATGATTAACCATAAGCTTATCCGAATAAAACAACTCTTAGTAGAGTTAAGTAAAAATAAACTTGCACGAACAGATTGATTATCATAGCGCAATTTATAACGCCTTTATCAAGAAGACCTAATATGAGTAATATAGATCTCTAATATTAGAATAATATCATCACAATATAATACTATTATATATATACATATACATATACATAGAATAACCAAAACACATAACACATAACCCTATCAGTCTATAACGCATATAAGACTCGATGTCGAAATCAAACTATTTCATCGACTTGAAACAGAAACCAAAATTCTAACGTCCCGACTGTCTAGTCAGACTTTTATCGAGTCTAAGTTCAATTAAACTCTGACTTAATAGTTAACAATTATCTCAGATAATTTTAATATCAGTCGAAATATTTTTTAAGCTTGTAATAATTTTTAAATAATTATTACTATTTATCGTGAATTTTCAATCATTAAAAACGTATTTAAATAAATTAAATACCACAATATTCTTTTATCATTAATATTTATTTATTATCAAATATTAATGAAATACATGTCATAATATTATAATATATTTATAATAGTTAAATTAAATATTATAATACATGTCATAATAATATATTATATTTAAATAAATTAAATACCACAATATGATTTTTAAATAGTTAAATTCATTATCCGATAATTGCTATTAATATTAAAATATTAATATTTTTATGACAAAATATCAAAAGTTATATTTTATAACTTAAAATATTTTTTACACTTAAATAATTTTTATATGATTTTTAGATCATTTATTCTATTTTTCCATAATTTATTTAATATATTTATTAAATAAGTTAACTATCATTAATATTGATTAATTAATGAAATTCATCACAAAATATTAAAAGTCACTAAAATAACTTAAAATATTTTCTTATACCATAATATTATTTTTCATGATTTTTCATGTATTAAAATCATTTTAAATAATTTATTCAATATTATAATTAAATAAATTAAATACCATTTATATTCCAAAAATATTAAATATTTATAAAATATACTCTAAATAATTAAAAACTATTTTTCAGACTTTAAAATAATTTTTCAGAATTTATTAAGTATTTTTAATAATTAAAAACCATTTATATATATTTTTAAATAATTTTCAGAAAATCAGAAATTAAAATAAAATAGAAACCGTCGCTAAAGGGCCCTATAGCGACAGACACGTCGCTATATGTGTTCTTGGTGTGTTCTTGAGCTTGCCCAGAACTTCAAGTCAGTTTACATGGTTCCTAGTTTGACCGGTGATTGATGCAGGTTCTTGTTGATTCTGGGCGTCTAATTGGTATTACGAGTGTAGTATAAGTGTAGAATTACAACTTGAATCAAGTTTCCTGACCATTATATAACAGATCCGAGCAATCCAGGCTTTCCAAAATGTTTTCAGACCTGTTCTTCATTTCTGGGTTACCCATAAATGAAGAACAGTTCATGGGTCTCACTTTGAGCACTTGTATCTTACGGTTCTAGGACTGCTTAATGTGACATAAAGTGACTAACGTGTAGTACTGATAACAAGGAACAACACAATATCCCCATATAATTCTAACATCAACAAATAAAAGAGATCGAAGCTGGTCAAAGTAGTAAGCAGGAATCGGGTCTTGAATTTTCTGGGTTTTCCAGAAAGTTCTTAAGGCTGCTTGGTCAACGAAGTTTGACCATGCTTATTTTCGTTTCGGTTTATGATTTTGGTAATATAAAGGCTTAGATGTATGGCCTGAATGTCAGTATACATGATCCAACCAACAACATCACATAACAATGAAAATACTGCACGATCAGAGGCTAAGAAATCTTGTCAGATAGTTCCTAGAAATTCTGGGTTTGCCTAGAAACTCTATTTAAGTGGATCGGTCAATCGATGTTTGACCGCTTGTATCGCTTAATATACTAAGGCTCTGGCCTTGTTTCGTGTTTTAGATCATAGTCCTTACAACATAGAACAGATTAAAAACATCAAACACATAAAGATTTAGAGGGCCTGACATTCGGCTGTCAGGCCATGCTTTTTTTTTTCTTTCTATTTTTCCAGATTTTTGTAAAATGCTATTTCGTGCACTTTGATGTTATGGATCTGGGTTTTAACACATCTTTAAACAATAATTTACAACATATAACATCAGATCCTATAATTTCTAAAGTTTAGGGTTTATACCACTTTTAAGGCTTGATCTTGATTCTGACCTTGTGATCTGATCTAGGCTTGCTATGAAATGATCATGGCTTTAGTTTCTCACTCTAACTCCCGAATTTCTAGAGAGAGAGGGTCTTGGAAAAAAATGAAATGTCAAGTGGCTTTCTCTTTCTTTAAAACAATATATTTGGATATATGCAATGTATGATCTGCTAATTTTCGGCTGGGATGGCTGAATATAAGTCACAAGGAGTTGTTAAAGTTGGCCACCCACTCCCATTTTGTCTAGATTGGCAAGTTAAATCAAATAATGCACCCAAGGGTATTATAGTCATTTCCCATTTAATTTTAATGGCATTTTGGACATTTGACCAAACCCTTAGGGTTTAGGGTTTGGTTAGGGTTTAGAAAAATTTAGGGTTTAGGGTTTGAAACCCTTAGGGTTTTATAAATTTAATTTTCTAAAATTTCCAATTTAGGTTTTAAAAATAGAAAATTAATATTTCTAAATTATAATTAGGATTTACTAATTATATTAAAATTTCTTAATCATAATTTAAATGTTGCTAATTAGGATTAATATTTCCTAATTAAATTTGCTAATTAAGCAATTAGGGTCAAATCGATCATTAGGGTTTATAAACCACTAATTAGGGTTTCTAATAGAAAAATATTTTTTCTAAATTAGAAATTAAATTTCGTAATTAGATTAGGGTTTTCTAATTACTTAACTTGAAAATTAGGATTAATATTTCCTAATTAACATTACAATATTAAATTAACACTTTCGTTTTTCCTAATTATAAATTAGGGTTTCTAATCCAGAAATTAGGGTTTTATAAATTTGAAATTAGGGTTTAATAAATAATTAAGCTTTACCCTAATTAACATTATAATTAATATCACTTAAGAATTATAATTATCCTTTAAGTTCCCAGATTAGGGTTTTAAATTCTCGAATTAGGGTTTCGGATTCCCAGAACTGAAATTAGGGTTTCCAGAACCGGTTTCTAGGGTTTCTTGTTAATCGCTAGGGTTTTCTAACTGAACGTTGATGTTCTTAATATATACTTAGGGTTTTATTCTGAGATATCGTTTATCTGGTCAACCCTGACCCTAACCACATCTGTACACATATACACAAAACATATTCACATATTACTTAATCATGAATAATTCACCTAAATCCTTAACAGAATTTTGAAATCCTCAAAATTCCATCTTAAAAATATCAAACGCATACACTTATTTTCTGTCTAGGTTCTAATTTTGAACCTTAAATCAATTAATAAAAATATCAAAAATTCTCGGGTTGTCACAGTCTCACTCTTCCTCTCTCTCCTTATCATTATAAGCTTGCTTGCACTCTTGGTTTAACTTGTGGGTTGGATGAAAAAGATAAGAATGAGACCAAGGCTTAACACCTAGCAAGTTAGTTCACCTACTAAAGCAATGTAATGATTACATGCCTCCCCCTTTCTCTCCTCTATATAAATTTCGGCCATGATGGTCATCTTGGGACCCTTTTTATTATCTTTTAAGCTCCATTTAGCTTACTTAATGGTCCAAAAGGTCCCCTCCCAATTGGGCTAAGAGTTGGGCCAATCAATTAATTATTTAGGCTAGAAATTCTAATTCTTTGGGCTTGCAATTCAACATAGTTTATACTTTTTAATTTTTATACATTCCTCATTATTTAATTAGGGTTACCTTACACACATTAGTAAGTTAATTTTTTACTCATATATCTTTAATTTCATAACCCAATTAGACTTGTTATTCTTAGGTTATAAAATTAATTAATTGAGATGTATAAAATAAATCTCTTAGGATTAGTATATCTTTTTTAAATACTATCATTCTCTTAAATTATAACCCATTAGGTTATTTAATTATCATACATAATATATGTATTAGGTTACATAACTTTATTCTTCATCTCTTTACAAAATAAATGTATACACATTATATAATACATATTTACTCAATCACGTACATAAGTCACATATGTCCTAACATATTTCCCCTAGTTTATTAACTTATTAGCCCAAATTGACTTAATAAGTTATAAACACATACATACTCATATCAATAATCAATTACTTAAGGATTGTGAATCCTTTTAATTTAATAATCAAGGCTAACATTCAAGCTATGCTAATTTCTTACATAACTTTCATTATTCTTCCTTGAAAATGATTAAGTATACTTCTTAGTTAATAAATTAACTATATAGCTTAATTATCATATACAATTATATGATTTAAGTACTTTTTTCTTTTAAAAAAAATTATTTGAAAAAATTGAATTATGTGAAATTTTGGGTTCCACATTCTCCCATCCTTAATAAGGATTCTGTCCTTGGAATCACCGCTTTCTTACTCTCTAATATCTTTTAAAGTTGTATCATCAATTCATTTATATCAACACAATATTAATTTGTGTTTCATATACTAACTTGTGACTTGGGATCTATAAAAGAAAACCATTCACAACTATATCTACCCAATATTTCTCGCGTAATTCATTTACTCAACTAAATCATTACCTGTCACCACCTCCTGGGCAGCTACTACAACATCGTGTTGAACGTGCATGCTGTCGGTCTTCCCGGCTGAGCTGGTTATTTGATTGCCAGTGTTCCATTGATGTTTCCTCTTTCTGCATTCTTCTTTGGACAGTTACGAATTTGATGTTCTAGCGATCCACATGAAAAACAACCTGGTATCTTCTTTGGACTTGGACAATTTGGAGAGATGTGTCCCTCTTGTCCACAGTTAAAACACACTCCTTTTCCCTTCAAACATACTCCCTGATGCTTTCTACCGCAATTTGCACATGACTCACCTTTCTTCCTATTATCTCCTGACGTTTCTCCAGATTCAGTATTGTCTTTCCACTTACGCTTATTAGAGTTACTTCCTCCTTCATTCGTCTTTTTCTTCTTCTCTTGATGATACCTTGACACAGTTTCACTTCCTCCTTTGGCGATGATTGCTTTTTCCAACAAGGCCAAAAATGTCTTAATCTGCAACACATCTACCTTGCTATATATCCCTGACTTCAGTCCATTCTCAAACCTTTGCGCCTTTCGTACCTCAGTGTCCACCTGATGCGGAGCAAATCTCGCTAGGTCGTTGAATTTGGCGGCGTATTCTACAACCGACATATTCTCCTGCTTCAAGTCCAAAAAGTTTACTTCCATTCTTGCTTGCATACTTTCTGAGAAATAATTTTCGAAAAATAATTCCTTAAACCTTGTCCAGGTTACTACTGTTATACCAGCTCTAGCTTTGTTTGTCTCCCACCAGTAATTCTCCTCACCCTTCATCAAATATGTAGCAAAATCTGTCTTTTGCTCATCCGCTACTCTAGCAATAACAAAAGCTTTCTCCATCTCCTTTACCCATGTCTGGGCTTCTATAGGGTCAGTGGTTCCCTTAAATTCCGGTAGTTCTACGGCCTTAAAGTCTTTAAAGTTAGCCAATCGATTAGCTGGTCAATTTCTTGCTGTTGGGGCTCTAGTTACATAGCTTGAGCTAGCATGTCTGCGAAGTTCTGCATTGGATCAGCTTGATCTTCTTCATTATTCACAGACTGTTCCTCCCTTTGGTTACGATTTTGTAGTCTTGGTGGCATTATCTGATAAAATAAAGAATTACATTAATACTTTGTCTTTATGCCACATCTTATTAGTAGTATACAAAATTTTAAACTTAAACCAATTTCAGCTTTCTGGATTATCTAATTCAGCTTACTGAATTATCAAATTCATCAGATAATCATCTTAATAATTTAATTCTCAGAATTTAATTACTTATTAAAACATATAATTATATCATTGCATTTATATCCATGCAAATAGTACATAGTACTTTTCAGTACATAACACATACTACTACAAATGGTTATTATCCCTTTGTGACAAAAGTCGGGATTCATTACTACAACTTTACACAAAAAGTTGAGACATACAAAAGTTATCTTGATATTCATACCAAAGAGAATATTATACTCCTCACACTTAATCTTTCTTCCGTCCACTTGCTCCATCTGTCTTCTTTTTAGGATAATTCTTAACCCTATGACTCATTCCACCACGTGCAAAACATCCTCCTTTCTTTGGTTTAGGACAATTTGGTGATAGATGTCCTTCCTGACCACAATTGTAACACACATTCTTACCCCACATACATTCCCCCGAATGGTTCTTTCCACACTTGCCACATGCTTGTTTCTTCTTTGAATGTGATTTCTCTGAGTTGTTGTCACTGTTGTTGTTCTTTTTCCTTTTATTACCCTTCTTTTTCTTACTTACATCTTTAGATGATACACTACACTTAACCCTCATTCTATCGACTTGTGCCTTCAGATTATTTTGTTCTTCTGTCATCTCGTGTAATGCTCTTTCTGTCTTCCATAATTCCTCCAAGAGAAGTACTTTAGTCCTTAAATCTTGAACTTCCGCAGATGCTTGACCTTCTTCGATTGCTACTTTGCCTTCTTCCCCATCTTTGATCTTTATTTCTAGTACCACCTTAGTTTCTTTGGAATATACTTCTTCCACTTCATCCAGCTCCATCTCGGGGTATTCGTCATGATCGCTTGCTAAATTTACCGCAGGTTCGTGTTAGGTAAAATCTATATACACAATTCACGCAAGTATACATGGTCAACAAGTAATATAGTAATGAATAAAGTATCATTCCCACGAAGACAAATTAGCAAGAAATTAACTTCACAATTATCAATTTTCTATTAATCCTAATTCTATTAAAATCTTCAATTCAATGGTTTAAAATTATAGAAACTAAATTTACAAATAAATAAATTATCACAAAACAATCACAAATATCAAAATCCAGAATTTCAAACAATTAATGGAGAATTAGACTTATGATTTCACCCGAAGTTTCACGCTGATTTTCGTTTTCCTGTTACTAACTATTCAGGAGGACAAAAACATCTTTTTCACACTCTAGAGATAACCCTGGAGGACCACAACATCAATTCCAACCCCAGAGATAGCCTCGACAGATCTAGTTTCCAACCTCAGAGATATTAGCCCGAGAAATCAGGTTCCAACCTCGAAGATAACCCCGGGAAAGTCAGTTTCAACCCCGGAGATATCCCCGGGGGATCAAGATCAAAGCCTGGAGATAGCCCCAGGAGGTCAACCCAACCTCAGAGATAACCACGAGGGCGGTCAAAGTCAACATAAAGTCAACATCGAGATAACCACGAGCTTGATTGCTACAATCACTTGAACAACGGAGATAACCCCGGGAGGGGCAAAATGGTCATTTTGCCAACTCAACTTCACTTCAAATCAAATACACTCATTGCAACTCAAAATGCTTCAATAGAAGTCCCACAAAAATAATATCTTAACTTCTGAGTGCAAACTACGCAAAACGGCTCAACGGACTGCCTGACGGAAACCCAGAAATGCCATTTTGATCATGGACCCATCTTCCTGGAATCAAAAAAGGGAAAATATTATGTCATTTTGTAGCTCTCGGAAAGCGCTTTCCGGAATGATATGGCACGCTTCCATCGGACTCCCGGATTGAAAGTTATGAAACGGCCGAAAGCAAGCAAATAGCGTTGTCCAAATATGCGTATTTAAACACAGCGCGAGCCTATGTTTTGGGCATCCGGGTAGCCGCGGTAGAACTGCGGCTCCCCCCCCCCCCCCCTCCCCCCTCTATAAATAGAGGGCTTGGGGTGGCCATTTTGCAAAGAGAAAAAAGGTGAGGAAGCCACCTTGATTTGCTCTGCACTCACTCCATGCAATGTACTTTCCCTTTTAAACACACAGCAGCTCATATATAGCCCTTTTGTACCTACAAGAGTCAAGGTGTTTACCCACTCTAAAGATATAGAAGCCTTCTTTATCGATCACCGTAAGCCTTCTCACACACTTTAGAGTCTTTGTCTTCATCTTTTCACACACCCCTTCTACGTTGAGTGTCGTGTTGCTTGCTTTTGCCCTTACTTGATCCGTGGTTTCATTCGATCTGTATATATATATATATATATATATATTTACATATATATTGACTAACATTATCGAGTTATGCCTCGATTGAGCCTGAACTTGATGCAGGGCGTTCTTTGCTTTAATATATATATACTTATATATATCAACTGTGTGTAATCGGACTTTGTTCGATGAGCCTGAACTTGATGCAGTGCGATTACTAAGCTTTTATATATATATATATATATATATATATATATATATATATATATATATATATATGTATGGTGGGACTGACTGCTCGATGAGCACAGATTTCATATCCGGTTTATATATATATATATATATATATATATATATATATATATATATATATATATATATATATATATATATATATATATATACATGTGGTGAGACTACATTCGATGAGCACAGATTTCATATCCGGTTTATATATATATATATATATATATATATATATCTTATGTTCGGACTACATTACATGAGCACAGATTTTACATCCAGTGCGTTTATTGTATATATATATATATATATTTTGTCCTACACAGAGTTTACTTACGTGATGGTTGATCGCTTTTTACGACTTTATTCACATTTAAATCACGCACAGAGTTTACTTACGTGGCGATTGGCCATATTCTGACTTTATTTATATTTTGTCCCTTTGGAGTTTCCTTACGTGGCGGTTGGCCGTATTATAGCTTTATTTACGTTTACGTCTGCTTTGGAGTTTCCTCCGTGGCGGTTGATAGCGTTTAATGACTTTATTTACATTTTGATCCCCCATGGAGGTGCTTCGTGGTTGGTGATCATGTCTGTATATATATATTTATAGCTTTTATATATATACCTGCTTACTACTTTCATATAAACTGCAGTATTTTGTGAGCCTAGGAATCACGTGATCACAGATTCATCCCATTGAATCTAGATTCGGTTCCCGTGATGGACATTTTCAATTGTAAGCAGCTTGTAAATTATTCTGCGGTGTCTGAACTTCCTTAGATGGTTTCCATACCCATGAGGAAGTCGGCATTATTTTGTACATTATTTTCGTACGGATGCCTCGCATCTGTTAAATAAAATCAATCAAGCCGGACACTTAATAAAATGGAAGTATAAAAGGTCTCAATTATTATTGAGCATCAAGGTTTGAAAAACCTTTTTTATAAAACATCATTGCCATATCTTGCTAAAACTTGAATTTTTACATAAATTCAAACCCTGTGTATATAGGTGCGAACGAGGCCTCGCACTACTTCCAAATAACAGCACATTGACCCACACACACACACATTCGTGATAATAGTTTCTTGAAAAGAGGCGGTCACCGTGGTAACACGGATGTCGAAGTGCCTAACACCTTCCCCAGCGCATAACCAAGTCCCCTTGACCCTAATGAATCTCGGTTTCACCCAATTCGCTTTAGCGATGTCACATCACCGGGTCAATCAATGTCAAACCTTTTTCTCGGTTGTGTTGGTACAACCATTTAAAAAACCAATGGCGACTCTTAGCAGTCCCATCGTCGACATTATACATGTCGGACCTTTTTCACTTGTTTTTTCAAACAAATCTCACCTAAAATGAGAACACCAAAGAACAAGTAACGGAAAGGGACATCCAAAAATCCCGACGTCGACAGGTGGCGACTCTGCTGGGGACTCCAGTAAGAGGACTTAAGCCGCTATTACAATCTTTTTAAAACTATTATCTGCTTGTGTGTGGATGTTGCATTTACATTTTTGATGAATATGAACGAATACATTTCTTTATTGCACTTAGTGCTTCGCACCATAACTGCTTGTGATATTAGTGCTTCGCACCATATCTGCTTGTGATATTAGTGCTTCGCACATGTCATCATTTTTCATACGGTGAGACGCGATGTATGTGAATGTATGTTGTGTGGTCCCTCCACCAGGAGGCTATCCTGTCGGTGTTTGATTACTGGACTCGTGAGAAGACTAATTCTCCGAGGCTCAAGAAAGGCACCACCCAAATTCGCTCCAGTTAAAAGACCGGATTAACTTCCCGTCAAGTAGATTGCGATGATTTGGGAACCTTCATGCCAAAAAGCCGCGAGAGTAACCTAAGATAGGTCACCTTCTGATAAATCCAAAACGGAGGAAAGTCTCTTCATGCTCTCATTTCAATTACTTGTAATTACATTCCATATCTATCTCCATGTAATGAGAAATATGAAGAAATGTGTACCCATACATATTAACATGCTACAAACAGCTGACATCCATTTTGCAGGATAAAATTCCTAAAATGGACACATCACATAGCATGTTATTATACACATTCCCTAAAGACTAAACTATGCAAGTCTTTTGAAGGGAATCAATCGGACCTACTACTTGTTCAAAGTCCAAAAAGGCAACAGCCTCTGATCAATCATGTCGTCATCCGAGGCAGGTGAACTTAATCCAGCCGCTACCAAAAAATTTGACTGGATTAAGCAAGCAGATTCTGATTTGGTTGTTCTACTCAAAGAATTACACCAATCTACAACAGGTCAGAAAATACCCGTACATCTTGGAATCCTCCACACAAGGAGGAATCCGGTCATTACCATACCTGAACCACAGTTGGATACAACCAACAAAACTCTTGATGCTGCCATCCCACTGGAGATCCAAACACTGGTGACATCAAAAAGAAAGTCCTCCAAATGGAAGAGACCCTTCGCGCTATCAAAGGAATTGGAACACACGGAAGTGTTTCATATGTTGATCTGTGTATTTTCCCTGGTGTTCATTATCTAGAAAAATTTAAAACTCCTGACTTTGAAAAATATGACGGGTTAGGAGATCCTTACACACATTTAAAGGTGTTTATTGGAGAACTTGGATCTTATGCAGAGGACGAAAAGCTCAGAATGCAATTATTCCAAAAGAGTCTAACTGGAAGCTTGGATTAGTTGTACACAAGATTAGACAACTCCAAAATCCATAGTTTGGGAAGAGCTAGCACATGCCTTCCTCACTCAATCTGACTTTCAAACTCGGATGACTCTGATCGGTATCAAATTACCATGATCAAGAAAGCAGTCTAACGAGTCTTTCGTAGAGTATGCCCAGAGGTGGAGACGCTGGTCTGCCCAAGTTAGTCCCCGCCATGACGTAATCGAAAATGGTCATGACTTTCATAGACATACAAGAAGCTCCTTCTATGAGAGAGTTTTAGCCGGAGCATCGACAAACCATATTCTCAAATTGTCAAACATGGGGAGATGGTGAGATGGGATTGAAGTCGGGAAAGATTCAAGACCTAGGCAAGCACTCAAAGTCATTCTTTGATCACATCCAATCTGAAATTATGGGAACAACCCTCGGAGGGTCCATAAAAAGAAAGAGGAAGATGTTTCCCTGATACAACAGGGGCAAAAAGGTAATCAAAACATGCCTATTCAGAGGAGAAACTACACTCCCTTTCAAGCACAATCTACGAACCCTCCAATACTAAAAGGTGGAGAAGTCAAATGCCCTCGAGTGTTTACACCCTTAGGGGATACCCTCGAGAACATCTTAAATCTTGTGACAACACAGAAGAAAATTACACATCTTCTTCCACCAGTCAGCCCTAATGGACGGGGTTTCAATGCTGCTAGGAAATGTGCTTATCATGCCGGGGCACCAGGACACGATACACTGGATTGTTGGTCCTTAAAACATAAGATTCAAAATCTAATCGAAAGTGGCAGTATTGTGGTCGAACAACCTGACAAACAAAATGTCAACACCAACCTTCCGTTGCGACATGATATAGAAGAAGTAAACATGATCGGGTCAGGAAGCACTGAAATGTATCCAATTCATAAGTACATACGAAGGATGGAGGAATACCCCCAAAAGCACATAACAAATGTCCTAGAGTGGGAAAACTCGGAGGAGGGTATGCCAGTAATACAAAAATTGGATGCGATCCAGAATCAAGTAAACCTGCTGGCGAAGGAAGGATTACTAAGTTGATGCCTCCTATAAATCCCAAGATAAAGAGTTATGATTCCACCAAGATATGTCTCTACCATTCTAACTCACTTGGACATACGACTGAAGAATGTTGGTCTTTGCAACATAAAATCCAGGATCTCATTGAAAATGGAGAGCTGGAGATAGAATTTCCCATGACCAAAAGAGGCGAAAAGGAAATAAAAAGCTTAAGATGTCCATTCGAGACAGACAGTTCAAATGAGGTGAAGGCTATGAGCGACAATTCTACCAGAACACAAAGTGGATCGGTCTAATCTGAAAATAACAGAGAGACAAAGGCATCCCCAAAGGAGATTCCCCGCCAACATCAAACGTCCTATGGTTCCAAGATATCAACCACGTTCCTGATTTTATCACCTTGGATGATGCAGAGGAAATACTAATCCTTCCAAGGAAGAAAAAACCGAAAAGGAAAGTTCTTTTCAAGAAATGCAACAACAGTTCGAGGGAAAATTCATGGTTGAATCCTTTGAAACCCATGAAGAAGGTGAAGAAATAGATGAAGAAAAAGGTGGTGAGATTGTCGGGGAATCCAACCCATTAAAGAATCCAGAGTTCATCCCTTTTTGCAATGCGTCCATTTCAAGCGTCCCCGAGGAATGTCTTGAATCGAGAAGCGATCAAGCTATGGCCATGGCGAAGACATTCGAAATCAAGGGTAACCTCTATCACGAGCCCTGAAGGCAACATAACCACTGACAACTGGACTATCAGGCCTCAACTAGCCAAGAAGATGTAGATCCAGGGGATGAAGTTGCGAGTTCCAGAAAATGTTGGAACGGTATCACTTTCTTCGTAGTATGCCTTTTATTTTCCATGCATGTAAATAAAAAAAAACATCTCTACACTCTTCTCACCACTTACCCCTTTGAACCTTTCCAAACAAAAGCCTGAACTACGAAAGACCTGATCTCCTCTTCAATAGGAGTACGTAGGCAACCATCAATGGTGCGGTCAAACCAAACAAAAACCCAAACAAACACTTCTCAAACAGATCACCCCAGAAATTGATGGCCTAGACGTAATGGTCATCATTCGGGAGAAAGATGTTGATGATAGCCCCTCCATCACTGCAGTCCACCAAGACTTTGCCCTCGACAATTGGAGCACCACTCCTTGCATTTGCCGACGAGGGTAAAAAGGGAAGAAACTCTCTCTACCTTGTAGATAGCAATAACTGTTTACTTTTTCTATACAGTATTAGCAGTTACTTTTGTCATTACAGGCTAACACTTTGTGTGATTGAACAATGTTATATACTAAGTGAAAGCATATTTTATTTCAGGACTCTGAATTTAGATGTGCTTGTACTTGCTGATGAGGTGCCTATTCTCCACAAGGACTGTAACTTTGATGTAAAGTTGGACTCAGACTTGATGGAAATACAAGATGACTATGAGATACCTCAGGAGATCAAAGAATGGGTCGAAGACAAACCCAAGCCAAATCTTGATCAAACCACCTCTTTTAAACCTCGGAACCTTAGAAAACCCTAAACAAGTCCAGATTGGTACGGACCTCACTCCAAACCAAAGGAATGACATGGTTACTCTATTGACCCTATTCCAGGATGTGTTTGCATGGTCTCACGAAGACATGGTCTGTTTATCCATTGACATTGTCATTCATCGCCTTCCCACCAGAGGGGAATTCAAGCCAGTCAGGCAGAAGCTCAGGCAATTAAAACCTGAGTGGGGGTTAAAGGTTAAAGAAGAATTGTGAAACAATTTCAAGTCGGCATCATCATGGTGTCAACATACCCTGAATGGTTATTCAACATAGTCCCCGTGCCGAAACCCGGAGGAGAGGTGCGATTTTGCGTGGATTACAGTGATCTGAACAAAGCTTGTCTCAAAGATAGCTTTCCGATCCCATTCATCCACATACTCATTAACAATACGACATGTAATCCTTTGCTGATTGCTTTATGAGGTACCATCAAATCATGGTTGCTGAGGAAGATCGTGAGAAAATTGTTTTCATCACTCCTTGGGGAATCTTTTGCTAACAGACCATTGTCCTTAGACCTCATCAATGCCGGAGCTACCTATCAGTGAGCCATAGGACACTTTTCCATGATCTAATGCATAAAAAAATATATATAAAAAAAAGAAGAAAAAAGAAAAAGAAGAAAGCTCTTCAACAGGTTCTACAATTGCTGCCTTACCATCGGCAGGTTCTACAGATGGCTTCGGAGTTTGAAGAAAAATCCTTCCTCCACATTCCTTAGAATAGGAATGATTTTGCGAGTGCGCTAGCAACCTTGGCCTCCTTGATCAACATACATGACAAGGAAGACATGCCAACCCACACATTTTCCCAACAAAAAGCTCCAGCCTATGGGAATTACATTGAAAAGTATCGGATGACCTACCTCCCATCCAACATCCTTGGTATCAACACATCAAGAAGTACTTACGAGATGGATCTACACCCGTTGAGGCGAGCCCGACTGAGAAAAGGTAGATCCATCAACTTGCTATAAAATTCTACCTGAGCGGAGATGCACTATACGAAAAGAGATGCATAACGATGTCTCCTCAGATGTTTGGACGAGGACCAAGCTCAGAGGCTATGGATGAAACCCATGGGAAAGTATGTGGCCCACAAATGAGCGGCCTTTTACTTGTAAAGAAGATCCTACAACAGAAAAGTCCGACTACGGCAGTTCAAACAACACGACTTGGTTTTGAAGAAGATCATTGACAACCAAGCTCAGTCTGAAGGAAAATTCGCTCCAAACTGGGAAGGCCCGTTTATTGTCAAGGAGGTATTGACAGGAGGCGCTTTTAGATTACAGGAAATGGACGGTGATGAATTTCCGTAACTCATCAATTCAGACACCGTGAAACGGTTCTATGTCTGAGGTTACCATCAAACAAACATCCTGGTTTTGGATCATCAGATCACCAGTCATTTCAGGTTCTTTAATCCTCACTACATACAGCCTTTCCTTTTTACCCATCTGCCCCTCAGGGAAAAACACACTTTTCAAACCAGCAGCCTGGTTTCACTTCATTTCACACCTTCAATTTATCCCGTACATGGGATTAAAACTTTTCATCTGCAATCCGCCCTGTACATGGGCGAACTACGTCGACCTGATCTCCCTAATACACGGGAGTACGTAGGCAGCCATGTTATATTGTTCGGACTCACCACAGAAAAAACAAAAATAGACACACTCCCATCCATAGCCACATACAGAAACAAGTCCCAAGACACCAAAGATGGTAGGGAATACACACAGATCGACGATCCATTCTGAAAATCCTGGGACATCTCATTGTCCATCCATCAAGGAGGAATTCAGAATACATCCAGATCACAAAGTCCTGGAGAAATAAGCAAATATCAAGCAAGTAGTAAGGCACAACTAAAAGGGAAGTGAATCAACATATATTTCCCTGCCATATATAATGTTGTTTGATATATATAATCAGATCTTGTACATGACAAAATGGCTAAGCTAGTGCAATGCGGAAAATACAAGCCCATCTACAAATCAGTGTATATGCGAGCTATCAAGTCCAACATGGATTCCCTCTCAAAAGAAGGAAGTAACACTATGATCTCCTGCCCAAGGGTTTCTACACGAGCCAACAGATGTACATGCGATATCTCGGGTAGATATAGCGTCATCCCGCTCAGCAACGACGATATGCCTATGAGTTAGAGCATCATCTCTCTAACAAAGCGACATCCCTACCAGAAAGAGCTGTCAACATCAAAGCCCACATCCACTACCTGTTCACCAGGATACAAAAGTAAAAGCCTCTTGCGATCTCGGTGTCTTATCAGCTCATTTGTCAAAGCAACTATCCCAGACAACAAGCAAGGCTGGGGCAATTTCAAAATTGGCGACAATCGGATATTGGATCCCTTACAACAAGATTGAGGGCAATCTCGGAAGCAGCGACAACTCAACACTGGGGCATTTATCAGTCATCCTAAAATGGAAAATGCACCAGTCAGCGCCATTAGCATGGTCCATCATCATCTCAATGGAGATTCAGATATTATTCAATCACGACTTCATCAACAAAGAAAGTTTTTCATATGAACCCTCGGCATCAACATGCGAAAGGACTGGGGCATTTTTCTAATTCCAAGAAATGGAAGGAGTTTAAGGCGAGATTAAGCTTCTCATCAAAAAGAAGGGGGTGAACTCCTGAAAGAAATCATAGCGACATAAGCGTTCCCCTACAAAAGAGGGGGAAACTTCTCAAAAAAGTTCTCAACTCAGAAGCAGAAGGTCAACAACGAAAGGCCTAGCGAATGAAATCTACACCATCAACATGCGTTAAGTCCTCACAAGCTGAGGCCTCTACACCGACATTCAAATCTGGGTAGCGAAAGAATGAATTACACCCTCCAGGGATTTCAGCGACATTCAAGTCATCAGTTCAACCGGATTTCGAATCAAGCGCTCAAGGAAATGGGGCACAAGCACCCAAACAACGAGAGGAAACTCCAAATCACCTCAAAAAGGGTGAGACATCTGGTGGTTGTCATCAATCTAGCGTAACATCAGGCGAAGTCTAGTGAAGTAATCCGTGGAATATTACTTCAGCGAAGGTATCGGGAGATCTGGTATTCTAAACCATTGGCATTCAGCGCAACATCAAGACAATTCAGCGATGAAAGCTTTGTTTGCCACCATTCGAGTGGGAACCAAAACAGTTTGGCGATCAGTAGGATAGGCACCGTTGCAAACTACCAGCGAATACATCAGGAGGGTCTGGTGATTTTAGAACGTCATCCCCATCAGAGATGTGGAAAACATCCAAATTTAAATTCATCAAATAAGTCAGCGATTAAATGCCAAACCATTGGAGTCAACACCAGCATAGGCATCAGCAATGATCGGTAAAGGTAAAGCGATTTGCAAAAACATTTTAACATTCATCATAACATTGCGATTTGCAATTTTATGATATCGATTTCACGATATGCGATATCGCGATATGCGATATATGATATGCAATATCGATTTATGATTTGCGATATACGATATCACGATATCGATATCACGATATCACGATATCACGATATCACGATATGAGATATCGCGATATACGATATCGATATCACGATATCACGATATCACGATATCGCGATATCGATATATGATATGATGTGAGATTGTGAAATGCAATTTGGCCAAATGCGAAAAGCGAAGTACGAAGTGCGAAATACGATGTACGATTTGCAAACTGCGATTTGCGAAAACATTTTCACATTTATCATAAACATTCACTACATTGCGATTTGCATCATTATAAATACCTTGTCATGTTTCAAGTGTCAACTAATCTTTATCATGTCCATTCCATTGCATTACATGAACATGATAAAGAGGGGCATCTGTAGACACTCGAAATTTTTGTTTTCCTATTACTAACTATGCAGGAGGACAAAAACATCTTTTTCACACTCTAGAGATAACCCTGGAAGACCACAACATCAATTCCAACCCCAGAGATAGCCTCGGGAGATCTAGTTTCAAACCCCGGAGATAACCCCGGGAAAATCAGTTTCAACCCCGGAGATATCCCCGGGGGATCAAGATCAAAGCACTGAGATAGCCCCAGAGGTCAAGCCAACCTCGTAGATAACCCCGAGGGGCGGTAAAAGTCAACATAAAGTCAACCTCGAGAGATAACCACGAGAAACGATCTACAATCTATCACATGAACAACGGAGATAACCGGAGAGGCAAAATGGTCATTTTGCCAACTCAACTTCACTTCAAATCAAATACACATTGCAACTCAAAATGCTTCAATAGAAGTCCCACAAAACCATATCTTAACTTCCGAGTGCAAACTACGAAAACGGCTCAACTGATTTTGACGGAAACCCGAAATGCCATTTTGGTCATGGAACTATCTTCCTAGAATCAAAAAGGGCAAATAACCCACGAAGACTTGGCGCGTGATAGAAGCTTCGACTGGGTGAGCTGTGAACCGGACATCCCGGGATCGAGTCCCTTTGCCTCTCAAGTGTGAGAATTCTTTAATTCGTGTGGCCACGGACTGGTAGGGCTTTGACCTTAACAACCCACGAAAAGCCTTGTTCGGGGTGGGGGATTAGTCAAGTTACGCGATCCGAAACCCATCAATAACAAAAAAAAAAAAAAAAAAAAGGGCAAATCTTATGTCATTTTGTAGCTCTCGGAAAGAGCTTTTCGGAATGATATGGCATGCTTCCATCGGACTCCCGGATTGAAAGTTATGAGCGACCGAGCAAACAGCGCGTTGTCAAAATGTACGTACTTTGACACGGTGGGGCCCATGTTTTGGGCATCCCGAGTAGCCGCAGGTAGACCTGCAGCTCCCCCCTCTATAAATAGAGGGCTTGGGGTGGCCATTTTGCAAAGAGAAAAAGGAGAGGAAGCCCTGCCTAATTTGCTCTGCACTCACTCCATGCAGTGTACTTTCCCCTTTTAAACACATGTGAGCTCATATATAGCCCTTTTGTACCTACAAGAGTCAGTGTTTACCCACTCTAAAGATATAGAAGCCTTCTTTATCAGTCAGCTGTAAGCCTTCTCACACACTTTAGAGTCTTTCTCTTCATCTTTGCACACACCCTTCTACACGTTGAGAGTCGTGTTGCTTGCTTTTGCTCGGACTTCGGTCCGTGGTTTCATTTCAGTCTGTATATATATATTTACATATATATTGACTAACATTATCGAGTTATGCCTCGATTGAGCCTGACTTGATGCGAGCGTTTCTTCGCTTTAATATATATATATACTTATATATATCAACCGTGTGTGTGGACTTTGTTCGATGAGCCTGAACTTTAGTGCAGTGCGTTTACTCGTTTATATATATATATATATATATATATATATATATATATATATATATATATATATATATATATATATATATATATATGAACTGTGGTGGGACTGCTCGATGAGCCTCAAATTTCATATTCTATGCGTTTATTGCTTTTATATATATATATATTGTCCCACAGAGTTTACTTACGTGGTGGTTGATCGCTTCTGACTTTATTTATATTTAAATCTGCTGAGTTTACTTCGTGGCGATTGGCCAATATTCTGACTTTATTTACATTCTGTCACTTTGGAGTTTCCTTTGTGGCGGTTGGCCAAGTATTCTGACTTTATTTACGTTTAAATCACTTTGGAGTTTCCTCCGTATGGCGGTTGATAACTTTTAACAAACTTTATTTACATTTCTGATCCCCCATGGAGGTGTTTCGTGGTTGGTGATCCTGTCTGTATATATATATTTATAGCTTTTATATATATACATGCTTACTGCTTTCATATAAACTGTAGTATTTTGTGAGCCTAGGAATCACGTGATCACAGATTCATCCCATTGAATCTAGATTCGGTTCCTGTGATGGACATTTTCAATTGTAAGGAGCTTGTAAATTATTCTGCGGTGTCTGAACTTCCTTAGATGGTTTCCATATCCATGAGGAAGTCGGCATTATTTTGTACATTATTTTCGTACGGATGCCTCGCATCTGTCAAATAAAATCAATCAAGTCGCACACTTAATAAAATGGAAGTATAAAAGGTCTCAATTACTATTGAGCATCAGGGTTTGAAAAACCTTTTTTATAAAACACCATTGCCATATCTTGCTAAAACTTGAATTTTTACATAAATTCAAACCACAGGTATATATAAAGCGAACGAGGCCTCGCACTACTTCCAAATAACATTACATTGACCCACACACACACACATTCAGATAATAGTTTCTTGAAAAGAGGCGGTCACCATGGTAACACGGATGTCGGGGGGTGCCTAACACCTTCCCCCCGCATAACCAAGTCCCCGAACCCTAATGAATCTCGGTTTCACCGACCCGTTTAGCAGTGTCACATCACTGGGTCAATGTGCAAACCTTTTCTCGGTTGTGTTGGTACAACCATTTAAAAAACCAACTGGCGACTCTTAATAGTCCCATCGTCGACATTATACATGTCGGACCTTTTTCACTTATTTTTTCAAACAAATCTCACCTAAAATGAGAACACCAAAGAACAAGTAACGGAAAGGGGCATCCAAAAATCCCGACGTCGACAAGGGTAATGTTGATGACATCCCAGTTTGACTCGCCACCCCAGTAATGCTTTATTTGTTGACCATTGACCATTGACCTTGAACGTCTCTAATGGATTACGACTGTAGAGTTCAACGGCGCCATGAGAAAATATCCGCTTTATAGTGAATGGTCCTGACCATCTTGACTTAAGCTTTCCTGGGAACAATCGCAACCGTGAGTTGAACAAGAGGACTGATTGACCTGGCTCGAATGTTCGATGCACAAATTTCTGGTCATCTTTTCACCTTTTCTTTGTATAATTTGGAGTTCTCATAGTCGTGAAGGCGGAATTAAATCGAGCTCATTCAAATAAGTAGTCTTTTTCCCTACAAATTTGCTTGATCGAAATTGAGTTTTGAATTGCCCAATAAGCCTTGTGTTGTAGTTCGACCGTTAAGTGACATGCCTTCCGTCATGATGAGTTGATATGGTGACATCCCGATTGGTGTTTTATACGCAGTCCGGTATGCCCATAATGCATCGTCCAACCGAAGTGACCAATCCTTACGACTCGGATTTATAACTTTCCCCAATATTTTCTTTACTTCCGGTTTGAGACCTCACCGCCCATTTGTTTGAGGGTGATACGATGTCATCCTTTGTGGTTGACCCCATCTGGTGTCAAAAGAGTCATGAATGCCTTATTGCGTAAGTGACTACCTTCACATCGATTATGGCTCTTGGCGTGCCAAACCTCATGAAAATGTTTTTCTATAGGAATTTGAGGACCACCTTGGCATCGTTGGATGGTAGTGTTGCAGCTTCAACCCACTTCGAAACGTAATCCATTGCAAGTAGAATATACTGATTATTCAAAGATGAAGGGAATGGCCCCATGAATCGATGCCCCATACATCAAAGATTTCCACTTCAAGAATTTTTTGTAGGGGCATCTCATTCTGTTTTGAGATGTTTCCCACCCTTTGACACCTATCGCATTGTTTGACAAAATGGTGGGCATCTTTGAATAATGTGGGCCAATAAAACCCGGCTTGCAACACCTTTGCTGATGTCTGTTCGCTGTCGTGATGCCCACCATATGCAGATGAATGGCACTCATGCATAATGTTCTTCACTTCACTATAGGGGACGCACCGTCTAATCATTTTATCGGCGCATTGTTTGAACAAATATGGTTCGTCCCACATGTACCACTTTACATCATGAAGAAACTTCTTTTTCTGTTGTCTTGTGAGGTCAGGTGGAAGAATATTACTCACAAGAAAATTTGCATAATTCGCATACCAAGGAAATTCTGCAGAAATCCCAAACAACTGCTCATCTGGGAATGACTCGTTAATTTCACATATGTCTTCTTTCGCTTTCCCTTGGTTTTTCAGCCTAGACAAGTGATCGGCTACTTGATTCTCCGTCCCCTTTCTATCTTTAATTTCTAAGTCAAACTCTTGAAGTAGGAGAATCTATCAGATAAGGCGTGGCTTAGCATCTTTTTTCGCTATTAGGTAACGAATCGCCGAATGGTCCGTGTAGACTATCACCTTAGTCCCGATCAAGTATACCCGAAATTTGTCAAACGCATACACCACTGCAAGCAATTCCTTTTTCGTGGTTGTATAATTCAATTGAGTATCTGTGAGTGTTTTGCTTGTATAGTATATGGCGTGAAACACCTTGTCTTGTCGTTGGCCCAAAACAGCCCCAACCGCATAATCGCTCGCATCACACATCAGCTCGAATGGCATATTCCAATCCGGTGCGAATATCACGGGGGCTGTAGTTAATTTCTTCTTCAATGATTCAAACGCTGATCTGCATTCCTCAGTAAAACTGAAAGTAGCATCCTTTACTAAAAGACTGCATAGAGGTTTTGCAATTTTAGAGAAGTCCTTTATTAACCTCCTATAGAACCCAGCATGTCCCAGAAAACTTCTAATACCCTTGACTGAGCTCGGTGGAGGCAGTTTCTCGATTGTTTTTAGCTTTGCTTTGTCCACCTCCAATCCTTGAGCCGACACCTTATGGCCCAAAATTATGCCTTCTTCAACCATGAAGTGGCATTTTTCCCAATTGAGTATGCGGTTTGTATCCTTACATCGCTGCAATAACATGACCAGATTCCCAAGGCAAGTATCAAAGTTGTCTCCATAGACCGAAAAATCATCCATGAAGACTTCAACATTTTTCTCCACCATATCTGAAAAAAAATGGCCATCATACACTGTTGGAAGGTCGCAGGTGCATTGCATAATCCAAATGACATCCTTCTGAATGCAAATGTGTCATAAGGGCACGTAAATGTTATCTTTTCTTGATCCTCATGAGCGATGGCGATCTGGTTATAGCCCGAGTATCCATCCAATAAACAATAGTAATCATGTCCCGCTAATCTGTCTAATATTTGATCGATAAAGGGTAGCGGGAAGATCTTTTTGGGTTGCCTTATTCAACCTCCTATAATCGATGCACACCCTCCAACCTGGCACTATTCTTGTTGGAATTAACTCGTTATCCTCATTCTGCATACGCACGGTCATTCCCCTTTTTTCTAAGACACAATGAACCTGGACTAACCCACTTTTGTCGCTTAAATTGGATATATGATACTGGCATCCAATAATTTCAGAATTTCCTTCTTTACCACTTCCTTCATAATAAGGTTAAGTCGACATTGATGCTCCACCGACGGTCTTGCATCATCTTCCATCAGAATCTTGTGCATGCAAAATGAAGGGCTAATTCCCTTTATATCCGTAATTGTCCAACCAATCGCTGATTTGTGTTCCCTAAGCACCCTCAGAACTTTTCTTCCTGCAATTCATTAAGTGCAGTAGAAATAATCACAGGTAAAGAATTTGAATTGCCTAAGTACGCATACCTGAGATGTTTAGGGAGTGGCTTAAGTTTCAATGTTGGTGGCTCCTCTAATGACGGTTTTAGTTTTGCTGTGGCTATCTCCTCAGTGTGCAAAGGTTCAAACGATGCTCTGAATCGGCTAACTCGTGGCAATGAGTCTAACATCTGTAAGTAGTCCACAAATTTCGGATCGTCATTCTCTTCATCCCCCAATAAAGTCGTTTCTAATGGATCGTTGACCAAACTCTTACTCATATCTTCACCGATGATTTGCTCGTTAAATCCATCCGAAAACATTCTTCCTCATCCGTAGGGAATTTCATAGCCTTAAAAACACATTAAATTTGATTTCTTGATCTTGGACTCTCATAGTAGGTTCTCCTTTTTTCACGTCTATGAGTGTCCTTCCTGTGGCCAAGAAAGGTCTCCCTAAGATAATCGGGATGTTCTTATCCTTCTCAAAATCTAGAATGATAAAGTCCGCTGGGAATATAAACTTATCCACTTTAACCAAAATGTCCTCTACTATGCCTCTCGGGTATGTGACTGACCTATCCGCCAACTGCAATGAAATATTTGTAGGCTTTGGCGTGGACAAACACAATTCTGTGTATACTGACAATGGCATAAGGTTCACACTCGCCCCCAAATCACATAAACATTTGTTAAACGACATTTTTCCGATCGTGAATGGGCTAGTAAAGCTCCCCGGGTCCTTAAGTTTTGGTGGTAACCCATTTGTAACAATCGCACTACACTCCTCTGTTAGTGCCACTGTTTCAAAATCTTCCCATTTCTTTTTCCTCGACAGAATTCCTTTCATGAACTTTGCATAACTCGGCATATTCTCTAGGGCTTCTGCGAATGGGATGTTATTATGGAGTTTCTTGAACACTCCTAAGAACTTTGCGAACTACTTATCTGATTTCTATTTTTGAACCCTCTGCTGAAACGGTGGTGGAGGATAAGCAGCTTATTGTTTAATTTTATGTCCTCACATTGCTTATCCTCACCCTTGTTACCTTCAACCACATTACTGTCATCGATTTTTTCCTCCGGTGTCGCTGAATTTTCTGCATTATTACCCCCAAGATGTTTTCCACTTCTCAACATAACTGCTTAACATTGCTCATGGCTACCCTTCAGATTTCTCTCAGTGTCACTTGGTAACGTTCCTTGTGATCTATTATTCAATACTAACGCCATATGTCCTATCTAATTTTCTAAATTCTTGAAAGCCATCTCTTGCGATTTCATTGCCATCTCTTGTGATTTCATTGCCATTGCTTGATTTTTCATTGTTGCCTCATTGTTAGTTATGTACTTCGACACCATTTCCTCGAAATCTGATTTCCTTTCCTGATGTTGAACCGGTTGTTGGTGACTCTGAAAACCTGGGGGATATGATGGTCGTGGAGCTTGATTTTGCTAGTTATTGTTCCACGAGAAATTTGGGTGGTTCCTATTCCCCTGGTTGTAGGTGTTCGCATGTATTCTCGCAGAATTACAAGATAGCTACCTATGAACCGGATTGATCTTTGGATTAATTGCAAGACCGATCTATAGGATGATCACCCGCACACAATTCGCATACTACCGAAACCTAATGTACTTGAGCCCCTGTCATAGCATCCAACTTCTTGGACAGCGCAGAAATTGTAGCCCATGGTTTCAATCAAATTGTAGGCTTCCTCGTAACTCTTAGCCATGAATGCTCCGCCTGACGCTGCGTCAATACTCATTCTGGCATTCCCATGTAATTCGTTATAAAAGGTGTTCATTTACAGCCACTTGGGCAATCCATGATGTAGGCACTTTCTAAGTAACTCCTTGTACCTCTCCCAAGCCTCATATAGCGACTTCCCATTTTGGTGCTTAAACATTGTTGTCATTCCTCATTTTAGCAGTTTTCGTCGGTGGGAAAAATTTGGCAAGGAATTTCTGAGCCAAGTCTTCCCACGTAGTTATCGATCCCAGCAGAAGAGAATGTAACCAACTCTTCGCCTTATCCCGTAAAGTGAACGGGAACAAGCAAAGTCTCACTGCCTCATCCGGCACCCCATTATACTTGAAAGTGTCACACATTTCCAAAAAACTGATTAAATACTCATTCGGATCGTCATTTTCCATTCCCCCAAACTGAACTGAATTCTGCATCATCTGAATGGTCCCAGGCTTGATTTCAAAAGTATTCGCAGCTATTGCAGGCCTAGTGATGCTTGACTGCAGATCAGTTACCTTAAGTGTTGCAAAATCCCTCAACGCTTTCTGGTCTTCGGCAGCCATTGCTTCTTCCTTATCAGAATTTTTGAATTCGTTCCATGTTTCCTTGATCCACTTACTCAACCTCTGAAATCTTCTTTCAATGCCGTCCTCAAAAGGAAGCAAGTCTGGATTTTTGGATCGTGTTTGCATAACCCAATGTCAAAAACCTGAAATAGGAAGAACAAAAACAAAAACAAAAAATGTTTAAGTAAAACTGGACTAATTAAACTGATAATGTAAAAATATTAAAATCTAGGCTAAATTTTCCCCGAAAGCGGCGCCAAAAACTTGTTGGGTAAAATCTATATACGCAATTCACGCAAGTATACGTGGTCAACAAGTAATATAGTAATGAATAAAGTATCGCTCCCACGAAGACAAATTAGCAAGAAATTAACTTCACAATTATCAATTTTCTATTAATCCTAATTCTATTAAACTCTTCAATTCAATGGTTTAAAATTATAGAAACTAAATTAATAAATAAATAAATTATCACAAAACAATCACAAATATCAAAATCCGGAATTTCAAACAATTAATGGAGAATTAGAGTTATGATTTCATCCGAAGTTTCACGTTGATTTTCAAACTTTTATTCCAATTCAACCCAATATCTCAGTTTATTAATCAAGAACATGAATGTAATACTAGCCACCTCTCGATGCACTAATACCGTATTAATTCAAATCCACAAATTAGATAGAAACAAGTTAAACACCTAAATCAACCAACTCACTATATCTCTATGTGAACTGAAATTAAAGAAGGTTTAAGCTTAAGTTCTCTCCTCGATTACATGCGATGTCAAGCATATCTCTACCTTAACAATAATCAAGAATCTGCTATTCACAGAATTCATGACACATGCTATATTAACTAAGTCTAGATTTGAATATCCTCTCTCGATTCCATACAAATCCACAAAGAATTGTTGATCAAGCAATTCATAAATTCACACTCGAATTAACATAGATAAACTGAAAATATTTTATTGAACTGGAAATCAAACTTATAAAATCATTGTTTCACCCAAGGATCCATCGCAAGCCTAATAAGCAAATTAGTTCATAACGACTGAATTAAAAAATGAATAATCTAAAGAAAACATCCTTGCAATTACAAATAAAAAACTAAGATGAAGAATAATGCGAAATCACCCTTCACGTAGCCTTAATCTGCAACCGTCACGAAATTCTCTTCCAATCACTCCTCCCAAGCTTGAAAATCAAAATCTGGAAATTATCTCTGTAATATGCTTTGCGTCGTAATCGATTTATTGTTTTTAATGTAATATATATATCCCCTTCTGTTCTGGCCGAAATCCCTTGCTTCTTAGAGTCCATGCGCAAAACTAAGTCTCCAAACCATGTGGCAGCAGAGTTCAATAAGCAGCAGGAGACTGCAGGATTCGACACCCCCGCCCCGGCGGGGGGTACAAGGCATATTACGCCCGCCCCGGAGGGCTAGTACCTTGCTAACGAAATTTTGCTACTTCATGCATTTTTCCAACTTTGCTCCAAAAGACCGCCTTTCTTTACCACTTGCTTGTATGACCACCCTACACATAAAAGAACATGAAATGAGTGAAAACGAACACAAAACGAGAAAATAACTATGAATTTAAGCTTGAAATGAACATCGATTCGTGGATATGAAATCCACTTATCAGTTCGTCTCTTAAAACTTCCTCAACTGACTCATTCTGAGCTGGCACCTCGGCTAATGGCATTGGTACAGCTGCTAACATTTCCATAACCATCTTATCATCTCCTGACATCATATCACCAGTTTTAAATAACTTCATTAGTACATCACTATCAAACATAATCCATAAACACTGAGTGTCCCCATATCTTACTATTGATGAAATTTCCTAATCCATCACTTAGAACTCTAAACGAGTGTTCTCTATCCTGTTTATGGTTATATTCCTAAGGCTTTCCCCCCACCTAAGGTTTATAACCTACAACTTTGATACCAACTTGTGACGTCCCCAAATCTGGGTTCCCTAACCTCGGGTTTGGTGCTCACGGTCCATCATATATATCACATCTAACTACTCATTCATTAATGAAAAACATCATTCATAATATTTCTTAATACAACTTATAACAATATCCCAGGTTAACTAACCTTGACATAACTTACATAATTCATTACATAATAAAACATAACCATTAAAAGTTGACACTAACTACTCCTGAGCCTTGCCTTTGCCTTTGTCCATGTTAGAACCTTCCTGCTACACTCCAAGCATTAATTTGAAATATTTTATTTAAGCAAGGGTGAGCAACGAGTTTGTTTCAAAGAAGTTAAAATATACAATAAATGGTATATATCATGAATAGAAGAGTCTAGCTTCTATAGAACTTCAGTAATAATCAAAAGATTTCGAAGTAGCGAAATAATAATTCAATCTCAATAATAAAACTTTCTCTCATTTCATACTGAATAACATATCAGAGATGAAAGAGTAAAATTCTTTCAAAGATTCAATAATATTCAATTGAATAAGAAGAATTAACAATACTGCAATAATATTTAATAAAGTGGGATATACCAAGATTTTATGTTTAGTGATCACAAAAGGATCATGAACTAATAGAGGAATCATTTAGTTATTAAAACTAAATTACCACAAGAATATAAATTAGTTATAAAAACTAAACTATACTCTTCTGCAAGTACCTGGAGCGGCCAACTCCTTTGTACCCTATATTATGCAAAATACTCAATAATAACACATAGGTCAATTTACGTCATTAAAATTTGTTCATCTCAGTCTTACGTCACGAGTTCGTGCCACAACAATATGATTTGGATTACTTTCAAAGAAATACTAGGATTCAATAATTAATAAAAATACTAATCTAGCCGAAACCAATGGCATAGATCTTCCAATAACAATTCAGTTCATAATAAATAGAACATTTCATACTTTAACAAATATTAGTCTCGCCAAAACAATTAGCTGAGACATGATTTGTAAACAGTTCAAATAATAGAACAAGAATTAATTGCACTACGTGTGAATTACAACAATCATTATAGATGTGAATAACTATCAATAATTATTCACTACCATGCTTGAAAAATAGTAACTCAAGTTGAGTTAGGAAACTTGCCTAATTCGTTGACAACTGCTACGCAATTTAAGTTAACTTCTTTTGTAAGACCTATCATTGATAAGATCGATCTCTTAAATAGCATCACATATCTTACTGTGACGCCCCCAAATTCGGGTCTCTTCCAACCCGACAGATGGTGTTACACGGTACTACTATTCATTCATACATTCCATTGAATAGTTTCAAAAGGACTAATATAGCTTATATATATATTCAAAATAATATTACATTCCTGTGTTCTTTGTAACCCTTTCGGTTGTTCTTGTCATAATATCAATATATTACAAACGATCTTCCCTACTATTACATAAGTATGCTACGGGTTCGTCTTCGCCTTTGCCTTTATCCTTGCTCGAGACTTCACATGACGCTCGATCTTAGCTGTGTTCATATGGTTCAAGCAAGAGTGAGCATGACTAGCTCAAATAAGTACTACAACTCTAATAAACAACATGCTTGAAACATAGAACTCATATATCTTCAATAACTGAACAATAGTTACGAAGTACTATCGATAAATCAAAATAGCACTTCTTTTTCTTCAAAACGTTTTACACAACCATACTTAATGGAATAATAATTATGGCTCAAGTATATGAGCATTCATAAGTTCTTTTGAAAAGGACAACCCGACACTAAGTCCGTAAGTCCGACATAGCTTATGATCACTTCTGAGTGATGAGCACATAGTACTCTATGTTGATCAACACTACATTCATTAAACGTGTATACGTTTAAGTTGTGGCAACCTCACGTGACTGTTGTTTGACGACAAAACAATTTGAGCATACACAATCTACCTTTGAAAAACCACAACAATATTAGTTCGGTAAATCCTTAACACCACTTGATAGAATAACATAGCATACGTCTAGCCGAAAGGATTGGCTTTGACATTCCTCAAATACTAACTCATGTGAAAAATACATGAATCACAAAGACTTGCCCAGATCGAACTGGAACAAGGGTTAGAGTACTTGCCTTTAGCGTCCCGATTCATCGGTTAATACTGTGACAATTTCTTTTAAGTCTTTATGATTCCTTGAAGACTTCTATTTGCTTTGGAAACTATCAATGGTTGAAGTGGCTTATAAGTGCTTAAGTGACTTATTCTCCCTAACCAATAAGTAGCTTTATGTTTGAGAGAAAAGTTGGATGAAAATGATCAACCAACACAAGAAATGAGCTTGGTATTTATAGGCTTGGCAAAGTGAGGGCATTTTAGACATTAATCCTCCCACCTCCTCATTTCCACCTCCTTACTATTCCTTACTTAACCTTCAAGTCTTCTTGCTAGCTACATAAAGTTCTTGGGCATCACACAAAATCCTTGCCCATCACACTTACCCATTTCACACTTGGTTTGACCCATGGGTCAAGGCTTTACTTTGGGCTTGATAATTAATCTAGCTTTCTCTCTTAATAGGTTTATGCTACAAATAGTTTGGGCTTATGATCAATCAAACACTTGGGCTTGACTAATACTTACATTGGACTTCTACCGATAACTAACAATCCTACAAGTCCATTAACTTAATCTTAACAACTTAACCATTATACCCCACGTATAATCTTCGTATACTAACTCGTATATTAGTTCGTAATATACGTTATTTCATTTTTCATACATAATAGTACAATACGTAGTATTATTCTTTCATTCTTTACTTCATATAATGTATACACATTATATGATCACAACTTTCTTCCTTTAACGCTTAATAACCTAACGTTCCCAATTTAAGTCCGCATGCGAAATATTACGTTTGCCATAACTGAAATATTATTGGATATTCTATCTCACATCGATATTCTATCATTACGTATTTCTCAGAAGTTCAAAAATAATTCTCGAGCGGAAATCGATGAATAGTGTTTTTCAGAAAATTTCTCGAAAAACTTTTATTTTCGTTTTAGAAATTCAAACACATTAATTCTTCCACGTAGTTAAAATATTACGACGTTCCGACGTTTCTAGGTTATAGAACAACATTCATCTTCTCAATACACAATAATAATAAATAATATTATTTTATTCATTAGTAAAAGTAATTACAAAATGTTGGATTTTCCGGGGCGTTACACTCTCTCCCCCTTATAAGGATTCTGTCCCCAGAATCTCGCTATACATAAAAAAAAATTAAACAAATAAATGCGGGTAATTCTTTTTCATCATTTCTTCTAACTCCCACGTTGCTTCTTCTGCATCGTGGTTCTTCCATATCACCTTCACCGAAGGTATGACTTTATTCCGCTGAACTTGTTCTTTTCTATCGACAATTTGAAACGGCGTTTCCTCATACGTTAAGTCCTTTTCGACATGAATAGGCTCATATTCTATCACGTGCTTATAATCCGGCTTATAAGGACGTAACACGGATACGTGAAATACATTATGTATTCGTTCTAGGTCTGGAGGTAATGTTAACATGTAAGCTACCTCACCTACCCGTTTCAATACCTCGAAAGGTCCTATAAACCTCGGACTTAACTTTCCCTTCTTTCCAAAACGTATCTTTCCTTTCCACGGAGATACTTTCAGAAATACATACGAACCTACTTCAAACTCTCGATTCTCTCTATGCAGATCCATAAACTTCTTCTGTCTGTCTTGAGCTGCTAGAAGACGCATCTGAATCTTCTTAACAATATCCGTTGTCTGTTATACCAATTCTGGTCCCAACATCCGGCGTTCTCTTACCTCATCCCAATACAGTGGCGTTCTGCATTTCCTCCCATACAAAGCTTCGTATGGTGGCATACCTATGCTTGCATGATAACTATTGTTATACGCAAACTCCACTAATGGTAGATGATCATCCCAACTACCCTTGAAATCCATGACGCAAGATCTTAGCATATCTTCTAACGTCTGAATTGTCCTCTCGCTCTGTCCATCCGTTTGTGGATGATACGTCAGATCAGCTTCGGCTTCAATGCGCTTCCCAATCGCTTCTTGTAGACTTCTCCAAAAGTTCGACTTGAATCGTGGATCACAATCTGACACAATCGATACTGGCACTCCATTTCTAGAGATTATTTCCTTAATATAAAGTTTAGCTAACTGATCTAAGTTATACTTAACCCTAATTGGCAAAAAGTGAACCGACTTCGTCAATCGGTCCACTATTACCCAAATCGCATCATACCCCTTCTGTGTAGTCGGAAGTCCAACCACAAAATCCATCGTGATATTCTCCCACTCCCACTCCGGAATTTCTAATGACTGTAACAAGCCACTTGGTCGTTGATGTTCGGCCTTAACTCTCTGATAAGTCAAGCACCTACTAACGTACTCGGCAATCTTTCTCTTCATGTTTGGCCACCAGAAACTTTGTCGAAGATCTTGATACATCTTAGTACTACCAGGATGAATCGAAAACCTTGAACTATGAGCCTCTTGTAGAACCTGCTCCTTTAATTCCTTCTCATTCGGAACCCAAATTCTTCCTTCAAATCTCAATAACCCCTCGTTTATCAAGAATGTACTTAAAATCTTTTTCATTGATCAGCCGCTCTCTCATCCGATTACACTCATCAGATTTGAGTTGCACCTCCTTAACTCTCTCTACGATGGTAGATTGCATCTCCGTTGCAAACAACATTTGTCCCGCTTCACTTGACAGCTTCACTTCCAACTCCATTCTAGCCATCTCTGTTATTAACTCAGTTTGAGCCGTTAACAAAGACAACTTTTCCCGACCCTTCCTACTTAAGGCGTCGACAACTACGTTGGCTTTTCCCAGGTGATACAGGATTTCACAGTCGTAATCCTTTATCAACTCCAACCATCTCCTCCGTCTCATATTCAACTCCTTCTGTGTGAAGATATATTTTAGACTTTTGTGGTCCGTGTATAACTCACATTTTTCTCCATAAAGATAATGTCTCCATATCTTTAGAGCAAAATCTATCATGCGCCGCCTCGAGATCATGAGTAGGGTAAACTTTATCATAATCCTTCAACTGCCTAGATGCATACGCAATGACCTTGCCATGTTGCATGAGCACGCAACCAAGTCCTCTATGCGAAGCATCGCTATAAACTACAAAATTTTCTGTGTCATCGGGTAATGACAAAACATGTGCTTCACTTAATCTTTTCTTCAATTCTTGAAAATTGTCTTCACACTTATCAGTCCACACGTATTTCACCGTCTTCCTGGTCAAGTTAGTCAACGGAGTAGCTATCTTCAAAAAATCCTGGATGAATCTCCGATAGTAACCCGCTAACCCTAGGAAACTCCGCACCTCAGTCGGCGTTTTCGGTTGTTCCCAATTCATCACGGCTTCCACCTTCGATGGATCTACTAAAATCCCCTCCTGGTCAATGACATGACCTAAAAACTGCACCTTCTCTAACCAAAATTCATACTTTATGAATTTTGCATACAACTTCTCCCTCCTTAATGTCTCCAACACTAATCTAAGGTGTTCAACATGATCTTCTGGCGTCTTAGAATAGACTAGAATATCATCTATAAACACCACGACGAACTTGTCCAAATATTGTTTGAACACTCTGTTCATCATATCCATGAATGCAGCTGGTGCATTTGTCAACCCAAACGACATCACTAAAAACTCGTAATGACCATAACGAGTCCTGAATGCTGTCTTTGGCACATCCTCCTTCCTAACCTTCAGCTGATGATACCCCGTCCGCAAATCTATTTTAGAAAAACACTTAGCCCCTTTCAACTGATCAAAGAGATCATCGATCCTGGGCAATGGGTATTTATTCTTTATTGTTAACTTGTTCAACTCTCTATAGTCGATACAAAGTCTTAATAATTCGTCCTTCTTCTTAACAAACAGTACCGGTGCTCCCCACGGCGACACACTCGGTTGAATGTACTTCTGTCTAAATTCTTCTTGCAAATTGTACCATCAACTCCTTCATCTCCACCGGCACCAACGATACGGTGCCACAGAAACTGAAAGCCGCTTCGGCACAATGTCTATTACGAACTCGGTCTCCCTATCCGGTGGAAGACCCGGTAACTCGCTTGGAAATACATCCATGAACTCACTCACTATAGGTATTTGTTCCATGGTCGCTCCCACTCTCTGGGTATCCACCTCTAACAATCCCACAACTTTAGGTTGTGACATCCTGGCTGTAGGATTCTGAAAATCTTTAGCTACCATTGTCTCTATAAGATCATAAGCCTCTTCATAACTCTTAGCCCATAAGGCTCCTCCTACAGCAGCATCCACTATCGGCTTAGACTGCCAACCCAATCCATTGTAAAAAGTATTGATTACCATCCAATCTGATATTCCATGATGGGGATATTTCCTTAGCATCTCCTTGTAGCATTCCCAGGCTTCATATAATGATTCACCCTGTTGTTTCTCAAACTGGGAGATCGCAGTCCTCATTTTTGATGTCTTAGCCATTGGGAAAAATTAGGCTAAGAACTTATGTGCTAAGTCCTCCCATATAGTGATAGACCTCGCTGGCAATGAATGAAGCCAGCTTCTAGCCTTATCCCGCAAAGAGAATGAGAACAGCCTGAACCTAATTGCATCCTCTGACACCCCATTGTTCTTAAATATGTCACATATCTCTATGAAGCTCAATAGATGCTCATTCGGGTCATCTGCAGCAGTACCTCCAAACTGAACCATATTATGAACCATTTGAATAGTTCCCGACTTGATCTCGAATGTGTTGGCTGCTATAGTTGGCTATACTATGCTCGACTGCAACTCATTAATCTTAGGCATCGAGTAGTCCCTTAAGGCTCTATGCTGCTCTTCTCTAGGCTCTTTTGTTGCCATGCTGGATGTTGAAGTTTCAAAATCTACTTGTATATTTCTACGTAGCTGAAATGAAAACAAAAATAAGATAAGATAAGAATTGTTTAAGTCAAACAAATTTCGATTTAATTGATGACGACAATATTAAAAATAAACATCTTTCCCCGGCAACAACGCCAAAAACTTGTTGCCTCCTTTTTGTTTTAGTAAAACAGACTCTAACTCATGCAAGTATGCATGGGTCAACAAGTAGTACAAAGTAAGAAAGTATCGATCCCACGGAGAAAGGTGATAAATCTAAATTATCATGCAACAACTTAATCACTGTATTTGTATGCTTAAACGATCAACTCACAATTAAATTGAATTATAAATTAATTGTCAACACAAAAATTATAAATACTAAAATATTGTAATCAAATTGGAGAGAAATGGGATTCTAATATCATTTAATGTTTCATCTAAATTGCAACCCTTATGTAATGTTTAATTATTTATTATGGAAAGCTAGTCAAGAGCACAAAAGTGGAACATAACCATCTCTCAATGAACTATATCCAATTTACACAAAATCCACAATTGATAGAATTCATGTAAGCATCGCAATTACTAAACTCACTATATATCTATGTGAATTTAAAGAAATAATGATTTTAAGTGCAAGTTCTTTTCATGATTACACATGGTGGAGGTATATGCCTATCTGGGTCAGGAATCACAAAGCTTAAACAAATCAGCCTCAAGACATATGCCATTATGATCTAATCTGCACTTATATTTCATTTTCCAAATCCATACAAGTAATTAGTGTGAATGGTGATCAAGCATTCAAGCATTTAGCACAATCATAATGGGCATTCCACTGATAAATATGCATTACAATCAGGTATACATATTTAAACTGCGCATCAAAATCCATTAGAATCCTATAATGGAATTTAGTTCATTTCTGAACCAAAAGTCATTATGGGATTGAAGCAAAACATGGAAATGAACAATGTAAATAAGAGATTAAAGAGAATTGAGAAATCGAATCTGTAAATTCTTGCTGCAATGTCTGTTTTCAGGCTTGTTCAAATCAACAAAATTCCCCAGAATGCAAAACTAATAATTATTAAGCAATCTAAACAAAGAGAGGAGCTTAAAGTAGTAATCAAATGCCCTCACTCTCTCTAGAGTAGTCTCACCCTAAGAACAGTCATGAAAAACTAATAAAAACAAGTCTGGTAACCAACCATATCGTCTCAGATGAGCAAAACACGCTCAAATTCAAATTACAAAAAGTCGCCAGCTTAAATGGAATATGATCGGTATGGCCGCGATGATGTAAAAAAGGTTTTGTAGCGCGCGCTTATTATTAAAGATGTCGAGTGCATGATGCTGGCGCGCCATGCTCCTTTGTTGTTGAAGCGCGGCCGCGCAGCTGCCTTATATGCGTCTATATTCTCTTTAGCACGGGAGCACCTTGTTTGACTGTAATGGCGGCGCGGTCGCGCTGCCACTGCACTTTGCATTCTGCTGGCTTCTTGATGTTGCTGCTGTTTGTTGCTTCCTTCTTCTTCAACTCTTTCCTTCTTCACTCTACTTCTTACTTGATCTTCCTTCTCACCTGCTCACGTCCAGCTACTATCTACATTCTTGCTGAAGTCCATCATGCTATGTTAATGCTATCTCCATGCCATTTCATGCCTTTCCATGCTCCTATGTTGCTATGGGAGTTCCAGCTATGCAGACTGCAAAATAAACATAAAAAGTGAATAAAACATAATAAAACTACTTAAGTTGAGCATAATTCTCGTGAGTTGGTAACCAATAAGTAGGTATAAACCTACTTATCAGTCAGCAATGCAGTAGCTATCAAGATAAACAAAAGATGATGATCTTGGGTATAACCATGATCGTAGTGCTAGCCAGATAAGAAGCAGGAACTGATGCGGTTTATACAAAGATAGTGGCCAACCTATAAAGAATAGACAAAGAAGATTAAGCATGTGTCAGACCATTGATGATATGTGAACGGGAGATCACAAGGAGAAAGAGAGCTGAGCATGACCAATCAGATGAGTCTTGAAGTTCAGGAGGGCCAGAGTATTCAAACAAGTTGTCAGGGTCTAATGCATGTCAAGGCAAGCGAAGTGTTGAAGCACTGCACGAGTGAAGGAAGAGAGGTTCTACATTGCAAATCCAAAGAACACTCTTAGAAAACTCATCATCCTCAGTCGACCCGACCAAAAACGACGTCGTATAAACAAGGAGATGAGCAGACAAAACGACGTCATATTAATATTGCGGATAGATAGTCATACCTAACGTACACAATTTAATTAAATTGCGAGTTTCCCTATATTAAACTACGGACGAGAGATCAATTTTACCGTTCAATGGACGGACAACCGATAAAGATCTATTATTAGGATACTTTTATCATTACAACGTTGATTATATATATATATATATATATATATATATATATATATATATATATATATATATATATATATATACACCCTAAAATAGGTATACATCACCCATTCTGAGTCGCCAAATACATGGTACATAAATCAAATATAAACTTCTTTTATATAATATACGACAACAAATAGTAGCTTAGAGTTTTTACACTAATATTGTCTCATAGATGATTCAAACTCAAATGAAGTCCTCATTACATTTATTATCACAATATTTCATAAAATAGTGAGGACTACTATAGCCACCATCTCAGGCCGTCACTCTGTTCCCCGACTAGTCCTAGCTACGTTCTCATTTCCTGAAGAGAATAATGAAAGCAAAAGGGTGAGTTCAACTAGCCCAGTAAGAAATATTATGACTAAGATAATGCAGAATAAATTATCGTTAGCCTTCAACAGTGTTAAACTGATAAAATACAATAAACATTAAGTTTAACTGCAGCGGAACAAGTAATCCATTAGAAGAGTCAAGTAGAACATGATATCTACTATCTTCTATGATTTAAAAAGATTTTTCATCAACTTTATCGTTGAGACTCAGCTTAATAAATAAACCACATCATCGAATCATCCATGCACCACGACCAAGGATATTCATGTAATCATCAATGGTCATGATTATACCTAATAATCCTTGGTCATATTCATACCAACAACTGTCCATCAATGCACTACAGTCCAATGAAAACTTTTACCACATCATTTGTAACCTTACGGGTCATGATTATACCGAATGATCTGTGGTCATAATCATACCAATCAATAGTCCCTCTATGCACATAAGCCAAAGATGACTTTCATCATAATATAAGCATGAGGATGATGACAATGATATAACAATTCAATTAAAAGAAACAAAGAATAAATTTTTAAAGATTTATAATTTAATTTATCCAGAATTCAATAATGTTCAAATTGCCAACATGATACTGTTTTGTGGAGTAAAATTCAAGAATGATATTGTATCAAAAATGATTTGGATCGAAAAGAAACCAATTTTTGTCATGAATAGTACTCAGGGTGAATAGTACCCCGTGAATAGTACTTCGGGAATAGTATCCCGTGAATATTACTTTGTGAATAGTACTCGTGAATAGTACTTTATGAATAGTACCCGTGAAAAGTAATTTTGTGAATAGTATCGTATAAATGAATAGTACTCATGGACAATACTCCGACATAAAAAGCTTAAAATTTAACAAGAATGTGCAGAAAATATCCTTGTGAAATGATACTAGATGAAGCGCAAATTTCAAGGATATTCTACTAATTTCACATAGTATAGAAGCAATAGTTTAACAAAATGAGGGTATAATCAGGAATATGAGACGAAATAATATTACTCACATACTACAGAGTATGGAAGAAAATATTATTCCTATGAATACTGAACAAAATAATATCCCTTACCTCCGAAGAAGACTGGATACTGGAATAGTGAGGTAGCAGACTTCTCTTCTTCTTTCTCTCTATAGCTTCTCTCTCTATAATTGCTCTTGTGAGTCTTAGTGAATTAGTGAGAATGAAAGAAGAATGAGATTCTATTTATAGAAAAATATAGTTTTGATAATTGCACGTTTTTGGGTTCAAAATATTATAATATAATACCTTCATCTTTTTCATAATTTTTAATTTAGTCCTGCAAGTATTATCAAACTTGCACCACCTCCCCTAATAGTACATCATGTGAATCAATAGTACACACATGTGAACAAAATAGTTCTATACATGTAAAAAAATTAGTTACAGTATAGTACCTTCATCTATACCTCCATTTTTAATTTAATCATGCAAGTATTATCAATCTTGCACCACCTCCCCTAATAGTACATGTATGTGAATCAATAGTACACACATGAAAAAATAGTTATAAGCATGTGAATTAATAGCAATTAATTGCTCATTTATCCGATTAATTACCCGATTGGTCAATATAACCTCCAGACATCAATTATTATCGAAATAAATGTTGATTTCCACTAACACTAATAATCCCAACATAATGGAACTATCAATTTCATCTTTAATCAACACAAATTTATTCATCATTAATATTATAACTCACAATATTTAACAACTAAATCATTCTCAGGAAAGAGGGGGCTTTCTGATAAGGATTTCTCCCTATTGGCGCGCAATTAGGTGACCAAACCTCTCCTCGACAGAACTTTGTAGACATTGTCAATATTGCAAATAATAATATGAATAACTTTGTCATCTCAATTATTGATTTAATAATAATAAATATTATGCTGATGATATTGTGACAATAATTGAATCAATAATATGAGAGATATTATGCAGCAATTACTGTAGCAATAATTGAGTATAACTGAGTGACTTCTCACATAAGTATCAATAATCAATACTGTGTGCTACTATGCAACCACGTGTATTATTGTTCTTTTACCATCGGGTAGTTCAACAGTTTAACGGTAAAATTTTCGCAGTTATTTTTAGGAGTGAGCATTCGGATAATAACTGAACAGAATAAGAATTTCGGTTATACCCGAAAACCGAAACTACCCTATTTTAGATATCCAAATAATTAACCGAAATTTGTAATAACCGAATAGGTTATTCGGTTATTCGGTTAATAACCGGATTTAAAAGACTTGACATTTGTCAATTAACAGCAGTACTGCAGTCCAGTGAATTGAAAGATAGTCAACTACATTATGTAGCCTACATATTACAAAAGACTCAGTCAGCAGTAAACATGAATGACAGTCAACTACATATTACACAAACATGAAATACAGTCGACACTCGACAGATAACAACAACAACACAGTGTTCCTACATGATTAATAGTTTAACACCATAAACATAATCCATAAACATAATGTTGATGTTGATGTTGAGCACAGTGTTCCTGCTGTTGAGCATTTGTTGTTACTGCTGTTGAGTTTGACATGCACCTCCTACCACTTGTTGTTGTTTTTGTTGAGTTTGTTGTTGTTAAGTTTGTCTTTATTGCCATGCTAGAAAGAAAATAAAGAAAGATTCAAACTCGATTCCAAGAGATATATATATTATTATTTCAGCCAACACATCACGTATATGGAAATAGCAGCTGCTAACCTGACTTCTCACAGTCACAGCCATCGTGTTTGAAAGCAGTTTGTTTTCAATCTAAAAGACTCGGCAGATCTGGCCACATAAATACTTCATCAGGACCTAAACTGATACAAACAACATCATACATATATACATTAAATTCATATTAGATAGCAAATATGTAAAACACGCCTAATGCTTCCCAAACTAATGTCCAACCCAACAAAATATTCAACTACATCCAAATTTATCGAACAAGATGCCCCGCTTAATCGCAACTTTAGCATATTAGAAGAACAAAATCACCTCTATTTGATCCACAAAAGTTTCTCTATTGTTATTTTCCACTAAAACGATACTTATAAAGGCTTTATAAAGGTAAATAGCTTTCTTTTATCTCTGCACTGCATGTGGGAATTAGAAAGAAAATTAAAAATATTAAGAACAAGAAGAATTCTTTACTTTAATCAACACACATTACAAAAAATTATAAACCAGCTAGATATAGTGGTATCCAAGACCCTAAAAGAAATCTTAGGTTGATATGAAACTTGTAGCAACATTCACCACATTAAGGCCAAGCAAATTAAAATTGCATGATTACCACAAGTATACAGATTAGGAGCTCATAATCCAATGTCTATTATCACAGTCAGTGACAAACATAACATAACCATAATAGGAATAACAACAGGAATAATGAATCAAGAGATGAAGTTACCTCATTAATTAAGTTGAGTCGTGGTCCTCGTGGAAACATTAGCATCATTAGTAGCAAGGCTCAACTTGGAAATTGCTGAAAAATGAAAAAAATAATTAAACACATTATTTTTATAAATTGTTTTATTAGTTCAATAAAATAAACATAAACAATAATTATTACCACACTCAAGTTTATCGGCAAAGTCGTTATCTTCCTCCACATCAATACAATTCTTCTTTTTAATTCAATCTTGAGCACATATGAGAGACTCCACCATATTAGAAGACAATGAACTCCTAAATGAATCAAGAATGCCCCCCGCAAGCTAAATGCGGATTCGAAAGCAATCAGAGAAATGGCAATAACCAACACATCACGGGCAATATGTGCAAGGATAGGGAATCTTGCACTATTAGCTTTCCACCACAACAAAATATCGAAAGACTCATCGGCTTCTTCCACATCTTCACTTAAATATTTGTCCAACTCCGATTTTTCTCCAAGTATCACTCTGGTCCGACGCTTTTTGAACTTATCCATAAGTTTATTTGTATTTTGGGATTCCATTGAATTAGAACCTTGGGGACATGTTACTTAAACTTGATGTGCCACTTGGCCCACTTTCTTGAGTTGAATACTTTTTTTTGTACTCATTAAACAAATATTCCATTGCTTTCTTCACACCATCGGCAATCTCTATCCCCGTGGCCCTATTACTTGCTTGATATTCTAATCCCTGTCTTTATTATCAATATCAAAATGAAGATCTACTACCATACCCTCCAACGGATCTTCAACTTCAATTTCATCATCTCCATACATTTTGTCTAAACCAAATTGAACAAAACTCAACTTTGACCGAGGATCAAGCACAACGGGAATATACAACAACATATTCATCTTTGTAACATTTCCCCAATACTTATCATATTTTCTTTTCATTGCCTTGGCCATTTTTTTCAATTCTCTATCATTACTTCTTTCCCACTCACTCAAAATAATATAAGTTTCACTTATTTCATGAAATGCATTATTTGATGTGACATAAGATGAGCCCAAAATACGCACAGTGAGATTATAAAAATGTTTTAAGAATCTCACAAACAATTTAGCCCTATTCCAATCCGAGTCCGTTGGAATATCTTGGCCCCCCCATCTCTTTTACAAAGCCACGATCTTCAAATTCAAATCGATCAAAAGCTTCTTTGTACTTTAAGGTCGAACTTAACATCAAGTAAGTAGAGTTCCATCTAGTTAGGCAATCTAGACTTAAGCCTTTCTTATCTTGAAGACCACAATACTCAATACAATCCTTAAATGACTTGACCCTAGCCGGAGATTGTTTTGCATACTTCACTGCACGCCTAACATTCTCAACAGATTTCTCAATCAACTTCAACCCATCATTCACAACAAGATTAATAATGCGAGCTATACATCTCATGTGAATGAACTTACCACCCAAGACATTTGTTTTCCAAGATGTACATCTCTCTCTCAACTAAGCAAATGATGTATCATTTGAACTAGCATTATCTACAGTGGGTGTCATAACTTTAGAAAGTCCCCACTCTTTTAGACAAGACTCAACCATTTCCCTAATGTCCTTCCCCTTATGACTTGTGATGGTTCGAAAATTTAAGATTTTTTTATGCAATTTCCAATTTTCATCAATAAAATGGGGGCAGTAACACACATAATTCAAGCATTGATTGAAAGTCCAAGAATCAGTAGTGAGGAAAACACGTTCACAATTTTTTCTAAGGAATGTTTTCAGCTTAATTTTCTCATTATCATACAAACGAATGCAATCTCTAGAAAATGTAAAACGTGAAGGCAACTGAAACATAGGACATGCAGCTTGCATAAGTTGTTTAAAACCATCTTTCTCAACATGTTTGAAAGAAAGCTCATCTACAATAAGATGGTAAGTAATGGCTTCCCTAACAACTTCTTGGTCAAACCTCCAAGTGGTGAGTGTACTCTCACATGCCCCTCCCTCCCCCTCACCCTCTTTAATTCCTACAAGTTGGGTTGAGCTTTATCCATGTTGATGGGATTTTTTTACAAGTTCTAAAGTGATTTCTTAAAGCAATAGTGCCATTTGAAGATGAATTAGCAGCTAATTCTTTTCCACAATAAGTACACTTACCTTTGATGACATTACAATCATTATCTTTAACTGGAATGAAGTGCCCCTCAGTCCACACCTTGGATCTAAGTGTCATCCTCTTTCTTTGCAGCTTTACATTTTCTGATTGTCCCATACTCTTTGTACTTGTGGGGGTGGGGGTGGGAGCACTATCACCCCCCTCTTTCTCATGTCCAATTGCATCAATGTCATCAAGGTCAGGTTCGTCTGTATCATCCACCATATGCAAATCATTTAAAATACTTCTTTACATCATCTAAAAATTTCAAACAAATTACATTAACAACGAAAGTTTAAAAAGTTTATATCAATCAAAAACTTCAAGCAATAAATTGAGAAATATCATACATTTAAAGCTCTGTAAATAGTAGTAAAGTAGTAAAAGCAAGAAGTTATTTCCAGCATGATAGATAAAATGGATGATGACAAAACCTCCTAATTCACTGTTACATCACCATCATTCCAAAGCTAATACATATAGTTCAATTAACACACCACTGCTTTGGATTATTATATGACATGTAAACCAAAGCTTCAATGCAGATGGCTAGCCAAAGTGATGCATTGTATGTGCAGACACTTATACATGTGCAGCCAAAGTGAATATGCATAGAAAGGCTGATTACAAGGGGGGGAATGGCTTGAGATCAAAATGAGGACAAAAAGGAAACAAGAACAATGGAACCCAATATCCTATACATGTGATGTGTTTTCTATTTTGTTGTTTACTTGGAATTATCCATAAAAACTTTTTACGGTTAAGAAAAAATCTTTTCCTTTTTCTATTTCTTCTGAAAAAATCCTAAATTGGTAAACCCAATCATCAACAAAAAAAGAATGGTACATAATTGAAAGAAATCTAAGTTTTACAATTATTACCCAAAAAGGTTACACCTTTTTACTACTACGAGACTGTGAAAGCATAAAAAGAAAAAGCAAACACCTTTTATCAAAAATAATTAGCGGGTGAGATAGAAAACAAATGACTACATAACAAAGATACAACAAATCAAACAGTAAAATTTGGAATTGTATTAGTTGTTTCTTTCCTAAGGATTTCTCATTCACAGAATTTGGGAAGACCCAATAAGATATTGATTCAGATCAGCCATTAGAGAGTAAGATAAAGATGGTGAAGGAAATCTCAAAGTTGAAGGAAAATTCGTACCGGATGGCGGATGAGACTTGAGACTTCAGAGATTAAGAGTTCGAGATGAAGGACCGTCGCGCCGAAGGCGATGAGGCGATGGTCGTCGGCGTCGACCGATGAGAGTTTGAGATCTCGGTCTGGATTTGAGAGTTCGAGATCTCGGTCTGGGTTTGAGAGTTCGAGATCTGAGAGACTGAGACTTCAGTTCAGAGAGTGGGATATCGGGTAGTAATTTAGTAAAGTGGATCTGTAGTTATGTGCTTTGTTCGGTTATGTAAATATTTCAACTTTGCAAAGCTTTGTTCGGTTATTCGGTTTACCCGAATAACCCAAAAGTAAAACCCATAAAACCTAACCGAAAACCGTAATAAAATTCGGGTATAACCGAAATGTTAAAAATAACCGAATTATCAGAAAATTTTGGTTAAATTATTTCGGTTCGGTTCGGTAATTCGATTATACCCATTTTTTGCTCAGTCCTAGTTATTTTTATAAAAAGATAATTCTGTCATTTTCTAACTACGACAATACTTCCGTTGTGGGGTCCAATAATGATTATGTCATCGTACGAATATTCCCTGTCAAAACGAATATTTCTCGACCAATCGAATATTATATAACCACTTACTTACTTTGCAAAATTTATAAATATTACCCACAACTATAACATTATATCAAATCCACACCATAATATTCAAAAATATATTTCGAGAAAAATTAATCTTTATTCATAAAAGTTGGGGTCTTACATATATGGGGAATAATTCATGGCACACGTTAGTTATGAGCACTATTCCAGCTAACTGTTATTCAGTCGTCTAAAATTATATCGAATGGCTAAGGTGAGAGCCTAGCCACTACTCAGTTTAGCGGCTAGAGATTTTTTTTTTGTTGGCCGCTACTCCCACCAGCAGCTAGGAGAAATTTTTTTGCTGGCCACAGGATGGAATAGAGGTCAGGAGAAATTTCTAAAATACCCCCACACTTAGTTAGATTTAAGTAGTTTCAATATACAAAATAGTTGTATAAATAATTTCTCAAGTAATAAAATTAATATTATCAACTATACATAATGTATTAATTTCTACAAATAATTTTTATAAATATTAAATTTTAAAATTATTAATTATATTTAATGTATTTATTTGTATGAATATTTCTTAAGTATAATTATTAAAATATAAATACATTAAAAATTATTACTTAAGAAATTATTCATATAAATAAATAATTGAATATAATTAATATTTTTAAGTTTTAATATTTATAAAAAATATTTATAAAAATAAATACATTATATATAGTTGATAATGTTAATTTTATTAATTAAGAAATTATTTATACAAATAAATACATTGAATATAATTAATAATTTTAAATTTTTATATCTATAAAAATTATTTATAGAAATAAATACATTATATATAGTTGATAATGTTAGTTTTTATTACTTAATAAAGTTATCATACAAATAAATACATTGAATATAATTAATATTTTTAAATTTTAATATTTATAAAAACTATTTATAGAAATAAATACATTATATATAGTTGATAATGTTAATTTTTATTACTTAAGAAATTATTCATACAAATGAATATATTTAATAATTTTAAATTTTAATATTTATAAAAATTATTTATAGAAATAAATACATTATATATAGTTGATAATGTTAGTTTTTATTACTTAAGAAAATATTTATACAACTATTTTGTACATTGAAACTAACTAAATCTAACTAAGAGTGGAAGTATTTTAAAATTTTCTCCTGGCCTCTACTCCCTCTTGTGGCCAAAAAAAAACTTTAGCCGCTAGAGGGAGTAGCACCTAGGCCCTCACCTTAGCCATATAATCGATCTAATTTTGGAAGGTTGAAAGCTGGAATAGTATCCATAACTAACGATGCGTCATGAATCATTCCCCTATAATTTTGAACAATTTGAATAACGATTAATTTGAATAGTATCCATAACTAACGTGTCATTAATCATTCACACACACACACACACACACACACACACACACACACACACACGGACCGTCATTCCCATATATATATATATATATATATATATATATATATATATATATATATATATGGGATTCCATCCATTAAGAATCGGTTGCTATGGAGCAACCCTTTTTGGCTTAATGTTGTGGCCACTTTAGAGCAAAAAAAATTTATAACAAGCCAAAAAAAGGGTTGCTCCACAGCAACTGGTTACTGTGGATGGAACATGTGACGCCCCCAAAATAGGTATACATCACCCATTTTGAGTCGCCAAATACATGGTACAGAATACAAATACAAAATTCATTTATACAATACGACAAAGCGTAGCTGAGAGTTTTTACACGAATATTATCCAATAGACAGTATTCAAACTCAAAAAGATGTCCTCATTACATTTATTATCACACTAAATAGTGAGCACTATTAAAACAACCATCACGGACCGTCACTCCATTCCCCGACTAGTCCCGGCTACATTCTAATTTCCTGAAGAGAACAATAAAAGCAAAAGGGTGAGCTCAACTAGCCCAGTAAGAAATATTATGACTAAGATAATGTAAAATAAATTATCGTTAGCCTTCAACAGTGTTAAACTGATAAAATACAATAAACATCAAGTTTAACTATAGCGGAATAAGCAATCCATTAGAAGAGTCAAGTAGAGCATGATATCTACTATCTTCTATGATTTAAAAGTTTATCATCAATTTTATCACTGACTCTACGCTAAATAAATAAACCACATCATCGAATCATCCCTGCACTACAGGCCAAGGATATTTAGTAGTATCATGACCACGAATTATCCATGCAATACGGGCCAAGGATATTCGTGTTTTCACTAATGGTCATGATCATGCCAACAACTGTCCATCAATGCACTACAGGTTAATGAGGACTTTTACCACATCATTTGTAATATTACGGTCATGATTATACCGAATAATCCCTAGGCATAATAATACCAATCATTAGTCCATCTATGCACGTAAGCCAAAGATGACTTTTATCACAATATAAGCATGAGGATGATGACAATGATATAAGAATTAAATTAAATGAAAGCAAAGGATAAACTTTAAAGATTTATAATTTAATTTATCCAGAATTTTAAAACGTCCAAATTGTTAACATGATACTGCTTTGTGGAGTAAAATTCAAGAATATTATTGTATCAAAAAATGATTTGTACCGAAAAGAAATCAATTTTTATCATGAATAGTACCCCGAGTGAATAGTAACCGAGTGAATAGTACTCCATGAATATTACTTCGGGAATAGTACCACGTGAATAGTACTTTGGCATGAAAAAGTTAAAACTTATCAAGAATGCTCAGAATAATATTTCCATGAAAAGATACTGGATGAAGCGCAAATATCAAGGATATTCTACTTATTTCATGGAGTATAGAAGCAATACTTATCAACATAAGTGTAGAATTAGGAATATGAAACGAAATAATATTACTTACATACTACAGAGTATGGAAGAAAAAATTATTTCTTACGAATATTGAACAAGAATAATATCACTTACGAATACGAAAGAAATAATACCCCTTACCTTAGTAAGAGATTGGAGACTGCAATAGTGTAGTAACAGAATACTCTTCTTCTTTCTCTCTGATTCTCTCTCTATAGAAATCGCTTGTCAGTCGCAGTGAATTGGTGAGAATGAAAGAAGAAATAGAAGATTTCTAGCTTAGCCCTTGCAATGTGAAAAGGCAAGTGGATTGACGACTGGTGATGTGAAAAAAAAAGTGGTTTGATGCCTGTAATGTGAAACAACAAGTGGTTTGACGCCTGTAATGTGAAAAACAAGTGGTTTGACGCCTGTAATTTGAAACGATAATTGATTCGACGCCTGTAATATGAAACGACAATTGGTTCGACGCCTATAATGTGAAACAACAAGTGGTTTGACGCCTGTAATGTGAAACGATAATTGGTTCGACGTCTGGTAAAGGCAAGTACTATTGGCGAAAGTGACTCTTAGATGATGACATATGGGCCCATAGAATAAACCAAACTTACAACAAACGTCTCGTAACATACTTCTTATTTATATCAAAGATTGAATAAATATTTACCACAAATCATTTTATCTTCAATCAACACATTTATTAATCTTTCAACAATTATTCATCATTAATTTTATAACTCACAATATTGACAACCAGATCATTCCCAGGAAAGAGGAGGCTTTCTGATAAGGACTACTCCTTATTGACGCGCAATTAGGTGACCAAACCCCTTTCCTCGACAGAACTTTCTAGACATCGTCAATAATGTAAATAATAATATGAATAACTTTATCGTCTCAACTATTGATTTAATAATATAAAATATTGTGCAGATGATACTGTGATAATAATTGAATCAATAACGTGAGATACTATGCAACAATTCTTATCGTAGTAATACTTGAGTATAACCGAGTGACTTCTCACGTAAGCATTAATAATCAATACAATTACTACTATGCAACCACAGAGACATCGTATTTTTTTATCATCGTATTTCAACAAGCTTAATCGGTAAAACTTTTGCCGTTATTTTTATAAAAAGATAATTTTGTCATTTTCTAACTCCGACAATAATTATGTTGTGGGGTCCACCAATGAGTGAGCCATCGTACGAATATTGTCCGACAAAAAGAATATTCCCCGACCAAACGAATATTTTATAACAACTTGCTTACTTTGTAAAATTTATAAATATTACCCACAACTATAACATTATATTAAATCCACACCATAATATTCAAAATGATATTTAGAGAAAAATAATCTTTATTTATGAAAGTTGGGGTCTTACAACCTCCCCTTCTTATTAAATTTCGTCCTCGAAATTGGGGTACGTACCTGGTATGTTGAAGAGGTGAGGATACCTTGATTTCATTTCAGATTCTAACTCCCATATCATTTCCTCAACATCGTGGTTTCTCCACAAAACTTTGACTTGAGGTATAACCTTGGAGCGTAGAATATTTCCTTCTTATCCAAGATTTTAACAGATACCTCTTCATACATTAAATCTTCTGCTATTTCGTCCGGTTCTAACTCAATAATGTGGTTCGGGTCTTCCACATATTTACGTAACATGGATATGTGAAAAACGTTATGAACACGAGACATACTTGACGGTAAGGCGAGTCTATAAGCCACAGTTCCCACTCGATCGAGGAATTTGAATGGGCCAATGAATCGAGGATTGAGCTTTCCTCTCTTTCCAAATCTCGTAACTCCTTTCCATGGAGCAACCCGTAATAACACATGATCTCCAACATTAAATTTCACGTCCTTTCGATGAAGATCAACATAACTCTTTTGTCGATCTTATAAGGTTTGTATACATTGTCGGATCATTTGAATCTTTTCTGTTGTCATGCGTACCAATTCTGGTCCCAACAATGTTGCTTCACCCACCCCGTCCTAGCATACTGGAGAATGACACTTGCGTCCATACAACGCCTTGAATGGAGCCATGCCAATACTTGTTTGATAACTTTTGTAGGAAAATTCCACCAATGGCAAAAACTTGTCCCAACTTCATTTGAAGTCAAGGACACAGAGTCTTAATAGATCTTCAAGAGTTTGAATAGTTCTCTCTGACTGCCCGTCCGTTTGAGGATGATATGCTGAACTAAATCGTAAATCCATGCTTATAGCTTTTTGAAAACTAACCCAAAATTGTGAAGTGAATCTTGGGTCTCGATCAGAAACTATGGATACTAGCATACCATACAGTCTTACAATCTCATTTATGTAAATACAAGCAAGACGTTCAAGTGAATAAGTTTCTCGTATATGTAAGAAATAAGCAGACTTGGTTAATCTATCAACAATGACCAAAATCGTATCTATGCCTTGAGAAACCTTGGGAAGACCAATAACGAAATCCATGGTAATGTGCTCCCACTTCTATTTTGGAATTTTAAGTGGTTGCAATGGACCTTTTGGCACTTGATGCTCCGCCTTGACACGTTGACACGTTAAACACCTTGAGATAAACTCTGATATCTCTCTCTTCATATTGCTCCACCAAAATGTATGTCAAATATTATGATACATTTTGGTACTCCCAAGATGGATTGCAAACGGTGTATTGTGCGCCTCCATCATGATTTTATACTTTAAATCAAGGTCTTTAGGAACACAAAGTCTGGAGTTGACTCGAAGTATTCCTTCTTCATGAATTCTTGCTTCTGGAATAGCACATTCTTGCACTTTCATTTTCATACGCATCAGCTCCATGTCCGTAGCTTGCGTAACTTTAACTTTATCGATTAAAGTCGGTTCTACTTGTATATTTGCCATCATCACGTGGGTCTCTGGAGTCTTTATCTCTATCTCCATCCTTTGTAAGTCATACCAAATGGGCCTTTACGTTGACAATATCGCACTCGTACCCACATATGATCTTCTACTCAATGTGTCAGCTACCACATTCGCTTTTTCAGGATGGTATTGAATGGTATGATCATAATCTTTCAATAGCTCGAGCCAACGTCGTTGTCGCATGTTGAGTTTGTTGGTTCCTAGTTAGCACAATAGTTATCTAGAAGAGGGGGTTGAATAGATATTTAAAAACGTTTCTTTTTAAACTTGTTCTTTAATGATGATTAAAACTTAGCGGAATTTATGTTTGTTTTACTCTTCTTTACAAAGCAGTCGAGTTATGAGAGTGGGGCAGTTATAGCAGTTATGATAGATATAGCAGTTATAGTATGAATGTAAAAGACAAAGTCATTTTTAAGTGGTTCAGAGCACTTAAAGCTCCTAGTCCACTCTTCTACTCAACGAGTAGGATATCCACTAAGGATGTCTTTTACAACTTCTGAATCACACAGATTCCTTCTAGACCAGCAGTCTAGGAACTTCTTAGTTCACTCTTGAACTCTTCAAGTCCAGCAGACTTGGCTTTCTTACAGTTCACTTAGAACTCTTCAAGTCCAGCAGACTTGGTACTCTTCTTCAGTTGATTGATAGATGTTGAAGACATTAAATATCTTGGTGATCTGCTTTATCCACGTCTCCGCCTTAAGTGGTTTTGGCTCTCCCAAAAACTCTGGTGGTCCCAGTTCCTTGAACTGCTTAGCGATGACCATCCGTGAGTTGCCATTGTTTTCACCTGTATTTTGGATAGGAGTCTCTCTCGCCTGATGTTGTATGAATTGCAGAAAGCCTTTGAATATTCCGTCGTTCATCATTTGGTCGGTGTTGTTGTTTACCTGAGGATTATTACCTTCCTGATGAACATTATCCTGGGTATTGATCTATGGTGACTCAACGGTCTCCTGTGCTCCATTGCTATTCTCAACATTCTCAGATGTCATTTTCAAACACTGCTACAAAACAAGGGTTAATTGACATGCCACATATTATCCATATATTCTGACCGACCAATTAAATAACAATTAAACTTAGGTAGGTCATACTAGCAAAGGAATTACCCGTCTCTCCCCTCCTAGTTCTAGTCTCACATCTCAGCCAGGGATCATATCCCTAAGCTTTGATACCAACTTTGACGCCCCAAAAATAGGTATACATCACCCATTCTGAGTCGCCAAATACATGGTATAGAATATAAATACAAACTTTATTTATACAATACGATAAAGCGTAGCTGAGAGTTTTTACACGAATATTGTCTAATAGACAGTATTCAAACTCAAAAAGGAGTCCTCATTACATTTATTATCACACTAAATAGTGAGGACTACTAAAACAACCATTACGGACCGTCACTCCATTCCTCGACTAGTCCCGGCTACGTTCTCATTTCCTGAAGAGAACAATGAAAGCAAAAGGGTGAGCTCAACTAGCCCAATTAGAAATATTATGACTAAGATTATGCAAAATAAATTATCGTTAGCCTTCAACAGTGTTAAACTGATAAAATACAATAAACATCAAGTTTGACTATAGCGGAACAAGCAATCCATTAGAAGAGTCAAGTAGAGCATGACATTTACTATCTTCTATGATTTAAAAGTTTATCATCAATTTTATCGCTTAGACTCAGGTAAATAAATAAACCAAATCATCGAATCATCCCTGCACTGCAGGCCAAGGATATTTATTAGTATCATGACCACGAATTATCCATGCAATACGGGCCAAGGATATTCGTGTTTTCACTAGTCATGATCATGCCAACAACTGTCCATCAATGCACTACAGGTTAATGAGAACTTTTACCACATCATTTGTAATATTACGGTCATGATTATACCGAATAATCTCTAGGCATAATAATACCAATCATTAGTCCATCTATACACGTAAGCCAAAGATGACTTTTATCACAATATAAGCATGGGGATGATGACAATGATATAAGAATTAAATTAAATGAAAGCAAAGGATAAACTTTAAAGATTTATTATTTAATTTATCCAGAATTCTAAAACGTCCAAATTGCCAACATGATACTGCTTTGTGGAGTAAAATTCAAGAATAATATTGTATCAAAAAATGATTTGTACCGAAAAGAAATCAATTTTTATCATGAATAGTATCCCAAGTGAATAGTAACTGAGTGAATAGTACCCCGTGAATAGTACTTCAGGAATAGTACCCCGTGAATAGTACTTTGGCATGAAAAAGTTAAAACTTATCAAGAATGCTCAGAATAATATTTTCGTGAAAAGATATTGGATGAAGCGCAAATATCAAGGATATTCTACTAATTTCATGGAGTATAGAAGCAATACTTATCAACATAAGTGTAGAATTAGGAATATGAAACGAAATAATATTACTTACATACTACAGAGTATGAAAGAAAATATTATTTCTTACGAATATTGAACAAGAATAATATCAATTACGAATACGAAAGAAATAATACTCTTTACCTTAGTAGGAGATTGGATACTGCAATAGTGTAGTAACAAAATACTCTTCTTCTTTCTCTCTAATTCTCTCTATAGAATTCTCTTGTGAGTCGCCGTGAATTGGTGAGAATGAAAGAAGAAATAAGCTTCTATTTATAGAAGATTTCTAGCTTAGCCCTTGCAATGTGAAAAGGCAAGTGGCTTGACGACTGGTGTTGTGAAAAGAAAAGTGGTTTGACACCTGTAATGTGAAACAACAAGTGGTTTGACGCCTGTAATGTAAAACAACAAGTGGTTCGACGCCTGTCATGTGAAACGACAATTGATTCGACACCTGTAATGTGAAATGACAATTGGTTCGACGCCTGTAATGTGAAACGACAAGTGGTTCGACACCTGTAATGTGAAACGATAATTGGTTTGACGTATGGTAAAGGCAAGTACTATTGGCGAAAATGACTCTTAGATGATGACATATGGACCCCATAGAATAAACCAAACTTACAACAAACGTCTCATAACAGACTTCTTATTTATATCAAAGATTGAATAAATATTTACCATAAATTATTTTATCTTTAATCAACACATTTTTTAATCTTTCAACAATTATTCATCATTATTATTATAACTCACAATATTGACAACTAGATCATTTCCAGGAAAGAGTGGGCTTTCCGATAAGGACTTCTCATTATTGGCGCGCAATTAGGTGACCAAACCTCTTTCTTCTATGTAACTTTTTTTTTTTTGCTAAATTTTGTTTGTATAGAAAAAGAACCAAATTACAAAGACAAGGGCAGACACCCCACAAGATAGCTACATCATCTATGGACAAGCCCAAGATGAGGAAACTATACAAGAACTATACCAAAAACCAACTAGCTAGTAATAGGCCTATTACGTAATCATTAAATATTTCTATCTTTGATAAGAGAATTACAAGGACCTCGTACCACCACTTGCTCAAGGCCTAGACCAACCACTACCTCTTTCAATCCGGGTTACATTTCCTTTGCCACTCGCCAAGACTTGGGTTCTCGCCTCAAGCCCGCCGTAAGCCCAAAGCTCAAGGACCTCGATCAAGATCAAGGACCTCGCCAAAGCTCAAGCCCCTCGCCTGCTTCCACCTCATTGTCTCGCTTAAGACTTCGTCTGGCTTACAACATGGCTCGCCCAAATTACCCCACTCAAAGGACCTTGCCGATATTCGCCCAAGCCTCAACAATGGATATGCCCAAAGATGAGGGGACTATTCAGGAACGCCCAAACATCTCTAACTAGTTAAAAGCCAATTACAAAAATATTGGTTATCGGTGGCTTTGATAAATGATTTGCAAGTGGAAAGCCTAGACTTAATAATGTGGATAACATCCTCGTGATCCTCGTGAGTGGAGGGAGATGATCATCATGAAGCTTTTTGTTCCTTGCTTCCCAAATTTTGTAAAAACAGATCGCCACCGGCCAAACTTAGGATATTACGTGACAATTTAGAACCTTGATAAGAAGTGAGAAAGTCCATAATGTCATCCCACGAATCGGGAAAAGCGGTCCAGCTTCAAGGCTTATAGCATTCAAGAACCGATTTGGAGAATACACAAATAAGAACATATGATCAAAGGTCTCTGATGATGAAGGTTGCATAGTGGATGCCCCAGATCTCTCATAGAGAATCTGATCGCTCATCATCAGTGGGGAGCTTTTTAAGAATGCCAAGCCACAAAATAAAAGAGTACCTTGGGACATGGCATTTATTCCGCATAATGGAGCACCAAGAAACCGATCACGCCTCGCATGTAATAGATTCCCATAACTCGTTGGCTTTTATATTCTTCAGATCCCAAGAGTCCCAAAGTATCTTATCCATTTGTTGAGAAGGAGGGGGAAGGAGAGCTAGTTTCCTCCTCGTGATGATCATATCGTGGTAATTGCCTTGGGGCATGACCCATCCATCCGTTGTTGTTTATAAGGTGGCTAACAGCTATGCACTCAGTAGCCTGTGAGGAAGACATAAAATATTGGGGAGGATTGATAGTCGTGGTCATTTAACCAAGGGTCGAACCATAGGCTTGATCCCGCCCATTACCAACATGATAGTGAAGGTGTCAAGAGCAAGTGGTCAAAACTTTAAAACTTGTTTCCGCACTCCAAGAACATGTTGTCAGTTACTAACCCGCCAAAAGGATGTATGTTTTAATGAAGTTGCTTTTGATCCAATTCACCCATAGAGAGTTGGAATGGGGTTGAATAATGCGAACCAAGTGTCGGAGGATAAGTGCGTAATTCCATTCCACCAGATTTTTGATGCCAAGACCACCTTCAAATGAGGGAAGTGAAATAGTGGACCATGCAACCTTTTCACCATACTTGTCAAGAGTTGCTCCTTCCAAAGAAATCTTGTTAAGATTGATTGAATATCTTTGAGAACCCCTTTTGGCAAAGCAGTAAAGTGGGAGCTCCGTAATATTTGGATAGAACAAAGAATGGATCCGATAAGTTGAAGTCTACCCGAGTAAGATAAAGACCTTTTGATGTCCAAGAAGAAGCCTGATTTGTGATCCTTTGGATTAAGGGGATGCAATCACCAAAAAAAGCTTCCTCGGACAGAGAGGAACACCCAAAAATTTTGAAGGTAAGGTTCCAGAGTGGAACCCAAGGATGAGAGAAATATCACTAATGTATGTATGTTTGCGAGTTTGAGAGGAAAAAATGACTTTTGTGGAGTTGGGAATCGCACTGATAGTATAAAGAGAAGGAAAGAATGCATGAGTTTACGATAGAAATAGATTGCAAGCATGCTTTACGTAAAATCATGATGTCATCCGCAAAGAATAAGTGAGTAAGCTTGCATACTTTAGCTTTCCAATGGTAAAGGAAGCCGTGATCTGAGGTAGCATTATTGAGCTTTAGAGAGAGCATTTCCATGACAATCACAAAGAGAAAGGGAGATAAGGGGTCCCTTGTTCGAGACCTCTTGAACTACCGAAAAACCCTACCAGAGCACCATTAACCTTAATCGAGAACATGGCAGAGGTGACATGTGCCTCGATCCAACCAACATAGCAAATTTCGAAATTTGAAAGCTCTTAAGGTGTCAAAAGGAATTCCCATCTTACCGTGTCAAAAGCTTTGGTGAGATCAATCTTGAGAGCACACCTAGCAGACCGTAATAACTATGGTAGCCTTTGAGCATTTCTTGGGCCATAAGGATGTTGTCACTAATGCTTCTTCCTTTCACAAAAGCAGATTGAGCTTTATCAACAAGAAAGGGAAGAACCTCCTTCAAGCTTGCTAGAGAGAATTTTAGCAATGCATTTGTAAATCAGTATTGCAGCAAAGAGATGGGTCTAAGTCACCATTGAAGTAGGGTTGGAACCCTTAGGAATAAGAGCAAGAGCCGTGGAATTGAGGCCTTTAGAAAGTCTACTATCGGCAAAGAAGAAGTGCACAACTTTTTTAAAAATCATTCCCCACAATGTCCCAACAAATTGAGGAAGAAGTTGACATTAAAACCATCCGTCCCGACTTTTGTTCCGCTTTCATGGATTTGAGGATCCCTGCACTTCCAGATCGTTGATAGAGCAATCACCTTTAGAGGCTTGGGCCCAACTAAGCAAATTAGTAGAGTTATGGCATAATTATCGAACCCAGATAGGATCTTCGAGGTGTCAAGAGATTGAAAAATAATCCACCGCCACATCTTCAATGTTCCTTTGACCATGAATCGACATTACCTTCATTATCGCGATCGACAAAATCTTATCGGCATTCCACCGATTTTTCATCATATCGAAAAGAAGCTAGAGTTTCTGGCCACCCAAGGCTAACCACTGGGCCTTGATTTCTGTTGAAGAAGAGTTTCTTCTCTATCCAAGGCATTCCAGAGTTGTCATTGGGTCGGATTTTTCACGAGCAAGAAGGGTTTAGATCCAATGGATGGTCATTTAGAAGAGATCGCATCGCTGCGTGTGTCCTCTTTGCGCCTTTTTACAAGGGTGCCGAGGTTCCCATTGAGAATATTGAGAGATACCAAAGATGTCTAGTACGCTTTCAATTTCTCAAAGAAAACATGAAACGGATTGCCTGATAATGATGAGGCCCAAACGTTGCTTATCGAAGTCCCCTCAAACCTTCAATCGTAAGCATATGGTTCAAGAATTGAAACCGACGCCTAGGTTGATTAAGATGAATTCCAGCTTGAAGTAGAGTCAAAGAATGGTCCGAAGACCACGAGGACCATAAGTGACATGTGACATGCGTAAGATAGAAAACCAATCAATTCCCCATCAGACGATCCAACTTTTTGTGAACTCGCCGAGCAGCTTTGATGTTCCACCAAGTGAATAAGGTACCAACTCCCCGATATCATCAACCCCAACAGAGGTAATACATGATTTGAATTCTTCCATCCCAATATCCCAAGTTTCATTATCCCGATTAGTTTCATAGGTCCTTAATTACATTAAAATCACCCATCATACACCAAATAGCATTGGGAGCAAGTGAGAGTAAATCATTCCATAAGTCTCTCCGCTCCAAATAGGAGTTCAAATTTATGTATCGAAAAGAAATCAAGAAGGAGGTGTCATAAAGATCAACAGATTGGACCTTACAATGTATGACTTGAGAGAGACACAAAAAGGATATCAACAAGCCATAAACTTGATTCCATCCAACCCAGATTCTACCATTGGAATGAGAATCATAGTCAAGGCCCAATTCCAAGAGTTACAAAGATTCCTAGATATTCTTTTGAGCTTTATGTTGTTTGACCCGTGTTTCAAGGAGACCCAACATAGAAATTTTATTATCATCTATTATTTGCTTAACATAAGCCCTCTTAGGCTTTTATTTAGACCTCTAATATTATAGGATGCTAACATTAAGGAAACTAAGAAGTAGGGGGAGTGACCACCTTTTCCTTTCCCTTTCCTTTTTTCTTAGTCACCGCAAGTCGACGGGCTAGAGTCTTGTTTGTTCTTGATCTCTTTCTTCCTTTTCATCAATAACCTTGAGTCCGAGACAAGAAGGTTCTACCAATAGGAGATTCATCATCCGAGATACCCGTGATCATTTATTGGAGCAAAGGTGTTGGAGATATTTAGAGTCGGGTTCAGTGGGAAGTATGTCCCGATCCTTGTTTGACACCTCGTGAGACATTTACCCAATCATTTTTAGGAGGGGGAGGGACGAGGCCGTAATGCCCAAGTGGTGACATCAAGAGGAGGAGTGGAAGAGGTGATCGTAAGGTAGGTAGAATTATTGGTGACTTTCACACCCAGATATAGTGAGCTTTGGGGCACTTAAGTTGAGAGTGCCCAAATACATCGCAAGATGGGCAAGAAGGAGGTCTACTCGATATTCCACCTCAACTGGGACAAAGAGGTTAGCCAAGAGTCTTCATTTTTAACAAAGAACACTTGATTGAAGAAGGAAAGGAGAAAGAGGCTTTGACTTCTATGCACTTCTTGCAAAATTTAGGAAATCATTTTTCGCAGCTATTTCATCAAAGGAATGTAGGTTTCCCAACAAAGATCAAGGAGATATAACTTATGCCCTCATCGGACCAAGAGAGAGTGGTATATTGATAGCTTCACCCATATAGGGAACACATCACATTCTTGGCCTTTGAGAATGCCACACCTTCTTTCCATTTGTGCAGACAATGCCTTTAGAAGCTTTAAATGCCAGGACCGAGGCAAGGATGTTGTCACAATCGAGATAGAGTCAAATTTGAAAATGTAATATCCTTTGTTATGTAAGAAGACCTCGTAAAGCCCAAGATGTCCCCATAAACGCTCTAGCAATAGGTTCGACAACTTTGTATGGTAATGAGGATCAGAGAAAGTATCCTACAAGACTAGAAGCCCAAAGCTTGTTGCTTCTAGAAAGTACTTCATCGAGGGATGACAAGAAGGGTCTTATCACCGAGGAAGGAGGGTGGTAAGAGAGGAGACGGTGGATTTACCGTAAGATTTGCCCACTATATCACTCCAAGATTTGGCAGCCCCTCGACCAAAGCAAAGAGTATTTCACCTTCCTCAAGAAGGGTGGCGTATGAGTAGCCGGATTATTGAAAAGAGAGGACCCTCCCACCCAATAAAGAGAAAAGTCTTGTCCATGATGGACTTCTTTGAAAGGATAGAAACATTTGCCTTTAAAAGAGTCTTCCCCACGCAAACTACCGGAGAGATAAGATTCTCCAAGAAAGAGGTCTCTGAGGAATGATCCCCGACATCTTGTGTGCATTATCAAAACTAATGCTTTTTCCTTCTGAAAGGAAAGTTTGCACGCTATTAGATGAAATACCATGGGCGATAAGAAAGACATAAGGTGAAGGTTTTTCCTTCTTTCAAAGATAGCCTCTTCACGATCCTCCTTATGAGAGAAATGTCGAGTGCGAGAAAAATCTCACAAGCATTCTCACCCAAAACAGAGCCCAATTGAACCTCCGTGTCGAGCTCAAGAGAAACCGAAGCCAGAGCTAACTTGGTTACCCAGAGGAATAAGGAGGGCATCGATTCTCCCATTTTCTCAATGCCAAACGCAGGAGGAAGCGAAGAGTGGCTAGGCGGCCGGGCTTTGAGACCCCATAAACACCAAAGGTATCCTTAGACTCACTACTAACAGAGTTTACCTACCGAAAGATGATTATAACTCACCATAGGTGAGGAGAGGAAGAGAAGAGAAGACCGGGAGCAGAGAAGAGAGAAGAAGAGGGAAAGACCGAAAAGTTAGGTGATAGCCGTAAAAATTAGGTGAGGAGAAAAAAGGCGGGGAAGTTTTGGTAAAAGGTAGAGAGAAACCCCATTCTGGTCAGGAAAAATTCTAGAGATCAGAGATTAAACGACAATCTTTAAGTAACGAATATAATAATTTAGAAGGAAAGGAATATAAAATTTTGATGCTACATTCATTTATCATTTTATTGTGAGGCTAGTACTTTGCCATTTGTATCACGTTATTCTAATGAAGAAAATATATTAATTTTAAAAGTAAGATATTATAATATAAAAGGGGTATATCGAAGGGTATCTGACTAGTATATCGGGTTAAATTCACTTTTTTCCATTTTATTTGAACTCAGTTTACAAATATATTACTGAATTAATAAATTTTACGGCCAACTCATTGAACTATAATTATTTTACAAAAATTTAAAAAATAATCTATTCCGTTAAAAAATTAACAGAAAGTCTACATGTCACCAATTACGTGAAATATAATACCATCTTAGAAAAAAAAAAAAAGTTTAGTTTAATTTTTTCGATTTTCAAGCGAACTCTTTTTTTTAAAATAACAAATAATTAAAGTAATTAAATATATTAATAATAAAATAAATTAATTAAATAAATTAATGTTTAATTTTTACAAATGTATTTATATAAAATTAATGAATTCATTTTTTTAATTTTAAATATATTAATTTCACTTTAAAAATATAAAATTATCTAATATTTTAAAATTAAAGGATTATTATTATTATTATTATTATTATTATTATTATTATTATTATTATTATCTATTTTTTTCTTGAAAATCCTAGATGTCATCAAGAAGAAATATTTAAAAATCATGAGAAATTTTAAAAAAAATTGCTAATTTTTTTATTTTAAAAAAATATTTTTAATATTTTGCCAAGTTAAAACTAATGATATTTACATCATTAATGTAAGACCCCAAATTTTTATAAATAAAACTAAATTTCATCTAATTATTACTTTGAATACTACGGTGTTAATTTGATAAATGCTTTGGTTATGGGTGAAATGTGCAAATTTTGTAAAATAAGCAAGTGATTATAAAATATTCATTGTCGGAGAATATTCGTTTGGTCGTGGAATATTCTTGATGTTGGAGAATATTCGTACGACGACGCAACCATTTGTGGGCACATAACGGAAAACGGTCGGATGAAGAAAACAATAAGTTTGAGTTTTTACAAATAATCTACAGAATAGTTATTCTGAATTAACAATTGTTGGAATACCAGTGGTTAAAATACAATAATATGTGTGGCAAGACAAAGAGCACACACGATATTGCACAATATTTTTCAATTATTGATTCTTACGTAAAAAGGCACTACTCAATAATTGTTACAGTAATTACTATTCAATATTTTATTTTATTGATTCAATAATTGTTACGTTGATATTTTATATTATTGTTGTTTTAATAATTGTCACTGCACATTATTTCCCATTATCAGATCAATAATTCATATTATTTGAATAATATTATTAGATAGCATTATTGGCAATGTCTAAGGAAATTCTATCTAGGAAAGGGGTTTGTTCACCTAATTGTGCGCTAGTAAAGAGAAATCCTTATCGGAAAGCCCCCTCTTTTCTGAGAACGACCTGATTGTCAGTATTGTGATTCTGTAATATTATTTATGAATAATTAATTATTGATTTATATGATAAGGAAATATTTATTTTTATGTGGATATAAATGAAGAAATTAATGATGAGATGTTTTATCAGTATTTTGTCGGAATGGTGTTGGGTAAAATCTATATACGCAATTCACGCAAGTATACGTGGTCAACAAGTAATATAGTAATGAATAAAGTATCGTTTCCACGAAGATAAATTAGCAAGAAATTAACTTCACAATTATCAATTTTCTATTAATCCTAATTCTATTAAACTCTTCAATTCAATGGTTTAAAATTATAGAAACTAAATTAATAAATAAATAAATTATTACAAAACAATCACAAATATCAAAATCCGAAATTTCAAACAATTAATAGAGAATTAGACTTATGATTTCACCCGAAGTTTCACGCTGATTTTCAAACTTTTATTCCAATTCAACTCAATATCTCAGTTTATTAATCAAGAACACGAATGTAATACTAGCCACATCTCGATGCACTAATACCGTATTAACTCAAATCCATAAATTAGATAGAAACAAGTTAAACACCTAAATCAACCAACTCACTATATCTCTATGTGAACTGAAATTAAAGAAGGTTTAAGCTTAAGTTCTCTCCCCGATTACATGTGATGTCAAGCATATCTCTACCTTAACAATAATCAAGAATCTGCTATTCACAGAATTCATGACACATGCTATATTAACTAAGTCTATATTTGAATATCCTCTCTCGATTCCATACAAATCCACAAAGAATTGTTGATCAAGCAATTCATAAATTCACGTTGATCAAATGTCAATGAATGGCAGTAATGGAAGTATGAAGCAAATTTCACTGGGTGTGACTTGCATAAAACCTTTATAAGAACATATAAGCATAAGCTAGATATATCAGACCAGATCGAAACCCCAAAAGAAAGATAGATGTTATCTATATACCTCGATAGGTGTTGCTAACTTCTTCTCGCATATTTTGTCATACTTTTGTTTCTTGGTGGCAGCTTTTAGACCTTGCCATGGAAGACTAAAATTTTTTTGTCAGTCAGAGTTAACAGTAATTTGACAATATAAAATGCTGTGATTTCGCACTATGTAGTAAAGAAATGTAAAATGCAAAATGAAAAGCAAATTATGATACCCTCTAAATGTGGGCTTAGTTTCAATAATGATACCCTCTAAATGTGGGCTTAGTTTCAATATTTTGACCGTTAACCAACCCAAGATTCCTCCGATTAGAAAGGTTATACCAATGTTAATTGGCAATGCCAATTTATAAACCACCTGAAGAATAAAAACAGATAGTTGTATTTAAAATAGTATTATTAATTAATTACTTACATTAACTACGTATCTTAATTATAATTTTCAATTATATTTAAAATATATTGAAGATTGCATTAAAAATAAATAGTTGTTGTAGCTCAGTTGGTTTGAACTCTTATTTATTTATTTACAAGTCTTGTGTCCAAGCCTCATATCCCACAAGTAGCAACATTTTGTTATAAAAAAAAAAGTCGCTGGTCACGGTCGGCCAAAATGGCCTGTGATTTTGTGGGCTAAAAATTGCAAATTCAAAGCCCAACTCATGGATGGGTCGTCATTTACCACCCAAGGGCTGCAAGGCCATCTTTGCTGTGTCTAGTTTCACCCAAGGATCCATCACAAGCCTAATAAGCAAATTAGTTCATAACGACTGAATTAAAAACTGAATAATCTAAAGAAAACATCCTTGCAATTACAAATAAAAAACTAAGATGAAGAATAATGCGAAACCACCATTCACGTAGCCTTAATCTGCAACCGTCACGAAATTCTCTTCCAATCACTCCTCCCAAGCTTGAAAATCAAAATCTGGAAATTATCTCTGTAATATACTTTGCGTCCTCATCCATTTGTTGTTTTTAACGTAATATATATATATCCCCTTCTGTTCTGGCCCAAATCCCTTGCTTCCTAGAGTCCATGTGCAAAACTAAGTCTCCAAACCATGTGGCAGCAGAGTTCAATAAGCAGCAGGAGACTACAGGATTCGACACCCCCGCCTCGGTGGGGGGTACAAGGCATAATACGCCCGCCCCGACGGGCTAGTACCCTGCTAACGAAATTCTGCTACTTCATGCATTTTTCTAACTTTGCTCCAAAAGACCTCCTTTCTTCACCACTTGCCTCCGACCACCCTACACATAAAAGAATATGAAACGAGTGAAAACGAACATAGAACAAGAAAATAACAACGAATTTAAGCTTTAAATGACATCGATTCGTGTTTATGAAATCTACTTCTCAAAATCCCCCAAACTTAAACCGTGCTAGTCCTCGAGCACAAAACAAACCACATGCTATGCAATGCAATGCAATGAGATGAAATAAATATAATCCAAGTGCTTACGAATCCAACAATATCACAGAATCAAGATTATCCCATCGGCCTCAGAGAAAACAAGCAACTCTACAATATGAATCACCAAAACTAATCCACAGTTTCGTATTAATTCTCAAAACTTGAACAATTATCACTGGTATAGTGTGCGTGTGTGTTCAACATCTATGATAACTGATACGGACTCAAATTCAATACATAAGAAATTTCTTAGAAGGAATCATACATTGAAAACTTTAAAAATTTCAAAAAATAGGCACAATCCAACTAAAACTAAGCAATACCGAATTCAAGGGTTCATGCAAGATACTTATACTTTTTTTTTCTCTCTCACGGGGCTTTTTGCTCTTTTCCCGTTATTATTCCCTTTTTTTAGATAGATGGTTGGTGAGTGCGTTTTACGCTACATCTCACGCTTGTGTTTATGGGGAGTATTTCTCCTCAACCCACCACAAGACTCAACATGTTTCATTTTTTTTCATTTTTTTTCAAAGCTTATATACCTCACATATACTCCCCCAAACTTAGGTTCTTGCCTAATTTTAGCCTTTATTGCCTATCCTTATCGTTTTCTCATTTACCCTAGCATTATCCTTTAGAAACTATTTATGTATCAATTTGAACTGACCGGTCAACAAAAAGATGTTATTAACGTATAACCTTTTTATAACAGCCTTCAAACACGTGCAAGATTCGATTCATAACAGAAATTATATCACAATTCAAATAATCAATACTGTATTGGTTAACTTATTCTCAATCTCATCATTGGCCCACAAATAACATGAACTGCAACACTGTTGGACATATGCAAACACAATATTTAACTAATTTTTTTCTCTCTTTTTATTTTTATTTTTTATAGATAAAATATGATAATAACAGAAATTAAAACAATTCAATATCAAAAATAACCTAGACTACTATGCAATAACCTAAGCTACTATGCAAACTAGAATGCAAACAAAAATAACTACTATGCAAACTAGAATGCAAACAAGAATTTAAATAAATCCCCCAAACTTAAGTAACACAATGCCCTCATTGGATAAAAATCAAAATTAAGTGCATGAGGACTTCCTCTGCAATCGCCTAAGTCTGGGGAGGTGGTTGTTGCTTTCTTCATCGTAATCACTTGGTGAAAATGTTTCAGATTGGTCCCAAGGTTGATATGGAAAATGAGCCGCCAGGTTGAAACTTTGAAGGGTTGTGTTGAGTGAGGCGAAAGAAGCGTTCATAGCATCAAACATGTGATCTTGTTGCATTGTCAATCGCCGCATTTCCCGACGTGCTGCTTTGTTGTGCGCAGTCATCTGATTTTGGAACTCAAGGAACTGAGGACTGGATAGTGCCTCGGTCTGCGGTACCTGCTCGGCTCCTTGATCTCCCATAGCCTCATCATCATCCTCTGATGCCTCTATAGCATCAACTTCGTCTTCCGAAGCCGACGAAAAAATAAAGCCCAGACCTCGTGGATGTGACTCGTCTCCTGCCCATACAGAATACCGCGCTATCATTCTAGAATCAAGCAAAGCGAGCGACATTTGTGTGGACTCATCGTCAGACCATCTCACCCCTGCATTTGTTGCCTTTTTTTTAGTTCTAACAAAATAGCTCTAACTCATGCAAGCATACATATGTCAACAAGTAATACAGAGCAAGTAAAGTATCGATCCCACAGGAAAAGTTGTTTAATTAAAATTACTATGCATCAACTAAATCATTATATTTATATGCTCAAACTAATGAATATGATTGGTTTGTTACTCTAATCGCAAATAACAACTAAAACAATAAATAAGATGTAATAAATCAAATCTGAAAGTAATGGGATCCTAACTTCATTTAATATTTCATTTAATCACCACTATCATGCAAGACTTGTTCACATATCATAGGAAAGTAGCCAAAAACACTTAAAGAGCATAGCCATTTTTCAATGCACTATGACCTACTTACACAGCATCCACAAGCGATAGACTCTATGTAATCATCAATATAACCAAAATCACTTTATGTCTATGTGAAATTGCAACCATATTGAATTTAATTACAAGCCCTTATTCTAACTCATACTGTGATACAGTATATGTCTATCTGATTCACGAAAATACACAAGCCATATAAAATGTGTTTCATATACGCATGCTATCATGATTACAATCCATACTTGCATGTTCATTGTCAATTCCATACAAGTACTAAAACGAATGGTGATCAAGCATTCTTACATGCAAAACAATCATGATAGAAATCCCAAATGATATGTAAACAATCCAGCATTCAAGCATGCAATCAAACTACATATTAAAATCCGTTAGAATCCCATAATGGAGTTTAGTTCATGACTGAACCAAAAGCCATTATGGGATCAAAGCTAACCATGGCTAATAAGTAAGCAATTGAAAGATGAAAGATAGAAACAATCAAAGCCAATTGCTGAATATCATCCACTATTAACGTTCAACTCCTCATATAAATCCAGCAAAAATACTAATAAAATATCCACACTGGTAGAAAATCCCAAGAAGGAGTAGGAGAGTAGAGTTTAGGCCTCCTTCTACGTTGGAAATCTCTCTCCCAGTGTAAACCCTAATTCCAAGATGAAAATAGGTAAAACTGAATAATTCTGAATAATCTCCTCTTCTGACACTAGTTAGATATCGTTTAAAAACCAAATACAACCCTTTTAATTAAAAATTAAAATAAAACAAATCAAGATAATCAAGATCGCCACTGCCACTGCCCTCAGTTGTACTTCTCGCTGCATGCAGAATTTGCAGTGTGTCATGATCTCCAACCGGGTTCTCTCTCCCACGCTTGTTCCCACGCTTTGTCCGCGCCGCTACGACTTCAGACTTTTGGTTTCTTGTTCTCTATCACGCATTGATCTGTTCCGTTGCTCCTTTCATCATCCATCCAGCTTAGTCTTCTGCTTCTTGACCCTCATGCCTTGCATATCACAACTTGTGTAACGCCCCGAAATTCGGTCTATCTTCACACCCGGATTCCGAACGTCACGAGTACATCATTCATCCAACATACATCATTATATACTGAAATATAATAACATACATTATGAATTCCCAGGTTCTAAAACCTTATAACCTTCCTCATTACAAATAATGATAATTACATTATTCCTTACATCTTGCACGAGTGACTTTTATCCGCCACCAAGGATACATAATCGTTCATTAAACTATTCTATAGTTTAATTCTCATCTTTCTACATTACAAGTCTTCACTTGATCTTCTCGCTCATTCACATTCTGAATGGCACTTCATCTGGATACCGTCAGCTTGATCCTTACGGGATCCTTAAGTTCTTCTAACATTGTTCGCTGAAAATGTTTTTCATTTAAAGCAGGTGTGAGCATTCAATTGCCCAGCAAGTCATAACAGTTGAACACACAACTTCAAGAATTTAACATTCGTTTGGAACTTCGATAACCGAACAAAGGTTATGAAGCAGCTTGAATAATAGGAATAATCTCGATTCCTATCATTTTAAAACATTAGTCACATTCACTTTGAAATACTTTAATTCTCTACTCTTTTTCATACACATTACGTGCTGCTAGAATCAATAAAGATGTACTTAACAATAACGGTTCATGTATAAATAGAACATTCTTTTATTGAATAATTCAATCATAGAATAGTTCATCTCACAGAAACACCAAAGTGTTCAAATTGTGGCACAAGGCCTCATACATTCTACCACCTTGTACAAATATCGCACATTCGCACATAGACAAAACTTCTCAAGTTCAACATCTGAGAAGTTTAAGAAACTAGCATTCATTTGAAATATGAATGAAGATAGGAAACTTTTACCTTTACGACATTTACGACTTCTTACGCCGAATCGCTTCATTCCAATCCCTATAACACATAAGGAAATAACAAATACACCAATTAGTCATATACTTGACTTACGCATTGGTTTACTTAACTTTACTTCTTAAGGTTTACGTTCTTACAATATAATTTTACGCGACTAACTTTCATTACCGGTTTACGGTTTCATGACATACGGAGATGTCTTACTCAAAACGTTCATCATCTTTAATGATTTACATTTTTATCTTCTTCTTATACTTCTCTAGGACTCAAGGACACATCGCTTCTCTGCTAGTAGTCCATATGGTACTCTGAGTGGTTTCCCACAAACAACCAACAAACATGTGTTCCTGTCTCATCTACACCGCCAACACAAAGATTGAGTTAGATCGATTGCCGCTTTATATATATACCGCTTCTAAAGAAATTATTTAGCCCAGCTCCCATATGTCAACCATCAAAGGTTACGATTGTACCATAACCTAACTTTCTCTTAACTTATACGAACTATTAAATTATAATGTTCGATAAGTTAATTTCTTATTCCTTATGGCTTTCTGGCAAATAATTGCCATACCTCAGAACTCGTTCTTATCCAACTCCCATTCGGCTTTCATTAATCTTATTACCGTTCGATACGGCTTTCTTGATACCATTCGTATCTTACGTACTACTTTTATCAACGTCTAAGTCATACAACTAGGGTATACTTAGAACGTTCGTCAAACGCGAATACGATTTACGAAGATCGTTTACGTATCCGACGTTCACGTTGATCGTCTCTTAATCTCTCATTCAATCTTTATCCCAACAAGCACAAAACAGACAAAACAGACCAGAGCCCGCCCAAATCAACCCAACATTTGCAAACCCAAAGACCGCAGCCTCAAGACAGAGTGAACCACACGCAGCAATAGAAAACTGCTCAAGTCCACAGCAGCACTCAAGACAGGAGCGAACCAAACCAGATAACCAGCTAACCAGCTAACCAAGCCCATTAATAGCAAAATTTGCTAGCAGCTAGTAGAACCAAGCCACCAAGCAAACCCAACACCAACCAACATCTGCAAAGCCAGCAGACCCAGCACCACAGAACACACAAAAAACCCAGCTACCAAGCCAGCAGACCAAAGCAACTGCATAAAGACCATAGGCCAAACCCTAGTAGACTGCAGCTGAGGCCAAACCGCCTGAGTTGGATAAAGCAGACAAAGCAGATTGCAGAAAATATTCAGCACAAGGCAGGACACCCACATATGACAAAGAGAGCACCAAACATTCAGCACCCATATGTGACAGCAGCACCAAAGCAGACTGCAGATCCAAGCTACCAAGCCAGCAGACCAAAGTAACCAGCAGACTGCAGAAACCCAAAGGCCAAACCAACAGACTGCAGCAGAGAGGCCAAATGCCTGGAATAAGCAGAAACAGGACAGCACCAACCAATATCTGCATATGACAAAGAAATTTTCTTCCCTAAGCCACAGCTCATCCCTAAATGGAAGACCAGCAGCAACAGCATCCAAGCAAGCCTTTTCAGCAGCCAACATCTGAAGATCCACAACAGCAACCAACTGCCATCAGCCCATGCCCAGCAACAGAAAACCAAGGCAGCCCCAGACCATGCCCAAATTGCAGTAGGGCAGAATCATAGCAGAAGCAAAGGTTAACTGCTGAAAGGGCAGAGTGAAACCAAGCAGAACCAATCATCACAGACCATCCAACCTGTGCAGAAGATAGGCTCCCAACAGCAGTAGGGAATCCCACAAATAATCAACCAAAGAACTTTAACACAGCAGGGCAGCCCAGCCGTCGGACTAGAAACCCATCCCAAAGAACCCAAACCAAGGCTGATCCAGCAGCAGAAGGCTCATAACCCTGTCAAAATAAGAACTGCAGAGTCCAACTGAAAGCCAGTAGCAACAACAAATTGGCAGAACTTTGCAGCAATCACAACAATCCCAGCAATCACAGTAGAGACTATCATAGAACTACAGGATAACCGCCAGATCCCGAGACAGACCCAAACCTCTCAAAGATAGGGATACATGCAGACCCAAACTAGAGTCAGATATTACTGTAAAATCAATATGAGACCAGCAGAGGCAGGCACCTGAACACTCCTAGAATTTACAATGCAGATTTCAAGGCCAGCAGACCACAATCAAGCACCCCAAACCAATCAATATCAGATCGCAGCGGCCCCGACAAAAGATTTCTCAGTTAGACCAGCCAACTCCAGGAAGAAATTAAGTAAAGTTTAAACTCAGCTGTCTAAACCCAGACCTATGCTTTTTTTTTTTTCTAAATTGTGAGTATTATAAACCAAGAAAGAAAAACATATCTAGGGGCATACCAGAAGAAAAAATATAGCAACCACATCGAGACAAGCCAATGATGTACTTTTGCTATATCCAAGGCTATAACTGCCAACATCTAAGATTGGGATATTTTACAATATAAGAGCTAAAATTTTTAACTGAATACAATTTGCATTTAATAGTCCCCACAGTCTTGAGCAAGATCAGTAGAAGACGGGGGTTTCAACATGGGCTCGTCTATTCCTTTCATTCCATACTTTATAGATAACAGTAGCTGCTGAGCTTTATAATCCGAGATGACATTTGGTCTATTTGAGAATGTTGTATGTGATGAGTCAAGGTGTCCCAGTCCAAAAGGAACACCGAACCAACCATGAACAAAGAAGCACTAAACCAAGAAGTCATTGGGAAAAGGCACAGTCAAAGAAAAGGTGGAAGAATGATTCTGGGGCATGAGTACAGAGACAACAGAAGCCAATGGCCATGTCACCACCTCTTATGAAGAGCCAGCCAGAAGAAGAAAGAATAATGTGGGACCTGCAGATTTTGCCATAAGAGTTTGAACCAAGGGACAAAGGCACTCCCACAATGAATAGAAGACCAGATATGGGAAGCTTTAACAGAGGTGAGGCCTGCCCAACACACCTGATCCGGACCGAGAGAAGGCAATGCGGCATACTGTAGTTTGTCCTTCATCTGCATAAGGCTATGGTAATTGGATATAGGAGGTTGCCATGAGCATTGTGTGATGATGTCATTGACTTCATGGAGAATGGCGGACCAGAATTTGAGACTATAGGATCCGTGCATGGCTGGGCAAGAGGGCGGTTTTCAGCCAAGGGTCTTGCCATAAATTGATGTTCGCCGCTACTTACCACTTTATATGTAACAAATTTGATGGCTAAGCTTCTAAGGTTAAGGACTTTGCGCCAAATCCGTGAAGCATTAGAGGGGATGGGGTAGTCCGTGGTTGTGCTTCAAGAGGAGAGTTTTGTTAACCCATTGAGCCCGAAGAAGAACATTTGAAACAGATAATCTGCCACAGGTGGAGCATAATCATGCTTTGTTCCATTCAACAACTTTTTAATACCTAACCCACCTTCGAGAAAGGGCAAGGTGACACGAGCCCAAGAAACCTTTGAACCATGTTTGTCGAGCGAGGAGCCCTTCCAAAGAAATCTAGACAGAGGAGTCGTTCAATTTGCTTGGTGACCGATTTGGGAAGAACGAAATAAGCGGCACCAATATGATTGAATGGTAAACAAAATGGATTTAATAAGTTGCAAAACCTACCCAAGAAGGAGAGGGAAGCAGTTAGCCCAGACTTAATTCGAAGGTGATCTTTTGAATGAGGGCAAGCAATCAAATGAAGAAAGCTTCGAGGTAATGAGGGGCACTCCTAAGAATTTGATAGGCAAGGAGCCCAGTGCCTATATTGAGAGATGTAAGAATGGTAGCAGACTTTATTAGGAGGGGACGTTAAGCGAGGAAGCACTGACTTTTGCTGAGATTGATGGATAGGCCGGAGAAGCAGGTAAAAGCATCAAGGCTATGCTTTAGAAGGTTGACAGATTGCATGTCACCGTGACAAAATAGAAGGAGGTCATCCGCAAAGCAAAGGTTGGTAATTTTACATGCCTTTGTTCTCTAATGGAAAGAAAAATTTGGAGAGGAAGAAGCTTTATCAAGAAGGAGAGCAAGGACTTCCATGACTAAAACAAACAGATATGGAGAGAGTGGGTCGCCTTGGCGGATACCTTGTTTGCCTTGGAAATAGCCACACAACTGACCATTAACTTTAACAGAGAACATAGCCGTAGATATGCAACTTCTGATCCATTGTATAAATTTAGCAGGGTAGCCAAAGAGGGTCAGAACATCAAAAAGGAACTTCCATCGAACAGAGTCAAAAGCTTTCTTCAAATCAATTTTAACCGCACATCTAGATGGGCCAGATCGTCTATGGTAATTTCTGAACAGCTCTTGGGCCAAAAGAATGTTGTCACCAATTTTACGTCCCGGTATAAAGGCGACTTGAGAGTGTGAGATGAGGTCGGGAGAGTAGCTTTGAGTCTAGTCATTAGGATTTTGGATATGCATTTATATATAGAATTGCACAGCAGGATATAGCCTAAGTCGGACATAGAGGTGGGGTTTGGGACCTTAGGAATAAGAGCGACAATGATGGCATTGGACTCTTTAAGCATATGTCCGTAAATGAAAAAAGATTGAACAACTTTGACAAAATCATCCCCACAAAGTCCCAAGAATGAAGAAAGAAATTCACGTTGAGTTGTCGGGGCTGTGGCTTTTGTTTCTCTGCATGCCTTTAAGAGTAGATAGAATTTCCTCGGGAGTAACAAGAGTCGCAAGAGAGGATCATATCGGGGTTGATACGCTTTGTAATCACTTCACTAAGGCCACCCAATTGTGGTAGGAGGAGGTGTTTTTGGTACCCAAAAGATTTTGGAAGTAGCCAACAACAATGGACTTAATCTGCTTTCCGGATCATGAGTCAAGACACCTGCTTTATCCTCGATGCTAAAGAATCTTATTTGAATTCCACCGACTTTTGGTTTTGGCATGAAAGTATTTGGTGTTTTTATCCCCAAGGAGAGCCATTGAATTCTGGATTTTTGTTGTAAAAAGCCGCTCTTCTATAGTAAGGGCATCCCATAAATCCTTGGTAAGTTTCTCCGAAGATCAAAATTTTCCGGGAGATAGGAGTATTAGGCAGTTGAATGGTCATTTGAAGAGCATGAAGAGCTTGCCTAGCCATTTGGACGCTTGTAACAAAGAGAGCCTGCTGCTTATTCAGATCAATAAGAGCTCGCTTGGTTCTCCGGCTTTTCCGCAAGAACAAAAAGAGGGAGCCAATGATATTGCAGCCCAAGCTTGGGAAACTACCTCCTCGTAACCATCCAAGAGGGTAAGATGATTGAAAAATTGAAAAGGCTTGAAGGATTTGGGAGCAGGGAGACCAGTAGACAAAATAGTGGGATTATGATCTGAGAAACCTCTAGCCCCAAAAGTAGCCAGAGAGTGAGTCATTTGAGTGAACCATGCTGCATTCCCAAGAGCTCTGTCCAGCTTACGAGAAATAGTTCTATCCCCAAAAGTAGAATATGGGTTGGCTGGGACCCCGCTCTTTGGACTGTTAACGTGTTGCTCAAATCCTCCCAGCTTATACATTGTGAATTAAATTTGGTTGGATCTGTTGATACCTTTTTGGTTACTATTGTCTACGGTCTTAACACTCCCTCTGAGCGTAAGCAGTTATGGCATGAGCTCTCTTCCCTGGCACATTCCATCAGCTTAGAACTTCTAACGTTCTCTTTACTTAATACGAATTTTATTTAATTTGTATACTATCCTTTACAACTCAATTTGAGTTCTTCTTCCCGTACTACTTCGTAGTACCATTCATTCATAGCATTAGCTATAAATCATTCATCGTTTAACATCTCATCTGTTACTACGATTTACTATGATCACGTGGTGATCTTCTTATCCTTCTCTTTACGATTATAGTCTTAGGTACTCATACCTAAGATTTATAACCTATCATCTCTAATACCAACTTGTAAACGCCCCGAAATCTGGTCTATCTTCACAACCGAATTTCGTACGTCACGAGTACATCATTCATCCAACATACATCATTATATACTGAAATATAATAACATACATTATGAATTCCCAGGTTCTAAAACCTTATAACCTTCCTTATTACAAATAATGATAATTACATTATTCCTTACATCTTGCACGAGTGACTTTTATCCGCCACCAAGGATACATAATCGTTCATTAAACTATTCTATAGTTTAATTCTCATCTTTCTACATTACAAGTCTTCACATGATCTTCTCGCTCATTCACATTCTGAATGGCACTTCATCTGGATACCGTCAGCTTGATCCTTACGGGATCCTTAAGTTCTTCTAACATCGTTCGCTGAAAATATTTTTCATTTAAAGCAAGTGTGAGCATTCAATTGCCCAGCAAGTCATAACAGTTGAACATACAACTTCAAGAATTTAACATTCGTTTGGAACTTCGATAACCGAACAAAGGTTATGAAGCAGCTTGAACAATAGGAATAATCTCGATTCCTATCATTTTAAAACATTAGTCACATTCACTTTGAAATACTTTAATTCTCTACTCTTTTTCATACACATTCTGTCTGGCTAGAATCAATAGCACAGACTTAATAATAACGGTTAATGTATAAATAGAACATTCTTTTATTGAATAGTTCAATCATAAAACAGTTCATCTCACAGAAACACCAAAGTGTTCAAATTGTGGCACAAGGCCTCATACATTCTACCACCTTGTACAAATATCGCACATTCGCACATAGACAAAACTTCTCAAGTTCAACATCTGAGAAGTTTAAGAAACTAGCATTCATTTGAAATATGAATGAAGATAGGAAACTTGCCTTTACGCGATGCATTTACGACTTCTACTTGAATCGCTTTCATTCCAATCCCTATAACACATAAGGAAATAACAAATACACCAATTAGTCATATACTTGACTTACGCATTGGTTTACTTAACTTTACTTCTTAAGGTTTACGTTCTTACAATATAATTTTACGCGACTAACTTTCATTACCGGTTTACGGTTTCATGACATACGGAGATGTCTTACTCAAAACGTTCATCATCTTTAATGATTTACATTTTTATCTTCTTCTTATACTTCTCTAGGACTCAGCACACATCGCTTCTCTGCTAGTAGTCCATATGGTACTCTGAGTGGTTTCCCACAAACAACCAACAAACAGGTTCCCGTCTCATCTACACTGCCAACACAGTGAGTTAGATCGATTGCCAGTTTTATATATACCTTCGCTCTCTAAAGAAATTATTTAGCCCAGCTCCCATATGTCAACCATCAAAGGTTACGATTGTACCATAACCTAACTTTCTCTTAACTTATACGAACTATTAAATTATAATGTTCGATAAGTTAATTTCTTATTCCTTATGGCTTTTTGGCAAATAATTGCCATACCTCAGAACTCGTTCTTATCCAACTCCCATTCGGCTTTCATTAATCTTATTACCGTTCGATACGGCTTTCTTGATACCATTCGTATCTTACGTACTACTTTTATCAACGTCTAAGTCATACAACTAGGGTATACTTAGAACGTTCGTCAAACGCGAATACGATTTACGAAGATCGTTTACGTATCCGACGTTCACGTTGATCGTCTCTTAATCTCTCATTCAATCTTTATTCCAGGTTTTAATTGCTTTCGATCGTTATCCATCCCATGAACCCCATGTTCATTATTCTTTCTTAATGTCGAAGCCATACTGTTCGTTGTATGCTACGACCGATCGTTCTTCGCAACAACGTTGCGTTCACAGCGTCTATACGCTTCACATTCATTGCATTACCATGGTATAACATCAAAATGTTATTCATTACCCTTGTCACTCAACGTCTAAGGAATCACAATCATAGAAATCCCTCACGTTCGTTTATCGCGACTACGGTTCCCGGACATCGGTTCCGTAACCCGCATCTACATTCTTTGTGTTTTAATCTCGTTTAATCTATCCGTTCAACCTTCACTAAAGGTTTAAAACACTTGATTAAGTGTTACATTACGTGAACTACATGTTCATACTTCTTTTTTGCTCATCCTTCATTAACTGAGAACTAAGAATCTCATTTCTGGGCATTGCTCACACCTACATGCCGTTTTCCTTTCTCTCTCATGTAATGGCCACCTACTTCTCTCTCTCTCCTTCCCGGTTTGGCGTATGGCTCCAAGTCCTTTGTTATCTCTCGTATTGCTACGCTTACTCTCCAAGATTATGGCCAAGCTCGTATACTAACACCTGGCCTCCAAGGCCGCGACTTCATGGCATACATAAAGCATGAAACCTAGAAAATTTTTTCTAAGTCTTTTACAAGCTTGAGGTGCTGATTTCGAAATCTCATAACTTCTTCGTTATAACACAGAACGAGGTCATTCCAAAGCCATTTTCTTCCTTATCTTACGTACTTTGATTACCCACAGACAGAACTTCGTTCTGAATCCATTAAAATGCCATTCAATTGGCTTAATCTTCACCCTTCGTTCATTTTAACGTTTTTAACGTTCTTTGTTCGTTCATCCGTAATTCGGTCATCCGAACTCGGAATTCGTTCGTTCTTGAGTCCACGACTCACATTTTATACGTTCTATTACATTCTTATGAAACCCTACACATTCGGGTTCATTTACTAACTTTCAAATTTTCGTTCTTCTTTTATGAAATTATCTCCATAACTTCGTTATAGCTCAGTTTAATCCATTCTTCATGAACGTTTCTAACGTTTCTAACCAAGCAATAAGCAACTAACTTATACGCGATGATTTTAAACTTGTCCATCAACAACAATTACACTACGATGGTTTTAAATTTGTCCATTCTTCGTGTGTTCTTCGCGTTCTTCGTTCGTTCTTCATTTTTAATCGATATTTTGGATTACGATTTCACTTTTTCTTGAAATTTGATGTTATAGAACACCATTCCTTACTTATTTGACCTACTCATTCATAGGATTCATTTGGATCGCTCAAAATCCTTATGAATCTTATACTTCCTTAAGAAATTTATAAACTAAATTTCTTATTTCTTATTTCTTCTTTTCTCATGATTTCAACCATATGAAATCATTCTCAATATATTTTACTTCTTATTCTCATTAAACTATGTTTTAACATAGAAAAATAAAGAAAATAATCTAGAAGTTAGGTTTTTGGATTACCTTTCTTCTTTAATCTCCTTCCGTCGGACAAAGTTTGCTCACGAGCAAGCTTTTCCTCTTCTCCTTCATCCGAAATCTCTCTCTCAAATGTTTGACAACTTTCAAATTTCCAAACAAATGAAATAAGCTTCCTATTTATAGATTTTCAAGGCTAGGGGCAAAATAGTCATTTCGCCCCTAAAATCACTATTCACACCTCCCTATTTCAAGACTTAAGGACTAAGTTAAGGCCCTCAAGTCTGCTTAGCCCTTAAGTTTCGTAGTTCTGTCTTTCGGGTTTCGCCCGACAGTTTTAAAAACTGTGATTCTCGGAATTCAAATATTTTTGGATATTTCGTCTTTCCTTTACCGATTAACTTTTACGTATTCTTCGAATTTTCGAAAAACTAAAAAACACTTTTTGGCGTCAAGCGTTTTCCTTCACGTTTTCCCCTAACGTAGCTAAACGAGTGAAAAGTACATAACGGTAATTTTTGTCATTTTTATTTTGTCCGATTTCTGCGCGTTTTTCGAGAAAAACTTTTATCGGCTTACTTAACTTTTCACGATATATTATCGTCAAATCTTTCGACGGAATGTCATTTCGACACACCGAACTCTCAGAAAGAAGGGTTATTCAAACCCTAACCCTTAGATTTCGTCGGATGAATAGTGCCTCTTTCGTCCTTTTCCCCGAAAACATTTTTGTCTCCGGAATTTTTTTTTTCGTCTTGAAAATTTTTACTCGCTCAGTCTAGCTCGTAGCCAGAATCCTCCCGATTAATAATCATTCTAGGTTATAGAACGATTAATAACCTCATAACACAGAATAATATTAATAAAAATTTATTTTATTAATAACTAATTCTTTAAATCTTAATTTTTGGACAATCGGATTTTCGGGTTATCACAGCTTGTGCCTCGCTCATGCATCCATTCGCCTCATGCCTTCTAATTCCACCAAATTAGGCCGTTTCCTGCACTTTTTCACCAAAAGGAGTTTTAAGTATATGCAATGCAAACTAACATGAAATGCAACTAAAACACACTAAAATATACTTGAGATGGGCATAGTTCGCGTGAATTGGTATTCAATAACTAGGTATAAAACCCACTTATCAAATACCTCCAAACTTGAACTGTTGCTTGCCCTCAAGCAATGCATACTATTGAATAATGAAAATGCAGCTATATTACTATGCAACTAAATTATGATGCAACTAATCTCATATTGTCCAACTATCACAGAAATTCAGTCCAAATTTCCTCAGCGAATTTTTCTAGATTCAAGAATACAGATTCAAACCAAACTGTAGGCATAATGTCATACACTTGGATAATTCATAAATGCTATAGATATGTTGTGTGTGTGTGTGTGTGTTATATTCACCCAAAACTTGATTTAAGTAAAGAATACTCATGCTATATTACTCAAAACGGAAAATTATAGTTTAAATCAAGATTCATGTATACATATACAACAAAGACTATTCCAACATATCAAAACAAACTGAGGTTCAACAATGGGCTTAACTGCTTTATTTTTACTCACGAGGATGATTTTCGCACTTTTCCGCGGTGTTTATTGCTATTTTTCTTTCCTTTTTCTTTTTCTTTTTTTTTTCTTTTTTTTTCTCACATGACTGTGCAATGTCTTACTCCATTAGGCAACACTACTACCCCTTAGCGAGCTTTCAACCAACGACTCCCAGACCATGAAAGACCTTAGGGCGCTAGGTGTAGAGACAATCCCCTCGGGCTTACTTACTCAAGTAGTCAGGGCCCCGAAAAAAGACTAGCCACGTTATTACTATATATATATATATTTTTTTTTAATACATAGATACCCATGTTTTCCCAAAGTTTAAAAATCAATGTTATAAACTGTCTAAGTTCACTTTCCACATATTTTCTTTTTTAAAACTACATTTTCTATCGAGCAATGCAACACATCCTTCTTATACCTACAAGTGATTGTGAACACATTCGTGCAAACTGAAAGCATTTAAACATCATTATGAATTGCATTGTGTAAAACATTATATCTCATCTCATATTATCCAAAATACTCAAAAATCGTTTAAAAATTCACTATCATCATCGGCTAGACAAAAATTTCTATACGACAAGAACTGTGAGATATGCGAACTAAACATGAACATGCAACTATATATGCAAATATAACTATATGATGCAAAAATTTAAACTAAACATGCAAAAACTACAAAAATTAAACTAATCATGCAAAAACTAAAGAATTAAACTAATCATGCTCAACTGCATAACTACACTACTATCCCAATACCCCCAGACTTATAATATTCAATGCCCCATTGAATGAAGGTAAAGGGTAACGAAAAACTCCCCTAATGATCGGTGTTACCACCCTCCTCGGGTGGTGAATCTGGTGGTGGATATGGCGCTGTTGTTCCAAACTGAAGCCATTCCAGCGTCGTTCCTTGTTGCGCAAAAGCTTCAGCCAAGGCCCTCGTGAGTCCCGTCGCAAACGTGCCCAGATTATCGAACATGGCATCGATTTTTTGCTCCAACCTTCGGAGCTGGCGATCACCATGGGTGGCATGTGTTTGCATAGACGGGCCTGCCTCATCTGTTTGAGGGGACTGCTGTGGTGGCTCTGGAAAAGTAGGTTGAATGATAAATCCTAGTCCGCGTGGGTGTGGTACACCACCCGTCCAATCCTTGAACTTGGCAATAGTAGCATGAGTGATGGCGTGGCTTGGGTGCTGCAGCTGCTCATTATTCCATTTGACTCCTTATTGGGTACAGAGCATGCCTACCACAGATGCATGCAGAATAGTCCCAATTCTGCTCCCTCATATATAACACATCATGTTTTGATGAATTAAATGGCCTACATCAATGGACTTGCCTTTGATGATGCCCCACAAAATAATAACACGCTCAGTGGTTATTGCATTGTGGTGAGTTGACGGAACTAGCTTGGCACAGATAAACAGGTTCCATGCTTGGGCATATCGATTCAAGGCTGAAAGAAGAAACAACTGAATGAGTGAGAATGAAGGATGCATGGGTTAAAGCCGCACGACGCGTTGATATTGTGGAAAGAGAAGTCCGATCCAAAAGGCTAAAAAGATTATATGTATTTCTCTTTTTGGACAGTAATTTGGAGAACCCAACATCGAGTTTTGAATTACCCTGTACATTGCGGTCAACCCCAATTTGATATGGATTGAAGATTAATGATTCAAATCATGGAATAGGAGTACGATAAAGCAATTGAGGGTGGAATATGCCCTATAGCAAAAGTCAATTCTAGCGGTAATGATGACACCAAAGGTTGTCCCAGACAAGTCAAAATCGGCGGTTCAAGTGAGAGCGCTTTTCGTAACTTCCCAAAAATCGAGGAACCGAACAAGGTGATCACGGGTAAGCTAATCATAAATTCTTGCCAATTTTATACCTTATTAGATACTGATTCTACCCATTCTTTTATTTCTCCTCTTTGTGCTCAACGTTTGTACTTAACTCTGGAGAAATTAGACTTTGACTTATCTGTTGAGACTCCGTTAGGAGAAACTTTCATTACATCTGTTGGGAGAATGCATATGTTGATTTGATGTTTAAATAAAAATGCTCATAATTATTTGTAAAGTCCTTCAAGAAATATATGTACAAGGACTTAGTGATAGATCAAATTTGTTAGGTTGATCTAAGCTCTTATTGTGTATCATTCTGAAAATGAATGTATAGATAGAAAGATCACAGCTGTTAGGTTGATCTTGAGATGTTAGGATTCGAAGAATTTGTAGTGCATCAATCTGATCAAGATTGCAAAAGTCAAGGCAAAAACGTGGAGCTTCAAGAATCGTATTGTGCCTGCCTTGAAGGGCTTCTTCGGAAATCGTAGAGTGGTCCCAACGTTTTTCGAGCCAACTCAGAGATCGTAGTGTGCTCTCGAAAACGTAGAGTTTACAACTCAAGCAAGCAAAGATCGTAGTGTGCAAATATTTAAGAGAAATCGTAGTGCTCTCGGATGATAGCATCAGACCAAGCACCAAGGCGACAAGTCACCATGATCTGAATCATAGAGTACCACGATCTGAACCGTAGAGTACCACTATCGGAATCGTAGAGTACCACGATCTGAATCGTAGAGTATTATCATCTATCTTGTGTCAGAAGCATCAAGCCTCACGATTTATGTGGAGACAAACTCCAACATATGAGGAATGGATTCTAAACGTTGTAGTACTCAACAGTCCCAAAGTCATAAGAAATATCCTTAGTATACAACAAAGAAGCGTATTGAAGAAGCTAAGGAAAGTACCATTGGTAAGGGGGAAAACACCTTTTCAGGTGTTAGGTGAGAAAGCGATCATTGTTGTCAGGTGGGCGGGATGCAATTCAGAAGATGTGCAGAAAAGTCTCCATTAAAGAACAGAAAGGTCAAATGCATTTAATGCTTCAACGGATAGTTTTCAAGATCACATATACGCAAATCAAGCAGATGAGAGAAGTAAGCAAGCATTAAACAAAAACGTACAAGAACTCTCAAAGCTCAACTCTACGATCTGAGAAAAAGAAAAGCTTGCTCAGCTACTCAGTTCTTTCGAACAAGTGTTTAAACAGCAACTGAGTAGCAACCATCAAGAACTCAACATCTACCAATCAACTGAAGAAAAAGTTCCAAGTCAGAAGGACATGGAGAGTTCTAAGTGAACTGTATGAGAACCAAGTCTGCTGGACTTGAAGAGTTCCAGAGTGAACTAAGAATTTCCTAGACTACTGGTCTAGAAGGAATCTAAGTGATTCAGAAAGTGTAAAAGACATCCTTAGTGGATTTCCTACTCGAGAAGTAGAAGAATGGACTAGGAGCTTTAAGTGCTCTGAACCACTTAAAATGACTGTGTCTCTTACATTCTTACTATAACTGCTATATCTGCTATAACTGCCATATCTGCCTCACTCTCATAAACTCACTATCTTATGGGAGATTAAAACTAATATTAATTCCGCTAAAGTTTTAATCATTATCTACTAACAAGTTAAAACGAAAAGTTTTTCAAATATCTATTGAACCCCCCTTCTAGATAACTATTGTACCTCTGGGAACTAACAATTGGTATCAGAGCATGTTCTATTATATAGCCTACAAAGCTTTAGAAGATCCAATGACACACTTACCAAGTGAATCAAGAACTGGAGGAGGCAGCATGCCACCAATGTGCAATAAAGATAAATTTGCTAACTGGAAAGTTCGGATGCAAGCATACATGGACTCAATAGATGAAGTTCTATTTGAGACCATTCAAAATGGGCCCTATATACCAACAAAGCTTGCACCAACAACAGACGATCCAAATAGAATACAAATCAAAGTCAAAGAAGAATGGACTGACAACGAGAAGAGAGCTGTCCAACTTGACAAGAAGGCCAAACAGTGAAGGAGGTTTGGGAAGCACTGCTCATCATGCACGAAGGAACGAAAGAAGTAAGAGAAAACAAACAATCACTTCTAACACAGCAGTATGAAATGTTTGCTCATGTTCAAGGAGAAAACGTAACTGCCACCTATGAGAGATTCAACGTTCTACTCAACTCTCTACGAGCATATGGGAAGATCTATCCAAACAAAGATCTGATCATAAAATTCATGAGAGCCCTACCGAGCAGGTGGGATGCCAAAACCACTGCTCTAAGAGAGTCAAAGAATCTTCATGAGATGACACCAAAGAAATGACTATATGGCAATCTCCCGACATCTGTAACCGGAGTCGACTCAACGAGCTGAAACCCTATCAGAAGGAAAAAAGAAGGATAAGGGTGTTGCTCTCAAAGCAACTGAAAGTGCATCCAAGGTCAACACTGAGATTGACTCTGACTATGACGAAGACGATGATGAAGACTTTGCTATGCTGGTAAAAAGACTAAGAAGGTTCATGCGTCAAGGCAAAACCAACAAGCCAAAGAAGTCAGCAACTACAATAGCCAGGAGCAAATGAATGATCTATACTACAATCGCAAAAAGTTCGCCACTTCATTGCCAACTGCAACAAACCTCTCAGAGAAGAACTAAAGAAGAAATCACATGCAAAAAAGGAATACAAAGGCAGCAAAAGGCCTCAGAAGAGAGACAAAGGCCTGGTAGTTGGAGGATCGTGGAATGATTCAGACAATGACTCAAATCCTGATTCTGGAGATGATGAAGAACCACAAATGGCTAATCTGTGCCTAATGGCCAAACATGCAAAGGACAAACAAAATTCCAACATACATGAAGTAAGTCTCAATGAGGTATTTGACTTCAACTCTCCTGATGTAAACATTAATGATTTGAGAACCGCATTGCATGGCATAACAAATGATCTACATCAATACATGAAGTGGTTCGAGTTACGTCTGGATCATTCTTCTTCAAGAGGAGAAAAAGAAAGTTCAAGAAGAGCTTGAAACAACTCTTTTAAGTACTAACCTTCTCTCCAAGCTTGAGGCTGAGAATGAGATCTTAATACAGACAAATAAACTCAATACACAAAGAGAGTCTAATCTAACCTCTAAAATTGAGGAACTAGAAAAGACTATCTCTACATGGAACAAATCCTCATCATCCATGGACTCCCTACTCTCTAGTCAGAGAAATGCATTTGACAGAACAGGCCTAGGCTTTGGGGAATCCACTTCAGAGCCATGTGTGGAAAAGACAAAGGAAACTAGCACTAGTAATGCCTCAAGTTTTAGTAGAAGCATTACCTTTGTGAAAATCCTCACAGAAGGAAGAACCAGCCCAACCTTGTTCTACTGTTTCTACTCATACTCAAAGGAGAAAAGGATCTCATGCTGGCCTGGGATTCATAAAAGAGAAGAGTAACCCAATCTCTACTTACCAACCTCGAAGAATCGTAGAGTCAAGTAAGACCAACTCTACGAATCAACCAGGAAGGTACATTAGAGGTAAGGCACACTCATCACTATTTATGAAACCCAAGGACACGTGGAAGAAGGAAAATCAGTTTAACAAAAGGATAACTAAAGAACCACAGAAGTCCAAATGGAGGATGAATTATCACACACACACATGCATGTATCACACTAAATGTTTTGTGTGCAATAGAGTTGGTCACAAGGCTACAAGATGTTATTATAATTCTATGCATGTGAGACCCAAGATCAGACAGATTTGGGTCCCCAAGGGCACTAATAAAATAGGACCCATGCAAATATGGGTACCAAGATAAAGGTTAAATGTTATGACAGGAAAAGAGCTCCAGATCACAACCTGGTATCTGGACAGTGGATGCTCAAGACACATGACTGGAAACAAAGCCCTTCTATCTAACTACATAGAGAAGGAGAGGGTCCCTCAGTCATCTTTGGAGACAACGGCTCGGGCAAGACAAAAGGATATGGCTCTGCAGGTAATGGTGTAGTATCTTTCAGCAAGGTAGCATATGTGGAAGGTCTCCAACACAACCTTCTAAGCATCAGCCAACTCTACGACAAGGGTCATCAAGTAACATTCCTCAACAACCAGTGTCAAGTCAGAGATTTGAAGACATCTGCTGTAAAGCTAACCGGGACAAGAGAAGGAAACTTTTACATAGTGAATCTTGGTCAACTAAGCTCAGACGAGACAATATGCTTCCTGGAAAAAGCATCTGAAGAAATGAGCTGGCTATGGCATAGACGGTTGTCTCACTTAAAATTCAAAAGCATGTCCAAACTAGCATCAAAAGATCTTGTTGCAGGCCTACCTAAGTTCAACTTCATAAAAGAAAGGCCATGCAATGCCTGTTAGCTTGGAAAGCAAACTAGAAGCTCATTCAAGAGCAAAACTGCCAACTCTATCGACAAGCCCCTGCAGTTGCTCTACATGGATCTATTTGGGCCAATTCCAATAACAAGTCTTGGAGGAAAAAGATACTCTCTAGTTATAGTCGACGACTACACCAGATTCACATGGGTATTCTTCCTAACCTCAAAGGATGAAACAAGCTCCCAATTGATCAAAATGTTCAAACTAGTGATGAACGTGAAAGGAGAGAAAATCAAGGCTATAAGGAGTGATCATGGAAGAGAATTCGACTTCTCAAAAATGGACCAGTTCTGCATAGACAATGGCATCAGTCATAACTTCTCAGCTCCACGAACTCCTCAACAAAGGGGTGTAGCTGAAAGAAAGAACAGAACTTTGATAGAGGCTGGAAGAAATCTACTAGCGAAGAAATTTCATCTACTCAATATACAAGCGAAAGTCGTCAACACTTTGCATGTTACATCGAGAATAGATCATTTGATACACTCTCTACGATCGAAGACACCCTACTGAACTGTGGAAAGGAAGAAAGCCAAATGTCGTTTACTTTCATGTATTCGGTTGTGCATGCTACATTCTCAACAATGGGAGCGATGCCGACAAAGTTTCAACCCAAGTCAGACGAAGGAATCTTTCTTGGATATGCCACAGACAGTAAGGCCTACCGAGTATTCAACAAGAAGACACTGAGTGTTGAAGTCTCGATTCACATCATCTTTGATGAAACAGACTTAGACAAAATAGTGCTTCAAGACACTACGACCGATAGTGCAGACACTACGAATAAAATCGTCGAGCTCAACACTACGATCGTAGTGCTAGATAATGAAATCATTGAGCAAGAGAATGAGATCGTAGAGAGGCCTATGCAAGACAACGAACCTCCACACCAAGAAGAAGAAATAGATCTTGAATATTTAAGACAAGAAGGTATCAGGACAGATGTTCCAACCGGAAACAGATGGGCAAGAGATCACACTCAAGATCTAATCATTGGAGATCCGAGTGCAAGAGTCAAAACAAGAGCTGCCACCCAAAATGAATGCTTTTATCTAAGTTTTCTGTCACAAATGGAACCAAAGAAGATAGATGATGCTATGGAAGACTCCAGCTGGATAGAAGCCATGCAAGAAGAACTCAACCAATTTGAAAGAAGCAAAGTATAGAGATTGGTACCAAGACCAAAGAGTCATTATGTCATTGGAACCAAATGGGTCTTCAGAAACAAGATGGATGAAGATGGAGTAATAATCAGGAACAAGGCAAGATTAGTGGCCAAGGGCTACTCTCGGGAAGAAGGCATCAACTACGATGAGATATTTGCACCTGTTGCCAGACTAGAAGCCATCAGAATCTTTCTTGCCTTTGCTGCACACATGAAGTTCAAGGTCTTTCAGATGGATGTCAAAAGTGCATTCCTGAATGGAGAACTTCAAGAAGAAGTCTATGTATAGCAACCTCCAGGTTTCATCAATCCATCTCTTTCCAATTATGTTTATAGATTAGACAAAGCCTTATATGGTCTTAAACAAGCACCTAGAACATGGTATGAAACACTAACTAACTTCCTTATTGAAAATGGGTTCACTAGAGGTAGAGTAGATACCACATTATTTCTTAGAAAGCATAAAGACAAAGTCTTATTGGTTCAAATATATGTTAATGATATTATTTTTGGTTCTCTCGACGAAAAAGTTATGCAAGAGATTCTCTCAAGCTAATGCGATTACAAGTTTGAAATGAGCATGATGGGTGAGCTAAATTTCTTCCTTGGATCTGCAAGTAAAGGCATCGATGAAGGAATCTTCATAAACCAAGCCAAACGTCAAAGATTTACTTAAGAAGTATGGCATGGAATCAACCTCTCCCATGAAAACCCCAATTGCTCCTCGCAACCAAACTTGACAAAGATGACAAAGGTAAAAGTATTGATATAACTCAATACGAGGGTATGATAGGCTCTCTTTTATATCTAATCGCCATGAGACCCAGGACATAATGTTTGCAACATACATATGTGCTAGATTTCAGGCTAATCCTAAAGAATCACATTTATCTGCTGTAAAGAGAATTTTCAGGTATCTCAAGGGTACACCTTACTTAGGGCTTTGGTACCCCAAGGAATCCTCATTTGAACTAACAGGATACATAGATGCTGATTTTGAAGGCTGCAAAATAGATAGAAAGAGTACTAGTGGCACCTGTCAATTGTTAGGAAACAGACTTGTGTCCTGGTTTAGCAAAAAATCAAAACTCGATGTCTCGTCAATCACGGAAAATTTGAATACATTGTTTGTTGGCAAATCAACGTGCTCGAGATCCTATGGATGAAAAATCAGCTAGCTGATTATGGGTTTGATTTCAAATCCATTCCCATTCACTATGATAACACAAGTGCCATAGCAATAACTCATAATCCTGTTATGAATTCTAGGACTAAGCATATAGAAATAAGGTATCACTTCATTAGGGATCATGTGCAAAATGGAACTATATCTTTACAATATATTCCTACTGAAAATCAACTTGCTGATGTTTTTACAAAACCTCTAGATGAATCTATATTTAACAAGTTAATAAGTGAGCTAGGAATGCTTAAATTACAACCATGAGACATATGCTCTAGTATGTGCTAACTATACAGATACAAAGGCTATGGTTGAAATCGTAGACATGATCAAGGGAAGTCCACGATCGTAGAGATAAAGTGACATGGAAGAAAACGATCGTAGCATAGACTCAACCATCGTAGTGCAGACTTAACGATAGCAGAACCCCATCATCAAGAGGAGATATCCTGTGATGATAAGTTTCAAAACAAAGCAATCTCTCTGATAAGCGCCTCAGGAACAAACCTAACCCTGAACAGAATGCTAAGTCAAAAACTCATCACAAGCATCCGGACAGACTCGACGATCGTAGCTCAGACATGACGATTGCTGGATAGACTCGACGATCGTAGATCAGACACGACGAATGCTGGACAGACTCGACGATCGTAGCTCAGACTCGACGATTGCTGGACATAATCAATGATCGTAGTTCAGACTCAACGAATGCAAAGCGACTCAACGATCACAAAACTACCTCAACGATCGTAGGACACATCATTCTGCGGAGACCTAAGGGCAAATCAAGACAATCCTTCTCGGTCAAATTCAGAGAGCCAAATGTAATTTGACACCATCCCCACTAAGCGAAATAGAGAGAGGAAGTTATATGTACTATTTGAAAGCGCCTTTTTGAAATTAGAAGTTCAAAAGATTATCTTTCTCATCCTCTCAAAACAAAACCCTAAATCGGAAGAAAGCTTAATCGTAATCTTTGTAAGGGGGGAGAATGTAACGTCGAAATTATTGAGTCGTGATTCTGGGGATGTAATCCTTTTAAGGGGAAAAGATGTGATGAACGAGATTTTTGTAATTTAATTCTTAATATTTATTGAATTAAATAAATAATTTTGATGATTTAATTATTAGATTAAATAATTAATTGATGCAATTATGATAGATTAATTTAATGATATGTGTTATATTTATTAATTTAATGTGGAGAATATTTATTATTCAAGTATGTATTTATGTGAGCTTATTGAGTTTAAAAAATATTTAATAAGCCTAATGTTATTTTAATTAATGTAATAATTAATTAGAGATTAATAATTTGATATTATTAATTAATGAAAAATTAATTATATGATTATGTGAATTAATGATAAATTACTATATTTTATTTAAATTAAATTAAATAAAATATTTGAATTATTAATAAAAGGGTGTGACATGATTTAAACTATAAGATAAAAGAGTTATTAAATTAAATGGGATTAAGTCTTTTAAAGCTAGCCAAACATGACCTTAATGGGAGTTGAGGACAGTTAACCCATTATTGGGTAACTGACCACAACGCATCAGTTCCTTCCTGTATTACTACGACGTCTTCTTTATTCCTTTCATTATTGCTAAGTCTAGAAAATATTCAGAGAGAGAACTTGAGAATAGTCAGAGAGAATTAAGATTTTGAGAAGGAGACTAAGAGTGGGTAATTGAAGAAACATCTGAGTTTTCTAATCTACACCTTACACTCAGGGTAATCTCCTCCTTCTCAAATTATAAATTACATTATTAAAGTTTTTATGAATATGGCTTTCAAAGTTCTGTAAGGTCTTTGTATTTATAAAGGGTATGGATTATGTGTTGTATATGTATTAAATGTTATCAAATCGTATTCAATTATATATTATGTAAGTTATCATGTCATCAGTTTCATGAAAATACGTCGTATATGTTGCTCAAAACTTACAAAGTATGGGTTTTGGCCATATGGCCCTTATACGTAAATTTAATGTGTCAAACATAAATGGTTTTGTAAAATTTATACTCGTATATTATTATGCATGTTAAAATGAAGAGACCAAACTTTAAATGAACGGATTCGGTGTTATAACGAATCCGTAGTATTAATTTTCATGATTTATGTTCAAAACCTTCAAGAACAGTGAAATTTACATATTTTAATTATGTAATTATGTGTTTTAATGGATTAAAATTATTAGATAAATGTTGGGTAATGATTATGTATGAATTATATCATGTGGGTTTGATTAAATTCGTGTAGTAATAATTTAATTGGAGTTTTTAGTACGTGTTACGCAATTTTTTCTAATTGCGAGCAGTTCAATGTTTCGTTCATCACCATGCAGCTTCAGGTCTCGTGCCTTAATTCTGTGTGCACCATATCATATACTACGCGCCGCCATGCAGTCTCAAGTCATCAGCTACCTGCACAACATCGCATCGTTTAAACTTTAGTAACAAAAGGTGGCCATACAGCCCCCACTGCGAATGTCGAAAAATGAATTATTTTTAAATGTTCAAGTCTAACAATGTGATAATAACTTAAATTAAAGAACATAGAGATATGTTAGAAGTATAATGAGATATTAAAATAGATACTTAACATGTAAATAATATAATTGCATGTGGATTGAATTATTGAATACATAATTAGCTTGTTATTCATGAAGTGTAAATTATGTGACATTAAGTGTAATAAATTGACTAAGTATAGTCATAATTCAAGTTAGACAAAAAGAATGAACGTTTGATGATTAGTTAAGTTATAATTAACTGGTTTTGTGAATGTAAATGGTATGTTGGATTAAATTCAAGGAACGTGTTTAATTAACGTGTAATCTACGCACGAGGCAAGTTTCCTAACCCTACTTGTTATCATTATTCAAGTTTATAAATTAAGTTCATTTGTCATGTTAAAGATTAATTATCTTTTCAAAGTATGATTCTGTTATACAATAATTGTTCTACTGTATACCTATTGAGATTGTTACTCATTATAAATATCATTTATTGTTGAACCTTGTTAGACTAGCGAATCCTTATTGATTCAACTAGTCCATAGTTGATGAACGTTCTAAATTCAGAACCCTTATTGATTTATCCAAACCAAACTTCCTTTGGTGCGGACTCTAATGTGAAACTGAGATGAACAACCCTACAAAGGGATTTACTTATGCGTTAGCGTTAAGATATTGTGCACAGTATGGTACTAAGGGCTGATCCCCCTAAGTACGAGTAGAAAGGTCCATAGTCTTATGACTGTTAAAGGTTTCAAGTATAACCCTTGTTAACCTAGGACATAGTTCAAGGTCTTATGACCCTCAGAAATCTTTTGATTCTTGTTATTCATTCTTGATTCAAAAGTTGAGCTTTTATTTCAGAAGTCTTTGATTCACTCGCATGTTATTATACATTATTATTTCATTATTTTACTTGTAGGCAATAGTGCTCACTCTTGCGTAATAATAACATTGCGATTAAGAACGAAAAGAACCAACGAACCTTCCACTAGTAAAGGCGAAGGGCAAGGTTAACAAGTGATGAAGACTTGTTATTTGTTGAGATGTTGAATTTTGTATTAAGTTAATGATGTTGTTTAAGACTTATTTGTTTATGTTTCCATACGGATGTTTAAGGTTAGTATGACACGGGATTATGTTTATTATTCAGATATTTGTAACCCCATAAGGGGAAGATTTATTTCTATCTATTGCATGGTTTTGCATTTATTATGGGTAGATAGATAGATGATATTTGTACAGTGAACACCAAATCCCGTGGAATCGAAGTACCTGGATTTGGGGGTGTCACAGTCAATCACACTTCTTGCAAGAAAACCAATGGCGGCTTCCAGTGTTATCTTCGGCTATAGACTCTGCTTTGACGAATTCAAAACAGCTGAATCTAAGTTTCACAAAACTCTGTCGTTACTGAAGAAGGCGGGTCTCGAAGAAGCTTTGGGCACAAACACATTGATCTACCCGAATCTGGTAAAAGAATTTTACAATAATGGTGTATTTGAAAACAACACCATCATTGCAAAAGTCAGAAACGTAGAGATCAGACTAAAGGCTATGGACATCAATCTACTCAAAATTGAAGGGTATCCGTCCATAGATGGCATAGACTTCCACAAGGGACTCAAAAAGATGCATCACAAGAAATCACCCTTTGTCAAAGGATATAAGAAGAAGGAGTTTCCACCAAGGTATGAATTTCTAGCTGATATTGTTGGAAAATGTATATATTGCAAGAGCTCTGGTCATGACTCTGTAAATGAGGTGCAACTCAAACTCATGACTACCATAAGTTATGAAATACAACTTAACTATGGGGCTCTATTGCTTGAATGGATTGGGAAGTCGTTAATCAGCTCAAAGAAGACAAAGAGCTCTCAAAAGATGCTCTATGGACGATTCATAAGCATCATCCTACAAGCTGCTTTGGTTGACAAGATTAAGGACGACGTAGGAGAAGCCATTAATCTAAACATGCGAATGACCCAACAACTATTCGTGAACTGGAAAAGGATTCCAACTGAAAATGTACGAATGATGTCTGAATCCAGTGGAAGAACTGGTGAAATAAGGGAATCAGGAGTACCAGAAAATTTATCAGTTGTCAGAGAAATTGAAGGAAAAGAAGAAGAAACAAATAAGAAAGAACCCTCTGCCCTTATTAGAAAAAGCAAGGGCAATAGGAAGCTTAAGGCTAGGATGGAAGAAGAACCCCAGGAATCCACAACTGATAAACTAGTAGAGTCCTCTGACATTGAGACTCTAAGGATCCTGAGAAAGAAGCAACAGCAGGCTGAGGCAGAAGAAGATAGAGCTACCATATCTCAGATGCTGAAGAAAGATAAGATCAGCCACAAACCCAAAAGGCCATCTCTCTCGTCAATTGTAGAGTCTCTACTGATCGTAGAGACCAGACCAAACACGTCGAGCAAATAAGCTGCCACACCTGATAGTCTGGGTGATAAACAGGACAAAACTGAAGTTCAAGAAAGTCCTGAGGCTGAGGCTCAGCCTAGAAAATCAAGAAGAAAACTGGTTAGGAAATATATCCTTGAAAATGAAAAAGCGCTCAAGATGGAAGACAGGAGTATGGCTACCAAAAAGGAACTGTCCAAAGCAAGTCAAGAGGACAATGCTCCAGCTGAGGGGGAGATCCCTGAAGTTCTTATGATAGAGAATACACCAGCTGAGGGGAAGATGCCTGAAGCTCCCATCCTAGAAGATGCTCCAGTTGAGGGGGAGCTATTGATCGTACAAGAAGATGATCAAGATGAGGGGGAGGCTCATGACATCTCCATGGCAGAAGAAGAGGTCACTTCACGAAATGAAGAAGAACCAGTGCAAGAACATCAAGAGGCCATTGAGATAATGGAATCCTCCAACGAGAACAGAGAAGAGGAAGAAGATGATGAGGTCGAGATCACAACTGTGGGCATAAATGGGTATAGAAGAGCTAACTATGAGCAACTATTTTCATATCTACCCATGATGCCTTTCCATCAAGCTCAGATTCTAAATTCCTGGAATCACATGTTTTGGAGCTTCAAAGAGTATCCGGCCATCTCAGTACTAGCCAATGGATTCCTAGGAAGATTCAACTTCGCCAAGAAGTTACTCACAAACTTCTCTTCCTCAAAGTATAAACCTGAGGTACTATCTATCCCAACCCTCTTCCGAGTTAATCACTTTCCATCATCCTCATTCAGTCAATTTTATGAATTCCCACGATGGTTGGAAGTGATTCTTCATCCACTAAATCAATTTCCAGTTGCATAATCCCACAATTCTGTAACTGAGGAACCAAATGCAGTCAACTTCATAATGCTCCCACAACCCATCATCTCTACGATCACGGACTCTAGCCTCATTGCAGAGTCTCCACCTCAAATCATAGAGTCACCAAACTCAAACATCCAAACCCAAGCCCCTCCATCGGATATTCCCTCCTCATCCAACAACGAATACTTCAATCTCGATCTTGCCCTCTACTCCGTGAAAGATCAATTCCAGAAAACATCCCCTCCTTTTAACCACTCCTCAACCCAGTGACCCACTCACAAATTTTCCCACAAAAGATGACTTGAATGAAGTGTCCAAGAAATTTAGCAAAAAAAAAAAAGTGTCCAAGAACATGGTCAAGGACATCGATGAGAGCCTGGAAACTCACTCAAAACACATTCATCTCAGGCTGACTCAAATGATCACTGCTGCAAATAATCTCCCAGGCACTCTGAACACTGAGCTTATAAAGAAGCTGAGGGAAATTATTAAGGAAATGATTCAAAGCATGAAGGACAGAGATGATATTCACTTTTGGATAGCCACCAAACAAAGAGAGGTTGTTCTTGAATTACAGAAATCTCAAGAAGCCCAAGATAACCTTATGATGGAGAACATTATCAACCTGAAAGCTTCAGTCAAAGAATTTCAGAAAGCCTATGTAAACTAAGAACAACAAATTGACACTGTTCTAGCTGCCCTCCGGAACAAAGAAGCTCGCTCTGAAGCTCTAATCAAGAAAAATCGAGAGGACATTGCTCAAACACGAAGCCAACTCAACGAGCTTGTCCAAGGAGTGACTCGACTATCTGAAGACATTCGAACCCTTGATCTTTGACATAAAGGGGAGAATAAAGGAAAGGAGTTCAAGGAAGCCAGGGCAGAGGCAGAGGAGTTCAAGGAAGCCAGGGAAGAGGCAGAGGACAATTTCACACTCAAGCGTCAAGAAGCCCTCCTGCAAGACAATTTCACCAACAGACTCAACGATCTGATCAGCAGGAAGTCTTGATGGCTCAGCCAAAAAGGAGTCAAGGGCCAGCCACCAGCTCACAAAATGTGACCACCACAAGCCTAAGAAAGCCAATTGGAGATTCTGCATTCATGAATAGGCATGATCACAACCCAAGGATAAGCCCAAGTGAGCTGGAAGAGATAGCCAGAAGGGATGAAACAAGCAGAAAAAGAAGGGCTGAGGAATATGCCAATCCTCCACGCAAAAGACCAAAGAAATAGAGATAATTGAAATTTTAAATTATTATAGATGTAAAGCTAAATTGTAATACTCTTCAATCATCAATAAATTCATGCTTACTCTATACAAATTTCAGCTGCTCACTGAAATACTAAGTCATGTTTAAATTTCTTGCAATTACATCTAGATACTAATAATCATGAAAACAAATCTCCTTGGTTATGTCAACATCAAATAGGGGGAGATTGTTGGGAGAATGCATATGTTGATTTGATGTTTAAATACAAATGCTCATAATTATTTGTAAAGTACTTCAAGGAATATATGTACAAGGACTTAGTGATAGATCAAATTTGTTAGGTTGATCTAAGCTCTTAATGTGTATCATTCTGAAAATGAATGTATAGATAGAAAGATCAAAGCTGTTAGGTTGATCTTGAGATGTAATAGATAGGCTTCGAAGAATTCGTAGTGCATCAATCTGATCAAGATTGTAGAAGTCAAGGCAAAAACGTGGAGCTTCAAGAATCGTAGTGTGCCTGACTTGAAGGGCCTCTTCGAAAATCGTAGAGTGGTCCCAACGTTTGTCGAGCCAACTCAGAGATCGTAGTGTGCTCTCGAAGACGTAGAGTTTACAACTAAAGCAAGCAAAGATCGTAGTGTGCAAATATTTAAGAGAAATCGTAGTGCTCTCGGCTGATAGCATCAGACCAAGCACCAAGGCGACAAGTCACCACGATCTGAATTGTAGAGTACCACGATCTGAATCGTAGAGTATCATCTGTCTTGTGTCAGAAGCATCAAGCCTCACGATTTATGTGGAGACAAACTCCAACATATGAGGAATGGATTCTAAACATTGTAGTACTCACCAGTTCCAAAGTCATAAGAAATATCCTTAGTATGCAACAAAGAAGCGTATTGAAGAAGCTAAGGAAAGTACCCTTGGTAAAGGGGGAAACACCTTTTCAGGTGTTAGGTGAGAAAGCAGTCTGCTGTGTTAGTGGGCCAGAATGCAATTCAGAAGATGTGCAAAAAAGTCTCCATCAAAGAACAGAAAGGTCAAACGCATTTAATGCTTCAACGGATGGATCCAACGGATAGTTTTCAAGATCACATATATACAAATCAAGCAGATGAGAGAAGTAAGCAAGCATTGAACAAAAACGTACAAGAACTCTCAAAGCTCAACTCTACGATCTGAGAAAAATAAAAGCTTGCTCAGCTACTCAGTTCTTTCGAACAAGTGCTTAAACAGCAACTAAGTAGCAACCATCAAGAACTCAACATCTACCAATCAACTGAAGAAAAAGTTCCAAGTCAGAAGGACTTGAAGAGTTCTAAGTGAACTGTAAGAGAACCAAGTCTGCTGGACTTGAAGAGTTTAAGAGTGAACTAAGAAGTTCCTAGACTGCTGGTCTAGAAGGAATCTAAGTGATTCAAAAAGTATAAAAGACATCCTTAGTGGATTTCCTACTCGAGAACTGCTATATCTGCTATAACTGCTATATCTGCCTCACTCTCATAAACTCACTATCTTAAGGGAGATTAAAACTAATATTAATTCCGCTAAAGTTTTAATCATTATCTACTAACAAGTTAAAACGAAAAGTTTTTCAAATATCTATTCAACCCCCCCTTCTAGATAACTATTATGCCTTCGGGAACTAACAACATACACTGTTTATAAGTCTTGCTTGATTCAAGTTGGGACCATCACATTACATGTCGATCTTATTTCTATGAAAATACTTGTATTTAATGTGATTTTAGGGATTGATTGGTTAACCACTCATCATGTTAAAATTGATTATTTTTATAAGGTTGTTAATTTTCATATTCCTAACCAATCTGTTATGCGAATTTAAGCAACCAGACCACTAAAATCAATCACTGTCATATCAATCCATAAACCCATTCGTTTATTGAAAAACGGATGTCAAGCTTTCTTAGCGCATGTCATGGACTTGAACAAAAATACGTCAGATTTGAATAATATTTCTGTTGTTAGTGAATTTCCTGATGTATTTCCTGAAGAACTTCTCGATCTACCCCCAGAACGTGAAGTTGAATTCTTTATAGACCTTGAACCCGGTACAAAACCCATTTCCAAAACCCCATATCGAATGGCTCCTATTAAACTTGAGGAGTTAAAGGTCCAACTACAAGAGTTGTTGGACATCAGTTTCATTCGTCTTAGTACATCTCTTTAGGGTGCTCCTATTTTATTCGTAAAGAAGAAAGACGGGAGTATGCGACTTTGTATTGACTACCGGGAATTGAACCATGTCACCATCAAGAATAGGTATCCGCTATCTCGCATTGATAACCTGTTTGACCAGTTGCAAGGAGCACAATTCTTTTCAAAGATTGATCTTCGTTCTGGATATCATCAGCTGAAGATTAAAACTGAGGATATTCTGAAGATTGCCTTCAGAACTCGGTACAGGCATTATGAATTCTTAGTCATGTCTTTTGGATTGACTAATGCTCCTACTTCTTTCATGAATATGATGAACCGTGTGTTCAAGGAATATTTGGATCATTTCGTTGTTATCTTTATTGATGACATCCTCATCTATTTCAAAAGCCGTGAAGATCATGAGCACCATTTGAAGCTAGTACTTCAAAGGCTTCGTGATAACAAGTTATATGCCAAGCTGAAGAAATGCGAGTTCTAGCTTGAGGAAGTAGCATTCCTTGGGAACGTGGTGTCAAAACATGGAGTATCTGTTGACTAGGCGAAGATTGAAGCAATACAAAGTTGGGAGCAACCGAAGTACGTAGCTTTCTGGGCTTAGTTGGTTATTATCAAAGATTCTTGGAAAGATTATCTCGAAACTCTACTCCGTTAACTCAGCTGACTCGTAAAGATACAAAATTCGTATGGAGCGTGGAATGCGAAAAGAGTTTCCAAGAACTTAAGAGGAGACTCATTTCGGCACCTGTTCTGACAATACCATCTGGTTAGGATGGATTTGTTATCTACAGCGATGCTTCAGGCAAAGGGTTACGATGTGTTCTCATGCAACATGGGAAAGTCATAGCCTAAGAATTATCCTACTCATGATCTGGAGTTGGCAGTAGTCGTTTTCGCATTTAAGATCTGGAGACACTACCTATATGGGGAGAAAGTGGAGATCTATACAGATCATAAAAGCCTCAAATATTTCTTCACCCAAAAGGAACTCAACATGCGATAACAATGTTGGCTCGAGCTATTGAAAGATTATGATCATACCATCCAATACCATCCTGAAAAAGCGAACGTAGTAGCTGACGTATTGAGTATAAGATCATATGCGGCGGGTACGAGTGCGATATTATCAACGCAAAGGCCCATTTGGTATGACTTGAAAAATGATGGAGATAGAGTTAAAGACTCCAGGGACCCACATGATGATGTTAAATATACGAGTAGAACTGAATTTAATAGATAAAGTTAAAGTTGCTCAAGCTACGGACCTGGAGCTGATGCGTATAAAGAAGAAAGTGCAAGAAGGTGATATTCCAGAAGCAAGAATCGATGAAGAAGGAATATTTCGAGTCAACTCCAGTCTTTGGGTTCCTAACGATTCTGACTTGAAGCATAGAATCATAACGGAGGCACACAACACACCGTTTACAATCCATCCTAGGAGTACCAAAATGTATCATGATCTTCGACATACATTTTGGTGGAGCAATATGAAGAGAGAGATCGCGGAGTTTTATCTCGAGGTGTTTAACTTGTCAACGTGTAAAGGTGGACCATCAAGTGCCAAAGGGTCAATTGCAACCACTTGAGATTCCAAAATAGAAGTGGGAACACATTACCGTGGATTTTGTTACAGGTCTTCCCAAGGTTTCTCAAGGCATAGATGTGATTTGGGTTATCGTAGAAAGATTAACCATGTCTACTCATTTCTTGCCAATACGGGAGACTTATTCCTTTGAACGTCTTGCTCATATGTATGAAAATGAGATTGTGAGATTGCATGGCATGCCAATATCCATAGTTTCGGATCGTGGCCCAAGATTCACTTCACGGTTTTGGGTTAGCTTGCTGAAAGCTAGGGGCACGGATTTACGATTCAGTTTGGCATACCATCCTCAAACGGACGAGCAATCAAAAAGGACTATTCAAACTCTTGAAGATCTATTAAGACTCTATGTCCTAGATTTCAAAGGGAGTTGAGATAAGTACCTACCATTGGTGGAATTCTCCTACAACAACAGTTATCAAGCAAGTATATGCATGGCTCCATTCGAAGCGTTGTATGGACGAAAGTGTCGCTCTCCAGTATGTTGGGATGAGGTGGGAGAAGCAACGTTGTTGGGACCAGAGTTGGTACGAATGACTACAAAGAAGATCCAAATATACAAACGACACAAGATCGATAAAAGAGTTATGCGGATCTTCATTGAAAGGACGTGAAATTTAATATTGGGGATCATTTACGTATTGCTCCATGGAAAGGAGTTACAAGATTCGGGAAGAACGAAAAAGCTCAATCCACGATTTGTTGGTCCATTTGCATTACCTCCAAGCATGTCTCGTGTTCATAATATTTTTCACATATCTGTGCTTCGTAAATATATTAAAGACCCAAACCACATTATTGATTTAGAACCAGACGAGATAGCCAAAGATTTAATGTATAAGGAGGTACCTGTCAAGATCTTGGATATAAAAGAGCATGTCCCACGCACAAAGGTTATACCTCAAGTCAAAATTTTGTGGAGGAACTATGTTATTGAAGAAATGACCTGGGAGTTGGAATCGAAAATGAAAACGAGGTATCCTCACCTTTTCGAAACACCAGATACGTACGTCAATTTCGAGGATGAAATTTCATAAGGAGGGGAGATTGTAAGACCCCAACTTTTTGTTAAAAAAAATTGAATTTCATCTAATTATTATTTTGAATAATAAGGTGTTAATTTGATATAATGCTTTGGTTACGGGTGAAATGTGCAAATTTTTCAAAATAAGTAAGTGGTTATAAAATATTCATTGTCGGGGAATATTCGTTTGGTCGTGGAATATTCTTCATTGTCTGGGAATATTCGCATGACGACAAGACATCCATTTGTGGGACCCCATAACGTAAAAAACATTTCGGATGAAGAAAATGACAAGTTTGAGTTTTTACAATTAAAGGCGTAGTTGTTACCGTTAATACTTTTAGAATACCCAGTGGTTAAAATACAGTAATACGCGTGGTTGCATTAGAGAAGCACACCTGTGTTGCACATTATTTTTGAATTATTGATTCTTACGTAAAAGGCACTACTCAATAATTGTTACGAAAATTACTATTCAATATTTTATTTTATTGATTCAATAATTGCTACGTTGATATTTTATATTATTGTTGTTTCAATAATTGTCACGCATTATTATTTCCATTATCGGATCAATAATTCATATTATTTGAATAATATTATTAGATAGCATTATTGGTAATGTCTAAGGAAGTTCGTCTAGGAAAGGGGTTTGGTCACCTAATTACGCCACCAAGAAGAGAAATCCTTATCGAAAGCCCCTCTTTCACAGGAACGACACGGTTGTCAATATTGTGATTCTGTAATATTATTTGTGAATAATTAATTATTGATTTATATGATAAGAAAATATTTATTTTTATGTGGATATAAATGAAGGAATTAATGTTGAGGTGTTTTATTAGTATTTTGTCAGAATTGAGGTATTAAAAAGCATCTGTATATGGATTTCAAGCATTTTCTATTTGGAATTTGGAAAAACTTTCTTCTACAAAGTTGTAGAGAATTAAATTTCCTATGGAATTGATATAAAATTCGTATTTTTCTGATAAAATGGCTATTTATTATGAATTATTGGAGTTGCTGATTATTGTTTAAATTTAAAACATTTTGGAAATTTTCTACAATGGGTGGGCCCCACTTTTGGTTGGTGAGAAATATGCTGAAAAATTATTTCAAAAGTGGTGTGCGTGAATAGTAGCATATAAAGCCATCAGGTAGCAGGTTAGTCTGCTTTGGCATTCTAAGTATTTTCCTATAAATAGGTTTCTTAGTTAGAATTGAAAATTACACCAGAATCATAAGTTTCCTCTCTCTATATTATCGAGCGTATTTTGTCAGTATTTAGATACTTTGAGAGTTTCTATGCAGTGCAAGTTTCCTTCAGCGTTATATCCGATATTTCAGGAAGAAGTACTATTCTTTTGAGGTAAGGGATGTTATTTTCTTCGTAAATGATGTTATTTCGTTCAATATCATTATGCTAAAATATTGGTATGAATTTTATTGTGAAATTTTTACCTTTTTATGTCAAAGTTACTATTCACGTATACTGCACTATTCACGAATACGGTACTATTCACGAGTACTATTTACGAGTACTATTCACAAAGTATGATTTTTCTTGTAGAAATTCTACCTTTTCGTGTCGGGGTTACTATTCGAGTATACGACACTATTCATAAATACGACACTATTCACAAAAAAATAAAATTTTCTCTTCTTTGTCCAAGATGTCTATTATAGTTACTATCTTTGATTGTATCCATGTTTTGATCTTCATTCTTAAATTTTATTCATCTATGGTTTATTATGGAGTATTTTTGAACTTGGATAAACCGAAGTACGAATCCCTAATCTTTGATCTTTGATCTTTGATCTTTTATCTCACTAGATTCGTTTTCTTTAAAATATTTTCATCATTCTCAGTCCTAAATGATTATATTACTGAATATCTTTGGCATGTAGTGCAAAGATGAATGATTACTTGATGAATATCTTTGGCCCGTAGTGCAAAGATGAACAGGTGTTGAGATGAACATGACCAACTGGTGATACAAATGAATATCTTTGGCCTGTAGTGCAAAGATGAATATTTGATTCAAGATGTATATTGATTGATGTTAGAGGGATAAAATATTGATGATGGACTTTTAAATTCATAGATGATAGTAGATTTCATTCTCTACTTAACTCTTCTAATGAATTATTATTTCTGCTGCGAATATTGATCTAAAACTGGTTGTCATTATATTTTATCTAATTTATTGAAGGCTAACGATAATTTATTCTACATTATCTTAGTCATAATATTTTACTGGGCTAGTTGAGCTCACCCTTTTCCTTTTTGTTCCATTTTTCTTCTCAAGAGGCGAGAATATAGCGGGATCTAGTCGGGGTGTGTAGTGATGGGTCCAGTCAGTTGTTTTAGCAGTCCTCACTATTTTGTAAAATAGTGTATCAATAATTATAATGAGGACTTATTTGACTTTGAATACTGTCTAGATGACATTATTTGTATTTAAACTCACAGCATATGTGTTGTCGTATTTTGCATGACAATTGTAATAATGAAGTTTGTAGTTGGTTCTGTACTATGTATTTGGCGACTCAAAATGGGTGATGTATACCTATTTTGGGGGCGTCACAATTAAATCTAATTATCTAAAATATAATCTTTTTTTCTTCTTTTTTATTTTGGTTATTTTTTTAAATTTCACCTCCATCGTCATCTTCCCCTCTGACGAATCCATTACCGTCGCCAGTGGACACAATCCGTCGAGCCTGATTCGATCTTTAACAATGTCTATACCACGCAACCTCTCCATCAACTTTCCACTCGTCGACAACAAAAAAAGCTTAGGCACCGTCGTCGAGGACTGGTACAACGGTCGTCTCTGGAGGAATCTCCAGAAGATTGATTCGTCTTCAGGATTAATAGCGGCTAGGGCTCTTTCAAATCTAGTTTACCACAACATTTTAGAAAAAGTATATATTTCGATTTCGATTTCTAAATATTTTCCAGAAGATAGATTTCGATTGTGGCGGCCATTTGTAAGATGGGTATTATATAGATTGCGAAATAATCCTATACAGGATGGAAAATCATTTTGGGATGGTTTGTATTAACCCTATACAGGATGGTTTGTAATATCACAGAAAATAGAATGGTTTGTAAGGAAAATTTCACTTGCGGTCAACTATGGAGGAATCTCCAGAAGAGAGATTTTGATTGCTAAATATTTCCCTAAAATCCATGATAAGGAAGAGCATTTTAGGGTCTTGATTTGATGGGAATGAATTTTGGGTTTGGTTTGATCTGTACAAATTTTGAGTTTTGATTCTTGATGTGAACGAATTTGAGTTCCATTAGATGCGAAAGAATTTTGGGATTTAAAAAAAATTAATAATTGATGTTTGAAGTGTTTTAATATTTCTTCCTTTTATATTTAAGCCTAAATTTAATGATTTCATAATATAAATAATAATTATATTAATTTTCAAAGATAAAAATAATAATTAATTTTCAAAATTTTAGTTATATTTTTGAAGTTTGAATTTATTTTTATGAATTTTAATTTTTAATTTGTGTTTATTATGAAAATACTTATGAATAATGTTAAAGTTATTACTCAAATTCAAAATTTACCCTAATTTCTCTTATTTTAATAATATATGTAATATATCTTAATACAATAAAAGATAAATTTGTCAAAAAATACTAATAATTTTTTATTAATGTTGAGGGTATTATGACAATTTGCAAAAAAAAAAATTCAACAAAAAGTAGTTAAACCCATTTTATTTCCAATGTGGCAACAGTTAGGATGATAGCACATGAAGCATTTGACATGGATGTTCATTTAAAAGCTGGCGTGGATTTTCTGTTAAAAGTCAATTCGTTTAATAGATTTTGTAACGATTTGAAAATAATTTGTAGTTTAATGAGTCGATTGTAAAAAAAACCAGTTTAGTGATTCATTTGTAAACTGAGGTCAAGTGGAGTGGAGAAAAAGTGGATTTAACCCCTAGTATACCACATAAGGATTACATCTATTTATTTGACTTTTTAAATAAATCCAATTGTACGGATTTAAAAAACATACAAACATACTTGAGCATATGAAATTCATATAATTTGGTATGTCTATTATCAACTTTAAGATAATGAAAGTCAATTAATATTAGTCGTAAAAAAATATTCTTATTTTACGATGTTATAATAATGGTGTTACACATCTTCAAATCAAATAAAAATTTATGTTTACTCATATTTTTGCATGATCTTTCCATCCGTAAGGTTAAATTTTACTAAAAACCTTGAGAGAAACTCATTTTTATAAAACTAAGGTATATAAGTTATGGATATATGTAAGACTCCAACTTTTATGAATAAAGATTTAATTTTCTCTAAATATTATTTTTGAATAATAAGGTGTGAATTTGATATAATGTTATAGTTGTGAGTAATATTTATAAATTTTGCAAAGTATGCAAGTTGTCGTAAAATATTTGCTTTGTCGGGGAATATTCGTTTTATCAAGGAATATTTGTACGACGGCACAATCATTGGTGGACCCCACAACGAAATTATTGTCGGAGTTAGAAAACGACAAAAATAACTTTTATAAAAATAACGGCAAAACTTTTACCGTTAACTGTTGAAATACTTCTATGATAGAAGCACAATGAATACGCATTGGTTGCACACAAAGATGCACACAGTATTGCACAGTATCTTTGATTATTGATGCTTACGTGAGAAGTCACTCAGTTTTATTCAATTATTATCACACTATCATCTGCACAATATTTTAAATTATTAAATCAATAATTGAGACGACAAAGTTATTCATATTATTATTTACATTATTGACAATGTCTAGAAAGTTCTATCGAGGAAAGGGGTTTGGTCACCTAATTGCGCGCCAATAAGGAGAAGTTCTTATCGGAAAGCCCTCTCTTTCCTGGGAATGATCTGGTTGTTAATATTGTGAGTTTCCAAGTGAATTGAGATAAATAGAGGGGTATTTTATGAAGTAATTGTTGTATATTTGGCTTATTACATGGACCCTCATTTACTCATTTTTCAAAATCATCAGTAGAAAGTTATCTCAGTTTTGTTTTATTACTTATATATATATATAATATAAGTTTTGTAATATATATATATATATATATATATATATATATATATAAGTTTTGTTTTTTTTATATATAAAATAGAATATATTATATTTTATTCTGCATAGTGTTTGTATAGTGCTGCATAATGCATCATAGTAAAATAAAAAAGAATTCAGAATTCGTCTGTGAAAATCATCCGTGAATCCTTTACTGTGCACCTTGTCGACGTCGGGATTTTTAGTTGTCCCTTTTTCGTTACTTGTTCTTTGGTGTTCTCATGTTAGGTGAGATTTGTTTGAAAAAACAAGTGAAAAAGGTCAGACATGTATAATGTCGACGATGGACTGTTAAGAGTCGCCAATTGGTTTTTTAAATGGTTGTACCAACACAATCGAGAAAAGGTTTGCACATTGACCCAGTGATGTGACACTGCTAAATGGGTTGGTGAAATCGAGGTTCATTAGGGTACGGGGACTTGATTATGCAGAGGGAAGGTGTTAGGCACCCCCCGACATCCGTGTTACTACGGTGACCGCCACTTTTCAATAAACTGTTATCTAAATGTGTGTGTGTGTGTGTGGGTCAATGTGTTGTTTATTTAGAAGTAGTGTGAGGCCTCGTTCGCACCTATATACACAGGGTTTGAATGTATGTAAAAATTTAATTTTTAGCAAGATATGGTAGTGACGTTTTATAAAAGAGGTTTTTCAAACCCTTGTGCTCAATAGTAATTGAGACTTTTTACACATCCATTTTTATTAAGTGTTCGACTTGATTGCTTTTATTTTTCGAGATGCGAAGCATCTATAAGAAAATAATGTACAAGATAATGCCGACTTCCTCGTGGGTATGAAAACCATCTGAGGAAATTCAGACACTGCAGATAAATTTACAAGCTGCTTACAGCTGAAAATGTCCATCACGGGAACCGAATTTATTTCCAATAGACTGAATCTGTGATCACATGATTCCTAGGCTCACATGATGCCGCAATTTGTATGAAAGTAGTAACCAGGTATATATATATATATATATAAGCTGTAAATATATATATACAGACATGATCAGCCACCACGAAGCACCTCCATGGGGGATCAAAAAATATAAATAAAGCTGTAAAAGCCATCAACTGCCACGGAGGAAACTCTAGGCGGATTTAAACGTAAAAAAGTCAGAAAAGCGATCAACCACAACGAAGTAAACTCTGTGTGGACGAAATATATATATATATATATATATATATATATATATATAAGCAAATAAACGCCCGCATCAATTATAAAGGCATAACTCGATAATGTTAGTCCATATATATTGTAGACACTCGAAATTTTCTTTTCTTGTTACTAACCATGCAGGAGGGCAAAAGCGTCTTTTTCCCACTCCAAAGATAACCCTGGAGGACTACGACATCAACTTCAAACCCCGGGAGATAACCCCGGGAGATCCAGTTTCCAACCCCGGAGATAGCCCCGGGAAATCAGGTTCCAACCGGAGATAATCCGGGAAAGTCGGCCAAACCTCGGAGATAACCCCGGAGGATCAAGATCAAAGCCTGGAGATAGCCCCAGGAGGTCAAGGCAACCCCAGAGATAACCCTGAGGACAATCAAAGCCAACATCAAGTCAACCTAAGAGATAACCCTGAAAAACGACTGCTACAATTGCGCGAAAATCGGAGATAACCCCGGGAGGGGCAAAATGGTCATTTTGCCAACTCAACTTCAACTCACATCAAATCAACTCATGTCAACTCAAAATACTTCAATAGAAGTCCCACAAGAACCATATTTTAACTTTCGAGTGCAAACTACGAAAAACGGCTCACGGACTACCTAACGGAAACCCGAGAATGCCATTTCGGTCATGGATGCATCTTCCTGGAATCAAAAAAGGGCAAATCATATATCATTGTGTAGCTCTCGGAAAGAGCTTTTCGGAATGGTATGGCACACTTCCATCGGACTCCCAGATTGAAAGTTATGAGCGACCGAGCGAACAACGCGTACGTATTTCGACACGGCGGGACCCACACTGCCCGGGGCACCCCGGGTAGCCGCACGTACACCTGCTACTAGGTGCTGCAGGTAGACCTGTGGCTCCTCCCTCTATAAATAGAGGGCTTGGGGTGCTGATTTTCTAAGAGAAAAAGGCGAGGAAGCCCTGCCCAATTTGCTCTGCACTCACCCCATGCAAAGGTACTTTCCCTTTTAATCACCGTGAGCTCATATATAGCCCTTTATACTGCAAGAGTCGGTGTTTACCCACTCGAAAGATATAGAAGCCTTCTTTATCGGTCCACCGTGTAAGCCTTCTCACACACTTTAGAGTCTTTATCTTCATCTTTGCACACACCCTTCTACACGCCGAGAGTCGTGTTGCTTGTTTTTTGCCCTACTTCTCATCCGTGGTTTCATTTCGATCAGATATATATATATATATATATATATATATATATATATATATATTGACTAACATTATCAAGTTATGCCTCGATTGAGCCTAGACTTGATGCAGAGCGTTTATTTGCTTTAATATATATAATTACATTTATATATATTAACTGTATGTCGAACTTTGTTCGATGAGCCTGAACTTGATGCCCTGCAAGTTCTCGCTTTAATATATATATATATACATTTATATATATCAACTGCGTGTGTCTCGGACTTTGTTCGATGAGCCTGAACTTCGCTTTGGTGCGTTTACTCGCTTTTATATATATATATATATATATATATATATATATATATATATATATATATATATATAGTCAACTCATTAGATGAGCACAGATTTTACATCCGGTATGCTTACTCGCTTATATATATATATATATATATATATATATATATATATATACTGTGGTCGAACTCATTATATGAGCCTTGATTTCACATCCGGTGCGTTTATTGCTTATATATATATATATATATATATATTTTGTCCCACCCGAGTTTACTTAAGTGGTGGTTGATCGCTTACGACTTTCTTTACATTTCGCCCCGCCTGAGTTTACTTAAGGGCGATTGACCTCGATTCATGACTTTCTTTACATTTCGTCCCGCCTGAGTTTACTTACGTGGCGATTAACCATATTCTGACTTTATTTACATTACATCTCCGCTGGAGTTTCCTTACGTGGCGGTTGGCCAGTAATTTACAGACTTTATTTACGTTTAAATCCTTTGGAGTTTCTCCGTAAGTGGCGGTTGATAGCTTTTTAATGACTTTATTTACATTTCGATCCACCATGGAGGTGCTTCGTGGTTGGTGATCCTGTCTGTATATATATATTTTACGACTTTTATATATATACCGCCATCGCTTTCATATAAACTGCAGTATTTTGTGAGCCTAGGAATCATGTGATCACAGATTCATCCCATTGAATCTAGATTCGGTTCCCGTGATAGAAATTTTTCAGCTATAAGCAGCTTGTAAATTATTCTGCGATGTTTGAATTTCCTCAGATGGTTTCCATACCCACGAGGAGGTCGGCATTATTTTGTACATTATTTTCATACGGATGCCTCGCATTCATAAAATAAAATCAACCAAGCCGCACACTTAATAAAATGGGAGTAAAAAGGTGTCAATTACTATTGAGCATCGTGGTTTGAAAAACCTTTTATAAAACATCATTGCCATATCTTGCTAAAAATTGAATTTTTACATAAATTCAAACCACAGGTATATATAGGTGCGTAACGAGCCTCGCACTACTTCCAAATAACAAAGACATCATTGGCCCCACGAGACATTCGGATAATAGTTTCTTGAAAAGAGGCGGTCACCGTGGTAACACGGATGTCGAAGTGCCTAACACCTTCCCCCGCATAATCAAGTCCCCACCCTAATGAATCTCGGTTTCACCGAATTCGCTTAACAATGTCACATCACCGGGTCAATGTGCAAACCTTTTCTCCAGTTGTGTTGGTACAACCATTTAAAAAACCAATGGCGACTCTTAACAATCCATCGTCGATATTATACATGTCGGACCTTTTTCATTGTTTTTTCAAATAAATCTCACCTAAAATAAGAACACCAAAAGAACAAGTAATCGAAAGGGACATCCAAAAATCCCGGACGTCGACAGTGTGCGACTCTGCTGGGGACTCAAAGAAGAGGACTTAAGCCGCTATTACAATCTTTTCAAAATCATATCTGCTTGTGTGTGGATGTTGCATTTACATTTTGATGAATGTGTACGAAATGCATTTCCTTATTGCACTTAGTGCTTCGCACCATAACTCGCCAGTGATGCTAGTGCTTGCTACCATAACTTGTGATATTAGTGCTTCGCAAACATATCTCGCTTGGATATTAGTGCTTCACACATGTCATCATTTTCATACGGTGAGACGCGATGTATGTCAATGTATGTTGTGTGGTCCCTCCATCAGGAGGCTATCCCGTCGGTGTTTGATTACTGGACTCGTGAGAAGACTAATTCTCCGAGGCTCAGGAAAGGCACCACCCAAATTCGCCCCAGTTGAAAGACCGGATTAACTTCCCGTCAAGTAGATTGTGATGATTTGGGAACCTTCATGCCAAAAAGCCGCGAGAGTAACCTAAGATAGGTCAGCCTCTAATAAACCCAAAATGGAGGAAAGTCTCTTCATGCTCTCATTTCAATTACTTGTAATTACATTCCATATCTATCTCCATGTAATGAGAAATATGAAGAAATGCGTACACATGCACAACATGCTATCCTGTATTACAAAACAGTTGGCATCCGTTGTGCAGGATAAAAATTCCTAAAAATGGACACATCACATAACATGTTATTATATACATTTCTTAAAGACTAAACTATGCAAGCCTTTCGCAGGGAACCAATCGGACCTACTACCCGGCCAAAATCCAAAAAGGCTGCAAGCTTGCAGTCAAACATGTCGTCATCTGACCAGACTGACCTTAATCCAGTTTCTTGCAAAGAATTCGACTGATTAAGCAAACATATTACAGATTTAGCCGTTCTACTCAAAGAAATACACCAGTCTACTAGGGTTCAAAAATACCCGTACATGCTGAATCCTCCACACAAGGAGGAACCCAAGGTCCAGATATCGCTAGTTCCAACATGCAGAATCCTCATAAGCACGAGATGCATTCCTTCACCACACAAATGATTGTCTCCACCTACAACTCCCCGAGTCCGCACAACCTCCAGTAGAAGGTGCCACCAACAGAATGGCTATGTTATTTCCCAAGCCGATACTGGTAAAGGAGAAAGAAGTCTTTGTTCCAGACCCCAGAGTGGAAGAAGAGGAACGAAGAATTAAACAAGACATTGTTAGAATGATGTCAGGCATACACGTCATTGTCCATGATGAACATACAAATAGATACACGCCAGACGATGATTGCCCAGATGTAATGGTCATCATTCGGGAGAAAGAGGTTGATGATAGCCCCTCCATCACTGCAGTCCATCAGGAAAAAGATTCGATTTAAAAATGGCGAATTACCCCTTTGTTGCAATCCTTCCTAAAAGGGGAGTCCTTGGACTACGCTACGAACGAGAAGGATGAAAGTGAGTCGGTATGCTGATTCCTCATCCGCAAATCAGCCCTTCCCGTGGGTTATTTTCTCAACGAATAAGAAATTGTAGGAATAAAATCTTGATATAATTCGAAAAAAGCAAATGACAAGTCCAAGGCAATAAAATATGAAAAATATTTATTTTTCATATTTCTAAGATTAAACAAAAGGATTCGCAAATAAAAGTGCTAATGCTACAACCAGGCCATAAATTGTTAAAGCTTCCATAAAAGCTAGACTAAGCAATAAAGTACCTCGTATTTTTCCCTCCGCTTGACAATTGGAGCAGTACTCCTTGCATTGGTCGACGAGGGTAAAGCGGGCAGAAACTCATTCTCATACAGAGATAACAATAACTCGCTTACTTTTTTCTCATGCAAGATTAGTAGTTACTTTTTTTTTCGCTAAGTTTGATTGTATATTGAAAAGAAAAGAGATAAAACAATCGCTAAGGGCATACCCCAGAAGCTTTTGATAGAACCACATGGGACAACCCCCAAAATGGACAACAAAAGACTAACAACCAAGCCAAATGAAAGAACAAGGAGCATTTCTAAGCAGGACAATAGTAAAACCAAGCATGAAAACCTTAAACAACTTAAACAACCAATCGCTTTAAAACCAAATGCGACTTTAATGAATGGAGCCAAGATCGAATCGAATCGCACTACAAGAGTCAAGAGGATGTCAAGCATAGGAAGAACTACGAAAAGCGAGAGAGAGAGGTCAACCATAGAAACCAAACCTCAAGCCGAAACCAAAGATCCCCAGAGTCCCAAGATCGAATCGAATCGCACTACAAGAGTCAAGAGGATGCGTAAGCATAGGAAGAACTACGAGTGCCGGTGGAGAGGGTCAACCATAGAAATCGATCCTCGTCAAACCATCATCCCCAAATGGTCCGAAGACAAGAGGTCAACCTCAAGCCGAACCAAGATGCCAAGCCCAGATGTCAGCCCACCTCCTTTATCGACCAAGGCCGAACCCAAAGATTTCGGATCAAGATGCTATTGAACCTCAGAATGAAACGTAAGCAATAAATTTGAACCAAACCACTGAAGAGGCCGAACTGCCATGGAACTGCCATGGAAGCTAAATTACCAACACGTAAGAAGTTTAATCGATATCATCATGAAAAGCCAAGGAGCACATGATCGCATCACTCGCATTCGTGAGTCGCGTGCGAAACAAAGCGAGCAAAGAACAATTCTCAACCGTATTACAACTCCCATACATCCAAAACATCCGGACTACATACCATACACCGAGAGTAGGATTGCTCGAAAGCGGCTAAAAGGAATTTAGAAGATGAAGAAAGCCTTGATTTGATGTCATTCAAAATATCCCCACGACCACGACACTCAAGGGCTTTTTTGATCTGATCATGGACAAAGGAGTTCCTAATCGCCCAAAGTTTGTACACTGTGAGAAGCCAATGCAAGCTTTAGAATATTGGACCTAGTGTTACTTCCACTAAATTGGATAACGGTTAACGAGGTCATCCCACCTCATTGAACGTTATTCCATCCTCCAACAACCGTAACAGAGGAGAAGGCGGATGATGAATAGTTACATTCAAAAACAGTGGGAAAAAGTTTCATCATGAGTTCATGCGCAGAAGGGCATTTTAGAGGACGAAAACTCAAGTATGATAAAAATCTATCATTAGTAGATAATCTCGCCACGTAAGGCCACCCAAAGGGTAAAAGAGTACCGAGGAATGTGAAGAGGGTGCCATAGCAGTTGAGCCCAAGGTACCTTCTGAGCGGATGATCGAATAGAATTCCAAATGATGGAGGCTTTAACTAATTTAATCTCACTTGAACCCCATAAAATTCTATCCTCAGATGACGAGGGAGCAGGGATAAAATCAAACCGACTCCGAAATTGCATAACCTCGTGGTGGTTGCTAGAGGGTAATGACCAAGCACCCAAAGTTGCGATATCGAAAATACGGGCATTCACCTAATTCGGTATTGTAGAAGCGACGCCGATGGATTAATGGCTTGTCCATTCAACCACGGATCATGCCATAAATCAAGGAATTTCCATTTCAACCGAGTAATGAAGGAAATTAAGAGCGGTGGGATGTAATTTAAGAATCTTACGCCAAATCCAAGAACAGTCGGCGGGAATAGGACATGCCGAGAAATTATGGCGAGCAAGACACGTGAGAATTGACCCACTTAGCCCACAAGGAGGTTGGAGAAGGTGAAATAACCTTAAGAAGATGGAGAATGATGAGAGCCAATTCCAATCGGTGAGATTTTGATGGCTAGACCGCCTTCATCGAAAGGGAGGGCTAAATCTTTCCAAGATACTTTTGTACCATGGCTAAGAAGAAGAAGAACCTTTCCATAGAAATCTACAAAGAATAGATTGAATAGCTCTCAAGACCGATTTAGGAAGGATAAAATGGGCTGCCTAATAAGATTTGGATAGCAAAAAGCACTACTCGATTAAAAGCACTCTACCAAAGAAAGGAAAGGGATCATGAGGTCCAAGAGGAAACCCTACTGTAATTCTTTGAATCAAAGGTCGACAATCGGAGTGAGAGAGACGAGAGGAGATAAGGGGACCCCAAGAAACCCGATTGGCAAAACACCTATCGAAAATCCCAAAATCTGTAAATACTCTCCTTGGCATCATTTGGAACGTTGGCGAGAAAGCACATGCTTTTAAGAGCATTGGAATAAGGCCTGAGTATAAGGAAAAGGATTGAATACAAGAGTGGATAATAGAAATCAAGTCAAGTCCCCATGACGTAAAAAAGAAGAACGTCATCAAAGAAAGCATACATGCGTAATTTTACAAGGCTCGGCTTTCCAAAGAAATTTGAAATCGGGCGAGAGAGTTTCCTTAGAGATGATCATGGATAATGCTTCCATTGCAAGGATAAATGTATGGAGATAAGGATCACCTTGCCTAAGTCCTCTAGCACCCTTAAAATAGCCAAAGAAGAGCACCATTAATTTTGACCGAGAACATAGGTGTAGTGATACAACCTTTAATCCAAAGGATAAAAATAGGAGGAAACTGGAGGAGGCTCAAAGAGATCCAAAAGAAATCCCTCACCAATCTGGTGTCAAAGGCTTTTACTTGATATCAATTTTGAGAGCGCAAAGAGGGCTGAGAGCTCGGTGATAATTCCTAAAGAGTTCTGTCATGCGAGAAGAATATTGTCACTAATACTTCTTCCTGAGTTGAAAGCAGATTGGGCATGATCAATAAGAGAAGGCAAAACACACTTGAGCCTATTGGCAAGGATTTATATATTGTATTGCAGCAGGAGATTGGTCTGAAGTCTGACATGCAGGAAGGGTTTTTAGTCTTCGGAATCAAGGCAATGGCTGTAGAGTTGACTCCACCAGGAAGGTGCCCAGTAAGGAAAAAGGAATGAACAGCCTTAGAGAAATCATGACCTAACAAATCCCAACAAAGAATGAAGAAGTTAACGTTGAAACCGCTGTACGGACTTTTATTCTTCTTCATGGATCAAGCACCTCGAGGATTTCAAAGATCTAGAATAGGAGCAGACATGAAAGAGAGAGGCCCGGCAAGGAGATCCTTTTGGTAACAATATTCTTAAGCTCATCTTTACTAGGGTAGGTTAGGAGAAGTTCCCAACAAGTCCTGAAAATAATCCACTGCCACCTTCTAAATACCCAACTGGTCTTCAATAAGGGCACCAGAGCTGTTGAAGATAGAAAGGATCTTAGTATGATTCCAAATTGTTCCTAATAACATTAGCAAAGAATTTTGAGTTCTTATCACCTGGGCAAGCCAAACCGCATTTATTTCTCAAGAAGGAGAGATTCTTCAAGGCCAAGGCATTCCAAAGGGACTTGGAGCATATAGATTCTTGGGATAGCAAAAGAGCATTAAGAGGATCTACCAAGAAATCTCGAGTAGCAGCCAATTGGTCTTGCAAGTAGCTAACATTGTTCATGAGATTTCCATTCAAGAGTTTAATGACACAAGGGCCCTCTTGGTGAGACGCACTTTCTAATTGAAGATAAAAAAGCATTCCCTCGAACACTAGAATTCCAACATTCAAAAGCAAATTGAAACCATCCAATTCAAGCAAGAAATTAAAAATTGGAAAGGCTTCCCAGTCTCTTCTATGGAGGCCCAGATTAAGAATGACCGCAATGGTCCGAAAGACCTCTAGGACCAAAGGTGGCTTGTGAATCCGGCATTGAGGAGAACCAGAAGAGTTGCCCAAGGCCCTATCGAGTTTCCTCAGAGATAGATTATTGACTTCAAGCAGCCCCACCATGTGTGTTGAGGACCAATAGCTCTAATAATATCTTCTACCCCAATATATTTTCCAGCAATCAAGAAGTCGATATTCCAATATTCTCGTGATTTAGTCTCCCCTTCCGCCTTCTAAACACTCTTGATAGTATTGAAGTCCTCCGGATACACCAAGTGTCGTCGAGAGGACAAGGATTCCAGCTTCACCCATAAAGCCTCCTTTCGACATGTAATTTAAGCCATAAACAATAGAGACCAAGATTGGAGTGCTACCATGGAGAGGTAAAATCTAAAATGGGACAATTGGGTAGATTGGAAAAGAGTATGCACTCTCCATATATTGGGATCCCACCACACCCATATTCTCGCCATTCAATGATAGTCATAGTTATAGACCCAAACCCAATTACGACAGATTGCCCTCGAGATTCTAGGAGCCTTAGGAGCTTTAACTCTGGGTCTCAATAAGCCCCACAAAAGAGATATGGTTGCTAGATAGAAAGTTACAACAAAAGCCCCATTAGGCTTCTTATTTAAACCCTCGACATTATAGGAACAAAAATATGTCATTAACAAAAAGGGAAGCAAGCACAACTAAGGAGGGAAGACCCCTTGGACCCTTATTCCTCTTCTTTGAATTCGGAGAGGCTCTTTATCAAGCCTAGCCTTATGTTTCAACTCCTTGCGCCTATCTCATCAACTTGCTTTACCTTGTCCACCGTGGGGTTGTACAAGATAGGGACTCTTACTCCTCTCCGTGGGGTCAAAGCGGAAGCAATGGGAGAGAAGAAATTCGCTTTCACGACTAATGAGGGCTCATGGAAGAAAGGGAAGATGTTTTAGGTCCTTTAGAAACTGTGGTCCAAGCACCATCACTTTCACTGGGAGTCAAGGAAGAAGAGCCATGGCATCCTTGGGAATAAGAACTACTGGAAGCACTAAGCGGAGGCCTTGGGAACCCACCGCATATTGGAATTAGGGCACTTAGCAAGAGAATGTCCAAAGAATTTACAAACAGAGTATGAAGGGGCCTGCTCCAAAGATTTCTACCTTAATCAAAGTGCTTTTTCTTCCACTACTGGCATTGCCATCAAATACAACGGCATTTATAGATGCAGGGGAATGAAGATAGGGCATCCATCTCAATACAAATCAGGGCATAACTCATAGGCTCCAGCTTAGAGGTCATATCATCAAAGAAAATGAGGGCCTACCTATAGCACTAGCCAGATAACTTAATCCTCTTTCGTCCGAAAGAAGAGAGTGGAATGTTACTTAACTTAACCCAGATGGGAACTTTCACGCAATCGATTTAATGAAGTTGACTCCTTCTTGCCATGGTCAAGGCATGAAGCTTAGATGCAATATACCAAGGTCCAGATGCTAGGACATTATCCCTATCTCACAAAAGATCGAACTTAAAAATAAAGTAGCCCTTATCATGCGAGATACACTTTAGACACCCCAGGTGCCCCATAATTTCTTAGCAGATGATTCAACCAACCTAAAAGGTAATTTCGAGTGGATGAAATGGCCCACAAGACTAGTAGACCATTTGTTAAGACCAAGCTTTAAGACTTCAACAGAGGGGCAACTATTACACTCCCAACCGAGGAGATAGGAGGGAAGAAACTTAAGCCCAGATTTTCACACAAGCAAGGAATTTGTGACAACAGAGCTCCAAGACTTAGGGGTCGTGCAATTCCAACCACCCACCGGAGAAGGGAGTGGGAAAAGTCCAAGGCAACAGGAGAAGGATGAGGAGGCTCCAAACCGCTCTGCTCAGAAACTAGCAATCTGGGAACAACAAGTCAAGGAAGGCTTAGACCGCTCACCAACACGTAAAGTTTGGACCAAAGGATTATCCACACCAGTGAGCGGGGGAAAATGGGAGGGCTAAGAGTGGCCTTGGGAGAGGACCTACCTGCAGCAGGGCAAGAATCTAGCACCTTACGAGCATTGGCGAGAGCAGCAAGAGTTCCAATAGAGGAAAGGTTGTTAACATCATCAGAGGAAGACCAAGCGCAGTTGATGTAATCCATGAGCTTGGCATTTTTCTCTCTCTCAAAGAAGCGCTTTTTCTCGACTGCGATAGAGAAATAGTGAGCCGCTTTGAAAATATCTTGGGTAGCCGAAGAGGAGGCTGGACCTAAGTTTGCCCCAAGTTGAGACTCAATAGAAGCAGATTCATCAGAACTGATGGTGAAAATAGAAGGATTAAGCTCGAGACTCACCATAGCAACCGGGTTAAGGGAGAGCCAGGTTAGAAACACCGAATTTGGCAAAAAGGTCACGAGATTGACTGCTCTCAGAGTTTCCAGCCGAGAGATGATGATGGTCCACCATGGCATGCAGGAAGGGGCTAGAAGGGGAGAACAGAGACACTAGAAGGCCGAGAGAGAGAAAGAGGAGCAGGAAGACGGAAAGGGAAAGAAAGGTTAACAGAAAAAGAAGGAGGAGTGGGTAACGGGGAAGAGAAGGGCCGGAGGACAGTAGCTGGAAACTGGAGACGAGGGAAACCAAAAGAGTAAACAGAAAAGTTTGGTGAGGATGGAAGAGGTAGGTGAGGATGGGCGGGAGACTGAAAGGGAAAAAAATTAAAGGTAAAAGGGAAAGAGCGGATGGACGGAGGAAAAGAGACCCGGACTAAAATCCTAAAATCCTAGAATCCTAGAGAGAAGGGAGAGCACATTTTTAGAGAGAGAAACTAACCCATTTCTAGAGACCTCTCGGTTCACTATGGTTTATGATAAGCTTACCCGTGATGACCTCGTTTGGGTTCCTTGCTTTCTGGGAGGTTACAACAAACGCTCTCCCTTGAACTACTGGTTTTGTCTTGTCTGGGACAGACTTTGATGCCTCCATCCCAGCTGGACTTGACTTCGGTGCACGATAAAATCGGGCTAATTGACCTTCTCTTCCACAATTGTAACATGCTTTGGACTACTGCGTACAGTTTGGACTGATGTGTCCCTCCCCTCCGCATTTGTAACATACGACCGACGGTCGTTCTCCTTCCTTAACAACAGGTGCTGGTGCTGACGTCCTTCCATCATTATTAAATCTCCTCTTCTTGAAACTCCCACTTTTATTGTCTTGGCCATGATTACCACCAAAGTGGTTACCATTTCTGGCATGTTGATTCCCTCCACGTTTGTTGTCACCGCTTCGATGACTGTTACCACTGGTATTTTCATTCTGCTGGATGCTTTCTCTTGGTTGCGTTGACCCCGTTATCGCGCTCTAATAACTGAGCCCTATTTACAACATCTGAATACAAACACAGTTTATGAGAAATAAGATATTGACGTATCTCCGGTTTCAAACCTTTTAAAAACATCCGCGTCATTCTCTCCTCATTATCAACCAAGTTGGACGCAAACTAGGACAACTCGACAAACTTAGCTTCGTACTGCGCCACGGGCATATTGTTCTACTCCAACTTGATGAACTCTACCTCTTTAATGTGACAAATACTTTTGGGAAAGTACTTGTCGTTGAATAGTTCTTGGAACTTCTCCCAAGACATCTTCAGTGTGGCAGGTTGAGTACGCTTTACTGATTCCCACCAGTAATCTGCCTCTCCTCGCAACATAAAGGTGGCAAAAGGAACCTTTTACTCCTCGAAGCATCCCAAGACATCAAATATTTTGGTGATCTGCTTTATCTATGCATCCGCCTTAAGTGGTTTTGGCTCTCCAATAAACTCCAGTGGTCCCAGGTCCTTGAACTATTTAGCGGTGACCGTCCGAGAGTTTCCAGTGTTTCCACCTATATTTTGGACAGGAGTTTCTCTTGCCTGATGTTGTACGAATTGCAGAAAGCTCCTAAACATTCCATCGTTCACCATTTGGTCGATGTTGTTGTTCACCTGAGGATTATTGTCTTTTTGTTGCACATTATCCTGGGTAATAATCTGTGGTGACTCCACGATCTCATGTGCTTCATTGCTTATCTCAACATTTTCGGATGCCATTTTCCAATACTGCCACAAAATAAGGGTTAATTAATATATCACATATTATACCTGTACTCTAACCGACCAGTTAAATACCAAATAAACTTAGGTAGGTCATACTAGCGAAAGAATTCCCCGTCTCTCCCCTCTTAGTTCTTGTTGCCAGGGATCATATCCCTAAGCTTTGATACCAACTGTGACGCCCCCAAAACAGGTATACATCACCCATCTTGAGTCTCCAGATAAAAGGTACTGAATACAGATACAACTTAATTATACAACAGTCATGTGAAATACGACAAAACATAGGCTGTCAGTTTGAATACAAATATTGCCATCTAGACAATATCCACACTCAATGGAGTCCTCATTACATTTATTATCACACTATTTCACAGAATGGTGAGGACTACTAATGCACCATCTAGGACCATCACTGCTCCCCCCACTAGTCCCATTCGTTCTTATATCCTCAAGAGAACAAAGGAAAGAAAGGGTGAGCACAACTAGCCCAAGAAGAAATATTATGACTAAGATAATGCAGAATAAATTATCATTAGCCTTCAATAATGTTAAACTGATAGAATATAATAGACAACAAGTTTAACTGCAGTGGATCAAGCAATCCATTAGAAGAAGTCAAGTACGGTATAAAATCTACTATCTTCTATGATTTAAAAAGTATTTCATCAACTCTATCGCTGAGACTCAGCTTAATAAATAAAATCGAATCATCCCTGCTCCACGGCCAAGGATATTCATGTAATCATCAATGGTCATGACTATACCGAATAATCCTCGGTCATAATCATACCAACAACCATCCCACCAATGAACTACAAAGCCAATGAGGACTTTTACCGCATCATTCGTCACATTACGGTCATGATTATACCGAATAATCCCTGGTCATGACTTTCAACATAATATAAGCATGAGGATGATGACAATTCAATAAAACAAGTTCAAGAACAAATTTTAAAGATTTATAAGTTAATTTATCCTGAACTCAATAACGTCCAAATTGTCAACATGATCTCGCTTTGTGCAAGAAAATTCAAGAATTCTCGTAAGAATATTTCCATGAAAAGATATCGATGAAGCGCAAATATCAAGGATATTCCACTAATTTCATGGAGTATAGAAGCCAAAACTTTAACCAACCGAGTATAATAGAATATATGAAATCGCAAATGGATTTTCACCCGCCATGCAAATCCACGATATCTGCATCATTTCCACAATTTAATAAGGAATGAATACAAAGGATCATTCACCATGCATGTGGTAATCCACATAGACGAAGTTATTCCAATGTAATAATAAAGAATGGAATAATAGAAGGATTCACCATGCGTGTGATAGATCGCATGCATGTGTTATTCCCAAATGAATAATAAATAATGGAACCAGTCCCACAGAAGCATACATACTGAGGATAATCCGACGGAATAATAAATAATGGAACTAGGTCCCACGTAAAACGCATGCATGTGATATAGTCAAATAATAATAAAGAATGTAATATTAGAAGAATTTCACCATGTATGCGATTGATAAAACAAAGTTATTCCAATGTAATAATAAGAATGGAATAACAACAGAATTCACCAAGTATGATAGATCGAATGACATGTGTTATTCCAATGTAATAATAAAGAATGGAATAATGTAAGTTCTCTTCATGAATACGAAAGAAATAATACCCCTTACGAGTACAACAAATAATATCCCATACTGTAGAAGAAACTGGCTATTGGAGTAGTGAAGTAGCAGAATACTTTTCTTCTTTCTCTCTATGGTTTCTCTCTCTAGAGTTTCAGTGAATTCGTAAGAAATAATGAAGGAATGAGCTTCTATTTATAGGAGAATGGACTGAATAGTAACTAATTCATGAACGGTCCAGATTGATTTACTATTAAAACGGACGGTCCATATTGGTTTACTATTAAAACTTAAAGCAACATTCCATACCGATTTACTATTAAAACTTTAAACCAAATGATCCATATTGATTTACTATTATAACTTTCCACCAAATGGTCCATATTGATTTACTATTATATCTTCAACCAACGGTCTGAAAAATTAGCACATCTCCTCATGGAATAATATTGTACCCAAAAATGATTTGGACCGAAAAGAAATATATCTGACGGGTGAATAGTATCCCATGAATAGTAACTCGTGAATAGTAATTCGTGAATAGTAACTCGTGAATAGTACGCCAACACGAAAAGTGCCCCGAATACCCGATTGAACAATATAACCTCCAGACATCAATTATTATCGGAACAAATGTCAATATCCACTAACACAAATAATTCCAACACAATGGAACTATAAAATTCATCTTTAATCAACACGAACTTATTCATCATTAATATTATAATTCACAATATTTAACAACCAGGTCGTTCCCAGGAAAGAGGGGGCTTTCCGATAAGGATTTCTCTTTATTGGCGCGCAATTAGGTGACCAAACCTCTCCTTGACAAAACTTCTAGACATTGTTAATATTGCAAATAATAATATGAATAACTTTGTCGTCTCAATTATTGATTTAATAATATAACATATTATGCAGATGATACTGTAACAATAATTGAATCAATAATATGAGAGATATGATGCAGCAATTACTATAGCAATAATTGAGTATAAATGAGTGACTTCTCACGTAAGCATCAATAATCAATACCGCTGCTACTACGCAACCACGCCAGACATCGTACTTTTTTACTACCGGTAGTTCAACAGCTTTAACTAGAACACCTCCGCCGTTATTTTTATAAAAGATAATTTTGTCGCTTTCTAACTACGACAATACTTCCGCTAGGGGTCCACCAATAATTGTACCGTCGTCTTTAATAATCCTATTAAAATGAATATTTCCCGACCAATCGAATATTATATAACCACTTGCTTACTTTGCAAAATTTGTAAATATTACCCACAATTATAACATTATATCAAATCCACACCATAATATTCAAAAATATATTTTGAGAAAATTATTCTTTATTCATAAAAATTGGGGTCTTACAAGCGAGATGAGGCCTGATCAGCAGAGATGCAGTGATAGTTGAGCGGGATAGTGCCATATTTTCCCGGGATGTAGCCGTCACATATAGTACTGCAGTGAGGTCCCTTCCCACTGGCATGATTGCAGAGATGAGCACCTACATTGATGAGCATATGTTCACCATGCAGATGGCTGCAGATCTGTTGGATCATGTGGATATCCTTGTACAGGAGACCACAGCTTCGCCTCCTTCTTTTGAGAGGGATGCCATGCTGGGCTTGTTAGCTTGCATATACCCTGACTTGTAGATGGGCTGGTATTTTCCTGCACAGACTAGCATAGCCATTTTGTCATGTACATTTTACATTGTGTATATCAAACATCATTATATATAGCAGGGAAATATATTTTTGATCACTAACCTTTTGGATATGCTCTGATATTTGCTTGATATTTTGCCTGCTTCTTCAGGACTTGTGATCTTGATGTACTCTAAATTCCTCCTGGATGGATGAACATTGAGTTGTCTCTGGATAGTTCAGAATGGATCATTGATCTGTGTGTATCCCTACCATCTTTGGTGTCTTGGGACTGGTTTTTGTATGGAAATATGGAGAGGAGTGTGGCCTTCCTCTCTGAGATTGACCGCACCACAGATGGTCGCCAGTACTTCTATTTATGAGAAGCCTAGTTAATTCCATCTCTTATGGATTGGTGTTGCTCTTCAAGGTACAACCGTAACTTAGATGATCGCCGAATCTCCTATTTAGAATGAGTTCAGGTAACTCCATCCCTTTGGTTTGAAGCCGAATGAAATTTAGTGGATTGAAGGATGATCTCAGTACCAGTTGACAAGTATTTGTGTTTTGGTAGGGGGTGAGACCGAACCATGAATGACTGCCTACGTACTCCTATTGAAGAGGAGATCAGGTCTGCGTAGTTCGAACCTGGTGTAAGAGGTTCAACGTTGTATGTGGCAGGAATGGTGTGGGAATTTTTTTTGTTGTTTTTGTTTTTGTTTTTTTTTTGTAAGGAGAAGGGGGTAGAAATGTTTTTGTTGTTTTTGTTTTATTTCGACCGGGCCATGTAAATGGTTGCCTACATACTCCTATTGAAGAGGAGATCAGGTCGACGTAGTTCGCCCCTCAGGACGAGTTGAAAAGCGTGATCCCATGTGCAGGTCAGACTGCGGGGAAGAGAAAATTTGATCCTAGGTTGAGGATAAACTGCAGGTGTGAAAAGTTTGATCCCATGTTTTGGGGAAACAAACTATAAGTGAGAAAGGTTCAATCCCTAGTGGGATGACCGAAGTCATAGGAACCCAGTGAAGCTAGGCTACTGGCTTGAAAAGTATGTTTCCCTGAGGGACAAAGTGTGGAAAAAAGTTGTATGTGGTAAAGGGTTAAAGAACCAGAATGACTGGTGATCTGATGATCCAACACCAAGAAGTTTGCTTGATGGTCACTTCAGACATAGTACCATTTTACGGTGCCCGAGTTGATGAGTTGTGGAAATTCATCGCCGTCCATTTCTTGTAATCTGAGAGCGCCTCCTGTGAATAGTTCCTTGACAACAAACGGGCCTTCCCAGTTAGGAGCGAATTTTCCCTTCGATTGATCTTGGTTGTCAATGACCTTCTTCAAAACCAAGTCATGTTATTTAAACTGCCGTAGCTGAACTTTTTTATTGTAGGATCTGGCGATCCTTTGTTGATATAACTGACCATGGAAGATAGACGCGGCTCGCCTTTCATCTATTAGAGACAATTGGTGAAACCTGTCTTGTACCCATTGGTCTTCATCCAGCTGAGTGTCTATTAACACTCTGAGGGATTCCATTTCAACTTCCATGGGGAGCACTGCTTCCATCCCATAGGTTAATGCGTAGGGGGTTGCCCCAGTGGAAGTGCGTATTAATGTTCTGTAAGCTAATAGAGTAAGAGGCAATAAGTCAGGCCATTCTCTGTGGTTGGCAGACATCTTTTGCATGATCTTCTTAATGTTTTTGTTAGCCACCTCAACAGCACCATTCATCTTCGGACGATAGATGACAGGATTAAAATGTTTGATGTGGAATTTACTGAATAATTCTTCCATCATCTTGTTGTTGAGGTTCTTAGCATTGTCTGATACAATCACCTCGGGTTGTCCATATCGACAAATGACATTATTTCTGATGAAAGTAATGATGACTTCTTTGGTAACCCTGGGGAAGGAAGCTGCTTCTACCCACTTGGTGAAGTAGTCGATCATGGTGAAGAAAAATTGATGTCCATTACTGGCTTTAGGCTCAATGGGCCCGGTCACGTCCATTCCCCACATTGAGAAGGGCCAATGCGAACTCATATTGTGGAGTTCTCGTGGAGGGGCGTGGATAGCATTCCCATGAATTTGGCACTGATAACGTCTCCTGACGTGGTCATTGTAGTCAGCTTTGAGAGAGAGCCAGTAATGTCCTGTCCTGAGGATCTTCTTAACAAGGAGGGGGCCACTCATGTGTGGGCCACAGACTCCACCATGGATCTCATCCATAAGCCTTTGAGCTTGGTCTTTGTCTAAACATCTGAGGAGACCTTTTCCTACATCTCTTTTATAGAGGGCATCTCCACTCAGGTAGAATTTCATAGCAAGTCGATGGATCCGTCTTTTCTCATTCGGGCTCGCCTCAACGGGTGTAGATCTATCTCGTAGGTACTCCTTGATATGCTGATACCAAGGATTCTGGATTGGAGGTAGCTCATCCGATACTTCTCCAACGTAGTTCCCATAGGTTGGTGCCTTGTGCAGGGAAATTGTGACGCTTGGCAAGTGTCCTTGTCAGGTATGTGAATCAAGGAGGCCAAAGTTGTTAATGCGTCTGCAAAGTCATTCCTATTACGAGGAATGTGTAGAAAGGAGATTTCATCGAACTCCAAAACCATCTGTAAAACTTGCCGATGGTAAGGCAACAAGTGTAGCTATTTGGTTTGATAGATTCATGTGGATTGTCGGACCACTAACTCTTAATCTCCAAAGACAGTTAACAGCCTGATGCCCATTGAACGGGCATGTTTTAGCCCCATGAGACAGCCTTCATACTCAGCTATGTTGTTGGTGCTGACAAACTACAATTTGACGGCGACGGATATCGCTTCCCCATACCGGATACTAGAACCGCACTCTCGAACCTTCCATATTAATGTTTCCATCAAAATACATCTTCCATGTTTGGCGTGTATTGTACTGATGGTGTTGCTGAACTGTCATTACCCCTTCATTGGGGAAGTAGGTCTCCAAGGGTTTGAAGTCCCCTGAAGGTGCGGTGGCCAGTGGATCCATAATTCCTTGACCTTAGATGGACTTTTGAGTCACGTAGATGATGTCAAATTGTTGTAAGATCAACTGCCATCTGGACAGCCAGCAATTTAACATGGGTTTGTTGAACACGTACTTGAGAGAATCCACGTGGGATATGAGATGGGTTGTGTGACCATGGAGGTAATGATGTAACCTCATGGAAGCCCATGCTAAAGCACAACAAGTCTTCTCAATCAGAGTGTACTTGTGTTCACTGCTGCTGAATCTTTTGCTGAGGTAATAGATAGCTCGTTCTTGGCCTCTATCGTCTTTCTGTCCCAGCATGCAACCCATGGCGTGAAAGTAGTATGCACACAAGCCAATCATGTTTGATGATAAAGCATATACTTTGTAACAATTTTATTCATTTATTAATAAAAAGTATTAATTTATTAAAGGCTTTTAATTATCTACATGATGCTATTTTATAATATGTGATAAACCCATAGTTTTTAAGCAATGCTTTTAGAATAATGATGATGATCATTCTAATGAGATCTAAATTCTTAGAAAGCTTAAAACTAAAATAGTTCCCAATCGTTGGATTACTAAATTGGGGATTAGTGAATCCGGATAGATTGGTACATACGTTGCTTGCTTATTGGATGAGGATGATTGATTTCATGATCATTTGTGTGGAGACACTAAAGCAAGTATGTAGGTGCTTATTAGAGAATAAGTTCACTAAACGTGGCTCGCTAAGGAATACCTAATGGAGTTTTACTTGCCTGTCAATAGGAATTTCTGTAGTGATAGTAGTACAAATGATCCTTGGACTTGAGATCATCATAGTATCTTGTGTATGATGAATTATACTTTGACTTATTCCTTAAGACCCTTAGGGTATATCAAAGGGTATGCATGGATATAATAAGTCATGCATGGAGATAATGTATGATCAATAAAGAATCTACCACTTCTAGTAAAAGAAGAGAAATGTCTTATGTGATTCGATAAATGACAACCCAGTAGTCCCTTGGCCAAGGCAGAATGAAATTAGAAAGTAGTTTCTAATTTGCATTATTTGATGTTGTGCATTTAAGAGTCAAAATACATATAATTAAATAAAATAAGACTTGACAGTAATTTCATGTCTTATATTTAATTGGGACATTGTATGGTGGAAGAATTGAATTGTACGGTAACTATTTACTCAAAGGTTCTTTTATGATTAATGTTAAAATCTATATTATCTGGAAAGTCGTTAATCGCTAGGGAGGGTTATCCTTATTGTAGAATAAATATTATTTATTTAAATAAATTAATATTTTAATTTATTTATTTAAATAAGATTAGAATTGTTCTAATTGATTTATTCACAACCGGTTTAATATGAAAAACCTAAAGGGTCACACCATAAAAGGAAGAATAATTATTTAAGAAGTAAATGGGATAATCGTAATAATAAGTTAAGTATATTTAATTTAATCTATTGTGATAGAATAAATTAAATAGCTTAATATTTATTATTTAATATTTTCAAATATTAAATATAAATTAATAAGAGAGAGTCTTATTATTATTATTATTACTATTACTATTATTATTATTTAATTCCTAAAGGAGTTTTGGAATTAATTAATAAAAGTACTCTCATATATCCTAATAAGATTATGAGGCTAATTAATTAAAAGAGTTTAATTAATTATTCCTAATAAGATTGTGAGCCTAATTAATTAAAGGAATTTAATTAATTAAAATAAAACTCAATTTCTTAATTGTTAAGGAGGGTTGCCCACATCTATAAATAAGAGGAATCTTATTATGGGTGAGGTGATTGTTGACTTTTTCACAACATACGCAATTCCAATAGTTGGAGAGTACGCTCTTTTTTCTATGAGAGATAGAAAAACTAGGGTTTTGCCAAACACCCATCTTCTTGAATCTTTCTTCTTCTTTGGTGGATCACCTCTAGAGGCCAAACACTTGGGTGGCTAACGTTGATCAAAGGAAGGAACCAAACCTGGTGGATTCAAGTTGAACGCGAAAAAGATTGGAGGTAAACTTGTACCTGAGGAAGCTCGAATCTTCAAGGGTATGATTCTTGCTCTTCATATGTTTCGTTTAATTAATAATTGTGCATGAAGGATGATCCGGGTATATGGTTTGTAAAATTTTAAACTCTGATTTTACACGTTTCCGCTTATTTTGTGCAATTTGATCGCGTTCATGAATCTTACAAACCTAACAGTGGTAAAACTTTCTTGCCGTTTCGCAAAAGTTAATCCTTATTTGTACATTAACGTGAATAAGGGTGACACCTTTTAAAGTTACAGGTCATTTTTTTCTCCAACTCACGTGGCTTGCTTTTAAATACTGAATAGTCTGTAAACTATGTTATATATATATTAGTTAAATAACTATGTTATATATACGGAGAGGCTCTAAAACGAACCTTAAAGAGCGAACTAAAGACGAATCGTCGTCTTTGGTGTCTATGGCGACTGTTCACCTCAAATCGCTAAAGACTACATGGCTATGGCGACGGATCGAACCGTCGTCATAGACACCAAAAGACAATGGTTCGCCTTTGTTTCGCTCTTTAAGGTTCGCTTTACAGATTTTACACATATATATATATATATATATATATATATATATATATATATATATATATATATATATTAGTTAGTTAATGTGACTTTTCTAAAAGCTATATACGGCTAATATATATATACATATATATATATATATATATATATATATATATATATATATATATATATATATATATATATAGTTAGTTAATTAACAGGACTTTTCTAAAAGCTATATACGGCTAATATATATATACATATATATATATATATATATATATATATATATATATATATATATATATTATCCTTTATTATTTTATAATTAAAATAAAAGTTTATTTTAATCTTAAAATAAAGAGTTTATTTTAATTTTAAAATTGAATTTTATGCTAACTAATTAAAAGTTGGAATTGGATTCCATGATAACTAATTGGAGTTGAAATTGGATTCCATGTTTTCTTAAATAAAGGAGTTTATTTAGATATGAAATAAGATTTCATATTATTAAAAAAAAAGGAGTTTATTTGTGAATAGGAAAGAGAATCCTAATTTTCTTAAATAAAAGAGTTTATTTAGATATGGAATAAGATTTCATATTATTCAAAATAAAAGAGTTTATTTGTGAATAGGAAAGAGAATCTGTGTTTCCTTTAATAAAGGAGTTTTTTTTACTTGGAATTGGATTCCATAAATAATTAAAATAAAAGAGTTTATTTTGAATAAAGATTTTGATTAAAATAAAATAGTTTATTTTATTCAAAATTGGATAAATTAAAATAAAAGAGGTTTATTTTGATTTAAATTTGGATTAAAATAAAGGAGTTTATTTTGATTCAAAAATTAGATTTTATGCTAACTAATTTTGCCCATTAAATGAAATCAATATATATATTGAATGTTTATTATTCATGAGATGAATGTTATTTATTGATGCATATGGTGATGTGTATGATAATAAATAGGATTGATTATGGACTATTGACCAATGTGATTGGATTTTATTTTAGTTGGATGCATGAATTTATATGTTTTATTAAATGGGGTCTGTATACCTCGTCTTCTATAATTTTTTCTTAATGTAAATTCTATCATCCTCCTATGTACTTCCCCTTGACTGCTGATCAAGGTTTCTATTTATTTTAAATAGTTTTGTAATAGGAATAGTTAGAATTAATTTTGAAAAATTGGAGATCAAGGATCAAGGAGCGCTTGAAGACCCGTTTGTAATGGAGCCCGGGTTTAAATGTAATAGTTATATTTAAATATTAATTCTTGCACCCCTAGGTTTGACCTTTTGGTTCACTTGGTGACTCTAGTGAACCAAAGTAGAATAAAGTCCATAATCAATCCAAGTAGAATATAGTATTCTATATGTGCATGCTTATACTATATATATTATGTATTATGCAAACATGATTCGCACGTTCATTAATATGACGCGTATTTTATATATATATATATATATATATATATATATATATGTGTGTGTGTGTGTGTGTGTGTGTGTGTGTGTGTGTGTGTGTGTGTGTGTGTGTGTGTGTGTGTGTGCGCGCGCGCGCTAAACAAGATGAGACAAATTAATTACATGCAAACCCCTCAAATTTTTTATATTAAATCCTAAGCGCTCAGAGATATTTAGAATATCGAACGTCACCTTATAGCATGATAAAAATAATAGAGTATCAATTAATTATTATAAGTTTGTTGTGTCACCACAAAGCTTATCTTAATTCTTTGAGATGTTAATTTTATCACATTTGATGCTTATAAAGAAAATTCAACTGTGACGCCCCCAAAATCGGTATACATCACCCATCTTGAGTCGCCAAATACATAGTACAGAATTCAAATACAAACTTAATTATACAACAGTCGTGTAAAATACGATTAAACATATGCTGTGAGTTTTAATACAAATATTGTCATCTAGACAATATACAAGCTCAATGGGGTCCTCATTACATTTATTATTACACTATTTCATAGAATAGTGAGGACTACTAATGCACCATCTAGGACCATCACTCTGTTCCCCGACTAGTCCCTGCTACGTTCTCATTTCCTGAAGAGAACAATGAAAGCAAAACAACTAGCCCGGTAAGAAATATTATGACTAAGATAATGCAGAATAATTTATCGTTAGCCTTCAACAGTGTTAAACTGATAAAATATAATAAATATCGAGTTTAACTGCAGCGGAACAAGTAATCCATTAGAAGAGTCAAGTAGAGAATAAAATCTACTATCTTCTATGATTCAAAAGGTTTTTCATCACTTTTATCGCTGGGCCAGGCTTTGACCCGGAACAACCCACGAAAGCCTTGTTCGAGGTGGGGGGATTAGTCGGGTTGGGATCCGGAAACCCATCAGATAAAAAAGCTTCGACTGGGTGGGTGGCAGAGACCCGGACATCCCGGGATCGAGTCCTTTGCCTCAAGTGTGAGAATTCTTTAATTCGTGGCCCACGGACTGGGGTAGGGCTTTGACTTCGAACAACCCACGAAAAGCCTTGTTCGGGGTGGGGGATAGTCGGGTTGCGATCCTAAACCCATCGAAAAATTTTACGCCTCAAGTGTGAGAATTCTTTAATTCGTGTGGCCACGGACTGGGCCAAGCTTTGACCGGAACAACCCACTTAAAGCCTTGTTCGGTGGGGGATTAGTCGGGTTGCGATCCTAAACCCATCAATAACAAAAAAAAAATAAAAAAAATAAAAAAAAATAATCCACATCATCGAATCACCCCTGCACTATTCGACCAAGGATATTCTTTAGTATCACGACCACAAATTATCCATACACTACGGGCCAAGGACATTCGTGTATTCATTAATGGTCATGATCATGCCAACAATCGGCCCATCAATGCACTACGGGCCAATGAGGACTTTTACCACATCATTTGTAACGTTACGGTCATGATTACAATAATAATTTCTGGTCATAATCATACCAAGTCCATCTATGCACTATGGACCACGTATGACTTTCAACAAAATATAAACATGAGGATGATGATAATGATATAAGAATTCAATAAAACAAGTTCAAGAATTAATTTATCCAGGAACTAATAACGTCCAAATTGTCAACATGATACTTCTTTGTAGAGTAAAATTTAAGAATGCTCAGAAGAATATTTCCATGAAAAGATACTAGATGAAGCGCAAATATCAAGGATATTCCACTAATTTCATGGAGTATAGAAGTCAAAGTTTTAACCAACTGAGTATAATAAAGAATGGAATAACAAAAGTGTGACGCCCCCAAATCCGGGTCTCTTTCAACCCGACAGATGGTGCTCCACGGTGCTACAGTTCACACAAACATTCAATTGAAAAAGCCTCAAAAGAACGAATCTGTCTTATATATATTCCAAAACAATAATACCATCCCCAGGTTCTTTATAACCGTTACATTTGTTCTTGTCATAATATCAAATATTATCATTACAAACCTATACTATTACATAGGTACCCTACAAGTTCGCTTTAGCCTTCACTTTATCGTTGTCGAATCCTTTGGTCATATCGTCTAAGTTGCAATCATATGGTTCAAGCAAGTGTGAGCATAACACGCTTAGCAAGTACAACAATTTCATTTTTAAAAGCATGCTTGAATCATAGGAATCGTATATCTTCAATAACTGGATGGTAGTTACGAAGTACTATCAATAACTTAAAATAGCGTTTCTTTTCCTTCAAAACATTTTGCAATAACAATAATCTGTAATTCATCAATTCTGGTTCAAGACGTGAACGTCTTATACTCTCTTTGAAAAGGACAACCCGACACGAAGTCTGTATGTCCGACATATCTTACGAGCACTTCTAGGTGATCAGCCTATAATACTCTATGTTGATTAACACTACATCCATTAAACGTGTATACGTTTAAGTTGTGGCAACCTCACGTGCCCATCGAATACTCGATGAAAATACATTTGTTTATTCATATTCAGGCTTACCTTGAATCCGTACCAATTAGTTGGCGTATGATAGCGTTAGCAATTCTATATTGAAAGACTTGTAAACAGTTCAATCAATCTATCAAGATTAGTCTAGCCGAGTTAAAACGGGCATCGACTCTTTCTTTAAAACCATACTTGCATCTCATATCTTGATTCATTTGAAAACCTGGCTAACACGAAGGTTAGACAAGCGTTTAAGAAAAACTTGCCTTCAACGTCTGCTACAGTATAATTACGTTTCCTTTGAGTCTTTACAATCTCTACAATACATAATCACATAACATACCACATTAGGTCATGAATGAACATACATAGTTCCTAAAGAATCTTACCCTACTTCTCAATCTAATCCCGTATTAGATTTGTTATTATTGGTTCCGCTTTTCCGTCATTCTTTACATAATTCTTACCGACTTGCCTCTTTCCATAACTTAAGTGAAGTTATTTCATTAGTACAACTCTGGTTCAAGTTAATTATCCTTCCTCACGGCTTACTAACGCCCTTACGTTATCATCCAAACTCGATCGTCATTGGTTAAGTATACTTATTGCATATTGTTCACGCTCATCTTCAATTGACTTTCTTTAACCCTAAGTAATCATACTTGAGTTTTAATTATGACTTAATAATATTTTATTAAGTCCCTTTGTTCGTTACTAAATAATTTCCTTCATGTTCCACTTGTAACCATTCTTTATTGTCTAAGTTTTAAATCATATGCATGTATTTCACTTATTTCAGACTTGATGCTGCTACCGTACAAGGCCACCACCACTATTGCTCAAAATTCCGGACTCGGCCATGGCATGAGTCTCTCAGAAAGATTTGTCGTATTTACAGTATGAGTTTGCTGGTCTCAAGGCCACTTTAGCGTTATGGCAGCATGGGATTATTTGCCTTGTCTTTGGCCAGCCATGCACTACAACTCTATGCACCGCACACTTTGGATGATTTTGACTTAATTTGATTCCCGGCCTCGTAACGTCTTCGTTATAAGTCCGAATTGGCTCGTTCAAGAGCTTACGGTTCACAAATCACATACTCTACGTGTTCATGCAAGAATTTTATCTATTCGACTTCGTTTGCTAAAAATTCACCTATTAGTCCATTTTCAACCAAAACGGTAAACGTTCGTGAACGCTCAACGCTCGTTTCTTCGTTCTAAGTCAGAATCCGGCCATTTTTGAGTCCGCAACTCTATAATGCCAAATAAGACTTGTCTCCATTAAAAACTAATGTTTCCAAGTTCAATATCAAAATTTGACTTCCATTCCGAGAATTTCACGAATTCGACGATTGTTGTCTAATCGTGAGAATTCCGGCGAAACTTCGTTACTTGGGATTTTTAAACCGTTTCAATTGGATTCAATCCATCATACTATCATCTTGACATACATGCTTTGTTAACTTATGAATATGATAAGTTATTACTAGTTCATTGTGAGTTTATAACTTATGAAAATATAAATTACTTATATTTTCAATACTCATAACTTATGTCTTCTTTTCATATAACTTATTATGGTTAATGACTTCTATCCATTATTCATGCTTCTTATTATCATACAAACTTCATTTGTATAAACATGTTACAAGTTCTTATTCGTTCATTATAAGTTCATAACTTATATAAGTATACATAACTTATTCATGATTTATTACGGCTTATTAAGACTTAAGCCCTTTGATTCATTATTTCAACCCATTCTTAGCATGCTTGTTCTACCAATACCCCTTTCTCTAACAATAGAAGAGAAAGAGAATCAAAACTTAGGAGTACTTACTCTTGATGTTCACTTGCTACACCTTTAACTTCTTCTTGCTTCTTGCTTAATAAGAAGTCTAGCTTCTCTAGCTTTTTCTCTCAAGCCATTAAGCTATAAGTTGTTGTGGAAAATCTAATAATAGAAGTCTAGCTTTTATGTGCTTATTCTCTCAAGTAAATAAGCTCTCAACTTATTATGTATAAGGTGTTGGAGGAAATGAACAACCAACAAAATGAATTAAGAGCTTCATATTTATAGGAAATCCCAGATGAGGGCTCAATGGTCATTAAACCATCCACCTCCTTACTATTCATTACCTAGCTTTAAGTAAACTTGCTCCCCACAACACTTGCTCACCACTCTTATTTCTTGGTTAATACTTAACTTAGCCATTAAGCTACTTGTTTATCACTTAAGCACTTTGTGTGCTCAGCACACTTACTTAGCCTCTAAGTTTACTTGTTCATCACCTTGGATCATCCATGGTTTGCTCCATGGGTTTAAACCATCTCATAACTCATTGGTTCTTACTTTGGGCTTTAGCTTAATTAACTTAACTTAATCATTTTGGGCTTTACATTACAAATCCTTAGGCTTGCTTATTAATTCTATTGGACTTAACCAATAAATCATATTGGACTTTAATACTTCCTACACAATCCTACCAATTCATTTATTTTGGCTTAAAGCCTTATAACATATATTATAGGTATAATTCTCGTACTCTAATTCGTATACTTAGTCAACATATACGACATACCATTATTCATAATGCATCAGTATAATAACTCATATAGTATTCAGTATTCCTTACCTCGCATAAATATCTACGTATAATACGATCATCGCTAATTCATTACATACATTTAAATTCCTTCTCGAAAGTCACATTTCCTAAACGTTAGGTTTTAAGTCCACAGGCAAAATATTACGTTTTCCATAACTGAAATATTATTGGATATTCCATCTCACATCCATATCCTATCGTTACGTATTTCTCGGAAGTTCAAAAATAATTCCCAAGCAGAAATGCGTGAATAGTGTTTTTCAAAAAATTTCTCGGAAAACTTTTATTTTCGTCTTGGAAATTCAAACACTTTAATTCTACCACGTAGCCAAAATCCTACAATGTTCTGACATTCCTAGGTCAGAGAATGACGTTCGATTAGCTTGCTCCATAAATAATCAATTAAATTCCTTTTTCTCGGGCGATTACAAAAAGAAATCACCAGGCATGCGATAGACCACACATGCAGGTTATTCCAACAGAATAATAAATAACGGAACCGGTCCCAAGTAAAAACGCATGCATGTGATATTCCAATGTAATAATAAAGAATGGAACTGTGTCCCACAGTGAAACGCACACACAAGATATATTCAAATGTAATAATAAAGAATGGAATAATGAAGAATTTCACCAAGTATAGGGTAGCCCGTGATATACAAAAGTTATTCCAATGTAATAATAAACAATTGAATAACAGAAGTTCTCTTCATGAATACAAAAGAAATAATACCCTTACCGTAAAAGAAACTGAATATAAGAGTAGGGAAGTAACAAAACACTTTTCTATAGTTTCTCTATAATTTCTCTCTAGAGTTTCACTGAATTCGTAAGAAATAATGAAGGAATGAGCTTTTTTTCCGCTAAGTTTGTTTGTATATTGAAAAGAAAAGAGATAAAACAATCCCTAAGGGCATACCCCAGAAGCTTTTGATAGAACCACATGGGACAACCCCAAAATGGACAACAAGAGACTAACAACCAAGCCAAATGAAAGAACAAGGAGCATTACTAAGCGGGACAATAGTAAAACAAGCATGAAAACCTTAAACAACTTAAACAACCAATCGATTAAAACCAAGCGACCAAATGAATGGAGTCAAGATCGAACTAAATCAAGACTGCAAGATGGCAAGAGGATGTCAAGCATAGGAAGAACTACGAAAAGCCAAGAGAGAGGGTCAACCATAGAAACCAAACCTGAAGTTTAAACCAAAGATCCCCAAATATTCTCAAGATCGAATCGAACTACACTACAATGGCCAAGAGGATGCAGAAGCCTAGAAGAACTACGAGTGCCCGAGGAGAAGGCCAACCATAGAAACCAAACCCGGCCAAAAACCAAAGATCCCCAAATAACCAAAGATCGAATCGAACTACACCGCAGATGGCCAAGAGGATGCAGAAGCCTAGAAGAACTACGAAAAGCGAGGGAGAGGGCGAACCATAGATCCGAACCTCGGGCCGAAACCAAATCCCCTAGCGTCCAAAGACACGAGGTGAACTCAAGTCGAACTAAGATGCTAAGCCCAGTTGTCGCCCCGGGTCCTTTCTTGCCGTAAAGCCAACCTAATATCGGATCAAGATGCTTCGAACCAATAACGAATGTAAAGCAATAAATGAACCAACTCATTGAAGAGGCCGAATCGCCATGGGAGCCGAATCGCCGACCGCCATGGAAGCTAAATTTCCAACACGTAAGAAGCCAAATCATAATCATGAAAAGCCAAGGAGCACATGACTGCATCACTCCGCATTTAGAGTCGCGGCGAAACAAAACGAGCAGCAACAAATCTCAACCATACTACAACTCCCATACATCCAAAACATCTGGACTACAGCCATACACTGAGAGTAGGATTGCTCTGAGCAGCTAAAAGGAATTTAGAAGACGAAGAAAGCCTTGATATGACAAAAAGGTCACGAGATTGACTGCTCTCAGAGTTTCCAGCCGAGAGATGATGATGGTCCACCATGGCATGCAGGAAGGGGCTGGAGGGGGAGAACAGAGACACTAGAAGGCCGAGAGAGAGAAAGAGGAGCAGGAAGACGGAAAGGGAAAGAAAGGTTAACAGAAAAAGAAGGAGGAGTGGGTAACGGGGAAGAGAAGGGCCGGAGGACAGTAGCTGGAATGAGCTTCTATTTATAGTAACTAATTCATGAACGGTCCAAATTGATTTACTTTTAAACGGACGGTCCAGATTGATTTAATAAAATATTCTAATAAAACAAAATCTTTTAAAAAAATATAATATATATTATATATACATACACATGATTATTATAAATTCACGGGATTCATTCCCGTGATTTCTCTCTGCCCAACTTCAAACCTGTAAATATATATATATATATACCAACACACCTTCCTGTGTCCAATATCAACTTCTTCTTTTTTTTTTCTCCACCAAAGTCCACTATCACTAATTATATATATATAAAAGTACTTCCCTCCTAATCATCATATATATATAAATTATATAATATATATATTAACACTATATATATATATATATATATATATATATATATATATATTTATGCATATTATATACAACACCTTCCGGACCATTTCATTTCCCTTTCCCCCACCCTGACCTTTCTTTCAAACGTGGGTCCCACTCTGGGCCCCCACCTCATATTATAACATTCTACCGATTATTTTGAAAAACGGGTAAATAGGGATCCATAAAATAAGCAAAATTTACAACTACTACTTTATAAAAAAAATTTATCATCATTATTATAATTCACAATATTAATTGACCAGGTCGTTCCCAGGAAAGAGGTGCTTTCCAATAAGGATTTCTCCCCATTGGCGCGCAATTAGGTGACCAAACCTCTCCTTGACAGAACTTCTAGACATCGTTAATATTGCAAAAAATAATATTAATAACTTTGTCATCTCAATTATTGATTTAATAATATATAAAATATTGACAATAATTGAATCAAATAACATGAGATACTATGCAGCAATTACTGTAGCAATAATTGAACAAAACTGAGTGACTTCTCACGTAAGCATCAATAATAAATACCGTGTACTACTTTGCAACCACGCGTATTACTGTACTTTTAACACCGGGTGTTTCAATAGTTAACGGTAAAACTTCCGCCGTTATTTTCATAAAGTATATTTGCGTTTTCTCAATCCGACAATAATTCCGTTGTGGGGTCCACCAATGATTGTGCTGTTGTACGAATATTCCCTGATAAAACGAATATTCCCCGACCAATCAAATATTATATAACAAGTTGCGTACTTTGCAAAATTTATAAATATTACCCACAACTATAACATTATATCAAATTCATTCCATAATATTCATAAATGATTTTTATAGAAAATTCATCTTTATTTATAAAAGTTGGGGTCTTACAACCTCCCCTTCTTATGAAATTTCGCCCTCGAAATTAGGGTATGTACCTGGTATGTCGAAGAGGTAAGGATACCTTGATTTCATTTCAGATTCTAACTCCCAAGTCATTTCCTCAACATCATGGTTTCTCCACAAAACTTTGACTTGAGGTATAACCTTGGAGTGTAGAATATGTTCCTTCTTATCCAAGATTTGAACATGAACCTCTTCATACGTCAAATCTTCCGCTATTTCGTCTGGTTCTAACTCAATAATGTGGTTCGGGTCTTCCACATATTTACGTAACATGGATATGTGAAAATTGTTATGAACACGAGACATACTTGGCGGTAAAGCGAGGCTATAGGGCACAGTTCCTACTCAATCGAGGATTAAAAATGGGTCGATGAATCGAGGATTGAGCTTTCCTCTCTTTCCAAATCTCGTAACTCCTTTCCATGGAGCAACACGTAACAACACATGATCTCCTATATCAAATTCTACATCCTTTCGATGAAGATCAGCATAACTCTTTTGTCGATCTTGTGAGGTTTTTATACGTTGCCGGATCGTTTGAATCTTTTCCGTAGTCATACGTACCAACTCCGGTCCCAACAACGTTGCTTCACCCACCTCATCCCAGTATACTGGAGAACGACACTTTCTGTAGCACCCCTAAATCCGGGTATCTTCCAACCCGACAGATGGTGCTATACTGTACAACATTCATACAATCATTCAATTGAAAAGTCTCAAAGAACGAACACAACTTCTATATATTTAAAGTAATATTTACATTTCCCAGGTTCTATACCCATTACAAAGGTTCTTTGTCATAATATCAGTTATATTACAACAATAGACCTATACTATTACAAGACAGCTTAGTAATCTGCCTTAGCTTTTCCCTTATCCTTTTTCGATCCTTCGGGACGTTCAGTCTTAGCTGCATTCATATGGTTTAAGCAAGAGTGAGCATAACTAGCTCAGAAAGTATAACAATTTAATAACAACATGCTTGAAACATACAAATCTTATATCTTCAATAACTGAACAATAGTTATGAAGTACAATTGATAACTCAAAATAGCACTCCATCTTTTCTTTCAAAATGTTTTACAATAATAACAGTATTTAGTAAAACATTCACTCCGGTCAAAGACCTCGAGTATTCATTCTTTATTGAAAAGGACAACCCTAAGCAAGTCCGTAGCTCGATATTACTTACGAGCACTTCTAGGTGATCACCTATTGTACTCTATGTTGATCAACACTACATCCATTAAACGTATGAAACGTTTAAGCATTTGGCAACCTCACGTGCTCGCTGCTTTCTGAAAACAAAACATTTGTTTAACATTTCAGTCTTCTTTTGAAAACAATATCAAGTAGTTGACAAAAGATAGCAACATTTGATAATACATGAATAGATTATCAATACATCAAGTCTAGCCAAAGGGATTGACTTTAACTTCAACATACCTCAATTCATGCGAAAGAATACATGAACTTCAAAAACTTGTTCAGATTGAACTGAGACAAGAGTTAGAATACTTGCCTTTAGCGTCTGCTACGTTATATTAACTTTATGTTCAAGTCGTTCAAGTCTCTACAATACATGATCACATAATGCCTTACATTAGGTCACATATAATCAAGTATGTATATGACTATATCATACCCTTCATTTCAATCTAAGTGTGTATTAGATTCAGTTACTATTCGTTCTGGTTTTATCATTATCCTTGCACTTTATTCGACTAGGTTATCTCAACCTTTATACAACATCCTTAAGGTTTAACAAAGTTTAAACAATGTTACATTACAGTCCTTAAGTTATGATTACTTTTAAAACAATTAGTTTTCTTTTCTTTGTACTTAGAAACCTTCATCACTATCCTTGTTACGAGATCATGTACGTGGGCGTGAGCTTATTAGATCACCGTCTCCGGACTTGGCCATTGTGGCATGAGTCCTTACTTAATGGGCATGTATGGCTTTCTCTCTCTAGGAGATTTTTGTATTGTACATGGCGCTACGACGCCACATATTGTACTATGGTTCACGCTGCGGCGAACTCTTGCAATGTGCTCGAACAACTCTCGCTCGCTACCGTAGTACGAGTCATTTTTGTTTAGGGTTGAGCCAGCATGCGCCAACTCTGTGCACTAGAAAATAAATTCAGTTTGTGAATTTTGTGAACTTCCCGGACGCATAACTTCTTCATTATAAGTCCGAATTGGCTCATTCAAAAGCCTACGGTTCACAAATTAAGTAATCTACATGGTCATGCAAGAATTTTATCTAATTGACTTCGTTTGTTAAAAATTCACCTATTGGTTCATTTTTAACGAAAACGATAAACGTTCGTGAACGAACGTTCAACGCTCGTTTCTTCGTTCTAAGTCGGAATCCGGTCATTTTCGAGTCCGCAACTCTTAAATGCCAAATATGACTTGTCTCTATTGGAAAACAATGGTTTCATGATCAAACACAAAATTTGACCTCCATTCCGAGAATTTTATGAATTCGACGTTTATCGTCCAATCGTGCAAATTCCGGCGAATCTTCATTCTTATGATTTGTTCAACATTACAAATGAACTTCATTCATCATGTGAACATCTTAACATACTTAGTACAACAACTTATATTCATTGTTGGATTTTGACTTATTCTTCATGAGCTTATAACTTGTCAAATTATAAACTACTTCAGATTTGATTATTCATGACTTTTGACAATTAAAGTTTCTTAATCATCATACTTTACATGTTCTTCAAATATAACTTTACTTATGATTCATAGGATAAGTCCTTTTTCATCCTTATTACTTCTCTTAATAAACTCATTACCAATTCATATTTTCATACTTAACATTCAAGGTTAACTTATAATAAGTTTATAACTTTTATAAGTTCAAATGACTTATTGCCAAGTTATGTGGCTTAAGTTCATGACTTATTCATTCTTCTTGCTTCTTATCATTCATGTTTCTTAATCCATCCTTTCTTATCACCCTATCATGGTAGAGATAGAAGATAATGGAGAAGAAGTCTTACTTTTGTGTAGTCTTGGTAAGGTAGCTTGCTTCTTCTTCTTACTTATGGAATGACTTATTGGTAGCTTATTCTCTCTAACACTTAAGCACTTTCAATATGTTGGATTATTTGAACAACTAACAAATGGCTTGTAAGCCTTCTCTATTTATAGAACTTGCAAAGCTAGGGTAGTTTAGTCATTAAATCACCCACCTCTTTAAGCCACCTCCTTACTATTCATTACTTGGCTAACACAACTCTTATCCTACACTTGGTCATTACTCCTTTAACTTGGTCATTACTCTTAATACTTGGTCATCACTTTTAAGTCTTGGCCATTACTCTTAACTTTATCACCACATACTAACCATATTGATATGGTTTGCCCCATGGGTCATACAACTCATGGATTCTAGCTTGGGCTTGCATTAATTCAACCTTTGGGCTTTGCATTAATAAACACTAGTTTGTTCATTCATTAATGATTGGGCCTCTCCCTTTAATTCACTTGGACTTGTATATAATTGTTAACCAATCTTCCAAGTCCATTAACATTTCTTAATACATATTGTTGATGTATTATTTTCATATTCTAATTCATATGGAATTTATATACGGTATTTCATTCTTCATACAAACTCGTATAATACTTCGTATTATACTCGTTTTCATTTCACTTGTACAATACTTAAGTATCATACAATTATTACTCATTCCTTACCACTTCGCCTTGCTTAAAGTTTATAAATTAAGTCCACAAGCGAATTATTACATTTTCCATAACTAGATTTTTATTACATAATCCATCTTACCTTGTTATTCTATCATTACGTATTTCTCGGAAACTCAAAATTATATCCCGAGCAAATATCGATGAATAGTATTTTTCGAAAAATTTCTAGAAAAACTTTTATTTTCGTCTTGGAAATTCAAACACTTTAATTCATCCATGTAGCTCAAATACTACGACATTCTAACATCAATAGGTTATACAATGACAACCATCTTGATAACACATGAAATATGATTTTATTATTATTTAATTTAATAAAATCATTTTACAATAAGATCCGAATTTCTCGGTCGTTTTACACTTTCTTCCATACAACGCTTCGAATGGAGCCATGCCAATACTTGCTTGATAACTGTTGTTGTAGGAAAACTCCACCAATGGTAAGAACTTGTCCCAACTTCCCTTGAAATCAAGGACATAGAGTCTTAATAGATCTTCAAGAGTTTGAATAGTCCTCTCCGACTGTCCGTCCGTCAGAGGATGATATGCCGAGCTAAATCGTAAGTCTGTGCCCATAGTTTTTTGCAAACTAACCCAAAATCTCGATCAAAAACTATGGATACTGGCATACCATGCAGTCTTACAATCTCGTTTATGTACATACGAGCAAGACGTTCAAGTGTATAAGTTTCTCGTATAGGTAAGAAGTGAGCAGACTTGGTCAATCTATCAACAATGACCCAAATTGCATCTATGCCTTAAGAAACCTTGGGAAAGACCAAAGAACGAAATCCATGGTAATGTGCTCCCACTTCCATTCGGAATTTCAAGTGGTTGCACCGGACCTTTTGGTACTTGATGCTCCGCTTTAACTCGTTGACAAGTTAGACACCTTGAGATAAACAACGCTATCTCTCTTCATATTGCTCCACCAAAATGTATGACGAAGATCATGATACATTTTGGTACTCCCAGGATGGATTGCAAATGGTGTGTTGTGCGCCCCATCATGATTTTATACTTTAAATCGTGGTCGTTAGGAACACAAAGTCCGGAGTTGACTCAAGTATTCCTTCTTCATCGATTCTTGCTTCCAAAGATAGCACCTTCTTGCACTTTCTTCCTCATACGCGCATCACTCCAGTGTCCTGTAGCTTGAGCAGCTTTAACTTTATCGATTAAAGTCGGTTCTACTCGTATATTCACCATCATCACATGGGTCCCTAGAGTCTTTAACTCTATCTCCATCCTTTGCAAGTCACACAAAATGGGCCTTTGTGTTGACAATATCACACTCATACTTGCATATGATCTTCTACTCAATGAGTCAGCTACCACGTTCGCTTTTCCAGGATGGTATTGGATGGTATGATCATAATCTTTCAACAGTTCAAGCCAACGTCGATGTCGCATGTTGAGTTCCTTTTGAGAGAAGAAATATTTGAGGCTTTTATGATCCGTAAAGATCTCCACTTTCTCCCCATATAAGTAATGCCTCCAAATTTTAAGTGCAAAGACAACAGCTGCCAACTCTAGATCATGAGTAGGATAATTCCTCTCATATTCTTTGAGTTGTCGCGAGGCATAGGCTATGACTTTACCCTGTTGCATGAGAACACATCCCAAACCCTTTGCCCAAGCATCACAGAGATGAAAAATCCTCCGAGGCGGATGGTATTGTCGAATAAAATTGAAATGAGTCTCCTCTTAAGTTCTTGAAAACTCTTATCACATTCTTCGCTCCAACCGAACTTTGTATCTTTCCGAGTCAGCTGAGTTAATGGAGTAGCGATTCGAGAAAATCCTTCCACGAATCTCCTATAATAACCAGCTAAACCGAGAAAGCTACGCACCTCGATCCATCGATTTAGGTTGCTCTACTTTGAATAGCTTCAATCTTTGCGGGTCAACAGATATTCCATGACTTGATACTACGTGCCCAAGGAATGCTACTTCCTCAAGCCAGAACTCGCATTTCTTCAACTTGGCATAAAGCTTGTATTCACGAAGCTTTTGGAGTGTCAGCCTCAAGTGTTGCTCATGATCTTCACGGCTTTTGGAATAAATAAGGATGTCATCAATAAAGACGACCACAAAGTGATCCAAATATTATTTGAATACTTTGGTTCATCATATCCATGAAGGCGGCGGGAGCATTAGTCAATCCAAAGGACATGACTAGAAATTCATAATGCCCGTCTCGAGTTCTCAAACCCGTCTTTGGAATGTCATCGGTTCTAATCTTCAATTGGTGATATCCTAACGAAGATCAATCTTTGAAAAGAATTTGGCTCTTTGCAACCGGGTCAAACAGTCATCAATACGTGGCAATGGGTACCTATTTTTTATGGTGACATGATTCAACTCCCGATAATCAATACAAAGTCGCATACTCCCATCTTTCTTCTTCACGAATAGAAACAGAGCACCCCAAGGAGAAGTACTAGGATGAATAAAGCCAATGTCTAACAATTCCTGCAGCTGGGTCTTTAACTCCTCGAAGTTCAATAGAGCCATTCGATATGGGGATTTCGAAATGGGTTTTGTCGGGTTCAAGGTAGATACAAAATTCAATTTCACGCCTGGGGTAGGCCGTGAAGTTCTTCTGGGAATACATCGTGAAATTTATTAACAACAGAAATATCATTCAAAACTGACATATTTTTGTTTAGATCCGTGACATGAGCTAAGAAAGCTTGACATCCGTTTTTCAATAAACGAATAGCTTTATGGCTTGAAATGACATTGATTGATTTTAATGGTTTAGTTGCTTGAATTCGCATAATAGGTTGGTTAGGAATATGAAAGCTAAAAACCTTACGAAAACAATCAATTTTTGCATGATGAGTAGTTAACCAATCAATCCCTAGAATCACGTCAAATGCAAGTATTTTCAATGAAATAAGATCGACAGATAATGTGAGGGTATCAATTTGAACAAAACAAGACTTATAAATAGTGGATGTAATGAAGGTTTCTCCCAATGGAGTTTCCACAGATAAGTCAAAGTCTAATTTCTCCGGAGTCAAATTTAATCGTTGAGCGCAAGTAGGAGAAATAAAAGAATGAGTAGAATTGGTATCAAATAAAGTATAGACTTCGCTAGAGTTTATGATAAGCTTACCCGTGATGACCTCATTCGGGTTCCTTGCTTTCTGGGAGGTCACAACAAACGCTCTCCCTTGCACTACCGGCTTTGACTTTTCTGGGACGGCCTTTGGTGCCTCCATCCTAGTTGAACTTGTCTTCGGTGAACGACAAAATCGGGCTAAGTTACCTTCTCTTCCACAATTATAACATGCTTTGGACAGCATCGCGCAGTTTGGACTGATGAGCCCCTCCGCATTTAAAGCATATGATAGGTGGTCGTTCTCCTTCCTTAACAACAGGTGCTGGTACTAACGTCTTTCCATCATTGTTGAATCTCCTCTTCTTGAAATGTCCATTCTTATTATTTTGGCCTCGATTACCACCGGAAGTGGTTACTATTTCGCCTTCATTGATTCCTCTCACGCTTGTTGTCACAAATTGATAATCGCTCTCACTAGTATTATCATTTTACCTACTGCACTCTTTTGGTTGCGTTGACTCGTTATCGCTACTCCACTAATCGAGCCCTATTTACAACATCTAAATACAAACACAGCTTTATGAGAAATAAGATGTTGACGATCTCCCGACTTCAAACCTTTTAAAACATCCGCTATTCTTCTTCTTCATTATCCACCAAGTGGGACGCAAATCGGGACAACTCAGCCAACTTGGCTTCGTACTACGACATGGTCATATTATTTTGTTCCAACTTGATGAATTCTACCTCCTTCATGTGATGAATACTTTCGGGAAAGTACTTGTCATTGAACAGTTCTTGGAACTTCTCCCAAGACATCTTTAGTGCGGCAGGTTGAGTACACTTTACCGATTCCCACCAGTAATCTGCCTCTCCTCGCAATATAAAGGCGGCAAAGGGCTTTTGCTCGTCGGAGCATCCCATGATATCAAATATCTTGGTGATCTGCTTTATCCATGCTTCCGCCTTGAGTGGTTTTGGCTCTCCAATAAACTCCGGTGGTCCCAGCTCCTTGAACTGTTTAGCGGTGACCGTCCGAGAGTTTCCAGTGTTTCCACCTACATTTTGGATAAGAGTCGCTCTCGCCTGCTGTTGCATGAATTGCATAAAACCTCTGAACATTCCATCATTCATCATTTGGTCAGTGTTGTTGTTTACATGAGGATTGTCGACTTCCTGATGCACATTATCCTGATTATTGATATGTGGTGAATCAACGGTCGCATGTGCTCCATTGCTATTCTCAACATTCTCGGATGTCATTTTCAGATATTGCCACAAAACAAAAGGTTAATTGACAAGTAACATATTATCCCTATATTCTGACCGACCAATTAAATACCAAAAAAAAACTTAGGTAGGTCATACTAGCGAAGGATTCCTCGCTCTCCTTCCCGCCTCTATTCTCACATCTTAGCCAGGATCATATCCTAAGCTTTGATACCAACTATGACGCCCCAAAATTCCAGATACATCGCCATCTTTGAGTCGCCAAATACATGGTACGTAATTCAAATACAAACTTAATTATACAACAAAGTGTAAAATACGACTAAACATATCTTTGTGAGTTTTAATACAAATATTGTCATCTAGACAATATACAAGCTCAATGGGGTCCTCATTACATTTATTATTACACTATTTCATAGAATAGTGAGGACTACTAATGCACCATCTAGAACCATCACTTTGTTCCCCGACTAGTCCCTGCTACGTTCTCATTTCCTGAAGAGAACAATGAAAGAAAAAGAGTGAGCTCAACTAGCCCAGTAAGAAATATTATGACTAAGATAATGCAGAATAATTTATCGTTAGCCTTCAACAAAGTTAAACCGATAAAATATAATAAATATCGAGTTTAATCGCAGAATCTAACAAGCAATCCATTAGAAGAGTCAAGTAGAGAATAAAATCTACTATCTTCTATGATTTAAAAGGTTTTTCATCACTTTTATTGCTAGGACTCAGCTTAATAAATAATCCACATCATCGAATCATCCCTGCACTACAGCCAAGGATATTCTTTAGTATCACGACCACAAATTATCCATGCACTACGGGCCAAGGACATTCGTGTATTCATTAATGGTCATGATCATGCTAACAACTGTCCATCAATGCACTACGGGCCAATGAGGACTTTTACCACATCATTTGTAACGTTACGGTCATGATTACACCGAATAATCCTTGGTCATAATCATACCAAGTCCATCTATGATATAAGAATTCAATAAAACAAGTTTAAGAATTAATTTATCCAGGAACTAATAACGTCCAAATTGTCAATATGATACTTCTTGGTAGAGTAAAATTCAAGAATGCTCAGAAGAATATTTCCATGAAAAGATACTAGATGAAGCGCAAATATCAAGGATATTCCACTAATTTCATGGAGTATAGAAGTCAAAGTTTTGACCAACTGAGTATAATAAAGAATGGAATAACAAAAGAAATCACCAGGCATGCGATAGACCGCACATGCAGGTTATTCCAACAGAATAATAAATAACGGAACCAAGTAAGGAATAAAACGCATGCATGTGATATTCCAACGTAATAATAAAGAATGGAACCAGTCCGGCGTAAAATGCATGCAGACGGGATATTCCAATGAGAATAATAAAGACCGGAACCAGTCCCAAGATAAAACACACGATGAGGATATTCCAATGTAATAATAAAGAATGGAATAATGTAAGAATTTCACCAAGTATAGCTCAGCGTATACGTGTTATTCCAACAGTAATAATAAATAATGGAATAGCGTAAGTTCTCGCCATGAATACAAAAGAAATAATACCCCTTACCGTAAAAGAAACCAATATAAGAGTAGGGAAGTAATGTAATACTTTTCTATAGTTTCTCTATAATTTCTCTCTCTAGAGTTTCAAAGTGAATTCGTAAGAAATAATGAAGGAATGAGCTTCATTTATAGAAGAATGGATACGCATATAGTAACTAATTCATGAACGGTCCAGATTGGTTTACTTTTTAAACTGACGGTCCAGATTGATTTAATAAAATATTCTAATAAATCAAAATCTTTTAAATAAAATATAATATATATTATATATACATACACATGATTATTATAAATTCACGGGATTCATTCTCGTGATTTCTCTCTGCCCAACACACCTTCCCGACCATTCCATATATTATATAATATATATTATATACATACACATGATTATATATATATATATATATATATATATATATTATATACAACACCTTCCCGACCATTCCATTTCCCTTTCCCCCACCCTGACCTTTCTTTCAAACGTGGGTCCCACTCTGGGCCCCCACCTCAAATTATAACATTCTATCGATTATTTTGAAAAACGAGTAAATAGGGATCTATAAAATAAGCAAAATTTACAACAATTACTTTATAAAAAAAATCATCTCAATATTTTTAAAAACATTTATCATCATTATTATAATTCACAATATTAATCGACCAGGTCGTTCCCAAGAAAAAGGGGGCTTTCCAATAAGGATTTCTCCCCATTGGCGCACAATTAAGTGACCAAACCTCTCCTTGATAGAACTTCTAGACATCGTTAATATTGCAAATAATAATATTAATAACTTTGTCATGTCAATTATTGATTTAATAATATATAAAATATTGATAATAATTGAATCAAATAACGTGAGATACTATGCAGCAATTACTATAGCAATAATTGAACAAAACTGAGTGACTTCTCACGTAAGCATCAATAATCAATACCGTGTGCTACTATGCAACCACTTGCAATTCTAGTACTTTTAACACCGGTGTTTCAAATTAGTTAACGGTAAAACTTCCGCCGTTATTTTCATAAAGTATTTTTGTCGTTTTCTCAATCCGATAATAATTTCGCTAGGGGGTCCACCAATGATGATTGTCTTTGTTATACGAATATTTCTGATAAAAACGAATATTCCCCAATTAATCGAATATTATATAACAACTTGCGTACTTTGCAAAATTTATAAATATTACCCACAACTATAACATTATATCAAATTCATTCCATAATATTCAAAAATAATTTTTATAGAAAATTCATCTTTATTTATAAAAGTTGGGGTCTTACATTAACAATATTGTTTTGTTGTGTCACCACAAGGACAATATTTTTCTTTTTTTGAATATATGGAGTGCTAGGTTGGACTTAACTTAAATCATTTTAGTTCGGATGTGCACACACTTGACCATTATGATCTAGGAGGCACAATACAAGGAGTTGCATAGTTGATGTAATTGACAAGAGTTATCTACCTATTTATTTATATATAGTTTGTTGTGTCACCACAAGGCTATATACATTTGAAATGGGATCCTTATTCTCACTAGCATATCTTTAATTAGATATTATCGAACTATATATATTGAGGGTAATATACTTTGAAGAAAATAGTGAGAGATACCAATTTAAAACAAGACCTAAATTATTTTGGTAATTAATAAAAGAATGTATGCTAAAATGTTGTTAATTATAAATTCATTTACAAAATTTTATAATGTCTAAATTACTATCACTGCGTAGCATATTAGATGTTAAATTAACCGGACCGAATTAAACGGATTGGTTAAGGAAATTGAGAATAGTTCTCATAGCTGAAAAACTATCTTATGTCCTTAATACGCCTATCCCTGCAATGGTTGTAGACAATGCCTCTGAGGAAGAGATTGCTATTTTTAGAAAGTGACAAGATGATGCACAGTTGGCTCAATGCATCATGTTCGCATCCATGAGTAATGAGCTTCAGCGTCAGCATGAAACTATGGATGCTCCTACTATACTCCTGCACGTCAAGTAATTGATGGTGAGGAAAGTAGGACTAATAGATATCAGATATCTAAAGATCTCTTCCGATCTAGAATGACAAACGACACTACAGTATAGATAAAAGTCCTTAACATGATCAATTTGATTGAACAAATAGGACAACATGTTTTGTCATGGATGAAGAGTTGAGTCAAGATTTGATCTTGCACTCACTCCCAGACTGTTGTGAATTTTTCATATGAATAAGCTAGATATCAACTTCGCTGATTTGCTTAACATGTTGAAAAATATTGAGAGTCACTTTCCAACCAAGAAAGACCAAGTCTTACTGGTAGGGGTCAAAGGATCTTCTAAAAGAAGAACGATTCTAAGAAGGTAAATAAAAAAAAGGCAAAAACAAAGGATAATAAGAACAAAACTGATACGGATAGCAAAGGAGTTTGCTTCCACTGCAATAAGCCTGGACACTAGAAAGAAACTGCGAGAAGCATCTTGTAGAGGCTAACCAAAGAAGCTTAGTGAAGTTTTGGTTACAAATACAAATTTGTTCATGATTTAAAATAAATTTTTTCTTTAAGTCAAGGTTCTACTTGGGTATTGGATACCGACTTTGGTTATCATAAATATAGATTTATGAAGGGACCAAGCAGAAGTAGAAAGCTAAACAAATATAAGTAATCCTATGTGTGGAAAATGAAGAAAAGGTTGCCACATTAGCCATAGAAACTTATAGTTTAGCAATGCCTACGGGCAAATCTATTAAGTCAATAAGTTGTTATTGTATTCCAGTTCTTGTTAGAAATATTATTTCCATTTTATTGTTGGACAATAAAAATTTTGGTATTATAATTAAGAACAATTGTTGTTCTATTTATAATAATAATGTTTTGTATAGAACTGAAATATTACTTAATGGATTTTGTATACTTGACTTACGTGAAAAATTATTTTGCAAATTGAACAAACTAGTATAAGAAAATGAGATGATCATTCAAAGAGTTTAATGTGTGTATTTGATGAAATACAAGTGTGAATTATTTGAAAGGTTCAAAGAATTCAGAAGTGAAACAAATTGGCAAAGTATTAGAATTCTTTGATCAGATCGAGGAAGGAATACTTGTGAATGGTTTTCTCACAATGGACGCCTACTGATACGCCTATTGATGTATCTGAAAGGAAAAATCGTATCTTGTTGGACATGGTGCAGTCCATAATGATTTTATTGACATTCCAGTATCCCTCTGGGATCATGCCCTAAAAATGGCTGCATATCTACAAAAGGTAACCTCAAAATCCAGCCCCAAGACGCCATAAAAGTTATGGACATGGAGCATTCCTAATCTTAAGTATGTTAAGATAAGGGATTGTCCAGCTTATGTGAAAAGGTTTCAAAGGATAAGCTTGGGACAAGATTTGACAAGTACAGATTTGTGGGACATCCTAAAGTAAGTTTAGGGTATATGTTCTATAATCCTACTTAGCAAAAGGTGTTTGTTGTGAAACACGCTACCTTCTAAGTTAAATGTGTTTATCATTAAAGGAGCTAGTGGGAGGATAATAGATCTTGAAGAGTTCAAGAACCACAAAATACTATAAGTTAAATAAGAAGAACCTGTAGATAGACCTATTGTACCTGGCAAATCTAATCGTAAATGCGAATAGTACCAAAGATACCTAGGAGGTATGGATTCATCATAGATGATGATGATGAGGTACACATCATGGAAGATGATGATACAGTTACATACGATGAGGTAAGAGTTGTAGACACTCAGAGAAATGGATTGAAGCAAACTTCTCAAAAATGGAACATTTGTTTTGATGAAACAATCAAAAGAGTTTGATTTTATCAAAAACGATAATGAACCTAGTGTGTACAAAAGGGTCAGTGGGAGTGTCGTGACATTCCTAGTATTATATGTTGATATACTACGGATAAGGAATAACATACCAATGCTACAATCAGTAAAGATAAAGTTGTCTAAACATTCCTCCATGAATGATTTTGGAAGAGTATCTTAATTGGGGATATAAATCTATATAGATAGATTTAATAGGATGCTCGACTTAACCTAAGGAACGTATATTCATTTGATAGTCGTTTAGCATGGAAAACTCCAAGAAATGTCTCATGTTGATGGGCCATGGAGTGTATCTCTCTTAATAGTCCTCACAGACTCCTGAAAAGAGAGATCGCATGAGTGACAATCATGTATGCAATGAAATATACGAGACCGATGATGATCAGTCATATTCTGGAGAAGATCACTGTAAAACAGTGAAAAACATCTTAAAGTACTTAACTGGCACTAAGGATGTGATTAAAATTTATGGTGGGTCTAAATTAAAACAAGAGGGCTTAACAGACTCAAGTTTTTCAGACAGACCAAGATGACAAAAATTCCACTTTAAGGTAAAGGGTTACCTTAAACAGTGGTGAAGTGAATTGGAAAGGTTTCAAACAACAAAAAGTTGCTGGTTTAGTGATAAAGACAAAGTATATACCTATAAATGAAGCTGCAAGTTGATTGATTAGATGAAAAGTTCATTACAGAACTACGAATAGTTCATAAGTCTCATCTTGGATCTAAACATGTGTTGTGGCACTTTCATTTGATTATAAGAATCATTGAAAGATGGGAAATCACTATAGAGATAGTGGACTCTCGAGAACAACATTACATATCCAATAACTAAAGCTTATCCAACAGTAGGATAATTGTCACTTAGAGAAGAAGGGTATGAGATGCCATGGCGATTGGCTTTAGTGCAAGTGGGAGATTGAAAGTAGTATGCACACAAGCCAATCATGTTTGATGATAAAGCATATACTTTTTTAATTCGATACAACGCGCAAAACCTTACCAGCCCTTGACATATGAACAACAAAACCTGTCCTTAACGGGATGGTTTGGTATGTCTTTGGCATTGGCAAAGGACAAGGATTTTAGAATAGATCTAGCTCCTTCCTCGGTTGAGCCTTTTCGCCTCTCTCCCGGTCGGTGGTTGAGCGACTTGAAGCTTCTTCATGCTGGAACTGAAAGCTATTGGGAAAGGCAAAGCGCTTCGCTTCTTTAAGAAAGCTTTTTCAGAGGGGAGGTCGAAGACAAGCTATGAATCCTTTTATCTACATGATGCTGTTTTATAATATGTGATAAACCCATAGTTTTTAAGCAATGCTTTTAGAATAATGATGATGACCATTCTAATGAGATCTAAATTCTTAGAAAGCTTAAAACTAAAATAGTTCCTAATCGTTGGATTACTAAATTGGGGATTAGTGAATCCGGATAGATTGGTACATACATTGCTTGCTCATTGGATGAGGATGATTGATCTCATAATCATTTGTGTGGAGACACTAAAGAAAGTATGTAGGTGCTTATTAGAGAATAAGTTCACTGAATGTGGCTAGCTAAGGAATACCTAATGGAGTTTTACTTGCCAGTCAATAGGAATTCCTGTAGTGATAGTAGTACAAATGATCCTTGGACTTGAGATCATCATAGTATCTTGTGTATGATGAATTATACTTTGACTTATTCCTTAAGACCCTTAGGGTATATCAAAGGGTATGCTTGGGTATAATAAGTCATGCATGGAGATAATGTATGATCAATAAAGAATCTACCACTTCTAGTAAAAGAAGAGAAATGTCCTATGTGATTCGATAAATGACAACCCAGTAGTCCCTTGGCCAAGGCAGAATGAAATTAGAAAGTAGTTTCTAATTTGCATTATTTGGTGTTGTGCATTTAAGAGTCGAAATACATATAATTAAATAAAATAAGACTTGACAGTAATTTCATGTCTTATATTTAATTGGGACATTGTATGGTGGAAGGATTGAATTGTACGGTAACTATTTACTCAAAGGTTCTTTTATGATTAATGTTGAAATCTATATTATCTGGAAAGTCGTTAATCGCTAAGGAGGCTTATCCTTATTTTAGAATAAATATTATTTATTTAAATAAATTAATATTTTAATTTATTTATTTAAATAAAATTAGAATTGTTCTAATTGATTTATTCACAACCAGTTTAATATGGAGAACCTAAAGGGTCACACCACAAAAGGAAGAATAATTATTTAAGAAGTAAATGTCATAATCGTAATAATAAGTTAAGTATATTTAATTTAATCTATGGTGATAGAATAAATTAAATAGCTTAATATTATTATTTAATATTTACAAAATATTAAATATAAATTAATAAGAGGAGTCTTATTATTATTATTATTACTATTATTATTATTATTATTATTATTTAATTCCTAAAGGAGTTTGAGAATTAATTAATAAAAGTACTCTCATATATCCTAATAAGATTAGGAGACTAATTAATTAAAAGAGTTTAATTAATTATTCCTAATAAGATTGGGAGCCTAATTAATTAAAGGAATTTAATTAATTAAAATAAAATCCAATTCCTTAATTGTTAAGGAGAGTTGCCCACGTCTATAAATAAGAGGAGTCTTATTATGGGTGAGGTGGTTGTTGATTTTTTTCACAACATACGCAATTCCAATAGTTGGAGAGTACGCTCTTTTTCTATGAGAGATAGAAAAATTAGGGTTTTGCCAAACACCCATCTTCTTGAATCTTTCTTCTTCTTTGGTGGATCACCTCTAGAGGCCAAACACTTGTGTGGTTAACGTTGATCAAAGGAAGGAACCAAACCCGGTGGATTCAAGTTGAACGCGAAAAAGATTGGAGGTGAACTTGTACCTGAGGAAGCTCGAATCTTCAAGGGTATGATTCGTGTTCTTCATATTTTTCGTTTAATTAATAATTGTGCATAAAGGATGATCCGAGTATATGGTTTGTAAAATTTTAAACTCTGATTTTACACATTTCCGCTTATTTTGTGCAATTTGATTGCGTTCATGAATCTTACAAATCTAACATGGCGTTGTCACTTATGGACAGGTACATGAACAAGGGAACATCATCCCTGGGTGATACCAAAATGGGAGCTTTGACTAGCTACTCTTTGATCGTAAGGAAGGCCTTCTGACAATCATCATTCCATTTCATGGAGGAGTTCTTCCTTAACAGCTTGAAGATTGGCTCACAGGTTGCGGTGAGTTGAGAAATGAACCTGCTAATGAAGTTGATTCTTCCCAAAAATCCCCGTATTTCCTTTTCTGTCTGAGGAATGGGCATTTCCGTAATGGCCTGGATTTTGGTGGGATCCAGCTCAATCCCTTTGCGGCTGACTAGAAATCCTAGCAACTTGCCTGATTTAACGCCAAAGGTGCACTTGGCTGGATTTAACTTCAAGTTGTACTTACGCAACCTGTTGAAGAGCATCTTGAGATGGTCTAAGTGGTCTTCCTCCTTCCGGGATTTGACAATGATGTCATCCACGTAGATCTCGATCTCTTTATGCATTAAGTCATGGAAGAGAGCCATCATAGCTCCGGCATTGATGAGGTCGAATGACAACCGTCTACAGCAAAAGGTTCCCCAAGGTGTGATGAAAGCAGTTTTCTCACGATCTTCCTCAAAGAACTATGATCCGATGGTACCCATAAAGCAATCGAAGAAAGGAGTATATGCAGTATTGAGCAGTATTGTCTATGAGAATGTGGATAAATGGCACGGGAAAGCTATCTCTAAGGCAAGCTTTGTTCAAGTCCTGATAATCCACGCAAACTCGCATATTTCCTCCAGGTTTAGGTACGGGAACGATGTTAGATATCCACTCAGGATATGTGGACACCATGATGATGCCAGCTTGAAATTGTTTCACAATTTCTTCTTTCACCTTTAAACTCCACACAGGTTTCAATCGCCTGAGCTTCTGCTTGACTGGCTTGAATCCCTCTTTAATGGGAAGGCGATGAAGGACAATGTCAGTGGACAAACCCACCATGTCTTCATAAGACCATGCAAACACATCCTAGAATTGGGTTAGTAGCGTAATCATGTCATTCCTTTGGTTTGGGGTAAGATCTGAACCAATCTGGATTAACTTAGGGCTTTCTAAGGTTCCGAGATTGAAGGAAGTGGTTTGATCAAGGTTAGGTTTAGGTTTGTCTTTGACCCATTCTTGAATTTCTGGAGGCACCTCATTGTCCTCATGTATTTCCATCAAGGCTGAATTCATCTCAACATCAAAGTTACAATCTTTGTGGAGAAGAGGCACCGTATCAGTAAGTACAGGCACATCTAAATCCAGGGTCCTAAAACACAATATGCTTTCACTTAGTATATATGAAAGGGTTTGATTATACAAAGTTGTAGCATGTCTTCGGCAAAACGATCGCTAATACTGTGATGTAAAAGTAAGCAGTTATGATATCTACAGGGCAGAAAGAGTTCCTGCCCATTTTACCCTTGTCGACCAATGCAAGGAGTACAGCTCCAATTATAAAGGGCAAAGTCCGGGTGGACTGCAGTGATGAAGGGGCTGTCATCGTCCTCCTTATCCCGAATGATGGCCATTATGTCTGGGCAATCATCGTCTGGGGTGTATATATTTGTATGTTCATCATGAATGATGATGTGTATGCCTGACATCATCCGAATGTGTATACCCTGGTGATCTTTACCCAGCCCTTGTCCCGGCTGATGACCCAATGGCATCATTTCTTGAGTAGCCGACATTATTTCGGCAGAAATCTTGGGTACGGGAAATGGCATTCCAATAGCATGGTACTGAGTGTCACTTACTTCTAAGGCATGAAAACTGACCGGTTTAACATCTGAATTGACGTTGATGTATGGTATGTCACCATGTTGAGGACATTCCGGTTCAGCGTTGACCGTGACTAGGCTATTATTGATAATGTATTTCAATTGTTGATGAAGGGTGGAGGGGACTACCCCGGCCATATGAATCCACGGTCTTCCCAAGAGCAGGTTATATCCTAAATCTATCTTGAGTATGTGAAAAGACACGCATAATGTATGGGGACCAATTTCGATTGGCAACTCAATTACTCCGAATGAATTCCGGTGGGCCCCATTAAAAGCTTTGATAACCGTATGGTTGCTCCGGATTCGATTGAGATTTATATTCATCTTCAACAAGGTAGCGTATGGACAGATATTTATAGATGAACCTCCATCTATCAAGACTCCAGCTAGCATGTATCCGGAGGACAAAACTACAATGTGCAACGGCTTGTAATGACCGGTTCCTTCGGGCGGTATGTCGTCATCAGTGAAGGATATTACATTGTTGTTAAAAATGTGATCAACCAAATGTTGAAATTTTTCCACATCCACTGATTTTGGTAAATAGGCTTCTTCTAATACCTTTAGTAAGATCTTCCGATAATCCTCGGAAGTCAAGACCAAGTCCAAAATTGAAATTTGGTGTGGAGCTTCTCTTAAGCTTATAACCACCTTGGCTTCATTATGGCCCATAGTGCGGAGGAAGTTTTCAATCTTCTCCATGGGTATTTTCCCCTTTGATTTGATGGTAGACTTCATCACCCGTTGGGGAAGATACAGTGGATTTTCCTTCAACACTGCAGCAGTTGTATACGAGGTGGATCCTTCACCTTCTCCATAATTCCATGGAACTTTGTGTAAGCTGACAATCGGATATTGTGCTCTGTATGGTAAGTTGATTGGCTCTGGAGCGGCCACTTTCAAAGGATTGTTGCTTCCTCTGAGTTGAATTGCTAGTATAGTGAGTGATTTGTTAGTCCCCTCAGTCTCAGTGGATATAACTGCTACCAATCCCTTCCACTTAGTAGGACATGTATTCTCACTCTCACGTAGCACAATATCATCGTCTGCATTCTTCTGTGATGTGACCACGAGAATGGGAGTGATATTGACATACTCCATCAGAATTGAACCGTCCTGAATAGGGATTAATTAGAGGAAGAAGGGAAGTGATTCTTCCTTCATTGATTAGCATCTACAGAATTTCCTCCATAGGTTGGCCTAGGTATGTAAATTCCCTTCTATTGGCAAAATCCCGACGGGCTTTGGCATTCGCTCTCTTTGTCACTTTGTCCTCCAGCGTTTCATTTTCTGAAGGTGACGAGGGAATATTCATGATAAGATGAAGGAGACTATCATGCTCCTGGCTGACTAACTGGCGTGTTACTTGATGCTGATAGGTCACCAGTTCCGCTAATTGCTCAATTTTTTTGCATAGAGCTTTCATCTTACGTTCCATTGCGAACTGGAACTTGGCATAATCCCATTTGTCAACACCGTCTTTGGTGGTCTAAGATGATTCGTCGTTGAAATGGGAATTTTTTCCATTACTCCAATTAATCATGTTGACCTCTTCTTCTTTGTGTTGAGGAAGAGGATTGTCTTGTACGTGAGGTTGATCGGGTTTGGTGACCACAATCTCACCGTTGTCTATTAGGTCTTGGATCATATGTTTCAAGGCCCAACAATCCTGAGTATCATGTCCAGGTGCCCCGACATGATAAGCACATTTCCGAGCAGGATTGAAACCCCTTCCATTAGGGCTGGCTGGAGGAATAAGATGCGTGATTTTCTTCTACGTTGTCAGAAGAGTGAGAATATTCTCGAGTGAGTCCCCTAAGGGTGTGAACACTCGAGGGCGTTTGACTTCTCTACCTTTTGGCATTGGAGGGTTTGAAGACTGTGCTTGAAGGGAGTGTAATTTCTCCTCTGGATAGGCATGTTCTGATTGCCTTTTTGCCCCTGTAGTATCAGGGAAATATCTTCCTCTTTCTTTTTTGACCCTGTGTTATCTGAATTAATCGTTTCGCAAGTAGCTCTGATACCACTGTTGGGTTTCGGCATAGAAACGCAGCGAAAATAAACCAATTAAAGGCAATTCTGAAACCCTAAAACAGGATCCATGCGAAAAATTCAATTAATTTAGAGGTTAGAAATTATACCGATTGTTAGAATCGTTCTACGATCTGCAGAAAAAGGAAACGCTGTACTAGCCACCAAGGATGAGGATTTTCTGAAACTGTTTTCTCTCTAGTCTCTCTCTAAGAGCGGCTAGGGTTTTGGTTAATGAATAATTCCTAAAATGAAACCCACGGTTAAAATGGCTGCTACATATCATATATATAGCGATTAAAAGGAATTATTCAAAACCTAATTTAATAAAATCCGAATTTATATATATATCTTAATTAAGTCTTACTTAATTAATATACCTATATATAAATTATCCTATTAATTTAAATTCATAATTTAAATACTATCAATCATATTGACATATTTAAATCTTTATAATTTAAATTAATTCCCTTTTAATTACATTCTATGTGTGTGACCCTATAGGTTATTATTACGTTGGCAATAATTTTAAAATCATATTATAAAATTATAAACAGTGAGCGGCATCTAGTAATGCATCACTGCTACCCAAGTAATAATAAGATCGATGATTCGTTGCAACCTTTTAGTGACCAATGTTTCAATGTAATTTAATCCTTTTAACATTAATATCCTAGATTAAACTCGAGTCATGGAATGTGTCATACTCTTCATAATTTAATCTGAGTTTTTCTTGATCAATGAGTAGACTATATGAAATAAATCACTATTTGAGCATGGCCATGCATGTCATAGTCCTACTCAATCAAGAGGCCTATGGATATCACCCCTAATACATGGGAGGGTTAAATTCCATCTAGATCACTCATATTACTCACACGATTCATGATGTACCCAATAATCACCTTTATAGTCCACCCTATTAAAGGTGACATTTGATGATATAAAAGTACATAAATTCCCGTGTAGAAATATAGTGATTTCAAGTCGGAGGACTATTACATCAATGTCACTATGAGAATTGCTAATGACACTTCGCATAATGCTCCACATAGAATTCTCATGGTGGGTCTATCCAGTACATCGTTCTCTAACATGTACCTACGCATTGACTTAATATCTCATATATTTATGACCAATGAGATTTGGTCATCAGTCAATCCACATACTAGTCTTAATGCATCATTGTTGTCCCATCAACAATGATACTTTAAACTAGGGACATTTAAGAACAATGATACTAATTGTAAATATATAATCTCATGTTCAAGTCACATACTTGAAACTATATAATTTGTATCAATTTCTAAGGATTTTTATTATGTTAACATTTATATAACGCAGTAAATAAAACCATAATAAAATCATTCATTTATTCAATCAAATATAATATCAAAACGTTAAGAAATTATATCAAATAATTGGCCTCTAAGGCATAAATTCTAACAACAAACAGATATGGTGCGAAGCACTAAGTGCAATAAAGGTATGCATTCGTACACATTCATCAAAAATATAAATGCAACATCCACAGACAAGCAGATAATAGTTTTGAAAAGATTGTAATAGCAGCTTAATTCCTCTTACTAGACTCCCCAGCGGAGTCGCCACCTGTCGACGTTGGGATTTTTAGTTGTCCCTTTTCGTTACTTGTTCTTTGGTGTTCTCATGTTAGGTGAGATTTGTTTGAAAAAACAAGTGAAAAAGGTCCTACATGTATAATGTCGACGATGGACTGTTAAGAGTCGTCAGTTAGTATTTTAAATGGTTGTACCAACACAACCGAGAAAAGGTTTGCACATTGACCCAGTGATGTGAAACTGCTAAACGGGTCGGTGAAACCGAGATTCATTAGGGTTCAGGGACTTGATTATGCGGAGGGAAGGTGTTAGGTACCCTTCGACATTTGTGTTACCACGGTGACCGCCACTTTTTAATAAACTGTTATCTAAATGTGTGTGTGCGGGTCAATGTGCTGTTTATTTGGAAGTAGTGTGAGGCCTCGTTCGCACCTATATACACATGGTTTAAATTTATGTAACAATTCAATTTTTAGCAAGATATGGCAGTGACGTTTTATAAAACAGGTTTTCAAACCTTTGTGCTCAATAGTAATTGAGACCTTTTACACTTCCATTTTTATTAAGTGTTCGGCTTGATTGCTTTTATTTTTCGAGATGCGAAGAATCTATAAGAAAATAATGTACAAGATAATGTCGACTTTCTCGTGGGTATGACAACCATATGAGGAAATTCAGACACCACAGATAAATTTACAAGCTACTTACATCTGAAAATGTCCATCACGAGAACCGAATCTAGATCCAATAGACTGAATTTGTGATCACATGATTCCTAGGCTCATATGATGCCGCAATTTGTATGAAAGCAAGTAGTTTGATATATATATATATATATATATATATATATATATATATATATATATATATATATAAAAGCTATAAATATATATATACAAACATGATCACCACCACAGAAGCACATCCATGGGGGATCGAAAAATGTAAATAAAGTCAGAAAGCCATCAACCGCCACAGAGGAAACTCTAAAGGCGGATTTAAACGAAAGAAAGTCAGTAAAAGCGATCAACCACCACTTAAGTAAACTCCATGTGGGACGATATATATATATATATATATATATATATATATATATATATATATATATATATATATATATAGCGATAAACGCATTCTGGATGTAAAATCTGTGCTCATCGAATGTAGTTCGACAACATATTCATATATATATATATATATATATATATATATATATATATATATATATATATATATATTAAAGCAATGAACGCGCTCCAGCACGTAAGTCTAGGCTCATCGAACAAAGTCCGGCACACACATATATATATATATATATATATATATATATATATATATATATAAGTATGTATATACAAATCGAAATAAAACCACGGATCAAGTCCAGCAAACACACGCAACACGACTCTCAACATGAAGAAGGGTGTGTGCAAAGATGAAGAGAAATGCTTTAAAGGGTGTGAGAAGGCTTGCATTGGGCTGCCAAAGAAGACTTCTATATCTTTAAAGTGGATGAACACTTGGCTCCCGTCGGTACAAAAGTAGCTATATGTGAGCTCACAAGTGTTTAAAATGAGAAAGCACTCAGTATATTGTAAGTACGGAGCAAATTTGACAGGGCTTCCTCGCCTTTTTTTCTCCTTACAAATGGCCACCCCAAGCACTCTATTTATAGAGGGGGGAGCCATTGTGTACTCATGGCTAGGGCAAGAATGTACTCTCATGGCTACACCAAGGTTGCCCCGAAGCTTCATGGTCACGTCGTCTCGTAGTATGTGCACGTAGGCACTGTAATGTCCGCTCAAACTTTCAGAATTGCGATCTGGGCATCCGACTGAGGTATGTAAGACCTATTTCGGACCGCCGTTGTCGAGAGTTACGCAATGGCATGAGATTAGAGGTTGTACGAAGTCAGGAAGATGGGACGGTGCCCTCCGGTATTCAAGATTCAAATTCCATCTGTTACTCTGCGTAATAGTCACTCGGGATTGGTTTTCCATGATTCTTGTGGGACATTGTTGTGTAGAAATGTATGTATGAGATGTTGAGACGGCGCTATATGGCGTCAAAGTGGCGAGATGACGACTTTTCCTCTCACCGGGGTTATCGCTTGTTTAAATGGTAAAGCAGACGTTGCTTTCGTGGTTATCTCTCGAGATTGATCGCCGCAAGTGTTGAAGGTTCTCAATGTCATCTCTGAGGTGTGCCTGTCTTCCAGGTGTTATCTCCGGGTCTTGTACTGAATGCCTCGGTGTGAGTACCGAGGTTGAAGTGTTGCCTCCTTTTTAGTCTTAACAAAAGGACTCTAACTCATGCAAGCATACATGGGTCAACAAGTAGTACAGCGTAAGAACAGTATCGATCCACGGAGAATAGTTTAAAAATAAACTATCATACACCAATAGTATCACTATTTTATATGCTTAAACGAATACTTCACAATGATGCTTAATCTATATTCAATTAATGAATAAAACATAAAACTAATTTAATGAATCAAATTTGGAAAGAATGGGATTCTAACTTCATTTCATATTTCATCTAAACATTGCAATCATGCACAATCATACATTTATCATGGAAAATTAGCCAAGAGCACAAATGTAGACATAATCATTTTTCAATGAATTATGACATGTTTACATAACATCCACCTTGCAATAGAAATCATATAATCAACAATAATGCCAAAGTCACTATATTCCTATGTGAAATTGCAGCAATATTGAATTGAAGCACAAGCTCTTATATTACTACACACGGTGAAACAGTATATTTCTATCTGGTTCAGGAAATAAGAAGCTAAACATTTCAGCCTCATAAACGCATGCTATTATGATTACATCCATGCTCACATGTCATTTTTCAATTCCATATAAGCATATAAGATGAATGGTGATCAAACATTCATACAATCCAATCAATCATAACAGAAATCCTAATGATAAACGAGTAACCAAGCATTCAGGCAATTAATTATAGATTACATATCAAAATCCGTTAGAATCCCATAATGGAGTTTAGTTCATTTCTAAACCTAAAACCATTATGGGATTATAGTAACACATTGAGAATAAATATCACAAGAGAGAGAGAGAGAAAATAGAATTGATCAAGCCCAATTGTAGAAATCGTTTCAGAATGTTATCCAAATCTCAATCGTTTCCAGCAAAAGAAAATGAATACTTATATAGTAACTGAATTCAAGAGAAGATGTAGAAAATATTAAGTTATGCTCAAATCCTCTCTAGGATTAGTCTATGCTTGGAACCCTAGTTCCGTAATTGAAAAACTGATAAAAACGTACATAACATATGTTTGGTACCAACCAGGATAGTTTTTAATGAGACCACATAAAAATTTCAAATTCAAAAAAAAAAAGTCAAGTAATCACAGATATAACGCATGCAGCGCCACGCGTGATCTCCATATAAACCGGCGCGCCTGGAGCCTGATTAAGCTGCCAGCAGCGTGAGGTGTATTCAGTCTCTGCTTCAAGCCGTGAGCCGGCTGCGAGAATCGCTTAGTAGCGGCCACGGCCGCTTCGCTTCATCGCATCTCATCGCTATTTGTTCATTTGTTGCTTGTTGTTTGTCCTTCACAATCACTCAGTTCCTTATCAACACATTCTGTTTGCCACGCCTTTGTTAGGTCCATACTACGGTGTCAATGCCACATCATGCCATTTCCTGCATTTCCATACCAGAGGAGTTCTAATCAAGTAATGTAAAATAAACACAAAATGCAATTAAAAATATACTAAAATCCACTTGAGATGAGCATAATTCTCATGAATTGTTATTTAATAAGTAGGTATAAAACCTACTTATCAAATACACCAAACTTGAATTATTGCTTGCCCTCAAGCAATGCATACGACATTAAACACGGAAAATGCAACTACATGCTATGCAACTAAATTACTATGCATATGAGTCCCACATTTTTCCAGCCAAAATAGAATTCCAATCCAATATGCCTCAGCAAATTATCCAGAATCAAGAATAAAACTTCAAACTGAGCTATAGACATAATATCATACACTCAAAAAACCCATACATGTTATAAAGATGTTGTGTGTGTGTTGTGTTCACTAAAACTTGATTAAAGCACAGAATATATATGCTAAAATGCTCAAAACAGAAAATTGCAGTCTAAATCAAGATTCATGTATAGTAATGCAACAAAGACTACTCTAACATATCAATACAAACTAAGGTTCAACAATGGGTTTAAACTGCTTTATTTTTTACTCACAAGGGCAATTTTCGCTCTTCCCCGTGGTGTTTATTATTATTATATTTTTATTTTATTTTTTTTTATCACATGGATGTGCAATGCCTCATTCCATTAGGCTACAAATGTTACCCCAGCGAAGCTTTCAACCAACGACTCCCAGACCATAAAAGACCTTAGGGTGCTAGGTGTAAAGACAATCCCCTCGGGCGTACTTGCTCAAGTAACAAAGGCCCCGAAACAAGGCTAACCATGGTAGTTTTATTTTATTTTATTCTTATATATATATATATATATATATATATATATATATATATATATATATATATATATATATATATATATATAATAAGCATACCCATGTGTTCCCAAAGCTTGATTCTCAATGTTTTCATAGTTTATGTGATGGCCCCAAAATTAGGTATACATCACCCATCTTGGGTCGTGGATACATGGTACAAAATTCAAATACAACTTACTAATACAACTGCATTTGTGTACAATACGACAAAACATAACTATGAGTTTGAATACAATTATTGTCTACTAGAGATTATACAAACTCAAAAGGAGTCCTCATTACAATTATTAACACACTATTTCACGAATAGTGAGGACTACTAATGCTATCCTCCGACCGTCCACTCCGCTTCCCGACTAGTCCTCGCTATGTTCTCATTTCAAGAGAAACAATGAAAGAAAGGGTGAGCTCAACTAGCCCAAGAAGAAATATTATGACTAAGATAATGCAGAATAAATTATCGTTAGCCTTCAACAAAGCAGAGTTAAACCGATAAAATATAACAACATCAAGTTTAATCTGCATATGGAACAAGCAATCCATTAAAAGAGTCAAGTAGAGAATAAAATCTACTATCTTTTATGATTTAAAAGGTTTTTCATGACTTTTATCGGCTGGGACTCAACAATAAATAATCCACATCATCGAATCACCCTGCGCACTCTACGGCCAAGGATATTCTTTAGTATCACGACCACAAATTATCCATGCACTATAGCCAAGGACATTCGTGTATTCATTAATGGTCATGATCATGCCAACAACTGTCCATCAATGCACTACGGGCCAATGATAACTTTTACAATAACTCAGCTGGAACTAGCAGTCCCGAACGATGTTTCTTCTCTCTAGATTTTTTCCTCTGCCTTCTCTCTACCTTTTCAAAACTTCCCCCGCCTTTCTCCTCACCTAATTTTTCTGGCCATCACCTAACTTTTCCGGTCTTCCCTCTTCTTCTCCCTTCTCTACTCCTGGTCTTCTCTTCTCTTCCTTTCCTCCCCTCTTCTCTATATTCGATCTGGTTTGCCTCTATGGTGAGTTATAATCATCTTTCAGCCGGTAACTCTATTAGTAGTGAGTCTAAAGATACCTTTGGGGTTTATGGGGTCTCCAAACCGACTTCACCTAGCCACTCTTCGCTTCCTCCAGCGTTAGACATTGAGGAAATGGGAGAATCTGATGCCCTCCCTATTTCTCTGGGTAACCAAGCTAGCTCTGAAAACTCAGTTTCTCTTGAGCTCGGCACGGAGGTTCAATTGGGCTCTATTTTGGGTGAGAATGCTTGTGAGATTTTTTCCAATTTCAACATTTCTCTCATAAGGATCGTGAAGAGGCTATCTTTGAAAGAAGGAAAAACCTTCACCTTATGTCTTTCTTATTTGCCCATGGCATTTCTTCTAATGACGTGCAAACTTTCCTTTCCAAAGGAAAAACTGTTAGTTTTGATAATGCCCACAAGATGTCGGGGATCATTCCTCCGACCTCTTTCTTGGGGAATACTATCGCTCCGGTAGTTTGTGTGGGAGAAGACTCTTTTCCGGCAAATGTTTCTATCCTTTCAAAGAAGTCCATTATGGACAAGACTTTTCCTGCTATTGGGTCAGAGGGTCCCTCTCTTTTCAAAATTCTAGCTACTCCTTCTGCCACCCTTCTTGAGGAAGGTGAAATACCTGCTGCCTTGGTCAAGGAGCCTGCCAAATCTTGGAGTGATATAGTGGGCAAATCTTCTGGTAAATCCACACGTCTCCTCTCTTACCACCCTCCTTCCTCGGCTGATAAGACCCTTACTGTCATCCCTCCTGATGAAGTACTTTCTAGAGGCAACAAGCTTTGGGCTTCTAGTCTTGTAGGATACTTTCTACAGTCCTCGTTACCATACAAAGTTGTAGAACCTATTGCTAGACGTTTATGGGGACATCTTGGGCTTTCTGAGGTCTTCTTACATAACAAAGGATATTACATATTCAAATTTGACTCTATCTCTGATTGTGACAACATCCTTGCCTCCGGTCCCTGGCATTTCGCTTCTAAAGGCATTGTCCTGCAAAAATGGAAAGAAGGTGTGGCATTCTCAAAGACCGAATGTGATGTGTTCCCTATATGGGTGAAGCTATCCAATATACCACTCTCCTACTGGTCCGATGAGGGCATAAGTTATATAGCCAGTGCTGTTGGGAAACCTCTGTTCACTGATGAAATGATTGCGAAAAATGATTTCCTAAATTTTGCAAGGGTATGCATAGAAGTCAAAGCCTCTTTCTCCTTTCCTTCTTCAATCCGTGTTGCTGTTAAAAATGATGACTCTTCGGCTAACATCTTTGTCCCGATTGAGGTGGAATATCGAGTAGATCTCCTTCTTGCCCTTCTTGCAATGTATTCGCACTCTCAATTTAAGTGCCCCAAAGCTCACTATATCTGGGTGCCGAAAAGTCACCAATAAATCTACCTCCGGCCTTACCACCTCTTCCACTCCTCCTCTTAATGTCACCACTTCAGCATTCTCAGCCTCGTCCCCCCCCTCCTCCTAAAAATGATTGGGTAAATGTCTCACGAGGTGTCAAACAAGGATCGGGACATATTCCCCTTGAACCAAATTCTAAATATTTCCAATGCCTTTGCTCCAATAAATGATGCAGGTATCTCTTGATGATGAATCTCCTATTGGTCCGAACCTTCCGGTCTCCGACTCAAGGTTATTGATGAAAAGGAAGGAAAGAGATTAAGAACAAACAAGACTCTAGCTTTGTCAACTTGCAGCAAAATAAGAAAAGGAAAGGGAAAGGAAAGGCTGGTCATTCCCTACTTCTAGTTTCCTTAATGTTAGCATCCTATAATATTAGAGGTCTAAATAAAAGCCTCAGCGAGCTTATGTTAAGCAAATAATAACTGATTATAAAATTTCTATGTTGGGTCTCCTTGAAACACGGGTCAAACAACATAAAGCTCAAAGAATATCTAGGAATCTTTGCAACTCTTGGAATTGGGCCTTTAACTATGATTCTCACTCCAATGGTAGAATCTGGGTTGGATGGAATCCAAGTATATGGCTTGTTGATATCCTTTTTGTGTCCTCTCAAGTCATACATTATAAGGTCCAATCTGTTGATCTTAATAGCACCTCTTTCTTGATTTCTTTCGTCTATGGGCTGAACTCCTATTTGGAACGGAGAGACTTATGGAATGATTTTCTCTCAATCGGCTCCCAATGCTAGCTGGTGTATGATGGGTGATTTTAATGTAATTAAGGACCTAACGGAAACTAATCAGGATAATGAAACTTGGGATATTGGGATGGAAGAATTCAAATCATGCATTACCTCTGTTGGGGTGGATGATATCAGGGGAGTTGGTACCTTATTCACTTGGTGGAACATGCAAACTACTCGGCCAGTTCACAAAAATTTGGATCGTGCAATGGGGAATTCAGATTGGTTTTCTATCTTCTGCATGTCACATGTCACCTATGGTCCTCGTGGTCTTTCGGATCATTCTTTGACTCTACTTCAAACTGGAATTCATCTTAATCAACCTAGACGCCAGTTTCAATTCTTCAACCATATGCTTCTGATTGAAGGATTCAGGGACTCGGTCAACAACGTTTGGGCCTCATCCATATCGGGCAATCCGTTTCATGTTTTCACTGAGAAATTGAAACGTACTAGACTTGCTTTGGTATCTCTCAATATTCTCAATGGGAACCTCAGCACTCTTGTAAAGGTTGCAAAAGAGGACTTGCACGCAGTGCAGTCTCTTCTAAATGACCATCCATTGGATCTAAACCTTCTGGCTCGTGAAAAATCCAAACCACCAAAGAACTCCTCGAATGCCTTGGATAGAGAAGAAACTCTTCTTCAATGTAAATCAAGGCCAACCGGTTAGCCTTAGGTGACCGAAACTCTAGCTTCTTTTCCAATATGATGAAAAATCGATGGAATGCCAATAAGATTTTGTCAATCACTGATAATGAAGGTAATACGATTCATGGTCAAAGGAACATTGAAGATGTGGCGGTGGATTATTTTTTCAAACTCTTCAACTCCTCTGAAGATCCTTATCCTGGGTTTGATAATTATGCCATAACCCCTACTAATTTGCTTAGTTCGGCCCAAGCCTCTAAGCTAATTGCACCTATCACTGATCTGGAATTCTGGGGACCCTCAAATCCATGAAACGGAACAAAAGCCCGGGACCAGATGGTTTTAATGTCAACTTCTTCCTTAGCTGTTGGGACATTGTGGGGATAGATTTTTTAAAGGCTGTGCACTTCTTCTTTGCCAATAGTAGACTTTCTAAAGGCCTCAATTCCACGTCTCTTGCTCTTATTCCTAAGGGCTCCAACCCTACTTCAATGATCGACTTCCGACCCATCTCTTAACTGCAATACGATTTACAAATGCATTGCTAAAATTCTCTCTAACCGCTTGAAGGAGGTTCTTCCCTTTCTTGTTGATAAAGCTCAATCTGCTTTTGTGAAAGGAAGAAGCATTAGTGACAACATCCTTATGGCCCAAGAAATGTTCAAAGGCTACCATAGTTATTCTGGTCCCGCTTCTGGTGCTCTCAAGATTGATCTCACCAAAGCTTTTGACACTGACAGTAAGATGGGAATTCCTTTTGATACCTAAGAGCTTTCAAATTTCCGAGATCACTATGTTGGTTGGATCAAGGCCCTGTGTCACCTCTCGCCATGTTCTCGATTAAGGTTAATGGTGCTCTAGTTGGTTTTTTCTAGTAGTTCAAGAGGTCTCGCACAAGGGACCCTTTATCTCCCTTCCTCTTTGTGGTTGTCATGGAAATGCTCTCTAAAGCTCAATAATGCTACCTCTCGATCCGCTTCCTTTACCATTGAAAGCTAAAGTATGCAAGCTAACTCACTTATTCTTTATGGATGACATCATGATCTTCTCAGAAAGCTTGCTTTGCAATCTATTTCTATCGTAAACTCATGCATTCTTTCCTTCTCTATATACTCAGTCCGATTCCCAACTCCCACAAAAGTCATTTTTCCTCTCAAACTCCTAAGCAAACATAGATGTTAGTGATATTTCTCTCATCCTTGGGTTCCACCCTGGAACCTTACCTTCAAAATTTTTGGGTGTTCCTCTCCTGTCCAGGAAGCTGTCGCCGGCTGATTGCATCCCCTTAATCCAAAAGATCACAAATCGGGCTTCTTCTTGGACATCAAAGGTGCTATCTTACTCGGGTAGACTTCAACTTATCAGATCCATTCTTTGTTCTATCCAAATATTCTGGAGCTCCCACTTTCTGTTGCCAAAAGGGGTTCTCAAAGATATTCAATCAATCTTGACACGATTTCTTTGGAAGGGAGCAACTCTTGACAAGTATGGTTGGCATTGCAGAAGCTTCCCGACTTCAGGGGTGAGCCGTGAGACCGGACATCCCGGGATCGAGTCCCTTTCGCCTCAAGTGTGAGAATTCTTTAATTCGTGTGTGGCCCACGGACTGGGCTAAGCTTTGACTTAACAACCCACGAAAAGCCTTGTTCGGGGTGGGGATTAGTCGGGTTGCGATCCTAAAACCCATCAATAACAAAAAAAAAAAAAAGGTTGCATGGTCCACTATTTCACTTCCCTCCGTGAAGGTGGTCTTGGCATCAAAAATCTGGTGGAATGGAATTCTGCTCTTATCCTCCAGCACTTGGTTCGCATTATTCAACCCCATTCCAACTCTATATGGGTGAATTGGATCAAAGCAACTTCATTAAAACATACATCCTTTTGGCAGGTTCGCAACACAGCAACATGTTCTTGGGTCTGGAAACAAGTTTTAAAGTTTCGACCACTTGCTCTTCGACACCTTCACTATCATGTTGGTAATGGGCAGGATACAAGCCTATGGTTCGACCCTTGGTTAAATGACACAGCTATCAATCCTCCCCAATATTTTATGTCTTCCTCTGGGCTACAACGATCTGCAACTGTTAGCCACCTTATCAGTAACAACAGATGGGTCATGCCCCAAGGCAATTACCACGATATGATCATCCTGAGGAGAAAACTAGCTCTCCTTCCCCCTCCTTCTCAGCAAATGGATAAGATACTTTGGGACTCTTGGGATACGAAGAATATAAAAGCCAACCAGTTATGGGACTCTATTCGCACGAGGCAGCAGTCGGTTTCTTGGTGCCCCATTATCTGGAATAAATGCCACGTTCCAAGGTACTCTTTTATTTTGTGGCTTGGCATTCTTAAAAAGCTCCCCACCAATGACAGAACAGTCAGATTCTCTAACAGATCCTGGAACTGTCCACTATGCAACCTTCATATGGAGACCTTTGATCATATGTTCTTTAACTGTATATTCTCCAAATCAGTTCTTCTGAATGCTATAAGCCTTGGAAATTGGACCGCTTTTCCCAGTTCGTGGGATGACATTATGGAGTTTCTCACTTCTTATCAAGGTTCTAAATTGTCACGTAATATCCTAAGTTTGATGAAAGGGCGAATTGCTTTTTACAAAATTTGGGAAGCAAGGAACAAAAAGCTTCATGATGATCAACTCCTCCACTCACCAGATCATCACAGTGATGTTATTCACATTATTAAGTTTAGGCTTTCCACTTGCAAATCATTTATCAAAGCCACAAATAACCAATATTTTTGTAATTGGCTATTAACTAGTTAGAGAAGTTTAAGCGCCCTTTTTTGTGGCTTCCGCGAATATCTAAGAAGATCCTTTGAGTGGGGCGGAGCTGGGCGAGCCATGTTATAGCTTCGGACGAAGTCTTCCGAGCGAGGACAATGAGGTGGGCTTCGGGCGAGAGGGCTTCGGGCTTCGGGTGAGGTCCATTGATTGAGGTCCTTCGGGCTTCGGGCTTCGGGCTTCGGGCTTCTGGCTTCGGGCTTGAGGCAGAACCCAAGTCTTCAGGCGAGGTGGAAAAGGAAATGTAGCTTCGGATTCGAAAGAGGTAGTGGTACAGGTCTACGCCTTCGGGCAAGTGGCGGTACGAGGTCCTTGTAATTCTCTTATCAAAGATAGAAATATTTAATGATTCTGTAATAGGCCTATTACTAGCTAGTTTGGTTTCTGGTATAATCCCTTGTATAATTTCCTCATTTTGGGCTTGTCCATATATGATGTAGCTATACTGTGGGTATGCCCCTTGTCTATGTAATTTGGTTCTTTTCTATACAAACAAAATTTAGCAAAAAATGATAACTTTTACCACATCATTTGTAACATTACTAATCATGATTACAATCAATAATCATTGGTCATAATCATACCAAGTCCATCTATGCACCACAGAGAACACCATGATGACTTTCAACATAATATAAACATGAGGATGATGAAAATGATATAAGAATTCAATAAAACAAGTTCAAGAATTAATTTATCCAGGAACCAAGGAGAGTATTTACCAGATTTTGGGATTTCCGATAGGTGTTTTGCCAATCAGGTTTCTTGGGGTCCCCCTAATCTCCTCTCGTCTCTCTCACTCTGATTGTCAGCCTTTAATTCAAAGAATTACAGGCCGGGTTTCCTCTTGGACCTCATGCGATCCCTTTCCTTTCTTTGGTAGAGTGCTTTTAATCGTAGTAGTGCTTTTTGCTATCCATCTTTATATCAAGCAAACCCCATTTATCCTTCCTAAATCGGTCTTGAGAGCTATTCAATCTATTCTTTGTAGATTTCTCTAGAAAGGTTCTTCTCTTCTTCTCCATGGCTCTAAAGTATCTTGGAAAGATTTAGCCCTCCCTTTCGATGAAGGCGGTCTAGCCATCAAAAATCTCACTGATTGGAATTCGGCTCTCATCCTTCTCCATCTCCTTAAGGTTATTTCACCTTCTCCAACCTCCTTGTGGGCTAAGTGGGTCAATTCCACTGTGCTTGCTCGTCATAATTTCTGGCATGTCCATATTCCCGCCGACTGTTCTTGGATTTGGCGTAAGATTCTAAAATTACGTCCCACCGCTCTTAATTTCCTTCACTACTCAGTTGGAAATGGAAATTCCTTCAGTCTATGGCATGATCCGTGGTTGAATGGTCAAGCCATTAACCCATCTGCGTTGCTTCTCTACAATACCAGAATTCCGGTGAATGCCCGTATTTCCGATATCGCAATACTGGGTGCTTGGTCATTACCCTCTAGCAACCACCACGAGGTTATGCAATTTCGGAGTCGTTTTGATTCTATCCTTGCTCCCTCGACCTCTGAGGATAGAATTTTATGGGGTTCTAGTGAGATTAAATTAGTTAAAGCCTCCATTATTTGGAATTTATTCGATCCTCCGCCTCAGAAGGTACCTTGGGCTCAACTGCTATGGCACCTCTTCACATTCCTCGGTACTCCTTTACCCTTTGGTCACGGCCTTACGTGGCGTATTACCTACTAATGATAGATTTTTATCTTACTTGAGTTTTCGCCCTCTAAAATGCCCTTTCTCGCAAGAACTCATGATGTAACTTTTTCCCACCTGCTTTGAATGTAACTATTCATCATCCGCCTTCTCCTCCGCTTACGGTTGTTGGAGGATGGAATAACGTTCAATGAGGTGGGATGACCTTGTTAACTTCGTTATCCAATTTAGTGGAAGTAACACTAGGTCCAATATTCTAAAGCTTGCATTGGCTTCTACCGTGTACAAACTTTGGGCAGCTAGGAACTCCTTTGTCCATGATCAGATCAAAAAACCTTTGAGTGCCGTGGTCAGGGATATTTTGAATGACATCAAATCAAGGCTTTCTTAGTCTTCTAAATTCCTTTTAGTTTTTCGAGCAATCCTACTCTCGATTGTATTGTTGTAGTCCGTGTTTTGGATGTTTGGGAGTTGTAGTACAGTTTGAGATTTGTTGCTTTGCTTTCGCTTTGATTCACCGCGACTCGAAAAGGCGTGATCTGCGATTATGTGCTTCTTTCACTGACGATTAACGATTCCTTGGCTTCTTACGTGTTGGTAATTTAGCTTCCATGGCGATTCGCGATTAAACTTCCATGGCGATTCGGCCTCTTCAATGGTTTAGTTCATTATTGCTCTGCTAGATTATGGGTTCAATAGCATCTTGATCAAATCTTTGGCTCGGCTTCCGGGCGATAAAGAGCTGGGTATCATCTGGCTTGGCATCTTGGTTCGCTTGAGGTTCACCTCTTTGTCTTGGAATGGACGAGGATCTTGGTTTTAAACCGGGTTTGGTTTCTATGGTTCGGCCCTCTCCTACTGGCACTCGTAGTTCTTCCTATGCTTCTGCATCCTCTTCGGCTACTGTAGTGCAGTTCAGTTCAGTCTTCGGGACTCTGGGGATGCTGGTTTCGGCTTCGGGGTTTGGTTTCTATGGTTCGGTCCTCTCCTACTGGCACTCGTAGTTCTTCCTATGCTTGAAGATCCTCTTGACTCTTGTGAGTGCGATTCGATTCGATCTTCGGCTCCATTCATTAGGCTGTTTGGTTTTAAACTGATTGGTTGTTTAAGTTGTTTAAGGTTTTCATGCTTGGTTTTACTATTGTCCTGCTTAGAAATGCTCCTTGTTCTTTCATTTGGCTTGGTTGTTAGTCTTTTGTTGTCCATTTTGGGGGTTGTCCCATGTGGTTCTATCAAAAGCTTCTGGGGTATGCCCTTAGCGATTGTTTTATCTCTTTTCTTTTCAATATACAATCAAACTTAGCGAAAAAAAAAAATAAAAAAAATTCCAGAATGATCAGAAGAATATTTCCATGAAAAGATACTAGATGAAGCGCAAATATCAAGGATATTCTACTAATTTCATGGAGTATAGAAGTCAAAACTTTAACCAACTGAGTATAATAAAGAATGGAATAACAAAAGAAATCACCATGCATGCGGTATTGCATAGGCAAAGTTATTCCAATGAGAATAATAATAATCGGAACTGTGTCGTCGCAAAATTTGCAACGGCGGATGTTCCAACAGAATAATAATAAAAGGAACCGAATTAACGTGTCCTGTAAAACACAGAGCATGGATGTTCCAATGTAATAATAATAAAGATTTTAACCGGTCCTGTAAAACACACACATGGATGTTCCAATAGAATAATGAAGAATGTCACCAAGTATAGGGTAAATCATGTATACAAGTTATTCCAATGAATAATAAGCGGTGGAATAAAAAGCAGTTCTCTTCATGAATAAGAAAGAATAACACCCCTTACATTAGTAGGAGATTGAATCTTGCAGATAGTGTAGTAATGAGAATACTCTTCTTCTTTCTTTCTTATTCTCTCTATACTTTCTCTCTATAGCTTGAATGAATTAAGTGAAAATAATGAAGCACTAGGCCTCTATTTATAGAAGATTTCTAGCTTAGCACTTGAAATGTGAAAAGGCAAGTGGCTTGACGACTGGTGATGTGAAAAGAAAAGTGGTTTGACGCCTGTAATGTGAAACGACAATTGGTTCGACGCCTGTAATATGAAACGGCAAGTGGTTTGACGTCTGGTAAAGGTAGTTACTATTGACGAAGGTAATTACTATTGGCGAAGATAATTACTATTGACGAAGAGACTCTTAGACGATGACATATGGGCCCCCCATAAAATAACCAAACTTACCACAAATGTCTCATAATAGACTCTTTATATACATCAAGGATTGAATAAATATTACCACAAATCATTTTATTTTTAATCAACACATATTTAATCTTTCAACAATTATTAATCATTTATAACTTGTCGTCTCAATTATTGATTTAATAATATAACATATTATATAGATGATCTTTGTGACAATAATTGAATCAATAATATAAGAGATATGATGCGTAAGATTCTTTGTAGCAATAATTGAGTATAAATGAGTGACTTCTCACGTAAACATCAATTATCAATACTGGTGTATGCTACTATGCAACCACGCCAGATTCTTGTACTTTTTTACTAAGGGTAGTTCAACGGTTTTAACGGTAACACCTCCGTAGTTATTTTAATAAAGTATTTTTGTCGCTTTTCTTAATCAAAATAATAATTCCGTTAATGGGGTCCACCAATGATTGTCTTGGTCGTCGCATTTAATATTCCCCGACAAAAAGAATATTCCACGACCAAAACGAATATTTTATAACAACTTGCTTACTTTTGCAAAATTTATAAATATTACCCACAACTATAACATTATATCAAATTTACTCCATAATATTCAAAAATAATATTTATAGAAAATTCATCTTTATTTATAAAAGTTGGGGTCTTACAACCTCCTTTTCTTATGAAATTTTATCCTCGAAATTAGGGTACGTACCTGGTATGTCGAAGAGGTAAGGATACCTTGATTTCATTTCAGATTCTAACTCCGAAGTCATTTCCTCAACATCATGGTTTTTCCACAAAACTTTGACTTGAGGTATAACCTTGGAGCGTAGAATATGTTCCTTCTTATCCAAGATTTGAACAGGAACCTCTTCATATGTCAAATCTTCCGCTATTTCGTCCGGTTCTAACTCAATAATGTAGTTCGGGTCTTTCACATATTTACGTAACATGGATATGTGAAAAAGCGTTATGAACACGAGACATACTTGGCGGTAAAGGCGAGTCTATAGCCACAGTTCCTACTCGATCGAGGATTAAAAATGGGCCGATGAATCGAGGATTGAGTTTTCCTCTCTTTCCAAATCTCGTAACTCCTTTCCATGGAGCAACACGCAACAACACATGATCTCCTATATCGAATTCCACGTCCTTTTGATGAAGATCAGCATTACTCTTTTGTCGATCTTGTGAGGTTTTTATACGTTGTCGGATCGTTTGAATCTTTTCCATAGTCATACGTACCAACTCCGGTCCCAACAACGTTGCTTCACCCACCTCATCCCAAAGATCTTCGAGAAACGACACTTTCTTCCATACAACACTTGAATGGAGCCATGCCAATACTTGCTTGATAAGCTGTTATTGTAGGAAAACTCCACCAATGGTAAGAACTTGTCCCAACTTCCTTGAAATCAAGGACACAGAGTCTTAATAGATCTTCAAGAGTTTGAATAGTCCTCTCCGATTTGTCCAATCCGGCTCCGAGGATGATATGCTTAGAGCTAAATCATAAGTCTGTGCCCATAGCTTTTTGCAAACTAACCCAAAATCGTGAAGTGAATCTTGGGTCTCGATCGTAAACTATGGATACTGCAAGCATACCATGCGATCTTCTGACAATCTCGTTTATGTACATACTGAGCAAGACGTTCAAGTGTATAAGTTTTTCGTATCGGTAAGAAATGAGCAAACTTGGTCAATCTATCAACAATGACCCAAATCGCATCTATGCCTTGAGAAACCTTAGGAAGACCGGTAACGAAATCCATGGTAATGTGCTCCCACTTCCATTCTGAAATTTCAAGTGGTTGCAATGGACCTTTTGGTACTTGATGCTCCGCTTTAACTCGTTGACAAGTTAGACACCTTGAGATAAACAACGCTATCTCTCTCTTCATATTGCTCCACCAAAATGTATGACGAATATCATGATTCATTTTGGTACTCCCTGGATGGATTGCAAACTGCGGTGTGTTGTGCGCCTCCATCATGATTTTATACTTTAAATCGTAATCATTAGGAACACAAAATCCGGAGTTAACTCAAGTATTCCTTCTTCATCGATTCTTTCTTCCTAAGATAGCACCTTCTTGCACTTTCTTCCTCATAATGCGCATCGTACCTCCGTCTCAGAATAACTTGAGCGACTTTTAACTTTATCGATTAAAGTCGGTTTCTACTCAGATATTCGCCATCATCACATGGTTCCTGGAGGCTTTAACTCTATCTCCATCCTTTGCAAGTCACACAAAATGGGCCTTTGCGTTGACAATATCGCACTTCATGCTTGCATATGATCTTACTACTCAATAAATCGCCTACCACATTTGCTTTTCGGGATGGTATTGGATGGTATGATCATAATCTTTCAACAGTTCAAGCCAACGTCGTTGTCGCATGTTGATTTCCTTTTGAGTGAAGAAATATTTGATGCTTTTATGATCCGTAAAGATCTCCACCTTCTCCCCATACAAGTAATGCCTCCAAATATTTAGTGCGAAGACAACAGCTGCCAACTCTAGATCATGAGTAGGATAATTCCTCTCATATTCTTTGAGTTGTCTTGAGGCATAGGCTATGACTTTTCCATGTTGCATGAGAACACATCCCAACCCTTTGCCTGAAGCATCACTGTAGATGACAAATCCCTCCGAGCCAGATGGTATTGTTAGAACAGGTGCCGAAATGAGTCTCCTCTTGAGTTCTTGAAAACTCTTCTCACATTCTTCGTTCCAACCAAACTTTGTATCTTTCCGAGTCAGCTGAGTCAATGGAGTAGAGATTCGAGAAAATCCTTCCACGAATCTCCGATAATAACCAGCTAAACCAAGAAAGCTACGTGCACTTGATCATCGATTTAGGTTGCTACCACCTTTGAATTGCTTCAATCTTTGCTGGGTCAATAGATATTCCATGACTTGATACTACGTGGCCAAGGAATGCTACTTCCTTAAGCCAGAATTCACATTTCTTCAACTTGGCATAAAGCTTGTATTCACAAAGATTTTGGAGTGTCAGCCTCAAGTGTTGCTCATGATCTTCACGGCTTTTGGAATAAATAAGGATGTCATCAATAAAGACGACCACAAAGTGATCCAAATATTCCTTGAATACTCGGTTTCATCATATCCATGAAGGCGGCGGGAGCATTAGTCAATCCAAAGGACATGACTAGGAATTCATAATGCCCGTCACTGAAGTTACGAAAGTCGCCTTTGGAATGTCATCGGTTCTAATCTTCAATTGGTGATATCCGAACGAAAGATCAATCTTTGAAAAGAATTTGGCTCCTTGCAATCGGTCAAAACAGTCATCAATACGTGGCAATGGATACCTATTTTTGATGGTGACATGATTCAACTCCCGATAATCAATACAAAGTCGCATACTCCCATCTTTCTTCTTCACGAATAGAACAGGAGCACCCCAAGGAGAAGTACTAGGACGAATAAAGCCAATGTCTAACAATTCCTGCAGCTGGGTCTTTAACTCTTGAAGTTCAATAGGAGCCATTCGATATGGGGCTTTGGAAATGGGTTTTGTACCGGGTTAAAGGTCGATACAAAATTTAATTTCACGCTCAGGGGGTAGGCCAGGAAGTTCTTCGGGGAATACGTCAGGAAATTTATTAACAATAGAAATATCGTTCAAAACTGACGTATTTTTGTTTAAATCTTTTACATGAGCTAAGAAAGCTTGACATCTGTTTTTCAATAAACGAATAGCTTTATGGCTTGAGATGACCGTGATTGATTTTAATGGTTTGGTCGCTTGAATTCGCATAATAGGTTGATTAGGAATATGAAAGCTAACAACCTTGCGGAAACAATCAATTTTTGCATGATGAGTAGTTAACCAATTAATCCCTAGAATCACGTCAAATGCAAGTATTTTCAATGAAATAAGATCTACAGGTAATGTAAAGGTACCGATTTGAACCAAACAAGACTTATAAATGAAGGATGTAATGAAGGTTTCTCCCAACGGAGTTTCCACAGATAAGTCAAAGTCTAATTTCTCCTGAGTCAAATTTAATCGATGAGCGCAAGTAGGAGAAATAAAAGAATGGGTAGAACCCAGATCAAATAAAGTATAGATTTCGTTAGAGTTTATGATAAGCTTACCCATGATGACCTCATTCGGGTTCCTTACATTACGGGAGGTCACAACAAACGCTCTCCCTTGCACTACCGGGTTTGACTTTTCTCTGACTGCCTTTGGTGCCTCCATCCTAGGCTGAATTTGTCTTCTATGAACGACAAAATCGGGCTAAGTGACCTTCTCTTCCACAATTATAACATGCTTTGACTAACATCGCCAGCTTTTGACCGATGTGCCCTCCTCCGCATTTGAAACATATGATAGGTGGTCGTTCTCCTTCATTAACGACAGTCTTTGGTCTTGACGTCTTTCCATCATTGTTGAATCTCCTCTTCTTGAAATGTCCATTCTTATTGTTTTGGCCTGATTACCACCGGAAGTGGTTACCATTTCGCCCATTGATTCCTTCCACGCTTGTTGTCACCGCTCGATGATCGCTTCTCATTGTATTGTCATTTTTCCTACCGCTTCTCTTTTAGTTCGTTGACTCGTTATTGCGCTCCACTAACTAAGCCCTATTTACAACATCCGAATATAAACACGCTTTATGAGAAATAAGATGTTGACGTATCTCCCGCTTTCAAACCTCTTAAAAACATCCGTGTCATTCTCTTTCATTATCCACCAAGTGGGACACAAACCGGATAACTCCGCAAATTTAACCTCGTATTGCGACAAGAATATTTTTTGTTCCAACTTGATAAACTCCACCTCCTTCATGTGACGAATACTTTGAAACTATTTGTCGTTGAATGACTCTTGGAACTTCTCCCAAGACATCTTCATCTGGCGGAGTTGAGTACGTTTTACCCGATTCCCACCAATGTCTCTTTCTCTCAGCAATATAAAAGGCGGCAAAGGAACCTTTACTCCTCGGAGCATCCCAAGACATCAAATATCTTGGTGATCTCACTTTATCCATGCTTCCGCCATAAGTGGTTTTGGCTCTCCCTTAAACTCCGGTGGTCCCAGCTCTTGAATCATTTAGCGGTGTGACCGCCTGAGAGTTTCCAATGTTTCCACCTCGCATTTTGGACAGAGCCGCGCTTCTTTGCTTCATTGCATGAATTGTATAAAGCCCCTGAACATGTGATCATTCATCATTTGGTCAGTGTTGTTGTTTGCATGAGGATTGTCGCCTTCCTGATGCACATCATCCTGATTATTGATATTTGGTGAATCAACGATGCTTTGTGCTCCATTGCTATTCTCAACATTCTCGGATGTCATTTTCGAATCGCCACAAAACAAAGGTTAATTGACATGTAATATATTATTCCTAAATTCTCGCCAGCCAATTAAATACCACATAAACTTAAGTAGGTCATACTAGCGAAGGAATTCCCGTCTCTCCCCTCCTAGTACTATTCTCACATCTTAGCTGTGGATCATATCCTAAGCTCGATATTAAACTATGACGCCCCCAAAATTAGGTATACATCACCCATCTTGGGTCGCCGATACATGGTACAAAATTCAAATACAACTTACTAATACAACTGCCGTAGGTACAATACGACAAAAGATAACTGTGAGTTTGAATACAATTATTGTCTACTAGAGATTATACAAACTCAAAAGGAGTCCTCATTACAATTATTAACACATTATTTCACGTAATAGTGAGGACTACTAATGCTATCCTTCTGACCGCTCACTCCGCTTCCCGACTAGTCCCTCGCTATGTTCTCATTTCACGAAGAGAACAAAGGAAAGAAAGGGTGAGCTCAACTAGCCCGAAGAAATATTATGACTAAGATAATGCGTAATAAATTATCGTTAGCCTTCAACAAAGTGTTAAACCGATAAAATATAACAACATCAAGTTTAACTCGCAGTGAACAAGCAATCCATTAAAAGAGTCAAGTAGAGAATAAAATCTACTATCTTTTATGATTTAAAAGGTTTTTCATTACTTTTATCACGGGACTCACCTTTTAATAAATAATCCACATCATCGAATCACCCCCACTACTAGCCAAGGATATTCTTTAGTACCACGACCACAAATTATCCATGCACTACAGCCAAGGACATTCGTGTATTCATTAATGGTCATGATCATGCCAACAACTGTCCATCAATGCACTACTGGCCAATGATAACTTTTACCACATCATTTGTAACATTACGGTCATGATTACACCGAATAATCCCTAGTCATAATCATACCAAGTCCATCTATGCACTACAGGCCACAGATGACTTTCAACATAATATAAACATGAGGATGATGACAATGATATAAGAATTCAATAAAACAAGTTCAAGAATTAATTTATCCAGGAACTAATAATGTCCAAATTGTCAACATGATACTGCTTTGTAGAGTAAAATTCAAGAATAATCAAAAGAATATTTCCATGAAAAGATACTAGATGAAGCGCAAATATCAAGGATATTCTACTAATTTCATGGAGTATAGAAGTCAAAACTTTAAGCAACTAAGTATAATAAAGAATGGAATAACAAAAGAAATCACCATGCATGCAGTGCTTGCAGACAGATAAAGTTATTCCAATGTAATAATAATAACGAAACCAAAGTTAGGAAAAATTTTGCAAAGCGGGATGTTCCAATGAGAATAATAAAGACGGAACCAGTCCGGTGTTAAACACACGCATGATGATGTTCCAATGAATAATAATAAAGACGGAACCAGTCCGTGTAAAACACACAAACAGGATGTTCCAACGAGAATAATAATAATAAAGACGGAACCAGTCCTGGTGTAAAACACATGCATGTGATGTTCCAATGAATAATAATAAGAATGTCACCAAGTATAGGGTAAACCGCATGATACAAAGTTATTCCAATGTAATAATAAGTAATGGAATAACAACACTTCTCTTCATGAATAAGAAACACCCCTTACATTAGTAGGAGATTGAATACTGCAGTAGTGTAGTAATAGAATACTCTTCTTCTTTCTCTCTTATTCTCTCTATACTTTCTCTCTCTATAGCTTGAATGAATTCGTGAAAAATAATGAAGCACTAGGCCTCTATTTATAGAAAATTTCTAGCTTAGCACTTGAAATGTGAAAAGGCAAGTGGCTTGACGACTGGTGATGTGAAAAGAAAAGTGCTTTGACGCCTGTAATGTGAAACGACAATTGGTTCGACGCCTGTAATATGAAAAGGCAAGTGGTTTGACTTCTGGTAAAGATAGTTACTATTGACGAAGGTAATTACTATTGATGAAGGTAATTACTATTGACCAAGGTAATTACTATTGACCAAGGTAATTACTATTGACGAAGAGACTCTTAGATGATGACATATGCCCCCCCCCCCCCATAAAATAACCAAACTTACCACAAACGTCTCATAATAGACTCTTTATATACATCAAGGATTGAATAAATATTACCACAAATCATTTTATTTTTAATCAACACATATTTAATCTTTCAACAATTATTAATCATTTATAACTTGTCGTCTCAATTATTGATTTAATAATATAACATATTATACAGATGATATTGTGACAATAATTGAATGAATAATATAAGAGATATGATGCAGCAATTACTGTAGCAATAATTGAGTATAGCTGAGTGACTTCTCACGTAAGCATCAATAATCAATACCGTGTTCTACTATGCAACCACGCGTTAATACACTACCGGGTAGTTCAACAGTTTTAACAGTAACACCTCCGCCGTTTTTTTCATAAAGTATTTTTGTCGTTTTCTCAATCCGACAATAATAATTCCGTTAAGGTCCACCAATGATTGTGCCGTCGCATATTGAATATTCCCTTGACAAAAAGAATATTCCCAAGCCAAACGAATATTTTATAACAACTTGCTTACTTTGCAAAATTTATAAATATTACCCACAACTATAACATTATATCAAATTTACTCCATAATATTCAAAAATAATATTTATAGAAAATTCATCTTTATTTATAAAAGTTGGGGTCTTACAGTTTAAGTCCATTTTCTACACAATTCTATTTTTAAAACCATATTTCCTATCCAACAATAAAACACATAACCCTTATGCCTACAAGTATTCGTGAACACGTTAGTGCAACCCGAAAACATCTAAACAACACTATGGATTACATCATGTAAAACGTTATATCTAAGCTTATGTTATACATTAAACTCAACAATCCTTCAATATTCAACTTCATCATTGGCTAGACATAAATTCCACATAGCTAAAAATGTGAGACATGCAACTAAACATATAATGCAACTAACATACTAACACATAAAAACAAAACAAAAAATTTCACACGTGCAAAATTAAAATTTAAACTAACATGCAAACAATACATGCAACTACCTACTACACCCAATACCCCAAACTTCAAATATTCAGTGTCCCAATGAATGAAGGTATAGGGTTAGAAGAACTCCCCTACTGATCTACTGCACCACCCTCTTCGGGTGGTGAATTCGATGGTGGAAATGGCGCGGCTATCCCAAATTGTGGCCACTCGAGGGTAGTACCCTGCTGTGCAAACGCCTCCACTAGCGTACTTATCAACCCCATAGAAAATGCTGCAAAGTTATCATACATAGCATCAACCTTCTGCTCTAACCTTCAGAGTTGACGGTCATCATGGATAGCAGTGGCTTGAGTGGTTTGTGTTAACGTTCTTGCTTCAGTTTCTTGTGTAGACTGTGGTGGTGATACCGAGGATACGGGTTGAAGGATGAAACCTTTTCCCCTCAGGTGTGGCTCTCCTCCTGCCCAGTCCTCGAATTTAGCAATTATCGCATGAGTGATATCTTGACTAGGCATTTGCATCTGTTCATCATCCCACTGGACTCCTTGCTGTGCACACAGACTCGCAATAACATACGCATGTGGAATACTTCCCGTAGTGCTCCCCATCATGTAACGTAACATGTTCTGATTAATGAGATAGCCCACATCGATGTATTTTCCTGTGATTATTCCCCACAAAATGATATCCCTCTCAGTTGTGATTTCATGCTGATGCTTTGAAGGTAGCGATTCAGGGCTGAGGCTGGGAAAGTCCGAGGCTGATTCGTTCCTGCCCTACAGGTCCACTGCGTTCCAGGAATGCATAAGTCAGTGATGACTTCGTCCAAATCCGTCTCAAAATGGGCATTCTCGACCCAATTGTCATACCCAGTCGGTGGAGTGTCGAGTATTCTGAAAGCAGCCCTGATTGATTGAGGGCGATAATCAACTTGAACACCTCAAACCATTGATAAACCACTCATAGTATCTTCAGCATTAGCATAAAATTCTCGAACAATACCCATAGGAGCCGGCATAGGGGTTGCACAAAATCCTCCCCATCCTCTTTCTCTAATCATATTCCACAGTTGGCCATCTTGCTTCCCAGGCTTGAAACCTCGTTCCTTTACAAACGTCTTTGTCACTATTCGATAGTACTCTGTTTGTGCCTCCAGATTGAGAAAGTTCGTAAGATCAACAATATCCTCGTCTTGACTAGTAGAAGAAGAAGATGATGATGGAGCAATAGAACGTGCACGCTTAGGACCCATTTGAGATTGTTGAAGAAGGAGAAAACTTGTTAGATAATTATGAGCGATATACTCGCTGCACAGAGAACCCCCAAACTTATGTTGCACCAGCCCACTGAAACCCTAGTTTTATCAGTATAGATGTTGAACGTGGGTAGGAGAACTGATGCGAGAATCAAGCAGTGGAGATGAGACGTTACACCTTCAATTTGGAACGGTTTTGGAAAGGAGGAGTCGTGTGTGTCTTGGAGAAGAATACAATATGTCTCTCTTTGTTATTTGAAATAATGGCAGATATGGGGCAAGACCCGGTTTTTAAATCTTAAAATTTTTTCCAAGTCCGGTGTCGAGTGCGGTCGCGCGGTTTTTGAATATGACAATGGAGCGTGGGCGAGGCTTTAGCGCGGGCGCGCGGTTCCTCAATGCTTTCTTGGCGCGGCCGCGTGGCCTTGTATTCTGCATTGCCATCTTGCATCATCAATACATCAAAGCAGCAATGAATCTGTTTCAATACACCTGTTCAATCAACAACTATCCTTATTAGATATCATGCCTCCAAAATCAAAACATGAATTGATGATTATGCATACATGACTATCCTAACGCAATACTTTCTCTGCTACTCCTATGTCTCATCATACGCTCAGTCAGCTCTCATAATACTAATTTAACACAAAGTATACTATGACTACTAACAAAAACAATAAACTAAATATACTTTAAACAGAATTAAAGAAGAGTTAAAGATAGAATTAATGGGTTGCCTCCCATCAAGCTCTAAGTTATAGTCAATTAGCTTGACTATCTCTGACTCCTCATGTTGAAGAAAGAATTGAGGTTACTTTTTGTCTGTCAACCTCGCCACCAAAATAATGCTTCAACCGCTGTCCATTCACTTTAAACGACTTGTCTGGGAATTTATCGAACACTTCTACTACACCATATGAAAATACTGTCTTCACTGTGAATGGCCCTAACCACCTTGATTTGAGCTTTCCAGGAAAAAGTTTTAAGTCTAGAGTTGAACAGCAAAACTCTTTGTCCCGGCTCAAATATTCTCTCTATGATCTTGCGATCATGCCATTTCTTCACCTTTTCCTTGTATAGCTTTGAGTTTTCATATGCCTGTAGTCTGAATTCATCCAACTAATTGAGTTGGATTAGGCGTTTCTCTCCTGCAGCCTTCAAATCAAAATTGAGCTTCTGAATTGCCCAATATGCCTTATGCTCAAGTTCTATAGGAAGGTGACATGCTTTTCCATAAACCAGCTGAAAAGGCGACATTCCCAACGGAGTTTTATACGCAGTTCTATATGCCCAAACAGCGTCATCAAGTTTTAAGGACCAATCCTTTCTTGACGGATTCACAATTTTCTCCAAAATTCTTTTGACCTCGCGATTGGAAACTTCGGCTTGGACATTGGTTTGAGGATGATAAGTTGTAGCAATGCGATGATTCACCCCATACTTAGCCAACAGAGCTCTGTGAACTGCCACAAAAATGACTGCCCTCATCACTAATGATAGCTCTTGGAGTCCCAAACCTTGTGAAAATACTCTTCTATAAAAATCTTAGGACCACTTTGGCATCATTCGTTGGAAGAGCTTCCACTTCTACCCACTTTGACACATAATCAACTGCTAACAAGATGTACAGATTTCCACATGAAGAAACGAAAGGGCCCATGAAGTCTATCCCCCAAACATCAAAAATTTCCACCTCGAGGATAGTGTTCAATGGCATTTCATTACTTTTTGAAATGTTCCCGACTCTTTGACATCTGTCACATCTTTGTACGAAGCTGTAAGCATCCTTGAAAATTGTCGGCCAATAAATCCTGCTTGTAACACTCTAGCCGTTGTTCACTCTCCACCATAGTGACCACCATATAAAGAAGCATGACAATCCTGCAAAACCCCCTCAGTCTCACTATACGGGATACATCTCCTTATCATCTAATCAGCACATTGCTTGAACAAATATGGTTCATCCCATATAAACCATTTTACATCATGCAAGAATTTCTTATTTTGATAGCCAACCAAGTCAGAAGGTAACATCTTACTCACCAAGTAGTTTGCATAATCTGCAAACCATGGCACTTCCCCTTTCACCAAAAACAACTGCTCATCTGGAAAGGATTCATTAATCATAATCTTGTTATCTGCCTCCCTTCCCTGATTCTCCAGTCGAGATAAGTGGTCTGCCACTTGGTTATCAGTTCCATTTCTGTCCTTGATCTCCAAATCAAATTCTTGCAATAGTAGTATCCATCTGATCAACCGAGGCTTTACATCCTTCTTTGCAACTAAATGTCGAATTTCCGCGTGATCCGTGTACACTATCACCCTTGTACAAATCAGATACGATCTAAACTTGTCAAAAGAATACACAACTACTAGTAATTCCTTCTCTGTGGTGGTGTAGTTCAACTATGCAGAAATAAGGGTCTTGCTCGCATAGTATATATCACATGAAAGATCTTTTCCTTCCGCTGACCCAAAACAGCCCCCACAACATAATCACTGGCATCACACATCAATTCGAATGGTAGGTCCCATTCAGGTGTTGTGATTACTGGTGCTATAGTTAACCTCCTCTTCAAATGCTCAAATGCAGACACGCAATCCTCGTCAAACTTGAATTGTGCATCCTTCTCCAATAAACTGCAAAGTAGTTTAGTTATCTTGGAGAAGTCTTTAATGAACCTGCGGTAAAAGTCTGCATGTCCTAGAAAACTTCGAACACCTTTTACTGAAGTTGTTGGCGGCAAATTCTCAATGGTTTCTAATTTAGCTCTATCCACCTCAAGTCCCTTCCTCGATACCTTATGTCCCAGAATTATTCCTTCATGTACCATAAAATGGCACTTTTCCCAATTCAATACCAAGTTTGTCTCAACACATCTTCTCAAAACCATAACCAAATTTTCTAGACATAGATCAAATGAATCCCCAAATACTGAAAAATCATCCATAAATACCTCCACATTTTGCTCCATCATATCTGAAAAGATAGCCATCATACACCTCTGAAAAGTGGTTGGGGCATTACAAAGACCAAAAGACATCCTCCTGAAAGAGAAAGTACCATATGGACAGGTAAAGGTGTCTTTTCTTGGTCCTCTAGAGATATAACAATCTGATTGTAGCTTGAATACCCGTCCAGAAGACAATAGAACTCATGCCCCGCTAGTCTATCCAACATTTGATCGATAAACGGCAGTGGAAAGTGATCTTTCCTTGTAGCTTTGTTAAGCCTGCGGTAATCCATGCAGACTCTCCACCCCGTCACTGTTCTTGTCGGGATCAACTCATTGTTCTCATTGGAAATCAGGGTCATACCACCTTTCTTTGGTACACACTGTACCGGGCTCACCTATGACGCCCCCAAAATAGGTATACATCACCCATCTTTAGTTGCCATATACATGGTACAAAATTCAAATACAACTTAATAATACAACTGTCGTGTAAAATACGACAAAACATAAACTGAGAGTTTTAATACGAATATTGTCTTCTAGACAGTATTCAACTCAAATGGAGTCCTTAATACATTTATTATCACACTTTTTTCATAGGATGGTGAGGACTACTAATGCTATCATTTGGACCGTCACTCCGTTCCCCGACTAGTCCCGACTACGTTCTCATTTCCTGAAGAGAACAATGAAAGCAAAAGGGTGAGCTCAACTAGCCCAGTAAGAAATATTATGACTAAGATATTACAGAATAATTTATCGTTAGCCTTCAACAAAGGTTAAACCGATAAAATATAAAAAACATCAAGTTTAATCTGCAATGAACAAGCAATCCATTAGAAGAGTCAAGTAGATAATAAAATCTACTATCTTCTATGATTTAAAAGGTTTTCATCACTTTTATAGTTTGAGACTCAAACAATAAATAATCCACATCATCGAATCACCCCCACTGCTACGGCCAAGGATATTCTTTAGTATCACAACCACAAATTATCCATGCAATCATGCGCCAAGGATATTCGGGTATTCATCAATGGTCATGATCATGCCATAAAACAATTCATCTTTTGCACCCTTGGTCAAGAGAATCCATGGCCATAATCATACCAAAACCGGCCCATCAATGCACTACGGGCGATAAGGACTTTTACCACATCATTTGTAACATTACCGCCATGATTATACCGAATAATCCTCGTCATAATCATACCAAGTCCATCTATGCACTACAAGCCACGAGATGACTTTCAATGTAATATAAACATGAGGATGATGACAATGATATAAGAATTCAATAAAACAAGTTCAAGGATAAATTTTTAAATATTTATAATTTAATTTATCCAGAAATCAATAACGTCCAAATTGTCAACATGATACTGCTATGTGGAGTAAAATTCAAGAATAATATTATATCAAAAATGATTTGGACTGAAAAAAAATAAATTTTTGTCATGAATAGTACCCCAGGTGAATAGTAATTGAGTGAATAGTACCTGTGAATAGTAACTTTAGGAATAGTAACCCCGTGAATAGTACCCCAGCATGAAAAAGTTAAAACTTATCAAGAATGCTCAGAATAATATTTTCATGAAAAGATACTGGATGAAGCGCAAATATCAAGGATATTCTACTAATTTCATGGAATATAGAAGCCAAAACTTTAACAAAACGAGTATAGAATTCAAAATCTGAAACGAAATAATATTACTTACATACTATAGAGTATGAAAGAAAATATTATTTTATACGAATACTGAACAAAAATAATATCCCTTACCTCAAAAGAATAGTACTTCTGGCTGAATATTAGATATAACGCTGAAAAGAACTTGCACCGTATAGCAACACTCAAAGTATCAAAATACTCACAAGAATACGCTCGATAATATAGAGAGAGAAGATTTCAGTTTCTGGTGTGATTTTCAATTCTAACATAAGCACCATATTTATAGAAAAATGCTTAAAACACCAAAGTAGAAAATTTAATAGAATATTAATATATTTTTTATAAATTCCTACGCACACTTCCTTTGATCCAAAACATCAGCCACACAAGTGGGCCCCCTCACCAAAATAAAAAAAAAGTTTTTCTTAAAAAAATAATTAAAATTTCAAAAATCAATTATTCCGGAACTTCAATAATTTATAATAAATAGCCCTTTTATCAGAAAAATTTGAATCTTATGTCCTTTCATAGGAAATCCAATTCTCTACAACTTTATAAGTTTAAGTTTTTCCAAATTCCAAACAGAAATTGACCGAAATCAATATATGGACAATTTTACAGGCTATAATCAAATTTCAGTCAAAAATAGGGTCCACCAACACACAAAACATGTGTTAAATATTTTTTGTAACAAAAATACTCTTCTTTCTCATTTACTCATATATCACACATTCATTATAAAAATATCACCATTATTATATTATTATAATATAATAAATTATTTTATCGTAAAAGATAAAAATCAATTTTCAACAATTGTCACTTTTCTAAAAATTCCTCCATTTATATCCACATAAAATAAATATTTTCCTTATCATATAAATTAATAATTAATTATTCACAAATAATATTACGTAATCACAATACTGATAAACCAGTCGCTCCTCAGAAAGAGGGGCTTTCAATAAGGATTTCTCCTTCTCAAGCGCCGCAATTAGGTGACCAAACCTCTCCTTGAGCGAACTTTCTAGACATTGCCAATAATTCTATCTAATAATATTATTCAAATAATATGAATTATTGATCCGATAATTGAAAATCTTTGTGCGGTGACAATTATTGAAACAACAATAATATAAAATATCAACGTAGCAATTATTGAATCAATAAAATAAAATATTGAATAAGAATTACATCGTAACAATTATTGAGTAGTGCCTTCTTACGTAAGAATCAATAATTGGTGCAATACCGTGCTATTTAAGCAACAACGCCAGACATCGTGTTTTTAACCACCGGATATTCCAACAATGATCAATGGTAACAACTACGCTGTTATTTATAAACAACTTATACTTGTCGTTTTCTTCATCCAATCGTTTTCCGTTATGGGGCCCACACAAGGCTGCGCCGTTGTACAAATATTCCCCTACAGTAATAATATTCCACGACCAAACGAATATTATATAACAACTTGCGTACTTTGCAACATTTATAAATATTACCCACAACTATAACTGTGACGCCCCCAAAATAGGTCCATTCCATCCAACCCATTCTGAGTCGCCAAATACATGGTACAGAAACAACTACAACTTTATTATTACAATAGTAAAACTGTGAGTTTAAAAACAATTATTGTCTTCTAGACAATATACATACCCAAATAAATCCCCATCGTAATTATTGATACATTATTTTACAACAATGGTGAGGACTACTAAACAACTCTCCCTAGAACTTTCATTCCATACCCCGACTCGTACTCGCTATATTCTCGCCTCCTGAGAAGAAAAATGGAACAAAAGGAAAAGGGTGAGCTCGACTAGCCCAAAAAAGAATATTATGACTAAGATAATATACAACAAAATTATCGTTAGTCTTCAACAGGAAACATATAATAGAATACAATAGACAACAAGTTTTAAATCAATATTCATAATGAAATAATAATTCATTAGAAGAGTTAAGTAGAGAATGCAAACTACTATCTTCTATGTATGAATTTTAAAGTTCATCGCCTATTTTTATCCTGTAAACATCAATCAATATATATCTGGGATCAAATATTCATCCTTGCACTACGTGCCAAGGACATTCACCAGATTGGTCATGTTCATGTAAACACTTGTTCATCTTTTTGCACTACGGGCCAAAGATATTCATCGAAAAATCATTCATCTTTGCACTACGGCCAAAGATATTCATCGAAATCATTCATCTTTTGCACTACAGGCCAAAGATATTCAATAATATCATCATTTAAGACCGAGGATGATGAAAATATTTTTTTTAAAAAACGAATCCAAAGAAACAAAATGACAAGGATTAAGGATTAAGGATTCGTACTTTGTTTTATCCATGTCCAAAAATACCTCAAAAATAATCATAGTGGTGTAAAATTCAAGAATGATCAAAACATGGATACAATCAAAGCTAGTATCCACAATAGATATTTTGGACAAAAAGAAGAAATTTCATTTTTCTATGAATAGTGCAGATATCGTGAATAGTAACTTTCGACACCAAAAGATAGAAATTTCACAAAAAACATCTTCACGCTTCGTGAATAAGACTAAATGAATAAGAACTCATGAATAGTAACTCCCGATATGAAAAAGTTCCAAATTTGATAAAAGTTCCAACCAATATTTCAAAGATAATGATATTGAAGAAATAATATCATTTGAGAAGAAAATAACATCCCTTACCTCGAAAGACAAGACTTTAGTTGAAACACCGGATATAGGCTATGACTTGAACTTTCACCGTATAGCAATACTCAAAGTATACTCAAAATACTCACAAGAATACGCCGATAATATAGAGAGAAAAACTTGATTTACGTGTGATTTTCAATTCTAACCTAAGCACCTATTTATAGGAAATTGCTTAGAACACCAAAGCAGAAAATTTATTATAATATTAATATATATATTAAGTTTTCTACGCAAACTTTGAATCTGATTTCTAGCCAACTAACACATGTAAAATGAGGCTTACACATCAAAAAAAACGTTTTTCTTTTATAAAATAATTAAAACTTCCAAAAATCAATTATTTCGGAACTCCGGAACTTCAATAATTCATGATAAATAGCCCTTTTGTCAGAAAATTCGAATCTCGCAATTTTTTATAGGAAATTCAATTCTCTACAACTTTGCAGAAGGAAGTTTTTCCAAATTCCAAACATAAATTGACCAAAATCCATAAGCCAAGCGATTTTACAAAAGTGCTATAATCAAATTTTGGTCAATAATTGTGTCCACCAACACACAAAATATGTGTTAAACATTTAATGTCACAAAAATACTCTTCCTCCTCATATACTCATATATCTCACATTCATTATAAAAATATCACCGTTAATATATTATTAAAATAATATATTTAAATGAATTATTTTATCGAAAAAAGATAAAATATTAATTTTCAACAATTGTCACTATAAAAATTTTCTCCATCTATATCCACATAAAATCAATATTTTCCTCATCATATGAATCAATAATTAATTATTCACAAATAATATTACGTAATCACAATATTGACAACCAGCGGTTCAGAAAGAGGGGCTTTCGAATAAGAATTTCTCCTTCTTGGCCGCAATTAGGTGACCAAACCTCTCCTTAGATGAACTTTCTAGACATTGCCAATAATGTTATCTAATAATATTATTCGGATAATATGAATTATTGGTTCGATAATGAAAAATATTGTGTAATGACAATTATTGAAACAACAAATATAAAATATCAACGCAAAGAATTATTGAATCAATAAAATAAAATACCGAATAAGAATTAATCGAACCATTATTGAGTAGTGCCTTCTTACGTAAGAATCAATAATTGATGCAATACTGAGTGTCTTCTTGTGCGATAACAGCGACATTCTTGTGTTTTAACCATCGGGTATTCCAACGATTATAAACGGTAACAACTACGCCGATTATTTTTAAACAACTTATTTTTGTCGCTTTTCTTCCTCCAATCGCTTTCCGTTATGGGGCCCATAAAGATCTATAGTCATCGCATTTAATATTCCCGACAAAGCATTTAATATTCCACGACCAAACAAATATTCCCGACACAATAATGAATATTTTATAACCACTTGCTTATTTAAAATATTTATGCGCATTACCCATAACTAACCACATTAATCAAATCCACCCTTACTATTTCAAAATAATAAATAAAGGAAATTCCTTTTTATTTTAAAAAAATTTCGGGGTCTTACAATAACATTATATCAAATTCACTCCATAATATTCAAATATGATATTTATAGAAAATTCATCTTTATTCATAAAAGTTGGGGTCTTACAACCTCCCCTTCTTATGAAATTTCGCCCTCGAAATTAGGGTACGTACCTAGTATATCGAAGAGGTAAGGATACCTTGATTTCATTTCAGATTCTAACTCCCAGGTCATTTCCTCAACATCGTGGTTTCTCCACAAAACTTTGACTTGAGGTATAACCTTGGAGCGTAAAATATGCTCCTTCTTATCCAAGATTTTAACAGGAACCTCTTCATATGTTAAATCTTCTGTTATTTCGTCCGGTTCTAACTCAAAAATGTGGTTCGGGTCTTTCACATATTTACGTAACATAGATATATGAAAAACATTATAAACACGAGACATACTTGGCGGTAAAGTGAGTCTATAGGCCACAGTTCCTACTCGATCGAGGATTAAAAATGGGCCAATGAATCGAGGATTGAGCTTTCCTCTCTTTCCAAATCTCATAACTCCTTTCCATGGAGCAACACGTAACAACACATGATCTCCAATATCGAATTCTACGTCCTTTCGATGAAGATCAGAATAACTCTTTTGTTGATCTTGTGAGATTTTTATACGTTGTCGGATCGTTTGAATCTTTTTCGTAGTCATACAAACCAACTCTGGTCCAAACAACGTTGCTTCACCCACCTCATCCCAGCATACTGGAGAATGACACTTTCTTCCATACAACGCCTCGAATGGAGCCATGCCAATACTTGATTGATAACTGTTGTTGTAGGAAAACTCCACTAATGATACTAGCAGATTACCTACTAATGATAGATTTTTATCTTACTTGAGTTTTTGTCCTCTAAAATGCCCTTTCTGCGCAACTCATGATGAAACTTTTTCCCACCTGTTTTTCGAATGTAACTATTCATCATCTGCCTTCTCCTCCGTTCTGGTTGTTGGAGGATGGAATAACGTTCCAATGAGGTGGGATGACCTCGTTAACTTCGTTATCCAATTTAGTGGAAGTAACACTAGGTCCAATATTCTAAAGCTTGCATTGGCTTCACCGTACAAACTTTGGGCGCCTAGGAACTCCTTTGTCCATGATCGATCAAAAACCTTTGAGTGTCGTGGTCAGGGATATTTTGAATGACATCAAATCAAGGCTTTCTTCGTCTTCTAAATTCCTTTTAGCTGCTCAGAGCAATCCTACTCTCAGTGTATGGTTGTAGTCCAGGTGTTTTGGATGTTTGGGAGTTGTAGTACAGTTGAGATTTGTTGTCGCTGCTTTGATTCGGCCGCTACTGAAAAGCGGCGTGATGTAGTTATGTGCTTCTTGGCACTCGCAGCATTAATAGTTCGGCTTCTTCTGTGTTGGTAATTTAGCTTCCATGGCAGTTCGGCAGTTCGGCTTCCATGGCAGTTCGGCCTCTTCAAATGGCTTTGGTTCAAATTATTGCTCTGCTCACATGGGTTCAAGAGCATCTTCATCCGAAATCTTTGGGTTCGGCTTTGCTAGTAAAGGATCAATCATTATCTCGGGCTTGGCATCTTGGTTCGGCTTCGGGGTTCAGCCTCTTGTCTTCGGGACGCTGGGGGATGCTGGTTTCGGCTTCGGGGTTCGGTTTCTATGGTTCTACCTTCTCTCTCGGGCACTCGTAGTTCTTCCTATGCTTCGCATCCTCTTGACATCTTGTAGTGCGATTCGATTCAGATCTTGAGGACTCGGGGATCTTTGGTTTCGGCTTCGGGGTTTGGTTTCTATGGTTCGGCCCTCTCCTACTGGCACTCGTAGTTCTTCCTATGCTTCAGCATCCTCTTCGGCTACTGTAGTGCAGTTCAGTTCAGTCTTCGGCTCCATTCATTAGGCTGTTTGGTTTTAAACTGATTGGTTGTTTAAGTTGTTTAAGGTTTTCATGCTTGGTTTTACTATTGTCCTGCTTAGAAATGCTCCTTGTTCTTTCATTTGGCTTGGTTGTTAGTCTTTTGTTGTCCATTTTGGGGGTTGTCCCATGTGGTTCTATCAAAAGCTTCTGGGGTATACCCTTAGCGATTGTTTTATCTCTTTTCTTTTCAATATACAATCAAACTTAGCGAGAAAAAAAAAACTCCACCAATGGTAAGAACTTGTCCCAACTTCCCTTGAAGTCAAGGACACAGAGTCTTAATAGATCTTCAAGAGTTTGAATAGTCCTCTTTGATTCCTGGTCTGCTTTGAGGATGATAAAGTTTAACTAAATCGTAAATCCGTGCCCATAGCTTTTTTCAAACTAACCCAAAATCTTGAAGTAAATCTTGGGTCTCGATCAGAAACTATGGATACTGGCATACCATACAATCTCGTTTATGTACATACGAGCAAGGCGTTCAAGTGTATAAGTTTCTTGTATAGGTAAGAAATGAGCCGACTTGGTCAATCTATCCACAATGACCCAAATCGCATCTATACCTTGAGAAACCTTGGGAAGACTGGTAACAAAATCCATGGTAATGTGCTCCCACTTCCATTCTGGAATTTCAAGTGGTTGCAATGGACCTTTTGGTACTTGATGCTCTACCGACTCGCTTGACAAGTTAGACACCTTGAGATAAACTCCGCGATCTCTCTCTTCATATTGCTCCACCAAAATATATGTCAAGATCATGATACATTTTGGTACTCCTGTGATGGATTGCAAACGGCAAGTGTTGTGCGCCCATTATGATTTTATACTTTAAATCAAGGTCGTTAGAACACAAAAGTCCGGAGTTGACTCAAGTATTCCTTCTTCATCGATTCTTGCTTCCTAAGATAGCACCTTCACTCTGTGTCTCAGAGCTTTGAGCAACTTTAACTTTATCGATTAAAGCCTGGTTCTACTCAGATAGTCGCTATCATCACATGGGTCCCTGGAGTCTTTAACTCTATCTCCATCCTTTGCAAGTCATATAAAATGGGCCTTTGTGTTGACAATATCGCACTCGTACCTGCATATGAACTTCTACTCAATGCGTCATCTACTACGTTCGCTTTACCAGGATGGTATTGAATGGTATGATCATAATATTTCAACAGTTTAAGCCAACATCGTTTCCGCATGTTGAGTTCCTTTTGGGTGAAGAAATATTTGAGGCTTTTATGATCCGTAAAGATCTCCACTTTCTCCCCATACAAGTAATGAGTAGGATAATTCCTCTCATATTCTTTGAGTTGCCGAGAGGCATAGGCTATGACTTTCTCATGTTGCATGAGAACACATCCTAACCCTTTGCCCGAAGCATCATTGTAGATGACAAATCCCTCCGAGCCAGATGGTATTGTCAGAACAGGTGCTGAAATGAGTCTCTTCTTGAGTTCTTGAAAACTCTTCTCACATTCCACGCTCCAACCGAATTTTGTATCTTTCCGAGTCAGCTGAGTTAATGGAGTAGCGATTCAAGAAAACCCTTCTACGAATCTCCGATAATAACCAGCTAAGCCGAGAAAGCTACGTACTTCGGTTACTGAATTAGGTTGCTCCCAGCTTTGAATAGTTTCAATATTTTTCGGGTCAACTGTTATTCCATGACTTGATACTACGTGCCCAAGGAATGCTACTTCCTCAAGCCAGCACTCATATTTCTTCAACTTGGCATAAAGTTTGTTTTCACGAAGCTTTTGGAGTATCAGCCTTAAGTGTTGCTCATGATCTTCACGGCTTTTGGAATATATGAGGATGTCATCAATAAAGACGACCAAAATATTCCTTGAATACTCGGTTCATCATATCCATGAAGGTAGCAGAGCAGGAGCATTAGTCAATCCAAAAGACATGACTAGAAATTTATAATGCCCGTACCGAGTTCTGAAAGCCGTCTTTGGAATGTCATCGGTTTTAACCTTTAACTGATGATATCTGGAACGAAGACCGATCTTTGAAAAGAATTTGGCGCCTTGCAACTGGTCAAACAGGTCATCAATACGTGGCAATGGGTACCTATTCTTGATGGTGACATGATTCAACTCCCGATAATCAATACAAAGTCGCATACTCCCATCTTTCTCCTTCACGAATAGAACATGAGCACCCCAAGGAGACGTACTAGGACGAATGAAACCAATGTCTAACAATTCCTGCAATTGGATCTGTAACTCCTGAAGTTCAATAAGAGCCATTCGATATGGGGCTTTGGAAATGGGTTTTGTACCGGGTTCAAGGTCGATACAAAATTCAATTTCACGCTCTGGGGGTAGGCCAGGAAGTTCTTTAGGGAATACGTCAGGAAATTTATTAACAATAGAAATATCATTCAGAATGGATGTATTTTTGTTTAAATCTGTGACATGAGCTAAGAAAGCTTGACATCCATTTTTCAATATACGAATAGCTTTATGGCTTGAGATGACAGTGATTGATTTTAATGGTTTGGTTGCTTGAATTTGCATAATAGGTTGGTTAGGAATATGAATGCTAATAACCTTACGAAAACAATCAATTTTTGCTTGATGAGTAGTTAACCAATCAATTCCTAGAATCACGTCAAATGCAAGTATTTTCAATGAAATAAGATCGACAGATAATGTGAGGGTACCGATTTGAACCAAACAAGACTTATAAACAGTGGATGTAATGAAGGTTTCTCCCAACGGAGTTTCAACAAATAAGTCAAAGTCTAATTTCTCCGGAGTCAAATTTAAACGTTGAGCGCAAGTAGGAGAAATAAAATAATGGGTAGAACCGGTATTAAATAAGGTATAGATTTCGCTAGATTTTATGATAAGCTTACCTGTGATGACCTCGTTCGGTTTCCTTGCTTTCTGGGAGGTCACAACAAACGCTCTCCCTTGAACTACTGGTTTTGACTTTTCCAGGACGACCTTTGGTGCTTCCATCCCAGCTGGACTTGCCTTCCCTGAACGACAAAATCGAGCTAGGTGACCTTCTCTTCCATAATTGTAACACGTTTTGGACTGCTGCGCACAATTTGGACTGATATGTCCCTCCTTTCCGCATTTGAAGCATATGATATATGGTCGTTCTCCTTCCTTAACAACGGGTGCTGATGTTGACGTCTTTCCATGATTGTTGAATCTCCTATTCTTGAAATGTCCATTCTTATTGTCTTGGCCATGATTACCACCGAAGTGGTTACTATTTCTGGCATGTTGATTCCCTCATAGTTTATTGATGTAACATTCCAAATTTTTAAATGTAAATTATAAATATTTATTGATTTATATAAATATTTATTGGATGTGTTTATTATTGAATAAATAATTGTTCAATTTGATTGAGTTGATTTAGTTAATTATTTATTTGTTAAATAATTAATGTGTTATGTGGATTGACTTATGTGATTAAGTGAATTATTTAATAAATTGTTATTAAATAATGATGATAAATAACTATGTTATAAAAGTTATTAAAATAAATTAAAGTAATTTTAATTTAGTTTTTTGCCAAAAAAGGTTTAAGTATATTAATCATGTAATTTTTAATGGTTTGCCAAACAAAGCCTTATGGCTTTTGGATTTCTTTTGAATTTAAATTATTAACTAAATAAATAATTTATATATTTATAAGTATCGTTATATCTTGATAATGATAATACTTATTAGGTCTATTATGACTATATGTGTTTTCTTTTTATATACGCTTTGTTATCGGTTTAGTTTTTACTTTTACGTTATATTGTATATGGCCTAAGCCTAAACCTAAGAAGAAGTTTAGAAAAAGGGTTTTCAAAGAGAAGGTTTGAGAGAATTTGAGAGAAAACTAAGAGAGAAAGTAGCAAAAAGAAAGTTATCGGTGATTAACAAAGATTGTCTAATCAAACAAGAGGTATGTTCCTCTAAACTTAAAAAGATGTACGTATATATATATATATATATATATATATATATATATATATATATATATTATAGTGATGCCTAAAATATATGTATTCTTCTATTTCATTTATATATATAAAGTTTTACAAAATTTTTGGTAAACTGTGTTTTATAATTAGTTATGATAATATGAGTAGTTGTAATTGTTATAGTTAGCATATATATATATATATATATATATATATATATATATATATATGTGTGTGTGTGTGTGTGTGTGTGTGTGTGTGTGTGTGTGTGTGTGTGTGTGTGTTATGCTAAATTACGATTTAGAAAAACTTGGTTTCTACAAAGAAAAATAGATATCTGAATATATGTTTTGTAGAAATATCAAAATTTTGTATGCTAACTAAGGAATTGAACTATACATGTTAACTAGTTTATATGTTGGTATCTTTGGTATTTCAAAGGTATTAAATTGGTTATAAGCATGGAATTACGTTCACTTGTAATTTAATATATCAATAATGGAGTTTTGTTTTAAAAATAGTGTTTTCAAAGAATTAGTTTATGATATTGTTGATTAGTGGTGGGTAATTGGTATATAGATGATTGTTAACATTCATGTGTAATTTATGTGAAGTTATACATGTTAATTGGGGTTACTTGTTGTTAGAAATCAAGGCGGTAGCTTTGGCTTTGTTCTTGGTTTTGTTTACATGAGTTTGGCGCCCAAAAATTCACGCTCGTAATCAAGTTTAGCGCCTTAGCGCTAAAATCGGCCTGACGGACTTCACCGCCAACGCCGAGTCGTCGTTGGCATGAACCTTACATGACTTCGCCAATCTAATCCCCTATATAATCTCATCAATGCAGTGCCACCTCGATCTTAGCAAGTGCCGCCCATAGATTCAAATCACCAAATGGCGCACACGCCACTTAATGAAAGTTCGAAAATGACTTTTGTCTTGCACAAAAGTCTGATATTTTAAAGGAATGATATATGATAAATGTTGAGTATGTATTTCTGGTATTATAGTATGTTAATACTATGAGTGAACATCGAATTACTAATTAACAAATATTGTTATTAGTTTTATTAGATAGAATTTGATTATGCGATTTGATTACATGGTTAGACATTTAAACCATATGTGATGTAGCGTTGATTATAACTAATCATGTCATGTTAACATATGTATATAGGATAATTGTGATTTGGATTATAACGCTTTAATCTACGCGCATGAAGGCAAGATTCTAAATCTCTATCTTTTTACATTGAGCAAGTTTTCTAATCCTAAAGCTTAGTTATTATGAAATTTCATATCTTATACTTTATTGAGTAAAATATTTCCATTAAGAAACTTAATTGTATCCAGTTATTCATGATGATACAAGCTTCCCATCTCCACATTTTCGTTGAGATAGTTATTATTATTATGCAAGTTTTCTTAACTCTAAACTTGTTATATTAGCATCTGCAAGTACCTTTATTACTTTGAATCGGTTTATCGTTCAAGTTATTATTTGTTGTGCATGCTTGATATTAAATTCTAAGATGTAACCTTAGCTTAATGTTATTCAAAGCAAGGTATGATGTGTTATTCAATTGGTATGTTATTAGATTATCCTAAAGCATGAACTTATATTTAGTTATTTATTCATTTATTATCTTTTATTCAACTAATCCTTAGTTGATGTCCGTTTAATTCAAATTACCTTGAAGTGTATCCAAACCAAACTATCTTTGGGGCGGACTTGTACTCAAAATCTTGAGATGAACAACCCTATTTATAGGGGTTACGCTTAGTTTTGTACTTTACTTTACTTTGAAATGTGTGTATACAATACATATCTGAAGGTTTGATCCCCAAGTAGTACCACAAGTCATTATAGTCGTATATTTGTAAAAGTTAAAGTTGAAAGATTACTTATAATTGTGGACAAGGTTAGTGGTCATTAGACCCTTAGTTGAATGTTTAAGATATGTTAATAGAATTTATTGTTCAATTCTATTGAGCCCCTGAATGGGCAAGGAATGTTTCAGTTCTTTTAAGCCGTTGAATAGGCAAGGAACGTATAAGAATTTAATAAAACTTATTGTTCAGTTCTATTGAGCCCCTGAATGGGCAAAGAATGTAAAAGTTTTATTCATTGATATTTCAAGTGAGCCTTGTTTGCTCACTCTTGCTGTAAAATCCTTACTGACTAAAGATGGAAAGGGTGATGTACCTAGCACCGATGAAAGGAAGGGAAAGATGAACAAATCTTGAAGACTTGTAATAGTTTGATAGTTTTATTATCAGACCTTGATTTAAAGATTGTAATAAAGTTTATTTTAAATTTTCCGCATGAATGATTGTTTGTAAAGGTTAGATAACCTGGGAGATTTTATTTTATGTAATTCCTGTATGGGCAGGGTTATTATTCAATTTTATTTATGATTGGGTAGTTATAAATGAATGTTTTGATTACGTGAACACCAAATCTTGAGATAATGAAGTACCGGGATTTGGGGGTGTAGCTTTAGGTTATGAACCTTAGGTGGGGGAAAAGCCTTAGGAAGTAACCTTTGAAAAGATAGTGGAGAGAACTCTTATCGAGTTTTAAGGAATAAGTAATAACACACTTATGTGCTTATGTGTTTATAACTTATGTGCTCGTGAGTGTCGAGTAGAATGATTAATAATTAAAACTTTAAAACTTTGTTGTCGGGATGACTAATGTCGGAGAATCCAGTCGAGGCTAGAGGAGGAAGGACCTCGGATGCCTAGAGGGGAGGAGAGCCTCGTGACATTCGGTTTGTTTGGGAACAACTCTCTTTCACGAGAGTCGGCCCAGTTGGTCACGATGGGTTGAAGATCGGGATGATGATGTGGAGATGGATGAGGAGGATCTCGTGGAGTTGCCACGGAGAGAGGAGGATGACGAGGGCGAGGAGGAAGAGACTCCACTAACCTCGATGGTTGCTCGTATGTATGATGAAGTCTATGGCCGTAACGTGGAACTTGAGGACCTGCAGTTGAGGAGTTCTGCGGGAGATAGTAGGTGAATAACAAACTGCAATGACACGAAAGAATGGCGATATCTAGGATCGAGATGAACGTCTAACTAATGTTGAAGAGAAGTGATCTGGTGAAGGAGAAAAGGAAACAATTGATCGAGATGGTCGTGGGCGAGAAGAACAAAGTGAAGGAAGAAGCTACCAAGAGGGCGAAATTTGAAGATGCATACGAGGAAGCTTATCAACGAATGGAAGAAGCGATGAGGGATGCTCAAGCAAAGAGGATGAAGATGGAAGAGATGGATAAAGTATTCAATACCGTGATCAATCGAGCTCAAGATTGGGTCATGGGTTATCCAATTCAGTTCGAGACTCTACCATCATACGTGTTAGATCACCGAATAATGTTCCGAGTTATGGAAGAAGAGCGTCGAAAGGCTACGGAGTATCTTAATAGATCATCGTAGGAAATGTGCCTGTTTTGCACGTAATAAGTGTTAAATAATGTGTAAATCCCTAGTGTTAAGTAACCATGGGATATGATAATAATGACGTTGTCCTGTAACTTTTGTAGTTCAGGAAAGGAATGTAAATAGCAGTGGTGCTATTGTTTTTATGTTCTTCGAAGTAATGATGAATAAATAAAAGTTATTGTTTTATTCAAAGTGTTATGTGTTATGTGGTTATTTCTTTTATGGAGGCAAGTTAATTAGAAAATACTTAAAGAAGTTGAGTAATAGTCTAATAGATGTTTTGTTTTAACAGAAAATGTCTCCCAAACGTGAACCACCCCGACAGAGAACCAATGAGAGAACTAACAATAACGATGTTGAAGATAATCCCGTCCAACAACTAGTGACATTACTAACAGGAGCGTTACAGAACCAACCTCAAAACCAAGGCACACCGTTTAAGGAATTTAAGGCGGTTGGACCACCTGAATTCCGTGGATCCATGAATCCGGTCGAGGCACATACATGGATTATGAAATAGAGAAAGTATTTGAAGTCGCTAGGGTAGGGGATGAACAGAAGATTGCTTTTGCAACATTCATGTTGAAAGCAGAAGCTAGTTATTGGTGGCAGGCCAATAAAACCCGGGAAGGACCAAGAGTGATGACCTAGGATAGGTTCAAGGAGTTATTCTTCGAGACCTATTTTCCAGAGAATTCGAAGAGTCAGTTAGAGGTTGAGTTTTTGGAACTGAAGCAGGGAACGATGACGGTATCTGAGTATGCCGTGAAGTTCAACGAATTGGGGAGGTTTACGCCATATCAGGTCAGTACAGACGAGCATAAGGTAAAGAGGTTCGAACAGGGACTGAAGCCTTAGCTGTATAGTAGGGTTTCCCTGTTCCAGTTGAAGACGTTTGCAGCAGTGATGGAGAAGGCTGTACTCGCTGAAGGTGGAGGCGAGGCAGTGACAAAATTCAATCAAGAGCAGAAGAAGAAGAAAAAGAAGAAGAATGAGGTGGAAGTGAAGAATGGTAGTGGAGGCAATGGAAATGGAAATAACAACAACTTTAAGAGGAAGTGGAACGGAAATGAGACTACTAGAAACCAGCAGGGTAACCAGCAGTTTAGGAAGTTTGAAGCATGTGCTACATGCGGGAGGTTTCATAAGGGTGTGTGCTTGATGGGGAAACGTGCATGTTTTAACTGTGGTCAGGAGGGTCACATCGCCTCAAATTGCACCCAACCTAAGAAGAATGTATATTTCACGTGCGGATCCAAGGATCACTTTACTCGTGAATGCCCTCGGAGGAAGGTGGAAGAAATAAAAAAAGTAAGGGAGCAAAGAAGTGGAGGTACTTGGGCCATTCTTTGACCTACAACATCAAACAAACCCACGACGCCTTTCAACATGGCCATGACTGCAAGATGTTGTGCAATCAAAAGATGTGGTGTCGGTATTATCCCAATCAACAATATTAATGCTTATGTATTATTTGATTCGAGTGCTACTTGTTCGTTTATATCGATGAATTTGCTAAGAGGTTAGAATTGCTGAGAGAAGAACTGAATTTCCTTTGAACATAGAAATTGCGAATAGGGAGGTGATTCTGTTGGGTTCGTATACAAGAAGCGTAGGGTGAACATTAAAGGGAATATAATGATGGTAGATTTAATTAGATTAGACTCGGGAATTTGATGTAATTTTGGGAATGGATTGGTACATTCAAATATGGAGCGATAATTGATTTGTCATAAGAAGTGTGTAAACCTTATGACTCTCCATCAAAGGTAGTTTTCTATGGTAGCAAGTCGCCTAGACAAATGAAATGTCTGACGATTATGCAGGCCAACAAGTAGTTGAGTCAAGGCTGTGTGGGTTATTTAGCTTACATGGTCGATACTCAAAAGAAGGGTGTGAAACTGGAAGAGATACTAGTGGTTAGGGAATTCGTAGATGTATTTCCGAAAGATTTTCCAGGACTTTCACCTGACAGAGAGATTGAGTTCGTAATCGACTTAGTGCCAGGAACTGCACCAATATCGAAGGCCCCGTACAGAATGGCTCCGGTAGAAATGAAAGAACTGATGGAACAATTGCAAGAGCTACTAGACAAGAAGTATATTCAACCAAGCGTATCACCGTGGGGAGTGCCAGTTTTATTGGTTAAGAAGAAGGATGGATCAATGCATCTTTGCATTGATTATAGAGAGTTAAACAAAGTCACTATTAAGAATAGGTATCCGTTGCCTAGAATAGATGACTTGTTTGATCAGTTGAAAGGTGCTAAATATTTCTCGAAAATAGATTTGAGAAGTGGGTATCACCAATTGAAGGTAAGAAAGGAGGATATACCTAGAACAGCATTCAGAACTCGTTATGGACATTACGAGTTTCTGGTGATGTCTTTTGGTTTAACAAATGCCCCTGCTGCGTTCATAGATTTGATGAACAGGGTATTTAAACCATTTTTAGACAAGTTCGTAGTGGTATTTATCGACGACATTCTAGTGTATTCCAAAACTCAAGAAGAACACGTGGAACATTTACGTTTGACATTGTCACTAAGAAAGGAAAAGCTGTACGCGAAATTCTTTAAGTGCGAATTTTGGCTCGATCGTGTATAATTTTTGGGTCGTGTGATTGACAAAAATGGGATTTTAGGGTCCATCGAAAGTGATTGACAATAAATGGGATTTCAAACAACCCCGTAAAATCCCGGTTTGGAATAAATCTCGAAATCCTCAAGTCCGAATTTAATCAAATCCATCAAAATAAGGAACCACCGCCCAGGACATCTTCTTGGGTCATCTAGCCCACCACAAAGCTTCCAAAAGGTCATGACTTGAAGGTACTATTGTTAGTTACTTAATTCCTCATATACTGAAGATTTTCCGCCTATCTTTCAAGATTTTTACAACAACCAAGATACCTTCGTGAGGTGAGTTTCTTGGGACCGGTTATTATAAAGATTGATTCAAGATTTTTCCAATAGCCACTCCGTGTGAATGAAAAGTTTGAAATTCATTTGACGGAGAAATGTGAGGAGAGCTTCCAAGATTTGAAGAAGAAGCTAAGTGTGGCACCTGTGTTAATCCTGCTGGATAATACAAGAAATTTTGTGGTGTATAGTGATGCCTCACACAAAGGATTGGGTTGTGTTCTTATGCAAAATGGCAAAGTTATTGCCTATGCATCAAGACAACTGAAGGATTATGAGAAAGGTTATCCGACTCATGATTTGGAATTGGCTGCAGTAGTATTTGCTCTCAAGATATGGAGACACTATCTTTATGGAGAGAAATGTGAGATCTACATGAACCACAAAAAGTCTCAAGTATATTTTCACTCGGAAGGATCTCGAACATGCGTCGAGAGAAGGTGGATGGAATTGATAAAGTATTATGATTGTGAGATCTTTTATCATCGAGTAAAGCGTATGTGGTTGCGAATGCTTTAAGCGAGGAAAGGTCGGGAGAAGTTGATGATGATAACAACTCGGGAGGAGCTCATTTCAAAGAATGACAAAGTTAGAGCCGGAAATCAAATTTCCACGAGAATCAAATGAACGACTATTTCGATTAGAACCGAGTCCAACTTTCTTTGGACAAGGTGAAGAACGCTTTCGATTACAAGATGAAGAATGTGGGAAGATAAAAGAGAATATGGATGATGGTAGCGATCTGAAATACAAAATTCGATCTGGTAGGAGGATTACTGGTATGAGAGGAAGAATCGGGTTCAAAGAACACGGACCTAAAAGACGAAATCTTGACCGAAGCTCATACCTCAAGATATTCGATTCATCCAGGAAGTACGAAGATGTATCAAGATCTATGCCGACATTTTTGGTGGCCAAATATGAAAAGGGACGTTGGAGAATGCGTGGCGAAATGTTTGACATGTCAAAGAGTAAAAGCCGAACATCAAAGACCTAGCGGATTACTTCAACCGTTGGAAATACCGGAATGGAAGTGGGAGCATATCACGATGGATTTTGTGGTGGGTCTTCCAACTACTCAGAGAGGATGCGATGCGATTTGGGTGATAGTGGACAGACTGACGAAATCAGCGCACTTTTTACCAATAAAGATTAGGTTCAATCTTGATCAGTTAGCAAGATTGTACATTAAAGAAATTGTTTCGAGACATGAAGTGCCAGTGTCAATTGTGTCCGATAGAGACCCGCGATTCACGTCAAACTTTTGGAAGAGACTACAAGAATGCATGGGAACTCAATTGCGAATGAGTACAGCTTATCATCCACAAACAGATGGCCAAAGCGAACGAACAATCCAGACATTGGAAGATATGCTGAGAGCATGCGTCATGGATTTCAAAGGAAGTTGGGAAGAACAATTACCGTTGGTGGAATTTGCCTACAATAATAGTTATCACGCGAGCATCGGCATACCGCCTTACGAAGCGTTATACGGCAGAAAGTGCAGAACTCCACTGTAGTGGGATGAAGTTGGTGAACGTTAACTGCTAGGACCAGAACTAGTGCAACGAACTGCTGAGATTATCAAACTCATCAGGACAAGATTGGTAGCAGCTCAAGATCGACAGAAAAAGTATGCTGATCAACACAGGCAAGATCGTGCATTTGACGTAGGAAGCTACGTATTCCTAAAAGTTTCTCCTTGGAAGGGAAAATTCATTTGAAGAAGGAAAGCTCAGCCGAGGTTTATTGGACCCTTTGAAGTGCTGCGAAGAGTTGGAGAGGTAGCTTACGAGGTAGCTCTACCTCCAGAATTGGAAAATATTCACAATATTTTTCATATTTCGGTGTTACGACCATATAAACTCGATTACAATCACGTGATCGAGTATGAACCGTTGCAGTTCGAGAAAGATTTGTCTTATGAAGAGATTCCTATCTAGATAGTCGACAGGAAAGAACAAGTGCTCAGGAATAAAGTGATACCTTCTGTGAAGGTGATATGGAGGAACCACAATGCTGAAGAAGCTACGTGGGAACTCGAAGAGAAAATGATGAAAGAGTACCCTGAGTTATTTGTTTAATCTGTGTCTTCGATTCTGGGGATAGAATCTTTGTAAGTAGGAAAGAATGTAACGAATGCGTTGTTTGAGTTGTGATTCTGGGGACAGAATCCTTATAAGAGGGGAATGATGTAACATACCAGATTTTTAAGTGTAAATTATAAATATTTATTGATTTATATAAATATTTATTGGATGTGTTTATTATTGAATAAATAATTGTTCAATTTGATTGAGTTAATTTAGTTAATTATTAATTTGTTAAATAATTAATGTGTTATGTGGATTGACTTATGTGATTAAGTGAATTAATTAATAAATTGTTATTAAATAAAGTATGATAAATAGTTATGTTATAAAAAGTTATTAAAATAAATTAAAGTAATTTTAATTTAGTTTTTGCCAAACAAGGTTTAAGTATATTAATCATGTAATTTTTAATGGTTTGCCAAACAAAGCCTTATGGCTTTTGGATTTCTTTTGAATTTAAATTATTAACTAAATAAATAATTTATATATTTATAAGTATCGTTATATGGCTGATAACTGATAATACTTATTAGGTCTATTATGACTATATGTGTTTCTTTTATGGACACTTTGTTATCAGTTTAGTTTTTACTTTTACGTGTATTGTATATGGCCTAAGCCTAAACCTAAGAAGAAGTTCAGAGAAAAAGGTTTTTCAAAGAGAAGGTTTGAGAGAATTTGAGAAAAACCGAGAGAGAAAGTAGTGAAAAGAAAGTTATCGATGATTAACAAAGATTGTCTAATCAAACAAGAGGTATGTTCCTCTAAACTTAAAAGATATACGTATATATATATATATATATAGTTAATATGATGCCTAAAGTGCATGTATTCTTCTTCTTTTCACTTTGTATATATAAAAGTTTTACAATTTTGTTGGTAAACCTGTGTTTTTATAATTAGTTATGATAATATGAGTATGTAATTGTTATAGTTAGCATATATATATATATATATATATATATATATATATATATATATATATATATATATATATATATATATATGTGTGTGTGTGTGTGTGTGTGTGTGTGTGTTGTATGCTAAATTACGATTTAGAAAGAGAACTTGGTTTTACAGTGAAAAATAGATATACGAATATATGTTTTATAGAAATATCAAAATTTTGTATGCTAACTAAGGAATTGAACTATACATGTTAACTGGTTTATATGTTGGTATACTGGTATTTCAAAGGTATTAAATTGGTTATAAGTATGGAATTACGTTCATTGTAATTTAATATATCAACAATGAAGTTTTTGTTTTAAAAACAGTGTTTTCAAAGAATTAGTTTATGATATTGTTGATTAGTGGTGGGTAATTGGTATATAGATGATTGTTAACATTCATGTGTAATTTATGTGAAGTTATACATATTAATTAGGGTTACTTGTTGTTAGAAATCAAGATAGTAGCTTTGGCTCTGTTCTTCGTTTTGTTTCTGTGAGTTTCGACGCCCCAGCGTCAAAATTCACGCCCAAATCAAGTTTGGCGCCTTAGCGCCAAAAAGTCGTCGCTGACCCAGGACTTGGCGTCATAATCATTAAAGTCGGTAGCTAGCTACGGACTTCGCCAGCAGAATAGCGCCAAGTCCCTATATAAATCTCGCGTGAAGGCGCCATCATCAACATAAGCTTCGTGCATTACGATTCAAAATCGTGAAATAAGCAGCGCCACTTAACAGAAAGTTCAGAAATGACTTTTGTCTTGCACAAAAGTCTGATATTTTAAAGGGATGATATATGATAAATGTTGAGTATGTATTTCTGGTATTATAGTATGTTAATACTATGAGTGAACATGGAATTACTAATTAACAAATATTGTTATTAGTTTTATTAGATAGAATTTGATTATGCGATTTGATTACATGGTTAGACATTTAAACCATACGTGATGTAGCGTTGATTATGACTAATCATGTCATGTTAACATATGTATATAGGATAATTGTGATTTGAATTATAACGGTTTAATCTACGCGCAAGGCAAGATTCTAAATCTCTATCTTTTTACATTGAGCAAGTTTTCTAATCCTAAAGCTTCGTTATGCAAATTTCATATGCTATACTTTATTGAGTAAAGTATTTCCATTAAGCAACTTAATTGTATCCAGTTATTCATGATGATGCAAGCTTCCCATCCTCCTTATAGCCCTTTTAACTATTGGCCTGTCAATAGATAAAAGGCCAAAAAGTTGTGGTGAGCTGGTGGGCATGTGGGCGAGCATGATGTTGCAGGTGGCGAGCATGAGGGGCGAGCATGAGGGGATAGCAGGTGGGCGAGCATGTGGGGCGACCATGAGGGACTAGCAGGCGGGCGAGCATGAGGGGTGAGCCAACCCATCCTTTCTTTTGGCGAAGAGGTGTGTCTGAATTGTTGGGTCGGTGGTCGCTTCTTCTGCAATTTAATTTGAGTCAACCGTGTTTGGGCTAGTTGTCTTTTCTTGAAGACTAGGAGGTTGGTTAGCAAGGACACGCCTCGCTTTTGAACGGTGTGAGGTCTTTGTATGATTGGGAACAAGGCTAACATGTGTCTTCTGGATCATGAGGTGAGCGAGAGTGTGGACGAGCCCATGATATGGCCTTCTCGGCAAGGTATCGGCTTCTAAGCGCATACGGCTTTGGGCAAGGTATTGGCTTCGGGCGTACATGGCCTCGGGCGTGAATGGCTTCGAGCGAGAATGGCTTTCAAGCGAGCATGGCCTTCAGAAATCTTGCACGGCTTTCTAAGAGCATGGTTTCTACCAGTGGGATAGTCAATGATGGGCGAGATGGGCTTCTACCGCTTCTCTACTTGAAGTTTATTTTATTTTATCATTACTGTAATTGCTTGTTAGGTTAACTTGTTATGTTGGGTTCTCTTCCATGTATCGTACCCTCATCTATCAACTTAGATGATGTTACTATATTCTGGGGTATGCCCCTTAGCCATTGTTTTTGGTCCTTTTTATATACAAACAAACTTAGCAAAAAAAAAAAAGTTTTCTTAACTCTAAACTTGTTATATTGGCATGCAAGTACTTTTATTCTGTTGAACCAGTTTATCGTTCAAGTTATTATTTGTTGTGCATGCTTGATATTAAATTCTAAGATGTAACCTTAGCTTAATGTTATTCAAAGCAAGGTACGATGTGTTATTCAATGGTTATGCTATTAGATTATCCCTAAAGCATGAACTTAGAACGAAATGTTTATTTAGTCAGGATTATTCAATAACCTTGAAGTGTATCCAAACCAAACTATCTTTGGGGTGGACTTGTACTCAAAATACTGAGATGAACAACCCTATTTATAGGGGTTACACTTAGTTTTGTACTTTGCGCTGAAATATTTATACACAATACATGTACGAAGGGTTGATCCCCCTAAGTACCCCGAAGTGATTATAGTCGTATGACTGTAAAAGTTATAGTTGAAAGATTACTTATAACTGTGGACAAGGTTCGTGGTCATTAGACCCTTAGTTGAATGTTTAAGATGTTAATAGAATTTATTGTTCAATTCTATTGAGCCCCTGAATGGGCAAGGAATGTTTCAGCTTCTTTTAAGCCTCTGAATAGGCAAGGAACGTATAAGAAGTTAATATAACTTATTGTTCAGTTCCATTGAGCCCCTGAATGGGCAAAGAATGTAAAAGTTTTATTCATTGATATTTCAAGTGAGCCTTGTTTGCTCACTCTTGCTTGTAAAATTCTTACAGCTAAAGATGGAAAGGGTGATGTACCTAGCACCAGTAAAGGAAAGGGAAAGACGAACAAGTACTGAAGACTTGTAATAGTTTGATAGTTTTATTATCAGACCTTGATTTAAAGATTGTAATTAAGTTTATTTTAAATTTTTCGCATGAACGATTGTTTGTAAAGGTTAGATAGCCTGGGAGATTTTATTTTATGTAATTCATGTATGGGCAGGTTTATTATTCAATTTTATTTATGATTGGGTAGTTATAAATGAATGTTTTGTTTATGTGAACACCAAATCTTGAGGTAATGAAGTACCGTGATTTGGGGGTGTCACAGGTTGAGTACGCTTTGCCGATTCCCACCAGTAATCTGCCTCTCCTCGCAACATAAAGGTGGCAAAGGGAACCTTTTGCTCCTCGGAGCATCCCAAGACATCAAATATCTTGGTGATCTACTTTATCCACGTTTCCGCCTTAAGTGGTTTTGGCTCTCCAATAAACTCCGTTGGTCCCAACTCCTTGAACTATTTAACGGTGACCATCCGAGAGTTTCCAGTGTTTCCACCTACATTTTGGACAGGAGCCGCTCTCGCCTGATGTTGCATGAATTGCATAAAGCCTCTGAACATTCCATCGTTCATCATTTGATCGTTGTTATTTACCTGAGGATTATTGTCTTCCTATTTCACATTATCCTGAGTATTGATCTGCGGTGACTCAACGGTCTCCTGTGCTCCATTGCTATTCTCAACATTCTCAGATGTCATTTTCAAATACTGCCACAAAACAAGGGTTAACTGTGACGCCCCCAAAATAGGTATACATCACCCATCTTGAGTCGCCAGATATATGGTACAGAAACAAATACAACTTCAGTAATATAATTGGCGTGCAAAATACGACAACACATATACTCTGAGTTTGAATACAAATATTGTCTACTAGAGAGTATACAAACTCAAAAGGAGTCCTCATTACAATTATTGATACACTATTTTACAAAAATAGTGAGGACTGCTAAACAACTATCTTGAATCATCACTCCATACCCCGGCTAGTTCCTGCTAAATTCTCTCCTCCTAAGAAGAACAATGGAACAAAAAGGAAAAGGGTGAGCTCAACTAGCCCAGTAAAGAATATTATGACAAAGATAATATATAACAAATTATCATTAGTCTTCAACAGGAAAATCGATAAAATATAATAGACAACAAGTTTTAGATCAACTGCAGTGAAATAAAGAATCCATTAGAAAGAGTCAAGTAGAGAAAGAATTCTACTATCTTCTAAGATTTAAAAGTCCATCATCAATATTTTATCCTCAGTAACATCAATCAATATACATATTTGAATCAAATATTCATCTTTGCACTACAGGCCAAAGATATTCATTTGTATCACCAGTTGGTCATATTCATCTCAACACCTGTTCATCTTTGCACTACGGGCCAAAGATATTCATTAGGTAATCATTCATCTTTGCACTACAGGCCAAAGATATTCAGTGATATCATCATTTAGGACTGAGGATGATGAAAAATATTTTAAAGAAAACGAATCCAGTGAGACAGAAGGACAATTATTAGGGATTCGTATCACAGTTTATCCAAGATCAATAATACTTCATAATAACCAATTTTGAAGCAGAATTCAAAAATAAAGATCAAAACATGGATACAATCAAAGATAGTAACCATAATAGACATCTTGGACAAAAAGAAGAAAATTTCATTTTTTTTTCGGTGAATAGTGCCGTATTCGTGAATAATGCCGTATACGTGAATAGTAACCCCGACACAAAAAATTCCAAATTTGATAAAAAGTTCAGACCAATATTTTGGTATAATGATATTGAAGAAAATAATATCATTTAGAAAGAAAACAACATCCCTTATCTCAAAATAACCGTATTTCTGACTGAATTTCGGATATAGTGCTGACAGAAACTTGCACTCAATAACAACTCTCAAAGTATCTAAATACTCACAAAAATACGCTCAATAATCTAGAGAGAAAGAAAACTTATTTCTAGTGTGATTTTCAATTCTAACCTAAGCGTCTATTTATAGGAAAATGCTAGAACACCATAGGAGACTAATATAATAAAATATTATTTTTTTCTTTCCTTTTTTCCTATGCATGCAAAGACCAGCCATCTAGCATGCCATTATTGAAAAAAAATTTCAGCAGCCCACATGCTTTAGAAAATCAAAAAGTGGGTCCCACCCATAATTTAATAAAAATCATTTTATTTTCCAAAACTTCAGTAATTCATAGAAAATAGCTCTTTTATCAGAAAAATTCGAATCTCATGTCCTTTCCATAGAAAATTTAATTCTCTATAACTTTGAAAGTTTAAGTTTTTCCAAATTCCAAGCGAAAAATGCTCGAAATCCACAAACGGAAGACTTTTAATACCTCCAATCCGACAAAATACTGATAAAACACCTCAGCATTAATTCCTTCATTTATAACCACATAAAATAAATAAATCCATCATTTATATCCACATCAAAAATAAATATTTTCTTATCTTATAAATCAATAATTAATTATTCATAAATAATATTACAGAATCACAATTATGACAATCAGCAGCTTCGGAGAAAGAGGGGCTTTCGAATAAGGATTTCTCCTTCTTGGCGCAATTTAGGTGACCAAACCTCTCCTCGATGTAACTTTCTAGACATTGCCAATAATGCTATCTAATAATATTATTCCAAATAATATGAATTATTGATCTGATAATGGAGATGATGTGCAGTGACAATTATTGAGTAGTGCCTTCTTACGTAAGAATCAATAATTCAATAATACTGTGCAAAACCGTGTATTTACTGTATTTTAACCACCGGGTATTCCAACAGTGTTAACGGTAACAACTACACCGTTATTCAATTTTGTCATTTTTTTCATCCGACCGTTATCCGTTATGGGGCCCACAAATGGCTGCGCCGTCGTACGAATATTCCCCGACAAAATGAATATTCCAATACCAAACGAATATTCCCCGACAAATGAATATTTTATAACCACTTGCTTATTTTGAAAAATTTTCATATTTCACCCATATCAAATTAATACCTTATTATTCACAATAATAAATAGAGAAAATTCGATTTTATTCATTAATAAGTTTGGGTCTTACATTAACTGACATGTCACATATTATCCCTATAATTTGACCGACCAATTAAATACCAAATAAAGTTAGGTAGGTCATAGTAGCGAAGGAATTCCCCGTCTCTTCCCTCCTAGTTCTTGTCTCACATCTCAGCCATGGATCATATCCCTAAGCTTTGATACCAACTGTGACGCCCCCAAAATAGGTATACATCACCCATCTTGAGTCACCATATACATGGTACAAAATTCAAATACAACTGTCGTGTAAAATACGACAAAACATAAACTGAGAGTTTTAATACTAATATTGTCTTCTAGACATTATTCAACTCAAATGGGAGTCCTCAATACATTTATTATCACACTCTTTTCATAGGATGGTGAGGACTACTAATGCTATCATTTGGACCGTCACTCCGTTCCCCGACTAGTCCCGACTACATTCTCATTTCCTGAAGAGAACAATGAAAGCAAAAGGGTGAGCTCAACTAGCCCAAAGAAGAAATATTATGACTAAGATAATGCGTAATAATTTATCGTTAGCCTTCAACAAAGGTTAAACCGATAAAATATAACAAACATCAAGTTTAACTGCAGCAATGAACAAGCAATCCATTAAAAGAGTCAAGTAGAGAATAAAATCTACTATCTTCTATGATTTAAAAGGTTTTTCATTACTTTTATCGCTGAGACTCAGCTTAATAAATAATCAACATCATCGAATCACCCATGCACTACGGCCAAGGATATTCTTTAGTATCACAACCACAAATTATCCATGCACTACGGGCCAAGGATATTCGGGTATTCATCAATGGTCATGATCATGCCATAAAACAATTCATCTTTCCACCCTTGGCCGAAGAGAATCCATGACCATAATCATACCAAAAACTGTCCATCAATGCACTACGGGCCAATGAGGACTTTTACCACATCATTTTTGTAACATTACGGTCATGATTATACCGGAATAATCCACGGTCATAATCATACCAAGTCCATCTATGCACTACTGAAGCCACGATGACTTTCAACAGAATATAAACATGAGGATGATGACAATGATATAATAATTCAATAAAACAAGTTCAAGGATAAAATTTTAAAGATTTATAATTTAATTTATTCAGAAATCAATAACGTCCAAATTGTCAACATGATACTGCTTTGTGGAGTAAAATTCAAGAATAATATTATATCAATAATGATTTGGACCGAAAAGAAATAAATTTTTATCATGAATAGTACCCCGGGTGAATAGTAACCGAGTGAATGGTACTCGTGAATAGTAACTTCGGGAATAGTAACCCCGTGAATAGTACCTCGACATGAAAAAGTTAAAAACTTATCAAGAATGCTTAGAATAATATTTCCATGAAAAAAAAACTGGATGAAGCGCAAATATCAAGGATATTCTACTAATTTCATGGAATATAGAAGCCAAAACTTTAACAAAACGAGTATATAATTTGAAATCTGAAACGAAATAATATTACTTACATACTACAGAGTATGAAAGAAAATATTATTTTATACGAATACTGAACAAAAATAATATCCCTTACCTCAAAATAATAGTACTTCTGGCTGAATATTAGATATAACGCTGAAAGGAACTTGTACCGTATAGCAACACTCAAAGTATTAAAATACTCACAAGAATACGCTCGATAATATAGAGAGAGAAGATTTCAGTTTCTGGTGTGATTTTCAATTCTAACCTAAGCACCCTATTTATAGGAAAATGCTTAGAACACCAAAGCAGAAAATTTAATAAAATATTAATATATTTTTTATAAATTCCTACTCACACTTCCTTTGATCCAAAACATCAGCCACACAAGTGGGCCCCCCTCACCAAAATAAAAAAAAGTTTTTCTTAAAAAAAATAATTAAAACTTCAAAAATCAATTATTCCGGAACTTCAATAATTTATAATAAATAGCACTTTTATCAGAAAAATTCGAATCTTATGTCCTTCCATAGGAAATCCAATTCTCTAAAACTTTGTAAGATTAAGGTTTTTCAAATTCCAAATAGAAATTGATCGAAATCCACATACGGACGATTTTGTAGGCTATAATCAAATTTCAGTCAAAAATAGGGTCCACCAACACACAAAACATGTGTTAAATATTTTTTGTAACAAAAATACTCTTCTTCTTCATTTACTCATATATCACACATTCATTGTAAAAATATCACCATTATTATATTATTATAATATAATAAATTATTTTATCAGAAAAGATAAAATATCAATTTTCAACAATTGTCACTTTTATAAAATTTCCTCCATTTATATCCACATAAAGTAAATATTTTTCTTATCATATAAATCAATATTTAATTATTCACAAATAATATTACAGAATCACAATACTGACAACCAAGCTATTCCCAGGAAAGAAGGGGCTTTCCAATAAGGATTTCTCCTTACTGGCGCGCAATTAGGTTGTAAGACCCCAACTTTTATAAATAAAGATGAATTTTCTATAAATATCATTTTTGAATATTATGGAATAAATTTGATATAATGTTATAGTTGTGGGTAATATTTATAATATTGCAAAGTACACAAGTTGTTATATAATATTCGATTGGTCTGGGAATATTTGCTTTAACAGAAATATTCGCATAACAAAGACAATCATTGGTGGACCCTATAACGGAATTATTGTTTGATTGAGAAAACGACAAAAAATACTTTATATGAAAATAACTATAAGTTTTACCGTTAATCTGTTGAAACACCCTAAGTGTTAAAAGTACAAAGAATACGCATGGTTGCATAGTAGCTACACCAGTATTGATTATTGATGCTTGCGTGAGACGTCACTCAGTTTTGTTCAATTATTGCTATAGTAATTGTTGTCAATTTTGATTATTATATGGACCCCCCCATTTACCCATTTTTCAAAATAGTCAGTGAAAATTATTTTTTATATAATAAAAGGTGCCCACGTTTGAAATTGATGCAGGAAGTTGGCTGATGTTTTCACAGGAGTTATTTTATGGTGGGTTTTGTAATAATTATATATATATATATATATATATATATATAATATATTATATTTTATTTAAATGATTTTATTTTATTAAATCAATCTGGACCGTCAGTTTAAAAGTAAATCAATCTGGATAGTTCATGAATTAGTTACTATGCAGTCCATTCTTCTATAAATAGAAGCTCATTCCTTCATTATTTCTTACGAATTCACTGAAACTCTAGAGAGAGAAATTATAAAGAAACTATAGAAAAGTATTCTGCTACTTCCCTACTCTTATATTCAGTTTCTTTTACGGTAAGGGGTATTATTTCTTTTGTATTCATGAAGAGAACTTCTGTTATTCCATTATTTATTATTCATTGGAATAACTCAGATATGCCGCTACCCTATACTTGGTGAAATTCTTCTATTATTTCATTATTTATTATTCATTGGAACATCCCGCCTATGCGCTCTTTCATGACCGGGTTCCGTTGTTTATTATTCTGCTTGGAACATCATGTCTGCGTGGCGTTTACGCATGACCGTTCCATTATTTATTATTCTCGTTGGAATATCCTCGCTTGCATGCCGGTGCGTTCTGCGCACGACTTGGTTCCATTATTTATTATTCTGTTGGAATAACCTGTTTATGCGGTCTATCGCATGCCTGGTGATTTCTTTTGTTATTCCATTCTTTATTATACTCAGTTGGTTTAAGTTTTGACTTCTATACTCCATGAAATTAGTGGAATATCCTTTATATTTGCGCTTCATCCAGTATCTTTTCATGAAAATATTCTTCTGAGCATTCTTGAATTGTAATCTACAAAACAGTATCATGTTGACAATTTGGACGTTATTATTTCCTAGATAAATTAATTCTTGAACTTGTTTTATTGAATTCTTATATCATTGTCATCATCCTCATGTTTATATTATGTTGAAAGTCATCTATGGCCTGTAGTGTATAGATGGACTTGGTATGATTATGACCAGGGATTATTCGGTATAATCATGACCATAATGTTACAAATGATGTGGTAAAAGTCCTCATTGGCCCGTAGTGCATTGATGGACAGTTGTTGGCATGATCATGACTATTGATGAATACACGAATATCCTTGGCCAGTAGTGCATGGATAATTTGTGGTTGTGATACTAATGAATATCCTTGGCCGTAGTGCAGGGAAGATGTGGAGTATTTATTAATCTGAGTCTTACCGATAAAAAGTGATGAAAAATCTTTTAAATCATAGAAGATAGTAGATTTTATTCTCTGCTTGACTCTTCTAATGGATTGCTTGTTCCGCTGCAGTTAAACTTGATGTTTGTTATATTTTATCAGTTTAACACTGTTGAAGGCTAATGATAAATTATTCTGCATTATCTTAGTCATAATATTTCTTACTGGGCTAGTTGAGCTCACCCTTTCTTTCATTGTTCTTTTCAGGAAATGAGAACGTAGCTGGGACTAGTCGGAGAACGGAGTGACGGTCCAGATGATAGCATTAGTAGTCCTCACTATTCTGTTAAATAGTGTGACAATAAATGTAATGAGGACTCCATTGAGTTTGTATATTATCTAGATGACAATATTTGTATTAAAACTCACAGCATATGTTTAGTCGTATTCTACACGACTGTTGTATAATTAAGTTTGTATTTGAATTCTGTACCATGTATTTGGCGACTCAAGATGGGTGATGTATACCTATTTTGGGGGCGTCACATAGGTGACCAAACCTCTCATTAGAAAGAACTTTCTAGACATTGCCAATAATGATATCTTATAATATTATTCAAATAATATGAATTATTGATCTGATAATGGAAAATATTGTGCAGTGACAATTATTGAAACAACAATAATATAAAATATCAACGTAGCAATTATTGAATCAATAAAATAAAATATTGAAGAGTAATTATCAGTAAATAATTATTGAGTAGTGCATTCTTACGTAAGAATCAATAATTGGTGCAATACTGCAAAGCTTCTTAAACAACGCATATTAACGTGTTTTTAACCACCGGGTATTCCAACAAGATCAATGGTAACAACTACGCCGTTATTTATAAACAACTTATACTTGTCGCTTTTCTTCATCTAATCGCTTATATGGGGCCCACATTATTGCATCGCGTCGCATTTAATATTCCCCGACAAAGAAGAATATTCCACGACCAAATGAATATTATATAACAACTTGCGTACTTTGCCAAATTTATAAATATTACCCACAACTATAACATTATATCAAATTCACTCCATAATATTCAAAAATGATATTTATAGAAAATTCATCTTTATTCATAAAAGTTGGGGTCTTACATCACCCATGAACTATCTGAAATTAGATATATAATGCATGCATCTACCCATTTCAATACATCTTTCTTTATCACTTCCTTTATGATCAGATTAAGTCTTCTATGATGTTCCACTAAAGGCTTGCTATCATCTTCCAGCAGGATCTTATGCATACAAAAAGATGGGCTGATCCCTTTTATATCTGTTATAGTCCATCTAATAGCTGACTTGAAATCTCTAAGGACTCTTAGCAATTTTTCTTCCTGAAAAGATGTTAGTGCATAAGAAATAATCACAGGTAATTTTGAATTTTCATTTAAAAATGCATACCTCAAATGATCAAAGCAAAGGGTTTCAATTCAAGTTCGGAGGTGTTTCAAGAGATGGTTTCAATTTTACTGACGACTCTCCAGCTTTCTTTAATGGCTCAACAGGAATCTTAAATTTTCTGAATTGTGGAGTTGTATCAATGAAATGCACAAGTTCTTCAAATTCCTCATCATCTAATTCTGAATTTCCAGCAATAGCACTTCTCAATTGTTCATAATTCACCAAAATCTCTGCTTCATCATTTAGCACTTTGTCCACCAAATCAACCTTGAAGCATTCCTCTTCGCCTGTAGGAAATTTCATTGCCTTGAAGACGTTGAAAGTAACTTCCTGATCATGAACATGCATTGTGAGTTCCCCTTTCTGAACGTCTATCCAGGTTCTTCCTGTTGCTAGGAATGGTCTTCCAAGTATGATTGGTATACTCTTATCTTCCTCATAATCTAGAATGATGAAATAAGCCGGAAAGATGAATTTATCCACTTTTACCAAAAATCTTCAACAATTCCCCGTGGATAAGTGATCGACCTGTCAGCTAACTGTAACGAAATATTTGTCGACCTTGGAGCCGACAATCCCAACTGATTAAATACTGACAAGGGAATCAAATTGATACTAGCTCCAAGATCACACAAACATTTACTGAAGCTCATCTTTCCAATAGTGCATGGTATTGTGAAACTGCCTGGATCCTTCAGCTTTGGAGATAATTTGCGTTGAAGCACTGCACTGCATTCCTCTGTCAAGGCCACTATTTTAAATTCTTCTAATCTCTTCTTCCTTGACAAGATACCCTTCATAAATTTTGCATAACTAGGCATCTGTTCCAATGCCTCAGCGAAAGGTATGTTAATCTGCAGCTTTTTGAATACCTCCAAGAACTTGTTAAACTGCATGTCTTCCCTCTGCTTCTGCAATCTCTGTGGATAAGGAACCGGAGGGTGAACTGGTGGTATTTTATTCACGGGCTTCTCAACTGAACCTACTTTATCCTTTTCTTCCTTGTTGTGGTCCGAACTTTTCATCATTTACTTTCTCAGCAGACAAATTTTCTATCTGGCGCATTGCGCGTTCTTCCTTTTTAAAATTAGGCGCGCGCCGCCATGCCGATTTTCTCGCAACTCCGCTTTTCTAGACCTAAGTGTGATTGCTTGACATGGTCCCTTCCCTTCCCTTCTTGGATTTGCCTCTGTGGTACCTGGCAATGAACCCTGTGGTCTGTTATTAAGCATGCTCACCATCTGACCCATCTGAGTTTCAAGATTTTTAATAGCCACTGCTTGGCTTTTAATCATCACTTCCGTATTTGCCATGTGCTTCATCATCATTTCCTCCATCTCTGACTTCTTTTCTTGCGGAGGTGCTGGTGGTGTATGATGTTGTTGAGAAAATCCAGGTGGGTGTGGTGGTCTTGGTGCAAAATGTTGCTGAGATGACTGTGACTGAAATTGGTTATGTGGTTGAAACTGATTTTGTTGATTTTCTTGATTACTTGACCAACTGAAATTTGGATGGTTGCGGTTGTTGGCACTATATGTGTTCTAAAATTGACCTTGATCCTTCCTATAGTTGCTCACATATTGCACAGACTCCGAACTGATAGCACATTGGTCTGTTGAATGTGACCCTGCACATGTCTCACACACAAATGCAACTGTCTTCTCCTTGGGGTCTATCAATGAGTTAATTTTCTTTGCCATAGATGCCATCTGTGCTGACAATCGAGTGATAGCATCCACTTCTAACAAACCTGCAACTTTGGGATTTGGAAATCTAGATGAAGGATTTTGGAAATCATTAGCTGCCATTGTCTCTATGAGATTATATGCCTCTTCATAGCTCTTCGCCCATAGAGCTCCTCCTCCAACTTCATCTATAATTGGTCTTGACTGCCATCCCAATCCATTATAAAATGTATTGATAACCATCCAATCTGGCATGCCATGGTGTGGACACTTCCTTAGCATTTCCTTATAACTCTCACAGGCTTCATATTATGATTCACCCTGTTGCAGCTCAAACTGGGAAATTGTTGTCCTCATCTTTGCAGTCTTAGCCATTGGAAAGAATTTGGCTAAGAATTTCTGTACTAGGTCCTCCCATGTGGTGATAGATCCCGGAGGTAAAGAGTGAAGCCAACTTCTAGCTTTATCCCGCAATGAAAATGGAAATAGTCTAAGTCTGATTGCATCCTCTGTCACCCTGTTGTATCTGAAAGTATCACATATTTCAATGAAGCTCAAAAGGTGTTCATTTGGATCGTCAGTAGCAGAACCCCCAAACTGTACCAAATTCTTCACCATTTCAATAATGCCCGACTTAATCTCGAAGGTGTTAGTTGATATTGTTGGTCTGACTATACTTGATTGCAATCCTTTAATATTCGGCATCGAATAATCTCTTAAAGCCCTTTGCTCCTCCCTTTGCTCTTCGGCTGCCATATTAGATGTTGTGGTTTCTAACTCTGCTTGTATATTTCTACGTGCTCTTGATTTCCAACCCCTACCGTTGATGTTGTCCTGTAAAGGTGTTAACTCAAGATTGGAGGATCGAGTGCGCATATACTATATAAAAGTGCTTGAAACAAAAACAAAAATGGAATGAGACAAGATTAGAATTGTTTAAGTCATACAATTTAGCTTAAAATTGATGATAATAATATTAAAATTTAAACGCCTCTCCCCGGCAACGGCGCCAAAAACTTGTTGCCTCCATTTTAGTCTTAACAAAAGGACTCTAACTCATGCAAGTATACATGGGTCAACAAGTGGTACAGCGTAAGAACAGTATCGATCCACGGAGAATAGTTTAAAAATAAACTATCATACACCAATAGTATCACTATTTTATATACTTAAACGAATACTTCACAATGATGCTTAATCTATATTCAATTAATGAATAAAACATAAAACTAATTTAATGAATCAAATTTGGAAAGAATGGGATTCTAACTTCATTTCATATTTCATCTAAACATTGCCATCATGCACAATCATACATTTATCATGGAAAATTAGCCAAGAGCACAAATGTAGACATAATCATTTTTCAATGAATTATGACATGTTTACATAACATCCACCTTGCAATAGAAATCATAGAATCAACAATAATGCCAAAGTCACTATATTCCTATGTGAAATTGCAGCAATATTGAATTGAAGCACAAGCTCTTATATTACTACACACGGTGAAACAGTATATTTCTATCTGGTTCACGAAATAATAAGCTAAACATTTCAGCCTCATAAACGCATGCTATTATGATTACACCCATGCTCACATGTCATTTTTCAATTCCATATAAGCATATAAGATGAATGGTGATCAAACATTCATACAATCCAATCAATCATAACAAAAATCCCAATGGTAAACGAGCAACCAAGTAATTACGTAATTAATTATAGATTACATATCAAAATCCGTTAGAATCCCATAATGGAGTTTAGTTCATTTCTAAACCTAAAACCATTATGGGATTATAGTAACACATTGAGAATAAATATCACAAGTGAGAGAGAAAATAGAATTGATCAAACCCAATTGTAGAATTCGTTTCAGAATGTTATCCAAAATCTAAATCGTTTCCAGCAAAAGAAAATGAATACTTATATAGTAACTGAATTCAAGAGAAGATGTAGAAAATATTGAGTTATGCTCAAATCCTCTCTAGGATTAGTCTATGCTTGGAACCCTAGTTCCCTAATTAAAAAATTGATAAAACGTACATAACATATGTCTGGTACCAACCAGGATAGTTTTTAATGAGACCACATTCGAATTTTAAATTCAAAAACAAAAGTCAAGTAACTGTTGCATATAATATGCGCGCTACCAAGCGTGATCTCCATACAAATCCGGGCACGAAGCCTTCTACTCCAGTGCAGCGCGAGGTGTATTTCCAGTCATCTGCTGCCGCGGCGCGCCGAGAATCGCTTTGGTAGCAACGCGACCATACCGCTTCGCTTCATCGTCGTTTGTTGCTTGTTGTTTGTCCTTCACAATCACTCAGTTCCTTGTCAACACATTCCGTTTGCCACGCCTTTGTTAGGTCCATACTACGGTGTCAACGCCATATCATGCCATTTCCTGCATTTCCATACCAGAGGAGTTCTAATCAAGTAATGTAAAATAAACGCAAAATACAATTAAAAACATACTAAAATCCACTTGAGATGAGCATAATTCTCGTGAATTATTATTTAATAAGTAGGTATAAAACCTACTTATCATGAAGCTGATTGCATGCATTTGAAACAAGCATTTCCGGGGTTATCGTCGGAACTGCATTCCTTGGGGTTATCTCCAAGGTTGGTAGCTGCTACCCCTAGTGTTGGGACTGAGACTGGATACCTCGGGGTTATCTTCGAGATTAATCAGTCTTCTTAGATGGAATCTTCGGTATTGGATCTGCATGCCTCGGGGTTATCTCTGAGGTTGGACCTACTATTCTCGGTGTGTGTTCCGGGTTTGAGGCTGAACTTCCGATAGTATCCGGACTGGATGTGAGCTGTCTTCCATGGTAGGGTTATCTCTGAAAGACGAATCTGACCTCCTGTAATGTCAGTGACAGGTGTGCAAAAATTTTCGAGTGTCTACACACCCGTGATTTTCTAATTCAAATAGTACCCTATCGTTCTCCTATAAATAAGATGCTTAATTTAGATATGAAAATCAAACCAAAATCAGAGAATTCTTCTTTTATAATATTGAGCGTATTTCTTTTAATTTTAAGGAAGTTTTGAGTGTAGAAAATAGTACAAGTTTTCTTCAAGAACATCCCCGTTATACCAGTCAGAAATACTCTCCTTTTAAGGTAAGGAATATTTTTTTTGTTCAATATTCGTAAGAAATAATATTTTCTTCCATACTCTGTAGTATGTAAGTAATATTATTTCGTTTCATATTCCTAATTCAACACTCAATTTGTTAAGTATTGCTTTTATACAGGAAATTAGTAGAATATCTTTGAAATTTGCGTTTCATCGAGTATCTTTTCACGAAAATATTTTCTGAGCATTCTTGTTAAATTTGAATCTTTTCATGTTGGGGTACTATTCACGGGATACTATTCACTCGGGTACTATTCACCCGGGGTACTATTCATGACAAAAATTGATTTCTTTTCTGTTCAAATTATTTTTGATACAATATTATTCTTGAATTTTACTCCACAAAGTAGTTATCATGTTGACAATTTAGACATTCTTGAACTCTAGATAAATTGAATTATAAATCTTTAAAATTTATCCTTGCTTTCACTTAATTGAATTCTTATATCATTGTCATCATCCTCATGCTTATATTGTGATGAAAGTCATCTTTGGTCCGTAGTGCATAGATTGACTGTTGATTGGTATGATTATGACCATGAATTATGTATCGGTATAATCAAGACCTGTAATGTTACAAATGATGTGGTAAAAGTCCTCATTGGCCCGTAGTGCATTGATGGACAGTTGTTGGCATGATCATGACCATTGGTGATAATAACGAATATCCTTGGCCCGTAGTGCATGGATAATTCGTGGATGTGATACTAACAAATATCATTGGCCCGTAGTGCATGGATAATTCGATGATGTAAATTATTTATTGAGCTGCGTTATAGCGTTAAAATATTGATGATGAACTTTTAAATCATAGAAGATAGTAGATATCATGCTCTACTTAACTCTTCTAATGGATTGTTTGTTCCGCTGTAGTTAAACTTGTTGTCTATTGTATTCTATTTGTTGTACACTGTTGAAGGCTAACGATAATTTATTCTCCATTATCTTAGTCATAATATTCTTTACTGGGCTAGTTGAGCTCACCCTTTGCTTTCATTGTTCTCTTCAGGAAATGAGAACATAGCCGGGACTAGTCGGGGAATGGAGTGACAGTCCGAGATGGTGGCTGTAGTAGTCCTCACTATTCTACAAAATAGTGTGATAATAATTGTAATGAGGACTCTATTTGAGTTTGGATATTGTCTACGAGACAATGTTCGTGTTAAAACTCTCAGCTACGTTTTGTTGTATTGTATAAATGAAGTTTGTATTTAAATTCCGTACCTTGTATTTGGCGACTCAGAATGAGTTGTGTATACCTATTTTGGGGGCGTTACAATATATTTATATAAGACCCCAACTTTTATGAATAAAGATTTAATTATCTCAAAATATTTTTTTAATATTATGGTGTGGATTTGATATAATGTTATAGTTGTGGGTAATATTTATAAATTTTGTAAAGTATGCAAGTTGTTATAAAATATTCGATTGGTCGGGGAATATTTATTTTATTAGAGAATATTCGTACGATGACATAATCATTGGTGGACCCCACAATGCAATTACTATCAGAGTTAGAAAATGACATAAATATATTTTTATAAAAATAACGACAAAAGTTTTACCATTAACTGTTGAAATATCCGGTGATAAAAGTACAGTAATACGCGTGGTTGCATAGTAGCACACGATATTGATTATTGATGCTTACGTGAGAAGTCACTCAGTTTTATTCAATTATTGCCACAGTAATTGTTGCATAGTATCTCACGTTATTGATTCAATTATTGTACAATATTTTATATTATTAAATCAATAATTGAGATGACAAGTTATTCATATTATTATTTGCATTATTGATAATGTCTAGAAAGTTCTGTCGAGGAAAGGGGTTTAGTCACCTAATTGCGCGCCAATAGGGAGAAATCCTTATCAGAAAACTGGGAATGATCTGGTTGTTAATATTGCAAGTTATATTCTTGATGAATAAATGTTGTTAAAAATATTAAGGGGATTTTATGAGGTATTTGTTATAAATTTTGCTTATTACATGGACCCTCACTTACTCATTTTTCAAAATAATCCAGAAAAGTTATTCAAGATATATATATATATATATATATATATATATATATATATATATATATATATATAATAAAGGGTGGGGGCCACGAGTGAATGAAATGGGGGGGAAGGAGGTCACGAGAGAGGAGAGTAATTATTATTATTATTATTATTATTATTATTATTATTATTATTATTATTATTATTATATATTATAATAAGTTTTGTTTTTTATGAAAAATAAAATATATTATATTTTATTATGCATAGTTTTTACAGTGTCTGCATAGTATTTGCATAGTAAAATCAGAAAATTTTAGCAGAAACTTGTGATTCCTACTGTGCAATCCATGATTTTTCCTTTACTGTGTATTCAAATAGTATCCAGCCATTCTCCTATAAATAAGATGTTCAGTTTAGAATTGAAAATCACACCAGAATTAGAGAATTCTTCTTCTATAATATTGAGCGTATTTCTTTGAGTTTAAGGAAACTTTGAGTGTTGCAAATAGTGCAAGTTTTTTTTCAAGAATATATCTGTTATACCAGTCGGAATTGCTCTCTTTTTGAAATAAGGGATATTATTTATTTCATATTCGCTTACGATATTATTTTTCGTATTCGTAAGAAATTTTATTTCGTTCAATATTCGCAAGAAATATTATCTTCATTTAATATTCGTAAGGAATATTCTCTTCGTTCAATATTCGTAAGGAATATTAATTTCGTTCAACAGTTGTAAGGGGTTTTATTTTTGTTCAATATTCGTAAAAAATAATATTTTTTTCCATACTCTATAGTATGTAAGTAATATTATTTCGTTTCACATTCCGAATTCTACACTTATTTTGTTAAGTATTGCTTCTATTCTCTTTGAAATTAGTTGAATATCCTTGAAATTTGCGCTTCATCTAGTATCGTTTCACAAGGATATTTTTTAGAACATTCTTGTTTATTTTTAAACTTTTCATGCCGGAGTACTATTCATGGGTACTATTCATTTATACGACACTATTCATATGTATGACATTATTCATACGTACGACACTATTCATACGTACGAGTACTATTCACAAAGTACTATTCATGAGGTACTATTCACTCGGGTACTATTCATGACAAAAATTGATCTCTTTTCTGTCCAAATTATGTTCAGAATATTATTCTTGAATTTTACTCCACAAAGCAGTATCATGTTGACAATTTAGACATTATTGAATTCTGGATAAATTGAATTATAAATCTTTAAAATTTATCCTTACTTTCATTTAATTGAATTCTTATATCATTGTCATCATCTTCATACTTGTATTGTGATGAAAGTCATCTTTGACCCGTAGTGCATAGATGGACTATTGATTGGTATGATTATGACCAGGGATCATTCTGTATAATCATGACATGTAATGTTACAAATGATGTGGTAAATGTCATCATTGGCCCGTAGTATATTGATGGACAGTTGTTGGTATGATCATGACCATGTGTTCTTTTCGGCCAAGGGTGCAAAGATGAATTGTTGTTTGACATGTTCATGACCATTGGTGAAAACACGAATATCCTTAGCCCGTAATGCATGGATAATTCGTGGTTGTGATACTAATGAATATCTTTGGCCCGTAATGCATGGATAATTCAATTATGTGGATTATTTATTAAGCTGAGTCTCAACGATAAAATTGATGATAAACTTTTTAAATCATAGAAGATAGTAGATAGCATGTTCTACTTGCCTCTTCTAATGGATTGCTTGTTCCGCTGCAGTTAAACTTGTTGTTTATTGTATTCTATCAGTTTAACACTGTTGAAGGCTAACGATAATTTATTTTACATTATCTTAGTCATAATATTTTTTACTGGGCTAGTTGAGCTCACTCTTTACTTTCATTGTTCTCTTCAGAAAATGAGAATATAGCTGGGACGAGTTGGGGAATGGAGTGATGGTCTGAGATAGTTGTCATAGTAGTCTTCACTATTTTAGGAAATAGTGTGATAATAAATGTAATGAAGATTGAATTTGAGTTTTGATATTTTTATGAGACAATATTCGTGTTAACTCTCAGCTATTGTGTTGTCGTATTATGCACGACAGTTGTATTATTAAGTTGTATTTGATTTCTGTACCATGTATTTGGCGACTTAGAATGAGTGATGTATACCTATTTTGGGGGCGTCACAATTTATGTACACACCCAAATTGTACATCCAAATACATATTCAAGTGTAAAATAGTACTCCACTAAAATATTCTTTCTCACCTCTCCACATCACTTTCTCTCTTCTCATTTACTATTATTTTACGTTTGTGTGTCTCCTTGGATGTACAATTTGAGTGTCTACATAGATATATTCATAAATTTTATATCCTAGAGGGTATCTCTAAGGCTGTAAACGAGCCAACACAGTTCGAGCTCGATTCGGGCTCGACTCGAAAAAATATGAACGAGACTCAGATTCGTTAATAATATGATCCAAATCTGAGCATTAAAAATAGTTTGAATAAAAATATGAATAGAATCTGAGCAATGTTATACTCGACTCGTTTAAGATTCAAACAACTCGAATTTTTTATTGTGATTCGATACTTACTCGGTGCCAACACATTTTGTTTTGTTTTTAATTTTAATTGTGATTTTATATTTGTAAAGTGTAATAATAAATATATTTTCTCATTTTTAAGTAAAATAACAAATTCAATTTATAATTATATTTATTATAAAACTAGTTATTATGTGGAGACTCGAATTCGAGCTTTAATTTGAAGCTCGCGAGTAGTTTGAATAAATATTCGAGTCGAGTCGAGTCGAGTCAGATCGAATTCGAGTAATAAATATTCAAGTCGAGTCGAATCTGAGTAGAATTTTTTAAATATAATTCGAATTCGAGTACGAATTTATCATTTCGAGTCGAATTCGAGTAGCTCTCTGTTCGCTCCGATTCGACTCGTTTACACCCTTAGGTATCTCCCGCAAGCCCAATATTATATATTTTGATGTTTTAAAATTTATTAATGTTCACATAGACACTAGACAGGTCCTCAAGTGTTTCAAATTGCTTTGGGCATCTAGGCATCTACCTAGACAGAATCAAATCTCTACCATATCAATTCAATAAAGGGTTTGAAATTATACACTACTTGAAATTAACTATTAAGGCTTAAAAGATTGTCTCTTTTAGTAATTTTTTTATGTAAAATTTTAAAAATCATATTTTTCTATGATATAACAATATATAATAGAAAAATAAATAAATGAAATCATCTAAAAAAACACCTAGTCTGCTAAGGAAAACACTTAGATATCAGCTAACAATTTTTAAAATATTGATCTAAAAGATATTATTAATTACAAATTTTATTATTTTAAAATTTTAAAGTAGTGTCACTTTAATTTTAAATTAAAATTTCTAGATTTACTTCTTACGTTCAAAATCAAACATTTTTGTGGGGGAAAAAGGAACATAATATTGTTCTATATTTTAATGGTGTCCATAATGTGACGGCCCCGAATCCAAGTCCTAAATCACCTCGGATCCGGTTCGATCATTCTATACAACTATTACTATTTGCAGAAGATATAAACATAACTTTTTTTTTTTTTTTTGCTAAATTTATTTAATTTTTGATTTATATAAACATAACTTGTTTATACATTACATTACACACTATTCCCCAAGGTCGAGTAACCTTAACTTAATACACAATACATAACTTATTCATAAATATCTAACACATAACTTTATTATCAAACTACACTATTACATTCTTAATCACATACATAAACTAAAGCTGGAACTTTCTTTAATCTTTTCCTGTATCCGACGCGTTCGTCTTAATCTGCAATGTTTATCATGATATAGCAAGAGTGAGCATGAAAGTTGCCCAGCAAGTTTAAGTTCAACAATATAACGATATATCATGATTGAAATGATTTGAATAATTGGCTGGCTATAATTCAACAATATAATTGTGAACTAGCATGAACAAAATTTTGACTGAACAAGTATTTTACATGAACAATTATATCTGAACCGAAGGGTAATGAAGGTGACCAGCCTTTCATACCTAAGTTATATATGCAATATGTACAGAGTACAATTATACATGGCAATCAGCAATGATTAACCATAAGCTTATCCGAATGAAACACTCTTAGTAGAGTTAAGTAAAACAAACTTACCTGAACCATTGATTACCACAACACAATTTATAACGCTTTATCCGAAGACCTAATATTAGCAATATAGATCTCCAATATTAGAATAATATCATCACAATATAATACTACTATATATATAAATATAGAATAACCTAAACACATAACACATAACTCTATCAGTCTATAACATAAGACTCAGTATCAGGTCAAACTATTTCAGTTTGACTTGAATTCGACAAAGTTCCAACGTGGGGTGAGCCGTAGACCCGGACATCCTGGGATTGAGTCCCGCCTGCCTCAAGTGTGAGAAATTTTAATTCGTGTGGCCACGGACTGGGGCAAGCTTTGACTTCCTAACAACCCAATGAAAAGCCTTGTTCGGTGGGGGATTAGTCAGGTTGCGATCCTAAAACCCATCAATAACAAAAAAAAAAAAAAAAAAAAAGTTCCAACGTCCCGACGGTCTAATCGGACAATTGACGAGTTTAAGTTCAATTAAACTCTGTCTAAACACTAAACAATATCTTAGATAATTTTAATAGCAGTCGAAATATTTTTCAAAGACTTATAATAATTTTAAATAATTATTATCATTTATCACGTATTTTTAATCATTAATAACGTATTTAAATAAATTAAATACCACATAATTCTTTTATCATTAATATTTATTTAATATCAAATTTTAATGAAATACATGCCATAATATTATAATATATTATATTTTATAATATCACAAAGTATTTTTAATACTTTAAAATCATTTAAAATATGATTTTAAACACTTAAATTCATTATCCGTTAATTGCTTTTAATATTAAAATATTAATATTTTCATGACAAAATATCAAAAGTTATATTTTATAACTTAAAATATTTTTATAATACTAAAAATCATTTTCATATAATTTTTAAATCATTTATTCTATTTTTCCATAATTTATTTAATATAATTATTAAATAAGTTAACTATCATTAATATTAATTAATTAATGAAATTTAGCCCAAAATATTAAAAGTCACTTAAAATAACTTAAAATATTTTCTTTTACCATAATATTATTTTTCATGATTTTTCATGTATTAAAATCATTTTTAAATTATTTATTTAATATTATAATTAAATAAATTAAATACCATTTATAATCCAAAAATATTAAATATTTATGAAATATACTTTAAATAATTAAAACTATTTTTTAGAATTTAAAATAATTTTTCGTAATTTATTTAGTATTTTTAATAATTAAAATCTATTTTTTTTCTATTTTTAATTAATTTTCTAAAAATAATAATAATAAATCGTCATTAAAGGGCCTATATAGCGACATAACCGTCATTATAGGTGTTCTTGGTGTTCTTGATGCCCCTTGAGTAAACGCATGTCGATATTGAGGTCTTAGTTCGACTGCGCATAACTTTCTTTCTAGATTGTTTCTGTCCTATCTAAGGCTTATATCGTGTAGTAGGAATGTAGCACTACAATATTCAACCATAATTTGGGTCATAAAACATCACAAATAAGATATCAAAGTCTCTAATATAGTTGTCAGACGTGTTCTTCGGTTTCTGGATTTTCCAGAATTGAAGGCACCTACTTTGGATCCTTATAGTTGGAATTCTGTGTTTGATTTGTGTAATATAATGGTTTAATCTTGTAGTACCGATGTTCGACGGAATTTCTATAACTGCATATCATCATAAACACATCACACATGACAGATCTGGGCCGGTCAAACTACCTGACAGACTTGTGTTCTTGAGAAATTTGAGTTTCCCAGATTTCTTCATATGACAGCCGATCAACCCAGGTTTGAGCTGGTATAACTTTGATTTTGTTACTCATTTGGGTGATCTAAAAGCTTATATGTGTAGTCAATATGACAGACAACAATATCAAAACAACAAATTGGCCCAAAAAGTAAACCACAGCAAAATCAGAGACCTTAAACAACTTGTCAGACCTACCTGGAAAAATTTGGGTTTTCCAGAAACAGTTTTCCATGGTCGGTCAACCATGTTTGACCACCTATATCTTGCGATCTAGACATGGTATGGATGTGATTCCACTTCCAGTATATTATCATGATGACAGAGAACAAGTTTATAACTTAAAACAACAAAAAACCAAAATCAGAGAAGGATTTACAGGCCCTGACATACGGCTGTCAGGTCGAAAAATTTCTAGTTTTCCAGATTTTTCAAAACATCATTTTCGTGCACTTTAATGTTATAGATCCTTGATCTATCAACCCAGATCACTTATAGACACCCTATTAGACATATCTAACCAATCAATTACAACATCTAACAACAAATCTAAGGATTTCGAAAATTAGGGTTCATACCTTTTTCACCCTTTGATTCTTGATTATGGCCTTTGATACTGATCTAGGAACTTATCAAGGTTATCTTTTGGTCTCACTCTCTCTCAAAATTTCGAAAAATATAGAGAGAGAAAGTCTTGGCAAAAATGTTAAGTAAAGTGAGTTACTTTACTTATTTCTTACTAATAATATATTAGATTCAATGTATAAGGATGAGATAGCTACTGATATGAGAGATATGTGGCACATGGAAGTCATATAGTTGGTCACCAACTCAAAGTATGGCAAGATCTACACACTTCCTAATTAAAGAATTGCAAAAAGGGCAATTTAGTCATTTCCATTTAATTCTAGAATTTCCATTTGTTGCAAACCCTTAGGTTTTAGGTTTTAACCCTTATACTACGTTTGGATCGATGGAATAGGAGAGAGAATGGAATGAATCATTCCATTGGAATGATAAAAATGTTGTTTGGTTTGTTTGGTCCAATGCGTAATTTGCCTGTGTGACATTATTTTGATTTGCCTGTGTGGAAAAATGTTGTTTTCCTGTGTGGCATTGTTTTGATGTGCCTGTGTGGCATTATTTTGGTTGCCTATGTGGCATCTTTTGATTTGCCTGTGTGGCATTATTTTGACTTGCATGTGTGGCAAGGTATATTTCTAAACTCATTCGGTATGAAATAACTCCAGCCGTTTGTTTCAGCCTATTATTTTATTGGATTAGTTTTGTTGGTTTTTGTTTAGTTCAAGTCATTGAGTTAGTTACTTCAGTTCACTATTTCTTTATTCTTTTATTGATTTCGTCAATTATGTTGATTCATATATATTCCATTCGCATCCTCGGATATTATATTTTCGCTCAGTATTTGCACTTCGAGGCTTGTTCAAGAATTTGTCTTAACTGCTTTCGTATATCGCTTGTATATCTTTTGTATATCTCAGATCTATACTGGGCAATTGGCTCATGCTGTGTTTTTCTTCCGGCAAGTTTGCAGGGGTGATTCAGGGCTAGTGTGATGAGAGTTTTGCCTTTGACCAGTTAGGTTGATTCAAATTTTAAGTTTTGATTATTTTGACTCTAGTTGGAGAATTGTAATTAGTACTGCATTTATGGATATCATTATTACATGTTTTGAAGTTATTAGTGCTCTGTTTACTTATTTTGAGGTTTGTTATGTTTTGCACGTGACCTCCCCTTCCTTTTCGGGAAGGGAGTGTTACTGATATGGTATCGTCGAGCCGTGTTCTTTCTTGTAGAAAACCTATTTAGGTTTGACCATGAGTTAATGGGTAAACCATTGGGTAGACGTAGGAGTTTGGTTCAATTTTGTTCTTTGTTTGGTTGGTCTCTATTTCACCAATCATGTTCGATTTCTTTTCAATTTATAGTTGATTTGAGGAAAGTGGAATAATTTATTAAGAGGATTGAGTAATGATATTAGGTAAGAATTGTGATTTAATCATTGAGGTGAATAAAGTTATACTTTGTACATATAGGAAATGATCTTATATGAGATGTGATTATGATGTGAGTATTTGTATATCTCGACGAGTATTTGATTTTGGAAAATTAATCTTTTAGAGTTATTTTTTTGTGACAATTGTTATGATCGTTGAATTGAGGATTTGATTTGAGTTAGGTTTTGATTTTTGTTAAGCTTGTGGATAATTTGAGGTTTGTGTATTAATGTCATACTATGATAAGGAGATAAATTATTAAGTATAGAGGATTTTTTTTTTATAAATTTGAGTTGTTGGTATTCGAGCAAATTAAATTAATCATTTAGAGTTAATGATCAATCTTGTGGCTACTTTCTAGTAGGATGTTGAAGTTATATTTTATGAAGTTTCTTTGTGATAGTATGAGGAGACAATGAGATTTATTGGATTAAGGTTTGTAATAAGGGATGATTGATTTATTGAATGATTAAATATTAAGTGATGAATCTTTGAGAGATTTTGAAAGCTATAGTTTGCTTATTCAGATAGTAGGATATATGATTTGGAGTTTGGTATGGTGATGAAGAGATCTTAGTAGTAATATATTTTTGGTATTATAATATTTGAGAACTAATTTGATTCTAGGTTATGATATTTTGAAGCTCGTAAGGACTTAGTGAGAGTTGATGATATAATTTAAGTTGTTTCGTTTATCTGATGTCATTAGAGTTTTGTATGAATTTATATAAAATAAAAATAATTTGTTAAATATTTGTCATGTGTAGAACTTAAACATTTTACGAATTAAAGATAATTTTAAAGTTTTGGGTATTCGAATCGTATTTAGATGAAGAGCGAATTATGTGTTCTCGAATTATGTTCCGAAGATTATGTACGTTTGTAAGAATGAAACTCAAAGATATTAGCGACGACCCACACCAATCGTGGAGCATGTGATCTAATTTGATGCAACGCAAAGAACCTTACCAAGGCTTGACACGACGAGTGATTTAATCTTTTACAAGTACATTGATAATTACGTGGACCGATGACTTATCCGCGTTAATCGTTATAAATGGCGACGCTACGTCGTAACTAAATTTATTTATTTATTTTTGTAGCTTATTTGAATTCGAGGACGGAATTATTTTTAGGGTGAAAATGTAATAACCCATATTTTTTATTATTAAATATTAACTAATTTTATCAGATACAATTGTATTTAAATTGAAAAAAATAAATGATTTTGTTTCCTCTTTTCTTCCTTGTTTTGTTTAGAAAATTAAATTCTTTTAGTAGATAATTAAATAACTGATTAAATTAAAATTGAGAAAGATATTTCCTTTTGTTAAAGTCTTGTGATAAAATCATTCTTGAATGGAAGCTACTTGGAAAATAGAGGAGTCTATTCGAGCGAGTATTCACATCTTTTGATAATTTGGTACGTTCATTCTTTTGATTCCGGGGACTGAATCCTTTTTAAGGGGTAGGTGATGTAATACCCGATAAAAATAAAAAATTAAAAAAAAATTAAATCCATATTTCAATTGGGCTTTTCTTATGTTTGGGTCAAATTGTATTTAAGTTGTGTGACTTATAATAAGTAGGTGATTACATTAATTTTGGCTTTTATTCTAATTGGGTCTATTTTGTATTTGGATAATATTAAAATCCTATTAAAATTAGGAGACACAATGAGATATATTAATTAATAAATAAGCAAAACCTAATTGCTTCATCATATTTTATACCGACTGAAAAAAAAAAAGAAGAGGCACTTATTAACCTGAATGAAAGAGAGAGATGATTGTGGCGTAAAAGATAAATTAAGGGAGAACTAGAAACAAGTATGTGTGTTTCTTCTTTTTCTTTATCTTTATGCTATCATCTTAGCCTTTATCTTTCTAGTGTAAATAGGGATACATATATGTATATAATCTGATACATGTACCAATCCTAAAAGTCAGTAAATTTGTTGTTTTCAATGAATAAATTGAATAGGTAGTATAATTAAATTCATGTGTGGATTATTATTATTTTTTATATATATAAAATAAATAAGTTATTCGCTAGTAGTGTTGTACTTTTGTTAATACTAAATATTATAGTTGCATATAATTCTAAAGGTTTTATTTTTATTATTATTATTTTTATTTTATTTTTAAACGGAGGAGCTAGTAAAAGATTTTGAAATGATTTTATACTTTGTTAAGTTGTACAAATTACTATATAACTTGTATATGATATAAGTGCTATGTGGATATTAATTAATAAAATATACATTTATTGTATGATTTGAAAATTTGGACATCGTATATAGAGATTTAATAAATTACCAATTGGAGTGCAGAGAGGGCTAGTGAGTCATTTTAATGAGTATATGTATCACCCATCTTGTGATTTTGCTTTCTTTTGTAAAACAAAATGGCACGCAATTCAAAGATATCAATGGAGATTAAATTAATAATTATGGTTTATATATTTTGTTTAAAAACAAGAATACTTGATTTCTAAATAAAACGAGAAGTAATCATTAAAAGATTAATATATTATAATTTGAGTTTGTATTGTAGTTTGTTGTAGTTGGGGAAATTAATTTCATATTCATATAAATTATAATTAGTAAGTAACTTATAATTGTATTATTATTATTTTATTAGATTGACTTTAGAGAATTTAACGAGTTATATTCTGATTATAATTTTGGGTAATGCATTACTTAATCCAGTACGGATTTCGTACTTTTCTCTCATGATACTCTTGTTAAATTTGATTTGTTCGTTTTGTCGCTTGTTTGAATTTCGTTATTATTTCACATAATTATTTCCTGTGAAATAAATATATTAGTTTCATTTTGGAGTTGATACATTGGACTCGTACTTGTACTCTTTGAATCAGGTTATCATGTATAGTATTTATTTTGATAATTGTAGAGCGGTACATGTTGCTACCTTCTTTTTGAGACCTCGTGACTATAATTTGATTTGGTTCAACATGTACATATTGAACCCTTTTGTTGGTATTATGTCGCATTTGTTGTGACATAGTCTTTTTGTTAGAATATACCGTAGGGTATACCTGAGCTATAACCACATGTGGGGGTACCACAGGCATGTCGTCTTGGCACGAGAGGCATGACACTTTCCGTGGCGGTGTGATTAGTCCACGGCGTCTCCGTTTTGGGCACCGGAGGAAGTGGGCCATTTGGTATTTTGTTGTGGGAGGCGTATGGGTTAACCCTAGTTTTCTGTTCTGCGGATTGGTGATGTAGTGCCAAACACACCTATCCGATTTGCATACATAAAGATTCGCGGTCCAATGTGTGATTTGCCTGTGTGGCATTATTTTGATTTGCCTGTGTGGCATTATTTTGATTTTCCTGTGTGGCATTGTTTTGATGTGCCTGTGTGGCATTATTTTGGTTGCCTATGTGGCATCATTTGATTTGCCTGTGTGGCATTATTTTGACTTGCCTGTGTGGCAAGGTATATTTCTAAGCTCATTCGGTATGAAATAACTCCAGCCGTTTGTTTCATCCTATTATTTTATTGGATTAGTTTTGTTGGTTTTTGTTCGGTTCAAGTCATTGAGTTAGTTACTTGATTCATTATTTCTTTATTCTTTTATTGGTTTCGTCAATTATGTTGATTCATATATATTCCATTCAGATCCTTGGATATTATATTTTCGTTCGTATTTGCACTTGAGGCTTGTTCAGTAATTTGTCTCAACTGTTTTCAGATATCGATTGTATATCTTTTGTATATCCGTGTCCGTCTTTGGGCAATTGGCTCATCTTTGTGTTTTTCTTCCTAGAGTAGGTTTCAGGGTGATTCTGTACTAGTGTGATGAGAGTTTTGCCTTTGACCAGTTAGGTTGATTCAAATTTTAAGTTTTGATTATTTTGACTCTAGTTGGAGAATTGTAATTAGTACTGCATTGATGGATATCATTATTACATGTTTTGAAGTTATTAGTGCTCTGTTTACTTATTTTGAGGTTTGTTATGTTTTGCACGTGACCTCCCCTTCCTTTTCGGGAAGGGAGTGTTACAGATATGGTATCAGAGCCAGGTTCTTTCTTGTAGAAAACCTATTTAGGTTTGACCTGTGAGTTGTGGGTAAACCATTGGGTAGACGTAGGAGTTTGGTTCAATTTTGTTCTTTGTTTGGTTGGTCTCTATTTTGACCAATTGTCGATTTCTTTTCGATTTATAGTTGATTTGAGGAAAGTGGAATAATTTATTAAGAGGATTGAGTAATGATATTAGGTAAGAATTGTGATTTAATCATTGAGGTGAATAAATTTATACTTTGTACATATAGGAAATGATCTTATATGAGATGTGATTATGATATGAGTATTTGTATATCTCGACGAGTATTTGATTTTGGAAAATTAATCTTTTAGAGTTATTTTTTTTGTGACAATTGTTATGATCGTTGAATTGAGGATTTGATTTGAGTTAGGTTTTGATTTTTGTTAAGCTTGTGGATAATTTGAGGTTTGTGTGTTAATGTCATACTATGATAAGGAGATAAATTATTAAGTATAGAGGATTTTTTTTATATAAATTTGAGTTGTTGATATTCGAGCAAATTAATTAATCATTTAGAGTTAATGATCAATCTTGTGGCTACTTTCTAGTAGGATGTTGAAGTTATATTTTATGAAGTTTCTTTGTGATAGTATGAGGAGACATTGAGATTTATTGGATTAAGGCTTGTAATAAGGGATGATTGATTTATTGAATGATTAGATATTAAGTGATGAATCTTTAAGAGATTTTGAAAGCTATAGTTTGCTTATTCAGATAGTAGGATATATGATTTGGAGTTTGGTATGGTGATGAAGAGATCTTAGTAGTAATATATTTTTGGTATTATAATATTTGAGAACTAATTTGATTCTAGGTTATGATATTTTGAAGCTCGTAAGGACTTAGTGAGAGTTGATGATATAATTTAAGTTGTTTCGTTTATCTGATGTCATTAGAGTTTTCTATGAATTTATATAAAATAAAAATAATTTGTTAAATCTTTGTCATGTGTAGAACTTAAACATTTTACGAATTAAAGATAATTTTAAAGTTTTGGGTATTCTAATCGTATTTAGATGAAGAGCAAATTATGTGTTCTCGAATTATGTTCCGAAGATTATGTACGTTTGTAAGAACGAAACTCAAAGATATTAGCGACGACCCACACCAATCGTGGAGCATGTGATCTAATTTGATGCAACGCAAAGTACCTTACCAAGGCTTGACACGGTAGCTGACGAATCTTTTACAAGTACATTGATAATTACGTGGACCGATGACTTATCCGCGTTAATCGTTATAAATGGCGACGCTACGTCGTAACTAAATTTATATATTTATTTTTGTAGCTTATTTGAATTCCGAGGACGGAATTATTTTTAAGGGGTGAAAAATGTAATAACCCATATTTTTTTTATTATTAAATATTAACTAATTTTATTGTATACAATTGTATTTAAATTGAAAAAAAATAAATGATTTTGTTTCCCTCTTTTCTTCCTTATTTTGTTTAGAAAATTAAATTCTTTTAGTAGATAATTAAATAACTGATTAAATTAAAATTGAGAAAGATATTTCCTTTTGTTAAAGTCTTGTGATAAAATCATTCGGAGCGTGAAGCTGCTTGGGAAATAGAGGAGTCTATTCGAGCGGAGTATTCGCATCTTTTGATAATTTGGTACGTTCATTATTTTGATTCCGGGGACGGAATCCTTTTTAAGGGGTAGGTGATGTAATACGGTAAAAAAAAAAAATAAAAAAATTAAATCCATATTTTAATTGGGCTTTTCTTATGTTTGGGTCAAATTGTATTTAAGTTGTGTGACTTATAATAAGTATGTGATTACATTAATTTTGGCTTTTATTCTAATTGGGTCTATTTTGTATTTGGGTAATATTAAAATCCTATTAAAATTAGGAGACACAATGAGATATATTAATTAATAAATAAGCAAAACCTAATTGCTTCATCATATTTTATACTGACTGAAAAAAAATAAAGAGGCAGCCGCTTAACCGAATGAAAGAGAGAGATGATTGTGGCGTAAAAGACAAATTAAGGGAGAACTAGAAACAAGTATGTGTGTTTCTTCTTTTTCTTTATCTTTATGCTATCATCTTAGCCTTTATCTTTCTAGTGTAAATAGGGATACATATATGTATATAATCTGATACATGTACCAATCCTAAAAGTCAGTAAATTTGTTGTTTTCAATGAATAGCCGAATAGGTAGTATAATTAAATTCATGTGTGGATTATTATTATTTTTATATATATAAAATAAATAAGTTATTCGCTAGTAGTGTTGTACTTTGTTAATACTAAATATTATAGTTGCATATAATTCTAGCAGGTTTTATTTTTATTATTATTATTTTTATTTTATTTTTAAACGGAGGGAGCTAGTAAAAGATTTTGAAATGATTTTATACTTTGTTAAGTTGTACAAATTACTATATAACTTGTATATGATATAAGTGCTATGTGGATATTAATTAATAAAATATACATTTATTGTATGATTTGAAAATTTGGACATCAGGTATAGAGATTTAATAAATTACCAATTGGAGTCTTGAGAGGGCTAGTGAGTCATTTTAATGAGTATATGTGTATCACCCATCTTGTGATTTTTGCTTTCTTTTGTAAAACAAAATGGCACTTAATTCAAAGATATCGAAGGAGATTAAATTAATAATTATGGTTTATATATTTTGTTTAAAACAGGTAATACTTGATTTCTAATAAAACGAGAAGTAATCATTAAAAGATTAATATATTATAATTTGAGTTTGTATTGTAGTTTGTTGTAGTTGGGGAAATTAATTTCATATTCATATAAATTATAATTAGTAAGTAACTTATAATTGTATTATTATTATTTTATTAGATTGGACGGAGAGAATTTAACGAGTTATATTCAGATTATAATTTTGGGTAATGCATTACTTAATCCAGGTACGGATTTCGTACTCTTTCTGTGATACTCTTGTTAAATTTGATTTGTTCGTTTTATCGCTTGTTTTTGAATTTCGTTATTATTTCACATAATTGTTTCTCGAAATAAATATATTAGTTTCATTTTGGGGTTGATACATTGGACTCGTATTGTACTCTTTGAATCAAAGTTATCATGTATAGTATTTATTTTGATAATTGTAGAGCGGTACATATTCATACCTTCTTTTGAGACCTCGTGACTATAATTTGATTTGGTTCAACATGTATATATAGAACCCTTTTGTTGGTATTATGTCGCATTTGTTGTGACATAGTCTTTTTTGTTAGAATATACCGTAGGGTATACCCGAGCTATAACCACTGTGGGGTACCACAGGCATGTCGCCTCTTACGAGAGGCATGACACTTTACGTGGCGGTGTGATTAGTCCACGACGTCTCCGCTTTTGGGCTCCGGAGGAAGTGGGCCATTTGGTGTTTTGTTGTGGGAGGCGTATGGGTTAACCCTAGTTTTACGCTTACGGATTGGTGATGTAGTGCCAAACACACCTATCCGATTTTGCATACATTCGGATTCACGGTCCAATGTGTGATTTGCTCGTGGGCATTATTTTGATTCACTGTGTGGCATTATTTTTGATTTGCTCGTGTGGCATTGTTTTGATGTGCTTGTGGCATTATTATTTTGGTTGCCTATGTGGCATCATTTGATTTGCTGTGTGTGGTTTAATTTTGACTTGCTGTGTGGCAAGGTATATTTCTAAGCTCATTCTTGATGAAATAACTCCAAATAGCTTGTTTCACCTTTTATTATTTTATTGGATTAGTTTTGTTGGTTTTGTTCGATTCAAGTCATTGAGTTAGTTACTTGATTCGCTTATTTCTTTATTCTTTTATTGGTTTCACAATTATGTTGATTCATATATATTCCATTCAGATCCTTGGATATTATATTTTCGTCAGATTTGCACTTGAGGCTTGTTCAAGAATTTGTCTCAACCGCTTTCGTGATATCGCTTGTATATCTCATATCCGTCTTCGGGTAATTGGCTCATGTTTGTGTTTTTTCTTCCCGGTTTGCGAGGGGTGATTCGTAATAGTGTGATGAGAGTTTTGCCTTTGACCAGTTAGGTTGATTCAAATTTTAAGTTTTGATTATTTTGACTCTAGTTGGAGAATTGTAATTAGTACTGCATTGATGGATATCATTATTACATGTTTTGAAGTTATTAGTGCTCTGTTTACTTATTTTGAGGTTTGTTATGTTTTGCACGTGACCTCCCCTTCCTTTTTGGGAAGGGAGTGTTACAGATATGGTATCAGAGCCAGGTTCTTTCTTGTAGAAAACCTATTTAGGTTTGACCTGTGAGTTGTGGGTAAACCATTGGGTAGACGTAAGAGTTTGGTTCAATTTTGTTCTTTGTTTGGTTGGTCTCTATTTTGACCAATTGTCGATTTCTTTTCGATTTATAGTTGATTTGAGGAAATTGGAATAATTTATTAAGAGGATTGAGTAATGATATTAGGTAAGAATTGTGATTTAATCATTGAGGTGAATAAAGTTATACTTTCTACATATAGGAAATGATCTTATATGAGATGTGATTATGATGTGAGTATTTGTATATCTCGACGAGTATTTGATTTTGGAAAATTAATCTTTTAGAGTTATTTTTTTGTGACAATTGTTATGATCGTTGAATTGAGGATTTGATTTGAGTTAGGTTTTGATTTTTGTTAAGCTTGTGGATAATTTGAGGTTTGTATGTTAATGTCATACTATATGATAAGGTGATAAATTATTAAGTATAGAGGATTTTTTTTTTATAAATTTGAGTTGTTGATATTCGAGCAAATTAAATTAATCATTTAGAGTTAATGATCAATCTTGTGGCTACTTTCTAGTAGGATGTTGAAGTTATATTTTATGAAGTTTCTTTGTGATAGTATGAGGAGACATTGAGATTTATTGGATTAAGGCTTGTAATAAGGGATGATTGATTTATTGAATGATTATATATTAAGTGATGAATCTTTAAGAGATTTTGAAAGCTATAGTTTTCTTATTCAGATAGTAGGATATATGATTTGGAGTTTGGTATGGTGATGAAGAGATCTTAGTAGTAATATATTTTTGGTATTATAATATTTGAGAACTAATTTGATTCTAGGTTATGATATTTTGAAGCTCGTAAGGACTTAGTGAGAGTTGATGATATAATTTAAGTTGTTTCGTTTATCTGATGTCATTAGAGTTTTGTATGAATTTATATAAAATAAAAATAATTTGTTAAATATTTGTCATGTGTAGAACTTAAACATTTTACGAATTAAAGATAATTTTAAAGTTTTGGGTATTCGAATCGTATTTAGATGAAGAGCGAATTATGTGTTCTCGAATTATGTTCCGAAGATTATGTACGTTTGTAAGAATGAAACTCAAAGATATTAGCGACGACCCACACCAATCGTGGAGCATGTGATCTAATTTGATGCAACGCAAAGAACCTTACCAAGGCTTGACACGGTAGCTGACGAATCTTTTACAAGTACATTGATAATTACGTGGACCGATGACTTATCCGCGTTAATCATTATAAATGGCGACGCTACGTCGTAACTAAATTTATTTATTTATTTTTGTAGCTTATTTGAATTCCGAGGACGGAATTATTTTTAAGGGGTGAAAAATGTAATAACCCATATTTTTTTTATTATTAAATATTAACTAATTTTATTGTATACAATTGTATTTAAATTGAAAAAAAATAAATGATTTTGTTTCCCTCTTTTCTTCCTTGTTTTGTTTAGAAAATTAAATTCTTTTAGTAGATAATTAAATAACTGATTAAATTAAAATTGAGAAAGATATTTCCTTTTGTTAAAGTCTTGTGATAAAATCATTCGGAGCGGGAAGCTACTTGGAAAATAGAGGAGTCTATTCGAGCGAATATTCGCATCTTTTGATAATTTGAATGCGTTCATTATTTTGATTCCTGACGGAATCCTTTTTAAGGGGTAGGTGATGTAATACCCGGTAAAAATAAAAAAATAAAAAAAAATTAAATCCATATTTTAATTGGGCTTTTCTTATGTTTGGGTCAAATTGTATTTAAGTTGTGTGACTTATAATAAGTAGGTGATTACATTAATTTTGGCTTTTATTCTAATTGGGTCTATTTTGTATTTGGGTAATATTAAAATCCTATTAAAATTAGGAGACACAATGAGATATATTAATTAATAAATAAGCAAAACCTAATTGCTTCATCATATTTTATACTAACTGAAAAAAAATAAAGAAAAGAAGCGGTACCGCTTAACAAGAATGAAAGAGAGAGATGATTGTATGCGTAAAAGACAAATTAGGGAGAACTAGAAACAAGTATGTGTTTTCTTCTTTTCTTTATCTTTATGCTATCATCTTAGCCTTTATCTTTCTAATGTAAATAGGGATACATATATGTATATAATCCGATACATGTACCAATCCTAAAAGTCAAGAAATTTGTTGTTTTCAAATGAATAATTAATAGGTAGTATAATTAAATTCATGTGTGGATTATTATTATTTTTTATATATATAAAATAAATAAGTTATTAAGCTAGTAGTGTTGTACTTTTTGTTAATACTAAATATTATAGTTGCATATAATTCTAAGCGAGTTTTATTTTTTTATTATTATTATTTTTATTTTATTTTTATTTTATTTTTAAACGGAGGGAGCTAGTAAAAGATTTTGAAATGATTTTATACTTTGTTAAGTTGTACAAATTACTATATAACTTGTATATGATATAAGTGCTATGTGGATATTAATTAATAAAATATACATTTATTGTATGATTTGAAAATTTGGACATCAGGTATAGAGATTTAATAAATTACCAATTGGAGTGCAGAGGGCTAGTGAGTCATTTTAATGAGTATATGTGTATCACCCATCTTGTGATTTTGCTTTCTTTTGTAAAACAAAATGGCACGAATTCAGTATATCAATGGAGATTAAATTAATAATTATGGTTTACATATTTTGTTTAAAACAGTAATACTTGATTTCTAATAAAACGAGAAGTAATCATTAAAAGATTAATATATTATAATTTGAGTTTGTATTGTAGTTTGTTGTAGTTGGGGAAATTAATTTCATATTCATATAAATTATAATTAGTAAGTAACTTATAATTGTATTATTATTATTTTATTAGATTGGACGGAGAGAATTTAACGAGTTATATTCAGATTATAATTTTGGGTAATGCATTACTTAATCCGTGTCTGATTTACATTACTCTTTCCTGTGATACTCTTGTTAAATTTGATTTGTTCGTTTTGTCGCTTGTTTGAATTTCGTTATTATTTCACATAATTGTTTCCTGTGAAATAAATATATTAGTTTCATTTTGGGGTTGATACATTGGACTCGTACTTGTACTCTTTGAATCAGGTTATCATGTATAGTATTTATTTTGATAATTGTAGAGCGGTACATGTTGCTACCTTCTTTTTGAGACCTCGTGACTATAATTTGATTTGGTTCAATATGTACATATAGAACCCTTTTGTTGGTATTATGTCGCATTTGTTGTGACATAGTCTTTTTTGTTATAATATACCGTAGGGTATACCCGAGCTATAACCACCGTGGGGTACCACGAGCATGTCGCCTTAACACGAGAGGCATGACACTTTCCGCGTGGCGGTGTGATTAGTCCACTGGCGTCTCCGTTTTGGGCACCGGAGGAAGTGGGCCATTTGGTATTTTGTTCTGGGAGGCGTATGGGTTAACCCTAGTTTTCTGTTCTGCGGATTGGTGATGTAGTGCCAAACACACCTATCCGATTTGCATACATTCGGATTCGCGGTCCAATGTGTGATTTGCCTGTGTGGCATTATTTTGATTTGCCTGTGTGGCATTGTTTTGATGTGCTTGTGTGGCATTATTTTGGTTGCCTATGTGGCATCATTTTATTTGCCTGTGTGGAATTATTTTGACTTGCCTGTGTGGCAAGGTATATTTCTAAGCTCATTCGGTATGAAATAACTCCAGCCGTTTGTTTCAGCCTATTATTTTATTGGATTAGTTTTGTTGGTTTTTGTTCAGTTCAAGTCATTGAGTTAGTTACTTCAGTTCGCTATTTCTTTATTCTTTTATTGGTTTCGTCAATTATGTTGATTCATATATATTCCATTCAGATCCTTGGATATTATATTTTCGTTCGTATTTGCACTTGAGGCTTGTTCAGTAATTTGTCTCAACTGTTTTCGTATATCAGTTGTATATCTTTTGTATATCTCAGATCCGTCTTTGGGCAATTGGCTCATGCTGTGTTTTTCTTCCGGTAGGTTTGCAGGGGTGATTCAGGGCTAGTGTGATGAGAGTTTTGCCTTTGACCAGTTAGGTTGATTCAAATTTTAAGTTTTGATTATTTTGACTCTAGTTGGAGAATTGTAATTAGTACTGCATTGATGGATATCATTATTACATGTTTTGAAGTTATTAGTGCTTCTGCTTACTTATTTTGAGGTTTGTTATGTTTTGACGTGACCTCCCTTCCTTTTCGGGAAGGGAGTGTTATAGATATGGTATCGAGCCGAGTGTTCTTTCTTGTAGAAAACCTATTTAGGTTTGACCATGAGTTAATGGGTAAACCATTGGGTAGACGTAGGAGTTTGGTTCAATTTTGTTCTTTGTTTGGTTGGTCTCTATTTTGACCAATTGTCGATTTCTTTTCGATTTATAGTTGATTTGAGGAAAGTGGAATAATTTATTAAGAGGATTGAGTAATGATATTAGGTAAGAATTGTGATTTAATCATTGAGGTGAATAAAGTTATACTTTGTACATATAGGAAATGATCTTATATGAGATGTGATTATGATGTGAATATTTGTATATCTCGACGAGTATTTGATTTTGGAAAATTAATCTTTTAGAGTTATTTTTTTTGTGACAATTGTTATGATCGTTGAATTGAGGATTTGATTTGAGTTAGGTTTTGATTTTTGTTAAGCTTGTGGATAATTTGAGGTTTGTGTGTTAATGTCATACTATGATAAGGAGATAAATTATTAAGTATAGAGGATTTTTTTTTATAAATTTGAGTTGTTGATATTCGAGCAAATTAAATTAATCATTTAGAGTTAATGATCAATCTTGTGGCTACTTTCTAGTAGGATGTTGAAGTTATATTTTATGAAGTTTCTTTGTGATAGTATGAGGAGACATTGAGATTTATTGGATTAAGGTTTGTAATAAGGGATGATTGATTTATTGAATGATTAGATATTAAGTGATGAATCTTTAAGAGATTTTGAAAGCTATAGTTTGCTTATTCAGATAGTAGGATATATGATTTGGAGTTTGGTATGGTGATGAAGAGATCTTAGTAGTAATATATTTTGGTATTATAATATTTGAGAACTAATTTGATTCTAGGTTATGATATTTTTTGAAGCTCGTAAGGACTTAGTGAGAGTTGATGATATAATTTAAGTTGTTTCGTTTATCCGATGTCATTAGAGTTTTCTATGAATTTATATAAAATAAAAATAATTTGTTAAATCTTTGTCATGTGTAGAACTTAAACATTTTACTTAATTAAAGATAATTTTAAAGTTTTGGGTATTCTAATCGTATTTAGATGAAGAAATAATTATGTGTTCTCGAATTATGTTCAAAGATTATATGCGTTTGTAAGAATGAAACTCAAAGATATTAGCGACGACCCACACCAATCGTGGGAGCATGTGATCTAATTTGATGCAACGCAAAGAACCTTACCAACGCAACGACACCAGAGTTATTTAATCTTTTATAAGTACATTGATAATTACGGGACCGAGATGACTTATCCGCGTTAATCGTTATAAATGGCGACGCTACGTCGTAACTAAATTTATTTATTTATTTTTGTAGCTTATTTGAATTCCGAGGACGGAATTATTTTTAAGGGGTGAAAAATGTAATAACCCATATTTTTTTTATTATTAAATATTAACTAATTTTATTGTATACAATTGTATTTAAATTGAAAAAAAATAAATGATTTTGTTTCCCTCTTTTCTTTCTTGTTTTGTTTAGAAAATTAAATTCTTTTAGTAGATAATTAAATAACTGATTAAATTAAAATTGAGAAAGATATTTTCTTTTGTTAAAGTCTTGTGATAAAATCATTCGGAGCGGGAAGCTACTTGGAAAATAGAGGAGTCTATTCGAGCGGAGTATTCGCATCTTTTGATAATTTGGTACGTTCATTCTTTTGATTCCGGGGACGGAATCCTTTTTAAGGGGTAGGTGATGTAATACCCGGTAAAAATAAAAAAATAAATAAAAATTAAATCCATATTTTAATTGGGCTTTTCTTATGTTTGGGTCAAATTGTATTTAAGTTGTGTGACTTATAATAAGTATGTGATTACATTAATTTTGGCTTTTATTCTAATTGGGTCTATTTTGTATTTGGGTAATATTAAAATCCTATTAAAATTAGGAGACACAATGAGATATATTAATTAATAAATAAGCAAAACCTAAAATTGCTTCATCATATTTTATCTGAAATGAAAAAAAAAAGAAAGAGGCGTACCGCTAACCGAATGAAAGAGAGAGATGATTGTATGAAAAGACAAATTAAGGAGAACTAGAAACAAGTATGTGTGTTTCTTCTTTTTCTTTATCTTTATGCTATCATCTTAGCCTTTATCTTTCTAGTGTAAATAGGGATACATATATGTATATAATCTGATACATGTACCAATCCTAAAAGTCAGTAAATTTGTTGTTTTCAATGAATAGCCGAATAGATAGTATAATTAAATTCATGTGTGGATTATTATTATTATTTATATATATAAAATAAATAAGTTATTCGCTAGTAGTGTTGTACTTTGTTAATACTAAATATTATAGTTGCATATAATTCTAGCAGGTTTTATTTTTATTATTATTATTTTTATTTTATTTTTATTTTATTTTTAAACGGAGGGAGCTAGTAAAAGATTTTGAAATGATTTTATACTTTGGTAAGTTGTACAAATTACTATATAACTTGTATATGATATAAGTGCTATCTGGATATTAATTAATAAAATATACATTTATTGTATGATTTGAAAATTTGGACATCAGGTATAGAGATTTAATAAATTACCAATTGGAGTGCAGAGGGCTAGTGAGTCATTTTAATGAGTATATGTGTATCACCCATCTTGTGATTTTGCTTTCTTTTGTAAAACAAAATGGCACGAATTCAGTATATCAGTGGAGATTAAATTAATAATTATGGTTTATATATTTTGTTTAAAACAGTAATACTTGATTTCTAAATAAAACGAGAAGTAATCATTAAAAGATTAATATATTATAATTTGAGTTTGTATTGTAGTTTGTTGTAGTTGGGGAAATTAATTTCATATTCATATAAATTATAATTAGTAAGTAACTTATAATTGTATTATTATTATTTTATTAGATTGGACGGAGAGAATTTAACGAGTTATATTCAGATTATAATTTTGGGTAATGCATTACTTAATCCAGGTACGGATTTCGTACTCTTTCTGTGATACTCTTGTTAAATTTGATTTGTTCGTTTTGTCGCTTGTTTGAATTTCGTTATTATTTCACATAATTGTTTCCTGTGAAATAAATATATTAGTTTCATTTTGGAGTTGATACATTGGACTCGTACTTGTACTCTTTGAATCAGGTTATCATGTAGTATTTATTTTGATAATTGTAGAGCGGTACATGTTGCTACCTTCTTTTTGAGACCTCGTGACTATAATTTGATTTGGTTCAACATGTACATATAGAACCCTTTTGTTGGTATTATGTCGCATTTGTTGTGACATAGTCTTTTTGTTAGAATATACCGTAGGGTATACCTGAGCTATAACCACTTGTGGGGGTACCACAGGCATGTCGTCTTGGCACGAGAGGCATGACACTTTCCGTGGCGGTGTGATTAGTCCACGACGTCTCCGTTTTGAACTCCGGAGGAAGTGGGCCATTTGGTGTTTTGTTGTGGGAGGCGTATGGTTAACCCTAGTTTTCTGTTCTGCGGATTGGTGATGTAGTGCCAAACACACCTATCCGATTTGCATACATTCGGATTCGCGGTCCAATGTGTGATTTACCTGTGTGGCATTATTTTGATTTGCCTGTGTGGCATTGTTTTGATGTGCCTGTGTGGCATTATTTTGGTTGCCTATGTGGCATCATTTGATTTGCCTGTGTGGCATTATTTTGACTTGCCTGTGTGGCAAGGTATATTTCTAAGCTCATTCGGTATGAAATAACTCCAGCCATTTGTTTCAGCCTATTATTTTATTGGATTAGTTTTGTTGGTTTTTGTTCAGTTCAAGTCATTGAGTTAGTTACTTCAGTTCGCTATTTCTTTATTCTTTTATTGGTTTCGTCAATTATGTTGATTCATATATATTCCATTCAGATCCTTGGATATTATATTTTTGTTCGTACTTGCACTTGAGGCTTGTTCAGTAATTTGTCTCAACTGTTTTCGTATATCAGTTGTAAATCTTTTGTATATCTGTATTCGTACTGGGCAATTGGCTCATGCTGTGTTTTTCTTCCGGCAGGTTTGCAGGGGTGATTCAGGGCTAGTGTGATGAGAGTTTTGCCTTTGACTAGTTAGGTTGATTCAAATTTTAAGTTTTGATTATTTTGACTTAGTTTAGAGATTGTAATTAGTACTGCATTGATGGATCACCACTATTAATATTTTGAGGTTGTTAGTGCTCTGTTTATTTACTTTGAGGTTTGTTGTGCTTTGCACGTGACCTCCCCTTCCTTTTCGGGAAGGGGGTGTTATAATTAAGGTTTAGTGTTTAGAACTCTTAGGGTTTAGGGTTTGGAAAATTTAGGGTTTGCAATTTATTTTCTAAAATTTCTAATTTAGGTTTTCAAAAATAGAAAATTAAATATTTCAAAATTATAATTAGTATTTTTTAATTATATTAAAATTTCTTAATCACAATTTAAATCTTGCTAATTAGGTTTAACATTTCTTAATTAAAATCGCTAATTTAGAAATTAGGGTCGTAATTGGTCATTAGGGTTTAAAATCCCCGAATTAGGGTTTCTAATAGAAAAATAATTTTCTAAATTAGAAATTAAATTTTCATAATTAGATTAGGGTTTTCTAATTACTTAACTTGAAAATTAGAATTAATATATCCTAATTAACATTAAAACTATTTAATTAACACTTAAGTTTTTCCCTATTTACACATTAGGGTTTCAAATCCGTAATTAGGGTTTCAAATTTGGAATTAGGATTTTGTAACCAATTTGTTAAGATTAAACCCTAATTAATTCCATAATTATTTACACTTACGCCAGTAAGTTCCCGATTTAGGGTTTCATGCACCGAATTAGGGTTTCGTATTCCCGAAACTGAAATTAGGGTTTCCAGAACCGATTTTAGAGTTTCTTATTAATCGCTAGGATTTTCTAACCGAACGTTGACGTTCTAATATATACTTAGGGTTTGTTGCATATATCGTTTACCTGATCAACCCTTGACCATTAACCACATACTGTACACATATAATAACATTTACACAGAACATAATCACGCATTTCCTTAATCCTGAATAATTCGCTTAAATCCTTCACAGAATTTTAAAATCCTCAAAATTTTTTCTTAAAAAATATCAAATACATTAATTTTCTGTCTAGGTTCTAATTTTGAACCTTAAATCAATTAATAAAAATTTAAAAAATATTCAAAATTTTCGAGTTGTCACACAAAGTTATTATTATTTATGATACAAGCTTTTCCATCTATAATACTATACTATTGAAATTGTAGCAAGTACTGAATTGCTAACACTACAAGAAAAGGAAAAGAGTAATTAAATTTGTAGTCATGGTTGTCATCATTAATGCAACAAAAGAAAATCATAGAATTATCAGTTATTATGATTTTCTTTTCCATTTTTATGAATACTCATCATGAGCTTTCATTTATCGGAATAACTTCATAAGTACATATGAGTAAAATATTTGAACCAAGTGAGGTTGAAATAAACAAAATGTCTTTTCCGTACAAATATGATTAACTTCGCATGCAACACTATACTACAAATTTAATTTTGATTAATATAATAATTAATATTATAAATTAAATTTTCCCTCCCTTTTTCAAATATTGCAATATACCCTTTTACACAAAGTTGTATAAAATTTTAAATTTTTATATAATTTTTCAATTGATTCCTATAAAATATGTGGTTGATAGTGTTTCAATAATATGAACCACGAAAAATTTAGTGAATGGAGACTCAATGTATATTCAAATAATAAAAGAGTAACATTAATATAAGTAATTTAGTATTTTACTAAGGTTAATCCAAAAATATTACTAAAAGGAATATGTTGTAATATTTATGGAATAGAAGGCGTATAAAAATTATAAAATACAAAATTATTGTTTAAAAATAAACATAAACTAATAATAAATTTTGATTTTTAAATTTGCAAAATTAATTAAGATTAAAGACAAATACTACATTTAGTTTCTTTTATTTTCGGAATATAAGGAGTATAAGTGAACCTTATTTATAAAATATAAAGTTTTTATCAACAGAAATGAATTTGAACATTAGGAAAAGGTAAATGGGTCAACAAAAGAGGGATGAAGGAAAAGACTTTCCAAATAGTGTGAGAATACAAGTGAATTAAAATTAGAAAATCAATTGCATTCATTATTCATTTATATATTAAAATTAGAAAATCAATTACATTCATTATGTATTTATATAAATTAATTTTTATATATATAGAAAGATATTCATTTTCCAAGTGTTATACTATCAGTAAATTTTTTTTAAAAAACATTCAAGAATGTATCAAGTGGGAACTGAGTTAAGTAATCTCATAAAGGGGCTGTTGGATCAGCATTGTGCTTTGCAAACTGTATTACTAAACAAAAAATACTAATAGATTTAGCGGGAAAAAAAATACTAATGTACTTCCTTTATTTTAAATTATAAATTATTATTAACTTTTGAAAATTAATTTGAAATATTAACGATAAACTTTATAAATAGTATTGCGTTTTAGATAGTATACAATATTAATCGTTATATTGATTAAAATTAAATAAATTTATGTTAATTTTAAATTTAAAAATATCTTAAGTTGAGTTTAAAAATATAAGCATTATCTTATTTTCTGAAATGGATGAAATATTTTTTTTACTAAGGTAAACATTAAGTATATAATTACTCATATGTTTTGGTCATGCGATTTCTATCAATCAAAACCATGGGGATTTGATTATTAAAAGAAGACTAAAATACAAAATGCACCCCAAATTTTATATCATTGTTGATTTTTACACTCAAAATTAAAAAAGGTGTGACGCCCCCAAAATAGGTATACATCACCCATCTTGAGTCGCTAAATACATGGTACATAATTTTACTATAAACTTTTTTGATACAGTACGACAAAATGTAGCTGAGAGTTTTAACACGGATAATGTCTCGTAGAGAGTATACAAACTCAAATAAAGTCCTCATTATAATTATTATCACACTATTTCATATAATAGTGAGGACTACTATAGCCACCTATCTGGACCGTCACTCCATTCCCCGACTAGTCCCGGCTATAATCTCATTTCCTGAAGAGAACAATAAAAGCAAAGGGTGAGCTCAACTAGCCCAGTAAAGAATATTATGACTAAGATAATACATAATAAATTATCGTTAGCCTTCAACAGTGTTAAACTGATAGAATATAATATATAACAAGTTTAACTGCAGCGGAGCAAACAATCCATTAGAAGAGTCAAGTAGAGCATGATATCTACTATCTTCTATGATTTAAAAGTTTATCATCAATTTTATCGCTGAGACTCAGCTTAACAAATAATCCACATCACTGAATTATCCATGCACTATGGGCCAAGGATATTCATTATTATAACCAATGGTCATGATCGTGCCAACAACTGTCCATCAATGCAGTACGGGCCAATGAGGACTTTTACCACATCATTTGTAACATTACGGGTCATGATTATACCGAACGATCCCTGATCATAATCATACCAATTAACAGTCCATCTATGCATTACGGGCCAAAGATGACTTTCATAACAATATAAACATGAGGATGATGACAATGATATACGAATTCAATTAAATGCAAGTAAATGATAAATTTTAAAGATTTATAATTTAATTTATCTAGAATTCAATAATGTCCAAATTATCAACATGATACTGCTTTGTGGAGTAAAATTCAAGAATAATATTGTATCAAAAATAATTTGGACCAAAAAGAAATCATTTTTTGTCATGAATAGTACCCTGGATGAATAGTACCGCGTGAATAGTACTTTGGGAATAGTACCCCGTGAATAGTACTCCAATATGAAAAGGTTAAAACTTATCAAGAATGCTCAGAATAATATTTTCATGAAAAGATACTGGATGAAGCGCAAATATCAAGGATATTCTACTAATTTCAGGAATTATAGAAGCAATACTTACCATATTAAGTTTAAATTTAAGAATATGAAATGAAATAATATCTCTTCCATACTATAGAGTATGAAAGAAAATAATATTTCTTACGAGTATTGAAATAAAATAATATCCTTTACCTTAGTAGAAACTGGATTTGATTGGAATATCGGATATTATTTTGAGAAAATTTTACAGAAAAACTACGCTCAAAGTATTCTTATACTCAAAAGAAATACTCACAATACTATAATAAAAATGCTTGAGATTGTTTTTGTGTGATTTAGGATGGAGGGTTGCCCTCTTATTTATAGCGCAGCACGGAGGGAAAAACAAACCACTAAGCCTAATTCTTTAGCCTAACTTCTGCCTAATTACTTTTTTTTTCAGGGTTGAGGGACTACACCAAATGAAACACTTGCATGAATTGTCTTTGCAGGAGAATTTCAACTTTGAAAAAAAACAACCAAAAGCATACTTCTTTTGAAAAAAAGGTACTAGCATTCAACTTACTCAGATCCGCCCCTTTAATCACATGCTTAAATATATATATATATATATATATATATATATATATATATATATAATATTATATAAAAAACTATAATATATTATAATAATATATTTGAATGAAAATTTTATAGAAAAAGATAATTATAATTCCACATAAAAATATGCCAAACTTTCAACAATTATCTCATGTTAAATTCCTTTATTTATATCCACACAAAATAAATATTTTTTTATCATATAAATCAATAATTAATTATTTATAAATAATATTACGAGAATCACAATTATGACAACTAGGTCGCTCCAAGAAAGAGGTGACTTTTCGATAAGGATTTCTCCTCAAATCCGGGTACTTCAATTCCACGGATTTGGTGTTCATCTAGACAAATATCATCTATCTATCTACCCATAATAAATGCAAACCATGCAATAGATAGAAATAAAATCTTCCCTAAGGGGTTTACAACATCCTAATAATAATAATACAATCCCAAAGTTAAACTAACCTTAAACATCCGTATAAAGAAATATAAACAATAAGTCTTAAACAACATCAATTCTAATTACATCACATAAATAATCAACAAGTCTTCATTACTTGTTAAGCTTGCCTTTGCCTTTTTACTAGTGGAAGGTTCGCTCATTTTTTCGTTTTAATCGCAATGTTATTATTACGCAAGAGTGAGCACGATTGATTGCCAAGTAAGTATAACAATAAAATAACAATGAATAATAACATGCGAGAGAAATAATAACTTCTCAAATAAAAGCTCAACTTTTGAATCAAGAATGAATAACAAGAATCAAAAGATTTCGAGGGTCATAAGACCTTGAACTATGTCCTAGGTTATCAAGGGTTATACTTGAAACCTTTAATACTATAAGACTATGGACCTTTCTACTGCATTTTTAGGGGATCAACCTTAGTACCATACTCGCGTAATAATATCTTAACGCTAACGATAAGTAAATCCTTTTGCAGGTTGTTGTTCATCTCATTGACATTCGAGTCCGCACTAAAGGAAGTTTGGTTTGATAATTCAATAAGGGTTCTCAAATTTAGAACGTTCATCAACTAAGGACTAGTTGAATCAATAAAGTTCACTAGTCTAATAAGGTTCAACAATAATGATATTCAAATTTGAATAATAATCTCAAGGTATATACAATAGACAATTATTGTATAACAAAATCATGCTTTGAAAAGATAATCAATCTTTAATATAACATTTGAACTTGAATAATAGTAATGATAATTTACTCGAGGTAAATAATAAACTTGAACAATAATGACAAGTAGGGTTAGAAAACTTGCCTCGTATGTAGAGATTACACTTTTTAACTAAGCACGCTTCTTTGAATTTAATCCTACATACCATTCACATTCACAATACCAGCTTAATTATAACTTAACTAATCATCATAAACTCATTCTTTTGTCTAATTCAATATCGACTATACTTAGTCAAATTACCACTTTGTCACATAATTTACACATCATTAATAACAAGCTAATTATGTATTCAATAATTCAATCCACATGTAATTATGTTATTTACATGTTAAACATCTATTTTAACATCTCATTATACTTCTAACATATTTTATGTTCATTACATTAAGTTACTAACACATTGCTAGACTTAATCATTTTAAAAAAATGCATTTCTTCAACTCTTTTCTCGAGAGAGTATATGCACAATACCATCACACACTGTTCATTTCACATCTTCATACTTACATACATGGCTGCATGCTATGCGTTGAATACATGCAAAATGGCAATGGCATGTATGGATGGATGTTTAAGGCATGAGCATCAAGATGAGCCATGCATACATGCATGTAATTAGAAAAATGCTCGCAATTCAATAAAAATTGCAAAATACAAACCAAAAACTCCAATTTAAAATTTTACTACACTAATTTAGACATACCCACATGATATAATTTATACATAATCATTACCCAACATTTATATAATGATTTTAACCATTAAAACACATAATCACGTAATTAAAATATGTAAATTTCACCGACTTTTGATGTTCTTGAAGGTTTTGAAAATAAATCATGAAAATTAACACTACTTGATTCAAGTATAACACCAATCCGCTCATTTAAACTTTGGTCTCTTCAGATCAACATGCATAATAAAATAAGAGTGTAAATTTTACAAAAATATTTATGTTCACATACTAAAATCACGATAAGGCCATATGGCCAAAACCCAAACTCAGAATTTTGAAAAAATCATATATTATATATATTTTCATATGAAATTTGATGATATGGTTTATATAATATATATATATATATAATATGTATGTGATATGTCATAACACATACATAACCCATAATCATTACTCCTTTCCCAATTACAGAGACTTAAACAAAAAAACTTGAATGAAAGCCATATTCATAAAAAACTTAAAATGACGAAAATATAAAATTTGGGTTTGAGAGATTACCCAAAGTAGTATAAATAAATTAGATGATCAATGATGATCCTTTCACAATTATTTGATTGATTTACAACACAAAATTTTTTCAATCTCAAATCTCTCTCAAAATTCTCTCTCTCTCTCTCTCTCTCTTTTTTTTTATTTCTTAGAAAAATGAAAGAAAAGAAGAAGACGACGATAATAAAAAAAAGAAACGATCGATAAGATGGAGGGTCAAAGCTACCCATCATGGGTAAATCGCCCCCAACTCCCCCTAAGGCCATGTTTGGCTAGCTAGAATAGATTTCAAAACCATTTAATTTAATAAAAAGCTTTATCATATAGTTTAATTAATGTCACACCCTTCATAAAATAAAAATCAATATTTTATTTAATTTACTTTAAATAAAATATAATAATTTCTCATAAATTCACATAGTCACATAATTAAATTTCTCATTAATAAATAATGTCAAATTATTAACTCTCTAATTAATAATTAAATTAATTAAAATAACATTAGGCTTATTAAATATTTCTTTTAATACAATAAGCTCACATAATCACATACTTCGATAATAAAATTTCCACATTAATTTAATAAATGTAACACATATAATTAAATTAATCTACCACAATCAGCATCAATTAATTATTTAATCTAATAATTAAATCATCAAAAATATTTATTTACTTCAATAAATATTAAAATTAAATTACAAAAATCTCGCTCATTACATCTTTCCCCTTAAAAAGATTCTGTCCCTAATCACGACTCAATAAATTCAACCTGCTACATTCTCCCCCCTACACAAAGATTCTGTCCCCGTAATCGCTATACATAATTAAGTAAATAAATGAGGGTAATTCTTCATCATATTCTCTTCGAGTTCCCACGTAGCTTCTTCAAATATTGTGGTTCCTCCAAATTACCTTAATGTAAGGTATTACTTTTATTTCTCGAACTTGTTCTTTTCTCTCGTCGACAATTTGAACAGAAATTTTCGTAAGATAAGTCTTTTTCAAAATGTAGGGTTCGTATTCAATTACATGCTTGTAATCGGCTTTGTAGGGTCGTAAAACGTAAACATGGAAGACGCTATGGACATTCTCGAGTGTCGGAGGTAGGGCTACCTCAGACGCAACTTCTCCGATTCTTCTCAAGACTTCAAATGGTCCAATGAATCTTGGGCTCAATTTCCTTTCTTTCCTAACCTCGATCTTTCCTTCCAAGGAGAGACCTTCAAGAAAACATAACTACCGATTCAAATTCGATATTTTTACGATGTGGATCAACAGATTTCTTCCGCTTATCTTGAGTCGCTACCAACCGTGTTTCTGATCACTTTGACTATTTCTCATTGTCTCATTGCACTCAATTCTCGCCCTAGCAATTGCCTTTCACCAACTTCATCCCAAAGAAAGTGAGTTCTCAGACTTTCGCGCCATATAACGCTTCATAAGGCAAGATGCCAATACTAGCGTGGTAACTGTTGTTGTAGCCGAACTCTACTAACTCAGTAGTGATCATCCCAATTTCCTTTAAAGTCCATCACACAAGCTCTTAACATATCTTCTAATGTCTCAATCGCTTTTCGCTCATCGTCTGCTGTGCTTGAGGGTGGTATGTCAGACTCATTCGCAATCATGCACCCATGCATTCCTCAAGACGCTTCCGTAAATTCATGTAAAGCGCGATCTCTATCGTAAACAATTGACACCGAACTCGTGTCTCTCAAAACAATCTCTTTTACGATAACCTCGCCAACCGATCTAAGTTGAATCTGATTTTGATCGAAGGAAGTGTGCGATTTTCACACCAATAACGATAACCCATACCGCGTCAGAGCCTTTCTCGAGTCGCTTCAAGGCCAACCACGAAGTCCATTGTAATATGTTCCCATTTCCATTCTCGGGATCTCTAACGGTTGTAGTAATCCACTTGGTCTCCGATGTTCTCGCTTTTACTTTCTCGACATCAGTCGACACTTGGCAACACATTCTCGCAACATCACGCTTTTAAATTCGGCCACCGTAAATGTTGTCAAAGATCTTGGTACATTTTGGTACTACCAGTAGAATCGAATATCGTGAACTATGAGCCTCGCTCAAAATTTCTTCCTTAATCTCTCAGATCGCTGCAACCCAAATTCTACTTTCAAATCTCAAAGATTCCTTCCTTATCCATCTTAAATCTCTGCCTCAGCCCTTCAGATATCTTCTTTGTCACCTTTTTACATTCTCATCGTCCCCAAGTCGAGCCTCCTTTACTTTATCTAAGAGAGTTGTACCAGATTGCATCCGAAATAGCTTCTCATCAATCTCCATAGATACTTCACTTCCAACTCCAGCTTCCCATTTCTCGCAATTAGCCCCTCCCGAGCAAAATAACATCATCAATTTCTCACGACCCTTTCTACTTAAGGCGCTTAAGAACCACATTTGCTTTACCCTTGATGGTATAAAATCTCACAAATGTAATCCTTAATTAATTCCAACCATCTTCTTTGACGATATTCAAATCCTTCATGTGTGAAAAATATATTTCGCACTTTGTGGTCCGTAGATATATTTCACACTTCTCCCCGTAGAGATAGTGCTCCAAATTTTCAAAGCAAAAAACAACTCGCAGCTTAACTCCAAGTCATGGGTCCTGATATCCTTCTCGTAATCCTTCAATTGTCGTGATGCATACGCAAATGACTTTGCCGCTTTTGCATCAAGACACAACCAAGTCCTTTATGCGACGATCACTATAAACAACAAAATTTCCTCATCATCCTAAGAGATAACACAGTGTCAGACTCAACCTCTTCTTCAATTCTTGAAAACTTTCCTCACACTTATCCGCCAAACAAATTTCACAAATTTTTCGAAAGTTAAATTCATTAATGAGTTGCGATCTTGGAAAAGTCTTGAATGAACCTTCTATAATATCCCGCCAATCCAAGAAAACTTCAGACTTCGACGGCATCCTCTACCGATCCCAAATAATCACGGCTTCGACTTTTGATGGATCTACCAAATTCCATTTTTATCGATCACGCGACCAAGAAATTGTACTCGCTCAATCCAAAATTCGTGATTTTGAAAACTCGCATACAACTTTTCCCTTCTCAATACTTCCAATGTTAATCTCAAATGCTCTTCATGTTCTTCCTTGGTTTTCTATATAAACCAAAATGTCATCTATAAATACCACTACTTAACTTGTCCAAAAACGGCTTGAACACACCATTCATTAGTCCCATAAATGTCGCAGAGCATTCGTAAGACCAAACGACATTACTAAAAATTCAGAGTGACCATATCGCTGCTCAAACGCCGCCTTCTAGACATCCTCCGCCTCACCTTCAATGATGATAACCGCTTCTCAAGTCTATCTTGAAAAAGTATCTCGCCCCTTCAATTGATCAAACAGTCATCGATCCCCAGAATGGATATCTGTTCTTAATCGTGACCTTATTCAGCCTTCTCGTAGTCAATGCAGAGAGCCGCATCGATCCGTCCTTCTTTTCACAATAACAACCCCAAGGCCCCCACTACGATACACGCCTATTGAATGTACTTCTTGTCCAACAATTTTGTAGTTGTACCATTAATTCTTTCATCTCATCGTGCCATTCTTGATATGGTGCCTTCGATATTGAGCGCCCAAGCCCAAATCGATCACACTAAATCTACCTCTCTATCCGTGGAAGTCCCGCAAATCGTCTGAAATACGCCGATCGAAGTCCTCACAATCCAGATTTCTTCTACCTTCGATTCTTTTTTCGATCGTCGACTATGTAAGCTTAAGTATCCTACACAAATTTGTCTTAATAACTTCCTCGCTCGCATCATCATCGCCGACAACTCGCTTGTTCTAGGCGATTTGCTACCATAAAACACAACCTTTCGACGGAGTCATAAGGTTAATACGCTTTTTTGGCAATCAATTACAAATTTCTCGTAATTGAATAACCAATCCATTCCCAATATAACGCCAAATTCCCCAAGTCGAATAGGGATAAGATCTACGCTCATGATATTACCCTTAATATCCACTCTACGCTTTATACACGCATTTCAATAGGATTATTTCTCTATTCGCAATTTCTATGTTCATGGGTAATCCAATTCATCCTTAGGCAAATCTAAATTTTAGCAAAGTCATCTGATATAAAGGAACAAGTAGCACCCTTAATCAAATAAAACATAAGCATTAATTTTATTGATCTAATGATACCGACACCACATCACGAGATCGAATCGCATCGCATCCTCGCACCATCATGTTGAAAGTCCCGGCCATGGCTTTTTTGTCATGGTTGGTCCTGATAGTTAAGGCATTTCCACCGTTGTTTCCCCTTGCTTCTCCCCGATCCCGACCCTCCCGATCCCTTCTTAGGACAATCTTCTTGCCAGATGGTCCTTCAACCACAAGTAAAGCAAGCACCCTTCTTCGTTAGATAATTAGGTGCTATGTGGCCTTCCCGACCACAATTGTAGCACACTTTTTTTTCTTTCATACAAACTCCCAGATGGGCTTTCCCAGCAGCTCAGCATGCTTCGATTCTTTTCTTCCTCGACTACCTTGTTGATTCCCCGATGATGAGTTGTCATTCCACCTTTTCTTCCGATTTAAAATTTCCACCTCCCGTGCTACTTCCACTAACCTTGTTATTTCCTTCACCTTCACTCTTCTTCTTCTTCTTCTTCTTCCGATCTTGATTGTACTTGGTCACCGTGATCGCTTCCACCTTCAAATGAGGATGGCCTTTTTTCAAGACTCCAAAGAAATGTGTTTATCTCAAACATCGATACTTTTACTATACACCCAAGGCTTTAGTCCTTGTTCAAAATCTTCCTCGCTTTTCTCTCTCATCCGTGTACTTGATACGGGGCAACCTCGCTAACTCATTGAATTTAGCCGCATAATCAGCACGCCATATTTCCCTCGCTTCAATTCCAAAAAATTGAACCTCCATCCGGTTCTCATGAAATGTCAGTTGGGAAGTACATCTCAAAAACATTTCTTTTAAATCTCTCCCAAGTAATTACACCTTCACCTCCACGAACTTTGTTTGCTTTGCCACCAATAGCTAGCTTTTACTTCAAAGATAAACGCTGCAAAAGCGGTCTTCGTCGTCTTCTAACCCTAGCAACGCCGAAAACCTTCTCCATTTCCATAACCCACGCTTGAGCCTCGATCGTTTCATGGAACTTTTAAATTCTCGCTCGCCCCCACCGCCTTTTGAAATCTTTAAACGTAGTATTTGGTGGAGCTTGAGGTTGATTATTCATTGCTCCAACCAAGAAGTTAACCAACCACGCATCGGATTAGCATTGGCATTATTGTTGTTATTTGTCGACTTTCCCCGAGTGGGTTGACGTTGTTGTCTTCTTCTAGGCGTATATTTCGTTAAGAATAATATATGCTTATTAAATCTCTATTAAATTCTCTAAATAGTTAAGACTTAACTCAACAATTTAATATAATCATTTAACACATCATCTCAAACAACTTAATATATTTAATTCAAACTAAAAGTTTTACATCAAACGATAAAGATAACCGCTATTTACATCCACCATCCTCGAGATAAAGAATCCACAGTGATTTAAATATTAAAATATTCCTTCGCTCATAAACATATCGAATTTATATATAAAAAACTAACTAAGTCTTTCACATAATTAAACAGATTATATCACCGTCTCATCAAGGTGTCAATAGCCTTGCCACGCCCTCTTCCATGATACGAGACATCGCCCCGCGATCCAAAGATGCTGATGGAAGTCCTTCGAATCGGATGGGGTACCTCAAAACTCGATCCTGGCCTCATCCATCGTATGATTAAGTGTAGAGTATGTCTCCAAGCTTTGCCTTCTTTGCACGACCATCCTCTTCCGCAAGATCAAGACGACGTGACTCTCTTACCCAAATTTCTCCTCTCGCTATGGCAAGCCTCTCCGAACTCTCTTCAGATCCTTCTTCAACTTTTCTATCTCTCATGGGTCTTATCTTCTGGCTTGACCTTTCTCGTGGACCAAATCCCATTCTACATTTCCCAAATGTGAGTGAAGAGTCAAAATCTCCTCTCTTCTTCTCGCTCTAGAGTAATCATCAATAATAGCCCGCCTCCAATGATCCTCAGACTCATCTCAGAACTCCACGCTACTTTATCAGATAATGTGTCGTACATCTCAAAGATCAATGGAGTGTCAGGAAACTCCTCTTCTTCCTCTTCCTCACAAATTCCTCCTCAGATCCTCCTCAGATCGGCCTCAGTTCATGCTCCCGACCAACAACTGATCAATGGAGATGACTCTCTCTCATACTAATCGCTCCCTAACGATATGAATGTCTCTCGGCCCTCCTCCAGAGGTACTATAGGTACTCTGGTTCCTCCTCCCCGCCGACTAGTTCCTCCAACGCCGACATCCCGACAACAAAATTTTGAGTTTTAGTTACTAAGTCGCACTAAGAGCACATAATTTAACACATAAGCACATAAAAAGTCTTTTATTATCTTCAATGAATTACAAAAATTCATTTCCTAGAACTCGATAAGAGTTTTCCATCACTATGTTCTTTCTATAAGGCTACTACCTAAGGTTGTTCCCCACCTAAGGTTCATAACCTACAAATTTTGATACTAACTTCAGTGACACCCCCAAATCCGTACTTCAATTCCACGGATTTGGTGTTCATCAGATAAAATATCATCTATCTATCTACCCATAATAAATGCAAACCATGCAATAGATAGAAGAAATAAAATCTTCCCTTAAGGGTTACAACATCCTAATAATAATAAATCCTGTGTTAAACTAACCTTAAACATCTGTATGAAAATATAAACAATAAGTCTTAAACAACATCAATTCTAATTAAATATCATCACATAAAAAATCACTTCATTACTTGTTAAGCTTGCCCTTGCTTTTACTAGTGGAAGGTTCGCTTCGCTTTTTCGTTTTAATCGCAATGTTATTATTACGCAAGAGTGAGCACGATTGCCCACAAGTATAACAATAATACAATGAATAATAATAACATGAGAGAAATAATAACTTCTCAAATAAAAGCTCAACTTTTGAATCAAGAATGAATAACAAGAATCAAAAGATTTCGAGGGTCATAAGACCTTGAACTATGTCCTAGGTTATCAAGGGTTATACTTGAAACCTTTAATAAATATAAGACTATGGACCTTTCTACTCGCATTTAGGGGGATCAAATTTCAGTACCATATCGCACACAATATCTTAACGCTAACGATAAGTAAATCCTTTTGCAGGTTGTTCATCTCATTGACATTCGAGTCCGCACTAAAGGAAGTTTGGTTTGATAATTCAATAAGGGTTCTCAAATTTAGAACGTTCATCAACTATGGACTAGTTGAATCAATAAAGTTCACTAGTCTAATAAGGTTCAACAATAATGATATTCAAATTTGAATAATAATCTCAAGAAGTATACAATAGACAATTATTGTATAACAAAATCATACTTTGAAAAGATAATCAATCTTTAATATAACATTTGAACTTGAATAATAGTAATGATAATTTACTCGAGGTAAATAATAAACTTGAACAATAATGACAAGTAGGGTTAGAAAACTTGCCTCGCATGTAGATTACACTTTAACTAAGCACGCTCTTTTTGAATTTAATCCTACATACCATTTACATTCACAATACCAAATAATTATAACTTAACTAATCATCATAAACTCATTCTTTTGTCTAATTCAATATCGACTATACTTAGTCAAATTACCACTTTGTCACATAATTTACACTTCATTAATAACAAGCTAATTATGTATTCAATAATTCAATCCACATGCAATTATGTTATTTACATGTTAAACATCTATTTTATCATCTCATTATACTTCTAACATTTTTTTATGTTCATTAATTAAGTTACTAACACATTGCTAGACTTAATCATTTTAAAAAATTTCATTTCAACATTTTCGAGAGTGAGCACATGGCACGCCACTTTAAACATTTTCGTTCATCATACACATCATATCATGGCATGCATGACATGATATCAGTATGGCAATGTGGATACCGCGCTGAATGATGTATGGCATGCGAGTCAAGGCATGAGATCATGCATGTGCATGAATTGAAACTAAAACTGCTCAAGAATTCATAAAAATTGCGTAACACATGCCAAAAACTCCAATTTAAAATATTACTACACTAATTTAGATATACCCACATGATATAATTTATATATAATCATTACCCAACATTTATAGAATGATTTTAACCCATTAAAACACATAATCACAGTAATTAAAATATGTGAATTTCACCGACTTTGATGTTCTTGAAGGTTTTGAAAATAATTCATGAAAATTAATACTACTGGATTCAAGTATAACAATCCGAATCCGCTCATTTAAACTTTGGTCTCTTCAGATCAACATGCATAATAAAATATACAGTGTAAAATTTACAAAAAATTTATGTTCAACATACTAAAATCACGATAAGGCCATATGGCCAAAACCCAAACTCTAAAATTTTGAAATAATCAGTCATCATATGTGTTTTTATGAATTTGATGATATGGTTTATATAATATATATATAAATAAATACGTGATGATATGTAAACACATATATAACCCATAATCATTACTCCTATCCCAATTACAGAGGTTTTAACAAAAAATGAAAGCCATATTTCATATGAAACTTAAATGACGAAAATAGAAATTGGGAAGGAGAGATTACCCAGTAGAGTATAAATTAGATGATCAATGATGATCCTTTCACTCTTTTGATTGATTACACACTCACAATCTTTCTCAAATCTCTCAAAATTCTCTCTCTCAATTCTCAAACTCTCTCTCTGATTGTTTTTCTAGACTTAGAAAAATAAGAAGAAGAAAAAGAAGACGTAAGATAATAAAAAAAGAATCGAATCGACAAGAGATGGAGGTCAAGCACTCCATCATGGGTAACTCGCTTCCAACTCCTCCCAAAGGCCATGTTTGGCTAGCTAGAATAGATTTCAAAACCATTTAATTTAATAAAGCTTTATCATATAGTTTAATTAATGTCACACCCCTTCATAAAATAAATCAATATTTTATTTAATTTACTTTAAATAAAATATAATAATTTCTCATAAATTCACATAGTCACATAATTAAATTTCTCATTAATAAATAATGTCAAATTATTAACTCTCTAATTAATAATTAAATTAATTAAAATACCATTAGGCTTATTAAATATTTCTTTTAATACAATAAGCTCACATAATCACATACTTCGATAATAAAATTTCCACATTAATTTAATAAATGTAACACATATAATTAAATTAATCTACCACAATTGCATCAATTAATTATTTAATTAATCTAATAATTAAATCATCAAAAATATTTATTTACTTCAATAAATATTAAAATTAAATTACAAAAATCTATGCCCCCAATAATTCGTCTTGCTTCCAAATGCATGGAAACCAAAGGTATTTGGCTTAGATTGCAAACTAAATTAAATAGCCCAATAAAATGAAAAACTACAAACCTTGAATATTTGATTCATCATTCAACTCAAAACATTCAAGCAACTCACAACTTTTTTTACCTAAAACCCCCTCGTGACATTTAGTCAACCTCTTTAATCTTAGGCCCTGCACCACCGCTAGACCCACCAAAACCATCATAGCCACCGTCAGGCATATTGTCACCACCATCATAACCATCAATTTCAACTGTATGTTAAAAAGACAAAAACCCATAATTATCACCATATTATCATAATTCATAAGTCTTCCTCCCCATCACCATTATTGAACTCAAGCTAATTCTTTGACATGCAATACTTGATCAGAAAATACCATCCAATTGCCCCCAAAGTCATCAACCCACTGATCAAATAAACAATCTTTGTAGCAATTGCCATTATCAGCACCAGAAACCCAGAAGGAATCAAGCACATAATCACCAGCCCAGGCAACTTCATCGGAACTCGATACGATCGCTTCATTGCCGGAAACTTCCTCCTCAAGCAAATTCCAACAACATACCCAAACTATACAAAAAATTAGATGCACCAGTTATATCTGTAAATTCCATATAGGAAACCCCTAATGTGATCACAGTAGCTAATAGTATCCCCACCCATGGAGTATTAAACCATTTCGATCTTAACCCGAAAAATTTAGGCAAAAATCCCAAATCTGCCATACTCAATTTTTTTGGCAAAAATCCTAAATCCGCCATTTTTTGTGATGAATATTGGGGATTGCTACGAGGGACATGACGATAAAGGGGAGGAGAGAGATTATACCGAGGAAAACGACGACATGTCCGACGATTGTCAGGCCGATGAAATTGAGAAAGCTAAGGAGTAAAGTGGAGAGAAAAATTGCGAGGTTTCTCGGTAGGGTAGAGGAGAAAATGGGAAAGAGTTTTTGCAGGTAATTTATGCAGAGGGCTGGAAAGCGGCGATGGGGAAGAGTGGGCCGACGACTTGGACTGCGGGCTCCTCGCCGTATGGGCCACCGACGACTTCGAAGTAGATGAGGAAGATGAGTGGGATTAGTAAAAATAAGATGCAGAGCGTGAAGATGATGATGAACTAGGTCTCCATTTTTACCGTGTCTTAGCTTGGATGATGAGTATAAATAAGATTGGCAAAATGTTGGAGAAGGTAAGAAGGAAAAGACTTAAACACCCTTCAGATTCTCACGTGTGTCTTAGTCGGTCACTTTTGATCGGTTAAGTAAAGAAAGTGTGCTTTTTGTTACCTATAATTGAAATTTGAAGTGTACTTAGACACCTTTTCAGTTTGGGGTGCAAAAATCAATATGGGTGTAAAGTTTGGGGTACAGATTGTCTTTTAGTTTGAGCACTATTTTACTTTTTCTAGGGCGAGCAATGTAATATACTACATTTGTATTACATATTAAGGCATTGATAATACTATAATAATATTATATTGTCAGAATAAATATGTATTGATGAAATTTTAACATTTATTTTAATTATATTTTAAACTTAATTATATTCATATTATCATTAACCGTTATTGAGAAAAGAGAATGTATAATTTTTCATAACTCATAACCAAACTCAACTAAAAGATACATTTATCTATTAAAGATATTTTCATTTTTTTCTTCATTTTGGTTTATGATATAACAAAAATTTTTTACTATGTGATTCTAATGCTGCGTTTGGACTGAGATAATGAAGGTGAGAATGGAATGACTCATTCTTATGGAATGAAAAAAATTGTGTTTAGTTGTGATTGGAATGGTTCTTATTCCTCCCAAATTTATGAATTTTATTTTTTGGGGAGAAAGAGTATGAAATAACTTATTTCAACTAGAATAGAATGAATAATTTCACTCTCTATTCTATTCCTTCGATCCAAACGTAGCATAAGTCTTTCTATAATTAATTTTAATTGTAATAAGTCAAATATCTCTTTTTTCTTTATTAAAATAGTTGTCTAAATAACAAATATTTAAACTAAAAAGAATAATTTGATTTGTAAGTTTGGTTGGTATTGAAAAGAAAACATTATGATTTGATGGGAGTTTGGTGAGGTTGGGCTTAATCATTTTTCAAAGGGCAACAAGAAACAGGAGAGAGAGTAATTCGGCGGACAGCTTTTCTACTACGAACTACGAAGGTTGGAGTCGGATGGAATCAAAAGTGTGGGGACCAGACTGCAAAAACACCAGTTGAGTAATAAGCAAACATAATCATCATCACCTGACAACGTACAATACTTGCCAGCGCCACAAGGTTTTACGTATCACTCCGACTGACCCATATTTGTTTTTACCCTTTTCTAACTTTTGGTCGGTATTTGTTAATGTACAGGACCAGTTAGCTAAATTAGCTAGTCAAGATGTTCAAGGATTGAATAGTAATTATAATAGAGTTAGTTAAGGTCATTTGTGTACTTTCATTATAAGATTAGTTAGATTAGTTGTAAGTAGTAAATATAATATAATACTCTCTCCGTCCCAGGATAAAAGTCCTTATTACTATTTTGGGTTGTCCCATGTTAAATGTCATCTTTCTTTTAATAACCAAACTTTTACACATTTTTTTCTATTATGCCCGTAGCATTAAATATCTCATACTTTTCTTATTCTATTTTTCTCTCCATATTTAATAACATTATTATGGGCAATTTTGTTATTTTATTCCTCTTCTTAATATGCGTGAAAAGTCCACCAAGACTTTTATCCTGGGACGGAGGGAGTATCATTTTCTGTTAAAAACTTCAATGTGAATACAATCTCAATGATTTATTTTTCTTTCTTCATTAAAGACTTCTTACATGGTATCAGAGCCATATTCCACCGAAATTCGATCATGAGGTTTTCAATTTGGTGATTGATTTTAGCTTCAAGATCAGGTTCAATAATTTCTTGATTTAGTATCTTTAGAAACTCAAGTAATTGTAACTCAATAACAGATCAGAAAACCCTAGATCTGTATTTGTTTTTGAATTTCTAGACAAATTTCATCATTTTTTAGTTAAAGATGATACACGACAGAATTTGTATTTTTTAGATCTGTATTTTTTATGTGGAGTTATATGGGCTTGGGCCAAGACAGAATTTGGTACACGATAGATGTATGGATTGGAGTTCCTAATTATATTTGGACTCTCGGATGGGAAGGAAGTGTTGGACTGTGAATCCACTTCCTTAATTATAGGAGATTTGATACAAACCTGTCATGGATTGGTCATTGGCTGGGAACCTTAACCTGATTCGGAGAAGGATTGTATAAATGTGGTGAGATCATTATAAATACAAGGCACTTCATTGGTTTTAAGGTACATACAATTTACTTTCCAGCACTAGAGCTTTAAGCCTCCATTGTTAACCTTATATCAGCATGTACTTATTCTCGCACCGGAGCTATCCCACGGTGGCCCAAGTCGTCAAGATTTCAGTGTTTACTCGTTTTTGTGCAGGATTGGACGCGCTTTGGTGATTGGAGCGCGTGGAATGATCTTGGCGTTAACATTGGCGCTAGAAAGAGGGCTTTTTAGTGTTGTTGATTTTCAATCACATTCATCAAATTCCTACATCTGTGATCATGGAGAATAGTAGGATGGTTACAAAGCGTGATGTACCCAACTACAGAGAGTTCTTCTCTCAGAGAGAATTTCATTATGATATGTTGGGGCCATCAAAGAGCATCCATGATAGACTTGAGCCACAAGGTGCCCCAGCAGGGTCTCAAGCTAGAGACCACGACGATGTCAAGAGGAAACTGTTTTCCACAGCCAGTAAAGGTAATGATAGGAAAAGAGTAGAAGGCACACCGCCTAGAACCCAATACCGAGAGGATCAAACGGACAGGAAGTTTTCCCTGGCAAAGATGGCACAAGAAGCTGATAAAGTTTTGAAGGTACTGCTACAACAGAAAGAAGAGATTGCAAAGTAGATGGTTCTCATGGCTGAACGGGAAGACGAGGCCTCCAGCTATACTCGACCCAAAGAGCGTGGTAGGTCTCCAGATAGACGAGCCCGAACACAAAGGGATAAAGATTCAAGGTGATCCGAAAGAGGGCACCTCACCCTGTACTTCCGAAGATCCAAAGAGGGCACTTCACCTTGTGGATTCTTGGTATGGCGAGAAGGACAAACATCGAAGCAGATCAAGGGGACGCACACCCGAGATTTCAAAGAGGGCACCTCGCCCTATGAATTCTCAGCATGGTGAGTAAGACAGACATCGAAGCAGATCGAGAGATCGTACACCCGAGGATCCAAAGAGAGTAACTCGCCCTGTGGATTCTCGCCATAGCAAGAACGACAGACGAAGCCCATCTAGGGCAGGTAGTTCAGATGGAAAAGGCCGATCCGATCATGGGAAGAAGGGCTCCCCAAATAAGGAAATCTCCTCACAACCGGAAGGGTAGAACTATTAGCCAGAAAGTTTGAGGAGCTTTAGAAGCAACTGGCTAAAGTTAAGCAGGAAAAAGAGAGTTCAGGCAAAAAGGCATCCCCTTTCTCTCCAAAAATCCTTCGGGAGAAGGCAGACCCTAGTAAAAAGCTCCCCTATATGGAAAGTTATGATGGTTCAGGAGATCCATACGACCACAACCATACATATGATAGGCTGATGAACTATTATGATTATTCGGATACGGCTAAGTGTCAGACCTTTGTGACAACATTGAGGAAAGACGCCAGGCAGTGGATGGGGACCTTGGCTCCAAACTCAATTTCATCATGGGAAGAGTTGTGTGATAAGTTCCATGCCCGATTCAGAAGCAATAAAAGGAGAGGGAAACCTATCGGGTTGTTGGCACAAATAAGACAATATTCTAATGAGTCCTGGGTCAGTACGTTAAAAAGTTCAGAGAAGCAGTGGGTGAGGTGATAGATCTCAACGACCTTCAGGCTGTAGGACTCATTCAGAATGGGTTAGATCGTGAAATCAGAAAAACTGGTGAAAATGCTAATGTTTAATCATCCGAAGAGTCTGGCCGAAGCATTTAAAAAAGCGGAAGGCTTTATAGTGGTGGAGGAAGCCGTGAGCAACTTGAAGCAGGGCTCTTCGGAAAAAGACAAGGATAAATTAGATGGTAACCAGAAGAAGTATGTTGGCAATAATGATCAGACTGATGGGAATCAGAAGAAGTACAACAACAATTAGGGTTCAGGAGGAGGTCGCCCGCCTTTTCCGAGTAAGAAGGTGAACAAGGTGTACAAAAAACTTAATATTGATCGGGCCACAATTCTGGAGCAGATAAAGGACCAACCCTACTTTGAGCAGCCTAAGGACAACATTAAATCAGGGCATAGGAATCCTTACAAATACTGTGATTACCATAAGGCGGCAGGGCATGATACGAATTCCTGCTGGAATTTGAAGGAGTTCATTGAAAAGAAAGTGCAGAGTTGGGTGTTAGTATAGTATGTAGCAGGACGAGAACCCCTGAGGGAGCAGCAAAGGAATAGTATGTCTGTCGCACCGAAACAATTTGAACAACAAGTCGTAATCAAGGGACGAGACATGTTGTGGATGTGATCATAGGTGGGAATATGGGAAAGGTTACTGGAAAGAAGCGTCGTGGATATCTAGATACGGTAATGTTAGTGGTGGATAAACCCGTAAGGAGTGAAAGGGAGTATTCGGGTTCGGTGATTTCTTTCAGTGATTATGATTACCCTTCAGAAACCATTGACCCCCATGAAGGAGCTTTGGTACAAGTGGGTTCGGTGGATATGAAGCGGATGATGATAAATAATGGGTCTTCAGTGGATATCCTATACGCACATCCCTATCAGAGGATGAACCTAGATGGGAGGAAGATGAAGATCGGGCAAGAGTCTTCGTTGTATGGGTTCAGTAACGAGCCGATTAAAGTTACAGGGACAATAGAGCTGCCAGTCATTTTCGGGACGGCCTATGTAGTGTAGGTGGATTCGGCGTACAACACAATTTTGGGAAGACCCACTCCAACAGCTCTTTAAGTAGTGATGTCAATTCCCCATTTCAAGATTAAGTTTCCTACGCCACATGGAGTTGGGGAAGTTGCTGGAGATCTCGATTTGGCGAGAAGGTGCTACAAGAATGCTTTAATCACTTCGGGTGTAGGGATCAGCAAACAGAAGCAAACCATGGCTATTGAGATCGAGCTATTTATAAAAAGCAGTACAAAGCCATTGGTTATGCCTGTAGAAGAAACTGACGAGGTTGAGTTGATACCAGGAAAGAAAGAGAAGACATCAAAGATAGGTTCGGGTCTTGCCAGAACCTTTCCGGACGAACCTAGTGGAATTAGTTCAATGTTATGCGGATATCTTTGCTTGGGTACCCAGTGACATGTGTGACGCCCCCAAAATAGGTATACATCACCCATCTTGAGTCGCCAAATACATGGTACAAAATTCAAATATAACTTAATTATACAATAGTCGTGTAAAATATGACAAAACATAATCTAAGAGTTTTTAATAAGAATATTGTCATCTAGATAATATTCACACTCAATGGAGTCCTCATTACATTTATTGTCACACTATTTTATAGAATAGCGAGGACTACTAAAACAACCATCTGGACCGACAATCCGTTCCCCGACTCGTCCCAATTATATTCTCATTTCACAGAGAAAACAATGAAAGAAAGGGTGAGCTCAACTAGCCCGATGAGAAATATTATGACTAAGATAATGCGAAATAAATTATCCTTAGCCTTCAACAATATAACAACCGATAGAATATAATAGACAACAAGTTTTAGATCAACAAGCTGCGGTGGAATAAGCAATCCATTAGAAGAGTCAAGTAGAGCATAAAATCTACTATCTTCTATGATTTAAAAAGTTTTTCATCAACTTGATCGCTGAGACTCAGCTTAATAAATAAAATCGAATCATCCCTGCATCACGGCCAAGGATATTCATGTAATCATCAATGGTCATGATTATACCGAATAATCCCTGGTCATAATCATACCAACAACTGTCCATCAATGAACTACAGGCCAATGAGGATTTTCACCACATCATTTGTCACATTACGGTCATGATTATACCGAATAATCCATGGTCATAATCATACCAAGTCCATCTATGCACGTAAGCCAAAGATGACTTTCATCACAATATAAGCATGAGGATGATGACAATGACATAATAATTCAATAAAACAAGTTCAAGATAAATTTTAAAGATTTATAATTTAATTTATCCAGAAATCAATAACGTCCAAATTGTCAACATGATCTTGCTTTGTGGAGTAAAATTCAAGAATGCTCGAAGAATATTTCCATGAAAAGATCTTTGGATGAAGCGCAAATATCTAGGATATTCTACTAATTTCATGGAGTATAGAAGCCAAAACTTTAACCAACTAAGTATAATAGAATATATGAAGCTATGCAAATGGATTTTTGCACGCCATGCGGTAATCCACGTGAAACGAGATCATTTCCACAATTTAATAAGGAATGAATACGAAGGATCATTCACCATGCATGTGGTAGTTCACATAGACAAAGTTATTCCAATGAATAATAAAGAATGGAATAACGAAGAATTCACCGTGCATGCGATAGATCACACATGTTATTCAGCATGTTATTCCAAATGTAATAATAAAGAATGGAATAACAACCCTTAATACGAGTATTGAAAGAAAATAACTCTTCATGAATATTCGAAAATAATAAATAATGCCCTTACCTTGAAAGAAAATAACTCTCTTCATGAATAAAAGAAATAATACGGATAGAAGAAAGCTCTTTGGAATAGTGAGGTAATGACTTCTCTTCTTCTTTCTCTCTATAATTTCTCTCTATAATAATTGCTCTTGTGAGACTTAGTGAATTGGTGAGAATGAAAGAAGAATGAGCTTCTATTTATAGAAAAATATAGTTTCGATAATTGCACGTTTTGGGGCTCAAAATATTACAATATAATACCTTCCTCTTTTTCTTCATTTTTAATTTAGTCCTGCAAGTATTATTAAACTTGCACCACCTCCCCTAATAGTAAATAATGTGAATTAATAGTTCATTCATGTGACTTAATAGTATAATCATGTGAAAAAACTAATTACAGTATAGTACCTTCATCTATACCTCCATTTTTAATTTAGTCATGCAAGTATTATCAATCTTGCACCAACTCCCCTAATAGTAAATCATGTGAATCAATAGTACACACATGTGAACACATAGTTATAAGCATGTGAATTAATAGCAATTAATTGCTCATTTATCCGGTGAATTACCCGATTGGTCAATATAACCTCCAGACATTAATTATTATCGAAATAAATATCGATTTCCACTAACACTAATAATTCTCACACAATGGAACTATCAATTTCATCTTTAATCAACATGAACTTATTCATCATTAATATTATAACTCACAATATTTAACAACCAGGTCGTTCCCAGGAAAGAGAGGGCTTTTCGATAAGGATTTCTCCTTATTGGTAGCAATTAGGTGACCAAACCTCTCTCTTGACGAACTTCTAGACATTGTCAATATTGTAAATAATAATATGAATAACTTTGTCATCTCAATTATTGATTTAATAATATAAAATATTATACAGATGATACTGTGACAATAATTGATTCAATAATATGAGAGATATTATGCAGCAATTACTGTAGCAATAATTTAGTATAACTGAGTGACTTCTCATGTAAGCATCAATAATCAATACCGTGTGCTACTATGCAACCACGCGTATTACTGTACTTTTACCACCGGGTAGTTCAACAGTTTAACGGTAAAACTTTTGCCGTTATTTTTATAAAAAGATAATTCTATCGTTTTCTAACTACGACAATACTTTCATTGTGGGGTCCACCAATGATTGTCCCGTTGTACGAATATTCCCTGTTCAAACGAATATTCCCCGACCAATCGAATATTATATAACCACTTGCTTACTTTGCAAAATTTGTAAATAATACCCACAGCTATAACATTATATCAAATCCACACCATAATATTCAAAAATATATTTCGAGAAAAATTAATCTTTATTCATAAAAGTTGGGGTCTTACAACCTCCCCTTCTTATGAAATTTCGTCCTCGAAATTAGGGTGCGTACCTGGTATGTCGAAGAGGTGAGGATACCTTGACTTCATTTCAGATTCTAACTCCCAGGTCATTTCCTCAACATCGTGGTTTCTCCACAAAACTTTGACTTGAGGTATAACCTTGGAGCGTAGAATATAATCCTTCTTATCCAAGATTTTAACAAGTACCTCTTCATACGTTAAATCTTCCGCTATCTCGTCCGATTCTAATTCAATCATGTGGTTCGGGTCTTTCACATATTTACGTAACATAGATATGTGAAAAACGTTATGAACACGAGACATACTTGGCGGTAAGGCGAGTCTATAGGCCACAGTTCCTACACGATCGAGGATTAAAAATGGGCCAATGAATCGAGGATTGAGCTTTCCTCTCTTTCCAAATCTCGTAACTCCTTTCCATGGAGCAACACGTAACAACACATGATCTCCAATATTGAATTCCACGTCCTTTTGATGAAGATCAACATAACTCTTTTGTCGATCTTGTGAGGTTTTTATACGTTGTTGGATCGTTTGAATCTTTTCATAGTCATACGTACCAAATCCGGTCCCCCAACAACGTTGCTTCACCCACCTCATCCCAAAGATATTGAGAACGACACTTTCTTCCATACAACGCCTCAAATGGAGCCATGCCAATACTTGCTTGATAACTATTGTTGTAGAAAAACTCCACCAATGGTAAGAACTTGTCCCAACTTCCTTGAAGTCAAAGACACACGAGTCTTAATAAATCTTCAAGAGTTTGAATAGTCCTTTCCATTTGCCCGTCCGTTTGAGGATGATATGCTGAACTAAATCATAAATCTGTGCCCATAGCTTTTTGCAAACTAACCCAAAATCTTGAAGTGAATCTTGGGTCTCGATCGAAACTATGGATCTTGGCATACCATGCAATCTTACAATCTCGTTTATGTACATCTGACAGAAGATGTTCAAGTGTATAAGTTTCTCGTGTCGAAGAAATGATGGCGAGACTTGGTCAATCTATCAACAATGACCCAAATCGCATCTATGCCTTGAGAAACCTTGGGAAGACCAGTAACGAAATCCATGGTAATGTGCTCCCACTTCCATTCTAGAATTTCAAGTGGTTTCAATGGACCTTTTCGCTCTTGATGCTCCGCCTTTACTTGTTGACAAGTTAGACACCTTGAGATAAACCCCGCTATCTCTCTTCATATTGCTCCACCAAAATGTATGTCGAAGATCACGATACATTTTGGTACTCCCAGGATGGATTGCAAACGATGTGTTGTGCGCCTCCATCATGATTTTATACTTCAAGTCAGAATCGTTAGGAACACAAAGTCAGGAGTTGACTCGAAGTATTCCTTCTTCATCGATTCTTTCTTCCGGAATAGTACCTTGCACTTTCTTCCTCATACGCATCAACTCCAGGTCTGTAGTTTGAGCAGCTTTAACTTTATCGATTAAAGTCGGTTCTACTCGTATATTCGCCATCATCATATGGGTCCCTGGAGTCTTTAACTCTATCTCCATCCTTTGTAAGTCATACAAAATGGGCCTTTGTGTTGACAATATCGCACTTGTACTCGTATATGATCTTCTACTCAATGCGTCAGCTACTACGTTCGCTTTTCCAGGATGGTATTGAATGATATGATCGTAATCTTTCAATAGCTCAAGCCATCATCGTGCCGCATGTTGAGTTCCTTTTGAGTGAAGAAATATTTAAGGCTTTTATGATCCGTATAGATCTCCATCTTCTCTCCATACAGGTAATGCCTCCAAATCTTAAGCGCAAAAACGATAGCTGCCAACTCTAGATCATGAGTAGGATAATTCTTCTCATATTCTTTGAGTTATCGTGAGGCATAGGCTATGACTTTCCCATGTTGCATGAGAAAACACCCTAAACCTTTTCCTGAAGCATCGCTATATATGACAAATCCCTCCGAGCCAGATGGTATTTTCAGAATAGGTGCTGAAATGAGTCTTCTCTTGAGTTCTTGAAAACTCTTCTCACATTCCTCGCTCCAACCGAACTTTGTATCTTTTCAAGTCAGCTGAGTTAATGGAGTAGCGATTCGAGAAAATCCTTCTACGAATCTCCGATAATAACCAGCTAAGCCGAGAAAGCTACGTACTTCAGTCACTGACTTTGGTTGCTCCCAGCTTTGAATTGCTTCAATCTTCCCTAGGTCAACATATATTCCATGATTTGATATCACGTACCCAAGGAATGCAACTTCCTCAAGCCAGAACTCATATTTCTTCAACTTGGCATAAAGCTTGTTTTCACGAAGCTTTTGAAGTATCAGCCTCAAGTGTTGCTCATGGTCTTCACGGCTTTTGGAGTATATGAGGATGTCATCAATAAAGACGACCACAAAGTGATCCAAATATTCCTTGAATACTCGGTTCATCATGTCCATGAAGGCAGCAGGAGCATTAGTCAATCCAAAATACATGACTAGGAATTCATAATGCCCGTACCGAGTTCTGAAAGATGTCTTTAGAATGTCATCAGTTTTAATCTTCAACTGATGATATCCGGAACGAAGATCAATCTTTGAAAAGAATTTGGCTCCTTGCAACTGGTCAAACAGGTCATCAATGCGAGGCAACGGGTACCTATTTTTGATGGTGACATGATTCAACTCCCGATAATCAATACAAAGTCGCATACTTCCATCTTTCTTCTTCACGAATAGAACAGGAGCACCCCAAGGAGACGTACTAGGTCGAATGAAATCGATGTCTAACAATTCCTGCAGTTGGGTTTTTAACTCCTGAAGTTCAATAGGAGCCATTCGATATGGGGCTTTGGAAATGGGTTTTGTACCAGGTTCAAGGTCGATACCAAACTTGATTTCACGCTCCGGGGGTAGGCCAGGAAGTTCTTCGGGGAATACATCAAGAAATTTATTAACAATAGAAATATCATTCAAATATGACGTATTTTTATTTAAATCTGTGACATGAGCTAAGAAAGCTTGACATCTGTTTTTCAATAAACGAATAGCTTATGGCTTGAGATGACCGTGATTGATTTTAATGGTTTGGTCGCTTAAATTCGCATAATAGGTTGATTAGGAATATGAAAGCTAACAACCTTACGAAAATAATCAATTTTAGCATAATGAGTAGTTAACCAATCAATCCCTAGAATCACGTCAAATGCAAGTATTTTTAAGGAGATAAGATTGACAGGTAACATGCGATTACCGATTTGAATCAAATAAGACTTATAAACAGTGGATGTGATGAAGGTTTCTCCCAACGGAGTTTCAACAGATAAATCAAAGTCTAATTTCTTCGGAGTCAAATTTAAACGTTGAGCGCTAGTAGGAGAAATAAAAGAATGGGTAGAACCAGTATCAAATAAAGTATAAACTTCGCTAGAGTTTATGATTAGCTTACTCGTGATCACCTCGTTCGAATTTCTCGCTTTTTGGGAGGTTACAACAAACGCTCTCCCTTGAACTACCGGTTTTGTCTTATCTGGGATGGCCTTTGATGCCTCCATCCCAGCTGGACTTGACTTCGGTGCATGACAAAATCGGGTAAGGTGACCTTCTCTTCCGCAATTATAACACGCTTTGGATTGTTGCGTCTGCAGATTCGGATGATATGTCCCTCCCTCGCATTTTGTAACGTCACGATTGGTACATCGTTCCCCTTCCTTAACAACAAGTCTTTGGTGATGACGTTTTCCCATCATTGTTGAATCTCCTCTTCTTGAAATTTCCACTTCTATTATCTTGGCCATGATTACCACCGAAGTGGTTACCATTTCTGGCATGTTGATTCCCTCCACGTTTGCTATCACCGCTTCGATGACTGCTACCACTGGTATTATAATTTTGTTGGCTACTCTCTCTTGGTTGAGTTAACTCGTTATCGCGCTCCAATAACTGAGCACTATTTACAACATCTGAATACAAACACAATTTGTGAGAAATTAAGTATTGACGTATCTCGGGTTTCAAACCTCTTAGAAACATCCGCGTCATTCTCTCCTCATTATCAACCAAGTGGGATGCTAACCGGGACAACTCGGCAAACTTAGCTTCGTACTGTGACACGATCATATTGTTCTGCTCCAGCTTGATGAACTCTACCTCCTTCATGTGACGAATACTTTCGGGAAAGTACTTGTCGTTGAACAGTTCTTGGAATTTCTCCCAAGACATCTTCAGTGCGACAAGTTGAGTACGCTTTAGCGATTTCCACCAGTGATCTACCTCTCCTCGCAACATAAAGGTGGCAAAGGGAACCTTTTCCTCCTCGGAGCATCCCAAAACATCAACTATTTTGGTGATCTACTTTATCCACGTCTCCGCCTTAAGTGGTTTTGGCTCTCCAATAAACTCCGGTGGTCCCAGCTCCTTGAACTGTTTAGCGGTGACCGTCCGAGAGTTGCCAGTGTTTCCACCTACATTTTGAACAGGAGCCGCTCTCGCCTGATGTTGCATGAATTGCATAAAGCCTCTGAACATCCCATCGTTCACCATTTCATCGGTGTTATTGTTTACCTAAGGATTATTGTCTTCCTGTTGCACATTATCCTGGGTATTCATCGTTGGTGACTCAACGGTCCCATGTGCTTCATTGCTTATCTCAACATTTTCGGATGCCATTTTCAAATACTGCCACAAAATAAGGGTTAATTAACATATCAAATATTATCCCTATACTCTGACCGACCAATTAAATATCAAATAAACTTAGGTAGGTCATACTAGCGAAGGAATTCCCCGTCTCTCCCCTCCTAGTTCTTGTCTCACATCTCAGCTAGGGATCATATCCCTAAGCTTTGATACCAACTGTGACGCCCCCAAAATAGGTATACATCACCCATCTTGAGTCACCAAATACATGATACAAAATTCAAATACAACTTAAGTATACAACAGTCGTGTAAAATACGATAAAACATAATTTAAGAGTTTTTAATAAGAATATTGTCATCTAGATAATATTCACACTCAATGGAGTCCTCATTACATTTATTGTCACACTATTTTATAGAATAGTGAGGACTACTAAAACAACCATCTGGACCGACAATCCGTTCCCCGACTCGTCCCAGCTATATTCTCATTTCCTGAAGAGAACAGTGAAAGAAAGGGTGAGCTCAACTAGCCCAGTAAGAAATATTATGACTAAGATAATGCATAATAATTTATCTTTAGCCTTCAACAATATAACAACTGATAGAATATAATAGACAACAAGTTTTAGATCAACAACTGCAGCGGAATAAGCAATCCATTAGAAGAGTCAAGTAGAACATAAAATCTACTATCTTCTATGATTTAAAAAGTTTTTCATCAACTTGATCGCTGAGACTCAGCTTAATAAATAAAATCGAATCATCCTTGCATCACGGCCAAGGATATTCATGTAATCATCAATGGTCATGATTATACCGAATAATCCACGTCATAATCATACCAACAACTGTCCATCAATGAACTACAGAAGCAATGAGGATTTTCACCACATCATTTGTCACATTACGGTCCATGATTATACCGAATAATCCCTGGTCATAATCATACCAAGTCCATCTATGCACGTAAGCCAAAGATGACTTTCATCACAATATAAGCATGAGGATGATGACAATGACATAATAATTCAATAAAACAAGTTCAAGATAAATTTTAAAGATTTATAATTTAATTTATCCAGAAATCAATAACGTCCAAATTGTCAACATGATCTTGCTTTGTGGAGTAAAATTCAAGAATGCTCAAAAGAATATTTCCATGAAGAGATACTGGATGAAGCGCAAATATTCAGGATATTCTACTAATTTCATAGAGTATGGAAGCCAAAACTTTAACCAACTAAGTATAATAGAATATATAAAACTGCAAATGGATTTTTGCCCGCTATGCGGTAATCCACGTAGATAGATCATTTCCACAATTTAATAAGGAATGAATACGAAGGATCATTCACCATGCATGTGGTAGTCCACATAGACAGGTTATTCCAACAGAATAATAAAGAATGGAATAACAGAAGAATTCACCATGCATGCGGTAGCCCGCGTAGACAGGTTATTCTAATAGAATAATAAAGAATGGAATAACAAAAGAATTCACCAGGCATGCGGTAGTCCACACAGACAGGTTATTCCAACAGAATAATAAAGAATGGAATAACAAAAGAATTCACCAGGCATGCGATAGACCGTACAGACAAGTTATTCCAACATAATAATAAAGAATGGAATAACAGAAGAATTCATCAGGCATGCGATAGACCACCACGCATAAAGTTATTCCAATGTATAATAAAGAATGGAATAACATAAGAATTCACCAGTCATGCGATAGACCGCACAGACAGGTTATTCCAACATAATAATAAAGAATAGAATAACAACCCTTACGAGTATTGAAAGAAAATAACTCTCTTCATGAATACGAAAGAAATAATACCCTTACCTTAGAAGAAACTGGATAATGGAATAGTGAGGTAGCAGACTTCTCTTCTTCTTTCTCTCTATAATAATTGCTCTTGTGAGACTTAGTGAATTGGTGAGAATGAAAGAAGAATGAGCTTTTATTTATAAGAAAATATAGTTTCGATAATTGCACATTTTGGGGCTTGAAATTTTACAGTATAATACCTTCCTCTTTTTCTTTATTTTTAATTTAGTCCTACAAGTATTATCAAACTTGCACCACCTCCCCTAAAAGTAAATAATGTGAATTAATAGTTCATTCATGTGACTTAATAGTATAATCATGTGAAAAAAACTAATTACAGTATAGTACATTCATCTATACCTTCATTTTTAATTTAGTCATACAAGTATTATCAATCTTGCACCAACTCCCCTAATAGTAAATCATGTGAATCAATAGTACACACATGTGAACACATAGTTATAAGCATTTGAATTAATAGCAATTAATTGCTCATTTATTCGGTGAATTACCCGATTGGTCAATATAACCTCCCGACATTAATTATTATCGAAATAAATGTCGATTTCCACTAAAACTAATAATTCCCACATAATGAAACTATCAATTTCATCTTTAATCAACACGAACTTATTCATTATTAATATTATAACTCACAATATTTAACAACCAGGTCGTTCCTAGGAAAGATGGGGCTTTCCGATAAGGATCCAACCTGGTAGTACCAAAATGTACCAAGATCTTCGACAACATTTCTGGTGGCCGAATTTAAAACGTGATGTTGCAGAATGTGTTGCCAACTGTCTAACCTGTCATAAAGTGAAGGCAGAACATCAGAGACCGAGTGGATTGCTACAACCGTTAGAGATCCCAGAATGGAAATGGGAACATATTACAATGGACTTCGTGGTTGGCCTTCCGACGACTCTGAAAGGCTACGACGCAGTATGGGTTATCGTCGACCGACTGACGAAATCCGCACACTTCCTTCCGATCAAAATCAGATTCAACTTAGATCAGTTGGCGAGGTTATACGTAAAATAGATTGTTTCGAGGCACGGAGTTCCGGTGTCAATTGTTTCTGATAGAGATCCGTGCTTCACATCGAATTTCTAGAAACGTCTTCAGGAATGCATGGGTACGTAATTGCGAATGAGTACAACATACCACCCTTAAACAGACGGACAGAGCGAAAGAACGATTCAAACATTAGAAGATATGGCACCCTCTATTCGATCATCCGCTCAGAAGGTACCTTGGGCTTCTCTTCACATTCCTCGGTACTCCTTTACCCTTTGGCTGGCCTTACGTGGCAGATTACCTACTAATGATAGATTTTTATCTTACTTGAGTTTTCGTCCTCTAAAATGCCCTTTCTGCGCAACTCATGATGAAACTTTTTCCCACCTATTTTTCGAATGTAACTATTCATCATCTGCCTTCTCCTCCGTTCTGGTTGTTGGAGGATGGAATAACGTTCCAATGAGGTGGGATGACCTCGTTAACTTCGTTATCCAATTTAGTGGAAGTAACACTAGGTCCAATATTCTAAAGCTTGCATTGGCTTCTACCACCGTACAAACTTTGGGCGCCTAGAACTCCTTTGTCCATGATCGATCAAAAACCTTTGAGTGTCGTGGTCGGGGATATTTTGAATGACATCAAATCAAGGCTTTCTTCGTCTTCTAGATTCCTTTTAGTTTGCTCGGAGAAATCCTACTCTCGATGTATGGTCAGTAGTCCGTGTTTTGGATGTTTGGGAGTTGTAAATACAGATTGAGATTTGTTCTTTGCTTCGCTTTGATTCGCCATGACTCGAATGCGGCGTGATGCGCTTATGTGCTTCTTGCACTTCGTAGCATTAACAGTTAAACTATTACGTGTTGGTAATTTAGCTTCCATGGCAGTTCGACAGTTAGCGGCTTCCATGGCTTTTCGGCCTCTTGAGGGTTTGGTTCACTTATTGCTCCGTTCGTTATGGGTTCAGTAGCATCTTGATCCGAAATCTTGGGTTCGGCTTTCGGGCGATAAAGGATCGGTGACATCTGGGCTTGGCATCTTGGTTCGGCTTGAGTTCACCTCTTGTCTTGGACGGGGGATCTTTGTTTTGGCTTGAGTTCGGTTTCTATGGTTCGACCCTCTCCTACTGGCACTCGTAGTTCTTCCTATGCTACGCATCCTCTTGACTCTTCGTAGTCTGCGATTCGATTCGATCTTCGGGACTCGGGATCTTTGGATTCGACTTGGGTTTTGGTTTCTATGGTTCGGCCCTCTCCTACTGGCACTCGTAGTTCTTCCTATGCTTCAAGATCCTCTTGACATCTTGTAGTGTAGTTCGATTCGATCTTGACTCCATTCATTAAATTTTTTTGTTTTAAACCGATTGGTTGTTTAAGTTGTTTAAGGTTTTTCATGCTTGGTTTTACTATTGTCCCTTAGAAATGCTCCTTGTTCTTTCATTTGGCTTGGTTGTTAGTCTTTTGTTGTCCATTTTGGGGGTTGTCCCATGTGGTTCTATCAAAAGCTTCTGGGGTATGCCCTTAGCGATTGTTTTATCTCTTTTCTTTTCAATATACAATCAAACTTAGCGAAAAAAAAAAACATTAGAAGATATGCTAAGAGCCTGTGTGATGGACTTTAAAGGAAATTGGGATGATCACCACCGTTAGTTAGAGAGTTTGGCTACAACAACAGCATTACCACGCTAGTATAGGCATGCCGCCTTATGAAGCGTTATCTGGCGAAAAGTGAAGAACTTCGCTTTCGGGATGAAGTTGGTGAGAGACAATTGCTAGGGCGAAATTGGTGCAATGCAGACAACATAAATAGTCAAAGTGATCCGAGCACACATTTAGTAGCATTTCAAGATGAGAGGAAGAAATCTGACTCACATCGTAAAAATATTGAGTTTGAGGCGGGTAGTTATGTGTTCTTAAAGGTCTCTCCCTGGAAGGGAAAGATCAGGTTCGGAAAGAAAGGGAAATTGAGCCCAAGATTCATTGGACCATTTGAAGTATTGTGTAGAATCGGAGAAGTCGCGTACGAGGTAGCCTTACCTCCATCACTCGAGAATGTCCACAACGTCTTCCATGTTTCTGTGTTACGACCCTACAAGGCCGATTACAAGCATGTAATTGAATATGAACCCTTACATTTTGAAAAAGACTTATCTTACGAAGAAATTCATGTCCAAATTGTCGACCGAAAAGAACAAGTTCTTCGAAATAAAGTTATACCTTCTGTTAAGGTAATTTGGAGGAACCACAACGCTAAAGAAGCTACGTGGGAACTCAAAGAGAATATGATGAAGAATTACCCTCATTTATTTACTTAATTATGTGTAAGCGATTACTGGGACAAAATCTTTGTAAGGGGGAGAATGTAGCGAATTGAATTTATTGAGTCGTGATTCTGGGGACAAAATCCTTTTAAGGGGGGGAAAGATGTGACAAACGAGATTTTTGTAAATTAATTTTAATATTTATTGAAGTAAATAAATATTTTCGATAATTTAATTATTAGATTAAATAATTAATTGATGCAATTGTGGTAGATTAATTTAATTATATGTGTTACATTTATTAAATTAATGTGGAGAATTTTTATTCGATATATGTAATTATGTGAGCTTATTGTATTAAAAGAAATACTAAATAAGCCTAATGTATTTTAATTAATTAATTTAATTATTAATTAGAGAGTTAATAATTTGACATTATTTATTAATGAGAAATTTAATTATGTGACTATGTGAATTTATGAGAATTTATTATATTTTATTTAAAGTAAATCAAATAAAATATTGATTTATTTTATGGAGTGTGACATTAATTATGCTATATGATAAACCTTAATTTAATTAAATAGTTTTGAAATCTATTCTTGCTAGCCAAACAAGACACTATGGGGATTTGGAAGCAGTTACCCAGTATTGGAGTAACTGACTATTATACGCGTCAGTTGGCTTAATTATTATACGTCTTCTCTTTATTCCTTCATTATTACTAAGTCTAAGAAATATTCAGAGAGAGAGTTTGAGAATTGTCAGAGAGAATTAAGATATTGTGAAAGAGATTGAAAGAGGAGAATTTAAGAAAACATCTGAGTCTTCTAATCTATACCTCACACTCAGGGTAATCTCCTCATTCCCAAATTTTTAAAGTTACGTTGTTTAAGTTTTATGAAAATGGCTTTCAAATTTTCTATAAGGTCTCTGTATTTATAAAGGGTGTGGATTATGTGTTGTATATGTGTTAAATGTTACCATATTGTATTTAATTATATATTTCACAAACCATATCATCTGTTTCATTAAAATACATCGTATATGTTGATCAAAACTTACAGAGTATGGGTTTTGGCCATATGGCCCTTATATGTAATTTTAGTGTGTCAAACATAAATGTTTCCCTAAATTTTACACTCGTATATTATTATACATGTTGATACGAAGAGACCAAACTTTAAACGAACGGATTCGGTGTTATAACAAATCCGTAGTGACAATTTTCATGTTTTATTTTCAAAATCTTCAAGAACATCAAAGTCAGTGAAATTGCATGCTTAAATTCTGTAATAAAGTGTTTAAATTGGTTAAAGTCATTATATAAATGTTGGGTTATGATTATACATGAATTATAACATGTGGGTATGTCTAAATTCGAGTAGAAATTAAGAAATTGGTAGAAATTGGCATGTTCTGCGATTTTTCGCGAATTGCCATTTACGTATGTCTACGCCATGTATGCAACGCCTATGTACACTGTCTCATTTCCCACGCCGCATACCACCGCGTGTCAAGAAGAATGTTATGATTTCGAAACAAGAATACTAGCCAAGTGCAAATGAAGACAATGAGACCAGTGTAACGATTGATAATGCATACCAATTTCTCTAGAAAGTTCAGAATGAATTATTTTTAAAATGTTAAGTCTAGCAATGTGTTAGTAACATAATGTAATGAATATGTAAACATGTTATCTCATTATACTTCTAACATGTTTAACATGTAAATAACATAATTGCATGTGGATCGAATTATTGAATACATAATTAGCTTGTTATTCATGAAGTATAAATTATGTGACAAAGTGGTAAATTAACTAAGTATAGTTAATAATCAAAGTAGACAAAGAGAATGAGTTTTTGATGATTAGTTAAGTTATAATTAACAGGTATTGTGAATGTGAACGGTATATATGATTAAATTCAAAGAACATGCTTAGTTAAAGTGTAATCTACGCACGAGACAAGTTTCCTAACCCTACTTGTCATTATTGTTCAAGTTTATTATTTACCTCGAGTAAATTATCATTACTATTATTCAAGTTCAAATGTTATATTAAAGATTGATTATCTTTTCAAAGCATGATTCAGTTATACAATAATTGTCCTATTGTATACTTCTTGAGATTATTATTCAAATTGAATATCATTATTGTTGAACCTTATTAGACTAGTGAACTTTATTGATTCAACTAGTCCTTAGTTGATGAACGTTCTAAATTTCAGAACCCTTATTGATTTATCCAAATCAAACTTCCTTTGGTGCGGACTTGAATGTCAAACTGAGATGAACAACCCTGTAAAGGGATTTACTTATCGTTAGCGTTAAGATATTGTGCATGCGATGTGGTACTAAGGGTCGATCCCCCAAGATGCGAGAAGAAAGGTCCATAGTCTTATGACTGTTAAAGGTTTCAAGTATAACCCTTGATAACCTAGGACATAGTTCAAGGTTTTATGACCCTCAGAATTCTTTTGATTCTTGTTATTCATTCTTGATTCAAAAGTTGAGCTTTTATTCAGATGTCTTTGATTCACTCGCATGTTATTATACAATTATTTCATTGTTATACTTGTGGGTAATAGTGCTCACTCTTTCTTATTAATAGCATTGCAGTTAAGAACGAAAGAACCGATGAACCTTCCACTAGTAAAGGCAATGGCAAAGTTAGCAAGTGATGAAGACTTGTTATTTTATTTGATGATGTATTTATGTTAGACTTGAGTTAATGATTTTGTTTAAGACTTGGTGTTTATATTTTCGCACAGATGTTTAAGGTTGGTTTAACCTGGGATTATGTTTATGATTCAGATGTTGTAACCCTTTAAAGGGAAGATTTTATTTCTATCTATTGCATGGTTTGCATTTATTATGGGTAGATAGATAGATGATATTTGTACAGTGAACACCAAATCCTGTGGAATCGAAGTACCCAGATTTGGGGGTGTCACAAGTTGGTATCAAAGCTGTAGGTTATGAACCTTAGGTGGGGGAACAACCTTAGGTAGTAGCCTTATAGAAAGAAGATAGTGATGGAAAACTCTTATCGAGTTATAAGAAATGAATTTCTATAATTCATTGAAGATAATAAAAGATCTTATGTGTTTATATGTTAAAGTATGCGTTAGATGATACGACTTAGTAACTAAAACTTAAAATTTTGTTGTCAGCATGTCAAATGTTGGAGAAGCTAGTCAAGCTGGGGAGGAAGAACCCGTGTGTACCTATAGTACCCTCTTGAGGAGGAACCCCGTGTACCTATAGTAAGTAAAGACAGAGGAGGATCCCTAAGACATTCATGTCGTTAGGGAGCAGCTGGTGCAGAGGGAATCATCTCCATTGATCACCGTTGTTGGTCAGGAGCATGAACCTGAGACTGATCCTGAGGAGGATCCTGAGGAGGAATTTGTTGAGGAAGAGGAAAATGAAGAAGAGGAGTTACCACGGTACACCGTTGATCTTTGAGATGTATGACACGTTATCTGACCACCGTAACGTGGAGATTACGAGACGAGGCCCGAGATTTGGTGAAAGCGGCGGTTATTCAAAGATTACTCTACTTCAGAGAGGAAGGAGAGTGAGATTTCGACTCTTCACTCACGACTGGGAAATGTAGAATGGGATTTGGTCCATGAGAAGGGTCAAACCGAAGATAAGACCGAGGAGATAGAGAAACTGAAAAAGGAACTGAAGGAAACCTCCGAAAGACTAAAAATAGCAGAGGAAGGCTGGGTAAGAGAATCACGTCAAACTGATCGTGCAGAAGATGATGGTCGTGCAAAGAAGACGAAGATTGGGGAGACATATTCTACACTTAACAAGGCAATGAATGAGACCCAAGATCGAGTTTTGAGGTACCCAATCCAGTTCGAAGGACTATCATTGTACATGATGGATCGCAGGACGATGTATCACATGTTAGAAGAGGAGCGTAGCAAGGCTAATCAGTACCTTGACCGACAGTGATATGATTTGTTTAATTATGTGAAGAACTTAATTAGTTTTAGATGTAAATTTACGGCGTGTTTATGAGCGAAGGAATATTTTAAATGTTTAAATCTCGTGAATTCTTTATTCCAGGATAGTTGATGTAAATAGCAGTGATGCTATAGTTTGATGTTAAAACTTTGATTTGAATGTAAATATATCAAGTTGTTTGAGATGATGTGTTAAATGAGTATGTTAAATTGTTAAGTAATGCCTTAACTATTTAGAGAAATAAATAAAGTTCTAATAAGCGTTTATTTAACGTAAATATGCCGCCAGGAGAAGACAACAACATCAACCTACTCAGGAAGAGTCTACCAATAATAACAATAACGCTAATGCTAATCCCGTTCAGCAGTTGGTGAACTTACTGACTGGAGCCATGAATAATCAACCTCAAGCTCTACCAAACACAACGTTTAAAGACTTCAAGGCGGTGGGACTGCTAGAGTTCAAAGGTTCCATGAAACCAATCGAGGCTCAAATGTGGGTTATGGAGATGGAGAAGGTTTTCGGCGTTGCTAGGGTTAGAGAAGACCGAAGACCACTTTTGCAACGTTTATCTTTGAAGTGCGAGGCTAGCTACTGGGGTGGCAAAAGCAAACAAAGTGCGAGGAGGTGAAGGTGTAATTACGTGGGAGAGATTTAAAGAGATATTTTTTGAAATGTATTTCCCAACTAGTTCGCAGAATCAGATGGAGGTTCAATTTCTGGAACTGAAGCAGGGAAACATGAGTGTACCTGACTACGCGGCTAAATTCAACGAGTTGGCAAGGTTCGCCCTGTACCAAGTACACACTGACGAGAGAAAGGCCAGAAGATTCGAACAAGGACTAAAGCCTTGGGTTTACAGTAAAGTATCAATGTTTCAGATAAACACATTTGCCGGAGTATTGGAAAAGGCCATCCTCATTAAAGGTGGAAGCGATGCGGTGACCAAGTACAATCAAGATCAGAAGAAGAAGAAGAAGAAGAGTGAAGGTGAAATTAATAACAAGGCCAGTGGAAGTGGCACAAGAGGTGGAAATTTCAATCAGAAGAAAAGGTGGAACGACAACTCATCATCGGGAAATCAACAAGGTAATCAGAAGAAAAGAATCGAAGCATGCCCGACCTGCGGGAAAGCTCATCTGGGAGTTTATATGAAAGGAAAAAGAGTATGCTACAATTGTGGTCAGGAAGGCCACATAGCACCAAACTGTCCAAACCCAAAGAAGGGTGCTTGTTTCAACTGTGGTTCGAAGGATCATCTGGCAAGAGACTGTCCCAAGAAGGGATCGGAGGGTCGGGGATCGGGGAAGACACAGGAAACAACAATGGAAATGTTTTAACCATACCCGACCAACAAGAACAAATCGAAATCAATCGCCTGGGACTTTCAACATGACGATGCAAGATGCAGTTCAATCCCGTGATGTGGTGTCAGGTATCATTCCAATCAATAAAGTTAATGCTTACGTATTATTTGATTCGGGTGCTACTTGTTCCTTTATATCCGATGATTTTGCCAAGAATTTAGATTTGCCTAAGGATGAATTGGATTACCCCATGAATATAGAAATTGCGAATAGAGAAATAATCCCTGTTAAGTACGTACATAAGAACTGTAGAGTTGATATTAAGGGTAATATCATGAACGTAGATCTTATCCCTATTCGACTTGGGGAATTCGACATTATATTGGGAATGGACTGGTTATTCAATTACGGAGCTGTAATTGATTGCCAAAAGAAGTGTATTAACCTTATGACTTCGTCAAAGGTTGTATTTTATGGTAGCAAGTCGCCTAGACAAGCGAGTTGTCTGACGATGATGCAGGCCAGGAAGTTATTAAGACAAGGCTGTGTAGGATATTTAGCTTACATAGTCGACAGTCAAAAAGAGAATTCGAAGGTAGAAGAGATACCGATTATGAGGGACTTCGTCGACGATTTCCGCACGATTTACCGGACTTCCACCAGGATAGAGAGGTAGATTTAAGTGATCGATTTGGCGCCCGAACCGCTCCAATATCGAAGGCACTATACCGAAATGGCACCGATGAGATGAAAGAACTAATGGTACAACTACAAGAATTGTTGGACAAGAAGTACATTCAATCGGCGTATCGCCGTGGGGAGCGCCGGTGTTATTTGTGAAAAAGAAGGATGGATCGATCGCGGCTCTGCATTGACTACTGAGAACCCAATAAGGTCACGATTAAGAACAGATATCCATTCTGAGGATCGATGACCTGTTTGATCAATTGAAGGAGCGAGATACTTTTCCAAGATAGACTTGAGAAGCGGTTATCATCAACCGAAAGTGAGGCGGGGATGTACCAAAGACATCGTTCGAGCGCCAGGTATACTTACTCTGATTTTTAGTAATGTCGTTTGGTCTTACGAATGCTCCTGCAGCATTTATGGGACTAATGAATGGTGTGTTCAAGCCATTTTTGGACAAGTTCGTAGTGGTATTTATAGATGACATTTTGGTTAATTTGAAGACCAAGGAAGAACATGAAGAGCATTTAAGATTAACATTGGAAGTATTGAGAAGGGAAAAGTTGTATGCCAAGTTTTCAAAATGCGAATTTTGGATTAAACGAGTGCAATTTATTGGTCACGTGATCGATAAAAACGGAATTTCGGTAGATCCATCTAAAGTCGAAGCCGTGATTAATTGGGATCAACCGAGAACGCCGTCGAAAGTAAGAAGTTTTCTTGGATTGGCGGGATATTATAGAAGGTTCATACAAGACTTTTCCAAGATCGCAACTCCGTTAACGAATTTAACTCGAAAAGCTGTGAAATTTGTTTGGACGGATAAGTGTGAGAAAAGTTTTCAAGAATTGAAGAAGAGTTTGAGTACGACACCAGTGTTATCTCTTCCGGATAATACAGGTAATTTTGTTGTTTATAGTGACGCGTCGCATAAAGGACTTGGCTGTGTGCTGATGCAAAACGGCAAAGTCATTGCGTATGCATCACGACAATTGAAGGATTACGAGAAGGGATATCCGACCGATGACTTAAAGTTAGCTGCAGTTGTTTTTTCTTTGAAAATTTGGAGGCACTATCTCTACGGGGAGAAGTGTGAAATATATTTTCACGCAGAAGGATTTGAAATATCGTCGAAAGGATTTGTGGTGGTTGGAATTAATTAAGGATTACATTGTGAGATTTTATACCATTCGGGTAAAGCAAATGTGGTTCTTAGGCGCCTTAAGTAGAAAGGGTCGTCGAAAATTGATGATGTTGACTGCTCAAGATGAGCTAATTGCAGAAATGGAGAAACTAGAGTTGGAAGTGAAGTATCCTATGGAGATTGATGAGAAGCTATTTCAGATGCAATCTGGTACAACTCTTCTAGATAAAGTAAAGGAGGCTCAGCTTCAGGATGAAGAATGTAAAAAGGTGACAAAGAAGATATCTGAAGGAACTAAACCGAGATTTAAGATGGATAAAGAAGGAATACTAAGATTTGAGAGTAGAATTTGGGTACCGCCAGTACAAGAGATTAAGGAAGATATTTTGAGTGAGGCTCATAGTTCACGATATTCAATTCACCCTGGTAGTAGCAAAATGTACCAAGATCTTCGACAACATTTCGGTGGCCAATTTAAAACGCGTGATGTTGCGAGAATGTGTTGCCAACCGTCGACTGTCGCCGAAAGTGAAGGCGGAACATCGAGGCCGAGTGGATTGCTACAACCGTTAGAGATCCCGAAATGGAAATGGGAACATATTACAATGGACTTCGTGGTTGGCCTTCCGACGACTCAGAAAGGCTACGACGCAAATATATGGGTTATCGTCGACCGACTGACGAAATCTGCACACTTCCTTACGATCAAAATCAGATTCAACTTAGATCAGTTGGCGAGGTTATACGTAAAAGAGATTATTTTGAGGCACAGAGTTCCGGTGTCAATTGTTTCTGATAGGGATCCGCGCTTCACATTGAATTTCTAGAAACGTCTTCAGGAATGCATGGGTACGTAATTGCGAATGAGTACAGCATACCACCCTCAAACAAACGGACAAAGTGAAAGAACGATTCAAACATTAGAAGATATGCTAAGAGCCTGTGTGATGGACTTTAAAGGAAATTGGGATGATCACCTACCGTTAGTAGAGTTTGGCTACAACAACAGTTACCACGCTAGTAAAGGCATGCCGCCTTATGAAGCGTTATACGGCAGAAAGTGCAGAACTCCGCTTTACTGGAATGAAGTTGGTGAGAGACAATTGCTAGGGCCAGAATTGGTACAGCAGACAGCATAAATAGTCAAAGTGATCCGAGCACGACTGGTAGCAGCTCAAGATAGACAGAAGAAATACGCTGATTCACATCGTAAAAAAATTGAGTTTGAGGCGGGTAGTTATGTGTTCTTAAAGGTCTCTCCCTGGAAGGGAAAGATCAGGTTCGGAAAGAAAGGGAAATTGAGCCCAAGATTCATTGGACCATTTGAAGTATTGCGTAGAATCGGAGAAGTCGCGTACGAGGTAGCCTTACCTCCATCACTCGAGAATGTCCACAACGTCTTCCATGTTTCTGTGTTACGACCCTACAAGGCCGATTACAAGCATGTAATTGAATATGAACCCTTACATTTTGAAAAAGACTTATCTTACGAAGAAATTCATGTCCAAATTGTCGACCGAAAAGAACAAGTTCTCAAAAATAAAGTTATACCTTCTGTTAAGGTAATTTGGAGGAACCACAACGCTGAAGAAGCTACGTGGGAACTCAAAGAGAATATGATGAAGAATTACCCTAATTTATTTACTTAATTATGTGTAAGCGATTCTGGGGACAAAATCTTTGTAAGGGGGGAGAATGTAATGGGTCGAATTTATTGAGTCGTGATTCTGGGGACAGAATCCTTTTAAGGGGGGAAAGATGTGACAAACGAGATTTTTGTAAATTAATTTTAATATTTATTGAAGTAAATAAATATTTTCGATGATTTAATTATTAGATTAAATAATTAATTGATGCAATTGTGGTAGATTAATTTAATTATATGTGTTACATTTATTAAATTAATGTGGAGAATTTTTATTCGATATATGTAATTATGTGTGCTTATTGTATTAAAAGAAATACTAAATAAGCCTAATGTATTTTAATTAATTAATTTAATTATTAATTAGAGAGTTAATAATTTGACATTATTTATTAATGAGAAATTTAATTATGTGACTATGTGAATTTATGAGAATTTATTATATTTTATTTAAAGTAAATCAAATAAAATATTGATTTATTTTATGAAGGAGTGTGACATTAATTAAACTATATGATAAAGCTTTATTTAATTAAATGGTTTTGAAATCTATTCTTGCTAGCCAAACAAGGCACTATGGGGAGTTGGAAGCAGTTAGCCACTATTGGAGTAACTGACCATTATACGCGTCAGTTGGCTTAATTATTATACGTCTTCTCTTTATTCCTTCATTATTACTAAGTCTAAGAAATATTCAGAGAGAGAGTTTGAGAATTGTCAGAGAGAATTAAGATATTGTGAAAGAGATTGAAAGAGGAGAATTTAAGAAAACATCTCAGTCTTCTAATCTATACCTTACACTCAGGGTAATCTCCTCCTTCCCAAAATTTTAAAGTTACGTTGTTTAAGTGTTATAAAAATGGCTTTCAAGTTTTCTATAAGGTCTCTGTATTTATAAAGGGTGTGGATTATGTGTTGTATATGTGTTAAATGCTACCATATTGTATTTAATTATATATATTTCACAAACCATACCATCTGTTTCATTAAAATACATCGTATATGTTTATCAAAACTTACAGAGTATGGGTTTTGGCCATATGGCCCTTATACGTAATTTTAGTGTGTCAAACATAAATGTTTTCCTAAATTTTACACTCGTATATTATTATACATGTTGATACGAAGAGACCAAACTTTAAACGAACGGATTCGGTGTTATTATAACGAATCCGTAGTGACAATTTTCATGTTTTATTTTCAAAACCTTTAAGAACATCAAAGTCAGTGAAATTGCATGCTTAAATTCTGTAATAAAGTGTTTAAATTGGTTAAAATCATTATATAAATGTTGGGTTATGATTATACATGAATTATAACATGTGGGTATGTCTAAATTCGAGTAGAAATTAAGAAATTGGTAGAAATTGGCATGTTCTGCGATTTTTCGCGAATTGCCATTTCTGTGTCTGGTACGCCGCGCCGCAGCGCCGGCTACCTGTCTATTTCCCACGCCGCAATGCCACCGCGTGTAAGTTGTCATGACTCGAACATGATACTGCCACACATACCATACAATAAAACCAAAGACTGTTGTAACGGTGGCGTATGATTACCACTCTCTAGAAAAGTTCAGAATGAATTATTTTTAAAATGTTAAGTCTAGCAATGTGTTAGTAACTTAATGTAATGAACATGTAAACATGTTAGAAGTATAATGAGATGTAAAATAGATGTTTAACATGTAAATAACATAATTGCATGTGGATCGAATTATTGAATACATAATTAGCTTGTTATTCATGAAGTATAAATTATGTGACAAAGTGGTAAATTAACTAAGTATAGTTAATAATCAAAGTAGACAAAGAGAATGAGTTTTTGATGATTAGTTAAGTTATAATTAACTGGTATTGTGAATGTGAATGGTATATAGGATTAAATTCAAAGAACGTGCTTAGTTAAAGTGTAATCTACGCACGAGGCAAGTTTCCTAACCCTACTTGTCATTATTGTTCAAGTTTATTATTTACCTCGAGTAAATTATCATTACTATTATTCAAGTTCAAATGTTATATTAAAGATTGATTATCTTTTCAAAGCATGATTCAGTTATACAATAATTGTCCTATTGTATACTTCTTGAGATTATTATTCAAATTGAATATCATTATTGTTGAACCTTATTAGACTAGTGAACTTTATTGATTCAACTAGTCCTTAGTTGATGAACGTTCTAAATTTGAACCCTTATTGATTTATCCAAACCAAACTTCCTTTGAGTGCGGACTTGAATGTCAAACCGAGATGAACAACCTCAGAAATGGATTTACTTATGCGTTAGCGTTAAGATATTGTGCATGATATGGTACTAAGGGTTGATCCCCCTTAGTACGAGAAGAAAGGTCCATAGTCTTATGACTGTTAAAGGTTTCAAGTATAACCCTTGATAACCTAGGACATAGTTCAAGGTCTTATGACCCTCAGAATTCTTTTGATTCTTGTTATTCATTCTTGATTCAAAAGTTGAGCTTTTATTCAGATGTCTTTGATTCACTCGCATGTTATTATACTATTATTTCATTGTTGTACTTGTGGGCAATAGTGCTCACTCTTTCTTATTAATAACATTGCAGTTAAGAACGAAAGAACCGATGAACCTTCCACTAGTAAAGGCAAGGGCAAAGTTAGCAAGTGATGAAGACTTGTTATTTTATTTGATGATGTATTAATGTTAGACTTGAGTTAATGATGTTGTTTAAGACTTGGTGTTTATATTTCCGCACAGATGTTTAAGGTTAGTTTAACCTGGGATTATGTTTATGATTCAGATGTTGTAACCCTTTAAAGGGAAGATTTTATTTCTATCTATTGCATGGTTTGCATTTATTATGGGTAGATAGATAGATGATATTTGTACAGTGAACACCAAATCCCGTGGAATCGAAGTACCCAGATTTGGGGGTGTCACAGTTGTCGGGGAATATTCGTTTGGTCGTGGAATATTCTTGCTGTCGGGGAATATTCGCACGTTGGTGCAGCCATTTGTGGGCCCCATAACGGAAAATGGTCTGATGAAGAAAACGACAAGTTTGAGTTTTATAAATAACGACGTAATTGTTACCGTTAACACTATTGGAATACCCGGTGGTTAAAATACAGTAATACACGTGGTTACACAGTAGCACACGGTATTGCACATTATTTTTGAATTATTGATTCTTACGTAAGAAGGCACTACTCAATAATTGTTACAGTAATTACTGTTCAATATTTTATTTTATTGATTCAATAATTGCTACGTTGATATTTTATATTATTGTTGTTTCAATAATTGTCACTGCACAGTATTTCCCATTATCAGATCAATAATTCATATTATTTGAATAATATTATTAGATAGCATTATTGGCGATGTCTAAGGAAGTTTTGTCTAGGAAAGAGGTTTGGTCACCTAATTACGCGCCAATAAGGGGAAATCCTTATCGGAAAACTTCCTCTTTCTTTGGAACGACCTGGTTGTCATAATTGTGATTCCGTAATATTATTTGTGAATAATTAATTATTAATTTATATGATAAGGAAATATTTATTTTTTATATGGATATAAATGATGGAATTAATGTTGAGGTATTTTATCAATATTTTGTCAGAATAGAGGTGTTAAAAATCATCCGTATATGGATTTCAGACATTTTCTGATTGGAATTTGGAAATTTTCTTCTACAAAGTTGTAGAGAATTAAATTTCATATGGAATAGATATGAGATTCGAATTTTTCTGATAATTGAGCTATTTATTATGAATTATTGAAGTTCCGGAAATAAATGTTTTTATTAAAATTATGGGTGGGACCCACTTTTGTTTTTTGTGAAAACATGTGCTGGAAATTTTTGTTCAAAGGTGAAGTGTTGGTCTTGGTCCGACATGCGTAGAAAAAAAATATAATATTATTTTATTAATTTAGTCTGCTTTGGCATTTTGGCAGTTTTCTATAAATAGGTGCTTAGGTTAGAATTGAAAATCACACCAAAATCTGAAGTTTTCTCTCTCTATATTATCGAGCGTATTTTATGAGTATTTAAATACTTTGAGAGTTGCTATTCAGTGCAAGTTTCCTTCAGCACTATATCCGATATTCCCGTCAGAAGTACTATTCTTTTGAAGTAAGGGATGTTATTTTCTTCGTAAATGATGTTTTTCTTTCCATATCATTATACCAAAATATTGGTATGAATATTATTGTGAAATTTTTACCTTTTCATGTCGAGGTTACTATTAATATATACTACACTATTCACGAGTACTATTCACGAAGTATGATTTTTCTTTTGGAGTTTTTAAATTTTTGTGTCGGGGTTACTATTCATGTATACGACACTATTCACGTATACAACACTATTCACAGGAAAAAAAATTTCTTTCCTTTGTCCAAGTTGTCTATTATGGTTACTATCTTTGATTGTATCCATGTTTTGATCTTCATTCTTGAATTTTGCTCCACAATTGATTATTATGGGGTATTTTTGAACTTAGATAAACTAAAGTACGAATCCCTAATCTTTGATCTTTTATCTCACTGGATTCGTTCTTTAAAGATATTTTTCATCATCCTCAGTCCTAAATGATGATATTACTGAATATCTTTGGCCTGCAATGCAAAGATGAATGATTACATGATGAATATCTTTGGCCCGTAGTGCAAAGATGAACATGTGTTGAGATGAACATGACCAACTGGTGATACAAATGAATATCTTTGGCCCGTAGTGCAAAGATGAATATTTGGTTCAAGATGTATATTGATTGATGTTACAGGGATAAAATATTGATGATGGACTTTTAAATCATAGAAGATAGTAGATTTCATTCTCTACTTAACTCTTCTAATGAATTGTTATTTCTGCTGCAAATATTTATCTAAAACTTGTTGTCTATTGTATTTTATCTGATTTGTTGAAGGCTAATGATAATTTGTTGTTCATTATCTTAGTCATAATATGCTTTGCTGGGCTAGTTGAGCTCACCCTTTTTCTTTTTGTTCCATTTTTCTTCTCAAGAGGAGAGAATATAGCGGGAACTAGTCGGGGTATGGAATGATGGATCAAGATAGTTGTTTAGCAGTCCTCATTATTTTGTAAAATAATGTATCAATAATTGTAATTAGGAATTATTTGAGTTTGAATACTGTTTAGAAGATAATATTTATATTTAAACTCACAGTATATGTGTTATCGTATTTACACGACAATTGTAATATTGAAGCTGTAGTTATTTCTGTACCATGTATTTGGAGACTCAGAATGGGTGATGTATACCTATTTTGGGGGCGTCACATTATTGATGCGACTTCGGGATATGCTCTACTCAATTTTATGGATGCATTCTCTAGGTATCATCAGATTTAAATGTGCAAGGAAGATATCCCGAAGATAGCTTTCATTACTCATCGGTCGGTGTATGCTTATAAGAAGATGACCTTCGGCTTGTTGAATGTGGGGACTACTTATCAGAGGATGATGAATTACGTGTTCACAAGGCAGTTGGGTCGAAGTATGGAAGTCTATGTAGATGATATGGTTGTCAATAGCATGTCAGTTCGGGGTCATTCGGACGATTTAGAGGAGTTCTTCCAGACGATTTGGAGGAGTGCACCTTCGGGCTTGGAGCAGGTAAATTCCTGGGTTATCTAGTCAGGAAAAGAGGAATCGAGGCTAATCTAGAGAAGATTTAGGCTATTTTGGATATGAAGTCTCCACAGTCTTACAAGGATGTTTAGAGTTTGATGGGTCGGATAACAGCTTTAAGGAGATTTATGTCTAAATCGACAGAAAGGTGCTTATCGTTCTTTGATACGTTAAAAGAGCCAAAGAATGCGAAGAGTTTCTAGTGGACTTCGGAATGTGAGGATGCCTTTCAAGGAATATAGAAGTATTTGCCTTCGGCGCCTTTATTGGTGAAGCCAGTTCCTGCTGAACCTCTGTATTTGTATTTAGTGGCAAGTTCATTGGCAGTAGGAGCATTTTTGGTGCGGGAGATTGGGGTAAGGAGGACCCATTTTACTATGTGAACCATGCCCTGAGGGATGCAGAAACAAGTTATTCGAACCTTGAGAAGTTTGCCTTTGCCTTGATAATAGGTAGTCAGAAGCTTCGGCAGTACTTCCAAGGTCGGTTAATAGTGGTGTACACAAATCAGCCACTGAAGAAGGTACTGGGTAGACCAGAAGTTTCGGGGAGGCTTGCTTCATGGACAATGGAGATGTCCCAATTTTTCATAGAGTATCATCTTCGAACAGCTATTCAGGGTGAAATATTGGCTGATTTTATGGTGGAATGTTCGTTCTATGAAAAGGATGATAGTTTGGATCAAGTTGAATGTTCGTTCAACATGCACAAAATTCATGGACGTTGTATTCAGATGGGTCGTCAACTTCGGATGTCAGTGGGGATGGGATAATCTTGACGAGTCCAGAAGGGTTCAAAGTGTAGTAGGCTATCAGGTTTGGATTTTGGGCAACAAATAATGAGGCAGAATATGAAGTAGTTCTGGCAGGGTTACGATTGGCGAAGAGTATTGAGGTTCAAAAGTTGGTGATTTATAGTGACTCTCAGCTAGTTGTCAAGTATGTTTCAGGAGAGTATGAAGCTCGGGGTTCGAGAATGGTGAAATATTTTGCAGAGTTGAAGGATAGGCTTCAATATTTTGATTCTTACATGTTTCAAGGGATAAACAGATCAGATAATTCGATAGCAGATGTGTTGGCAAAGCTAGCTACAACTGAAGCAAGTACCTTCAATGGGTCGATTTATTTGGAGATCCTGAGTCAGCCAAATGTTCAACATGAGGAGGTGATGTGACGCCCCCAAATCCGGGTATCTTCCAACCCGACAGATGGTGCTACACGGTGCTACAGTTCATATAAACATTCAATTGAAATACCTCAAAAGAACGGATATGTCTTTTATATATATCAAAAGAATATTTAAATGCCCTAGGTTCTTTATAACCAATACATTGTCTTTGTCATAATATCAATATCATTCCGTACAAAACCTATACTATTACAAATGTAATCTACGAGTTTGCCTTTGCTTTCCCTTTATCCTTGCCGAATCCATCGGTCCGTTCTGTCTTAGCTACATTCATATGGTTCAAGCAAAAATGAGCCTAACTAGCTCAGCAAGTACAACAATTCTAGGAAAATAGCATGCTTGAAACATAGGAATCCTATATCTTCAATAACTGAACAATAGTTACGAAGTACTATTGATAATTCAGAATAGCACTTCTTTTCATTCAAAACGTTTTACAACAACAATATTAAGTAAAACATCAATTCCAGTTTAGGACCGTAAGCATTTCATAAGTACTTTGAAAAGGACATCCCGACACGAAGTCTGTAAGTCCGGCATAACTTATGAGCACGTCTAGGTGATTAGCCTATAGTACTCTATGTTGATTAACACTACATTCATTAAACGTGTATACGTTTAAGTTGTGGCAACCTCACGTGCCTGTCGTTTGACGACAAAAAAATTTGAGCATACACAATCTACTTTTGAAAACAACAACACTATTAGTTCGGTAAATCCTTATCAACACTTGATAGAATAACATAGCATACGTCTAGCCGAAAGGATTGGCTTTGACATTCCTCAAATACTAACTCATTCGAAGAATACATGAATCACAAAGACTTGTCCAGATCGAACTGGAACAAGGGTTAGAGTACTTGCCTTTAGCGTCTGATACAATTTATAACACGTGCACTTTACGTCTTTAAGGTCTCTACATTAGATGATAGCATAACATAGAACATTAGGTCATGAATAATCACACATGGTTTCTAAAGCATCTTACCCTTCTTCTCAATTTAAATACGTATCAGATTTGTTATTATTGGTTCCGGCTTTCCGTTAGATCATTCTTACATTCATTTGCAATTGATTTAACTAAACCCTAAGTGTTCATACTCAAGGCTTAATAATGTCTTTACAATGTTTCATTATAATCCTTATCCAATTGCTTATCAATTACTATCCATGCTCTAAACATTCATTATTGTCTTTCTCTTGAAATTTGGTATCATGACGCCGGCTTATATATAATTTATTTAACATGCTTTCTCTTACCTCTTATCGCTCAAAAATCCGTCAAGTGGCGGTAGCGAGTCTCGAAGAGTTAATGGTCGTGCTTGCTTTTCATTCTCCAGAAGGTTATGGCCATTTTAGCGTCACTGCCCGGGCTTATTGCCATGAAATGGGCTTGCCCATATTTTATTTCTGCACCTGAACACTTTAGACGATTTTTCAAAAGTTGAAATTCCCGGACTCATAACTTCTTCGTTATAAGTCCGAATTGGCTCGTTCAAGAGCCAACGGGTCACAAATTACGTACTCTATGCGTTCATGCAAGAATTTAATCTATTTTACTTCATTTGCTAAAATTTCACCTATTAGTCCATTTTAACGAAAAGCGATAAACGTTAAGAATGTTCAACGCTTCGTTTCTTCGTTTTAAGTCTAATCAAAGCCCATTTTGAGTCCGCAACTCTATAATGCCAAATATGACTTGTCTCCATCGAAAACCAACGTTTCCAATGTCAACCACAAAATACGACTTCCATTCCGAGAATTTCACGAATTCGACGACTATCGTCCAATCATGCAAATTCTGGTGAAACGTTATTACTAGTGATTTTTTTTTGCTAAATTTTGTTTGTATAGAAAAGAACCAAATTACATAGACAAGGGGCATACCCACAGGTATAGCTACATCATCTATGGACAAGCCCAAGATGAGGAAATTATACAAGGACTATACCGAAACCAAACTAGCTAGTAATAGGCCTATTACCAGAATCATTAAATATTTCTATCTTTGATAAGAGAATTACAAGGACCTCGTACCGCCACTTGCCCATAGAAGGCGTGACTGCATACCACTACCTCTTTCGAATCCGGAGCTACATTTCCGTTTCCACCTCGCCTGAAGACTTGGGTTCTGCTCAAGCCCCGAAGCCCGGCTTCGGCTCAAGGACCTCAATCAATGGACCTCACCCGGCCCAGCCTCTCTCATGAAGCCCACCTCATTGTCCTCGCTTTCGGAAGACTTAGATCCGGCTATAACATGGCTCCTTGACTCAGCCCCACTCAAAGGATCTTGCCGATATTCGGCAGAAGCCACAAAAAAAGGGAGCGCCTAAACTTCTCTAACTAGTTAATAGCCAATTACAAAATATATGGTTATTTGTGGCTTTGATAAATGATTTGCAAGTGGAAAGCCTAGACTTAATAATGTGAATAACATCCCGTGTGATCCTAGTGAGTGGAGGAGTTGATCATCATGAAGCTTTTTGTTCCTTGCTTCCCAAATTTTGTAAAAAGCAGATCGCCACCGCCAAACTTAGGATATTACGTGACAATTTAGAACCTTGATAAGAAGTGAAAACTCCATAATGTCATCCCACGAATCGGAAAAGCGGTCCAATTTCCAAGGCTTATAGCATTCAGAAGAACTGATTTGGAGAATATACAGTTGAAGAACATATGATCAAAGGTCTCCATATGAAGGTTGCATAGTGGACAGTTCCAGGATCTGTTAGAGAATCATTTGTTACATCATTGGTGGGGAGCTTTTTAAGAATGCCAAGCCACAAAATAAAAGAGTACCTTGGAGCGTGGCATTTATTCCGATACAATGGAGCACCAAGAAACTTTCTTCACGCCTCGTGCGAATAGAGTCCCATAACCGGTTGGCTTTTATATTCTTCGTATCCCAAGAGTCCCAAAGTATCTTATCCATTTCTTTGAGAAGGAGGGGGAAGGAGAGCTAGTTTTCTCCTCGGGATGATCATATCGTGGTAATTGCCTTGGGGCATGACCCATCTGTTATTCTTGATAAGGTGGCTAACGATTCTGCAGATCGTTGTAGCCAGAGAGAAGACATAAAATATTGGGGAGGATTGATAGGCGTGTCATTTAACCAAGGGTCTAACCATGAAGCTTGTATCCTGCCCATTACCAACATGATAGTGAAGGTGTCGAAGAAGCAAGTGGTGAAACTTTAAAACTTGTTTCCGGACCCAAGAACATGTTCTTTGTGTTGCGAACACGCGCCAAAAGGATGTATGTTTTAATGAAGTTGCTTTGATCCAATTCACCCATATAGAGTTGGAATGGGGTTGAATAATGCGAACCAAGTCTTTGGAGGATAAGGCGAAATTCCATTCCACCAGATTTTTGATGCCAAGACCACCTTCAGATGGGGGAAGTGAAATAGTGGACCATGCAACCTTTGCACCATACTTGTCAAGAGTTGCTCCCTTCCAAAGAAAGTGTCAAGATTGATTGAATATCTTTGAGAACCCGTTTTGGCAACAGAAAGTGGGAGCTCCAAAATATTTGGATAGAACAAAGAATGGATCTGATAAGTTGAAGTCTACCCGAGTAAGATAGCACCTTTGATGTCCAAGAAGAAGCCCGATTTGTGATCTTTTGGATTAAGGGGATGCAATCAGCCGGCGACAGCTTCCTGGACAGGAGAGGAACACCCAAAAATTTTGAAGGTAAGGTTCCAGTGGAACCCAAGGATGAGAGAAATATCACTAACATCTATGTTTTTCCCGAGTTTGAGAGGAAAAAATGACTTTTGTGGGAGTTGGGAATCAGACCAGAGTATAGAGAGAAGGAAAGAATGCATGAGTTTACGATAGAAATAGATTGCAAGCAAGCTTTACAGAAGATCATGATGTCATCCACAAAGAATAAGTGAGTTAGCTTGCATACTTTAGCTTTCCAATGGTAAAGGAAGCCCGGATCAGAGGTAGCATTATTGAGCTTTAGAGAGCATTTCCATGACAACCACAAAGAGGAAGGGAGATAAGGGGTCCCTTATGCGAGACCTCTTGAACTACCAAAAAAAAGCGGCTAGAGCACCATTAACCTTAATCGAGAACATGGCGAGAGGTGACACGTGCCTTGATCCAACCAACATAGCGATCTGGAAATTTGAAAGCTCTTAGGTGTCAAAAGGAATTCCCATCTTCTGAGTGTCAAAAGCTTTGGTGAGATCAATCTTGAGAGCACACTGAAAGCGGGACCGAATAACTATGGTAGCCTTTGAACATTTCTTGGGCCATAAGGATGTTGTCACTAATGCTTCTTCCTTTCACAAAAGCAGATTGAGCTTTATCAACAAGAAAGGGAAGAACCTCCTTCAAGCGGTTAGAGAGAATTTTAGCAATGCATTTGTAAATCGTATTGCAGCAAGAGATGGGTCGGAAGTCAGTCATTGAAGTAGGGTTGGAGCCCTTAGGAATAAGAGCAAGAGCCGTGGAATTGAGGCCTTTAGAAAGTCTACTATTGGCAAAGAAGAAGTGCACAGCCTTTAAAAAATCTATCCCCACAATGTCCCAGCAGCTAAGGAAGAAGTTGACATTAAAACCATCTGGTCCCGGGCTTTTGTTTCGTTTCATGGATTTGAGGGTCCCCAGAATTCCAGATCAGTGATAGGTGCAATTAGCTTAGAGGCTTGGGCCGAACTTAGCAAATTAGTAGGGGTTATGGCATAATTATCAAACCCAGGATAGGGATCTTCAGAGGAGTTGAAGAGTTTGAAAAAATAATCAACCGCCACATCTTCAATGTTCCTTTGACCATGAATCGTATTACCTTCATTATCAGTGATTGACAAAATCTTATTGGCATTCCATCGATTTTTCATCATATTGGAAAAGAAGCTAGAGTTTCGGTCACCTAAGGCTAACCAGTTGGCCCTTGATTTCTGTTGAAGAAGAGTTTCTTCTCTATCCAAGGCATTCCAGAGAGTTCTTTGTTGGTGGATTTTCACGAGCGGAAGGTTTAGATCCAATGGATGGTCATTTAGAAGAGATCGCATCTGCGTCTGAAGTCCTCTTTACAACCTTTACAAGAGTCTTTGAGGTTCCCATTGAGAATATTGAGAGATACCAAAGCAAGTCTAAAACGCGTTTCAATTTCTCGGTGAAAACATGAAACGGATTGCCCGATATGGATGAGGCCCAAACGTTGTTGATCGAGTCCTGAATCCTTCAATCGAAGCATATGGTTGAAGAATTGAAATCGCGCGTCTAGGTTGATTAAGATGAATTCCGGTTTGAAGTAGAGTCAAAGAATGATCCGAAAGACCACGAGGACCATAGTGACATGTGACATGCGAAGATATAGAAAACCAATCTGAATTCCCCATTGCGATCCAACTTTTTGTGAACTGGTCGAGCAGTTTGCATGTTCCACCAAGTGAATAAGGTACCAACTCCCGATATCATCCACCCCAACGAGGTAATGCATGATTTGAATTCTTCCATCCCAATATCCCAAGTTTCATTATCCCGATTAGTTTACATTGGGTCATTAATTACATTAAAATCACCCATCATACACCAAATAGCATTGGGAGCCAGTGAGAAAATCATTCCATAAGTCTCTCCGTTCCAAATAGGAGTTCAGCCCATAGACGAAAGAAATCAAGAAAGAGGTGCTATTAAGATCAACAGATTGGACCTTACAATGTATGACTTGAGAGGACACAAAAAGGATTGGATTCCATCCAACCCAGATTCTACCATTGGAGTGAGAATCATAGTTAAAGGCCCAATTCCAAGAGTTGCAAAGATTCCTAGATATTCTTTGAGCTTTATGTTGTTTTGACGTGTTTCAAGGAGACCCAACATAGAAATTTTATAATCACTTTATTATTTTCTTAACATAAGCACCTTGGGCTTTTTATTTAGACCTCTAATATTATAGGATGCTAACATTAAGGAAACTAAGAAGTAGGGGAATGACCAGCCTTTCCTTTCCCTTTCCTTTTCTTCGCTGCCTGCAAGTTGACAAAGCTAGAGTCTTGTTTGTTCTTGATCTCTTTCCCTTCCTTTTCATCAATAACCTTGAGTCTGGAGACCAGAAGGTTCGGACCAATAGGAGATTCATCATTCGAGATACCTGCATCATTTATTGGAGCAAAGGCATTGGAAATATTTAGAGCTGGTTCAAGGGGAATATGTCCCGATCCTTGTTTGACACCTCGTTAGACATTTACCCAATCATTTTTAGGAGGAGGGGGGGGGGCGAGAATGCTGAAGTGGTGACATTAAGAGGAGGAGTGGAAGAGGTGGTAAGGCCAGAGGTAGATTTATTGGTGACTTTCGGCACCCAAATATAGTGAGCTTTGGGGCACTTAAATTGAGAGTGCCCGAATACATTGCAAGAAGGGCAAGAAGGAGGTCTACTCGATATTCCACCTCAATGGGACAAAGATGTTAGCAGAAGAGTCATCATTTTTAACAAAGAACACGGATTGAAGAAGGAAATGAGAAAGAGGCTTTGACTTCTATGCATACCCTTGCAAAATTTAGGAAATCATTTTTCACACGATCATTTCATCAAGTGAACGAGGTTTCCCAACAAACATTGGCTATATAACTTATGCCCTCATCGGACCAAAGAGGGAGAGTGGTATATTGGATATCTTCACCCATATAGGGAACACATCACATTCGGTCTTTGAGAATGCCACACCTTCTTTCCATTTTGCGAGACAATGCCTTTAGAAGCGAAATGCCGGGGACCGGGAGGCAAGGATGTTGTCACAATCGAGATAGAGTCAAATTTGAATATGTAATATCCTTTGTTATGTAAGAAGACCTCGAGAAAGCCCAAGATGTCCCCATAAACGCTTCTAGCAATAGGTTCTACAACTTTGTATGGTAATGAGGATCGTAGAAAGTATCCTACAAGACTAGAAGCCCAAAGCTTGTTGCCTCTGAAAGTACTTCATCGGGAGGGGATGAGCGATAAAGGGTCTTATCAATGAGGAAGGAGGGTGGTAAGAGAGAGAGACGCGGATTTGGATTACGAGATTTGCCCACTATATCACCCCAAGATTTGGCGGGCTCCTTGACCAAGGTAGCAGTATTTCACCTTCCTCAAGAAGGGTGGCAGAAGGAGTAATTGGAATTTTGAAAAGAGAGGATCCTCGACCCAATAGCGAGAAAAAGTCTTGTCCATGATGGACTTCTTTGAAAGGATAGAAACATTTGCCGGAAAAGAGTCTTCTCCCACACAAACTACCGGAGCGATAGTATTCCCCAAGAAAGGGGTCGGAGGAATGATCCCCGACATCTTGTGGGCATTATCAAAACTAACAGTTTTTCCTTCGGAAAGAAAAGTTTGCACGTCATTAGAAGAAATGCCATGGGCAGATAAGAAAGACATAAGGTGAAGGTTTTTCCTTCTTTCAAAGATAGCCTCTTCACGATCCTTATGAGAGAAATGTTGAAATGCAGAAAAAAATCTCACAAGCATTCTCACCCAAAACAGAGCCCAATTGAACCTCCGTGCCGAGCTCAAGAGAAACTGAGTTTTCAGAGCTAGCTTGGTTACCCAGAGAAATAGGGAGGGCATCAGATTCTCCCATTTCCTCAATGTCTAACGCTGGAGGAAGCGAAGAGTGGCTAGGCGAAGTCGGTTTGGAGACCCCATAAACCCCAAAGGTATCCTTAGACTCACTACTAACAGAGTTACCGGCTGAAAGATGATTATAACTCACCACAGAGGCAGACCAGATCGAATATAGAGAAGAGGGGAGGAAAGGAAGAGAAGAGAAGACCGGGAGTAGAGAAGGGAGAAGAAGAGGGAAGACCGGAAAAGTTAGGTGATGGCCAGAAAAATTAGGTGAGGCGAAAGGCGGGGGAAGTTTTGAAAAGGTAGAGAGAAGGCAGAGGAAAAAATCTAGAGAGTAAGATTTTTTTATTTTTTTTTTGTTTATCATTCTAAACACATTCATTCCATTATCTAGACATCTCAACATATGTATTACAATAACTTATATTCCAATTTGGTTATGGCTTATTTATAAGTTCATAACAACAATTTCTTAATATATGATTTTCATTTCCGTATGACTTATTCGGCTTAGGTCCATTGCTTATCAACTTCTCCTATGTTCTTAACATCTAAGTTCATTAGATTACACTTCTCTTATCAACCTACCATGATAGAGATGAAGAAGACAAGATCATTTACCTTTGATGATTACTTCACTTCACTTTGCAAAATCTAACAAAAGTTGAAATGGCTTATAAGTGCTTATGGGTTCTACCAAATAAGTTGCTTTGAGAGAGAGTTGTTGGATGAAATTAATCAACTAAATAATGAAATGAGAGCTTTCTATTTATAGGCAATCCAAGGTTAGGGTAGAATGGTCTTTATGGCATCCCACCTCCTTAACTTCCACCTCCTTACTATTCATAACCTAGCAACCAAGTAAACTTGCTAGCCACTTCTATTTCTTGACCATCACAACACTTGGTCACAACACAAAATGTTTGCCCAACAAGTCTACCCACTTTACACTTGGTTTGCTCCATGGATAATGTCCAATTCATTGGGCTTGCTAAGTAATCTAGCTAATTTCCTTGTTGGGCTTTGCATTATAATAGTTTGGGCTTCACCTTATTAATCACTTGGGCTTAGTATTAATCCTACATAGGTTTACACCTTATAGCTTATGGACTTGTATTTTATGCAAAGTTACGTTAATTCATTTCATTAGGTTTTAATACCTATATTCACAAATTAAGTCCGCATGCGAATTATTGCGTTTTTCATACTTAGATTATTATTACATAATTCATCTCACATCGATATTCTAACATTACGTATTTCTCGAAAATTCAAAAATAATTCCCGAGCGATAAATGGTGAATAATGATTTTCGTAAACTTTCTCGAAAAACATTTATTTTCGTCTTAGAAATTCAAACACTTTAATTCTCTCACGTGGTTCGAATACTACGATATTCCGACATTTCTAGGTTATAGAATGACATACATCTTATTAACACATATAATAACAAATAATATTATTTTATTCATTAATTAATTCTTTCAAATATTTTTACAAAGGATCCGAATTTCTCGGTCGTTACATTCTTCTCCCCTTATAAAGATTTTGTCCCCAGAATCTCACCCCATATTACTCAAACAAAAGAGGATAATTCTTCTTTATCTTCTCTTCCAATTCCCACGTTGCTCCCTCGACATCGTGGTTCTTCCATAACACCTTTACTGATGGTATTACCTTGTTTCGCAGAATGATGCACATTCTCCTGATTATTGATATGTGGAGACTCAACGGTCTCTTGTGCTCCATTGCTATTTTCAACATTCTCGGATGTCATTTTCAGATACTGCCACAAAACAAAGGTTCATTAACATATAACATATTATCCATATACTTTGACCGACTAATTTAATACCAAATAAACTTAGGTAGGTCATACTAGCGAAGAATTCCCGTCTCTCCCTCCTAGTTCTAGTCTCACATCTTAGCGAGGATCATATCCTAAGCTTTGATACCAACCGTGGCGCCCCCAAAATTAGGTATACATCACCCATCTTGGGTCGCTAGATACATGGTATAGAATTCAAATACAACTTACTAATACAACTATAGGTATACAATACGACAAAACATAAACCGTGAGTTTGAATACAAATATTGTCTACTAGAGATTATACAAACTCAAAAGGAGTCCACGATTACAATTATTATCACACTATTTCACGAATAGTAGAGGACTACTAATGCTATCCTCTCGGACCATCACTCCGTTCCCCGACTAAATCCCAACTATATTCTCATTTCAAGAGAATAAAGTGAAAGAAAGGGTGAGCTCAACTAGCCCGATGAAATATCATGACTAAGATAATGCATAATAAATTATCATTAGTCTCCAACAATGTTAAACCGATAAAATACAATAGACATCAAGTTTAAGCTGCGGTGAACAAGCAATCCATTAAAAGAGTCAAGTAGAAAATAAAATCTGCTATCTTTTATGATTTAAAGGTTTTTCATCATTTATTATCGGCGAGACTCGACAATAAATATTTCACGTCATCGAATCACCCCCGCACTACTACGCCACGAGGATATTCTTTTAGTATCACGACCACAATTATCCATGCACTACGGGCCAAGAATATTTGTGTATTCATTAATGGTCATGATCATGCCAACAATCGTCCATCAATGCACTACGGGCCAATGAGGACTTTTACCACATCATTTATAACATTACGGTCATGATTACAATCGAATAATCCTTGGTCATAATCATACCAAGTCCATCTATGCACTACTGAGCCATGATGACTTTCAAAAATATAAATATGAGGATGATGACAATGATATAAGAATTCAATAAAACAAGTTCAAGAATTAATTTATCCGAGAACTAATAATGTCCAAATTGTCAACATGATCTTTGCTTTGTAGAGTAAAATTCAAGAATGCTTAGAAGAATATTTCCATGAAAAGATCTTTGGATGAAGCGCAAATATCAAGGATATTCCACTAATTTTATGGAGTATAGTAGTCAAAACTTTAACCAACCGAGTATAATAAAGAATGGAATAACAAAAGAAATCACCATGCATGCGGTACTTGACATGAGCGAGTTATTCTAACGAATACTTAATAATGGAACTGGTCGGTGAAATTACACCGAGCGGGGATGTTCCAACGAGAATAATAAAGAATGGAATAACAACATAAATCACCTTGTATGCGGTGCTTGGCAAAAGCAGTTATTCAAATGAATACTAATAAGGGCGGAATCGGTCCGGCGTAAAAGCGTCTGATGCAGATATATTCCAACGAGAATACTAATAAAGACGGAACTAGGTCCAAATAGTAAAACGCATGCAGACGAGATATTCAAATGAATAATAAAGACGGAATCGGGTTCGACGTAAAAACGCATGCGACGTGATATTCCAATGAATAATAAAAAGACGGAATAATAGAAGAATGTCACCAAGTATAGGGTAGACCGCGTATACAGGTTATTCCAACAGAATAATAAGAAATGGAATAACAACAGTTCTCTTCATGAATAAGAAAGAATAACACCCTTTACCGTAAAAGAACTGAATATAAGAGTAGTTAAGTAGCAAAAAACTTTTCTTCTTTCTCTTTATAATTTTCTTTCTCTAGAGTTTCAATGAATTCGTAAGAAAATAATGAAGGAATGAGCTTCTATTTATAGAAAAATAGAATGCATAGTAACTAACTCATGAACGGTCCAGATCGATTTACTTTAATCTGACGGTCCATATTTAAAGTAAAATCTTTTAAATAAAATATAATATATATATTATATATTATATATATATAATCTCACGGGACATCACCCCCGTGATTCAACCTGTCAAAAATCTGTGAATGATTCAACATAATAATACTCCTCCTGCTAACTTTCAACTGATACCAATAATGATCAAATAAAACAAACCTATTATATAATATATATATATATATATATATACACATGCCTTTTGAAATTCTTACTCACCCGAACAACATCAATCTCATCCCACCCAATTTTGACAACATAACCACTTTAGTTATATATATATATATATATATATATATAAATACATACCTTATATACATATATATATATATATATATATATATATATATATATATATATATATATATATAACTCTAATATATATATAAGTAATAAAATAAAAGCGAGATGACTTCTCACGTAAGCATTAATAATCAATACTACGTGTGCTACTATGCAACCACACGTGACATCGTGTACTTTTACTACCGAGTAGTTCAACAAGATTAATTGTTAAAACTTTCATTAGTTATTTTTAATAAAATATTATTGTCGTTTTCTCAATCAGGCAATAATAATTCCGTTAATAAGGTCCACCAATGATTGTCTTGCCGTCGTCTTAATATTTCTGTTTAAAACGAATATTCCCCGACCAATCGAATATAATATAACAACTTGCATACTATGCAAAATTTATAAATATTACCCACAACTATAACATTATATCAATTTCACTGCATAATATTCAAAAATAATATTTATAGAAAATTCATCTTTATTCAAAAAGTTGGGGTTTTACAGATGATCATCCCAACTACCCTTTTTTTTTGCCAAATTTTGTTTGTATAGAAAAGAACCAAATTACAAAGACAAGGGGCCCCACAGTATAGCTACATCATCTATGGACAAGCCCAAGATGAGGAAACTATACAAGGAACTATACCAGAAACCAACTAGCTAGTAATAGGCCTATTACAGAATCATTAAATATTTCTATCTTTGATAAGAGAATTACAAGGACCTCGTACCACCACTTGCCCGAAGGCCTAGACCTGAACCACTACCTCTTTCGAATCCGAAGCTACATTTCCTTTGCCACCTGCTTAGAAGACTTGGGTTACGCCTCAAGCGGAAGCTTCGAAGCGAAAGGACCTCGATCGAAGATCGAAGGACCTCGATCGAAGGACCTCGCCCGAAGCCCTCTCGCCCGAAGCCCACCTCATTGTCCTCGCTCGAAAGACTTCTTCGAAGCCATAACATGGCTCGCCCAGCTCTGCCCCACTCAAAGGACCTTCTAGATATTAAGCAGAAGCCTCAACAATGGACATGCCCAAAGATGAGGGGACTATTCAGGGAACGCCCAAACATCTCTAACTAGTTAAAAGCCAATTACAAAAATATTGGTTATTGGTGGCTTTGATAAATGATTTGCAAGTGGAAAGCCTAGACTTAATAATGTGGATAACATCCTGTGTGATCCTGGTGAGTGGAGGGAGATGATCATCATGAAGCTTTTTGTTCCTTGCTTCCCAAATTTTGTAAAAACAGACTGCCACCGTCAAACTTAGGATATTACGTGACAATTTAGAACCTTGATAAGAAGTGAGAAAGTCCATAATGTCATCCCACGAACTGGGAAAAGCGGTCCAGTTTCCAAGGCTTATAGCATTCAGAAGAACCGATTTGGAGAATACACAGTTGAAGAACATATGATCAAAGGTCTCCAGATGAAGGTTGCAAAGTGGATAGTTCGAGGATCTCATTAGAAATCAATTGCTTACGTCATTGGTGGGGAGCTTTTTAAGAATGCCAAGCCACAAAATAAAAGAGTACCTTGGGACATGGCATTTATTCCAGACAATGGAGAACCAAGAAACTGACTGCTGCCTCGTGCGAATAGATTCCCATAACTGGTTGGCTTTTATATTCTTCATATCCCAAGAGTCCCAAAGTATCTTATCCATTTGCTGAGAAGGAGGGGGAAGGAGAGCTAGTTTCCTCTTCATGATGATCATATCATGGTAATTGCCTTGGGGCATGACCCATTTGTTGTTGCTGATAAGGTGGCTAACAGTTGCAGACCGTTGTAGCCCAGAGGAAGACATAAAATATTGGGGAGGATTGATAGTCGTGTGTCATTTAACCAAGGGTCGAACCATAAAGCTTATCCCGCCCATTACCAACATGATAGTGAAGGTGTCAAGAGCAAGTGGTCAAACTTTAAAACTTGTTTCGGACCCAAGAACATGTTCTTTGTTTGCGAACACCTTAAAAGGATGTATGTTTTAATGAAGTTGCTTTGATCCAATTCACCCATAGAGAGTTGGAATGGGGTTGAATAATGCGAACCAAGTGCTGGAGGATAAGTGCAGAATTCCATTCCACCAGATTTTTGATGCCAAGACCACCTTCAGCGAGGGGAAGTGAAATAGTGGACCATGCAACCTTTGCACCATACTTGTCAAGAGTTGCTCCCTTCCAAAGAAATCTTGTTAAGATTGATTGAATATCTTTGAGAACCCCTTTTGGCAGATCCCAACTACCCTTGAAATCCATGACGCAAGATCTCAACATATCTTCTAACGTCTGAATTGTCCTCTCGCTCTGTCCATCGGTTTGTGGATGATATGCCGTACTTAACTTCAACTGCGTACCCAATTGTTCTTGAAGACTTCTCCAAAAGTTCGACGTGAATCGTGGATCACGATCTGACACTATCGAAACAGGTGCTCCATGTCTGGAAATAATTTCCTTAACATAGAGTGTAGCTAACTGATCTAAGTTATACTTAATTCGAATTGGTAAAAAGTGAGCTGACTTCGTCAACCGGTCCACTATTACCCAAATTGCATCATATCCCTTCTGAGTCGTTGGAAGTCCCACCACAAAGTCCATCGTGATATGCTCCCACTTCCACTTCGGAATCTCCAATGACTATAACAAGCCACTTGGTCGTTGATGTTCGGCTTTAACTCTTTGACAAGTCAATTACCTACTCACATACTCGGCTATTTCTCTTTTCATGTTCGGCCACCAAAAACTCTGTCGAAGGTCTTGATACATCTTAGTGCTACTAGGATGAATCGAGTACCTCGAACTATGAGCCTCTTGTAAAACCTGCTTCTTTAATTCCGTCTCATTCGGAACCCAAATTCTTCCCTCAAATCTTAATAATCCCTCATTATCAAGACTAAACTTAATATATTTTTCATTGGTCAATGACTTCTTCATCATCCGTTTACACTCATCGGTTTTGAGTTGCACCTCCTTGACTCTCTCTACAATGGTAGACTGAATCTCCGTCGCAAACAGTCTTTGATCCACCTCAATTGGCAACTTCACCTCCAACTCCATCCTAGACATCTCTATTATTAACTCAGTTTGAGCTATTAACATAGACAACTTCTCCCGACCCTTTCTGCTCAAGGCGTCGGCCACTACATTGGCTTTTCCAGGGTGATACATGATTTCACAATCATAATCCTTTATCAACTCCAGCCACCTTCTATGTCTCATATTCAACTCCTTCTGTGTGAAGATATATTTTAGACTCTTGTGGTCCGTGTATATCTCACACTTTTCCCCATAAAGATAATGTCGCCATATCTTTAAGGCAAACACTACCGCGGCCAGTTCCAGATCATGAGTACGGTAAACTTTCTCATAATCCTTCAATTGCCTAGATGTATACGCAATGACCTTGCCATGCTGTATGAGCACGTAACCCGGTCCTTTATATGCGAAGCATTGCTATAAACTACGAAATTTCCTGTGTCGTCGGGTAATGACAAAATAGGCGCTTCACTCAACTTCTTCTTCAGTTCTTTAAAACTATCTTCGCATTTCTCAGTCCATACGTACTTCACCATCTTCCTCGTCAAGTTAGTTAGCGGAGTAGCTATCTTCGAAAAGTCCTGAATGAACCTCCTATCAACCGCTAACCCTAAGAAACTCCGCACCCCAATCGGCATTTTCGGTTGTTCCCAATTCATCACGGCTTCCACCTTCGCTGGATCTACTGAAATCCCCTCATGGTCAATAACATGACCTAAAAACTGTACCCTCTCTAACCAAAATTCACACTTAGTGAACTTCGCATATAACTTCTCCTTTCTTAATGTCTCCAACACTATTCTTAGGTGTTTAACATGATCTTCTGGCGTCTTAGAGTAGACTAGAATATCATCAATAAACACCACGATGAACTTGTCCAAATATTGTTTGAACAGTCTGTTCATCATGTCCATAAATCTGTGAGTGCATTAGTCAACCCAAATGACATCACCAGAAACTCGTAATGACCATAACGAGTCCTGAATGCTGTCTTTGGCACATCTTCATTCCTAACCTTCAGCTGATGATACCCCGTCCTTAAATCTATTTTGGAAAAATATTTTACCCCCTTCAACTGATCAAACAGATCATCGATCCTGGGCAACGGATACTTATTCTTTATAGTTAACTTGTTCAACTCTCGGTAGTCGATACAAAGTCTCAACGATCCGTCCTTCTTCTTGACAAACAGTACCGGTGCTCCCCACGGCGAAACGCTCGGTTGAATGTACTTCCTGTCCAACAATTCCTGCAACTGTACCATCAACTCCTTCATCTTCACTGGCGCCATACGATACGGTGCCCTGGAAACTGGTGCCGCTCTTGGCACAATATCTATTATGAACTCAGTCTCCCTATCCGGCGAAAGACCCGGTAACTCAATTGGAAATACATCCACGAACTCACTCACTATAGGTATTTGTTCCATGGTCGCTCCCACTCTCTGGGTATCAACCACATGACACAAATAACCTACACACCCCATCCCCAATAATTTCCTAGTTTGTGTCATGGTAAGACAACACGAACGTCCCAGCGATTTATTCCCGTAAAATATTACATGAGATTGGTTTAATGTTTTAATATTTACGCATTTCCTTTGACAATCTATTATTTCCCCATGATTTATCAACCAATCCATTCTGAGAATTACATCGAATTCTCCTAACTTTATCGGTATTAGATCTACCGATAATTTACAACCTCGAATGTCTACGCAACAACTCCTATGAATATCTTCAACAGGAATTATCTCTTCGTTTGCTACCTTAATGTTCAAAGGTATATCTAACTTTTCGGGAAGTAATCCTAGTCGTCTAGCAAAATCACATGCGATAAACAAACAAGTAGCACCCGAGTCAAATAGCACGTATGCATTTAAGTCGTTGATCGGAATAATACCTGCGACTACGTCCCCCGAGGCCATCGCGTCTTGGACGGTCATATTAAAATCTGCAGAGCCATCGGCTACCCATTTCTTATTTGGATCCCCAATAGTTAACTTACCACTATTGGCGCCCTTATGCCCGTCTGTCCCCTTCTTTGGGCAGTTCTTCGCCATGTGGTTCGTAGACCCACATACAAAGCACCCATGATTCGTCTTCGGGCTTGGACAGTTTGGAGCAATATGTCCCTCCTGTCCGCAGTTATAACACATGGCCTTCCCTTTGAGACAGACTCCTAGGTGAGTCTTCCCACAGGTTTTACAGGCATCCATCCTCCTCTTAGGGTCTCCTTATTTCACTCCGGTATTCCTCGAGCTAACTATCTTCCTTTTATACCCTTCGCCACTCCCGCTGGCACCTTCAACCTTCACTCATCCACCGACCTTCCCTTTACTTTTCTTATCCTTGTGGTATTGGCTCAACGCCTCACTACCGCCTTCGACAATTATTTCCTCTCTAAAACAATTCCAAAGGAAGTATTTGGAACACAGAGATACGATTATAGAGCCAGGGTTTCAAGCCCTGCTTGAATCGTCGAGCTTTCCTCACCTCGGTATCCACTTGATGTGGAGAAAACCTTGCTAGTTCATTAAACTTGGCGGCATACTGGGGAACCGTCATTTCCCCTTGTTTTAAATCTAGAAATCGCATCTCCATCCTTCCCTGCATGCTCGTGGAAAAATAGTTCTCCTAGAATATTTCCTTGAACCTCACCCACGTTATCACATCTATTCCGGCCCTTGCCTGATTGGCCTCCCACCAAAAGTTGGCCTCTCCCTTCATCATGTAGGTTGCAAAGGCAACCTTTTGGGCCTCGTCGACATTTGCTATCACAAATGCCTTCGCGATCTCCCTAACCCACGTTTGGGCTTTGATATGGTTCGTAGTTCCTTTGAACTCCGGCGGACCCTGTGACGAACGAGATTTTTGTAAATTAATTTTAATATTTATTGAATTAAATAAATATTTTTCGATGATTTAATTATTGGATTAAATTATTATTTGATGTAATTGTGGTAGATTAATTTAATTATGTGTTACATTTATTAAATTAATGTAGAGAATAATTATTATTCAAATATGTAATTATGTGAGCTTATCGAATTAAATGAAATATTTAATTAAGCATGATGTTATTTAATTAATTTAATTATTAATTAGAGAGTTAATAATTTGACATTATTTATTAATGAGAGAATTAATAATGTGACTATGTGAAATTATGAGAAATTATTATATTTTATTTAAAATAAATTAAATAAGATATTGATTTATTTTATGAAGGAGTGTGACATTAATTAAACTATATGATAAAGTTTTATTAAATTAAATGTTTTTTTAAATCTATTTTGCTAGCCAAACAAGGCCCTATGGGGAGTTGGAACAGTTACCCATTATTGGGTTAACTGACCACTCAGTGCGTCAGTTCTCTTATTATATCATACGTCTTCTTTTCTTTCTTCATTTTTCCTAAGTCTAGAAAAGTAGAAACAGAGAGTTTCAGAGAGAGATTGAGAAGTGTTGAGAAAGAATTTTGATTGAAGAAGAGTTGAGAAGAAATTATTCCCTACTAATCTATACTTATTCTCAGGGTAATCTCCTCTTCCCAAATTCTAAATTTCACGTCATTAGTTTTTATAAAAATGGCTTTCATACATTTTGTAAAATCTCTGTAATTGAGAAAGGGTTTGATTATGAGTTTATATATGGGTTAAGATGTATCAAATCGTATTTGATTATATATATATTATGTGAATTATCATGTCATCAGTTTCATAATACTATGAATTGCTATTTCAAAAATTTACAGAGTATGGGTTTTGGCCTTATGGCCTTATACGTGATATTTTATGTATTGATCGTAAAGGGTTAAAGAACCGGGATGACTGGTGATCTGATGGTTCGACACCAGGGTGTTTGCAAATTACTTCAAACATAGTACCGTTTCACGGTGTCTGAGTTGATGAGTTGTGGAAACTCATCGCTGTCCATTTCTTGCAATCTGAGAGCGCCTCCTGTCAATACTTCCTAGACAATAAACGGGCCTTCCCAGTTAGGAGCGAATTTTCCTTTAGCTTGATCTTGGTTGTCAAGAATCTTCTTCAAAACCAAGTCATGTTATTTAAACTGCCGTAGCCGAACTTTTTTGTTGTAGGATCTGGCGATCCTTTGTTGATATAACTGACCATGGAAGTTAGCCGCAGTTTGCCTTTCGTCTATTAGAGACAATTGGTGATACATGTCTTGTACCCATTGGTCTTCATCCAGCTGAGCGTCTATCAACACTCTGAGAGATTCCATCTCAACTTCTATGGGGAGTACTGCTTCCATCCCATAGGTTAAAGCGTAGGGGGTTGCCCCAGTAGAAGTACGCATTGAGGTTCTGTAGGCTAACAATGTCAGAGGCAATAGGTCAGGCAAATCTTTATGGTTGGCAGACATCTTTTGAATAATCTTCTTGATGTTTTTGTTAGCCGCTTCAACAGCACCGTTCATCTTCGGATGATAGATGACAGAGTTAAGATGTCTGATGTGGAATTTAATGCATAATTCCTCCATCATTCTGTTGTTGAGGTTTTTTGCATTGTCTGACACAATCACCTCTGGTTATCCATATCGACAAACGACATTGTTTCTGCTGAAAGCAATGATGACTTCTTTAGTGACCCTGGGGAAGGAGGCTGCTTCTACCCACTTGGTAAAGTAGTCAATCATGGTGAAGATAAACCGATGACCATTACTGGCTTTAGGCTCAATGGGCCCGATAACGTCCATTCCCCACATTGAGAAGGGCCAAGGTGAACTCATATTGTGGAGTTCCCGTGGAGGGGCGTGTATGGCATTCCCATGAATTTGGCATTGATAGCATCTTTTGACGTGGTCGTTGCAATCAGCTGTAAGAGATAGCCAATAATGTCCCGTCCTAAGGACTTTCTTGACAAGGAGGGGGCCGCTCATGTGGGGGCCACAGACTCCACCATGGATTTCATCCATAAGCCTTTGGGATTGATCTTTGTCTAAACATCTGAGGAGATCCATCTCGTAGATATTTCTTGATATGCTGATACCAAGGATGTTGGATGGGAGGTAGCTCATTTGATACTTCTCCAACGTAATTCCCATAGGATGGGGCCTTGTGCAGGGAGATTGTGACGCTCGGCGAGTGTTCCTTGTCTGATATGCGAATCAAGGATGCCAAAGTTGCTAATGCATCCGCAAAGTCATTCCTATTACGAGGAATGTGTAGAAAGGAGATTTATTCGAATTCCAAAGCCATCTTCAAAACCTGTCGATGGTAAGGCAACAAATGTAGTTCCTTGGTTTGATAGATTCTGGTGGATTGTCTGATTACCAACTCCAAATCTCCAAAGACAGTTAACCTCCTGATGCCCATTGAACGGGCAAGTTTTAGCCCCATGAGACAGCCTTCATACTCAGCTGTATTATTGGTGCCGCTAAATCAGAACTTGATGGCAACGGGATATCGCTCCCCCATATACTAGAACTGCTTCCAGCTCGGCTCGAACCTTCCATATTAATGACTCCATCAAAATACATCTTCCATGATTGGCGCGTATCGTACTGATGGTGTTGCTGCACTGTCATTACTCGTTCATCAGGGAAATATGTTTCCAAGGGTTCGAAATCCCCTGAAGGTGCGGCGGTCAATTGATCCGCAATTCCTTGACCTTTGATGGACTTTTGAGTCACATATACGATGTCAAATTGTTGTAGGATCAACTACCCTCTGGACAGCCGGCAATTTAACACAGGTTTGTTGAACACGTACTTGAGAGGATCCACACGGGATATGAGATGGGTTGTGTGACCATGGAGGTAATGTTGTAACCTCATGGAAGCCCATGCTAAAGCACAACATGTCTTTTCGATCAGAGTGTACTTGTGTTCATTGCTGCTGAACCTTTTGCTGAGGTAATAGATAGCTCATTCTTGGCCTCTATCGTCCTTCTGTCCCAACATGAAGCCCATGACATTGTCACTTATGGACAGGTACATAAACAGGGGAACATCATCCCTGGGTGGTACCAAAACATGAGCTTTGACTAGTTGTTTCTTGATTGTAAAGAAGGCCTTCTGACACTCGTCATTCCATTTCATGGAGGAGTTCTTCCTTAATAGCTTGAAGATTGGCTCACAGGTTGCTGTGAGTTGGGAGATAAACCTACTAATGAAGTTGATTCTTCCCAAAAACCCCTGTATTTCCTTCTCTATCTGAGGAATGGGCATCTCGGTGATGGCTTGGATCTTGGCAGGATCCAGCTCAATCCCCTTGTGGCTGACTAGAAATCCTAGCAACTTGTTTGACTTAACGCCAAAGGCGCACTTAGCTGGATTCAACTTCAAGTTGTACTTACACAACCTGTTGAACAACTTTCTGAGATGGTCTATATGGTCATCCTCCTTCCGGGACTTGACAATGATGTCATCCACGTAGATCTCGATCTCTTTATGCATTAAGTCGTGGAAAAGAGCCATCATAGCTCGTTGATAGGTGGCTCCGGCATTGATGAGGCCGAATGACAACCGTCTATAGCAAACAGTTCCCCAAGGAGTGATGAAAGCAATTTTCTCACGATCTTCCTCGGCAACCATAATCTGATGATACCCCACAAAGCAATTAGCAAAGGAGTACATGTCGTATTGCGCAGTATTATCAATGAGAATGTGGATAAATGGCACGGGAAAGCTATCTTTTAAGCAAGCTTTGTTCAAGTCCTGGTAATCCACGCAAACTCGCACCTTCCCTCCAGGTTTAGGCACGGGCACAATGTTGGATATCCACTCAGGATATGTAGACACCATTATGATGCCAACTTGAAATTGTTTCATAATTTCTTCTTTCACCTTTAAACTCCACTCAGGTTTTAATCGCCTTAGTTTCTGCTTGACTAGCTTAAATCCCTCTTTAATGGGAAGGCGATGAAGGACAATGTCAGTGGATAAACCCACCATGTCTTCATGAGACCATGCAAACACATCCTGGAATTGAGTTAAAAGCGTAACCATGTCATTCCGTTGGTTTGGGGTAAGGTCTGAACCAATCTGGATTAACTTAGGGATTTCTAAGGTTCCGAGATTGAAAGAAGTGGTTTGATCAAGGTTGGGTTTGGGTTTGTCTTTGACCCATTCTTGAATTTTTGGAGGCACCTCAATGTCATCCTGTATATCCATCAAGGCTGAATTCATCTCTACATCAAAGGTACAATCCACAATGTGTAGGAGAGGCATCGTATCGCAAGAAATACAGAGCACATCTAAATTCAGAGTCCTGAAACAAAATATTCTTTCACTTAGTATATATGAAATGTGTTGATCATACACAGTGTTAGCATATATTGGCAAAATAAACTGCTAATATTGTTCAGAAAAGTAAGCAGTTATTATATCTACAGGCGGCGAAAGAGTTTACTTCGCTTACCCTTGACGACCAATGCAAGGAATGTTGTCCCAATTGGCAAGGGCAAAGTCCGGATGGACCGCAATGATGGAAGGATTGTCATCATCTTCCCTGTCCCGAATGATGGCCATTACGTCTGGGCAATCATCGTCTGGGGTGTATCTGTTGGTATGCTCGTCATGAACGATGATGTGTATGCCTGACATCATTCGGATGACGTCTTGCTTGATTCTTCGTTCCTCTTCTTCCACTGCGGGATTTGGAACAAAGGTTTCTTTATCCTTCACTGGTACCGGCTTGGGACATAATATAGCCATTACATTGGCTGGCACCTTTACAGGAGGTTGTGCGGACTCAGAGTTTGAAGGCGAAGATAAACGCCACATGGTTGAAGCTGAAGGAATCTGCTGATGCTTATGAGGATTCATGTGACTAGAATCGCGTAATAGCCTAGCCCAAATTGCTCCAGTTGCTTGTTTAGCGAATTGTGTATTTGATACCGCGCAATCTTTACCCAACCCTTGTCTGGTTTATGACCCAACAACATCATTTCTTGAGTAGCCGACATTACTTCGGCAGAAATCTTGCGTTCGGGCAATGGTGTTCCAATAGCATGGTATTGGGTGTTGCTTATTTCCAAAGCATGAAAACTAATTGGTTCAACGTCAGTATTGGCATTGATGAACGACACGTCCCCGTGTTGAGCACACTCTGGTTCAGCGTTGACCGTGACCAGGCTATTGTTGATAATATATTTCAATTGTTGGTGAAGAGTGGAGGGGACTGCCCCTGCCATATGAATCCATGGTCGTCCCAATAGCAGGTTGTATCCCGAATCTATCTTGAGCACATGGAAAGATACGCAGAATGTGTGAGGACCAATTTCGATTGGCAGCTCAATTACTCCGACCGAATTCTGGCGGGTCCATCAAAAGCTTTGATGATAGTATGGCTACTCCGAATTCGGGTGAGATTGATATTCATCTTCACCAAGGTAGCGTATGGGCAGATATTCAGAGAGGAACCTCCATCTATTAAGACTCCAGCTACCATATAGCCGGAGGACAAGACAGCAATGTGCAATGGCTTGCAATGACCGGTCCCTTCGGGAGGTATGTCATCATCAGTGAAGGATATCACATTGTTGTTGAAAATGTGATCAACTAGATGTTGAAATTTTTCCGTATCCACTAATGTCGGGAGATAGGCTTCTTCTAAAACCTTTAACAAGACCTTCCGGTGATTCTCGGAAGTTAGGACCAAGTCCATAATTGATATTTGTTGTGGAGCTTCTTTCAAGCTTAAAACCACCGTGGCTTCGTGATGACCCATAGTGTGGAGGAATTTTTCAATCTTCTCCATGGGTATTTTCCCCTTTGATTTGATGGTAGGTTTCATCACCCGTGGGGGAAGATACAATGGATTTTCCTTCGACACTGTAGCAGTTGTATGTGAGGTGGATCCTTCACCTTCTCCATAATTCCACGAAATTGTGCGCAAGCTAACAATAGGATATTGAGCTCTGCACGGCAAGTTTATTGGCTCGGGAGCGGCCACTTTCAAAGGATTATTGCCTCCCTTGAGTTGAATTGTTGGCGATGTGAGTAATGTGCTAATCCCATCAGTTTCAGTGGATATGACTGCTACCACACTTTTCCACTTAGTAGGGCCTGCATTCTCACTTGCACGTAACACAGTATCGTCGTCCGCTAGGCGCAGGACACCACTGTCGATTAGATTTTGAATAAGGTGGAGAAGTGTCCAACATTCTTCTGTGTTGTAACCACGAGACTGGGAGTGATATTGACATACTCCATCAAAGTTTTATCGCCCTGAACGAGGGTTGATTGGAGGTAGAAGGGAACTGATCCTTCCTTCATTGATTAACATATGAAGGATTTCCTCCATAGGTTGGCCCAGATAGGTGAATTCCCTTTTGTTGGTGAAATCCCGACGGGCTTTAGCATTTGCTCTCTTCGTCACTTTATCTTCCAGTATTTCATTTTTTGAAAGTGACGAGGGAATATTCATGATAAGAGGTAGGAGACTGGCATGCTCCTGGCTGATCAACTAACGTGTCACTTGATGCTGATAAGTTACCAGTTCCGCCAATTATTCAATTTGTTTGCAGAGAGCTTTCATCTTTCGTTCCATTGTGAATTGGAACTTGGCATAATCCCATCTTTCATTACCGTCTTCGATGGTCTGGGAGGATTCACAGCTGAAGTTGGAACTCTGTCCATTGCTCCAATTAATCATGTTGACCTCTTCTTCTTTGTGTTGAGGAAGAGGGTTGTCTTGAACATGAGGCTGATCTGGTTTGGTGACCACAATCTCTTCGTTGTCTCATCGTGTCCCGGATCTTGTGTTTCAAGGCCTAATAATCCACGAGTATCATGTCCAGTGCCCCAAGATGATAAGCACATTTCCTAGCAACATTGAAACCCCGTCCATTAGAAATTTGGCCGGTGGAAGAAGATGCGTAATTTTCTTCTGTGTTGTCGAAGATTTAAAATGTTCTCGAGGGTATCCCCTAAGGGTGTAAACACTCGAGGCGTTTGACTTCTCCACCTTTTGGTATTGGAGGGTTTACTGATTTGTCTTTGGAAGGGAGTGTAGTTCCTCCTTTGAATAGGCATGTTCGATTGCCTTTTTGACCTCAGTAGTATCGTGGAAACATCTTCTTCTTTCTTTTTATGGACCCTCGGGTTGTTCCCATAATTTCCAGATTGGATGTGATCAAGAATGACTTTGAGTGCAATTAGGTCTTGAATCTTTCCGGATTTCAATCCCATCTCGACCATCTCCCATGTTTGACCATTTCGTAAAATGGTTTGTCGATCTTGCATTAAAACTCTCTCATAGAAGGGAGCTTCTTGTATGTCTATGAAAGTCATGACCATTTCGATTCTCATCGTAGAAGGACTAACTTGGGCGACCAAAGCGCCTCCACCTTTGAGCATACTCTCCGAAAGACTCGTTAGACTATTTCTTGATCTTCGTAGTTTGATACCGATCAGGAGCCATCTGAGTTTGAAAGCTGTATTGAGTGAGGAAAGCATGGATTTTGGAGTTGTCTAATCTTGTGTACCATAAACGGGCTTCTCCAGTTAGACTCTTTTGGAATAGTTGCATTCTGAGCTTTTCGTCCTCTGCATAAGATCCATGTTCTCCAATAAATACTTTTAAATGTGTGTAAGGATCTCCTAACCTGTCATATTTTTCAAAGTCAGGAGTTTTAAATTTTTCTGGGTAATGAACACCAGGAAAAATACACAGATCAACATATGAAACACTCACGTGTGTTCCAATTCCTTTGATAACGCGAAGGGTCTCTTCCATTTGGAGGACTTTCTTTTTGATGTCACCAGTGTCTGGATCTCCAGTGGGATGGGCAGCATCATGAGTTTTGTTGGTCGTATCCAACTGTAGTTCAGGTATGGTAATGACCGGGATTCTTCCTTGTGTGGAGGATTCAAAGATGTACGGGTATTTTCGACCTGTGTAGGTCGTGTAATTCTTTTAGTAGAACATCCATATTCAGTAATTTGTTTGCTTAATCCGTCAATTCTTTGCGAGAAATCGGATTAAGTTCATCTGCCTCGGATAACGACATGATTATTTGTGTAGGCTGTTGCCTTTTTGGACTTTGAACGGGTAGTAGGTCCGATTGATTCCCTGCGAGAGACTGGCATAGTTTAGTCTTTAGGGGATGTATATAATAACATGCTATGTGATGTGTCCATTTTAGGAATTTTTATCCTGCAAAAAGGATGTCAGCTGGTTGTAGCATATTAAATATATATGTGTACACATTTCTTCATATTTCTCATTACATGGAGATAGATATGGAATGTAAGTACAAGTAATTTGAAATGAGTGCATGAAGAGACTTTCCTCCGTTTTGGGTTTATCAGAGGCTGACCTATCTAGGTTACTCTCGCGGCTTTTTGGCATGAAGGTTCCCAAATCATCGCAATCTACTAAACAGGAAGTTAATCCGATCTTTCAACTGGAGCGAATTTGGGTGGTGCCTTTCTAGAGCCTTGGAGAATTAGTCTTCTCACGAGTCCAGTAATCAAACACCGATGGGATAGCCTCCTGGTGGAGGGACCACACAACATACATTCACATACATCGCGTCTCACCGTATGAAAAAATGATGACATGTGCGAAGCACTAGTATCACAAGCAGATATGGTGCGATGCACTAATATCACAAGCAGTTATGGTGCGAAGCACTAGCATCACAAGCAGTTATGGTGCGAAGCACTAAGTGCAATAAGGAAATGCATTCGTACACATTCATCTAAATGTAAATGCAACATCCACACACAAGCAGATAACAATTTTGAAAAGATTGTAATAGTGGCTTAAGTCCTCTTCTTTGAGTCCCAAAGCAGAGTCGCCACACCGCCGACGCCGGGATTTTTGGGTGTCCTTTCAAGCATTACTTGTTCTTTGGTGTTCTCATTTTAGGTGAGATTTGTTTGAAAAAACAAGTGAAAAAGGTCCGACATGTATAATGTCGACGATGGACTGTTAAGAGTCGCCAATTGGTTTTTTAAATGGTTGTACCAACACAACCGAGAAAAGGTTTGCACATTGACCCAAAGATATGACATCATATACTGAATCGGTGAAACCGAGATTCGTTTAGGGTCCGGACTTGGTTATGTGGGGGAAGGTGTTAGGCACCCCCTACATCCGTGTTACCACAAAGGACCGCCTCTTCTCAAGAAATCAAGTATCTAAATGTGTGTGTGTGTGGGTCAATGTGTTTGTTATTTGGAAGTAGTGCGAGGCGTCGTTCGAACCTATATACACCGGGTTTGAATTTATGTAAAAATTTAGTTTTTAGCAAGATATAGCAATGATGTTTTATAAAAAGGTTTTTCAAACCCTGATGCTCAATAATAATTGAGACCTTTTACACTCCCATTTTATTAAGTGTGCGGCTTGATTGATTTTATTTGACAGATGCGAAGCATCCGTACGAAAATAATGTACAAAATAATGCCGACTTCCTCATGGGTATGGAAACCATCTGAGGAAATTCGCATACATCATGAATAATTTACAAGTCACTTCTAAATTGAAGATGTCCATCATGGGAACCGAATCTATATTCAATGAGATGAATTTGTGATCACATGATTCCTAGGCTCACAAAATACTACAATTTATATGAAAGCGATGGCAGGTATATATAAAAGTCAGAATATATATACCGACAGGATCACCAACCACGAAGCACCTCCATGGGGGATTAGAAATATAAATAAAGCTGTTAAAAGCTATCCACCACCACGGAGGAAACTCCAGGCGGGACGAAACGTAAATAAAGCTATAAATACGGCCAACCGCCACGAAGAAACTCCAAAGTGACAGAATGTAAATAAAGGTGTAATATTTATTAATCGCCACGAAGTAAACTCCAGCAGATTTTAACGTAAAGAAAGCTATAAAAGCAATCAACCACCACGTAAGTAAACTCGTGTGGGACAATATATATATATATATATATATATATATATATATATATATATATATATATATATACACACACAAAAGCAATAAACGCATTCCGGATGTAAAATTGAGGCTCATCGAATGCGAGTTCACCACGATTCATATATATAAGTATATATATATATATATATATATATATATATATATATATATATATATATATATATATATATATAAGCAGAAAGTATATACTTGGATGTAAAATCCAAGCTCATCGAATGTAGTCCACCACGCTCATATATATAAATATATATATATATAAAAAGCGAGTAAACGCACTTTGCATCAAAGTCTCAGGCTCATCGAACAAAGTCCGACCACGCTTTATATATATATATATATATATATATATATATATATATATATATATATATATTTACATATAAGTGAGTAAACGCACTGAGAATAGAATCTAGGCTCATCGAACAAAGTTCGACACACAGTTAATATATATATATATATATATATATATATATATATACAGACTGAAATGAAACCACGGACCGAAGTCCGGGAAAAAGCAAGCAACATGACTCTCAACGTGTAGAAGGGTGTGTGCAAAGATGAAGAGAAAGACTCTAAAGTGTGTGAGAAGGCTTACAGCTGACCGCTAAAAAAGGCTTCTATATCTTTAGAGTGGGTAAACACTGACTTTTGTAGGTACAAAAGGGCTATATATGAGCTCATAGGTGTTTAGAAGGGGAAAGTACACTGCATGGTGTGAGTACAGAGCAAATTGGGCAGGGCTTCCTCGCCTTTTTCTCTTGTAAAATCAGCACCCTAAGCCCTCTATTTTTTTTTTTGCTAAGTTTGTTTGTATATTGGAAAGGAAAAGAGATAATACAATTGCTAAGGGCATACCCCAGAAGCTTTGGTAGAACCACATGGGACAACCCCCAAAGTGGACAACAAATACTAACAACCAAGCCAAATGAAAGAAAGAACAAGGAGCAGTACTAAGCAGGACAATAGTAAAAGCAAGCATGGGAACTTAAACAACTTAAACAACCAATCCGTTAGAACCAGTGACTAAAAGAATATAGCCAAGGCCGAAATGAATCAGAAGAGAGCGAAGAGGATCTTGAGGCATAGGAAGAACTACGAAAAGCCAATAGGAGACCCAACCAAAGTCAACCAAGATCCCCCAAAGATCCCAAGACAAGAGGTGAACCTCAAGGGTCCGAACCATAAGAACCAACCCGTCGAAAACCAAGATCCCCAAAGCGTCACGAAGACAAGATTTTGAACCACGAATCGAACCAGATGTCAAGATCGCCAAGAAGCCGAACCCAAAGACTGGATCGAAAATGCTATCAATTCATAACGAACAAAAGCAATAAATAACCAAACCACCGAGGAAGCCAAATCAAGAATCGCCATGGAAGCTAAATTGCCAACCCAACCCCGAGGTCGAAACCAAATATCCCAAAGATCCCGAAGACAAGAGGTCAACCTCAAGGGCCGAACCATATAAACCGAACCTCGAGGTCAAACCAAAGATCCTCGGCCACGAGGACAAGATGCCAAACCCAACCAAACCAGATGCTAAGCCTGTGTCTTCCCGGACCTTCGTTGGCAAGAAGCCGAACCCAATGAATTTGATCAAACACAAGGCAAAGAACACAAAGAATAAACCCAACACAACAGACCCAAGTCCGTTAAGCCAAACCAGTCACAACACCTGACACGCATTAGACCGTTGTCCTAAGCCAATTACGGTAGTATTGGCAATAGTTAGTAGCTTTGAGAAAGGATGAATTAGTAGATAATCTAGATTTAATGATACTAATCACATCAAGAAGAAGACATCTTGGAGGAATGAGTGTCCCATTGTGAAGCTTTTTGTTTCTTGCTTCCCATATCTTATAGAAAGAAACAAACGAGAGAGAGGCCGAGGATATGTTTTGATAATTTCCTCCTTGGAAAGATGAGATAAAGTTAGTGAGTCCAAATCCAGTCCGAGGGGTAATGAGAGCCATCCACCCAGTTGGAATGTTGCTTTTATAATAACGGATGGAGTATTCACGGATGAAGAAAAGATGTGAAAAAGTTTGAGGTGCTTGTTGCATAGTGATAAATGAAGGTCCTTCCTGTATAGGCTCGAGTGATGTCATTAGTTTGGAGCTTTCCATGAAATCCAAGCGAGCATGAAAGAGTATCTCAAAGACATGCAATTTATGCCAGAGAATTGTGTGCCATCGAATGCGACTGTTTCTCGATCCCGATGCTTCCCCAAATATGTCTTGCTTTAATGCAATTTGATATCCATTGAGTCCCAAAAGATACAGTCCATGGATGCAGAGGGAAAGGGAACAGATTGTACTAGTTGTCGGAGGAGAATTACCTCATGATGGTTGGATAGGGGAAGGTGCCAGGAGGAGGTATTCATAATGTCCCCGACGTGGTCGAGACGGTTGAGGCTGAATTTGAGATCAAGGTACTGCTGGGGTTAATGGCGTAACCAATCGAGCCGTGGATCGCACTACCATAGGTTGAAGGTTTCTCCAGAGCCAACAACGTATTCAAGGTGCTGAAGAGAAATGGGCCTGAGCTTTAGTAGTTGTCTCCAAATCCATGAACAATCAGTGAGGATTTCTATCTGCCAAACAGATTTCCCAAGAAGAACAGTGGTCTGCACCCACTTAGCCCATAGTGATTTAGTGTTAATCTGCAATACATGGGTAAGATGTAGTAGAAGAAGGGCTTTATTCCAATCCAGAGACTTTTAATGCCTGCACCCCTTCCTCGGTAGGGAGTGAGATGTTATGCCATGCAACCTTAGCACCTTAGGGAGTAAGGGAGGTTCCTTCCGGAGGAATCGACAAAGAATAGATTGAATGGCTCTAATGACCGCTTTAGGCGAGGAAATGAGTACTCAATATCAGATTGTATTGCGAAGAGCACAGATTTTATGAGTTGAACCCTACCGAATAAGCAAGGGCAATTAGCAGGTCCATGAAGAGACTCTTTGTGTGATTGTATGGATAAGAGGAATACAATCCTGGTATGAAAGCTTAGAAGAGATGAGGGGGACACCCAAAAATCTGGTGGGGAAAGTACCATGAGTGAAGCCCAGGAAAGATAGGATGGAAGCTTTTGTTTCAGGGTCTTCGCAGGCTAGAAAACATTGGCTCTTATGAATATTAGGAATGAGACCGGAGAAGAGGGAGAAGGAATGGATACATGAATGTATTATGGAAATGGTTTGAAGGTTGGCATGACAGAAGATTAAGATGTCATCAGCGAAAAGGAGATGAGATATGTCGCTGGCTTTAGTGCGCCAGTGGTGAAGATACCCAGATTGTTTTGAACCCCAGTTGAGTTTAAGGGAGAGCATTTCCATTACTAGCACAAACAAGTAAGGGGAGAGGGGATCACCTTGCCTTAGGCCTCGAGTACTACCAAAGTATCCAACAAGGGAACCATTGACCTTGACTGAAAACATAGCAGTGGAAATGCAAGAGTAAATCCAGTCTAGGAATTGAGAGGGAAAATGGAAGGATTTAAGGGTGCCCATTAAGAAGTCCCAATTTATCGTGTCAAACGCTTTCCTTAAGTCAATTTTTAATGCACAGCGAGGAGGACCAGATTTCCGGTGGTTGTTTCGGAATAGCTCCTGGGCAAGGAATATGTTGTCGCTTATGCTTCTTCCTTTGATGAAAGCAGACTGTGCCTTATTAATAATAGAGGGGATGACCAATTTGAGTCTGTCAGCAAGAATTTTTGATATGCACTTGTAGATTGTATTGCAACATGATATTGGTCTGAAATCAGACATGAGAGAGGGATTTGAGCACTTTGGGATAAGAGCAATGGCAGTTGAATTTACACCTCGAGGCATTCGGCAGGAAGAAAAGAAGAATAGAACGGCTTTTGTGAAGTCTTCACCAACAATGTCCCAACAGTGAGTGAAAAAATTCACGTTAAAACCATCCGGGCCTGGACTCTTGTTTCGCTTCATACCACTGAGAGCTTTGAATACCTCAGTAGCTGTGATAGGAGCCGAAAGGATGGCAGCTTGAGAGACAGTTATGTGTTTGGTAGGGAGAACTCCATAATTTTCAAAGTCAGCTGAAGGAGGTAGGTGCTGGTAGTTGAACAAATCTTTGAAGTAATTCACAGCCACATTTTCAACCTCCTCCTGCCCCTGAACTAGATCGCCGGAAGGGCTATAAATAGAAAGGATTTTGTTTGTGTTCCACCTGCTTTTCACTAGATTGGAGAAAAATTTGGTGTTTCTATCCCCTGTAGCAAGCCAGGTAGCTCTAGATTTCTGGTGGATAAGAGTTTCCTCTAGAGCTAAGGAATTCCAAAGAACCTGAAGGCAGCTCTGCTCCTGGGAGATGAGATCCGGATCGAGTGGCCTGTTGGAGAGCAAGGATTGAACTCTGTGAAGGTTTGAAGTTGCTTCCTTAACAGAAGATGATAGATTTCCAAAGGATTTATTGAAGGTAGCTAAGGCTCTTTTAGTTCTCTTAAGCTTGGCAGTCAGGATATGAAAGGGGTTACCTAGGTCGGGTTGCATCTAGGCAGAAGATACACATTCATGAAAGCCATCCAAGAGAATCATGTGGTTGAAGAACTGGAAAGGCTTCCTTGACCTTGAAGCAGGAATGCCAAGGTTAAGCATGACAGGAGAGTGGTCAGACATTCCTCTGGGGGCAAAGGTAGCTTGGGCAAGGGGAAATGAGTTGAGCCATGATGCATTTCCCAAAGCTCTATCAAGCTTTTTATGGATTGGATTTTCAATTTGACAGTTCCACCAAGTGTAGAAGGGACCAATGCCCCTAATGTCAACCATTTCAAGGTTCTGCAGGCACTCTTTGAAATCCTCCATACCAGAGTCCCAATCGATTTCAATCCTGTCAGTTTCACTAAGGTTGCTGATAGCATTGAAGTCACCCAGGACACACCAGTTGAGAGAGGAACTAAGAGAGGATAATTCAGCCCATAAGTTCTTCCTTTCAGATATAGAATTCAAACCATAAATAAAAGAACCCAAAAAAGTACAGTCATTGGCTAAATGGTTTGATGTTGCATTGAATAACTTGGGAGGATACAAAAGGATATCCACTTGCCAGATATTGGGGTTCCAACCAACCCAAATTCTGCCATTATAGTGGTAATCATAGTTATAAAACCAAGTCCAGTTCCTACAAATATTATTGGAGATTCTACTAGCTTTATCTTTGCTTGACTCTGCTTTCCAATGCACCAATGAGGAGATACTATTATCTAGAATTAATCTGCTTAACATAAGCCCGCTTTGGCTTTTATTAAGACCTCTAATATATATATGTCGCTAACATTAACATAGAAAAATAAGGGGAGTAGTGGTTAGCGGAGAGGTTTTCCCCACGGCCCTTGCCTTTGTTCCTACGCTTAGCATCTTGAGAAGGGTCCAGCCAGATCTTTGCTTATGCTTCAGTCCTTTCCTCCTTCTCATCTATAGCAATTAGCTTGTTCAATATAGGGGCGGTTTATAGGGGTGAATCCAGATCGAGAGGAGAGAGAGCATCGAGACAATAGCATTTGCAATGGGGAGAAGGAGTTAGGCGGCCAAGATGGGAAAGAGAGAAGAGTCAAGTTAGTTCCAACTTTGGCACCTCAGAGACAGTTTACCTACCATTTGCATGAGCACCAAAGCATGTGGAGTTTTGACAACATCGAGGAGCGAGGTGGGAAGAAAGGGCCGGTAATGGTCGCCGTCAAGAGTTTGGGGAGCGATTCAGTTGAGCATTTGTTCCAGGCACCCATTTAAAATTGGATTTGGGGCATTTCAAAGGAGAGTGGCCAAATACTTTGCAGGAGGGGCATGATGGTGGCCTACTCTGGTATTCAACACTAACCGGGACAATAATGTCTTCAGAAGTTTCTTCGTTGAGAACAACAACATTGATAGAGGAAGGAAAGGAGAATGAAGCTTGGACTTCAATGCAGACTCTGGAAAAGTGCATTAAGTCATGCTTGGAAGTCATTTCATCTGTAAACAAAGGCCTACCTATGGCACTAGCAAGGTAGCTAATACCTCTCATCGCACCCGATGAGGAAAGAGGGATTTGGCTAAGCTTTACCCAAATGGGAATTTTGAGCTGATCAGATTTTGAAAATTCAACTCCTTCTTTCCAAGGTTGTAGGACAATCACTTTTGAGGCGAAGTGCCAAGGACCCGAGGCAAGGACATTGTCTCTAGCAGAGACAGATTTGAATTTGAAAATATAGTAGCCTTTCTTGCTGGAGAAAGACACTTGTGAGACCCATGTTGCCCCAAAGGCGTTTGGCAATGGGTTCAACAACCTTGAAGGGGATGTTTGAGTGCAAGAAATAACCCACAAGGCTGGAAGACCAGAGCTGATTTCCACGTTTGAGCACATCAGTGGGAGGTTTAACTAGAATCGGACCATCTTCTGGATAAGGGAGGGTGGTAGGAAAGAGAAGCGGGAAGGTTTTCCTAGCTAGTAGAGACCACCTCACACCAGGATTTAGGTGGACCAGGGTTCAAAAGAGGGTTTTCACCTTGCTCAACCGGAGATGCTGCAAAGAGTTTAATAGCGCCTATAGCGAGAGGAATAGGGTCCAGAGGTTTGCCAAGGATAGACTGGCCAGAAACAGAGCAAGGCGCCAGCAGAAGTGCATCATAAGTTTTTTGAGTACTTCCATTAGACATCTTGTGGGCCTGACCTATATTTGCTAGTTTCCCATCAGAAACAAAAGCGTTGATATCGCTAGCAGAGAGTCCATGCGCCAACAAGCAGTCCATAAGATCTGCATTTTTCTTTCTTTCAATTAAAACTTCCTCTCGATCCTTTTGAGAGAAGTGTTGTGCAGCTTTGAAGATCTCAGAAACATTAGATGTAAAAGCTTGACCCAAGTTGCTTTCTATCTCATTTGCTAATGAGGTAGAGTCTTCAGAGCTTTGATCAACAGCAACAGGATTTGGGTCTAATTCTAGCATTGCAAACGAGTCCACGTTGAGGGATAGGTCAACAGAGATGACCATGTAAGATCACCTTCTTTGAGCACCAAAGGAGAGGAAAGAGAAGGAGAGTTTGGGTTTGAGACACCAAATTAAAGAAAGAAATCCCTAGAGACAGAGCTCGGGGAGTTTCAAAAGAGAGAGATGAGAATGGCTAACCATGGAAGTGAGGTGGTAGATTTACGGGAGGAGAGAAGGCCGTAGGAGGAGAGGGAACAGAAGCGGGAGGATGGAGGAGGTAGAAACCCGAAAGGTAAAATGAAAAAGTTTGGTAAGGACGGAGAGGTAGGTGAGGTTGGGCGGAGATTAAAAAGGAAAGAAAATGGAAGTTAACAGAAAGGAGAGAGAATGGACGGGAGAGGTGGTCTAAAATCCTAGTGAGAAGGGAGAGCAAAATCTAGAGAGAGAAACTAACCCATCCTTGGTCCCTAAGCCCTCTATTTATAGGCATTTTAGCCGCAGGTGTACCTGCGGCTGAGCCGCAGGTGTACCAGAGGCAACCCGGGGGGGCCCGGGTTTATCGGGTCATCTCGAAGTACGTGCACTTAGGCACTGTAATGTCCACTCGGACTTTCAGAAGTGCAATCCGGGCATCCATTTGAGGTTTACAGGACCTATTTCAGACTTCCGTTGTCGAGAGTTGTACGATGGAATGGGATTAGAGTTTGTATGAAGTCATTGAAGATGGGGCGATGCCCTCCGGTCTTCAAGCTTCAACTTTCATCCGTTACCCCGCACAATGGTCACTCGGGATTGGTTAGTCTTGTGGGACATCGTTGCGTAGAGACGTGATGTGGCATCGTGTTGACGAGATGAAGATGTTTCCCCTCACCGGTGTTATAGCCGGATTGGGCTGATAAAGCAGACGTTGCTCAGACTTCGCTAAGATTGGACTGCTGCAATTGTTGAAGGTCCTCGTTGTCACCTTTGAGGTGTGCCTGTCTTTCAGATGTTATTGCCGGATTGGTGCAGTGTATCTCGTTGTGAGCATCGAGATTGAAGCTGGTCGCATTTGAAACAAGCATTTTCGGGGTTATCGCCTAAACTGCATTCCTTGGGGTTATCACCAAGGTTGGTGGCTATTCCCATGGTTGGGACTGAGACTGGATACCTCGGGGTTATCTCCGAGATTAATCGGTCTTCTCCGGTGTGTGTTTCGGTATTGGATCTGCATGCCTCGAGGTTACATCCGAGGTTGGAATTGCTACTCCCAGATTGCGATCCGGGGTTGATGCTGAATTTTCGGTAGTATCCGGCATGGATTTGGATTGTCTTTCAGGGTTCTCTCTTAAAAGACGAATCTGTCCTGCAATGTTAGTAATAGTAGTACAGAAAATTTTGAGTGTCTACAGATAGGAAAGCTCAATCCTCGATTCATTGGCCCATTTGAAATCCTCGATCGAGTAGAAACTGTGGCATATAGACTCGCCTTACCACCAAGTATGTCTCGTGTTCATAACGTTTTTCACATATCTATGTTACGTTAATATGTGGAAGACCCGAACCATATTATTGAATCAGAACAAGATGAGATAGTGGAAGATTTAACGTATAAAGAGGTACGTGTTAAAATCTTGGATACGAAGGAACATATTCTACGTTCAAAGGTTATACCTCAAGTTAAAGTTTTGTGGAGAAACCACGATATTGAGGAAATGACATGGGAGTTAGAATCTAATATGAAAACAAGGTATCCTCGCTTCTTCGACATACTAGGTATGTACACCAATTTTGAGGACGAAATTTCATAAGAAGGGGAGGTTGTAAGACCCCAACTTTTATGAATAAAGATTAATTTTTCTCTAAATGTTATTTTGAATAATAGGGTGTCGATTTAATATAATGTTATAGTTGTGGGTAATATTTACAAATTTTGCAAAGTATGCAAGTTGTCATAAAATATTCGTTTGGTCGGGGAATATTCGTTTTATCGGGGAATATTAAATGCGGCGGCACAATCATTAATTGGACCCCACAACGAATTATTGTCGGAGTTAGAAAACGACGAAATAACTTTTATAAAAATAATGACAAAAGTTTTACCGTTAATCGCTGCGAATACCCCTATGATAAAAGTAATGCGAATACGTGTGGTCAAGATAGTAGCACACGATATTGTACAATATCTTTGATTATTGATGCTTACGTGAGAAGTCACTCAGAATTATTCAATTATTGCCAAAGTAATTGTTGCATAGTATCTCACATTATTGATTCAATTATTGTCACAATATTTTATATTATTAAATTAATAATTGATACGATAAAGTTATTCATATTATTATTTGCATTATTGACAATATCTAAAAAATTTTGTCGAGGAAAGGGGTTCGGTCACCTAATTGCGCGCCAATAAGGAGAAGTCCTTATCGGAAAGCTCCCTCTTTCCTGAGAATGATCTGGTTGTTAATATTACAAGTTATAATATTAATGATGAATAAATGTTATTTAAAATGTGTTTAGTGAAGCTAAGTGAATTGAGATAAATAAAAGAGTTTTTTTATGAAGTATTTGTTGTAAATTTGGTTTATAACATGGACCCCCACTTACTCATTTTTCCAAATCGTCGGTAAAAGGTTATCTCAGTTTTGTTTTATTACTTATATATATATATATATATATATATATATAAGTCATATATATATATATTAGAATATATTATATTTTATTGTTTAGATAGTACTGCATAGTGTTTGCATAGTGCTGCATAGTAAAAAATAAAAAAAAAATGATTCTACGCCGAATTCGTCCGTGAAAGTTTACTGTGCAATCCGTGATTATTTTTTCTAAATAGTATCCTACCATTCTCCTATAAATAGGATGCTTAGTTTAGAATTGAAAATCACACCAGAATCAGAGAATTCTTCTTCTATAATACTGAGCATATTTCTTTTGAGTTTAAGGAAGTTTTAAATGTAGAAAATAGTATAAGTTTTCTTCAAGAATATCTCCGCTATACCAGTCAGAATTACTCTCCTACTAAGGTAAGGGGTATTATTTATTTCATATTCACTTACGATATTATTTTTCGTATTCGTAAGAAATTTTATTTTCGTTCAATATTCGTATGAAATATTATTTTCATTCAATATTCGTAAGAAATATTATCTTCGTTCAATATTCGTAAGGAATATTATTTTCGTTCAACAATTGTAAGGGATATTATTTTTGTTCAATATTCGTAAGAAATAATATTTTCTTCCATACTCTGTAGTATGTGTGACACCCTCAAATCTCGGTACTTCATTACCTCAAGATTTGGTGTTCACTTAATCAAAACATTCATATCTAACTACCCAATCATAATAAAATTGAATAATAAACCTGCCCATACAGGATTACATTAATAAAAACATTATCTCCCAGGTTATCTAACCTTTAGTTACAATCCATCAAATGCGGAAATTAAATTATTAGATCACATCATTAAATAAAAGTCTATCATCATAACGATAAAGCAAAATTACAAGTCTTCATCACTTGTACATTTTTCCCTTTCTTTTGCTAGTTGTAGGTTTATTTACTTTCTCAACCATAACTGTAATAAATGTATAAATATGCAAGAGTGAGCAAACAAAGCTCACTTGAAATAAGAATAAATAACTTTACAACATTTGCCAAATAATAGGCTCAATAGAACTGAATGATATGTTCTATTAACATTACAACATTTGCCAAATCATAGGCTCAATAGAACTGAATGATATGTTCTATTAACATTCTTAAATATACTACTGAGGGTCTAATGACCACGAACCATATCCACAGTTATAAGTAATCTTTCAACTTTAACTTTAACAGTCATATGACTATAAGGACTCCACGTACTTAGGGGGATCAATCCTTCGTACAATGTATTGTGCACAACCATTTCAACGCTAAGCGTAAACCCCTAAAAATAGGGTTGTTCATCTCAGTATTTAGAGTACAAGTCCGCACCAAAGAAAGTTTGGGTTGGATAAGCTTTCAAGGGTAATTTGAAGTTTTAACGATCATCAACTAGGGAACTAGTTGAATCAACAATGCTTGATAACACAATAGTTGTTTAATAACAACATAACTTAGAACATTTGAGAATCATAGGTGAACTGACTATATTCTAGAATCATGCTTGAAATAACTAGAGAGTATAAGTATTGATCAAAATAAAGAAATGGTAAACATTGGCTTGAACAATAATAACCTAGGTCTATAATCTTGTCAAATTAGAATTTTAGTTACCGAACATGCATTAGTTGATAGCAAGCTGGAAACAATGCTTACTCCACATGGTAATAAGATATACAAAGTGATTGAACCATTCAACACAAGGAATTAAGGTTCAAGAAACATTTATTATAAAATAATAAACTAAAGAAACTTGTTTAACTATAAACAAGTTAGAGTAAGTTAAAAATGATTAGAATTCCAATAATTTAGAATTAAAACATGCTCAATGTAATAGATGAGATTTTTGGAACTTGCATCATCATAAATAATTAGATACAAGAAACATGCTCAATCAAAAGAATGAAGTTACACAATGTAATAATAGAACTAACTCAACGAAAGTGTAGAGTTAGAAAACTTTCCTTGAGCGTAAGCTATAATATTAAAACTCACGTTCACCTATACACAATATTAAAATTTGAAACTTCATGCCAGTAAACTCATCCATATATATATATATGGGTTAGTTTCTCTCTCTAGAAATGTGCTCTCAAATGGGTTAGTTTTCTCTACTAGGATTCTAGGATTTTAGGATTTTAGGATTTTAGGCCAGTGTCTCTTTTCCTCAAATCCATCTGCTCTTTCCCTTTTCTGAATTAATTTTCTTTCCTTTTCGGTCTCCATTCATCCTCACTACCTCTTCCATCTTCACCAAACTTTTACATTTACTCTTTTGGTTTCCCTCGTCTCCGGTTTCAGCTCTTTTCCCCCTCCCTTAGGCCTTTTCGACACCCTTTCCTCGGCCCTTTCCTTTCTCTTCCCGTTACCCTCCACCTTCTTTTTTTTGTTAACCTTTCTTTCCTTTTCGGTCTTCTGCTCCTCTTTCTCTCTCTCGGCTTTCTAGTGTCTTTGTTCTCCCCCTCCACCCCTTCCTGCATGCCATGGTGGACCACCATCATCTCTCATTGGAAATTACTGAGGCAGATCATCTCGTGACCTTTTTTTTGAAATTGGTGTTTCAAACCACAGGCTCTCCCATAACCCGGTTGCTATGGCCAGATCTCAGAGCCTAATCCTTCTAATTTCACCATCGATTCGATGAATCTGCTTCTATTGAGTCTCAACTTGGGGCAAATTTAGGTCCAGCCTCTCTTGGCTACCAAGATATTTTCAAAGCGGCTCACTATTTCTCTATCATTGTAGAGAAAAAGCGCTTCTTGAGAGACGAAAAAATGCCAATCTCATGGATTACATCAACTGCGCTTGGTCTTCCTCTCTTGATGATGTTAACAACCTTTCCTCCATCGAACTCTTCTTTGCTCTCTGATGCTCGTAAGGTGCTAGATTCTTGCCACATTACAGGTAGGTCCTCTCCCAGGCCGCTCTTAGCCCTCCATTTCCCTAACTCCTGGCGTGGATAGTCCTTTGGTCCAAACTTTACGTGTTGGTGAAGCGGTCTAAGCCTTCCTTGACTTCGTTTGTTCCCCAGTTGTTAGTTTACTGATGAGGCGGTTTGGAGCCTCCTCATCCTTCTCCTGTTGCCTTGGACATTTCCCATTCCCCTTCTCCAGCGGCTGCCGTTGGAATTTCTACACCCCCTAAGTCTTGGAGCTCTGTTGTCACTAACTCTGCCACTGAGAAAAATCTGGGGTTAAGTTTCTTCCCTCCTATCTCCTCGGTTGGGAGTGTAACAGTTGCCCCTCCTGTTGAAGTCTTAAAGCTTGGTCTTAACAAATGGTCTACTAGTCTTGTGGGCCATTTCATCCACTCAAAATTACCTTTTAGGTTGGTTGAATCATCTGCTAAGAAATTATGGGGGCACCAGGGGTTGTCTAAAGTGTATCTGCATGATAAGGGCTACTTTATTTTTAAGTTCGATCTTGGTGAAAGATAGGAAAATGTCCTAGCATCTGGACCTTGGTATATTGCATCTAAGCTTACATGCCTTGGTAGTGGCAAGAAGGAGTCAACTTCATTAAATCGATTGCTGACAAAGTTCCCATCTGGGTTAAGTTTAGTAACATTCCACTCTCTTTATTGGACGAAAGAGGATTAAGTTATCGGCTAGTCTTTGTAGGTAGGCCCTGTTTCTTGATGATATGACCTCTAAACTGGAGCCTATGAGTTATGCCCGTATTTGTATTGAGATGGATGCCTTTCTACATTCCTGCATCTATAAATGCCGTTGTGTTTGATGGCAATCTTTGTAGTGGAAAAAGCTGATTGCGATTAAGGTGAAATCTTTGGGCGAGCCCCCTTCATACTCTGTTTGTAAATGTTTTGGACATTCTCTTGCTAAGTGCCCTAATTCCAATATCGTTGGGTTCCCAAGGCCTCATTAGTGCTTAGTAGTTCTTATTCCCAAGGATGCCATGGCCCTTCTTCCTTGGCTCCCCAGTGATGGTGCTTGGACCACAGTTTCTAAGGACCTAAAACATCTTCCCTTTCTTCCGCCGAGCCCTCATTGAGTTCTTGGCAAATTTCTTCTCTCCCATTGCTTCCACTTTAGCCCACGGAGAGGAGTCAGGTCCCCTATTCCGTCTGACCCCACAGTGGACAAGGTGAAGCAAGTTGATGAGATAGGCGCAAGAGAGTTGAAACATAAGGCTAGGCTTGGTAAAGAGCCTCTCGAAATTCAAAGAAGAGGAATAAGGGTCGAGGGGTCTTCCCTCCTTAATTGTGCTTGCCCCCTTTTTTTGTTAATGACATATTTTTGTTCCTATAATGTCGGGGTTTAAATAAGAAGCCTAAGCGGGCTTTTGTTATAACTTTCTAACTAGCAACCATATCTCTTTTGTGGGGCTTATTGAGACCCGAGTTAAAGCTCCTAAGGCCCTAGAATCTAGAGGGCAATCTGTAAGTAATTGGGTTTGGGTCCATAACTATGACTATCATTGAATGGCGAGAATATGGGTGGTTTGGGATCCTAATATTTGGAGAGTGCATACTCTTTTCCAATCTGCCCAAATGTCCCATTTTAGGCTTTTACCTCTCCACGGTAGCACTCGATCTTGGTCTCTATTGTTTATGGCTTAAATTACATGTCCAGAAAGGAGGCGGACTATGGGCGAGCCCGGAATCCTTGTCCTCTCGACACTTGGTGTATCTGGGGACTTCATACTATCAAGAGTGTTTAGAAGCGGAAGGGGAGACTAAATCTGGAATATTGGAATATCGACTTCTTGATTGCACGGAAAATATTGGGGTAGAAGATATTAGAGCTATTGGTCCTCAACACACATGGTGGAACTTCCAAGTCAATAATCCTATTTATAGGAAACTTCGATAGGGCCTTGGGCAACTCTTCTGGTTCTCCTCAATCTTGGGATTCTCAAGCCACCTTTGGTCTAGGGTCTTTCGGACCTTTGCCGGTCATTCTTAATCTGGCCTCCATAGTAGGAGACTCGGGAAGCCTTTCCAATTTTTAATTTCTTGCTTGAATTGGATGGGTTCAATTCTGCTTGTTTGAATGTTGGAATTCTAGTGTTAGAGGAATGCTTTTTTTCTTCATGATGAAAAGCTGCGTCTCACCAAGAGGGCCCTTGTGTCATTAAACTCTTGAATGGCAATCTCATGAACAATGTTAGCTACTTGCAAGACCAATTGGGCTGCTATTGATTTCTCTTGGTAGATCCTCTTAATGCTCTTTTGCTATCCCAAGAATCTATATGCTCCAAGTCCCTTTGGAATGCCTTGGCCCTTGAAGAATCTCTCCTTCTTGAAAATCTCGTCGGTTTGGCTTGCCGGGGTGATAAAATTGAAATTCTTTGCTAATGTTATTAGGACCAATTGGAATCATACTAAGATCCTTTCTATCTTCAATGACTCTGGTGCCCTTATTGAAGACCGGTTGGGTATTCGAGAAGGTGGCGATGGATTATTTTCGGGACTTGTTGGGAACTTCTCCTAGTACCTACCACAGTCAAGATGAGCTTAAGAATATTGTTACCAAAAGAATCTCCCTACCCGGGCCTCTGCTGCATGCTGCTCTATTCTAGGCAATTTGAAATCCTCGAGGTGCTTGATCTATGAAGAAGAATAAAAGTCCGAACAGCGGTTTCAATGTTAACTTCTTCATTCCTTTGTTGGGATTTGGTAGGTCATGATTTCTCTAAAATTTGTTCATTCCTTTTTCCTTCTTGGGCACCTTCTGGTGGAGTCAACTCTCTGACCATTGCCTTGATTAGAAGGCGAAAAACCCTTCTGCATGTCCGATTTGGACCAATCTCCTGCATGATACAATATATAAATGTATAGCAAAAATCCTTGCCAATAGGCTCAAGTGTGTTTTGCCTTCTCTTATTGATCATGCCCAATCTGCTTTCATCTCGGGAAGAAGTATTAGTGACAATATTCTTCTCCATGAGGGAACTCTTTAGGAATTACCACAGACTCTCGGGCCACACTTGCAGCTGCGCTCTTAAAATTGATATCCGTAAAGCCTTTGACAACATCATTGAGGGATTTCTTTTGGATCTGTTTGAGCCTCCTCCGGTTTCCTCCTATTTTTATCCTTTGGATTAAAGGTTGTATCACTACACCTATGTTCTCGGTCAAAATTAATGGTGCTCTTGCTTTGGCTATTTTAAGGGTGCAAGAGGACTTAGGCAAAATGATCCCTTATCTCCATACCTGTTTATCCTTGCAATGGAAGCATTATCCATGATTATCTCTAAGGAAACTCTATTGCCCGATTTCAAATTTCACTGGAAAGCCGAGCCTTGTAAAATTACGCATGTATGCTTTGCTGATGATGTTCTTCTTTTTACATCATGGGGACTTGACTTGATTTCTATTATCCACTCTTGTATTCAATCCTTTTCCTTGTACTCGGGCCTTATTCCCAATGCTCTTAAAAGCATGTGCTTTCTCGCCAACGTTCCAAATGATGCGAGGAGAGTATTTACAGTTTTGGGATTTCCGATGGGTGTTTTGCCAATCGGGTTTCTTGGGGTCCCCTAATCTCCTCTCGTCTCTCTCACTCGATTGTCGACCTTTGATTCAAAAATTACAGTAGGGTTTCCTCTTGGACCTCATGATCCCTTTCCTTTCTTTGGTAGAGTGCTTTTAATCGAGTAGTGCTTTTTCTTATCCGGTCTTATTGGGCAGCCCATTTTATCCTTCCTAAATCGGTCTTGAGAGCTATTCAATCTATTCTTTGTAGATTTCTCTGGAAAGGTTCTTCTCTTCTTAGCCATGGCTCTAAAGTATCTTGGAAAGATTTAGCCCTCCCTTTTCGATGAAAGCGGTCTAGCCATCAAAAATCTCAGCGATTGGAATTAGGCTCTCATCATTCTCCATCTCCTTAAGGTTATTTCACCTTCTCCAACCTCCTTGTGGGCTAAGTGGGTCAATTCTCTTTGTGCTTGCTTCGTCGTAATTTACGGCATGTCCCTATTCATGCATTTGTTCTTGGATTTGGCGTAAGATTCTAAAATTCGTCCCACCGCTCTTAATTTCCTTCATTACTCGGTTGGAAATGGAAATTCCTTGATCTATGGCATGATCCGTGGTTGAATGGTCAAGCCATTAACCCATCTAACGTCGCTTCTCTACAATACCGAATTAGGTGAATGCCGTATTTAGATATCGCAACCTTTGGGTGCTTGGTCATTACCCTCTAGCAACCACCACGAGGTTATGCAATTTGGTCGTTTTGATTCTATCCACAACTCCCTCGACCTCGAGGATAGAATTTTATGGGGTTCTAGTGAGATTAAATTAGTTAAAGCCTCCATTATTTGGAATTCTATTCGATCATCCGCTCGGAAAGGTACCTTGGGCTCAAGCTACTATATGCACCCTCTTCACATTCCTCGGTACTCTTTTTACCCTTTGGTTGGCCTTCGTGGCGAGATTACCTACTAATGATAGATTTTTATCTTACTTGAGTTTTAAATCCTCTAAAATGCCCTTTCTGCGACTCGTGATGAAACTTTTTCCCACCTATTTTTTGAATGTAACTATTCATCATCTGCCTTCTCCTCCTGCGGTTGTTGGAGGATGGAATAACGTTCAATGAGGTGGGATGACCTCGTTAACCGTTATCCAATTTAGTGGAAGTAACACTAGGTCCAATATTCTAAAGCTTGCATTGGCTTCTACAGTGTACAAACTTTGGGCGACTAGGAACTCCTTTGTCCATGATCGGATCAAAAAACCTTTGAGTGTAGTGGTGGGGGATATTTTGAATGACATCAAATCAAGGCTTTCTTCGTCTTCTAAATTCCTTTTAGTTTTTCGAGCAATCCTACTCTCGGTGTATGTATTTGTAGTCCGGTGTTTTGGATGTTTGGGAGTTGTAGTATAGTTGAGATTTATTCTTTGCTTTCGCTTTGATTCATGCATGACTACGAGTGCGGCGTGATGCGATTATGTGCTTCTTGCTTTTCATGACGATATGATTAAACTTCTTACGTGTTGGTAATTTAGCTTCCATGGCGATTCGGCGATTAAACTTCCATGGCGATTCGGCCTCTTGACGGTTTGGTTCGACTATTATACATTACGTTATGGGTTGATAGCATCTTGATCAAATCTTGGGTTGACTTTACGGGCGATAAAGGGCTGAGGTGACATCATCTGAGCTTAGCATCTTGGTTAAACTTGAGTTGACCTCTTGTCTTGGAATGATGGGGATCTTTGGTTTTCGGCTTGAGGTTGGTTTCTATGGTTGACCCTCTCTCTCTTTTTTTTCGTAGTTCTTCTATGCTTGCATCCTCTTGACTCTTGTAGTGCGATTCGATTCGATCTTGGGACTCTGGGGATCTTCTTGGTTTAAACTTGAGGTTTGGTTTCTATGGTTGACCCTCTCCTCGCTTTTCGTAGTTCTTCTATGCTTGACATCCTCTTGACTCTTTGTGATGCGATTCGATTCGATCTTGGCTCCATTCATTAAATTTGCTTGGTTTTAAAGCGATTGGTTGTTTAAGTTGTTTAAGGTTTTCATGCTTGTTTTTACTATTGTCACCTTAGTAATGCTCCTTGTTCTTTCATTTGGCTTGGTTGTTAGTCTTTTGTTGTCCATTTTGGGGTTGTCCCATGTGGTTCTATCAAAAGCTTACGGGGTATGCCATAGCGATTGTTTTTTATCTCTTTTCTTTTCAATATACAATCAAACTTAGCGAAAAAAAGATATAATCATGACTGTAATGTTACAAATGATGTGGTAAAAGTCCTCATTGGCCTGTAGTACATTGATGGACAGTTGTTGGTATGATCATGACCATTGGTGATACTAACGAATATCCTTGGATCGTAGTGCATGGATAATTTGATGATGTGGATTATGTATTGAGTTGTGTTACAACAATAAAATATTGATGATGAACTTTTAAATCATAGAAGATAGTAGATATCATGCTCTACTTGACTCTTCTAATGAATTGGTTGTTCCGCTACAATTAAACTTATTGTTTATTGTATTCTATCAGTTTTACACTATTGAAGGTTAACGATAATTTATTCTACATTATCTTAGTCATAATATTCTTTACTAGGCTAGTTGAGCTCACACTTTGCTTTCATTATTCTCTTCAGGAAATGAGAACATAGTCGGCACTAGTCGGGGAATGGAGTGATGGTCCGAGATGGTGGTTGTAGTAGTCCTCACTATTTTATAAAATAGTGTGATAATAATTGTAATGAGGACTCCATTTGAGTTTGGATATTGTCTACGAGGCAATATTCGTGTTAAAACTCTCAGCTTATATTTTGTCGTATTTTACACAACAGTTGTATAATAAGGTTGGATTTTAATTCTGTACCATGTATTTGGCGACTCAGAATAGGTTGTGTATACCTATTTTGGGGGTGTCACATAATATTTTGGGAATATTAAATATAAATTAATAAGAGGAGTCTTATTAATATTATTACAATTATTATTATTTTAATTTCTAAAAAAGTTTGGAAATTAATTTAATATACTCTCATTTATTCCTAATAAGATTAAGAGGCAAATTAATTAAAAGAGTTTAATTAATTATCCCTAATAAGATTAGGGAGCTTAATTAATTAAAAGATTTTAATTAATTAAATATAACCCTATTTCTAATTAGATTAGAAGGGTTGACTAATATCTATATAAGAGGAGTCTTATGCCAGATATTAGGAGACATAATTCCAATTGTTGGAGAGTACTCCTTTTTCTGCAGAGATAGGAAAAACTAGGGTTTAGTCAAACACCCTTCTTCTTAAGTTTTTTTTCTTCCTTGGTGGATCACCTCTAGAGGCCAAATGCTTGGGTGGCTAACGTTGATCAAAGGAAGGAATTAATTACGCGTATTCAAGGAGAGCACGAAGGACTAGGAGAACTTGCATATGAGGAAGCTCGAATCTTCAAGGGTATAATTCTGATTCTCCTACTCTTTTGTAGATTGATAATCAAGCACAAGAATGATCATGGTTTATGATTTTTAAGAAAATTTTAAAATATAATTTTATTACGCTTTCGCTTCGTTTATATGATTTGATTGCATATTCTTGTTTCCAGCAAACTTAAAAGTGGTATCAAAGCCAATCTTGTGCTAATTATCAATCTTTGTGATTCCATGTATGTACAATATCCGATTGGATCAGATTCTTGGGCAACAGGAAAAGTTTTCTATTTACTGATCGGTAGCAAGGCTACTTCCTCAGATTCATTCGGAGCGCAGCAATTACTGGTACCTTGAAGTGAGACTGGTCTTTGATCAACTTTATTGCAAATTTCTTTACCCTTGGGAAGTTCTATGACACCAGCTCCAAGTTGGGAATATGAGAGAAACACCATGAGAAATAGATGTTATCACTAGTGATGGATGCCTTTATCCATGACATGTGAGGATAAAACCACTTTATTGTATGATCCTTAATTTCGGGCTCATATATTAGAGTTAAAGTATCCAGCTTCATAGCCTTGAGATTGTTGAACAGATTTGTTGTGGTCATCTTCACAACATTTAGCCTTTCATTTCCAAGGTTAACCCATTTTCCTGGAAGTACATCTAGTAGTTCATCATCAACTTCCACCACTATTCTTTTCTTGCGATGAACAGGACAAGGGATATGAAAATCTTCTAGCACCTCATCCTCAGGACTGGAATCTTCTTTACTTTCTTCCTGTCCTGACTTGGAGTCAGATTGGTGCAGACTTTCTTCAACGAACTCATCAGAATATTCCTGCGTTTGATCATTATCTTCAGCAGAGCTAGTTTTTGCAGATCCATTAGACACCTCGTGCTCTGCAGTTTTCAGTCTCTTGCTACTAGCTTTTGCAGATATTTCCCTTATTTTTCCCTTAGCATTTTCTTCTTTGAAGTCAGACTCATCATCACTTAATTCAATGATTGATGTAGAAGATTCTCCTTTCTTCTTTAGGAAAGATCTAGCAAGCAATTTGTTGCTCTTTATTTTCTTTAGAGATTCAGCTATAGGAGATTCAGTCTTTTCTTTATCTTTATATTTTGAAGCCTTTGAATCATCAGATGAGCTTCTTTAGGGTTCAGCCACAGGGTCAAATAACTCTTCTTCAGACCCTGAGTCCTCTGAAGTAGCAAAAGAACTCCTTGGGACTTCAACAGTGGGAGATCTAGTTTTTTTAGATTTAGACCCTTCCTTATCAGTAGAATGGCTACTTGAGAATTCATTCATAAAGTTTTCAGTTCTCTTTTCTTCCTCTAAGTCTACTCTTTTCTCTTCAGCAGATAGACTTCTTTGGGGAACTGATTTTGACTTCTTCATCACCTTTGTTTTCTTCTTGAATGGCCTTTCAGACTTGGATTCTGGAATGATCGAATCCTCATAGTGTGATAGCTTCTCCTCCATATCATTTGCCTTCCTCTTCTTAGTAGTGCTCTTAATGCAGCTGCCATATGTCACTAGCCTTTTGCTTTCCATTGAATTCTTTTTCTAGTTATCAAATAATTTTGGGGACAACACCTTATGACTGTTTAGAACTTCACCCTCATCATCCTTAATTTTATTCTTTAGCTCCTTCTTCAGAATGATTCTTAGAAATCTCCCATGAAAAACCTTTGTAAGTGGTTTGTCTATTGATTTCTTCTTTTTTGCCTTGTCTGGCAACTCAGACATTAAGTCTAACAGCATGGCACCAAAATTGATTTTCTTTTTTAGAACAATGGCAGTCATGATTCTCAGTTGATGATTACTTACTGTATCATGAGCAGTATCTTTGCTCATCATGCACTTCCCTACTATCTCAATAAGAAACTTGTATTCTTCCGGAAACTCCTTCTTCTTCATATTCTTCAAAATAGGGTTTCTTTTGTAGCGCATAGCTTTCTTCCCTTCTTCAATGTTAACCTCTTCAAGGTTTTTCAGACCTGAGTCTGGAAGACCTAAGCACTGATTAATGTATGTAGGCTTTAACTTCAGGATCTGGCCTTTGACCTTAGTCGATAGAATTCCAGAACTCGTAGTAGCATTTGATTAGAACTCTCTCACCAGGTTTGAGTAGATTCGGGTGCTTAATTCTAGGCATTCAAAGAATCCAACCTTCTTAACCAAATGAAGAATATCTTTAAACTTCTTTTTAGATTTCTCAAACTTCTTAGTTCTGAGTTGAATACCAGTGATTACACGCACATCTTCCATTTGAGGAGTTAGGGAATTCTGGGTTTATGTCTTTGTGATAGTATTGTGAGATATCAGGAAGCGAATTGAGGATATATGCATGTTTGAGAGGATTTTGACAGTTTAGAGGTGTTTAGGTTTTGGCTTGAGAAAGAGTGTATGGATTAGACAGGCTTACAGCTTTTGATGAACTCTCAAAAGTATAAATGCCATTGATTTGAATATTCCCTCTTGTAACTGTTCCCTCCACGTTTCTTTGTGGGACAGTTGTAAGACTTTGATAGGTCACAGTCTGTAACTTCTTCTAACATGTCAGTTTATCAGATTTGACTTATCTTCAGTTGACTATTGACTTCTTCAGTTCACGGAGTGGCCTTATGACTTAGCTTAGTACTCCATGACTTCTTAGACTGATCTACAACCTTTGTGCCTTCTTCGATGATCGTAGTCTGTGGGTATGCTTCAATAGACAACTTCTTCATTAGACTTCAAGAGAGCGGCAATACTCATTTTTAGTTTGTATTCTTCTAGGGAGTTACTGCTTGCTTCAGCAGAGATTCTTGTGATGCTAGTCAATTTCTGCATTTCTTCATGGTTATGGTTACTCAGGAAGGGCCAACTTCTTAGTCCAAGACTAAGGGTCAGGTTTGTCCATAAGGCGCTTATTAGATGAAGAGCTTTATAAGTATGGTGGCTATAATGACCTCACATTGGTCTTTTCTGCTGGAGAGTTCACTTACCAACTCTGGATACTCTCTGGCATTGGTATTTGTTTAGGCTGCAATCGTGGTGTCATCATGCTCTTATATTACGATCACTGAGACTGATCGAAAGTACTCCACGATTTGAGTGGTTGGTTGATATGGTTATCAGTAGCACGTTTTGGGACGTTACTACTAACTATGGATCTTTTTTTGGTTCATCATTAACAAAGTTTTGGGATAGCTTTTGTCTCTATGATCTTGACAGGAGTGGTCTTGATATTTGTGGAGTGGTTAACAGACATGTACCCTGGTTGACCTATCCTTCAAGCTTATCTTAGATCTTCTTGCAAGTATTTCACTTCTTCATTTTGCTCCCTAAGCTTTACCATCTTCATCATTTGCATCTAGAACTTCCTCAGACTGATCAACAACTTCAGGCTGAATCATCATGAATGAATAAACCTAAATGAGTTATAGGAAGGTATCATCAGAACTGATCACTCCACGATTGTTGACACGACTACAAACGTAGTCTATCTTATTCAAGCTTCAGTATCTTTTGTACTCATGAAGGTATTTTTCAGTGGTGCATTCTTCATCATTAGTTTGATGATCCTTTGATATGAACTTCTTGGATGTTCCCTTTAGAATGATATGTTTTGCATGGATAAGACCAGTAGATCTCTTTTGTCTTGGTATGAATAGCTTGATTTCATATGAAGATCATCAATTGTGTGACTCTTCATTAATGGGGACTCAGCAAGTCTTCAAGAACAAAGTCTTTGACTTTTTGTTCAGGCTAAGATATCGTTGCAGCATCCACCTCTGATGGGTTGGCAAGTCTGGACTCTACAATCAGTAGTGACTCTATGATTGAGATGAGTGAAGACTTCTTTGATTTAATGGATGCGTTTTCCCTTCTTAATCAGCTGACCTTGCAGCTAGTTGAATCCTTGTGACTGAAGCTATGCTTTAGTATTCCTTGTTTGATCAAATAGATTAAGTACCTGCAGGTTAGGTAAGTTTCTATTTTTGGTACCCATGATTGTTTGGGTCCTGCTAGATCAGTTTTCTCAAGATCTCAATCCCTCATATTCTTAAATTTATGTCACATTGGCACCAATAATCACATTTATGAATATATCGGATTTAGATATGACATTTATGATGCAGGATGATGAGTGTGTGAATGATTAAGTATTTTGATAGGACATTTTATTCTTTGATTGTTTCACTCTTTGCTTGATTGTGTTCATAGATCTTGAATGTTCTCAGATTAGGAATCAACTCTATTGTTTATTTGCATCTGGTTGATTCATGGAGATGATCAAGTTCTAAGAATCTTCAAGATACTCCTCTAGTGTTGATCATATTCTATATTTTATCAAGAACACAGAACATTGGTTTTGTATATATTTTTTTTTTTGCTAAATTGGTTTTGTATATATTTATACCAATCCTTTAGCAAGAGTTAATCCACTTAAGTTTCGTAAGATTTAGATTAACTTACGACATACTCCAGAATTCTTTCAAGATGTTATCTTCAACCTGAACTTTGAGTGGAGAGAGAGTTTGTTGACAATTAAGTATCCAACTTTAATGTTCACTCTCTCTTCCCCTTTTCAGGAAGGGTATGGTCTCTTGATAGAGTATTGTTGTAGTACATAAGGTGATGCAACATAATGTTCATGTAAGTGTTAATGAGGAACCGTACCTTTACACTGTCAGTTTCTTGACAGTCATTTGTCTTGCTATAATGATGTTAGGCATTGATGTGCAAATCTTTACATTCATTGCTGACAACTTGTTGCTCCATTTGACCTTAGATCAATCCGGCATCGTCTTGGAGTTGACAACATATGAAAGTCTTGACATTTTTAGTTCTTTGATAATCTTGAGTCTCAAGGATCAGATCCAACTAATTAGCCAAGTACATATTGAACTAAATTTTCTTTCGTTTTTGGATAGACATTTCTCTGCATGTATAGGCCTTTCATCTTTCAGAACAGAGGATGATAGACTCTCTGCTTTTGATGCCCTTTTTGACTTCCCATCACTAGTCTGCAGACTGCTGATTTACTTTGGATATGGATTGGTCTTGTTGATGCATTAATTTAGAACTGGGTCTAATATGAGCAACTTTAGGTGGATATGCACATTTACCTATACGCGTAATTTCCAACGTGTGAGCTCATCAGTAATCACAAGCGACTTACTACTAAACTAAGTTTAGAACATGGTTTGTGCCTAGGATCAGACTCAAAGCGTTAGCTTTTAGAATATAATATGAGAATCTGCCCTGATACCAATCGTTAGTTCCCAGAGGGCACACAATAGATCTAGAAGGGGGGTTAAATAGATCATTTTCGTTAAAATCTTTTCCATTTTAGTTTACATTGCTAAGTAATTAGCAGATGATAAACTTAAGAATTATTTTAAACACAACGGAATAAGTTAAGGTTCCCCTTCAAACCACCCTCAAAGCCAATTGTCAAGTGTTCCTCAGAGTAATGAACCCATGTAATGACATATGCGGTCAACAACTCCAACTGTAGGCAAGAATGGGTGAAACTCTCAGCTACAGGAATCTCCGCTAAAGTGGAGTAATGCCATCGCTGTCCCTGTGGATAGGTGTCCAGACCTAATATGCTAACGGGACGAAGACATGGGAGCCTCTCGTAGGCCCAAAACTGCGAATGCAAAGATCAAATATATGCGGTCAGGCAAACTGGCAACTCGAACATGGGAAATCATAAATCAAGAGAAAATACTCACCAGTAAGAATAGGTAAAACCCCAACCAAGCCTCTATCACACCCTCTAAGCGTGGACGCATCCCCCTGAGGAATTAGGCAAAGGTGTAGGATCCCCAATCAAACTTTTTGATACGGTCCACCTCCCGAGTGGCGCTAACTAAAATGAATGATATCGTCGAGGAGTTATCCTCCAGGAAACAACCCCTGATGATGACCAGGAACAATCACCGAAGGATGTGTTCTCTAACCCTCTGATCATCGGGCAATAGCTCAGTTAGAGCCCCACTCATAGAATCTACACTCAAGGGACCAGAACGGACAGTCTGACCCTTGAGCGTCGTATTCGACACTCTCAACACGGATCTAATGGCAGTCGGGGAGATGTCAGCCACCAAAGGTGAATCGCCAATCCATCGGTGTCATCATCACCTCACAATCCAGCAAGTGGAGAGACTGGGTCTAGTGAAACCAACACCCAAACAAAGCCCTGAGATAACCCCATGGACAATGACGGGGGGTAAAAAGAAACCCTCAAAGCCCCAGGCATAAACAATCTCTTGGTACTCTGGATAGAGAGTCTGGTACAGAGAATGTATGCTAAATCAGTTCCCTCTAGGTCGCATAAAGTTAGGAACCTGCATTAAATTGCAAATCAAAATTAGAACCCTTTCCCCCATAAATGGGAAAAGAAGTATCAAACGGCTATTACCTTGTTCGCATAGAGATAGATCGAGGGGTGATGACTTAAATCATCTAGAAGATATGGAATCATCACCTTTATAGCTGGAAGCTTCCTGCAGGGAATGGAAGAAGAAGGAGCAGAATCCGCAATGGGTACGTCCTCCTCCTCGTCCTCGACATCCGGTCTCTCAACCCGGATAGGGCGAATAACTGACTCGGTCAATCGACGAGGCTGTCAGACTGGGCGAGGCCGAGGAACACCTGAAACTCTCCTCCTCACACTAGAAGAGGCCCTACAGGAGCTACTCGACTGGTTTGGATCCATATATCTGGACAAAAGTCTCCAAATCCCCTTATAAAGGGTGAGGTAAATTCTAAAATGAAGCTCATTAAATTCAAATCACAGCTTCATGCATACATGCATTACTTTAACATACATATACAGTAGAGTTAAAATTGCATGTTCATTCAATGACCAGACTCGTGAAAGAATTTCGCCAGAGTCTCCTTTATAAAAAGGACTATCCACATGCACGTATACATGACTAGGTGGCCATTCAGTAGCACACTAACTCAAAGTCATGAACATTCTATATGCATCAAAAATAAATCCATCATGGTAGCCTAATTACCAGATGTGTTTTACTTCAAAATCTTTGCTTTTTTTGTCCTCAAATAGGATGAAAAAATAGCAGAAATGGGTGCCAATTGACTGTTTCAAAAGTTAATTTTTTATACATCAATACGTTCAGCATGGTAGAAGACTAACATTTACTGCGTTGAATAATTTTTATCAAGTCATATGAGCATGTATATTCACTACTATGTGTTTTGAAGCATTCTATATGATATCTCACTTTCCAAAAGTCAAAACAGGAAAAGAAAACATGTAAACGTTACCGGGATAGTGCAGAACGATTGTACGGTGACATATTTTGCAGAAAATAGCCCAAACTCAGTAGATCTTAAGAAGAAATCTCGGATTCTTTGTGTGGCTTCAACTTGAAAATAACTTGTGAAAGAGATGGGATGGAGTATATAACCCACGGGTCAACCCGCGGCAGCCGCGGGTCTACCTGTGACTACCTAGGGTGGTCCTCACCCCCTCCGGCTCGATCAAATTTGAGTTGCAAATGAGGTTCCAGAAGCTGAAAAGTTAAATTAGGGGAAAAGGTGCTACGTGATTAAGCGGAAATAGCTTGGAATCCTGAATTCAGAGACCAAACTGTGGGTCTACATGCAAGTCATTGGTATCCACCTGGATACAGGGTTCAGAAAGCCGATGATAAAAACTATTGAAAGCGGTTCTTGTCAACGCATCGCGAAGGTCCGATGCCATGAACCAGGGGTTGTGATTGCAATAAAAAGCATCCAAACTCGTCAAGGGTTTAACTCGTTAGAAATACATCCACAGTGGAGATTTCAGACATCATTGACAATATAAGCCGTTGAAAGCTACTTCAACAAGGGTTAGGCATCCTTGACACTGCAAGCCGTTGGTGAAAACTCTAGCGAAGCATCAGAAATGATCCAGTGATGAAAGCCGTTGAAAGCTACTTTAACGAAGATCTGAGTATCTGACGTTGCAAGATGTTGGCGACAACTCCAGCAAAGCGTCAGAGAAGTTTGATGATGCAAACCATGAAAAACCAATTTCGTCGGGGAGGACCGATGATGAAATCTGTTATACAAATCCTCAACCAAGACACCACAGTAGGGATCTTGAGAACATCTCTGTGACTTATCGGTAAATCGGGCTCAGATAGCACTGATGGACATTTCAAACCGGTAGCGATAACCCCAGCGTAGCACTGAGAGATTCGGTGATCAAAGCTTTGTAGACTACCATTCGAGTAGACATCAAAGCGGTTCAATGGAGTCATCATTGACAACTCCAGCCCCCAACAAAAACGGCGGGCACATGCACTTATCACACCCCGTTGGAAATCATTCCAACAGTAATAACATTCAACATAACATCACATCATGATGCATTGCATTGCATCATCTTAATCTTGTCATATTTCAAGTGTCTAGTAGTCTTTATCCTATCCATGCCATTATATTGCATGAACATGATAAAGAGGGGCATCTGTAGACACTCAAAATTTTTCATTCTGTTACTAACCATGCAGGAGGTGTTGGGTAAAATCTAATTACGCACAGCACGCAAGTATACGTGGTCAACAAGTAATATAATAGTAAGTAGAATATCGTTCCCTCAGAGACTTAGTAAGAAATTAACTTCACAATTACCAATTTCCTATTAATCTTAATTTTATTAAACCAATCAATTTCCAGTTTATACTTAAAAATACTAAAAATATTAAAATTAAAGAAAAATCAACAAACCCTAAAAACTGAATTTTCAAACAAATATTGGAGAATTAGGCTTACAACTTCACTCTAAGCATCACTCTGATTATTATACCTTATTCTAGTTTAATTCACTATCCCAGTTTATTAATCAAGAACACGTACGTAGCACTAGCCACCTCTCGATGTACTAATAATGTATTAACTCAAATCCACAATTTAGATAGAATCAAGTTAAACACCTTAATCAACTAACTCACTATATCTCTATGTGAATTCCAATCAAGGAAGGTTTAAGTGCAAGTTCTTTATATGATTACATGTGATGTCAAGCATATCTCTACCCTAACATTCATCAAGATTTTGTTCATTCACAAAATTCAAGAACACATCTATATTAATTAAGTCTAGATTCGTATTTCATCTCTCGAATTCATACAATTCCACATAAAATTGTTGATAAGGTAATTCATAAATTCAAGCTCAAATTAATATAGATAAACTGAATAATAGCTTATTAAACTGAAAATCCAAGATTACATAATCACCGTTCCACTTAAAGATCCATTATAAGCCTAATAAATAATTTAGTTCATAACTAATAAATTAAATACTGAATAAATAAAAGAAAACATCATCCCAATTACACAATTTGAAATTAAAGGAGAATAGTAATATACCACCCTTCTCGTCCTTCAAACCTGCACTCTTCGTGAAATTACTCCTCTTCTTCGTTCCTCTAAGCTCTTGCCTTTCAATCTTGCTTTTCGAGTGTCTGAATAATCCCAAAATTGTTCCTATCACTCAGCATAAATTGCCTTACTTCAGTTCCACACCACCAATTCTAATCCAACTCCAACTCATCACATAGGAATTCTAATAAAAATCCAATTCCTTTTCAAACAAATCAAGTCTTTAGTCAAAGACTCCCAAATGCATGAAATAACCTCCGTAACACACTCCTATTATAAGCATATTACATAAGGAAATTATATCTCCCAACAACACCCATCCTTCTGCACATAACAAAAATAAATTAGATTATGTCCAGAATGGCTACGCCTCACATATGTTTTACTCTCTGGCAATACACCCACGCTACTCAACCAGTGACTTGCCTATGCCCTAGCGCGCCCCGCGCCACTTTACTCAACATTACGACGCGCCCCACGCTAGTCATGCTGAATATCAATAATCGCTTGAATTTCCTTCCGATGCTAACATTTTGATAAGCTCCCTGATTATCCTACAACAAGCACAAAACCCATCAAAAGTAACATGAAGTAATCAAAAAACTAACAATATAACAAGCTAAATGAATATAAATCATAGGTTAAAAACCTACTCATCAAATTCCCCCAAACTTGAAACATTGCTTGTCCTCAAGCAAAATGCAATGCAATGCGACTAACGACTAACAACTATGAATCCAACATTAAGACTGTATATAGTTTTACCCATACAGCCTCAGAAAAATTAAGTAAACATGTCAACACTTCATATCAAAACCAATCCACAATTCCTTATCAATCATTGAATCTTGGACTGTTTTCACTACTATAGTGCGTGTGATCTCCACAACCATGCTAACTAATATAAAATCAAATTTAACACATAATAAGTCTCTTCGAAGGCATCATAAAGTGTAAACTCAAGAAATCCAAAAACAAGCTAGATCCAACTAAAATCAAATAATTACCAATATCGAGGGTCAACATGGGATACTTATGCTTCATTTTTCATCTACGGGGGCTTTTTACTCTTATTTCCCGTTTTATTCATTTTTTTATAATGGATAGTGAGTGCGTTTTACGCTCCATCTCACGCTTGTGTTTTATGGGGGGTGCATTTCACTCTTCTTTTCGACCCACCACAGGACTCAATTAATTCCACAAAAAATAATTATTATTTTTTTCTCTAGCTTATATACTCCAAATATTCCCCCAAACTTAGGTTATTGCCTAATTTTTGCCTTCATTGCCTGTTCTTATCATTCTTTCATTTAAACTAGCATTATCATTTAGAAATTCCTTATGTATCAATTTGAATTTCTCAATCCATATAGGTGTTATTAATGTGCTAACCTTTATATACTAGTTTCAAACAGCCATAGACTCAATTCATAACAGGTATTACATCAAAGTTCTCATAATCGATAATGTACTTATCTACATAATTCCAATTTCATCATTGGCCAAGAAAAAACTTTTACCATCTAATAACTGGATTCATGCAATTTAAACTACATGCGTTATTTTTATTTTCCTTTAAATTTTTTTTTTAAAATACCATGAATACTAAAAATTATAAAAACTAAACAAACTAACTAACATGATTATTAAAGTTTTCACAATTTGACTAGGCAGAAGAAAACATAATCCCCCAAACTTAAAGCAAGTAATGCCCTCATTACGACAAAATAAATAAAATGAAAGGATGAGGACTACTCGTCGTCGTCATCCAAAGGAGGATAAGCTGGAAGGATATGAGGAACAGGCATGACCACGGGATGTAAATTAGGGTTACAACGGGAAAATGCATCAGTAAGTGTGTTGAAGGCATTTGCATTGTACTGATGCATTAAATCTTGGCATTGAGTCAACCACAAAAATTGATTCCTTGAGCCACTAGGTGGTTGCTATTGTATTGGTTCCGCTCCAGCTTGTGGTGAGGGTTGGCGAATCATGATATAGCCTTCTCCTCATGGATGTGACCTCGCCCCTTCTTATGCTTTGTACCTCTCAATTGTAGCATGATCGATAATAGTCATCGGTTATTGGACAGACTCAGAAGGATGCCACTGCACCCCAGCTTTATGGCATAAATTAGTGATTAAGAAACCATGTAGCAAACCCCCCGTAGTACTCCCTCGCAGCAACCGGTCAATGGACTACTGAATACACTCACCCACATCGACATTGAAGAATGCAATGGAGTTATTCACACGGTAATGGTGGTGAAGAATTCCATATAACAGTCGAGCCCGTTCCTTAGTTACATCGTTTTGGTGGCGTATGGGCATTAAACGGGCACAAATGAATGCATACCATGTTTTTTCATACCGACTAAGTGCGGAGTGGGGAAAACTTATCTTGTTAACCGTTTCGACTCAAGTTACCCATTACGTTCCTGGTTTGCATAATCTTATAATCAAATCATAGTGATCGGGCAAACCATCTTCATAGCTGTCAGTCGGTGGTGCCTCCAACCCAAAATATTCGTTGATAGCATCAGCATGAAACGCCACCGGTTTACCCTGAACCATGACTATGTGATTGACATGCTCCATTGCGTTAGCATAGAACTCTTTCACTATATTTAGCACCGCTAGAAGTGGTTGTTCTACTAACTGAAACCAATTACGTTCTATAATTTGCAAGGCCATATCACCATCCAAGTTAGCATCTGGCTTCAATCCACGTTCTAGCACCAAATTCTTCTTGTCTATGGATGAGTTGAATCTTTTTGCGGCCCTCTCACTAACAAATTTTGTGTGATCATATTGAGGCCGAGTCGTGGAGGTGGATGGACGTTGTCTTTTGTGCGAAGACATGGTGTTTCTGATGAAGTTTCGGCTCAACCTTTGGTTTAGGACTTTTATCAAATAGTTGATGAGTGGAATGGTTCCCCCAAATTTGGTTACTTGGTATTATCTTTCTAGCCAATGTGTGAAATCAAACAACACACTCATTGGGCACCCAATTCCCAAGGTTGTCCAATCAATTGATATCAATAAAGAGAAGAAGAGTGAGAATGAAGTAATTCATGATTACCTACAATGATTTTTGTGCTTCCCTCTTTGTAAAGATGTCCCAATTTGTATGAAGTTGTGCCGAGAAGGAATTAGATTTAGGATTGGAGTGTATTGTTTATATCTGTTATGAATTTGGCTGTGTATGGTTAGAGTTCATATAGGGGATGAAAAACCAACGTGGGTTGGGAGTTGTAGAGTTTATGGGTTTAATGAGAGGGGAAGTTGAAAAGGAGAAGGACAGATGGTGTAGTGGGAGTTATAGGAGTTATGCAGTAGTGGAAGTGTTAGAGGTGTAGGAGAAGTGGGAAAGTTGAGCATAAGGAGGAGAGTGTATGCAGTTATGGCCGAATACAAAGCAATTAAAACACTTTTATCGCCTGCGATTTTCGAGCAGCGCGGCTTGCGCCGTGTGTATGCCTGAGATGGCGCGCCCCGCGCTAGGGGGTCAGTAGCTGCTGGAGTATTGGCGCGCCTCGCGCCATTTCTACGTGTAGGTTGGCGCGGCCCGCGCTAGGGGGTCAGTAACTTCTGGAGTATTGGCACGCCGGGCGCCCATTGTATGCTTGATATGGCGCGCCCCGTGCTATGGGATCGGCGAATTGGCGCGGCCCGCGCTAGGGGGTCAGAAACATCTGAAGTAGTGGTGCGCCCCGCGCCGTTTATGTGTGTTGGGTGGCGTGGCCCGCGCTAGGGGGTCAGTAGTTTCTAACTCTCTTTTTCTTTCATTACCTGCGAGCATACCAATATGGAGTCATTATTCTTTGTAAACCAAATATTTAAGCTAGACTATAAACAAAAATATAAAGAATAACTAAGAAAGAAAAAGTTTAGAGCTTGGGTTGCCTCCCAAGTAACATTAGTTTTGACGTCGTAAGCCCGACGGTGCCTCTTGTGTCACTGTGCATTGGCAAGTGTAATGGCGATGACATCCCAATTCGAATCACCACCCCAGTAATGCTTCAACCGTTGATCGTTGACCTTGAAAGTTTCCAATGGATTTCTACTATAGAGTTCAATGGCGCAATGTGAAAAAACTGTTTTGATGGTGAATGGACCCGACCATCTTGATTTTAGTTTGTCTGGGAACAATCTCAATCGGGAATTGAACAATAGGATTGATTTCCCTGGCTCGAACGTTCTTTGTATTATTTTCTTATCGTGCCATTTCTTAACTTTTTCCTTGTATAACTTCGAGTTCTCGTAAGCTTGCAGTCGGAATTCGTCGAGCTCGTTTAACTGAAGCAATCTCTTTTCACCCACAGCTGATTGTTCAAAATTAAGTTTCTGAATTGCCCTGTAGGCCTTATGTTCCAACTCGATAGGTAGGTGACAAGCTTTCCCGTATAGTAATTGGGATGGTGACATACCAATCGGTGTTTTATACGCAGTCCGGTAAGCCCATAGTGCATCGTCCAACCTAAGAGACCAATCCTTTTAATTCAGGTTTACCACCTTTTCCAAAATTCTCTTCACCTCCATGTTTGAAACCTCAGCTTGCCCACTAGTTTGGGGGTGATATGCCATAGCTACCTTATGGTTGACCCTATACTTTGCCAAGAGAGCTGTGAACGATCTGTTGCATAAGTGACTACCTTCATCACTTATAATAGCTCTCGGTGTGCCAAACCTCATAAAAATATTTTTCCGCAAAAAATTTGAGAACCACTTTGGCATCGTTAGTCGGGAGTGCTACGGCTTCAACTCATTTTGATACGTAGTCCACCGCAAGCAATATATACTGATTACTGAATGATGATGGGAACGGCCCCATAAAATTAATGCCCCAAACGTCAAAAATCTCAACTTCTAAAATTGTTTGTAGTGGCATCTCGTTCCTTTTCGATATGTTGCCCACCCTTTGACATCTATCAAAAATTTTAACAAACTGGTGGGCGTCCTTAAATAGTGTAAGCCAATAAAACCCGGCTTGAAGCACTTTTGTTGCTGTTCTCTCACTACCATAGTGTCCTCCATACGCAGATGAGTGACATTCATGCAGTATCTTCTTCACTTCACTATAGGGCACACACCTTCTAATCATCTTATCGGCGCACTTTTTGAATAAGTATGGCTCATCCCACATATACCACTCATGAAGGAATTTCTTTTTCTGTTGTTGTGTCAGATCAAGGGGAAGAATGTTGCTCACTAGATAATTCGCGAAGTCCGCGTACCAAGGAAATTTTGTGTTGATCCCAAATAGTTGCCCATCCGGGAATGACTCATTGATTACACACTTGTCCTCTTCCTTTTTACCCTGATTTTCCAGCCTAGACAAATGATCGGCGACTTGATTCTCCGTCCCCTTTCTATCCTTTATTTCTAAATCAAACTCTTATAAAAGGAGAATCCATCTGATAAGGCGTGGCTTAGCATCTTTTTTCGAAATTAAGTACCGAATAGCTGAGTGATCTGTATAAACTACTACCTTTGTCCCGATCAAGTATGCCCCTAATTTATCGAACGCATACACCACTACAAGTAATTCTTTTTCCGTAGTTGTGTAGTTCATTTGAGTCTCCGTGAGTGTCTTACTTGCATAATATATGGCATGAAATACCTTCTCTCGGCGTTGACCCAAAATAGCCCCACCCGCATAGTCGTTTGCATCACACATTAACTTGAATGGCATATTCCAATCTGGCACGACGATTATGGGAGTTGTAGTCAATTTCTTCTTCAATAGCTTGAATGCCAACTGACACTCCTCATTAAACTTAATTACCGAATCCTTCTCTAAAAGACTGCACAAAGGTTTTGCAATCTTAGAGAAGTCCTTTATAAATCTCCTGTAGAATCCAGCATGTCCCAAAAAACTTCTAATTCCCTTGACTGAACTTGGTGGAGGAAGCTTTTCAATCGTTTCCAGTTCACTTTATCAACCTCTAATCCTTGAGCCGAAACCTTGTGCCCCAAAATTATTCCTTCTTCAACCATGAAGTGGTACTTTTCCCAGTTAAGTACCAAATTCGTGTCTGTGCATATCTGTAAAACCATCACCAAATTTTCAAGACATGAGTCAAAATCATCCCCATAGACAGAAAAGTCATCCATGAAGACTTCCACATTTTTCTCGACCATGTTCGAGAATATGGCCATCATACACCGTTGGAAGGTAGCGGGTATATCGACGTCGGGATTTTTATTTGTCCCTTTTTGTTACTTGTTCTTTGGTGTTCTCATGTTAGGTGAGATTTGTTTGAAAAAACAAGTGAAAAAGGTCTGACATGTATAATGTCGACGATGGACTGTTAAGAGTCGCCAGTTGGTTTTTTATATGGTTGTACCAACACAACCGAGAAAAGGTTTGCACATTGACCTAGTGATGTGGCACTGCTAAACGAGTCGGTGAAACCGAGATTCATTAAGGTCTGGGGACTTGATTATGCGGAGGGAAGGTGTTAGGCACCCCCCGACATCCATGTTACCACGGTGACCACCACTTTTCAAAAATCTGTTATATGAATGTGTGTGTGTTTGTGGGTCAATGTGTTGTTATTTACAAGTAGTGCGAGGTCTCGTTCACACCTATATACACAGGGTTTGAATTTGTGTAAAAATTCAATTTTAAACAAGATATGGCAGTGATATTTTATAAAAAGAGGTTTTTTTTTTCAAACTCTTGTGCTCAATAGTAATCGAGACCTTTTACACTCCCATTTTTATTAAGTGTTCGGCATGATTTTTTTAATTTTCGAGATGCGAAGCATCTTCGAGAGCTTAATGTACAAAATGATGCCGAACTCCTCGTGGGTATGAAAACCATCTGAGGAAATACAAACACCGTGAATAAATTTACAAGATGCTTACAGCTAGAAATGTCCATCACGGGAACCGAATCTAGATCCAGTAAACTGAATCTGTGATCACATGATTCCTAGGCTCACATGATGTCGCAATTGATAATAAAGCAGTAAGCATGTATATATATAAAAGATGTAAATATATACATACAAACAAGATCAGCCACCACGAAGCACATCCATGGGGGATCAGAAATGTATATAAAGCTGTAAAAGCAATCAACTGCCACGGAGTAAACTCCAGGCGGGATGAAAAGTAAAGAAAGCTATAAAGACGATCAACCGCCACGAAGTAAACTCTAGGCGGGATTAAACAAATATATATATATATATATATATATATATATATATATATAGAGAGAGAGAGAGAGAGAGAGATTCAGATCGGTCAGGACTCCGGAATGGGACCAAAATCCGAACCTTTTTTTTTTTTTTTTTTAAAAATAACTAAATATAAATAAATAAAAAATTATGGAATTGAAATTTTTTTATAATACAGTGTTTTGGGTGTGATTTGGGTACGTATAACAAAACATGTATATGCATGCATACTTGTGGCATTGTACCACCATTTTGTGGTATAGGTATCCAAATCACGTCCAAAATCATTGTATTATGGAAAATTTCTGATTCCATAAAATATTAAATATTTTTTTAGTTGTTTAAAAAAACAAAAAAAAAATAGGTCCGTTTTTTGATCGTGTCAGGACTCCCAGACTTGATCTATTCTGTATATATATATATATATATATATATATATATATATATATATATATATATATATATTAAAACAGTAAATGCTCTAGACTGAAGTCTAGGCTCAATCGAGGCATAACTCGATAATGTTAGTCCGTATATATATATATATATATATATATAATGAAACCACGGACCGAAGTCCGGGCAAACACACACAACACGACTCTCAACGTGAATAATAGTGTGTGCAAAGATGAAGAGAATGGCTTTAAAGTGTGTGAGAAGGCTTACAGTGGGCTACCAAAGAAGTCTTCTATATCTTTAAAACGATGAACACTCTGCTCCCGCCGATACAAAATAGAAGCTATATGTGAGCTCACAAATGTTTAAAATGAGAAAGCACTCAATATAGGGTGAGTACAGAGCAAATTGGACAGGGATTCCTCGCCTTTTTCTCTTACAAAATGGCCACCCCAAGCCCTCTATTTATAGAGGGGGCCATGATGTGTACTGCTGCTAAGCCAAGCCGAATGTACTGCGGCTACCTGTGTTACCTCTGGCTTCGGGTCACGTCGTTTCGAAGTACATGCACGCATGCACTGTAATGTTCGCTCGAACTTTCAGAATTGCAATCCGGGCATCCGATTTAGGTATGTAAGACCTATTTCGAATCGCCATTGTCGAGAGTTACGCAATAACATGGGATTAGAGGTTGTACAAAGTCAGGAAGATGGGACCATGCCCTTCGGTCTTCAAGCTTAAAATTCTATCCGTTGTCCTGCGTAATAGTCACTCGGGATTGGACCTCGTTGATTCTTGTGGGACATTGTTGTGTAGAAATGTATGTATGAAATGTTGAGATGGTGCGATGTGGCGTCAAGGTGGCAAGATGATGACTTTGCCCCTCACTTGGGTTATCTCCGATTTGGGCTGATAAAGCAGACGTTGCTCAGGGTTATCTCTGAGATTGGACTGATGCAAGTGTTGAAGGTCCTCAGTGTCATCTCTGAGGTGTGCTTGTCTTCCCGGTGTTATCTCCGGGTCTTGTATTGAGTGCCTCGGTGTAAGTGCTGAGGTTGAAGCTGATTGCATGCATTTGAAACAAGCATTTCCGGGGTTATCTCCGGAACTGCACTCCTTAGGGTTATCTCCAAGGTTGGTACTTGCTACTCCTAGTGTTGGGACTGAGACTGAATATCCCGGGGTTATCTCCGAGAGGAATCGACCTTCTCCAGTGGAATTTCTGGTATTGGAACTGCATGCCTCGGGGTTGTCTCCGAGGTTGGAACTGATACTCCCGGTGTGTGTTCAGGGGTTGAGACTGAACTTCCGGTAGTATTCGGACTGAATGTGAGCTGTCTTCTAGGGTTATCTCTGAAAAATGAATCTACCCTCCTGCAATGTCAATGACAGGTGTGCAGAAAATTTTGAGTGTCTACAGATGCCCCTCTTTATCATATTCATGCAATGCAATGCATGGATAGGATAAAGAATCCTAGACACTTGAAATACAACAAGATAAACATGATGTAAAGTGTAGCAACATGATGAAAATGTATGATACATGTGTGTTGGGTTATTGTCCAACATGTTTGGGATTATTGTCGGCTCCCTGTTGCTTCTACCGGGGATTGGCAATGATGACCAGATTGGATGTGTGATCCAAATCTTTTAGGATGTTGACGTTGGGGTTATCACCAAAGTCCTTAATCCTTGATACAGACTTGATTCCGAAGATGTGCCTCTCGTGTACGAGAGATCTGTGGGGATAACGCTCTGTCTATTTGAGGATGTGTATATCATATTCCATCATCGATCCTCCTCGAGGATGCTAATCTTCCCTGGTTTGTATCGCCAGGACATATCAATGTTCTGTTGGATTTATTGCCAACAGTATGTGTTATCAAGGCTGCCTGACCTTCGCTAACACGTACGTCACCGGATAAAACCTCTGTTGGACATACTGTCAAGGCTGCTTGACCTTCGCTGACGTGTGAATCAACGAAAAATACCCCTGTTGGGAAGATTGTCAAGGTTGCTTGACCTTCGCTGACGTATGAATCAACAGATAAACACGCTTTGTAACCCCTGCTGGGGTTTGTATAAAAATTAGGGTGATGACCCTGAATTGGCGGCATTGGACCTGCGCAAGGTATTGCCGAGTGTGATTTATAATAGTTGAGATCATTGGCATAGTGTTCCTTGTGCTCGGGTGAATACCAATGAGTAATGTGCAGACCCATGGCTTGATCTGAGAAAAAACCAGGATGGTAAACTATTCCGCTCAATCGCGTAGCGTTTTTATTCCTGATTTGGCTTTTTCAGCATATGAGAACTCTGTTGCAACTCAAACTGGACCGAGACGGAGGGGTTATGTAGGATGAGATCACATCCGGCCATGTGATATCCCATTGTTTTCTGTTTGACAGATTTGGCTCTGAGAACAGCTATGCTCGGCATTTTGGAGATTTCACCATACTAGAGGACCAATGGCATTTGGCCAGAATGGATGCATTCTTGATGTGCATAGTGGCGTATGTGTACATGCCACGATATATGGATGAGCTAGATATCGGTGTTATCATGGCAGTGAGAGCTCTCAGGGAGGGTCACACCATTATCCCAATGATTATGGCGGAGACACTGAGGTCGGCCATGTTTTACAGCACTTACCCTACAGGGGTATTTACAGGCAGTTCGGTCATGTTGTACGTGTGGTTTATGTCACACTTCGGACCGATTGGGACCTTCCTCCGACACGGGTACTGCTTTACCCATGATATAGCTATGTCTTACTCCTTTCAGCCCTCGAAGTGTATAGATGTTATGTCTTGGTCGATGTTCTTGGCGGATATCAAAGATCTGTTTGGCATTCTGCTGTGCACAGGGCTTAACTCACCTTACAGCTTCATTACTTATGCTCAGGGCATGGACTATCTCTCTCTGGCTGGTTTGAGGGGGATGACTACCTATCACCCACTAGTCGTGATGTCGCAGTTTGACCAGTTTTAGGACTTCCATCCTTTTGAGGGGGCGCTAGGTCAGCGTTTAGCTTCCCGCCATCTATCAGCAGAGGATCGATCCCGAGTGTATGCATGTTGGGATCACTGTGAGATAGCTGCTTTCTCTTTTAGCCATCCGGGCTGTTCGTTAGAGTATTCTGCGTGGATGGAGACAGAGACTTCATCGGCTGCGGCAGTATCCACAGTACCGGATAGTGATTCAGACGATGGAGAGCCCATGGAGGACATTGATTCTCACATCGATGAGGAGCCATTCACTACCAGCATCTCCTTTGGATTCTCCCAGTACTAGCGTTGTTGTGATCTACCACTCGGCATAGTACTTTGAGCAGAGTCTTCATCTAATGACCTTCGAGAGAGATCAGGCTAGAGACGTGATGTTGACAGCCCTTGAGGGGAGAGACGCAGCTCTATCAGAGAGGGATAAGGCATTAGCTCATAGAGATGCCGCTGTTGTTGAGCGGGATGAGGCCAGATCCGCTAGAGATGCCGTGACAGTTGAGAGGGATATGGCCATATCTGCCTGGGATGTAGCCGTTACAAATAGTACTACAGTGAGATCCCTTACCACGGGCATAATTACAGAGATGAGCACGTACATTGACGAGCATAGAGTCACCATGCAGATGGTTGTAAATCTGTTAGCTCGTGTGGATACCCTTGTACAGGAGACCACATCGTTACCTTCTTCTGCCCTTCTTCTGCTGAGAGGGATGCCATGTTGGGCTTGATAGCTAGCATATACACCGATTTGTAGATGAGCTTGTATTTTCCTGCACAGACTAGCTTAGCCATTTTGTCATGTACAGTTTTACCTTGTGTATATCAAACAACATTATATATAGCATGGAAATATATTTTTGATCACTTCCCTTTTGGATATGTCTGGATACTTGCTTGATATTTTGTCTGCTTCTTCAGGGCTTATGATCTTTGTCGACGTCGGGATTTTTGGATGTCCCTTTCCGTTACTTGTTCTTTGGTGTTCTCATTTTAGGTGAGATTTGTTTGAAAAAACAAGTGAAAAAGGTCCGACATGTATAATGTCGACGATGGGACCGATTGTTAAAAGTCGCCATTGGTTTTTAAATGGTTGTACCAACACAACCGAGAAAAGGTTTGCACAATGACCCGATGATGTGACATCGATATCTGGTCAATTACAAACCGAGATTCGATTTAGGGTCCGGGGACTTGGTTATCTTGGGGGAAGGTGTTAGGCACTTCAGACATCCGTCATTACCACGGTGACCGCCTCTTTTCAAGAAACTATTATCTGAGTGTGTGTGTGTGTGGGGGGGGGGTCAATGTGTTGTTATATGAAAGTTGTGCGAGGCCTCGTTCGAACCTATATACACAGGGTTTGAATTTATGTAAAAATTCAGTTTTTAGCAAGATATGGCAATAATGTTTTATAAAAGAGGTTTTTCAAACTCTGGTGCTCAATAGGAATTGAGACCTTTTACACTTCCATTTTTATTAAGTGAGCGGCTGAATTGATTTTATTTGACGGATGCGAGGCATCCGTATGAAAAATAATATATCCAAAAATAATGCCGACTTCCTCGTGGGTATGGAAACCATCTGAGGAAATACAGACATCGCAGAATAATTTACAAAGTACGCTTACAATTTGAAAATGTCCATCACGAAACCGAATCTAGATCCAATGGGATGAATCAGTGATCACATGATTCCTAGGCGCACAAAATATTGCAATTTGTATAAAAGCAATAAGCAGGTATATATATAAAAGCGGTAAATATATATATATATACATACATGATCACCAACCACGAAGCACCTCCATGGGGATCGATCGAAATGAAATAAAACATTCATTAAAAAGTCAGAATATTTTGTCAATCGCCACGAAGTAAACTCGAGGCGGGACGAAATGTAAATAAAGTCATAAAAGCGATCAATCGCCACGAAGGGAACTCGAGCGGGACAAAATAAATATATACATATATATATATAAAAGCAATAAACGCATGGGATGTAAAATCCGGGCTCATCGAACATAGTTAAACCCACAGTTCATATATATAAGTATATATATATATATATATATATATATATATATATATATATATATATATAAAATAAGCATACAGGCATCAAGTCTCAGGCTCATCGAACAAAGTCCTAGAGCACACGGTTGATATATATAAGTATATATATATATATATATATATATATATATATATATATATATATATATATATATATATATATATATATATATAAATAAACGCACTGCAGGGCAAGTCTAGGCTCATCGAACAAAGTCCAAATGACAGCTTAATATATATAAGTATATATATATATATATATATTAAAGCGATGCAACGCCTCGCATCAAGTTCTAGACTCAATCGAGGCATAACTCGATAATGTTAGTCAATATATATATATATATATATATATATACTGATCGAATGAAACCACTATCAAGTCCGCAAAAGCGAAAGCAACACGACTCTCAACGTGTAGAAGGGTGTGTGCAAAGATGAAGAGAAAGACTCTAAAGTGTGTTAGAAGGCTTACAGCTGACTGATAAAAGGGCTTCTATATATTTAGAGTGGGTAAACACTGGGCTTTTGTGGGTACAAAAGAGGCTATATATGAGCTCACATGTGTTTAAAAGTGAGAAAATACACTGTATGGCAAGTGCAGAGTAAATTGTGCAGGGTTTCCCCGTCTTTTTTCTCTTAAAAATTAGCACCCCAAGCCCTCTATTTATAGGCAATATGTGCCGCAGGTGTACCTGCAGCTGAGCCGCAGGTGTACCAGAGGCGGGTCGGGTTGGCCCTTGGATTACATCGTGTCGGTCGTCTCTCGAAATGCGTGCATTCAAAATTTGTAATGTCCACTCGGATTTTGAGAAGTGCAATCCGGCATCCGTTTGAGGTATTCAAGACCTATTTGGGACCGCCATTGTCGAGAGTTGTGCGATGGCATGGGATTAGAGTTTGTCTGAAGTCTTTGAAGATGGGACGATGCCCTCCGGTCTTCAAGCTTCAACTTTCATCCGTTACCCTTTAATAGTCACTTTCGGGATTGGTTAGCCTTGTGGGACATTGTTGCATAGAGACGAGACGTGGCATCGTGTTGGGCGAGATGGCGATGTTGCCCCTCACCGGTTTCTCTATGGGATTAGGCCGATAAGCGTGACGTTTTTCGGACTTGGCCGAGATTGGATTTCTTTTGCATTTGTTGAAGGTCCTCATTGTCATCTTTGAGGTGTGCTGTCTTTCCGATGTTATTGCCGGTTGGTACAAAGTGTATCTCGTTGTGAGTCCTGAGATTGAAGCTGATGGCATTTGAAACAAGCATTTCCGAGGTTATCTCCGAAACTGCATTCCTTGGGGTTATCACCAAGGTTGGTGGCTATTCCCATGGTTGGGACTGAGACTGGATACCTCAGGGTTATCGCTGAGATTAATCGGTCTTCTCCGGTGTGTGTTTCGGTATTGTATCTGCAGGTCTTGGGGTTAGATCCGAGGTTGAAACCGTTACTCCCAGATTGCGATCCGGGGTTGATGCTGCACTTCCGGTAGTATCCGGTATGGATTTGGATTGTCTTTCAGGGTTCTCTCTTAAAAGATGAATCTGTCTTCCTGCAATGTTAGTAATAGTAGTACAGAAAATTTTGAGTGTCTACAGATGCCCCTATTTATCATACTCATGCATGGCGATGCATGGGTAGGATAAAGAATCCTAGACACTTGAAACGCAACAAGATAAACATGGTACTATGGATAGCAACATGATGCAAATGTATGATACATGTGTACGGGGTTGTGGCCCAACATGCTGGGGATGATTGCTGGTTCCCTGTTGCTTCAACTGGGGATTGGCAATACTGACCAGATCTGATGTGCAAGCCGAATCTGTTAGGATGTTGGTGTTGGAGTTATCACCAAATTCCTGTGTTCTTGAGAACGACTTGATACTGAAGGGGTACCTCTTATGTGTAAGAGATCTGTGGGGATAAAGCTTGATCTGTTTGAGGATGTGTATAACATATTCCATCATCTATCCTCTTTGATAATGTTGACCTCTCTGGTTAGTATCGCTGAATATGTCATGATTTTGTTGGATTCTGACCACGACAAATCTTTGTCGAGGATGCTTGACCTTCGTTGACGTGTGAATCAATCAATTTGAAACATCCTGTGGGATATCTTTGTCAAGGTTGCTTGACCTTGATGATGTGAATCAACAATTTGAAACTCTGTGAGGAGATCGTCAAGGTTGCTTGACATTCACGACGATGTAGATCAATGGAGCATTACATTTGTGACCCCGTACGGGATCCATTGGGGAATATGAAGCGGTTTGGGTATGAGAACCTCGAGCGACTCTATAGCTCGATAGGTTTAAACGCTATCGGTGAAATGATGTCAAGGTTGCTTGATCTTCATTGATATGTGTGTCAACGGCTGAGCATGCGTTGCTACTCCCACCGGAGATATACGTTGTAACCCCCGTCGGGGACTCACGTTGTAACCCCCGTCGGGGATTCACGTTGTAACCCGTCGAGATTTACGTTCTAACCCGTCGAGGATTCACGTAGGTAACGACACAGGTCGGTGGCATCGGAACTGTATAAAGGTATTACCGTATATGATTTGTGATAATCGAGGTCATCGGTGAGAGTATCTGGTGTGTTGAAAGCGACTACCAATGAGTGATGTCTTGATTCAAAGTCTCATTTGAGAAGACCAGATTGTATCTTTGTTTTGCTCAATCGCGTGGCATTTTATTCCGATTTGACCTTTTTAGCCCGTAAGAACTCCGCTTTAACTCAAATCGGACCGAAATTGGGAGGGTGGGACCCACATGGAGGAGTCAGTGGTGCACACCTTTCATGACCATGAGTGAGCTGCTGACGAGCGTGAAGCGATGATAAATCCAAAGATGACTGCCTTCGCAGTTCATTTCTAACTTCGCTTCTCGCTTAGGAAAATCCGTGAGCCATCTTGATTCTTTGAGTTGGTTTGCTTTTTGCAAATTACATCACCGCATAAGTGTTCTACACTATCCCAGTAACGTATGCATGTATCATGTTATGCATATGTATGTATGTCCAGAGATATTCGACATTGACCCTGGATGGTCTTATGACACGGCCGCATACAGATGTCTTCTTCGACAATTAGCCATATAGATCATACCCCAACGTCAGAGGTGGTATTGGGTATGCTTGATCGTGGTACGATAGCATGTCACCTCGAACGAGGTGGCTGTAGATCTGTTCTTGCGACATACCACCATGACCCTTTTGGTTTTTCAGGTTCCTGCAGGATTCATGGACGGGATGATAAAGCATTGGCTACCTAATAGGCAGGTATTCCGTTTTGGCACCCATGAGTTGACTCCTACTCTAGAGGAGTATGCCCGTTTGATGATGTTGCCCCTAGACCGACCTTGCGTACACATGGCTTTGAGAGACATGAGTAGACGATTCATGACTCTCACAGGATTGAGGCGCAAAGTGGTACAAGATGAGCTGACATCTGGCCATGTGATCTCTCAGCGTTTTCTGTATGATAGATTTGGTGCGGAGGATAGCTACTCACGACATTCAGGGGATTTCACCGTGTCGGAGGATCATTGGCGTTTGGCCAGAGTTGATGTACTAATACTTTGTGTACTGTCATACGTGTATATGTCGCGATACATGGATGAGATAGACATAGGAGTTATCATGGCCGTGAGAGCTCACAGGGAGGGTCGTACCATTGTACCCATGATCGTGGCGAGAGACCTGCGATCGACATCCTCTTTCTGATTTTACCCGTCAGACGTGTTTACTGGGAGTTCGGTCATGCTGTATGTGTAGTTTATGTCACACTTGCGACCAGTTGGTACCCTTAGACGACACGGGTATTGCTTCTCCCATGAGGTGGCTATGTCGTATTCCTTTCAGCCATCAGAGTGTGTAGATGCTCAGTCCTGGTCCGCATTTTTAGCATATATCAGAGATCCATTTAGCATATTGCTGTGCTCGGGGCTTTGTTCACCATACACCTTCATTACTCATGCTCTGGGCATGGATTTCCTCCCTTTGGCTGGCTTGAGGGGCGTGACGACTTATCATCCATTGGCCGAGATGTCGCAGTTTGACCAGTTCTAGGATTTTCATCCTTTCGAGGGGGCGGTGTTTTCGACTTCTCGATACCTCTCACCGAGGGGACCGATCTCGTGTATCGCTTCTTTGGATCGGCGTGAGCTAGTGATTTTCCCGCCAATCGTCCGGTTATTCCATGAGTACTCGCATGGATGGAGATTTTGGAGGTTTTATCAATTTGCGGCGATGATTTGCGATCTGAAAGATTGAGTTAGACGATGTAGAGCCTATAGAGGACATTGATACCTACATCGAGGAGGATACCGCTATAAGGTTGCCAAAGCATTTCTTAGGATTCTCCTAGTACCATTTCTTTTGTGATCCAAAGACTCAAGACGATATTTAGAGCGAGTCTTCATCGATGACCTTTGAGAGAGACCAGATTCGATCTATGATGTCGAATGCTCTTGATGTGAGGGGCCGCCATATTAGAGAGAGAGACGAGACATTAGCTTCGTAGAGATGCTTACTTGTCGTTGAGCGGGATGAGGCCAGTCGAGACGAGAGCCGCAGATGATAGTTGAGCGGGATAGTGCTATATCTGCCCGAGATGTGGTCATCACAGATAATCTTTAGGTGAGGTCCCTTACCACGCTTATGATCGCGAGAGATGGCGCTTATATCGATGAGCATATGGTCATCATGCGGATAGCTCTGGATCTGTTGGGTCGTGTGGATATTCTTATCCGGAGACTACGACTTTACCTCCTTCATCCGAGAGGATGCCATGTTGGTCTTGCTAGCTCGCATGTACCACGATTAAGTAGATGAGCTTGTATTTACTGCATGCACTAAACAGCCATTTTGTCATGTAAAGTTCACATTGTATATATATCAAACAACATTATATATGATAGGAAATATATTTTGGATCACTTCCCTTTTAGATATGCCTTGCTATTTGCTTGATATTTTGCTTTGCTTGTGGGCTTGTGATCTTGATGAATTCTAAATTCTTCCTTGGTGGATGGACATTGAAATGCCTCTCGGATAGTTCGAAATGGATCATTGATCTATGTGTATCCCTACCATCTTTGGTGTCTTGGGACTTGTTTCTGAATGGTAATGTGGAGAGGAGTGTGGCTTTCCTCTCTGAGATTGACCGCACCACAGATGGTCGCCAGTACTTCTATTTAGGAGAAGCCTAGTTAATTCCACCTCTTATGGTTTAGTATTGCTCTTCGAGGTATGACCGCAGCTTAGATGGTCGCCGAATCTTCTATTTCGGAGGAGTTCAGGTAATTCCATCCCTTTGGTTTGAAGCCGAATGACATATAATGGATTAAAAGGGAATCCCAACACCCATTGACAATGGTTTGTGTTTTGGTAGGGGGTGAGACCGCACCATGAATGGCTGCCTACGTACTCCTATTGAAGAGGAGATCAGTCTGCGTGGTTGAACTCAGGTGTAAGAGGTTCAACGTTTGTGTATATGGTGATATATGGTGTAGGAATGTTTTTGGTTGTTTTTGTTTTTGTAAGGAGAAGAGGGTAGAAATGTTTTTGTTGTTTTTGTTTTATTGCGACTGGGCCATATGAAATGCCTACGTACTCCTATTAAAGAGGAGATCAGGTCGACGTAGTTCGCCCCTCGGTGAAAAGAAAAGCGTAATCCCATGTGCGGTCGGTCAGTCGGGAGGAGAAAGTTTAATCCAAGGTTGAGGATAAAGCTGCGAGGCGGAGAAGTTTGATCCCATGTATGGGTAGCCAAATATGAACGCATGAAGAGTTCAATCCATGGTGGGATGACCTAAGTTGTATGGTATGAAGGAGAAAGCCAGTGGCTGGCTTGAAGAGTATGTTTCCACGAGGGAAAAGTGTAGAAAAGTTGTAGGTGGTAAAGGGTTAAAGAACTGGAATGATGGTGACCTAATGATGATGCACCGGGGTGTTTGTTGGTTACTTGGACACATAATACCGTTTCACGGTGTACGAGTTGATGAGTTGTGAAATTCATCGCCGTCCATTTCTTGTAATCTGAGAGCGCCTCCTGTCAATACTTCTTTGACAATAAACGGGCCTTCCCAGTTAGGAGCGAATTTTCCTTTGGCTTGATCTTGGTTGTCAAGAATCTTCTTCAGAACCAAGTCATGTTGTTTTAATTGTCGTAGCCGGACTTTTTTGTTTTAGGATCTGGCGATCCTTTGCTGATATAGTTGACCATGGAAGATAGCCACGGTTCGCCTTTCGTCTATCAAAGACAATTGGTGATACCTATCTTGTACCCATTGGTTTTCATCCAGCTGAGCGTCGATCAACACTCTGAGAGATTCCATCTCAACTTCTATGAGGAGCACTGCTTCCATCCCATAGGTTAAAGCGTAGGGGGTTGCCCCAATTGAAGTACGCATTGTGGTCCTGTAGGCTAACAGAGTCAGAGGCAATAGGGCAGGCCAATCTTTGTTGTTGGCTGACATCTTTTGCATAATCTTCTTGATATTTTTGTTAGCCGCTTCAACAGCACCGTTCATCTTCGGATGATAGATGACAGAGTTGAGATGTTTGATGTGGAATCTACTGTATAATTCCTCCATCATTTTGTTGTTGAGGTTTTTGGCATTGTCTGACACAATCACCTCTGGTTGTCCATATCGACAAACGGCATTATTTCTGATGAAAGCAATGATGACTTCTTTAGTGACCCTGGGGAAGGAGGCTGCTTCTACCCACTTGGTGAAGTAGTCGATCATGGTGAAGATAAATCGGTGACCATTACTGGCTTTTAGGCTCAATGGGCCCAATAACGTCCATTCCCCACATTGAGAAGGGCCAAGGCGAACTCATATTGTGGAGCTCTCGTGGAGGGGCGTGTATAGCATTCCCATGAATCGCAATCGATAGCATCTTCGGCGTGGTCGTTGCAATCAGCCTTTGAGACAACAAGAAATGTCCCGTCCCCGAGGACTTTCTTGACAAGGAGGGGGGCCACTCATGTGGGGGCCACAGACTCCACCATGGATTTCATCCATAAGCCTCTGGGCTTGATCTTTGTCTAAACACACGAGGAGACCCAGATCCGCATCTCTTTTGTAGAAGCGCATCTCCACTCGGTAGAACTTCATAGTAAGTCGATGGATCCGCCTTTTCTCAGTCAGGCTCGCCTCAGCGGGTGTAGATCCATCTCGCAGATATTCCTTTATATGCTGATACTAAGGAGGTTGGATGGGAGGTAGCTCATCCGATACTTCCTCAAACGTAATTCCCATAGGTGGGGCCTTGTTAGAACAATTGTGACGCTTGGCAAGTGTTCCTTATCCGATATCTCCGAATCAAGGAGGCCAAAGTTGCTAATGCATCCGCCAAATCATTCCTATTACGAGGAATGTGTAGAAAGGAGATTTCTTTAAACTCAAAGCCATCTTCAAAACACATCCGATGGTAAAGCGACAAATGTAGTTCCTTGGTTTAATAGACTCGGTGGATTGTCCGATTACCAACTCTGAATCTCAGAGGACGATTAACAGCTTGATGCCCATTGAGCAGACAAGTTTTAGCCCCATGAGGCGACCTTCATACTCGGCCATATTGTTGGTGCCGACAAACCGCAATTTGACGGCAGCGGATATCTTTGCTCCCGTGACGGATATTAGAATTGCTCGACTCGGAACCTTCCATGTTAACAGCTCCATCAAAATACATCCTCCGTGATTGGCGGCGTATCGTCTTGATGGTGTTCTTTGTCTTGTCATTACTCCTTCATCGGAAAATATGTTTCCAAGGGTTTGAAATCCCACAAGGTGCGGCGGCGATTGATCTGCGATTCCTTGACCTTTGATGGACTTTTGAGTCACATATCGATGTCAAATTGTTATAGGATCAAGCGCCATCCGGATGAAAAAGCAATTCAACATGGGTTTGTTGAACACATACTTGAGAGGATCCACGCGGGATATGAGATGGGTTGTGTGACCATGTAGGTAATGATGTAACCTCATGGAAGCCCATGTTAAAGCACAACACGTCTTCTCGATCAGAGTGTACTTGTGTTCACTGCTGCTGAACATTTTGCTGAGGTAATAGATAGCTCGTTCTTGGCCTCTATCGTGCATCTGTCCCCAAACCTACGACTCATGGCATTGTCACTTCTGATAGATAGATACATGAGCAGGGAACATCATCCCTAGGTGGTACCAAGACGGGGAGCTTTGACTAATTTGTTTCTTGATTGTAAGGAAGGCATTCGGCACTCATCATTCCATTTCATGGAGGAGTTCTTCCTTAATAACTTTGAAGATGGGCTCACGGAGTTCTTTGTGAGTTGGGAGAGATAAACTTCTTGATGAAGTTGATCCTTCCCAAAAATCCCCGTATTTTCTTCTCTGTCTGAGGAATGGGCATTTCTGTGATGGCTTGGATTTTGGCAGGATCCAGCTCAATCCCTTTGGGGTTGACTAGAAATCCTAGCAACTTGCCTGATTTAACGCCAAAGGCGCACTTAGCTGGATTTAACTTCAAGTTGTACTTACGCAACCTGTTGAACAACTTTCTGAGATGGTCTAGATGGTCATTCTCCTTCCGGGACATGACAATGATGTCATCCACGTAGATCTTAATCTCTTTATGCATTAAATCGTGAAAAAGAGCCATCATAGCTCATTGATAGGTAGCTCCGGCATTGATGAGGCCGAATGACAACCGTCTATAGCAAAAAGTTCCCCAAGGAGTGATGAAAGCAGTCTTCTCACGATCTTCCTTGGCAACCATGATCTGATGGCAACCCGCAAAGCAATCAGCAAAGGAGTACATATCGTACTGCGCAGTATTGTCAATGAGAATGTGGATAAATGGCACGGGAAAGCTGTCTTTTAAGCAAGCTTTATTCAAGTCCGATGTAGAATCCACGCAAACTCGCACCTTCCCTCTAGGTTTAGGCACGGGTACAATGTTGGATATCCACTCAGGATATGTAGACACCATAATGATGCCAGCTTGAAATTGTTTAACAATTTCTTCTTTCACCTTTAAACTCCACTCAGGTTTCAATCGCCTGAGCTTTTGCTTGACTGGCTTAAATCCCTCTTTAATGGGAAGGCGATGAAGGACAATGTCAGTGGATAAACCCACCATATCTTCATGAGACCATGCAAACACATCCTGGAATTGGGTTAATAGCGTAACCATGTCATTCCGTTGGTTTGGGGTAAGGTCTGAACCAATCTGGATTAACTTAGGGCTTTCTATGGTTCCGAGATTGAAAGAAGTGGTTTGATTATGGTTAGGTTTGGGTTTGTCTTTAACCCATTCTTGAATTTACGGAGGCACCTCAATGTCATCCACGGAGATTCATCAAAAGTGAATTCATCTCTACATCAAAGGTACAGATCCTTGTGTAGGAGAGGCAACGTATCCGCAAAATCTGAGCACATCTAAATTTAGAGTCCTGAAACAAAATATGCTTTCACTTAGTATATATGAAATGCGTTGATCATACACAATGTTAGCATATACTGGCAAAATAAACTGCTAATACTGTACAGAAAAGTAAGCAGTTATTGTATCTACAGGGTAGAAAAGAATTTCTGCCCGCTTTACCCTTGTCGACCAAAGCAAGGAATGCTGTTCCAATTGGTAAAGGTAAAGTCCGAGTGGACCGCAGTGATGGAGGGATTGTCATCATCCTCCTTGTCCCGAATGATGGCCATTACGTCAGGGCAATCATCATTTGGGGTGTATCTGTTGGTATGTTCATTATGGACGATGATGCGCATGCCCGACATTATTCGGACAACGTTTTCCTTGATTCTTCGCTCCTCTTCTTCGATTGCGGGATCTGGAATAACGATTTTCTTTTCCTCCACCGGTTTCGGCTTAGGAAATAACATGGCCATAACATTGGCTGGCACCTTTACTGGAGGTTGTGTGGACTCAGAGTTTGAAAGCGGCCGACGCCACATGGTTAAAGTGAAGGAATCATTGATGCTTATGAGGATTCTGTGACTAGAGTTGGCGAATAGCCTAGTCCAGTTGTTCCAACTTGCTTGGTTAATCGAATGGGGTAGTGGATACCTGGCGCCGTCTTTACCCAACCCTTGTCACGGCTTATGTCCCAACGACATCATTTCTTGAGTGGTGACATCACCTCGGCCAGAAATGTGGGTTCGCAATGGTGCTCCAATAGCGTGGTATTGGGTGTTGCTTATTTCAAAAGCATGGCCCGGTGTTTCTCGTCTGCATTGGCATTGATGAGCGGAATGTCCCGTCTTTGAGGAATCTTTGGTTCGGCGTTGGCCGTGACCAAAGCTATTGTTGATAATGTACTTCAATTGTTGGTGAAGGGTGGAGGGATCGCTTGACCATGTGGATCCATGGTCGTCCCAAGAGCGAGGTTGTATCCGAATCTATCTTGAGCACGCGTGGAAGGATCGCAAAAATGTATGAGGGCCAATTTTGATTGGCGGCTCAATTACTCCAACCGAAATTCTGGCGGGCTCCATCAAAAGCTTTGATGATAGTATGGCTACTCCGAATTCGGTTGAGATTGATATTCATCTTCACCAAAGTGGCATATGGGCAGATATTCAAAGAGGAACCTCCATCTATTAATAGTCCAGCCACCATATATCCGGAGGATAAGACAGCAATGTGCAACGGTTTGCAATGACCGGTCCCTTCGGATGGTATGTCATCATCAGTGAAGGATATCACATTGTTGTTGAAAATGTGATCAACCATGTGTTGAAACTTTTCCGTATCCACTGATGTTGGGAGATAGGCTTCTTCTAGAACTTTTAACAAGACCTTCCGGTGATTCTCGGAAGTTAGGACCAAGTCCAAAATTGATATTTGTTGTGGAGCTTCTTTCAAGCTTGAAACCACCGTATTCATTATGACCCACAACGCGGAGGAATTTTCCAATCTTCTCCATGGGTTTTTTCCCCTTTGATTTGGTGGTGGGGTTCATCACCCGATGGGGAATATACAGTGGATTTCCTTCGACACTGCAGCAGTGGTATGTGAGGTGGATCTTTCACCTTCTCCATAATTCCACGGAACCTTGCATGCAAAGCTAACAATAGGATATTGTGCTCTGCATGGCAAGTTAATTGGCTCGAGGCGGCCACTTTCAAAGGATTGTTTCCTCCTTTGGTGAATTATCGGTGTTGTGAGCAAAGTATTAATCCCTTCAACTTGGTGAGATATAACCGCTACCACACTTTTCCACTTAGTAGGGCTGCATTCTCACTTGCACGTAACATAGTGTCATTATCATCGCCATGCGCATTGATACACCACCGTCGATTAGATTTTGAATAAGGTGGTGGAGTGCCCACATTCTTCTATCTTTGTGTGCGAGGCCCAGGATCGGAGTGGTATTGACATACTCCATCGAGTTGTACCGTCCGACGGGGTTGATTGGAGGTAGAAGGGCCGATCCTTCCTTCATTGATTAACATGTGAAGGATTTCCTCCACGGGTTGGCCCAAATAGGTGAATTCCCGTTTGTTGGCGAAATCCCGACGAGCTTTGGCATTTGCTCTCTTCGTCACTTTGTCTTCCAGCATTTCATTTTCTGAAAGTGACAAGGGAATATTCATGACGATTGGTAGGAGACTTGCATGCTCCTAGGCGATTAATTCTTAAAGTCACTTGATCTTTGATAAGTCACCGATTCGCCAATTGCTCAATTTGTTTGCAGAGAGCTTTCATCTTTCGTTCTATTGTGAACCGGAACTTAGCATAATCCCATCTGTCATCACCGTCTTTGATGGTCCGGGGGGAATCACAGCTGAAGTTGGAACTCTGTCCACTGCTCCAATTAATCATGTTGACCTCTTCTTCTTTGTGTTGAGGAAGAGGTTGTCTTATCGTGAGGCTGATCGGGTTTGGTGACTACGATCTCTCCATTATCTATTAGGTCCTGGATCTTGTGTTTCAAGGCCCAACAATCCTGAGTATCATGTCTAGGTGCCCCGGCATGATAAGCACATTTCTAGCAGCATTGAAACCCCGTCCATTAGAAATTTGTTTGGTGGAAGAAGATCGTAATTTTCTTACGTGTTGTCGGAAGATTAAGAATGTTCTCGAGGGTATCCCCTAAAGGTGTAAACACTCGATGGCGTTTGACTTCTCCACCTTTTGGTACTGGAGGGTTTGCAGACTGTGCTGGAAAGGAGTGTAGTTTCTCCTTTGAATGGGCATACTTTGATTGCCTTTTTGTCCCTGTAGTATCAGCGAAACATCTTCCTCTTTCTTTTTATGGAACCTCCGGGGGTTGTTCCCATAATTTCCAGATTGGATGTGATCAGCAACAGCTTTGAGTGCATCTAGGTCTTGAATCTTTCCTGACTTCAATCCTATTTCAGTCATCTCCCCATGTTTAACCATTTCAGAAAATGGTTTGCCGATGCCTGCTAAAACTCTCATAGAAGGGAGCTTCTTGTATATCTATGAATGTCATGACCATTTCTGATTCTGACATGCAGCCCATGACATTGTCACTTATGGACAGGTACATGAATAGGGGAACATCATCCCTGGGTGGTACCAGAATAGGAGCTTTGACTAGCTGCTCTTTGATTATAAGAAAGGCTTTCTGGCAATCGTCATTCCATTTCATGGAGGATTTCTTCCTTAACAACTTGAAGATAGGCTCACAGGTTGCTGTGAGTTAAGAAATAAACCTGCTAATGAAGTTGCTTCTTCCAAAAAATCCCTGTATTTCCTTCTCTGTCTGAGGAATGAGCATATCCGTGATGGCCTGGATTTTGGTGGGATCCAGCTCAATCCCTTTGTGGCTAACTAGGAATCCTAGCAACTTGCATGATTTAACGCTAAAGGCACACTTGGCTGGATTCAACTTCAAGTTGTACTTACGCAGCCTGTTGAAGAGATTTATGAGATGGTCTAAGTGGTCTTCTTCCCTTCAGGACTTGACAATGATGTCATCCACGTAGATCTCTATCTCTTTGTGCATTAAGTCGTGGAAAAGAGCCAGCATAGATCGTTAATAGGTGGCTCCGGCATTGATGAGGCCGAATGAGAACCGTCTATAGCAAAAGGTTCCCCAAGGCGTGATGAAAGCAGTTTTCTCATGATCTTCCTCAGCAACCATAATCTGGTGGTATCCTGCCAAGCAATCCGCAAAAGAATATATGACGTATTGAGCAGTATTGTCAATGAGAATGTGAATAAATGGCACGGGAAAGCTATCTTTAAGGCACGCTTTGTTTAGATCCCGGTAATCCACGTAAACTCGCACCTTTCCTCCAAGTTTAGGCACGGGAACTATGTTGGATATCCATTCAGGGTATGTGGACACCATGATAATACCATCTTGAAATTGTTTCACAATTTCTTCTTTCACCTTTAAACTCCACTCAGGTTTCAATCGCCTGAGCTTCTGCTTGACTGGCTTGAATCCCTCTTTAATGGGAAGGCGATGAAGAACAATGTCAGTGGACAAACCCACCATGTCCTCGTGAGACCATGCAAACACATCCTGGAATTGGGTTAGTAGGTTACATGTCATTCCTTTGGTTTGGGGTAAGGTCTGAACCAATCTGGATTAACTTAGGGCTTTCTAAGGTTCCGAGATTGAAGGAAGTGGTTTGATCAAGGTTGGGTTTAGGTTTGTCTTCGACCCATTCTTTAATCTCCAGAGGCACCTCAATGTCCTCATGTATTTCCATCAAGGCTGAATCCAACTCTACATCAAAGTTACAATCCTTGTGGAGAAGAGGCATCTTATCAGCAAGTACAGGCACATCTAAATTCAGGGTCCTGAAACAAAATATGCTTTCACTTAGTATATATGAAATGGTTTGATCATACAAAGTGTTAGCATGTACTGACAAAACAACTACTAATATTGTACAGAAAAGTAAGCAGCTATGATATCTAAAGGGCAGAAAGAGTTCCTGCCCGTTTTACCCTCGTAGACCAATGTAAGGAGTGCTGCTCCAATTGTCGAGGGCAAAGTCCTGGTGGACTGCAGTGATGGAGGGGTTGTCATCATCCTCCTTCTCCCGAATGATGACCATTACGTCTGGGGTGTATCTATTTGTATGTTCATCATGGACAATGATGCGTATGCCTGACATCATTCTGACGATGTCTTGCTTAATTCTTTGTTCCTCTTCTTCCACTCTGGGGTCTGGAACAAAGACTTCTTTCTCCTTTACCGGTATCGGCTTGGGAAATAACATAGCCATTACGCTGGCTGGCACCTTTACAGGAGGTTGTGTGGACTCAGGATTTACAGGTGGAGACAATCTCCATGTGGTTGACAATAAAGGAATCTGATGATGTTTATGAGGATTCCTATGACTGGAACTGGTAGAATAGCTAAGTCCAGTTGTCCCAGTTTGACTGATCACTTGAATCAGGTGCTTAATACCCTGATGACTTTTACCCAGCCCTTGTCCCGACTGATGACCCAAAGATATCATTTCTTGAGTAATGAGCATTACTTGACGTAAATCTTGGGTGTGAGAGGTGGCGCCCCAATAGGGTGGTAGTGAGTGTTGCTCACCTCCAGGGCATGAAAACTAACCGGCTCAACTTCTGAATTGAAACTGATGAGGGGTATGTCACTTTGTTTAGGACATTCCGGTTCAGCGTTAACTGTGACTAGGTCGTCATTCATGATGTATTTCAGTTGCTGATGAAGAGTGGAGGGGGCGACCCCAGCCATATGAATCCACGGTCTTCCCAATAGCAGGTTGTATCCTGAATCTATTTTGAGCACGTGAAAAGATACGCAGAATGTATGGGGACCAATTTTGATTGGTAGCTCAATCTCTCTGACTGAATTACTGCGGGCTCCGTCGAAAGCTTTAACGATCGTATGGCTACTTTGGATCCGCTTGAGATTGACATTCATCTTCAGCAAGGTAGCGTAAGGATAGATATTCAGAGATGAACCTCCATCTATCAAGACTCCAGCTAGCATGTACCCGGAGGACAAAACTGCAATGTGTAAAGGCTTGCAATGACCGGTCCCTTCGGGCGGTATATCATCATCAGTGAAAGATATCACATTATTGTTAAAAATGTGATCAACCAAATGTTGAAATTTTTCCACATCCACTGATGTTGGCAAGTAGGCTTCTTCTAAAACCTTCAGTAAGATCTTCCTGTGATCCTCGGAAGTTAAAACCAAGTCCAAGATTGAAATTTGGTGTGGAGCTTCTCTTAAGCTTAAAATCACCTTGGCTTCGTTATGACCCATAGTGCGGAGGAATTTTTCAATCTTCTCCATGGGTATTTTCCCCTTTGATTTGATGGTAGACTTCATCACCCGTTGGGGAAGATACAGTGGATTTTCCTTCAACACTGCCGCAGTTGTATGAGAGGTGGATCCTTCAGCTTCTCCATAATTCCATGGGACTTTTTGTAAGCTGATAACAGGATATTGTGGTCTGAATAGAAATTTGATCAGCTCGAGAGTAGCCACTTTCAAAGGATTATCAATTCCCTTGAGTTGAATTGCTTGCATTATGACAGGTTTGGCAGTTCTCTATCAGCCTCATTGGATATAACTGCTACCAGTCCCTTCTATTTAGTAAGACAGGTATTTCACTCTGAAATAGCACCTTATTATCTTCTGCTAGCTGTAGGACACCGCTGTTAATTAAGTTCTGAATAAGGTGGTGGAGTGCCCAGTATTCTTCCGTGATGTGACCGCGAGAATGGGAGTGATATTGTCATACTCTATCAGAATTAGACTGGCCTGAACGGGAATTAATTGGAGGCAGAAGGGAAGTGATCCTTCCTTCATTGATCAGCATCTGAAGTATATCCTCCATATGTTGGCCCAGGTATGTAAATTCCCTTCTATTGGCAAAATCCTACGGGCTTTGGCACTTGCTCTCTTCATCAATTTGTTTTCCAGTGTTTCTTTCTCTGAAGGTGACGAGGGAGTATTTGCAACAAAAGGGAGCAGAATAGCATGCTCCTGGTTGACTAATTGGCGTGTGACTTGATGTTGATAGGTCACCAGTTCTGCCAATTGATCAATCTGTTTACACATAGCTTTTATCTTTCGTTCCATCGCAAACTAGAACTTTTCATAATCCCATGTATCAACACCGTCTTTGATGATCTAGGATGATTCACCATTAAAATTGGAACTCTGTCCACTGCTCCAATTAATCATGTTGACCTCTTCCTCTTTGTGTTGAGGACGAGGGTTGTCTTGTACGTGAGGTTGATCTGGTTTGGTGACCACGATCTCACCGTTGTCTATTAAATCCTAGATCTTGTGTTTCAAGGCCCAACAATCTTGAGTATCATGTCCAGGTGCCCCGGCATGATAAGTACATTTCCGAGCAGCATTGAAACCCCTCCCATTAGGGTTGGCTGGTGGAAGAAGATGCGTAATTTTCTTCTAAGTCGTCAAAAGAGTGAGAATGTTCTCGAGCGAGTCCCCTAAAGGGTATGAACACTCTAGGGCATTTAACTTCTCCACCTCTTGGCAATGGAGGGTTTGAAGATTGTGCTTGAAAGGGAGTGAAATTTCTCCTCTGGATAGGCATGTTCTGATTGCCTTTTTGACCCTGTAGTATCAAGGAAACATCCTCCTCTTTCTTTTTATGGACCCTTCGGGGGTTGTTTCCATAATTTCCAGATTGGATGTGCTCAGCAACAGCTTTAAGGGTAGCTAGGTCTTGAATTTTCTCGGACTTTAATCCCATCTCGGCCATCTCCCCATGTTTAATCATTTCAGAAAATTGTTTACCAATTCCAGCTAAGACTCTTTCATAGAAAGGAGCTTCTTGTATGTCTATAAAGGTCATGACCATTTCTTATTACGTCATGGAAGGAATAACTTGAGCAGCAAGGTGCCTCCACCTTTGGGCATACTCTCTGAAAGACTAATTAGACTGTTTTTTGACCTTGGTAATCTGGTTCCGGTTAGGAGCCATCTGAGACTGGAAGTTGTATTGAGTGAAGAAGGCGTGAGCTAGCTCCTCCCAACTATGGATCTTTGAGTTGTCTAATTTGGTATACCATGAACGGGCTTCTCCAGTCAGACTCTTTTGGAATAGTTGCATCCTAAGCTTCTCGTCCTCTGCATAAGATCCAAGTTCTCCAATGAACACCTTCAAATGTGTGTAAGGATCTCCTAACCCATCATATTTTTTGAAGTCAGAAGTTTTAATTTTTTCTGGATAATGAACACCAGGGAATATACAAAGTTCAGCATATGTGACACTTCTGTGTGCTCCAATTCCTTTGATCGCACGAAGGGTTTCTTCCATTTGAAGGACTTTCTTCCTGATGTCACCGGTGTTTGGATCTCCTTTGAGATGGGTGATATCATGAATCTTGTTGGTCATATCCAACTGAAGTTCAGGTACTGTAATGGTTTTATCAGGACCTTGGGTTCCTCCTTGTGTAAAGGATTCAGCATGTATGGGTATCCTCGTACCCTGAGTAGACTGGTGTAGTTCTTTAAGTAGAACAGCCAAATCTGTGATTTGTTTACTTAATCCGTCAAATTCTTTGCGCGAAACTGGATTAAGGTCAGTCTAGTCTGATGACGGCATAATTGACTGCAGGCTTGTGGCTTTTTTGGATTTTGATCAGGTGATAGGTTTGATTGCTTCCCTGCAAAAGACTTGCATAGTTTAGTCTTTAAGGAATGTGTAAATGTTTACATGCTATGTATCTGTTCTAGGAATATTATCCTGCAAGGCATGTTAGCTGTTTGTAATAACATATTAATTTAAATATATATGTACACATGTTTCTTCATATTTCTCATTACATGGAGATGAATATGGAATGAAATTACAAGTAATTGACTTTACGAGTAATTTGAAATGAGAAAGCAGGAAGAGACTTTCCTCCGCGTTCGGTTTATCAGAGGCTGACCTATCTTAGGTTACTCTCGCGACTTTTTGGCATGAAGGTTCCCAAATCATCGCAATTTACTCGAAGGAAAGTTAATCCGATCTTTCAACTGAAGCGAATTTGGGTGGTGCCTTTCCTGAGCCTCGTTGGAATTAGTCTTCCTACGAGTCTAGTAATCAAACACCGACAGGATAACCCCCTGATGGAGGAACCACACAACATACATTTACATACAACGTGTCTCACCATTTATGAAAATGATGACATGTGCGAAGCACTAATATCACAAGCAGATATAGTGAAAAGAGTTAAGCGCAGAAAAAAAAAATATGCATTCGTACACATTCATCATAAATGTAAATGCAACATTCACACACAAGCATATAACAGTTTTAAAAAGCTTACAATAGCGGCTTAAGTCCTCTAACTAGGTCCCCAGCAGAGTCGCCACCTATCGACGTTGGGATTTTTATTTGTCCCTTTTCGTTACTTGTTCTTTGGTGTTCTCATGTTAGGTGAGATTTGTTTGAAAAAACAAGTGAAAAAGGTCTGACATGTATAATGTCGACGATGGACTGTTAAGAGTCGCCAGTTGGTTTTTTATATGGTTGTACCAACACAACCGAGAAAAGGTTTGCACATTGACATGTGGCACTACTAAACGGGTCGATGAAACCGAGATTCATTAGGGTCCGGGGACTTGATTATGCAGAGGGAAGGTGTTAGGCACTCCCCGACATTCGTGTTACCACGATGACCGCCACTTTTCAAGAAACTGTTATATGAAAGTGTGCGTGTGTGTAGGTCAATGTGCTGTTATTTGGAAGTAGTGCGAGGCCTCGTTCGCACCTATATACACAGGGTTTGAATTTGTGTAAAAATTTAATTTTAAACAAGATATGGCTGTAAAGCCCCCAAACTCGGGTACTTGAAACCCGAACTCGGTGCTTCACGATACCATTTTTATGAGCGGAATAATACTAATAATAATAACAATAATATAAATATCAAACTTATCTTACATTTATCAGAGTCTAATCCCAATTACGCAACCTTTACTATAATTCTTTACATGATATATAATACATATCATTGTCTATATATTGTCTAACTATTACAAAAGATACCATTAAATATGTTTTGTTTGCTTTTCTTTTCACTTGTTCTTATCTGAACCTTCGAGTTGGTCATGCCTAGCTGAAAACATTTAAATTTAAGCAAGGGTGAGCATTTGGGTGCCCAGCAAGTAATAACAATTATGAATATAATTAGCTGAAAGAAATAAATGTTTTCTTTGTACATCACTTCTACAACGAATTTATAGTTGTGAAGTAAACTGAACCGATAATATCAACATAACAATTCTATCTCAAATTTTTGAAACTACGTATAGACTATATATAGGGTAGTCGACATACTATGAACATTATTTTTAGTTTTTGCTAAGGTTTAGCGGAACTTCATCTGCAAACCGTCATAACTTGCGGGCGTTAGGTTGTACTTCCCATGGGCCCTGTATTGATCAATACTACATTACAAGAACGATATGATCGTTCACTCTGTCTGCCTTGGGCGCATAAAAGTTTTCCCGTGATCGGGATGTTCATACTAAGACTGGAATCCGAACCAAAACAATTTGATTTGGATACAAAAAGTTTTAACTTATTCGACGATATTTCTGAATTTATGTCTAGCTAGGTCAAATAGCTTAGACGGCTTTATATATATATCAACATGTGATTAAATACAATGATTATCCAAGTGGGGACACTTGTGTAACCATGTTCAGAAATTAACGAACAGAATATATATCTGAATTACCATATACTAACATGTTGATAAACAATGATCGGATATAGAATATATCACAATAAGGTTAATAATATAGCATAATAATAATATAATTCTGAAACTTCTTACTCATGTCCATTGCATAAAGGAAATGCAAAGGTAAGATACTTTTGACGATCTTGCTACTTACGATTAAGTAACTTAGTTATATCTTTATATAACACCTATCAGTAATAAGATCATTTGATCGATTAGAATAATATACTATAACATATAGCAGTGTTTATTGCAGTCAGCACATAACCTAATCGCATTGTCACATATATTCCACAACCATTGAATCACAAATAAACACATATCTAATCAAATTATCTAAGTCTAGATCAATTTTTTGAAAATGTCGGTTCTGAAACAACTTCATCGCAATAATTATCGAGTCTAAGACTCTATCCTGTTGCTCAATATCTCTGTAAGTATTAGTCATATTATTTTTAAATGACTTATAATAGTTTTTAAACATTTATTATAATTTATCACGAATTTTCAAACACCTAATCATTATTAAATGATTTAAATATTAAATAATTCTATTATCATTAATATTTAATTAATATTAAGCTATTAATGAAACCATTGCCAAAATGTTAAAGTTATTTATAATAACTTAAAATATTTTTAAAGTATTAATATTACTTTTAAATGATTTTTAAAAGAATTAAAATCATTTTAAATAATTATCATTAATATTAAAGTATTAATGTATTACTTATCAAAATATTAAAAGTCCTTAATCATAACTTAAAAATATTTTTAATTCATTAATATCCTTATTAAATGATTTTTAAATAAATAAAACCATTTTAAAACTATTTATTTAATATAATTATTAAATAAACTTAATATCATTTATTATTAAATTAATATCATTAATATTAAATTATTAATGAAATTATCCTTTAAATATTAAAAGTTATATTTTATAACTTCAAATATCTTTAAACATTTTATTTTCATTTTAAATGATTTTTATAATATTAAAATTATTTTTAAACTAATTTATTTAATATAATTATTAAATAATTCTAATATCATTAATAGTAATAATTAATGAAATTTACCTTTAAATATGGAAAATTATATTTTATATCTTAAAATATTTTTAAACTATTTATTTTCATTTAAAATGATTTTCTAATATTAAAATCATTTTTAAACTAATTTATTTAATATAATTATTAAATAAATTTAATATCATTAAAATATTAATATTTTGTATGACAAAATATCAAAAGTTATATTTATAACTTAAAATACTTTTATAACTTTTAAATCATTTTTCTATAATTTTTAAATCATTAATTCTATTTTTTCATAATTTATTTAATATATTAAATAAATAACTTTATTATCATTAATATTAATTAATTAATGAAATTTATCACAAAATATTAAAAGTTATCAAAAATAACTTAAATTATTTTTTTATACCATAATATAATTTTAAATGATTTTTCATGTATTAAAATCATTTTTAAATATTTTATTTAATATTATAATTAAATAAATTAAATACTTTTAATATTCAAAAATATTAAATATTTATGAAATATATTCAAAATAATTAAAAATAATTTTTGATTTTAAATAATTTTAATAATTTATTTGGTATTTTTAATAATTAAAAACTATTTTTTTCTATTTATTTAATTAAAATAATTAATTTTCAAAATTAAATTAATTAAAATAAACTATCTGTCATTAAAAACCACTATATAGTGATGAATCGTCATTATAGGTGTTCTTCATGCAAACCCGAGAAATTCATCGGCGATCGACCGAAAGTAAGCACGTTTGACCACCAATAATTGTTATTACGTGATGGTTGTTAGAACGCTAAAAGCCGATGTTGTAGTACTCATGTAAAAACAAACAAGATCCAACAACAAATAAAGTTATAAAAAGAACTAATCGCAAGCTAGAAGCCTTGAAAGAGGCTATCGTCAGACGTGTTCTTCATTTCTCGGTTAACGAAAATGAAGAAACGATTCATTTACTTTACTTTGAAATTTCTTCTAACGCGTGATTCTAGTAATGGTTTAGTGATCTATAAGCTTCATTATGTAGCCAACATATATGACTCTGAGATCCATTACATAAAATCGATAAAACAACAACAAAATCTAAATATACATGCTGGTCAAACCTTACTGGAAAAATTTCCCATGAAGGTTCTGGGTTTCCCAAAAACCTTCATAAGGCAAAACGGTCAACATACTTTGACCAGGGCTAACTTCGATCTTGTTCATATTCTGGGTAATATAAAAGCATGTATGTGTAGTACTAATGTCAGGTTACAATAACAAAACAACAACTTGGCCAAAACATCAAAACACAGCGAGATCAGAAGCTTTGAAAACCTTGTCAGAGACACCTGGGAAATCTGGGCTGTCCAGATTTCCAATTTTCGTGGTCGGTCAACTGACTTTGACCACGACTATCTTACAACCTATGCATGATCTGGTCCTACTAAAAGTTTTAGAACATAGATCTCACAGCATACAACAAGATCCAACATTGAAACAACAAAAACACGTAACAACTAAAGATTTATGAGGTCTGACATTTGACTGTCAGACCCAAAAACAACATTTTCCAGATTTCGAAAATTTTCAAATTCATGCACTTTGATGTTATTGATCCATCAACTACCAACCCAGATCAACTATATGGACTCCAAACAACATGTTTAACACACAAAAATTAACATCTAACAAAGGATCATTGGACAGATTTCGAATTAGGGTTTAATATCTTTCTAAGAAAATTTTTGATTCTAGCTTCGATCCGAATCTTTGGTCTTCGTAAATTTGGTCTTGAAACCCGATCTAGCAAATATTTTCGTGGGTTTAGAGAGAGATGGTCTTGGTGAAGTGTATGAGCACAAATGAGCAAATATGTGCACTTTTCTCTCTCCTAACCTATTTATAATTCTTAGATGCAATGAATCTAACTTGCAAGGTGTCAAAGAAGATAAGCTTGGATGAGTTTTAGGCATGTGTGCTATAATCTAGGGTGATGACTTGACAAGATAAGGAAAGATTTGCAAGAAACCTATTAAAAATAAATCCAAAAAGGGTATTTTAGTAAACTAATAAAACATTTTAAGGGTATTCTTGTCCATGACACTTGAATCTAGGTTTTAATCAATAGATTTTAAACCTTAAGGTTTCCCAAATAACTTCTAGGGTTTGAAAAATTAAGATTAAAGTTTAATAAAATTTTAATTAGAACTTACTAAATAAAATTAGGGGTTTAATACAAAATTTGGGGTTTTAAAAAAAATACCTAGGGTTTCTTGATATTATTAGGTTTCCCAAAATTATGAATTAGGGTTTCCTATTTAACATTATAATTTACTAAAATAATAATTAGGATTACCATTTTAGCAATTTAGGTTTCAAATTGGAAATTAGGGTTTTTAATTTATAATTAGGGTTTCTAGACAATAATTAGGGTTTACCTAATTAGTATAATATAATAATGGTCATAAATCACGTACCACTAATTCCTACCACTCGCAACCTCCGGTTTGAGTTTCAAGTTAGGGTTTAACAATTAATGCAATGGTTTTGACATGCCACCACATAATTGACCAATCATTATCATGTCGTACATATATATACATATTTATAGCTAATAAAATCAAAATATAATTAATATTATATTATTATTCTCATTCTTTAATAAAAATCCAAAACTAGGGTTTGGATTCCATATCTAATTTATCTTTCATATTTAACATTATTAATTAAGTTAAAATAATTAACTTAATTAATCTAGCATAAATTCATATAATAAAATATATTATTTTAATAATTCTAAAAATCATTCCATACATTATTTAAATAATATATAATCATATTTTCATAGAAAATAAATAATAAAAACATTTCTACTATAAAATTAATTATTATAAGAATATAGTTTATAATGTGCAATAATTCTAAAATAAAATTATTTGTAAACATTCATGTAATAAATATATTTTATTTATTACATAATTACATACACACATTATCTTGTACAAATTCTCATCCTTAAAATAAATAAAAAAAATTATACGCAAAATTTCTGATTTAATTATATAGAAAATATCAGGTTGTTACATTCACCCTCCCTTATAAAGAATCCGTCCCCAGAATCACCATTTTAAAACCTATACATACCAGGGTACATAGCATACACAATCATTGCGAGTAGATCTCGATCAAAATTGATCGAACTGATCTTTAACTATTCAGCATAAAGCTTATATATCTGCTTATACGGGAAAAAAATGAATTCTAATAGAACTCAATTTCCTCCTTCAAAATAATTTATAAAATAATTTACTATATATAAGAAATAAAATTGGTTTGAGTAATACAGAGTTGCATCCCATTTGCTACGCTTTCTTGAATTCATTCATGTTGAAGACGCTTTGCAGTTGATTTAATTATTTGTTTGATGTTGGTCCCATTATCGCCAATGTCCTGTTGCCTTTTCCCGTATTCAATTCCTTGCCTCCTTTCTCCTTCTTGGACCGTCTTTCACCTTATGCTCCATTGATTCACACTTAAAACACACACAGACTTGCCCTTTATCTCCTTTCCTTTTATCATATAGGTGACAAAATCTTCTTTTTTCCTTCGTTACCTAGCTATCATCATCCTCAAAAGCGTCATCGATAGGGTTAGTTGATCTTCCCGCTGACGCTTGTCGATACTCATCTTCAAAGATATAGCTTGATCATCCATATTCGCAAAATTACGATCGGTCCGGTTGTCTTCCACTTTTGTTGATGAGTTCTTCCGTCTGTGTATTTCGCTTTCGTCTTGGCGGCATTATCATAAAATTATTCTTATTAACTTACATTCTAAACTTTATCACGCTATATATAACACAAAATTTTCTATCCAAATAGTCATGTACTCAAACTATTAGATTTTGAAAATTTGGTTTTCTACATTAACCAGTACTCATATAATTAACTACTATCTTTATACCAACTTATTTCATTAATCCCATATAAATTCATACTCATATCACTTGACATACCATAGCACATATTGCTTTAATCATCCGTTATCCCTTTGTGACTCAAAAGTCGGGAATCGCTGACACAACTTATGCAAGATTTGAAAAATATTACCTTATACAAATATACCTATCATATACATAACATAGAATCATACCTATTCAAGTAATACTAGTACTACTTATTTCTTACGCCTCCACTAAGGATCAATTGCTTAGAAATCTGTTTATTCCCATTATCCTCAATAATCTATTCACATCTAACTACACCTAGTTCGTCCATCTTACCATACATTATGAGTTTAAGAACTCACCACAAACATATGAGTTTAAGAACTCAACATTGACCACATATTCTTTAACTATACTTTACCTATCATTCATACTATCGTTTCAGGGTCCGGTACTATACTTTCCAAAATAACCACCTCATTGAGGTAGCTTTCAATGTGAACCTCTATTTCAGCTATTGGCTTTGATATTGGCTCGGTTATGGAGGTTGACTTCTTCTTTACGATTTGAGGGTATCCTAATCCTTTTCTATCTGACATATACACACTTAAGTTATCCTGATTATCAACTAATATATACACACAGCAAATAATAGTTTTATATAAGTTATCTTTTATTTTGTTTGACGATGAACTAGTTCAATTCATCTCCTTTTTAAACTCTATATGAGTTAATTGTATTTTCAACGTTTCCCTCTGTTCAAAGGTTATAGCCTAAGGTCTAACCCACCTAAGGTTTTTAACCCTAAGCTCTGATACCAACTTGTAAAACCCCCAAACTCAGGTACTTGAAACCTGAACTCGGTGCTTCACGATACCATTTCTATGAGCGTAATAATACTAATAATATTAATAATAATATAAATATCAAACTTATCTTACATTTATCAGAGTCTAATCCCAATTACGCAACCTTTACTATAATTCTTTACATGATATATAATACATATCATTGTTTATATATTGTCTAACTATTACAAAAGATACCATTAAATATGTTCTGTTTGCTTTTCTTTTCACTTGTTCTTGTCTGAACCTTCGAGTTGGTCATGCCTAGCTGAAAACATTTAAATTTAAGCAAGGGTGAGCATTTGGGTGCCCAGCAAGTAATAACAATTATGAATATAATTAGTTGAAAGAAATAAATGTTTTCTTTATACATCACTTCTACAACGAATTTATAGTTGTGAAGTAAACTGAACCGACAATAACAACATAACAATTCTATCTCAAATTTTTGAAACTACGTATAGACTATATATATAGGGTAGTCGAGATACTATGAACATTGTTTTTAGTTTTCGCTAAGGTTTAGCAGAACTTCATCTGCAAACCGTCATAACTTACGGGCGTTAGGTTGTACTTCCCATGGGCCCTGTATTGATCAATACTACATTACAAGAACGATATGATCGTTCACTCTGTCCGCCTTGGGCGCATAAAAGTTTTCCCGTGATCGGGATGTTCATACTTAGACTGGAATCCGAACCAAAACAATTTGATTTGGATACAAAAAGTTTTAACTTATTCAATGATATTTCTGAATTTATGTCTAGCTGGGTCAAATAGCTTAGACGGCTTTATATATATATATATCAACATGTGATTAAATATGAATGGTTATCCAAGTGGGGACACTTGTGTAACCATGTTCGAAATTAATATAATGTATATATATAATATATCCTAATTACCATATACTAACATGTTGATAAACAATGATCTGATATAAAATATATCACAATAAGGTTAATAATATAGCATAATAATAATATAATTACAAAACTTCTTACTCATGTCCATTCATAAAGGAAATGCAAAGGTAAGATATCTTTGCACGATCTTGCCATACGATTCAGTAACTTAGTTATATCTTTATATAACACCTATCATTAATAAGATCATTTGATCGATTAGAATAACATACTATAACACATAAGCTTTGCTTATTGCGATCGACAGACATAACCTAATCACATTGTCACATATATTTCACAACCATTGAATCACAAATAAACACATATCTAATCAAATTATCTAAGTACAGATCAATTTCTGAAACATGTCAGTCTACCGACAACTTCATCGGGTAATTATCGAGTCTAAGACTATATCTTGTTGCTCAATATCTGTAAGTATTAGTCATATTATTTTTAATTGACTTATAATAGTTTTTAAACATTTATTATAATTTATCACGAATTTTCAAACACCGGAATCATTATTAAATGATTTAAATATTAAATAATTCTATTATCATTAATATTTAATTAATATTAAGCTATTAATGAAACTATTGCCAAAATGTTAAAGTTATTTATAATAACTTAAAATACTTTTAAAGTATTAATATTACCTTTAAATGATTTTTAAAAGAATTAAAATCATTTTTAAATAATTATCATTAATATTAAAGTATTAATGTATTACTTATCAAAATATTAAAAGTCCTTAATCATAACTTAAAATATTTTTAATTCATTAATATCCTTATTAAATGATTTTTAAATAAATAAAACCATTTTAAAACTATTTATTTAATATAATTATTAAATAAACTTAATATCATTAATATTAAATTATTAATGAAATTATCCTTTAAATATTAAAATTTATATTTTATAACTTAAAATATCTTTAAACACTTTATTTTTATTTTAAATGATTTTTATAATATTAAAATTATTTTAAACTAATTTATTTAATATAATTATTAAATAATTCTAATATCATTAATAGTAATAATTAATGAAATTTACCTTTAAATATGGAAAATTATATTTTATATCTTAAAATATTTTTAACTATTTATTTTCATTTAAAATGATTTTTCTAATATTAAAATTATTTTTAAACTAATTTATTTAATATAATTATTAAATAAATTTAATATCATTAAAAATATTAATATTTTTCATGACAAAATATCAAAAGTTATATTTATAACTTAAAATACTTTTATAACCTTTAAATCATTTTTATAAATTTTAAATCATTAATTCTATTTTTTATAATTTATTTAATATATTAAATAAATAACTTAATTATCATTAATATTAATTAATTAATGAAATTTATCACAAATTATTAAAAGTTATCAAAAATAACTTAAATTATTTTTTTTATACCATAATATAATTTTAAATGATTTTTCATGTATTAAAATCATTTTTAAATATTTTATTTAATATGATAATTAAATAAATTAAATACTTTTAATATTCTAGAAATATTAAATATTTATGAAATATATTCAAAATAATTAAAAACTAATTTTTGGATTTTAAAATAATTTTAATAATTTATTTGGTATTTTTAATAATTAAAAACTATTTTTTTCTATTTATTTAATTAAAATAATTAATTTTGAAAATTAAATTAATTAAAATAAAGCTGTGCATCATTTAAGACCACCTATAGTGATGAATCTGTCAGCTATAGGTGTTCTTCATGCAAACCCGTAAATTCATCGGCGATCACCGAGTAGAGCACGTTTGACCACTAATAATTGTTATTCGTGATGGTTGTTGGAGCGCTAAAAGGCGGATGTTGTAGTAGTACTCATGTAAAAGAACAAGATCCAACAACAAATAAAGTTATAAAAAGAACTAACTGCAAGCTAAAAGCCTTCAAAGAGACTGTCGGACGTGTTCTTCATTTCTGGGTAAAGTAATGGTTTAGTGATCTATAAGCGATCTTTATATGTGTAGCCAACATGTGATATTCTGAGATCCATTACATAAAATCGATAAAACAACAACAAAATCAAAATATACATGCTGGTCAAACCTTACTGGAAAAATTTCCCATGAAGGTTCTGGGTTTCCCAAAAACCTTCATAAGGCAAAACGGTCAACGTACTTTGACCAGGGCTAACTTCGATCTTGTTCATGTTCTGGGTAATATAAAAGCATGTATATGTAGTAGTAATGTCAGGTTACAATAACAAAACAATAACTTGGCCAAAACATCAAAACACAGCGAGATCAGAAGCTTTGAAAACCTTGTCAAAGACACCTGGGAAATCTGGTCTGTCCAGATTTCCAATTTTCGTGGTCGGTCAACTGACTTTGACCACGATTATCTTACAACCTATGCATGATCTGGTCCTACTAAAAGTTTTAGAACACAGATCTCATAGCATACAACAAGATCCAACATTGAAACAACAAAAACACGTAACGACTAAAGATTTATGAGGTCTGACATTTGACTGTCAGACCCAAAAATAACATTTTCCAGATTTCGAAAATTTTCAAATTCATGCACTTTGATGTTATTGATCCATCAACTACCAACCTAGATCAACTATATGGACTCCAAATAACATGTTTTGAAAGACCCCAAATTTTTATTAATGAAATTAAAATTTCTTCTATTTATTATTTTGATATAGTAATGGTTAATTTGATTAATGTGGTTAGTTATGGGTAAAATGCGCAAATATTTCAAAATAAACAAGTGGTTATAAAATATTCATTGTTGTCGGGAAATATTCGTTTGGTCGTGGAATATTCATCTTTGCTTGGGTATATTAAATGCAATGACGGCCAAGAACCTTGTGTGGGCCCCATAACGAAAGCGATTGGATGAAGAAAATGACAAGTATAAGTTGTTTATAAATAACGGTGTAGTTATTACAGATTAATCTTGTTGGAATACCCAATGGTTAAAACAAAAAGTGTCTGGCGTTGTTGCAGACAATGGCACGCGATGTTGCACCAATTATTGATTCTTACGTGGGAAGGCACTACTCAATAATTGTTACGATGGTTATTATTCGATATTTTATTTTATTGATTTAATAATTCTTTGTGTTGATATTTTATATTCTTGTTGTTTTAATAATTGTCACCGCACGATATTTTCTATTATCGACAATAATTCATATTATCTCGAATAATATTATTAGATAACATTATTGGCAATGTCTAGAAAGTTACATGTCAAGGAGAGGTTTGGTCATCTAATTGCTTGGCGCAAGATGAGAGAGATCCTTATTGGAAAGCCCCTTTCTTTCTGAGGCTTCGGTTGTCAATAATGTGATTACAGAATATTATTTGTGAATAATTAATTATTGATTTATATGATGAGAAAAATATTAATTTTATGAGGATATAGATGGAGAAAATTTTAATGTGACAATTGTTGAAAATTAATATTTTATCTTTTTTACGATAAAATAATTTATTTAAATATATTATTTTAATAATATATTAATGGTGATATTTTACAATGAATGTGGGATATATGAATAAATGAGGAGGAAGAGTATTTTTGTTGGATTAAATATTTAACACATGTTTTGTGTGTTGGTGGACCCATTTCTTGACTGAAATTTGATTATAGCACATAAAAATCGTCCCGTATGTGGATTTGGTCAATTTACATTTGGAATTTAGAAAAACTTTCTTCTGTAAAGTTGTAGATAATTGCATTTCCTATAAAAAAATCGCGAGATTCGAATTTTCTAATAAAAGGGCTATTTGTTATGAATTATTGAAGTTCTGAAGTTCCGAAATAATTGATTTTTGGGAGTTTTAGTTAATTATTTTGAGAAAAATGTTTTTTGTGCAATTAGTGGGCTCACATGTGTTATAAATGATCTGAATTCAGATCTTCAAAGGTGGGCTTGACAAAAATTTAATTATATTATTATTTTATTCAATTTTCTGCTTTGGTGTTCTAAGCATTTTCCTATAAATAGGGTGCTTAGGTTAGAATTGAAAATCACACCAGAAATTGAAGTTTTCTCTCTATTTCTCTCTCTATATTATCGAGCGTTTTCTTGTGAGTATTTTGGTACTTTGAGTGTTGCTATACGATGCAAGTTCAAGTCATAGCTTATATCCGGTGTTTCAACTAGAAGTACAATTCTTTCGAGGTAAGGGATGTTATTTTCTTCGTAAGTAATATTATTTCTTCAATATCATTATGCCAAAATATTGGTTGGAACTTTTTATCAAAGTTGAAACTTTTTCATGTCGGAGTTACTATTCATGAGTTACTATTCACGAGTTACTATTCATGAGTTACTATTCATGAGTTACTATTCACGAGTACTATTCACGAAGCATAATGATATTTTTTGTGAAATTTCTATCTTTTAGTGTCGGAGTTACTATTCACGTATACGGAACTATTCACGATATCAAGACCTTTCATTCACGAATCGACACTTATTCACAAAAAAAAATTAAATTTTCTTTTCTGTGTCCAAGATTGTCTGTTATGATTCCTATCTTTGATTGGATCCATGTTTTGGTCTTCATTCTTGAATTTTACTCCACTCTGATTATTTATGAAGTATTTTTGAACTTAGATTGTTTAAAGTACGAATCCTTAATATTTGTTCTTTTATTTCACTGGATTCGTTTTCTTTAAAATATTTTTCATCGTCCTCAGTCCTAAATGATGATATAATTGAATATCTTTGGCCTGTAGTGCAAAGATGAATGATTTTCTGATGAATATCTTTGGCCTGTAGTGCAAAGATGAATAATTTTCTGATGAATATCTTTGGCCCGTAGTGCAAAGATAAACAGGTGTTTAGATGAACATGACCAATTGATAAATATCTTTGGCCCGTAGTGCAAAGATGAACAAGTGTTGAGATGAACATGACCAACTGATGAATATCTTTGGCCTGTAGTGCAAAGATGACTACTTGATTCAAGATGTATATTGATTGATGTTACAAGAATAAAATATCGATGATGGACTTCTAAATTCATAGATGATAGTAGATTTCATTCTCTACTTAACTCTTCTAATGAATTGTTATTTCCGCTGCAGTTGTTGATCTAAAACTTGTTGTCTATTGTATTCTATCAGATTTTTCCCTGTTGAAGACTAAGGATAATTTGTTGTATATTATCTTAGTCATAATATTCTTCTTTGGGCTAGTTGAGCTCACCCTTTTCTTTTTTTGTTCCATTTTTCTTCTCGAGAGACGAGAATATAAGCGGGAAACTAGTCGGGTGTGGAGTGATGGTTCAAGACAGTTGTTTTAGTAGTCCTCACTATTTTGTAAAATAGTGTCTCAATAATTGTAATGAGGACTTATTTGAGTGTGGATATTGTCTAGAAGACAATATTTGTATTTAAACTAAGAGTTTATGTGTTGTCGTATTTTGCACGACAATTATATTAATGAAGTTGTAGTTATTTTTGTACCATGTATTTGACGACTCAGAATGGGTTGGGTGGAATGGACCTATTTTGGGGGCGTCACATGTTTAACACACAAAAATTAACATCTAACAAAGGATCATTGGACAGATTTCGAATTAGGGTTTAATACCTTTCTAAGAAAATTTTTGATTCTAGCTTCCTGATCTGGTACTGGTCTTCGTGGGGCTGGTCTTGGGAACTGATCTAGCAAATATTTTCGTGCGTTTAGAGAGAGATGGTCTTGGTGAAATGTATGAGCACAAATGAGCAAATATGTGCACTTTTCTCTCTCCTAACCTATTTATAATTCTTAGATGCAATGAATCTAACTTGCAAGGTGTCAAAGAGGATAAGCTTGGATGAGTTTTAGGGCATGTGCTATAATCTAGGGTGATGACTTGACAAGATAAGGAAAGATTTGCAAGAAACCTATTAAAAATAAATCCAAAAAGGGTATTTTAGTAAACTAATAAAATATTTTAAGGGTATTCTTGTCCATGACACTTGAATCTAGGTTTTAATCAATAGATTTTAAACCTTAAGGTTTCTCAAATAATTTCTAGGGTTTAAAAAATTAAGATTAAAGTTTAATAAAATTTTAATTAGAACTTACTAAATAAAATTAGGGGTTTAATACAAAATTTGGGGTTTTAAAAAAATACCTAGGGTTTCTTGATATTATTAGGTTTTCCCAAATTATGAATTAGGGTTTCCTATTTAACATTATAATTTACTAAAATAATAATTAGGGTTACCATTTTAGCAATTTAGGTTTCAAATCGGAAATTAGGGTTTCTAATTTATAATTAGGGTTTCTAGACAATAATTAGGGTTTACCTAATTAGTATAATATAATAATGGTCATAAATCACGTACCACTAATTCCTACCACTCGCAACCTCCGGTTTGAGTTTCAAGTTAGGGTTTAACGAATTAATGCAACGGTTTTGACATGCCACCACATAATTGACCATTCATTATCTGTGCGTACATATAGTACATATTTATAGCACTGTAAACTCAAAATATAATTAATATTATATTATTATTCTCATTCTTTAATAAAAATCCAAAACTAGGGTTTGGATTCCATATCTAATTTATCTTTAATATTTAACATTATTAATAAAGTTAAAATAATTAACTTAATTAATCTAGCATAAATTCATATAATAAAATATATTATTTTAATAATTCTAAAAATCATTCCATACATTATTTAAATAATATATAATCATATTTTCATAGAAAATAAATAATAAAAACATTTCTACTATAAAATTAATTATTATAAGAATATAGTTTATAATGTGCAATAATTCTAAAATAAAATTATTTGTAAACATTCATGTAATAAATATATTTTTATTTATTACATAATTACATACACACATTATCTTGTACAAATTCTCATCCTTAAAATGAATAAAAAAATTTATACGCAAAATTTCTGATTTAATTATATAAAAAATATCAGGTTGTTACATTCACCCTCCCTTATAAAGATTCCGTCCCCGGAATCACCATTTTAAAACCTATACATACCAGGGTACATAGCATACACAATCATTGCGAGTAGATCTCGATCAAGATTGATCGAACTGATCTTTAGCTATTCAGCATAAAGCTTATCTATCTGCTTATACGGGAAAAAAAATGAATTCTAATAGAACTCAATTTCCTCCTTCAAAATAATTTATAAAATAATTTACTATATATAAGAAATAATATATAAGAAATAAAATTGGTTTGAGTAATACCTGGAGTTGCATCCCCGGCTGCTTCAGTTTCTTGAACGGTCATGTTGAAGACGCTTGCGGTTGATTTTGTTGGTTTGATGTTGGTCCCGTTGTCGCCAATGTCCTGTTGCCTTTTCCCGTATTCAAATTCCTTGCCTCCTTTCTCCTTCTTGGACCGTCTTTCACCTTATGCTCCATGATTCACACTTAAAACACACAGACTTGCCCTTTATCTCCTTTCCTTTTATCATATAGGTGATAAAATTATCTTTTGCCCCTTCGTTACCCTCGCTATCACAAACGCGTTAATAGGGTTAGTTGATCTTCCATTATCTGCGATTGGTACTCCGCTCGACGTAAACGATCATCCATATTCGCAAAATTACATATCGGTCCGATTGTCTTCCGACTTTGTTGACGAGTTCTTCTTCTCTGTGTATTTCGTTTTAAGTCTTGGCGGCATTATCATAAATTATTCTTATTAACTTACATTCTAAACTTTATCAGATATACGAAATTTTCTATTCAAATAGTCATGTACTCAAACTATTAGATTTTGAAAATTTGGTTTTCTACATTAACCAATTACTCATATAATTAACTACTATCTTTATACCAACTTATTTCATTAATCCCATATAAATTCATACTCATATCACTTGACATACCATAAAGACATATTGCTTTAATCATCCGCTATCCCTTTGTGACTCAAAAGTCGGGAATCGCTGACACAACTTATGCAAAATTTGAAAAATATTACCTTATACAAACATACCTATCATATACATAACATAGAATCATACCTATTCAAGTAATACTAGTACTACTTATTTCTTACGCCTCCACTAAGGATCAATTACTTAGAAATCTGTTTATTCCCATTATCCTCAATAATCTATTCACATCTAACTACACCTAGTTCGTCCATCTTACCATACATTATGAGTTTAGGAACTCACCACAAACATATGAGTTTAAGAACTCAACATTGACCACATATTCTTTAACTATACTTTACCTATCATTCATACTATCGTTTCAGGGTCCGGTACTATACTTTCCAAAATAACCACCTCATTGAGGTAGTTTTCAATGTGAGCCTCTATTTCACTATTTGGCTTTGATATTGGCTCTATGCTATGGAGGTTGACTTCTTCTTTACTGATTTGAGGTATCATAATCCTTTTCTATCCGACATATACACACTTAAGTTATCCTGATTATCAACTAATATATACACACAGCAAATAATAGTTTTATATAAGTTATCTTTTATTTTGTTTGACGATGAACTAGTTCAATTCATCTCCTTTTTAAACTCTATATGAGTTAATTGTATTTTCAACGTTTCCCTCTGTTCAAAGGTTATAGCCTAAGGTCTAACCCACCTAAGGTTTTTAACCCTAAGCTCTGATACCAACTTGTAAAACCCCCAAACTCAGGTACTTGAAACCCGAACTCGGTGCTTCACGATACCATTTCTATGAGCGGAATAATACTAATAATATTAACAATAATATAAATATCAAACTTATCTTACATTTATCAGAGTCTAATCTCAATTACGCAACCTTTACTATAATTCTTTACATGATATATAATACATATCATTGTCTATATATTGTCTAACTATTACAAAAGATACCATTAAATATGTTCTGTTTGCTTTTCTTTTCACTTGTTCTTGTCTGAACCTTCGAGTTGGTCATGCCTAGCTGAAAACATTTAAATTTAAGCAAGGGTGAGCATTTGGGTGCCCAGCAAGTAATAACTATAATGAATATAATTAGCTGAAAGAAATAAATATTTTCTTTGTACATCACTTCTACAACGAATTTATAGTTGTGAAGTAAACTGAACCGACAATAACAACATAACAATTCTATCTCAAATTTTTGAAACTACGTATAGACTATATATATAGGGTAGTCGAGATACTATGAACATTGTTTTTAGTTTTCGCTAAGGTTTAGCGAACTTCATCTCAAAAAATGTCATAACTTCTGGTACGTTAGGTTGTACTTCCCATGGGCCCTGTATTGATCATACTACATTACAAGAACGATATGATCGTTCACTCTGCCCGCCTTGGGCGCATAAAAGTTTTTCCGTGATCGGGATGTTCATACTTAGATTGGAATCCGAACCAAAATAATTTGATTTGGATACAAAAAGTTTTAACTTATTCAATGATATTTATGAATTTATGTCTAGCTGGGTCAAATAGCTTAGACGGCTTTATATATATATATATATCAACATGTGATTAAATACAATGATTATCCAAGTGGGGACACTTGTGTAACCATGTTCAGAAATTAACGAACAGAATATATATCTGAATTACCATATACTAACATATTGATAAACAATGATCGGATATAGAATATATCACAATAAGGTTAATAATATAGCATAATAATTATATAATTCTGAAACTTCTTACTCATGTCCATTGCATAAAGGAAATGCAAAGGTAAGATATCTTGCACGATCTTGGCTATACGATTAATAACTTAGTTATATCTTTATATAACACCTATCAGTAATAAGATCATTTGATCGATTAAAATAACATACTATAACACATAGCACTGCTTATTGCAGTCAGCACATAACCTAATCACATTGTCACATATATTCCACAACCATTGAATCACAAATAAACACATATCTAATCAAATTATCTAAGTCCAGATCAATTTCTAAAACATGTCGGTCTACCGACAACTTCATCTGGTAATTATCGAGTCTAAGACTCTATCCTATTGCTCAATAGCTGTAAGTATTAGTCATTTTATTTTTAAATGACTTATAATAGTTTTTAAATATTTATTATAATTTATCATGAATTTTCAAACACCGGAATCATTATTAAATGATATAAATATTAAATAATTCTATTATCATTAATATTTAATTAATATTAAGCTATTAATGAAACCATTGCCAAAATGTTAAAGTTATTTATAATAACTTAAAATACTTTTAAAGTATTAATATTACCTTTAAATGATTTTTAAAAGAATTAAAATCATTTTAAATAATTATCATTAATATTAAAGTATTAATGTATTACTTATCAAAATATTAAACGTCCTTAATCATAACTTAAAATATTTTAATTCATTAATATCCTTATTAAATGATTTTTAAATAAATAAAACCATTTTAAAACTATTTATTTAATATAATTATTAAATAAACTTAATATCATTTATTATTAAATTAATATCATTAATATTAAATTATTAATGAAATTATCCTTTAAATATTAAAAGTTATATTTTATAACTTAAAATATCTTTAAACACTTTATTTTTATTTTAAATGATTTTATAATATTAAAATTATTTTTAAACTAATTTATTTAATATAATTATTAAATAATTCTAATATCATTAATAGTAATAATTAATGAAATTTACCTTTAAATATGGAAAATTATATTTTATATCTTAAAATATTTTTAACTATTTATTTTCATTTAAAATGATTTTTCTAATATTAAAATTATTTTTAAACTAATTTATTTAATATAATTATTAAATAAATTTAATATCATTAAAATATTAATATTTTCATGACAAAATATCAAAAGTTATATTTATAACTTAAAATACTTTTATAACCTTTAAATCATTTTTCTATAATTTTTAAATCATTAATTCTATTTTTCATAATTTATTTAATATATTAAATAAATAACTTAATTATCATTAATATTAATTAATTAATGAAATTTATCACAAAATATTAAAAGTTATCAAAAATAACTTAAATTATTTTTTTTTATACCATAATATAATTTTAAATGATTTTTCATGTATTAAAATCATTTTTTAAATATTTTATTTAATATTATAATTAAATAAATTAAATACTTTTAATATTCTAAAAATATTAAATATTTATGAAATATATTCAAAATAATTAAAAACTAATTTTCGGATTTTAAAATAATTTTTAATAATTAAAAACTATTTTTTTCTATTTATTTAATTAAAATAATTAATTTTTGAAAATTAAATTAATTAAAATAAACTTTATGTCGCTAAAGACCACCTATAGTGACAGAACTGTCGCTATAGGTGTTCTTCATACAAACCCAAAAATTCATCGACAACATCGAGAGTAGTACACGTTTGACCACCAATAATTGTTATTCTGTGATGGTTGTTGGAACGCTAAAGGCCAGATGTTGTAGTACTCATGTAAAAGAACAAGATCCAACAACAAATAAAGTTATAAAAAGAACTAACTGCAAGCTAGAAGCCTTCAAAGAGATCATCGGACGTGTTCTTCATTTCGGGTTCCAGGTTACCTGAAATGAAGAACGATTCATCGCTTCTTTGAAATTTCTTCAACGCATGATTCTAGTAATGGTTTAGTGATCTATAAGCTTCAGTATATAGCCAACATGTACAGCTACAGATCCATTACATAAAATCGATAAAACAACAACAAAATCTAAATATACATGCTGGTCAAACCTTACTGGAAAAATTTCCCATGAAGGTTCTGGGTTTCCCAGAAACCTTCATAAGGCAAAACGGTCAACGTACTTTGACCAGGGCTAACTTCGATATTGTTGATGTTCTGCGTAATATAAAAGCATGTATGTATAGTACTAATGTCAGGTTACAATAACAAAACATCAAAACACAGCGAGATCAGAAGCTTTGAAAACCTTGTCAAAGACACACGGGAAATCGTAATACGCCCAGATTTCCAATTTAAATGTCAATCGGTCGACTTTTTGACCACGATTATCTTACAACCTATGCATGATCTGGTCCTACTAAAAGTTTTAGAACACAAATCTCACAGCATACAACAAGATCCAACATTGAAACAACAAAAACACGTAACGACTAAAGATTTATGAGGTCTGACATTTGACTGTCAGACCCAAAAACAACATTTTCCAGATTTCGAAAATTTTCAAATTCATGCACTTTGATGTTATTGATCCATCAACTACCAACCCAGATCAACTATATGGACTCCAAACAACATGTTTAACACACAAAAATTAACATCTAACAAAGGATCATTGGACAGATTTCGAATTAGGGTTTAATACCTTTCTAAGAAAATTTTTGATTCTAGCTTCGATGATCGTGCTTTGGTCTTAGTAATTGGGGCTGGTCTTGAGAACTGATCTAGCAAATATTTTCGTGGGTTTAGAGAGAGATGGTCTTGGTGAAGTGTATGAGCACAAATGAGCAAATATGTGCACTTTTCTCTCTCCTAACCTATTTATAATTCTTAGATGCAATGAATCTAACTTGCAAGGTGTCAAAGAGGATAAGCTTGGATGAGTTTTAGGGCATGTGCTATAATCTAGGGTGATGACTTGACAAGATAAGGAAAGATTTGCAAGAAACCTATTAAAAATAAATCTAAAAAGGGTATTTTAGTAAACTAATAAAATATTTTAAGGGTATTCTTGTCCATGACACTTGAATCTAGGTTTTAATCAATAGATTTTAAACCTTAAGGTTTCTCAAATAATTTCTAGGGTTTGAAAAATTAAGATTAAAGTTTAATAAAATTTTAATTAGAACTTACTAAATAAAATTAGGGGTTTAATACAAAATTTGGGGTTTTAAAAAAAATACCTAGGGTTTCTTGATATTATTAGGTTTCCCAAATTATGAATTAGGGTTTCCTATTTAACATTATAATTTACTAAAATAATAATTAGGGTTACCATTTTAGCAAGTTAGGTTTCAAATTGGAAATTAGGGTTTCTAATTTACAATTAGGATTTCTAAACAATAATTAGGGTTTACCTAATTAGTATAATATAATAATGGTCATAAATCACGTACCACTAATTCCTACTACTCGCAACCTCCGGTTTGAGTTTCAAGTTAGGGTTTAACGAATTAATGCAACGGTTTTGACATGCCACCACATAATTGACCAATCATTATCTGTGTGTACATATTTATAGCACTGTAAACTCAAAATATAATTAATATTATAATATTATTCTCATTCTTTAATAAAAATCCAAAACTAAGGTTTGGATTCCATATCTAATTTATCTTTCATATTTAACATTATTAATTAAGTTAAAATAATTAACTTAATTAATCTAGCATAAATTCATATAATAAAATATATTATTTAATAATTCTAAAAATCATTCCATACATTATTTAAATAATATATAATCATATTTTCATAGAAAATAAATAATAAAAACATTTCTACTATAAAATTAATTATTATAAAATATAGTTTATAATGTGCAATAATTCTAAAATAAAATTATTTGTAAATATTCATGTAATAAATATATTTTTATTTATTACATAATTACATAAACACATTATCTTGTACAAATTCTCATACTTAAAATAAAAAAAAAAAATTATACGCAAAATTTCTGATTTAATTATATAGAAAATATCAGGTTGTTACAATGGCAGTGATATTTTATAAAAAGAGATTTTTTCAAACCCTTGTGCTCAATAGTAATTGAGACCTTTTACACTCCCATTTTTATTAATTGTTCAGCTTGATTGTTTTTAATTTTCGAGATGCGAAGCATCTTCGAGAGTTTAATGTATAAAATGGGGTTGAACTCCTCATGGGTATAAAAACCATCTGAAGAAATACAAACACCGTGAATAAATTTACAAGCTGCTTACAGCTGGAAATGTCCATCACGAGAACCGAATCTAGATCCAGTAAACTGAATCTCTGATCACATGATTCCTAAGCTCACATGATGTCGAGATTGATAATAAAGCAGTAAGCAGGTATATATATATATATAAAAGTTGTAAATATATATATATATATATATATACAGACATGATCAGCCACCACGAAGCACCTCCATGGGGGATCAGAAATGTAAATAAAGATATAAAAGCAATCAACCACCACGGAGTAAACTCCAAGCGGGACGAAAAGTAAAGAAAGCTGTAAAGACGATCAACTGCCACAAAGTAAACTCCAGGCGGGATTAAACGTAAATATATATATATATATAAGCAGTAAACGCACCGGATATAAAATCCAAGCTCATCAGACAAAGTTTGACAACAGTTAATATATATATATATTTATATATATATTAAAGCGATAACGCTCCAAATCAAGTTCAGGCTCAATCGAGGCATAACTTCGATAATGTTAGTGCAGTATATATAAATATATATATATATATATATATATATATATATATATATATATATATATATATATATAAAATGAAATGAAACAATGTAATCAAGTCCGGCAAACACACGCAACACGACTCTCAACGTGAATAATAGTGTGTGCAAAGATGAAGAGAATGGCTTTAAAGTGTTTAAGAAGGCTTATAGTGGGCTGCCAAAGAAGACTTCTATATCTTTAAAAGGATAAACAATCGGCTCTCGCTGGTTCAAAATAGAAGCTATATGTGAGCTCACAAGTGTTTAAAACGAGAAAACACTCAATATAGGGTGAGTACATAGCAAATTGGACAGGGCTTCCTCGCCTTTTTCTCTTACAAAATGGCCACCCCAAGCCCTCTATTTATAGAGGGGGGAGCTACAGGTGTACTTGCGGCTAGGCCGCAGATGTACCTGCGGTTGCCCGGGTTGCCCCGGGCTTCGCGGGTCACGCCATCTCGAAGTAAGTACACGCATGCACTGTAATGTCCGCTCAAACTTTCAGAATTGCAATCCAGGCATCCGAATGAGGTATGTAAGACCTATTTTGGACCGCCGTTGTCGAGAGTTACGCAATAACATGGGATTAGAGGTTGAGCGAAGTCAGGAAGATGGGACCATGGCCTCCGGTCTTCAAGCTTCAAATTCTATCTATTGTCCTGCGTAATAGTCACTAGGGATTGGACCTCCTTGGTTCTTGTGGGACATTGCTGTGTAGAAATGTATGTATGAAATGTTGAGACGGTGCAATGTGGCGTCAAGGTGGCAAGATGACGACTTTGCCGCTCACCGGGGTTATCTTCAATTTGGGCTGATAAAATGTACGCGTTGCTCGGGTTATCTCTCGAGATTGAATCACTTTATAAGTTGAAGGTCCTCAGTGTCATCTCTGAGGTGTGCCTGTCTTCCCGGTGTTATCTCTGGGACTTGTATTGAGTGTCTCGGTGTGAGTGTCGAGGTTGAAGCTAATTTCATGCATTTGAAACAAGCATTGCTAGGGTTATGTCCGGAACTACACTCCTTGGGGTTATCTCCAAGGTTGGTACTTGCTACTCCCAGTGTTGGGACTGAGACTGAATATCCCGGGGTTATCTCCGAGAGGAATCGGCTTTCTCCAGAGGAATTTCTGGTATTGGAACTGCATGCCTCGGGGTTATCTCTGAGGTTGGAACTGATACTCAGGGTGTGTGTTTCGAGGTTGAGGTTGAACTTCCGGTAGTATCCAGACTGAATGTGAGCTGTCTTCCAGGGTTATCTCTGAAAGACGAATCTGCCCTCCTGCAATGTCAGTGACAAGTGTGCAGAAACTTTCGAGTGTCTAATGATGCCCCTCTTTATCATATTCATGCAATGCAATGCATGGATAGGATAAAGAATCCTAGACACTTGAAATGCAACAAGATAAATATGATGCAAAGTGTAGCAACATGATGCAAATGTATGATGCATGTGTGTTGGGTTGTTGGCCAACATGCTGGGGATTATTGCCAGCTCCATGTTGCTTCTACTGGGGATTGGCAACGATGACCAAATTGGATGTGTGATCCAAATATTTTAGGATGTTGACGTTGGGGTTATCACCAAAGTCCTTAATCCTTGATACATACTTGATTCCGAAGATGTGCCTCTCGTGTACAAGAGATCTGTGGGGATAACGCTCTGTCTGTTTGAGGATGTGTATAACATATTCCATCATCGATCCTCCTCGATGATGTTTATCTTTCCTGGTTTGTATCGCCAGGACATATCAATGTTCTGTTGGATTTACTGTCAACAATATGTGTTGTCAAGGTCGCCTTGACCTTCGGCGACGTCGTCGTCCACCGGATAAAACCTCACATTGGACATCTTTGTCAAGGTCGCTTAACCTTTGTTGACGTGTGAATCAACGGAAAATACTCCTGTTAGACAGACTGTCAAAGCTGCTTGACCTTCACTGACGTGTGAATCAATGGATAAACACGCGTTGTAACCCCCACCGGGGTTTGTATGAAAATTAGGGTGACGACCCTGAATTGGAGGCATTGGACATGCGCAAGGTATTGCCGAGTGTGATTTGTAATAGTTGAGATCATCGGGATAGTGTTCCCTATGCTCGGGTGAATACCAATGAGTGATGTGCAGACCCATGGCTTGATCTGAGAAAAAACCAGGATGGTAAGCTATTCCGCTCAATCGCGTAGCGTTTTTATTCCTGATTTAGCTTTTTTAGCTTATGAGAACTCCGTTGCAACTCGAACTGGACCGAGACGGAGGGGTGGGACCCACGTAGGTGTGCCATATGGGCACATAAACGTGATCTTCCCTTGATCTTTAAGAGCGATGACGATCTGATTATAACCCGAATATCCATCCAATAAGCAGTAGTACTCGTGTCCCGCTAATCTGTCCAAAATCTGATCGATAAAGGGAAAAAGAAATTGATCTTTGCGGGTTGCCTTATTCAACTTCCTGTAGTCTATGCAAACCCTCCAACCAGTCATTGTCCTTGTCGAAATTAGCTCATTGTCATCATTCTAAACCACATTCATTCCTCTCTTTTTTGGCACACATTGCACCGGACTGGCCCATTTACTGTCTAAAATCGGGTAGATGATACCCGCATCCAACCATTTCAGGATTTCTTTCTTCACTACTTCATACATGATTGGGTTGAACCGTCTTTGTTGCTCCATTATCGGTCTTACATCGTCTTCCATCAGAATTTTATGAATGCGAAAGGCTGGGCTGATTCCTTTGATATCCATGATTGTCCATCCTATAGCCGTTTTGTGGTCCCTAAGCACTCTCAGCAACTTTTCTTCCTACAATTCGTTAAGTGCAGCAGAAATAATAACAGGGAAAGAATTAGAATTGCCTAAATACGCATACCTGAGGTGTTTAGGGAGTGGCTTAAGTTCAAGAGTCGGTGGCTCCTCCAATTACGGTTTCATCCTTGTTGTGGCTTTTTCCTCCGTGTGCAATGGTTCAAAGGGTGTTTTAAATATGCTAACTCGTGGCAGGGAGTCTAGCATCTACAAGTAGTCCACAAATTCTGGATCATCTGATTCTTCATCTCCCAATAATGTCGTTTCTAATGGATTATTAACCAAACTCTTGCCCATGTCTTCGCTGATTATCTGATCAATGATATCCATTTGAAAACAATCTTCTTCATCCGTAGGAAATTTTATGGCCTTTAAAACATTTAACTTTACTTCTTGATCTTGGACCCTCATCGTTAGTTCTCCTTTTTCTACGTCGATGAACGTCCTACCCGTAGCCAAGAAAGGTCTCCCTAGGGTAATTGGGATGTTCTTATCTTCCTCAAAATCCAAAATTATGAAATCCGCGGGGAATATAAACTTGTCAACCTTTACCAATATGTCCTCTACAATGCCTCTCGGGTACGTGACTGACCTATCCGCCAACTACAATGAGATGTTCGTAGGCTTTGGAGCGAGCAAACCCAATTCTGTATAAACTGATAACGGCATAAGGTTCACACTTGCCCCCAAATCACATAAGCACTTATTGAATGACATGTTCCCAATCGTGCATGGAATGGTGAAACTCCCTGGATCTTTCAACTTTGGTGGCAACTTTCACTGTAACACCGCACTAAACTCCTCTGTTAATGCCACTGTTTCGAAATCTTCCAATTTCTTTTTCCTGGACAAAATCCATTTCATGAATTTCACATAAATTGGCATCTGCTCTAAGGCTTCTGCGAAAGGGATGTTAATCTGAAGTTTCTTAAAAACTTCCAAAAATTTTGCAAATTGCTTATCTAATTTCTACTTTTGAACTCTTTGCTGAAAAGGTGGGGGAGGATAGACAACTGGTTCGTTAACTGGTTTGCTCTTTTCCACTTGTTTTTCTTCCCCATGTCTGTCCTCAACCACTTTATTTTCATTGTCTGTCTCAACCTCCGTTGTAGCCAAATTTTCTATTTTCTGACCCTCAAGTTGTTTTCCACTTCGCAACATTATTTCCTAACATTGCTCATGATTACCTTTCAGATTTTTCTCTGTATCACTTGGTAATGTTCCTTGAGGCTTGTTATTCAATGCAAATGCTATCTGTCCCATCTGATTTTCTAAATTCTTGATGGCTATTGCTTGGTTTTTCATGGCTACCTTGTTGCTCGTTATATACTTTGATAGCAACTCCTCTAAATCTAATTTCCTCTCTTGACGTTGACTTGGTTGTTGTTGATTTTGAAATCCTGGGGGATACGATGGTCGTGGAAATTGTTGATTCTGATTATTATTCCACGACAAATTAGGATAATTCCTATTCCCCTGATTGTATGTATTCTGGTACGTATTCTGTGGAATTCTATTGTAACTACCCACAAATTGTACTGACTCTAGGTTGATTGCACATTGATCCGTCGGATGTTCACCAGCGCATAATTCATAAATAATTGCAACTTGCGGTGGCTGTACCCCTGACCAAACGTCAAACTTCTTAGAGAGAGTTGAAATCTACGATGTTATTGCCGCCACTCCATCTACCTCTAACACTCCAGCTACCGTAGGTTGTGTCATTCTTGTCGTGGGCCACTGGTAGTTGTTAGCTGCCATTGTCTCTATCAACTGATATGCCTCCTCATAATTCTTTGCCATAAAAGCTCCCCCCGACGCTGCATCAATACTAGTCCTGAGATTCCCATGTAGTCCGTTATAAAATGTATTCATCTACAACCACTTAGGCAAACTGTGATGTGGGCATTTTCTGAACAATTCTTTATATCTCTCTCATGCCTCGTACAATGACTCCCCACGTTGCTGATCAAACATGGTAATCTCGTTTTTCATCTTTGTAGTCTTCGCTGGCGGGAAAAATTTAGCTAGAAACTTCTGAGCCAGGTCATCCCATGTCGTTATTGAACCCAATGGTAGAGAGTGTAACCAACTCTTCGCCTTGTCCCACAGAGTGAATGGGAACAAGTGAAGTCTAACTGTTTCATTCGACACCCCCATTGTACTTGAACGTGTCGCATATTTCCAGAAAGCTGATCAAATGCTCGTTCGGATCATCATTTGCAAGTCCCCCAAACTGAACCGAGTTTTGGATCATCTGAATAGTCTCAGGCTTAATCTCGAATTTGTTCACAGCTATAGCAGGCCTGGTGATACTCGACTGCAGCTTAGTCACCTTGGGTGTAGCAAAGTCCCTCAATACTTTCTGGTCTTCGGCAACCATTGTTTCTTCTTTTTTAGAATTTTCAAAGTTGTCCCTTGTTTTCTTAATCCACTTACTTAGCCTTTGAAAGTGTCTTTCAATGTTGTCCTCAAAAGGAAGCAAGTCTGGATTTTTGGATCGACTTTTTATAAACCAACTTCAAAAACCTGAAATAAGACGAACAAAACAAAAACAAAAATGTTTAAGTAAAATTGGACTAATTAAACTGATATTGCAAAATAATAAAATCTATAATAAAGTCTCCGGCAACGGCGCCAAAAACTTGTTGGGTAAAATCTAATTACGCACAACACACAAGTATACGTGGTCAACAAGTAATATAATAGTAAGTAGAATATCGTTCCCTCAGAGACTTAGTAAGAAATTAACTTCACAATTACCAATTTCCTATTAATCTTAATTTTATTAAACCAATCAATTTCTAGTTTATAATTAAAAATACTAAAATATTAAAATTAAAGAAAAACCAACAAACCCTAAAAACTGAATTTTCAAATAAATATTGGAGAATTAGGCTTACAACTTCACTCTAAGCATCACTCTGATTATTATACCTTATTCTAGTTTAATTCACTATCCCAGTTTATTAATCAAGAACACGTACGTAGCACTAGCCACCTCTCGATGTACTAATAATAATGTATTAACTCAAATCCACAATTTAGATAGAATCAAGTTAAACACCTTATCAACTAAATCACTATATCTCTATGTGAATTCCAATCAAGGAAGGTTTAAGTGCAAGTTCTTTATATGATTACATGTGATGTCAAGCATATCTCTATCCTAACATTCATCAAGATTCTGTTCATTCACAAAATTCAAGAACACATCTATATTAATTAAGTCTAGATTCGTATTTCATCTCTCGAATTCATACAAGTCCACATAAAATTGTTGATCAGGTAATTCATAAATTCAAGCTCAAATTAATATAGATAAACTGAATAATAGCTTATTAAACTGAAAATCCAAGATTACATAATCATCGTTCCACTTAAAGATCCATTATAAGCCTAATAAATAATTTAGTTCATAACTAATGAATTAAATACTGAATAAATAAAAGAAAACATCATCCCAATTACACAATTTGAAATTAAAGGAGAATAGTAATACACCACCCTTCTCGTCCTTCAAACCTGCACTCTTCGTGAAATTACTCTTCTTCTTCGTTCCTCCAAGCTCTTGCCTTTCAATCTTTCTTTTCGAGTGTGTCTGAATAATCCCAAAATTGTTCCTATCACTCAGCATAAATTGCCTTACTTCAACTCCACACCACCAATTTTAATCCAACTCCAACTCATCACATAGGAAGAATTCTAATAAAAATCCAACTCCTTTTCAAACAAATCAAGTCTTTAGTCAAAGACTCCCAAATGCATGAAATAACCTCCGTAACACACTCCTATTATAAGCATATTACATAAGGAAATTATATCTCCCAACAACACCCATCCTTCTGCACATAACAAAAATAAATCAGATTATGTCCCAGAATTGGCGGCTACGCATCATGTTTTTCTCTCTGCGTATATACACTTACTCAACTAGTGACTTGCCTATGCCCTAGCGCACCCCGCGCCACTTTACTCAGCATTACGGCGCGCCCCACGCTAGTCATGCTGAATATCAATAATCGCTTGAATTTCCTTCCGATGCTAACATTTTGATAAGCTCCCTGATTATCCTACAACAAGCACAAAACCCATCAAAAGTAACATGAAGTAATCAAAAAAATAACAATATAACAAGCTAATGAATATAAATCATAGGTTAAAAACCTACTCATCTGGAGGGCATAATCATCTTCCAGAGATAACCTTGGAAATCGACCCGATTCAAATTTCAGATATAACCACAGGAGATTCGAGTTTCAATCTCGAGATAACCCTGAGAGATCCAGTTTCCAACCCCGGAGATAACCTTGGGAAATCCAATTACCAGTCCCAGAGATAACCCCTGGAGATTCAGTTTCCAGCCCCGAAGATAGCCCCGGAGATAACCTCGGGAGAGTCAATTCCAACATCAGAAATAACCCCAGGAGAGTCAGTTCCAGCCCCGGATATAACCTTGGGATGTTCAGTCTAACCCCGAAGATAACCCAGGGAGATCCAGTTCAAAGCCCGGAGTAAACCCCGGGAGGTCAAGTCAACCTCAGAGATAACCCTAAAGACAGTCAGAGTCAACAGCAGGCCGATCTCGGAGATATTTTTGTGAAAAGATTGCTACAACTGTGCCAAAGATGGAGATAACTTCGGGAGGGGAAAATGGTCATTTTTCCACCTCAACCTCATCTCAGCACAGTTCAACTCAAACTGCGTACAAAGATGTCCTACAAGAACCATAACTCAAATCCTGAGTGACAACAACATAAGACAACTCAACGGATAGACAAAAAAGACTTGGAGATCTGGATATGGACTCATCTTCTCAGCTTCGGACAATGTCTAATCCCATGTCATTGTGTAACTCTCATCAACAGCTTTTCGAAAAGGTACAACACGCCTCTATCGGATGCCCAGATTGAAAGTTATGAAGGTTCAAACAGACAACGCGTAGCCCAAGTGCACGTACTTTGAGATAATGGGACCTGCAATTCCCAGGGCAGCCCCAGGTAAACCCGCGGCTGTTGCGGGCTGACTTGCGATCATCTGGTCTATAAATATGAGCCCCCATCAGCTCATTAGAAAAAAAGAAGAAGAAAATAGAGAAAACTTTGTCCCTTTCAGCCTTTAACCTCTTTTAGAGTGCTCCAAACTTTGTGATTCTTCTTTCTAAACACTTGTAAGCTCGTGTTCTACAACGTACTGAAATTTAACCGGTAGAAATCGAGTTTTCAGGCCTCAAAAGCAATTTGAAGTCTTCTTAGCAGTCCACTGTAAGATTTTTCATATTTTAAGCTTTCTACTACTTTTGTGTGTGTGTGTGTGTGTATATATATATATATATATATATATATATATATATATATATGTTTAGCTAGGAGTTCACTTTGTGGCTTTTTATCGCTTATATATATATATATAATAGGATCAGTCCTGGACTCCGGACCGAGGACCTAAATCCGGACCTTCTTTTTTTTTGATTTTTTTTAAAACAACTATAAATAAATAAATAAATAATTATGGAATTGAATTTTTTTTTTCATATCTGATGTTTTGGGTGTGATTTGGGTGCACGATAACAAAACATATATGTATAGTCTATGCAGACATCGCATTCCACCACTTTTTGGTATAGGTATTCAAAACACGCCCAAAAACATTGTATTATGGAAAATTTCGATTCCATAAAATATTAAATATTTTTTTAGTTGTTTTAAAAAAAAAAAAAAAAAAAAAAAAAGGTCTGATTTTTATCGTGTCCGGACTCCTTGACCGATCCATTCTCAGATATATATATTTACATTTCAAAGTCCTGCCTGGATTCCAAATTCGTGGCAGTTGATCGTCTATATATATATATATATATATATATATATATATATATATATACTAATTTTATATATATTTGCTTTAACTGCTTTTGCAATGTAGATATTTAATCTTCCAGCCTGTGGACTAGATTTATCTAAATCTAGCTATTTCTAACTTTGATCGGTTCAAAAGTGACTAAACTGGAACCGTTGAAGCTAGAATGACTTAGATTTATTTAAATCTAGTTTTCTTTCTAGCTTTTGTACATATTAATATATCATGTGAGCCTAGAAGCCATGATCGAAGATTCAGCCTGTGAATCTAGATCTGGTTCCCACGATGGACACTGTCAGAAATAAGCATGTGAATCCAAGTATGCTTGCATCAAGAAAAGCTATAAAGTCCTTTGATAGATAATAGGAAAATATGTACAAGGATTTAGAATGAATTGATCAAATGTGTTAGGTTGATCCTACATAAGCAAAACAGCTTTGTAAAGTCCTTAAAAAGAAATGATGTACAATGACTATAAATATAGAAAGATCAAGCTTGTTATGTTGATTATATAATGTAATAGATAGGCTTGTCTGATCATCGAGCACTGCACCTGAAATCGTAGTCTGCCAAGAGAGTCAAGAAAAACTCGAGAGCTATCAAGGCGGAATCATTGTCTGCAAGATAGTAGATCTCGGAGTTCGTCGACTGCCGGGAGAGACGAGGAAGGATCGTAGTGTGTCAAGAAGAACTTCGTCGGAGCCGTAGTCTGCTGAGGAAGTCATGTTCAGAATTGTAGAGCCAGCCTGTCTACGAGCCAACCGAGCATCTGCCGAAGTTAAGTCAAGAATCGTAGACTACACTAGGAGTCGTAGAGTCTACTGATCATATCAGAGGTAGAGATCGTAGTCGAGCAAGATTAGATGAAGACAACAAGCATAAAGACATAAATTGTAGAGTGTCAAGATCTAATCTCGAAGTCGTAGTGTCTGCATTACCCAAGCTGAATTGTAGAGTGCAGAACTAAGGCTTCAACAGATGTGCTCACAACGCCAAGGCAGAGTCGTAGAGCAAACATGACTCTCAACAAATGAGCACTCCCAGAATATTCAAAGTATGAAGCCTCTGATCTGAGCTGCAGAGATACATCTCATCTGAAGGAAACCAGAGAGCACTCAACAAATGGCATGCAAGCTAACAGAAGATCTAAGCACCAACCCAATCAACATCCAGATTGGGTTGTGAAGCCATTCAAGTTGAAGTCTTCCACAAGTTGACCAGAAGAAGACTTCAGTAACTGACTAAGGAAAGTCAGCAAGTGTAGTAGCTGTCAAGAGAGCAGAAGACAACGATCTTGGGATTAACCTGGATCGTAGTGTTTGCCAAACATAGCAGGAACTGATGAAGTGTACACAGAGATACTGGTCAGCTTATGAAGAACAAGGCTAAAGTGATTAAACATTGGGTCAGTCCATTGATGATAAGTGAACGGGAGATCACAAGGAGAAAGCGAGCTGGGCATGCCACAAATCTGAAGTGTCTTGATATTCAGAAGAGGCCAGAACAAGGAGTCAAGCTATCAGTTCCTGAGATCAGTCGAAGCAAACGGAAGTGTTGAAGCACTGCACAAGAAAAAGAAGAGGTGTTCTACATTGAAGATTCGATGAACACTCTTCAGGATCATAGTGTTGTCTCAACCTGTCAATGAGTAACATTCAACAGGACACTGCGATCAGGTCCTAGAATAGTTGCATCAGAATCATTGGCAACGATTTAATTTGAAGATAGATATTCGAACAAAGCTTATTGAGAGCATCGATGTAAAAGGACAACCTCTAATCTAGAAATCAGAAGGAGAAAATAAAGTTGACTACCTACCCGAGACATCAAAGTGACATCTCTGACGGGGTAGGTGAAACAGTAGACTGCAGTGTCAGAAAGTCATAAAGGAGTTGTCATGTCACATCTGCAGTCTACACCAAATAACTCGAGATCTGTGAAGCAATTCAAATAGCTACCAACAGCTACATTACAACGGGAAGGTTGTGAAGGAGTATAAATCAACAAGAGCTTCAAAGATCAAGAGCTGCTGAAGTTGCTGAGTTGAAGGATCGTTGAGTTGTTGGAATGCTATATTGTTTACTCTACGAGTTCCACCAAAACTAAACAGACTAAGTCTCAGTGACAGTGAGATTACAAAGGTGGAACTGAAGCAGCGTTGAGGAAGGACTTAAACAGACTAAAGCTTCACTCAACAAAGATGAGAATGCCACTGAAGATGGCAGCTAAGCTGAGAGCCGAGAAGGCCAAGAAGATAGCATTCAGAAAAGTGGCAGAGCACAAAGAAGATCCAGAAAGCTACTCTACAAATCACCATGAACCAAAATCTGGAAAAGAACAGATGCAGAATCATGTCTACAAAACATTCAAGAAGGGTTCAGGGATTGCTAAGTGTCAGATGAAGTCTACCAAAAGCTCATAGACTTAGCAAACCCAGGTGGTGATGGTGCACAGCTGACATCGGATGAAGATGAGCAGAAAAGAATGAAGATCAGCTGCACCAAAGGACAACTAGTCTAGACTCAAAGTAGATTGCCAAGAGGACTACGCCAAGTTGCTAAGTACATAATATGTTCAAGCTTAAAGACATCTTAGCAGCTCATCGCCATATCAACAACAAAAATAACAAAACCAACAACAAGAAGAAGCCAGGGCCTAAGGGGTCCTTGTCTGGAGGGACTAAATGAAGTTTCAAGCCTGCTGGGCTTGAAGAGTTCTTAGGGAACTAGAGGAGTTCCAAGGCTGATGGACTTGAAGAGTTCTTAGTGAACTGAAGTTCCAAGGCTGCTGGCCTTGAAGGAATCTTAGTGATTCAGGGTGCTGCCCTTCCTTAGTGGAAATCCTGCTAGTTGAAAGCGGAAGAGTGGATTAGGAGCTTGAGTCTCTGAACCACTTAAAATCCCTTGTGTCATTTACTTTATGTCATTTACATTATGTACCTAACTGCTATAACTGCTATGCATGTATTAACTGCTTACAACTTAACTAACTCTAAGAACATTGTATGTATGATTATGAATATATGAATGAAGGGGATCTTTTACTTATTCTGTTGTGCTTGAAAAGATTCTTATGTTTGTCATATGCTAAATCATTAGCAATACAAAATAAACGAGAAAAGTATTTGAAACAAAAAAGGATCTATTCAACCCCCCCCCCCCCCCTTCTAGATCTATTGTGTGCCTACTAAGAACTAACAATTGGTATCAGAGCAAGTTCTCTTACTATTCAAAAGTTAATCGCTTTTAGTCTGATCTTATGTACAAACATTGTTCTAAACTTAGTTTAGTAATAAGTCACTTGTAAGTGCAGATGATATCATAAGTTGAAAGTATTGTGTACAGATATATGTGTATATACACCTGAAGATGCTCAGATTGGTCCATGTTCTTAAATGCCATAACAACAAGACCAATCCTTGCCCACAGTCAATCTTGTAGTCTGAAGACAAGACAAGGAAGCTCAAGAGACACCAATAGCAAAGAGTCAAGCATCCACTAGCCTGAAAGATGAAAAAGCCATACATGCTAAGAAGTGCTTATCCAGAGAAGAAAGAAGAACTTCTCAAATATGTATTTGGCCAACCAGCAGCTAGATGTGAACCTTGTGGACTCAAGGATGTCAAAGAACTAAAGATGCCAATATTCTCTTAGCTTACATCTTCAAGACCATGACTGATTGATTGAAGGACAACTGGAGCAACAAGTTGTCAGGAGCAAATGAAAAACTATGCACATCAATGCCTAACCTCAGTATAACTAAGTTAAATGACTGTTAAGAAACTGACAGTAAAAAGGTACGGTTCCTCATTAATATAAATGTGTACATCATGGTGCATCACTTTATGCACTATAAAAATATTCTATCAAGAGACCATACTCTACCTAAAAAGGGGAAGAGAGAAAGTACACTGAGGTTGGAAAAACAAATGCTAACAAAATTTCTCTCCAATCCAAGTTTTAGATTGAAGATTACATCTCGAAAGAAGTCTGAAATAAGTCATAAGCATATCATGATTTAATTAATCTTAAGTGGAGTAATCTTTGCTAATGGGTTAGTATGTATGCACAAACCTATGTTCTAGGTTTTTGATAACACATAGAGTATGATCAGTTCTACAAGAGCATCTTGAAGATTCGTATAAACTGATCACCTCCATGAATCAACCATATACAAATAAGTGATAGTGCTGATTTTTCACTCTGTGAACATTTAAACTCTGTGAACATAACCAAGCAAATGATGAAACCATCAAAAAAAAAGAGTGTTTTATTTAAAAGACTAATCTTACACACACTCATCATCATGCATCTTAAAATGTCATATCTAAATTGGATACATGCATGAATATGATTGTTGGTGATCAATTCGATGAAAATTCAAATATATGAGGAATATGGATTTTATGAAAACTAACCTGACAGGACCCATTTAACCATGGGTACCAAAAATAGAAATTTATATAACCTGCAGGTGTTTGGTCTATCTGACCACACAAAGGAATGCTAAAGTAGAAGACTTCAGTCAAGAAGATTCAACCAGCAAAAGGCTTAAGATATTTCAGAAATGTTTCTGACAAAATCCTTATTTGTCAAAGCCTTTCCATGAAGACTTGTTGAGCTAACATAAATGAAGCTCACATGGTTGCTGATCTCCATATGGAAGCAGAGCATTCACCCTAAGATAAAAAGGGTCATATATGCTCAATCATCCAAAGCATATCAGCTGAGAAGAACCCTCAAGGAACTCATTATAAAAGCAGAACTCCACAAGCACAAACTGTCAAAGAAGACTACATTTGTAGTGTTGTCAAATGATCGTAGAGTGAACAGTCCTGAAGATATCCATTTCTATGATACAAGAAGATTTAATTGATAATGATGATTCCAGTCAGAAGGAGATATGCAAGGCTGCCTTCTAATGCACATGAAGAAAAGGAAATCACACCTCACTGAGAAGATAGTATCAACCATGGGGGAGCAGTGATCTGTTAAGAAACAACAGCATTGAAAGTATCAGAAATACACTATGAAGTAATATACCAGTTACAAAGTCCCAAAACCTTGTGGCTGATGAACCAAATGAAGATCCATAGTCAGTAGGAACGTCTCAAAACATACTATTGATAACCTTTTCAACCACCCAACTCAAATCGTGGAGCGGGTACGATCAAACATCTGATCGTAGTGTAAGAGTATGAGGACACCACGATTACAGCAAATGCAAATGTCTAAAGTTGGTAGAGGAACTCCCCAGTATAAAAGGTCAAATGAGATATCAGTGCAAATCACTTCTAAAGTTTTTCATCTGGAAAGTGACTCAGGGACAAACCTAACCCTTAGTTCACTCTAAGAGGTTGGCCCTTCCTGAGGTACCTTAACCTAGAAGGAATGCTTAGTCAAGTTCATCTTAAGGACCAGAACAGACAACGTTCGTAGAGTAGATTCTTAAGTAAACTCAACGATCGTAGAATAGGCTCGACGATCTCAGTCTTCCCAGAGGATACACTAGCTCATAAGGAGCTCGGAAGAACTAGACACTTGCTCAACTATTCAGATCGTGTGGAGATAAATACAAATACAGTTTGGAAAGACACTGCGATCAGGTCCTAGAACAGCTGCATTAGAATCGTAGAGTTCGGTCAACTGAAGATTGAAGCATTGGCAATGGTTCAATCTGAAGATTGATATTTGAACAGAGCTTATTGAGAGCATCAATGCAAAAGGACAACCTCTAATCTAGAAATCAGAAGGAAAAAATAAAGTTGACTATCTGCCCGAGACATCAAAGTGACATCTCTGACGGGGTAGGTGAAACAGTAGACTGCAGTGTCAGAAAGTCATAAAGGAGCTGTTATGTCACATCTGCAGTCTATACCAAATAAATCGAGATCTGTGAAGCAATTCAAATAGCTCCCAATGGCTACATTACAACGGGAAGGTTGTGAAGGAGTCTAAATTAATAAGAGCTTCAAAGATCAAGAGCTGCTAAAGTTGCTAAGTTGAAGGATCGTTGAGTTGTTGGAATGCTATAATGTTGACTCTACGAGTTCCACCAGAACTAAACAAAACAAGTCTCAATGACAGTGAGATTACAAAGGTGGAAGTGAAGCAGCGTTGAGGAAGGACTTGAACAGACTAAAGCTTCACTCAACAAAGATGAGAATGCCACTGAAGATGGCAGCTAAGCTGAGAGCCGAGAAGGCCAAGAAGATAGCATTTAGAAAAGTGGTAGAGCACAAAGAAGATCCAGAAAGCCACTCTACAAATCACCATCAACCAAAAGCTAAAAAAGAACAGATGCAGAATCATGTCTGCAAAACATTCAAGAAGGGTTCAGGGATTGCTAAGTGTCAGACGAAGTCTACCAAAAGCTCATAGACTTAGCAAACCCAGGTGGTGATGGTGCATAGCTGACATCGGATGAAGATGAGCAGTAAAGAATGAAGATCAGTTGCACCAAAGGATAAGTAGTCCAGACTCAAAGCAGAATGCCAAGAGGACTACACCAAGATGCTAAGTACATAAGATGTTCAAGCTTAAAGACATCTTAGCAGCTCAGCACCATCATCAACAACAACAACAACAACACCAACAACAACAAGAAGTCAGGGCCTAAGGGGTCCTTGTTTGGAGGGACTAAATGAAGTTCCAAGCCTGTTGGGCTTGAAGAGTTCCTAGGGAACTAGAGGAGTTCCAAGGCTGATGGCCTTGAAGAGTTCTTAGTGAACTAAAGTTCCAAGGCTGCTGGCCTTGAAGGAATCTTAGTGATTCAGGGTGCTGCCCTTCCTTAGTGGAAATCCTGCTAGTTGAAAGCGGAAGAGTGAATTAGGAGCTTGGGTCTCTGAACCACTTAAAATCCCTTGTATCATTATTTTATGTCATTTATATTATGTACCTAACTGATATAACTGCTATGCATGTTTTAACTACTTACAACTTAACTAACTCTAAGAACAATGTATGTATGATTATGAATATATGAATGAATGAGATTTTTACTTATTCCGCTGTGCTTGAAAAGATTTTTATTTTTGTCATATGCTAAATCATTAGCAATACAAAATAAACGATAAAAGTATTTGAAACAAAAAAGGATCTATTCAAACCCCTCCCCCCCCCCCCCTTCTAGATCTATTGTGTGCCTACTGGGAACTAGTAGACACTTTTCAGCTGTAGCCAGCTTGTAAATTATCTACGGTGTCTGGATATCCTTGGATGACTCTCATGCCCATAAGGAGTTCGGCACTGCTATGTATCTTATTTTCTCGAAGATGCTTCACATCTCAAAAATAAAATCAATCAAGCATAATACAGAATAAAATGGAAGTATCAAAGGCCTCAATTACTATTGAGCGTAAGGGTTTGAAAATTTGTTTTCCAAAACCTCATTGCTATATCTTGTTAAAATTGAACTTTTATATACAAGTCAAACCCTTTATATATAGGTGCAAACGAGGTATAGCACTATTTCCAGATAATTGCACATAGGCCCAATAAACACACACACACACATGCAGATAATTATGGTAATTGAAAAGTTACGGTAACCATGTTTTCACGAAAGTCGGGGGGTGCCTTACACCTTCCTCTGCTTAATCAAGCCCCCGAATTCAATGAATCTCGGTTTTCAAGGCTAGTTAAACAGTGTCCAACCATTAGGCCTTTGTGTAAACCTTTTCAAAATCGGTTGAGTTGGTACAACCATTTCAAATCTACGAACTGGCGACTCTAATTTTCAAATCGTCGACATTCACATGTCGGACCTTTTCAGACAAAACTCAACCAAATGAGAACACAAAAGGGCAAGCATAGAAAGGGACACAATTTTCCCGACATTGACATAAGATATACGAATGAATAACTTTGATGTTTACACTTAGTAAATATAAAGTATGACAATTAAACGTCAACGAATGGTAATGAACTTAAAGTATAACTTAAGTCTAACGTGTTAAACGAGTACGATAGTAAGAGAAATAGAAGTAAAACAATACTTAACTTTGTTTATGTGTCTAATTGGAATGTACATGTAAATTATGTGTGTAGGATGTTAAAGAATTGAATTAGCATAAACTATAAATAGAAGACGTTTGAGGCAAGTTTTCTAAACATTGCTCTTGTGAAATTATGTAAATTTTTATACTTAAGTAAATCTTTTACATATTTGTTCAAGTATTCAAGTCATGTTTTGTCATGTATTGCATAAGAAAATGTTGATGTGTCATTGTTCGGCTAAACAAATGTTAAAATGATTTACTGATTTAATAGTAACTATTTTTAAATGTTATTTATGAAGATTTGAGTTATCTAACGCCAATTGCTTTAGTATTGATAAAAAAGGTAGGCCTGAGAATGAACAATCAAATGTATTTAGTTGAATCTTCGGCTGACACATATGGTGTCAAAACTAAACGTAAACATGTTTAATGAATGAGTGTTAATCAACATAGAGTATTATAGGAAGATCACCTAGAAGTGCTCGTAAGATATATCGGATTTATGATTTTATTACCGGAAAGTCCCTTTTTAGTGAAAGGAAATGGTTAATTCACGGTCGTTTGACCATCTCAGTTTCAATATTCATATTGTGGTTTCAAAAATATTTTAAACAAAGGAAAAGTATCGGTTTTGATTATTTTTATTGATTCTCAACTATTTGTACAATTGTTGAATATTAAACACATGATTCTTGATTTTGTTGTTGTTAAATTGTGTACTTGCTAAGCAATTGAATGCTCATCCTTACTTGAATTATATGATTTTCAGCTAAGGTCGAAAGAGTTGAAGAGTCTGGTAAGTACAAAGGAAAGACGAAGTTGGAGAAGTAATGAGCCGATGTAATAATAGTAGTACTTTTGTGATAGTTTACATTATGACATCATGAATATGTAATGGTTATAGATAACTTGGGAGAATGAATGAAAATGATGTAATAAATAAAGTTTTTACATTTATGTCAAGCAAATTTATAGTAATATGTTTTGAATGTCGTAGCACCGTGTACTACCTTAACACTCTGTTTTTGAGTTTTGGACGGAAAAGAAAAGAATAAAAAACTTAAATTAGAACAAAAAAGAAAAGAATAGAAAACTTGAAGTTTTCCTTTGTGTTGTTTCCGAGTTTTTAATAGAATAGAATAGAAAATTTAAAAAATTTCTTTTCTTGCGTTTTTGAGTTCCAATGAAATGAAAAGAAAATATCACTTTTACAAATTTACCCTTCAATTTATTATAAACATTGAACCGTGAATAAAAATATATAAGATAAATTTAATCAAAGAAAAGATTCTATAATCAACTACAAATATCCAAATAAATGTTAAACAAAAATTATTTCTACAAAATCATTGTCATACCATACCTAAAAGTCGTCAAACATAATCTGTCAGGTCCGTCGGGCCGGGCTCGGGCTCGGGTTCAGGCGGGTGGGTGGGTCATGATATATAACTTTTTGGACAAAATTTGTTTAATAAATTATCAGATTTTGTTTTAAGCAATTATCAATACTACGTAGTTTTGACGCGTCCTAACGGTAATAAACTGCCTAATTATTCTATAAATATTACATGTGGGAGCGCATTATGAATACGTTTTATTTTTCCCGTTCCTTCCCTTCTGAAAAAACCCCGTTCCTTCCCTTCTGCAAAAATCCCGTTTCTACAGATAGTTCCGCTTCCCGCTTGATGAGTCCCGCTTCTGCGAGCCTGCTTCGCAAAGAATTTTCCCGTCCCCGCACTGCAAATCCTGCTTTACGTTTCTACAAATTCCGTTTTGGTGTGAGGTTTTTCCCTTTATTTTATTTACATGCATCATTATTATAACTTGTAGTTTTCATGCATCATTAATATAAGTTCAGTACATAAACATAGAATTTGGTTCGATGTGTTCTTAATTTTGAAGTGCTTCTAATTAAGAACTGGAAATCTGTTTTATCTTGGGAAGCAATTGTTCATTTAATCCTTAGCACCAGTGAGGGAATAAATTTGCTTTAAGGAGACTTTGTGAATTCAAAGGACTCGGATTTATATGTTTATATTTTCCTGTGTTATATATATATATATATATATATATATATATATATATATATATATATAATTACATTACATTTTATTATATTTATATATATATTAAATAATAATATATATATTACTTTAATATAATCTTAAAGCAAATTTACATGTTACAGAATTGTAGTATTATTTAAAATCGCTTGTTTATGTGAATGTAAAAATGGGTTTTAAAAAAAAATTTATGTATATATTGCATTCGTGAAATTTAGTGTATGTTAATATATGTTAATATAAAGTATTTTGTTATTAGATATATTACGTAAATATTACATAAATTACATGTATAGTTAATTTATATATTACATTATTATATATATTACATATTAACTCGATTTATATATATTCTTTTATTGTTTGCATATAACAGTTTATTTAGTTTGCATGTTAATATACATAATATTCTGTTATTGTTTGCAAATTAATATAACAGTTTATTTTGTTTACACGTTAATATATACTATTGTGTTAACATATAGAATATTCTGCAAAACAAATTTGTAAACAAAATTTGTTACATCTTGTACAAACAGAAATTTGTTTCTGTTTATTGACAATTGTCTTCTTTGTATAACAGAAATGGCATCCACTAGTACCATTCCTGCCGTGAGTGTGTCTCATGGAGAGAAGCCTGAAAGGTTCAATGGAACTGATTTCAAGCGTTGGCAACAAAAAATGCTCTTTTATCTCACCACATTGAACTTGGCAAGGTTTCTACAAGAGGACTGTCCTACTCTTGTTGAAGGAGAAATTGATAAGGAAAAGGTGGTTGCTGTTGACGCATGGAAACATGCGGATTTCCTTTGCAGAAACTATGTGATGAATGGTTTAGATAATACATTATATAATGTATATTGTACAATTCAAACTGCAAAAGAACTTTGGGAATATTTAGACAAGAAATATAAAACTGAAGATTCTGGCATGAAAAAAAATTATTGTTGGCAGATTTCTTGACTATAAATGGTAGATTCTAAAGCAGTTATCACTCAAGTGCAAGAATTACAAGTAATTCTACATGATATTCATTCTGAAGGAATGTCATTAAGTGACTCATTCCAAGTTGCTGCAATGATTGAGAAACTTCCACCATCATGGAAAGACTTCAAGAATTATTTGAAGCATAAACGCAAAGAAATGAATCTTGAAGAACAGATTATACGACTTAGGATTGAAGAGGACAATCGAGGATCTGAGAAGAAGACTGGAAAAAACTTCATTGAAGAAAAGACAAATATGGTAGAACAAAGTCCAAACAACAACAAAAGGAAGCGTGAAGGTAAAGATACCTTCAAGGCCAAGAAGAAATTCAAATGCAAATGCTTCAACTGTGGCATTCCAGGACATAAATCAAATGAATGTCGAAAGCCAAAGAAGTTCAAGAAAGAACAAAAGCCTCAAGCAAATGTTGTAACGCCCCGAAATCCGGTCTATCTTCACACCCGGATTCCGTGCGTCACGAGTACATCCTTCATCCAACATACATCATTATATACTAAAATATAACAACATACACTCTCATATCCCAGGTTCTGGAAACCTTATAACCACTTTTATTACCAATAATGATAATTACATTATTCATTTCATCTTACAAGAGTGACTTTTATCTGCCACCAAGGATACATAATAGTTCATTAAACTAGTCTATAATTCAATTTCATCTTTTTATATTAAAAGTCTTCACTTGATCTTCTCGCTCAGTGACATTCTGAATGACACTTCATCTGGATACCGTCAGCTTGATCTTTACGGGATCCTTAAGTTCTTCTAACCTTGTTTGCTAAAAATTGTTTTTCATTTAAAACAAGAGTGAGCATTCAATTGCCCAGCAAGTCATAACATTTGAACAAACAACTTCAGAATTAAAACATTTCTTTAGAACTTGTATAACCGAACAAAGGTTATGAAGCAGCTTGAATAATAGGAATAGTCTCGATTCCTATCATCTTAAAACATCAATCATTTTCCTTTTAAAATACTTTCATCCCTCTACCTTTTTCATACACATCCTGTCTGGCTAGAATCATTAGCACAGACTTAACAATAACGGTTCATGTATAAACAGAACATACTTGTATTGAACAGCTCAAGCACAGAACAATTCATATCATAGAAACACCAAAGTGTTCAAATTGTGGCACAAGGCCTCATACATATTACCACCTTGTACATACATCGTACATATGCACATAGACAAGACTTCTCAAGTTCAACATCTGAGAAGTTAAAGAAACTAGCATTCATGTAATATGAATGAAGTTAGGAAACTTGCCTTACGCCCAGCTACAGCATACGCTGAACTGCTCATTTCAATTCCTATATTGATAAGGAGAAAACATAAACAACAATTAGTCATATATTGAACTTATGCATTGGTTTACTTAGCTTTACTTCTTAGCGTTTGCGTTCTTGCAATATAAGTTTACGCGACTAACTTCATTTACCAGTTTACGGCTTTATGACATACGGAGATGTCTTACTCATACGTTCATCATCTTGGATGATTTATATTCTTATCTTCTTCTTATAACTTCTCTAGGACTCAGCACACATCGCTTCTCTGCTAGTAGTCCATATGGTACTCTGAGTGGTTTTCCACAAACAACCAACAAACAAGTTCCCATCTCATCTAAACTGCCCACACAGTGAGTTAGATCAGTTGCCAGTTTTGTATATACCTTCACTCTCTGAAGGAATTGTTTACCCCATCTCCCATATGTCAACCATCAAAGGTTACGATTGTACCACAACCTAACTTCTCTTAACTTATCTGAACCATTAACTATAACGTTCGTTAAGTCAATTTCTTATTCTTTACGGCTTTTTGGCAACTAAATGCCATACCTAAGGATTCACTCCTTATCGACTCACATTCGGCTTTCATTAATCTTATTACCATTTGTTACGGCTTTCTTGATAATTCTTATCTTATTAATACTTTCGTTATCCATTATACGAACCCCATGTTCATTACCCTCGTCGCTCAACGTCTAAGGAATCATAACCATAGCAATCCCTCACATTCGTTCATCGCGACTATGGTCCCCGGATATCGGTTACGTAACCCGCGTTTATATTCTTTGTCATTTAATCTTGCTTAATCTTTACGTTCAACCATTAATAAAGGTTTAAGTCATTTGCTTAAGTGTTATTTTAGGTGAACTATATGTTCATATTTCTTTCTTGCACATCCCCTAGTATCTAAGAAATAAAAATCTCATTCCTGGGCATTGTCTCACACTGTTTCCGCGTGACTGGCGCTGCGTCCCTTCCTCTCTCTCACGCATACTTCTTACTTCACTTTTCTTCCTTTGAGTGGCTGCATTTTGCATCTTTGTTATCTCTTCATACAGTGGCCCCACTCTCGTAAGTTTATGGTCGAGCTCAGTCATGCTGCCACCACTTCCCAAAGCTCGCCAAGGTACTACTACGGCACCAACCTAAACCCTAGAAATTTCTCTAAGTCTTGAATCAAGTTTAAGATGCTTACTTCCCGATCTCATAACTCCTTCGTTATAACCAGAACGAGGTCATTCCAAAGCCATTATCTTCCTTATCTTACGTACTTCAATACCCCTCAGACAGAACTTCGTTCTGAATCCGTTAACGTGTCATTCGATTGGCTTGATCTTCACCATTTGTTCATTTTTACGCTTTTTACGCTCTTCGTTTGTTCGTCCGTAATTCGGTCATCCGAACTCGGAACTCGTTCGTTATTGAGTCCACGACTCCCGTTTTATACCTTCTCTTACTTTCTTATGAAATCCTACAAGTTCGGGTTCATTTACTAACTTTCTAATTCTCGTTCGTCTTTTATGATTTTTCGCTATAACTATTAGTTTTTGTGAAAATCAAAGTAGCAATCAAATTGCAAAAATAGCGGAAGCATAATAAAACGAAGAACAAGAAGTTATGTAATCATACCCTTGTAGATACGAGCTTCCACAGGTACGAGTTCAACTCCTACTTCTCCGCGATCTCCTTGAACCTTCGGGTAGATTCTTTCCTTTGATCAATGTAAGTCACCCAAGTGTATGGCCTCTAGAGGTGATCCACCAAGGAAGAAGAATTTTCAAGAAGAAGGGTGTATTGGCTCAAACCCTAGTTTTTCCTATCTCTATAGAAAAAGGGGGCGTACTCTCCAACTATTGGAATTACGTATATCCTGATATCTGATATAAGACTCCTCTTATAAAGATATCAGGTAACCCTATTTTAATTAAAACAAGGTATTATTTATTTAATTAAACTCTTTTAATTAAATGGGCTCCCTAATCTTATTAGGGATAATTAATTAAACTCCTTTAACTAATTTTCCTCCTAATTCTATTAGGAATAAATGAGAGTACTTATATTAAATTAATTCCTAAACTCTTTTAGAAATTAAAATAATAATAATAATAATATTAATAAGATTCCTCTTATTAATTTATATTTAATATTTCTAAAATATTAAATAATAAATATTAAGTTATTTAATTTATTCTATCACCATAGATTAAATTAAATATGCTTAACATATTATTACGATTATGCCATTAACTTCTTAAATAATTATTCTTCCTTTTATGGTGTGACCCTTTAGGTTCTCCATATTAAACCGGTTGTGAATAAATCAATTAGAACAATTCTAATCTTATTTAAATAAATAAATTAAACGATTAATTTATTTAAATAAATAATATTTATTCTACAATAGGATAAGCCTCCCTAACGATCAACGACTTTCCGATAATATAGATTTCAACATTAATCATAAAAGAACCTTTGAGTTAATAGTTACCGTATAATTCAATCCTTCTACCATACAATGTCCCAATTAAATATAAGACATGAAATTACTGTCAAGTTTTATTTTATTTAATTATATGTATTTCGATTCCTAAATGCACAACTCCTAATGAATGCAAATTAGAAACTACTTTCTAATTTCATTCCACCTTGGCCAAGGATTCCTGGGTTGTCATTTATCGAATCACATATTTCTCTTCTTTTACTAGAAGTGGTAGATTCTTTATTGATCATTCATTATCTTCATATATAACGTATTACACCCAAGCATAACCTTTGATATACTCTAAGAGTCTTAAGGAATAAGTCAAAGTGTAATTCATTATATATAAGATACTATGATGATCTCAAGTCTAAGGATCATTTGTACTACTATATCACTACAGAATTCCTATTGATGAGATAAGTAAAACTCCATTAGGTATTCCTTAATGAGTCACGCTCGATGAACTTATTCTCTAATAAGCACCTACATACTTGCTTTAGTGTCTCCACACAAAAATGATCATGAGATCAATCATCCTCATCCAATGAGCAAGCAACGTACGTACCAATCTATCCGGATTCACTAATCCCCTTTTTAGTAATCCATGGATTGGGAACATTTTAGTTTAAGCTATCTAAGAATTTAGATCTTATTAGCATGATCTCATCATGATTCTAAAAGCATTGCTTAAAACTATGGGTTTATCACATTTAAAACAGCACCATATAAATAATAAATGCCTTTAATAAATAATTCTTTTATTAATAAATAAATATAATTGATTACAAAGTATATTCTTTATCATCATACATGATTGGCTTGTATGCATACTACTTTCAATCTCCCACTTGCACTAAAGCCAATAGCCGTGGTATCTCATACCCATCTTCTCTAAGTGACGATCAAACTGTTGTTGTGTTAACGCTTTAGTAAATGGATCTGCAATATTATCTTGAGAGTCCACACGCTCCAGGGTGACGATGGTTTTAAATTTGTCCATCAACAATGTTCTTCGTGTTCTTCGCGTGTTCTTCGTTCGTTCTTCATTTTTAATCGATATTTTGGATTACGATTTCACTTTTTATTGGAATTTAATGTTATAGAACATCATTCCTTACTTATTTCACCTGCTTATTCATATAATCCACTCGGATCGTTCTAATTCATTACGAATCTTATACTTCCTTAAGAAATTTATTTACTAAACTTTAAATTCTTATTTCTTCATTTTCTTATGATTTCAACCATATGAAATCATTCCAATCTTCTTTTACTTCTTAATCCTATTAAGTTATGTTTTTAAACATAAAAACTTAAAGAAAAATTTAAAAAGAGACTAAGTTTCGGATTACCGTTCTCCTTTAATCTTCTCCTGTTTGACAAAGTTTGCACATGAGCAAGCTCTTCCTCCTCCTTCTCCTTCCCATCTGACCCCTCTCTCTCTCTCTCTCTCTATGTTGTAGGATTTTTAAAATCCCAAAACAATTGAATTTAGCTTCCTATTTATAGAATTTCAAAGCTAGGGGTATTTTAGTCATTTCGCCCCCAACCTCCTTACTATTAACACGTCCTTACTATTCCCACCTCCTTACTACACCTCCTTACTATTCACGTAGCTTCCCTTGGAAGCTTCGTGCTTTCGTCTTTCGATTTTTCGTCTGACAGTTCGAAAACTGCGATTCCCAGAATCCAAATATTTTTGGATATTTTGTCTTTCCTTTACCGACCATTCTTTACGTATTCTTCAGATTTCTGAAAAATTGAAAAACACTTTTTGGCGTTAAACGTTTTCCTTCACGTGTTACCCTAACGGAGCTAAACGAGTGAAAAGTACATAGTAGTACTTTTCGTCATTTTTATTTTGTCCGATTTTTGCACGCTTTTCGAGAAAAATTTTTATCGACTTACTTAACTTTTCAATACATATTATCGTCAAATCTTTCGACGGAATGTCATTTTGACATACCGAACTCTCGAAACGGCCTAGGTTATTCGAACCCTAACCCTTAGGGTTTCGTCGGGTGAATAGTGCATATTTAGTCTTTTTCCCCAAAAATATTTTGTTCTCGGAAAAATTTTATTTTCGTCTTGAAAATTCTTATTCGTTCAATCTAGCTCGTAGCCAGAATACTCTTGACTTATAATCATCATAGGTTCTAGAACGATTAATAAGCACATAGCACAGAATAGTATTAATAAAAATTAGGTTTATTAATAACTAATTCTTTAAACCTAAATTCTGGACAACCCGAATTTCCAGGTCGTCACACTCTTCCCTCCTTATAAAAATTCCGTCCTCAGAATTTCTTAAAACCACACCCTTACCCGGGTCATCACATTCACCCCTTCTTCACAAAATTTCGTCCTCGAAATTTTAGCCTTCCTTTCTTCTCAACTTCACTTCAACGGAGTTCTTATCTTTCCCTCATTCTTAATCCCCATAACCTATCAAGAATCATGAAATAAAAGGAATAACGAGGAATATAAAATTTCCTTTGAAAACGTTTCATACTTTTGCTGAGGGGTCAAATCGACCATGAACTCTTACTAGGTTATTCAGCATTTCGTCGTAAGCCCTTCCTTAACGGTCAGTTTACAATCACAAAGAAAGTAACTACCTCTTCCATGTTCTCCTCAGACTTAATCAAAACAATTTGGTTTGGCACCACTTCTTCAAAGAAAGCTCGATTTTTTGTTAAGCATGATATACCATTTGTCTAGCCGAATCAAGTAGCTTAGATCATACCAATAAATTGGATATCAACATGAAACATTCATCTAGTCAACTCAATTGACATCGACTACTTCTGTAAATTCTTTTCGCAATACATCAAAACGTTTTATGACGTCATGATACCGTACTTTTCACAGTACGTTGAGGACTTCGTCAGTTTGTGACTTCGTCATTATACATCATACCATAGCGGGTTGTTGATCCTAAGATCACATCCAACACCAGGTTCAATTGCATTAACAACTCCATCGTTTTACCACCTCGCAGCATCAAATGCACGTATGATATAAAATTCATTTTGAATATTTTAAATCAATTTCTGCTCTAAATAAAGCAATTAGCATAGACATACCAAGAATAGCTCTTTTAAAATTCTATTGATTCCAAAAGTTAAACCAATTCTTTCCTTTTTAAAATGTACATATCGGCCTTTAGTTCAATAAAGTTCAAATCTAGCATAGCTAGATGACTTTGAATATCCTATTTCTCCATCTTCCTTCATTGTCTTTATCATGACAATACTTAATCTTCTCTAGCACCTTCAATACTAAGCCTCTTCAAAAAAACTCATTTTCGGTCCTAAACATTCCTATACCTTAAATACCCATCCATCAACTTACCACACATTATGAGTTCAGAACTTTCCACAATAATATGAGTTTAAGAACTATCCAGACAGACTATAGGCGTCCATTCGCTGAGACGTTCGAAAACATACCATATTATTATGAGTCACAAACTTACCATAAGTATGAGTTTCAAGAACTCGCACCTACCTTATCGTTCTCTACCTACCAAGTATATACATGAGAAAAGATTCACCTTCTCGCCATATACATCTTCATAGCGCGACCAATTCCAATGATTATCACTGTAATAAGCTAAGCAGTTGTTACACCAAGCACAAACCTCTGCCCATAACAAAGGTTCATACAACTCAGCTATCACATGAGTCCTCAATTGAAATTTTACAACTTCTAAATCTCTCTCTACTTAATACGAATTTTCTTTAATTCATATACTATCCTTCATAACTCAATCTAAGTTTTTCTTCCCGTATTACTTCATAGTACCTTTCATTCATAGCACTAGCTATAAATCATTCATCGTTTAACAACCCATCTGTTACTACGAGTCACTATGATCACGTGGTGATCTTCTTATCCTTCTCTCTACGATTATAGTCTTAGGTACTCCTACTTAAGGTTTATAACCTATCGGCTCTAATACCACGAAATCCGATCTATCTTCACACCCAGATTCCGTACGTCACGAGTACATCCTTCATCCAACATACATCATTATATACTAAAATATAACAACATACACTCTCATATCCCAGGTTCTGGAAACCTTATAACCTCTTTTATTACCAATAATGATAATTACATTATTCATTTCATCTTACAAGAGTGACTTTTATCCGCCACCAAGGATACATAATAGTTCATTAAACTAGTCTATAATTCAATTTCATCTTTTTACATTAAAAGTCTTCACTTGATCTTCTCGCTCAGTGACATTCTGAATGACACTTCATCTGGATACCGTCAGCTTGATCTTTACGGGATCCTTAAGTTCTTCTAACCTTGTTTGCTGAAAATTGTTTTTCATTTAAAGTAAGAGTGAGCATTCAATTGCCCATCAATTCATAACATTTGAACAAACAACTTCAGAATTAAAACATTTCTTTAGAACTTCTATAATCGAACAAAGGTTATGAAGCAGCTTGAATAATAGGAATAGTCTTGATTCCTATCATCTTAAAACATCAATCATTTTCCTTTTGAAATACTTTCATCCCTCTACCTTTTTCATACACATCCTGTCTGGCTAGAATCATTAGCACAGACTTAACAATAACGGTTCATGTATAAACAGAACATACTTGTATTGAACAGCTCAATCACAGAACAATTCATATCATAGAAACACCGAAGTGTTAAAATTGTGGCACAAGGCCATGAACATACTACCACGTTATACATACATCGCACATATGGACATAGACAAGACTTCTCAAGTTCAACATCTGAGAAGTTAAAGAAACTAGCATTCATGTAATATGAATGAAGTTAGGAAACTTACCTTACGCCCAGCTACAGCATACGCTGAACTGCTCACTTCAATTCCTATATAACACATAAAGAGAAAACATAAACACCAATTAGTCATATATTAAACTTACACATTGGTTTACTTAGCTTTACTTCTTAGGGTTTGCGTTCTAGTAATATAAGTTTACGTGACTAACTTCCTTTACTAGTGTACGGCTTTGTGGCATACGGAGATGTCTTACTCATACATTCATCATCTTGGATGATTTATATTCTTATCTTCTTCTTATAACTTCTCTAGGACTCAGCACACATCGTTTCTCTGCTAGTAGTCCATATGGTACTCTGAGTGGTTTCGGCTTTCTGGCAACTAAATGCCATACCTAAGGATTCATTCCTTATCGACTCACATTCGACTTTCATTAATCTTATTACCGTTTGTTACGGCTTTCTTGATAATTCCTATCTTATTAATACTTTCGTTATCCATTATACGAACCTCATGTTCATTACCCTCGTCGCTCAACGTCTAAGGAATCACAACCATAGTAATCCTTCACGTTCGTTCATCGCGACTATGGTCCCCGGATATCGGTTACGTAACCCGCGTTTATATTCTTTGTCATTTAATCTTGCTTAATCTTTACGTTCAACCTTTAATAAAGGTTTAAGTCATTTGCTTAAGTGTTATTTTAGGTGAACTATATGTTCATATTTCTTTCTTGCACATCCCCCAGTATCTGAGAAATAAAAATCTCATTCCTGGGCATTGTCCTACACCGGCGTTGCGGGGCCGTGCCCCTTCCTCTCTCTCGCGTTGCGGCGCCCCTTACTTCACCTTCTTCCTTTGGTCTGGCGCTGCGGTGCCAGACCCTTTATTATCTCTCGTACTGCTGCTTCACTCTCCGTAAGTTTATGGTAGGAGCTCATGTTGTGGCGCCATTTCCCAAAGCTCATTGCGGTCTTTGCAGTCACGAGCCTAAACCGTAGAAATTTCTCTAAGTCTTGAATCAAGTTTGAGACGCTTACTTCTCGATCTCATAACTCCTTCATTATAACTCGGAACGAGGTCGTTCCAAAGCGATTCTCTTCCTTATCTTATGTACTTCAATACCCCTTGGACAGAACTTCGTTCTAAATCCGTTAACGTGCCATTCGATTTGCTTGATCTTCACCATTTGTTCATTTTTACGCTTTTAACGCTCTTCATTTGTTCGTCCGTAATTCGGTCATCCGAACTCGAAACTCGTTCGTTCTTGAGTCCACGACTCTCGTTTTATACCTTCTTTTACTTTCTTATGAAACCCTACACGTTCGGGTTCATTTACTAACTTTCTAATTCTCGTTCGTCTTTTATGATTTTTCGCCATAACTTCGTTATAGCTACGTTTTAATCCGTTCTTCATGAATGTTTCTATCGCTCCTAACCAAGCAATAAGCAACTAACTTATATTCCATTAAACTTGTCCATCAACAACAATTAAACTACGATGGTTTTAAATTTGTCCATCAACAACGTTCTTCGTGTTCTTCGTTCGTTCTTCAATTTTAATCGGTATTTTGGATTACGATTTCACTTTTTATTGGAATTTAATGTTATAGAACATCATTCCTTACTTATTTTACCTACTTATTCATATAATCCACTCGGATCGTTCTAATTCATTACGAATCTTATACTTCCTTAAGAAATTTATTTACTAAACTTTAAATTCTTATTTCTTCATTTTCTTATGATTTCAACCATAAGAAATCATTCCAATCTTCTTTTACTTCTTAATCCTATTAAGTTATGTTTTTAAACATAAAAACTTAAAGAAAAATTTTAAAAAAGACTAAGTTTCGGATTACCGTTCTCCTTTAATCTTCTCCCGTTGGACAAAGTTTGCACATGAGCAAGCTCTTCCTCCTCATTCTCCTTCCCATCTGACCTCTCTCTATGTTGTAGGATTTTCAAAATCCCAAAACAATTGAATTTAGCTTCCTATTTATAGAATTTCCAAACTAGGGATATTTTAGTTATTTCACCCCCCAACCTCCTTACTATTCCCACCTCCTTACTATTCACGTAGCTTCCCTTGGAAGCTTCGTGCTTTCATCTTTCGGTTTTCGTCCGATAGTTCGAAAACTGCAATTCCCGAAATCCAAATATTTTTGGATATTTCGTCTTTCCTTTACCGACCAATCTTTACGTATTCTTCGGATTTCCGGAAAACTGAAAAACACTTTTTGGCGTTAAGCATTTTCCTTCACGTGTTACCCTAACGGAGCTAAACGAGTGAAAAGTAAATAGCAATACTTTTCGTCATTTTTATTTTGTCTGATTTCTGCACGCTTTTCGAGAAAAACTTTTATCGGCTTACTTAACTTTTCACTACATTTTATCGTCAAATCTTTCGACGGAATGTCATTTTGACATACCGAACTCTCGAAACGGCCTAGGTTATTCAAACCCTAACCCTTAGGGTTTCGTCGGGTGAATAGTGCATATTTCGTCTTTTTCCCCGAAAATATTTTGTTCCTGGAAAAATTTTATTTTCGTCTTGAAAACTCTTATTCGTTCAATCTAGCTCGTAGCCAGAATACTCCCGACTTATAATCATCATAGGTTCTAGAACGATTAATAAACACATGGCACGTAATAGTATTAATAAAAATTAGGTTTATTAATAACTAATATTTAAACCTAAATTCTGGACAACCCGAATTTTCGGGTCGTCACAAATGTGATAGAACTGGAAAAGCTTTCTAAAAATGTCACAGACATTAATCTTTGTGCAGTTATATCTGAATGTAACTTGGTACGAAACCCCAAAGAATGGTACGTGGACACAAGGGCTACTCGCCACATTTGTTCCAACAAATGGATGTTTTCTACTTACAAACCAGTAGAAAATGATGATCAACTCTTCATGGGAAACTCCTCAAGTTCAAAGGTTGAAGGACGTGGAAAGATTGTACTGAAAATGACATCTGGCAAAGAACTGACTTTGAATGAAGTGCTTCATGTCCCAGATATCCGCAAAAATCTAGTTTCTGGGTCACTACTTAGCAAGAATGACTTCAAGTTGGTGTTTGTGTCTGATAAATTTATACTTACTAAAAATGATATGTTTGTAGGAAAGGGCTACATGAATGATGGGCTCTTTAAGATGAATGGTATGACTGTTGTACCGAAGTCTATTGATAATAATAAAATTAATTCTTCTACTTACTTGTTAGAATCTTCAAATATATGGCATGCTAGATTAGGACATGTTAATTATAATACTTTGCGTAGATTAATTAATTTAGAGTTCTTGCCTAAATTTGATATTAATCTAAAACATAAATGTGAAATTTGTGTGGAATCAAAAATGACAAGATTACCCTTTCATTCTGTTGAAAGAAAAACTGAACCTCTAGATTTAATTCACACAGATATATGTGACTTAAAGTTTGTGCAAACAAGAGGTGGGAAAAAATATTTCATAACCTTTATTGATGATTGCACAAGATATTGTTATGTATATTTGTTAAGAAGCAAAGATGAGGCTGTAAAAATGTTTCAACTTTATAAAAATGAAGTTGAAAATCAACTTAGCAAAAAGATTAAAGCAATAAGAAGCGATAGAGGTGGTGGATATGAATCACCATTTGAAGAGATATGCTCTACTCACGGTTATTATTCACCAAACTACCGCTCCTTATTCACCTCAATCTAACGGTATTGCTGAACGCAAGAACCGAACATTAAAAGAAATGTTGAATGTTATGTTAACTAGTTCTTGAGCACCCCAGAATTTGTGGGGGGAAGCTTTGCTTTCTGCAAATTATATTCTTAACAAAGTGCCTCATAAGAAAACTCACAAAACACCTTATGAATTATGGAAAGGTCATAGACATTGCTATAAATACTTAAGAGTGTGGGGGTGTCTAGCAAAAGTGATGGTTCCTAAACCTAAAAAGGTTAAGATAGGACCAAATACCATTGATTGTGTATTCATTGATTATGCAAATAATAGTAGTGCTTATCGCTTTCTTGTTCATAAATCTGATATTCCTGATATTCATGTTAATACCTTTATTAAATCTAGAGATGCATCGTTTTTTGAGAATGTGTTTCCATATAATAGAAATAAAGAGATAAATTCATACAAAAGACCTTTAGATGCTACTAGTATAAATCCTGAAAATATAGACAAAGAGTCTATAGTGGATGAACCTAGACGTAGAAAAAGGGCAAGGACTTCAACGTCTTTTGGCCCGAATTTTTTAACATTTTTGTTAGAAAATGATCCTCAAACGTACAAAGAGGCAATATCCACTTCAGATGCTTCTCATTGGAAAGAAGCAATAAATAGTGAAATTGAATCCATCATGCAAAAGCATACATTTGAATTGGTGGACCTTCCACCTGGTTCCAAACTCTTGGGGTATAAATGGATCTTCAAAAAGAAGATGAAGGCTGATGATTCAATTGATAAATATAAAGCAAGGCTTGTTCTTAAAGGATATAGACAAAAGGAAGGATTGAATTATTTCGACACTTATTCACCAGTTATAAGAATTACATCTATTCAGATGCTTATTGCAATAACATCTTTAAATAGACTTGAAATACATCAAATGGATGTGAAAACTGCATTCTTAAATGGTGAATTAGATGAAGAAATATATATGGAACAACCTGAAGGTTTCATTGCTCCTGGACAAGAGAGGAAGGTATGCAAACTTGTTAAATCATTGTATGGATTGAAACAGGCACCAAAACAATGGCATGAGAAATTTGATAATGTTATGTTATCAAATGGTTTTTAAATCAATGAATGTGACAAATGTATTTATGTCAAAAGCACTCAAAAAGAATATGTCATTGTTTGTCTTTATGTGAATGACATGCTAATTATGGGTAGTAACAATGAAGTTATCAACTCTACCAAACGTATGTTGTCAAATAGATTTGACATGAAAGACTTGGGGGTTGTAGATATAATATTAGGAATCAAGATTTCTAGAACATTTGATGGAATTATATTATCTCAAACTCACTACATTGAGAAAATACTTGAAAATTTTAATAAGTATAATATAATTCTAAATAAGACCCTAGTTGATATAAATCTTCATTTAGCCAAAAATGGAGGTAATAGCCAATTTTACATTCATGTGGGGGATTGTTGGAAATGGGTTTGACAAAATAAATATTAAAGCATTTTGATGCTTAATTTATTGTAGGACCCACATTCCGTAAATGTCGGGTTTTTGCACAAATGCGTTCTCCTCAACGAGGAGTATAACGTGGTATATTTATTTGTTCAAACTCATTAAGATTTGAATGAGAAAATTGACTCCAAAGTCACCTACTTGAAATGTTGAAAACTGCAAAGTCCCACATAGAGCATTAGAGAGAAAAATGAAGTCTTTATATATGGGATGTTTGCTCAATGGGAAGGGGCCCAAGGGACACCCCACTTTTGTGGAAGGGAGAGGACCTAGCCAAGGCTTGGTTCAACCCACATCACTGTGCATGCATCCGTCCGTCCGGTCGGTTTAAGCTCAGGAGCTCTGCCTCGAGCTCGGGTGGGTGGGTGGGTGGGTCATGATATATAACTTTTTGGACAAAATTTGTTTAATAAATTATCAGATTTTGTTTTAAGTTATTATCAATACTACGTAGTTTTGACGCGTCCTAACGGTAATAAACTGCCTAATTATTCTATAAATATTACATGTGGGAGCGCATTATGAATACATTTTATTTTTCCCGTTCCTTCCCTTATGCAAAAATCCTGTGTCTGCAGATAGTTCCCGTTTCCTGCTTTGTGAGTCCAGATTCTGCTCATTCAGATGCTCGCAAAGAATTTTCCGTCCGTCTTTCTGCAAATCCTGCTTACATTCTACTAATTCCGTTTTGGTGTGAGGTTTTTCCCTTTATTTTATTTACATGCATCATTATTATAACTTGTAGTTTTCATGCATCATTAATATAAGTTCAGTTCATAAACATAGAATTTGGTTCGATGTGTTCTTACTTTTGAAGTGCTTCTAATTAAGAACTGAAAATCCGTTTTATCTTGGGAAGCAATTATTCATTTAATCCTTAGCACTAGTGAGGGAATAAATTTGCTTTAAGGAGACATTGTGAATTCAAAGGACTTGGATTTATATGTTTATATTTTCCTGTGTTATATATATATATATATATAAAAATTCTGTTCTGTTTTATTATATTTATATATATATTAAATAATACTATATATATTACGGAATACAATAATTTCATAAAAAATAAACATGTGACTATAACTATTTAATCTTAAAATTAATAGTTTTGAGATTATAATATATGAAAATATAGTTACGATATTATAATAATTATAAACAAACATAATATTATTAAAAAAAATACCTGAGACCGGTCAGGCCTCTAGGGATGAGCCTTGGTTGGTTGGACCTTCATTCTTCCTCTGACAAATTAGCCGAGTCCAAAATAAAAAAGTCCAGCCCAGAATTTGCTTTCCGCTACCAGCTCGGCCTCTATGTTTTGTCCGCATCACGGCGTACGTTAACAACCGGAGGCCAACTTGCTTACATACGGCTTAAGTTAGCAACCAGAGAGTATTTTGAAAATTGAAATCAGCACCAAAAATAAAAAATATTAAAAAATAAAAATAGGGCGGATTTGAAGTGAATCCTCCTTGCGTGGGACCCACCGTTTCAGTGGAAATCTAACGGCCGGAAAGAAATGAATCGTCCGTCACACGAGTACCAAAAAATTGAATCAGAAAAAATAATTTAATTGAAAAATATTGAAATATAGCACGGGGCCAGAAGAAAATGAACTGAAAAGCCAACTTTTCGTTTGCGCTGCTGCGTGTAACTATGCAAGTGTTTTTTTTCCTACTGAATTTAATCCATTTATTTGCCTTTACTTTTTGGGACTTATTAGCTTCAATAGATTTTCGATTTTGAATTCATTTTCCTTTACCCATACGAGATAGTCGATGATGATGATTTAGGATTTTTGAAATTAGTGCTGCATTTTGTTTTGTTTACGATTTTGAACCTCATCCTCTCTCCGATCACATAATATATACATTTATGATATGATTTAGGATGTGTGTCAGTGTGTGTATGCAAGAGCTAGTTATTGTTGATTGAGCTCAAAATGGGGCTCTGGAATGTTGGTTTATACAATTTTTGGGACTTTTAAAAAAAAAAATCTTTGTATATATTATGTGTGTGTATGCAAGAGCTAGTTATTGTTTATTGAGCTCAAAATTGGGCTCTGGAATGTTGGTTTATACATTTTTTTGGGACCTTTTTATTAAAAAAAAACTTTCTATATATTATGTGTGTGTATGCAACTTATGCAAGAGCTAGTTATTGCTGATTGAGCTCAAAATGGGGCTCTGCAATATATATATATATATATATATATATATATATATATATATATATATATATTTCATTCTTTTATGGTATTAAAATTTACTTTGCACACAGCTAACCTTGAGGTCATTACAGATTGCTAGATGGAATTTATTAAACTTTTAAGAGACATAGTATATTAATATCTAATGTTTGAACTGATATTTTTATTTTCTGAGTAGCTAAGTTTTAGCTGAGTTTGTTGATCTTACGACAAGATGAAATGGTATAATAGGGTATTTCTCCAAACACTATGACTTATCAAAGTGATTAATCTTTTTTATGACTTATGAGGATAGTGCTGAACTGCTGATCAATTACGATTTGACTTTAATCAATTAGTTGTTGTTTTCATGAAGTTTTATGTACCAACCTGGGGAAAAGGACAATAAAGTGACATCTTCTTATACACTATGGAAAGAACATTGATTTGGGATCTAGTTCATGCTTGTGTTAATTGCCATGTAATGCAACTTTAATGCTGAATAGTTGTATTTTAGTGTTATTAGATCTCTAAATGAGTGTTAATAAATTATTTATTTTTATTTTGTTTTGATGGTTTTTTACTAAATTTGAGCTATATAAAATAGAATTTTATGTGAGGATCATTCAAAAATTTCCAAATATTTGATACACTTACTATAGGTTAACTATTGAGTGATGCAAAGAATATGTTCTTTTTGTTGTTGACTATCAGATTAGATAATTCAAAGTGCATTCTTAAGCTATGAGAGGTAAATCTCAGGCAAGTAAAGAAGTTTGTATAACAAAGGACTGTGTGGAGGAAGCTGCAAAAAATCAATTATGCAAGGATGTTGCCATTGGGGATGTAATATGGGTTAAGCTAAATGGATCCTCATGGTGGCATGCACAGGTTTGTGAAGGCCTGAAGCATATTGCCATCATTATTATGTATATGTTGCTTGTCTGTGTTCTATCCAAGTAAATATTTGATAGCACTATCAATGCATTTACTTCTGAAGTTTCCATGAATCTATCAAATTATTTGCTGATTTGGTAGGTTGCGGATGAAAACAGTGTGAGTGGGAGGTGCAAACCCAGTAAAAGGGCAGAGGGTGAAGTTCTTGCGCGATTGTATGGAAGCTATAAATAGTCAGTAGTTTTGTGCCCCCTTGGTTGTTTTGCTTTTCCATTCATCATGCACTTTTTTAGTTAGGCTGACATTTGTCGTCTTCCTGCAGCTTATACATAGATTGGATTAAATGTCGCTCAGAGTTTGTCATTGTAAGATCTACTATTCTCTTCCAACTCTCTGAACTTTAACTTCTAAATAGAGGGGTGAAAAAAAAAGATTCTACAGGTGAAAAAAAAAAGATTCTACAATTTGCTGTAGTTTTTTAACAGTTGAAAGTCTTCCTCATGTCTGATGATAGTTTTGAATTCACAGAAGCTCAAGGAAAGCAATGGGAACTACCATGAAATTATCATGGAAACATTAAAGCAGGTACCTGTTTCTTTACTTATTGGAGACTTGTAGTCTTGTAGGTTGATATCTTATCGTGTCGGTTGGCTTGTAAGTGATTATACTCCTAATAACTGGATATGCCTATAGGATCTTCGCCACATCAAATCAGGTAGATCAAAGAGACAAGAATCAAAAACCAAAGGTTAGTTAATATTCCCGTAATAAAAAAATTCATTTCATCTTTCTCATGTCATTGATCCCGATCACTACACATACATTATATTTCCATCACACAGGGAATTATCCCTATAGGACTCGTGTTTTAGATGCCAATTATGATAGTGTAGGATTGCTAAAAACGGATCAAAGCATTCAATCAAATTGAATTAACAACAGAAGCATGCAAACTAGCAAATTAAAAATTTCAGCAATCTCATGTGTAGACTTATGTAAACATAATTAATTGAGGAAGGATAAAGATATACCTTTGAAACGTGTAACCTTCGATGAAGACTCCAAATTCAGATCCTTGAGCCCGTTACGATCTCTCCAATCTACGGATCACATGTTCGTCACAAAAGAATGCAACGCCCTAGAGGTAGAGTAATTGATTGAAGAATTATTCTTAGACACAACTAGGTCTAAGACGGCTAGTCCTTATTCTCTCTACTCTAACAACTTAGGGTTTTGAGAATGCCTACAAGAGAGATGCAAGTTGCATTAGCATTAATATTTCCCATAATAAGACTCCTCTTATTGAAAGACTAAGGGGGGTGTATTCAATTAGGATTTTTAAAGACTTTTTTTTAAGTGACATACTTTTGTAGAATTTGTAGGATTTTAATGACTTTCAAAGATTTTAAAGACTATTTTAAAATTACTTTTATAGACTCTATGAAATAAGTAACAGACTTTTATAAACTTTTTATCAAGACTGTGATAGACTTTTGTATACTTCTAATATATCTTGCAACTTATATTAATTGTTAATTAGCCCATGTGTACAACATCTCTCTCTTTTTTCATGAACTAGAGTAAATCTCATTATATTATTGTGGCATGAGATTTTATATATGTTGAAAGCGTTCATATTATTCTACTCATTTCATAATACATTTGGATACTCGGATACCAATAAAACTTTAGAAACTACAGACGCAATACAAAAATTAAGCTCAATTTTCATTGATATATACTTTATGCATATGCGTACGCTTTTTAGTAGGAATACCAAACTCTGTTTTTTACAAAATAATATGACAATGAAAATCTATATGATCAAAAGTTGCAAAACTTCATACATGTGAGTAAACCACTAACAAGTAACATTAGCATACTAGTCCTCCATTCATTAGCATTCTCTAGTCAAAGCCACCATTGTTATTATTATAATGACCGCGTTTCTCCACATGTGTCGGCTATACTAGTCCTCCATTCATTAGCATTCTCTCGTTGTTGCTCTTGAGTTTCAAAAACTTGTTCCAAATTATCTCCTTGATTGAGTGGTAACGATGAAGATAGTGAAGACTCAAGTATCTAGTTCAATAGGAAATTCATCTGAACGACACTCCTTACGAAGAAAATTGTGGAGTCCTACACAAGCTAGTACAAGCTCTGCTTGAGTTTTATAAGGAAATGGAGGTGCAGACTTGAAAATTGTGAATCTCGATTTAAATATACCAAATATTCTCTCAATTGCGTTCCTTAAGGAAGCATGACGAAGATTGAACAACTCGATTGCAAAATAATAAATTTAAAATTGAGATGAATACGTGGCTGATGAATCAAGAAAGCTTTGTCCAAGCTATTTTTGTATGTTTGTCTATCTATATAAACCTGTTGTCATGAATTCAAGAATTCTACTATAACTTGTAACACAAGTTTGGGGTGCAAAATGTTTTTGCCACATAAAAAAAAATTTCTGTTTTTGTTTTTAAAAACAGAATTTTGTAAAAATAGAATTTTTTTTTTAAAACAGAATTTTATTTTACATTTTGTTTTTAAACAGAATTTTTAAAAATAGTTTTTTTTTGTAAAAACAGAATTTTGTTAAAACATTTTTTTTTAAAAAACAAATTTTCAAAAATATCAAAGCAAAAAGTCGGAAATAAAATTTTGTTAAAACAGAATTTTTTAAAACATATTTTTTTAACTTGTAAAATAAAATTCTGTTTTAAAAAATTCTGTTTTAAAATTATGTTTTTAAAAAATTTTGTTTTTGAAAAATTTTGCTTTAAAAAAAGTTGTAGAAATTGTAAAAAAATTATGCAAAATTTTTAAAAACAGAATTTTAAAAAAACTATAAAACAGAATTTTATTTTACATTTTGTTTTTAAATAGAATTTTTTTTAAAAAACAGAAATTTTTTTAAACAGAATTTTTTAAAAAAATTTAAAAAAGAATTTTGTTAAAGCATAATTTTTAAAAAAACAAATTTCAAAAAAATCAAAGCAAAAAGTCGGAAATAAAATTTTGTTGAAACAGATTTTTTTTAAAAAACAGATTTTTTAAAAAAATAGAATTTTGTTAAAACAGATTTTTTTTTAACTTGTAAAATAAAATTCTGTTTAAAAAAATTTCTGCTTTTACAAAATTCTATTTTTTAAAATTGTGTTTTAAAAAAAACAAAACAAAATTCTTTTTTTAAAGCAAAATTTTAAAAAACATAATTTTAAAGCAAATTTTTCAAAAACAGATTTTTTAAAGCAAAATTTTTCAGAAACAGAATTTTTTAAAGCAAAAAATTTTCAAAAACAATTTTTTTTTAAAAACTGAATTTTATTTTACAAGTTAAAAAAATTCTGTTTTAACAAAATTTTATTTCCGACTTTTTGCTTTGATATTTTTGAAAATTTGTTTTTAAAAAAAATTTGTTTTAACAAAATTCTGTTTTTACAAAAAAAACTATTTTTAAAAATTCTGTTTAAAAACAAATTGTAAAATAAAATTTTGTTTTAAAATTTTTTTAAAAATTCTGTTTAAAATATTTCTATTTTTAAAAATTTTACAGATTTTTTTTTACAAATTTTTAAAATTCTGTTTTAAAAAAAATTCTATTCTTACAAAATTCATTTTTTAAAAACAAAAACAGAATGATCTTATTCTCCAATAAACACATATACTTGCTTTAGTGTCTCCACACAAATGATCATGATATCAATTATCCTCTTCAACAGAGCAAGCAATACACTAATCTATTCGGAATCAGTAACCCCACATTAGTGATAAATCGATTAGGAACATTTTAGTTTTGAGCTATCTAGAATTTAGATCTCATTAGCATGATCAACATTGTGATTCTAAAAGCATTGCTTAATAACTATGAGTTTATTTCATTTTTTAGTTCAACTAATTAACAATTTAACATGGATAAAGAAACCTTTTATAAATAAATTCTCTTATTAATAAATGAATAAGATTTTAAAGTAAATGCTTATTACATCAGATGAAAGCGCCACAATACATGTTTGGATTTTTGATGAGACCTGGGTTTCTTGGCTTGTGTAACAGCCCCGTTGTTGTCACAATGTATAAGCATTGGTCCTTGTATGCTAGGAACCACTCCAAGTTCAGTGTTGGGTAAAATATAATTACGCACATCACGCAAGTATACGTGGTCAACAAGTAATAAAGTGATAAGTTAAGTATCGTTCCCACATAGACTAGCAAGAAATTAACTCACAATTACCAATTTTCTATTAATTCAAATTCTATTAAACTAACCAATTTCAAGTTTGTAACTAAAAATATTAAAAATATTAAAATTACCAAACAATCAACAAAACCTTAAAAACTGAATTTTCAAACAAATATTGAAGAATTAGGCTTACGACTTCACTCTAAGCATCACTCTGATTATTACGCCTTATTCCAGTTTAATTTACTATCCCAATTTATTAATCAAGAACACGAAAGTAGAACTAGCTACTTCTCGATGTACTAATACCGTATTAACTCAAATCCATAAATTATATAGAATCAAGTTAAACACCTTAATCAACTAGTTCACTATATCTCTATGTGAATTACAATTAAAGAATGTTTAAGTTCAAGTTTTTTATCTGATTACATGCAATGTCAAGCATATCTCTATCCTAACATTCATCAAGATTTTGTTCATTCACAAAATTCAAGAACACGTTATATTAACTAAGTTTAGACTCGTACTTCCTCTCTCGAATCCATACAAGTCCACAAAGAAGTGTTGATCAGGCAATTCATAAATTCAAGCTCAAATTAATATAGATAAACTGAATAATAGCTTATTAAACTAAAAATCAAAGATTACATAACCATTGTTCCACTTAAAGATCCGTCATAAGCCTAAAAAGTAATTTAGTTCATAACTAATGAATTAAATACTGAATAAATAAAAGAAATCATCATCCCGATTACACAAATTGAAATTAAAGGAGAATAGTAATACACCACCCTTCTCACCCTTCAAATCTGCAATCTTCGTGAAATTACTTCTCTTCTTCGTTCCTCCAAGCTCTTGCTCTGAAAAATCCCAATATTTAACATAAGTCAATTTACTCCAGCTCCATCACTTCAATTCTAATCCATCTCAAACTCAGCACATGAATTCTAATAAAAATCCAACTCTTAATCAAACCCAACAAGCTTTTAAACATAACACTCCCAATTAACTTAGAATAACCTCCTTAACAAACTCCTATTACATACTTATTACATAAAGAAGTTAACTCTCCCATCACAACTCAAATTCCAAATCACGAAAAACACGACTTTTGCCCCAACTGATAGGCTCCCCACGCCACGGGTTTAATATTAGAGACGGTAGCAGTCGTGTCGTTCATACAGAAACTTTTCACGCTGCAGAGCCTCCTGCGCCACTTTGCTTGTCATCATGGCGCGCCCCGCGCCGGTCATGCAGAATGTCTAAAATTGCTTGAATTTCCTTCCAATGCTAGCATCTTGATAAGCTCCCTTATTATCCTATCAAAAAAAACAAAAACCCATAAAAGTAACATGAAATATTTCAAAAACTAACAATATAACAAGCTAAATGATGATAAATCGTAGGTTAAAAACCTACTTATCATTCAACAATGATCTTTTTCATCCAAACAGCTTCCTTTGCAGCTTCACTTGCAGCTATATACTCAGCTTTTGTCACTGAATCAGTAACCGTTTGTTGTTTGGAACTCTTCCAACTCACTGCGTCACTATTTAGGATAAAGACATAACTTGAGGTGGATTTGCTGTCGTCTTGGTCAATATGAAAACTTGAGTTTGTATAGCGCTATAGTTTTAACTCAGACCCACCACCATACACTAGAAACACATCCTTAGTCCTTAAGTACTTTAGAATGTTCTTTACGACTTTCCAGTGTTCTTCTCCAGGATTCGACTGATGTCTGCTTGTCACTCTCAGTGCATAAGCAACATCAGGTCCGTACATATCATCCCATACATGATAGACCCTATTGGCAAAGCATAAGACATCTTACTCTTGCGATCTCTCTCTTCAGGTGTCTTTGGGGACATTTTCTTGGAGAGATTCACTCCAAAAGTCATCGGTATGAGTCTTCTCTTGGAGTCGGACATGCCAAACTTCTTTAGCATCGTTTCAATGTATGTTTCTTGGGTATGTCATTCCCTATCAGTAGCTGTTTTCACGTCCATTTGTCAGATCTCGTAGTCGTAGTAAGCTGCAATCGCAAGCAAAATCTGAATGGACTTTAGCATAGCAACTGGTAAGAAGATTTCATCATAGTCAACTCCTTGTTTTTGCTTGAAACCTTTTGCCACTAGTATGGCCTTATAGGTCTCCATCTTGTCATCAGCCCTAGTTTTTCTTTTAAAGACTCATTTACACCCTATAGGCACTATACCTTTCGGTGGTTCAACCAAAGTCCATACTTGGTTCTCATACATGGAGTTCATTTCGAATTTCATGGCGGTTTGCCATTTCTCTGAGTTTATACTACTCATTGCCTTGTATGTAACTGGATCATCATCATCTATAACGCATACCTCCATCATTTTCTATGATGAATCCATACCTATCCGATATTTTCGGTACTCTTCCAGATTTACGAGTTGGCTGTGGTACAAAAGGTATTTTTACTTGGATAGGTTCATCCAGTTGACCTGTAGTGATTTGTGGTTCTTGAACTTCTTCAAGATTTATTTCCTTCCATTAGCCCCTTTAAGGATAAACTTCTTTTCCAAGAAGGTAGCGTGTAACAAACACCTTTTGCTCAGTAGGATTATAAAAATAGTATTCTAAATTTTCTTTAGGATATCCCACAAAATTACACTTATCAGATCTTGTCCCAAACTTATCATTCTGAAAACTTTTTCACATAAGCTGAACATCCCCAAATCTTAACATGCTTAAGATTAGGTTTCCTTCCTGTCCACATCTCATATGGAGTCTTGGGGACGGATTTCGAGGGGACCTTTTTTAGTAGATACGCAACCGTCTCTAGGGCATAACCCCAGAATGATTTTGGAAGATTGATAAAGCTCATCATGGACCGCACTATGTCCAACAAGGTACGATTTATCCTTTCAGATACTCCATTCAACTGTGGTGTACCAGGAGGTGTCCATTATGAGAGGATACCATTATCCTTGAGATGATTGAGAAACTCATTGCCTAAGTATTCATCTCCTCGTTCTGATCGAAGAATCTTAATACTTTTGCCAATTTGTTTCTCAACTGCACTTCTGAATTTTTTGAACCTTTCAAATGATTCAGATTTGTAATGAAATACGAATACCCTCCTCGTGTATTTATTGTCATAGGTCCACATACATCTGTGTGTACCAACTCTAACAATCATGCAATTCTCTCTCCATGTCTACTAAATGGAGATTTAGTCATTTTTCCCATGAGACAAGATTCACAAGTTGGATATGATTCAAAATCAAAGAACTCTAAAAGCCCATCTTTATGCAACTTGTTTAGTCTTGTTTCATTAATATGACTGAGTCTGCAATGCCATACATAATCTGCATACCATGGTGTCTCCATCCTTACCGCAAACAGTTGTTCATCCGGAAAGAATTCGTTGATCACTGTTGAATCTCCCTTTTTTAGTTATGCATTATCTAATCGTGATAAATGATCAACAACCTGATTTTATGTCCCTTTTCGGTCTCAAATTTCCAAGTTAAACTCTTGTAGCAATAATACCCATCGAATCAATCTCGGCTTTGCATCCTTTTTTGCTTTCAAATACTTAATTGCAGAATGGTCTATAAACACGATCACTTTGGTCCCAATTAGATATAAGCAAAATTTATCAAAAGCGTAAATAACAGCCAATAACTCTTTCTCGGTAGTTGTATAGTTCAGTTGGGCATCCGATAATGTCTTACTAGCATAGTATATGGTGCGGAAAATTTTCTCCTTACGTTGACCCAAAACTGTGCCAATTGCAAAGTCGCTAGCATCACACATTAATTCAAACGGGGTACTCCAATCTGGCGCTATGATTGCTGGTGCAGTAAACTAACTTCTACTTTAACACCATAAAATGACATTTCTCCCAATTTAACACCAAATTCGTTTCCATACACTGTTTAAGCACACGAGTAAGATTTTCCAAACAATGATCAAATGAATCCCCAAAAACTAAAAAGTCGTCAATAAATACCTTGAGATTTTGTTCGACCATATCGGAGAAAATAGCCATCATACACCGTTGAAATGTCGCCGGTGCATTACATAATCCAAAAGACATTATGCGAAAAGTAAAGGTACCATATGGGCATGCGAATGTCGTCTTCTCTTGATCCTCGGGTGCAATGGCAATCTGGTTATAACTTGAGTGTCCATCCAAGAGGCAATAATACTCATGGCCTGCAAGCCTGTCCAACATCTGATCTATGAATGGTAGAGGAAAATGGTCCTTACGAGTGGCCTTGTTCAACTTTCTGTAATCCATACACACCTACTAACCCATAACTGTCTGATTAGGGATCAACTCATTGTTCTCATTCGCAACTATTGTCATTCCCCCTTTCTTCGGCACACATTGAACATTACTTACCCATGAGCTATCTGAGATAGGGTAGACAATTCTTGCATCCAACCATTTAATGATTTCCTTTTTGACAACTTCTTTCATGATGGGATTGAGTCTTCGTTGTTGTTCAATAGTCTGTTTCGCTTCATCTTCCAATAGAATCTTATGCATACAAATTGATGGGCTTATCCCCTTGATATCTGCAAGAGTCCACCCAAGAGCGGTCTTGTATTGTCGAAGTACCCTTTGCATCTTTTCTTTTTGAACCTCATCAAGTGATGCAGAAATAATAACTGGCAAGGTAGAAGAGGAACCAAGGTAGGCATACCGTAGATGGTTAGGCAATGGCTTAAGTTCCAAGGTAGGCGGTTCTTCCAAGGATGATTTCACCTTTTTAGCTGGCTTTCCCCAATAATCCAAAGGTTGAAATTTTTGCATACATTGTGTGAACTTCGGAGTTGAATCTAACATCTGAACCCATTCTACCACAGATGAATCATCAAATATATTTTACCTCCCTAGTTGCTCCCTCAATCAGATTAACTCTAAAGCACTCTTCCTCTTCCTTCGGAAATTTCATAGCCTTGAAAACATTAAAAGTTACATCTTCATATTGGACTCTCATCGTTAACTCCCCCTTTTGTACATCGATTAATGTCCTTCCCGTGGCTAAAAATGGTCTTCCAAGGATAATGGGTATGTCTTTATCCTCTTCATAATTCAACACAATGAAGTCAGTTGGAAATATGAATTTGTCCACCTTTAGATTCCACAATGCTTCTAGGATGTCATTGATCTATCTGCTAGCTGTAATGAGATGTTTGTTGGCTTTGGTGCTGGTAATCCCAACTGAGTGTAGATCAAAAGTGGCATCAAGTTGATACTCGCACCCAAATCACACAAACATCTGTTAAAGAACTAGGGTCCAATCGTGCACAGTATGGTGAAGCTACCCGGATCCTTTAACTTCGGTGGTAACTTCCTTTGTAGAATTGCACTACATTCTTCTGTCAACGCTACAGTTTCGAACTCCCCTAGCTTCCTCTTCCTTGCTAAAATATCTTTCATGAATTTCGTATAGCTAGGCATTTGTTCTAAAGCATTTGCGAATGAAATGTTGATTTGAAGCTTTTAGATCACTTCTAAAATTTTTGAAAACTGTCCATCTTTGATTTGAAGTTAATACTGTTGTTTGCTTATCTTCGTGCTGCTTTTTCACAACTTTTTACCATATTTACTTTTCGAATATCCACTCACTTTTTCACCATCCTTAGCGGAAATTATTTTCTTTTGTCCTTCTTAATTTGTAGTCAACTCCCTCCCACTTCTAAGTGTAACTTCCTTACATTGCTCATTGCCATCGTTCCTCGGGTTTTTCTCCGTATCACTTGGTAAAGAACCTTAAGGTCTATTATTCAAAGAACTAGCTATCTGCCCAATTTGGTTCTCAAGGTTCTTTATTGAAGCTGATTGGTTTTTAGTTGTCTTCAAACTGAGTTGCCAATCTTGCCAACAATTCTTCCATCTGTGATATCTTATCAGGTTGTTGAGGTTGTGGGTGTTGTTGGGATTGTTGATGTGGCTGAAATCCAGATGGATATGATTGCCTTGGAGCTTGTGCTTGATTATTGCTCCAAGAAAAATTCGGGTGGTTTCTCATCCTGGATTATAACTGTTTGGATAACTGTTCTGTTGCCTGTTATAACTAGAAACAAACTGGACTGACTCGGGATTTATTGCACATTGATCGCTGGGAAGGTTTAATTTAAACTACATACCAAGTTCCGTTGCAATCTTAATGAAAATTTAGTTCACGATAATAATAAGGGAAAATATCATCCAGATTAATAATCCAAACATCCCATATAATTAAGAAGGATAAAAATTAGAGAAGAAAAGAAGAAACTATGAATTTGCTCCTGGACTCTCGTTGATCTTCAGCCCTTGCAATCCTCCGTGTTTTCCTTCGTTGTTCTCTCTGCAATTCTCTTGAAAAATTGATCGATACGTCTTTTCTGAAGTCTTCTCCTATCTGTATTGGTCCAAACCCTCATCAAGATTTCTAATTGGCTTCAAAAATAACTCAGCAGTAGAAAAATCCAACTTTGGTCGTGCATGAGCACCTAATCCAAGTGCCTAGGCGCTTAACTGGGACCACAAATTTAAAAAAATGCCATCCAACTTGAATTTTAATGATTTTTAATTATTTTATTTTCCAAATGACCAATTTGACCCTCCAGCTCCATCCTATAAGAAATAAACATAAAAACAAATAAAATGATACTAAACATACTCAAAGATAACAATAATTAAGTTTAATAATATCGGATTTGTAGGTATAGAACCCATTCATCAATCCCTGCAAAGAATTGCATATGTGAGAACCACAACCGGTATCCAATATCCAAGTAGAACTTTGACTTACAGAAAGATTTATTTCAATCATGAACAAACCTGTATTTTTAGCTGAAGTTGAAGCTTCTCCAAGCTTCTTTTACTTCTGCTCAGCAAGATACTCCCTACAGTTTCTCTTCCAATGTCCTGACTTGTTGCAGTGAAAGCAAACTCCTTTGCTATTGGCATCAATCTTTTTCTTGTCCCTTAGATTTCGCCTTCCCTTTTACTTTCTTAGGATTTATTTTCTTTTCAGAAGATCCTTTGGCCCACTTCCGCTTCCTGGAAGAATCATCTACAAGCAACACTTGGTCTTTCTTCGATGGAAAGTGACTCTCAACGATTTTCAACATGTTAAGCAATTCTGGTAAACTGACGTCAGGCTTGTTCATGTGAAAATTCACAACAAATTGTGAAAAGGAGTCGGGGAGTGATTGTAATCTCGACTCAGCTCACCATCCATGATAAAATCCAGTTGTTCCAGCTGTTCAATCAGATTGATCATTTTTAAAACATGTGTCTGCACTGTAGTGCAATCGGTCATCCTAGATCGGAAGAGCTTTTTAGATATCTTATATCTGGCTGATCTACTTTGCTCACTATACAAATCCTTGAGGTGTAGCAGTATAGAGGGTACATCCATTTTCTCATGTTGACGATGTAACTCGTTACTCATGGATGCTAACATGACGTACTGAGCCACTTGTGCATCATCCTGACACTTTCTAAAAGTAGCTTGCTCTTCCTCTAAGGCATCTTCTCGAACTATTGTAGGTACAGATGAGTCAAGGTACATAAATCAGCTTCTCAGCTGTGAGAACAATTCTCAAGTTCCTTAACCAGTTTGTGTAATTTGGTTCGGTTAATTTGTTTGCATCTAGTATGCTTCACAACGATAGTGAATTAGCCATTTATAAAATTCTAGAGGCGAATTAAAATTTAACAACATTAGCATGTATTCTTTATTAATCACCAGATTAATTTAGGTCTTTATAAAAATGGTGTCTCCCACTATTTCTTCAAATTATATAACCCTCTTTTATATATAGTTCGGCAGATTTTGTATTGGTGACTTTGTAAAATTTACTTAGTGAGATAGGATTCAATTGCAATAAATATATCAGTGTTCTAAAAGTCGGCTGGTCGGTAAGTGACTAATTACGACTTTAAATTAGGTCGGGTCTGAGGCTCATGAAATCGACCGAGCCCTAGTCGATTGATTTAGTCATTGGCCAGACTTAATACGACCTCAAGTCAAATGACTAGTCGGAAAAGTCGGGGTAAATTGGAACAAATCGGAGCCTCGACTCCTTCTCGCCTGACCGATGACGACGCTTCGACCGACTCCGACTCCGACTCCGACTTCGAGGCCTGAAGTTCGAGGCTTCGACCGACGACGACGCCGACTCCTTCGGTTTCTTCTCGCCGACGACTACGCCATTCTTTGTCATTAACTTTGCCGACTCACTGACTTCTTCTGTCTTGCTGCATTTCTTCCTCGACTTCTTCTGATATATTTATTTTAATACCAAATCAATTTAAAATAAACCTTTTATTTAATTAAAGTGCAATTAGAAAAAAAATCAAAGCACTGGGTACGATCTTGTGTCATACTCGGTTTGCATTGGGAATGGCGACGGTCATACGCACCTTAGTCGATTCGGCATCAAAGCGTGGTCGTAGCTGCATCAAAAATCGAATGACTCGTTCTTTTACCCAGAAAATCATTTATAAACTTATATCAACACATATTGAATCAATAACAATTAATGATTTGCATAAGGAGGCTTTGATACCACTATAGGATTGCTAAAAACGGATCAAAACATTCAATCAAATTGAATTAACAGTAGAAGAATGCAAACTAGCAAATTAAATTTTTTAGCAATCCCATGTGTAGACTTATGTAAATATTATTAATTGAGGAAGGATAAAGATATAATTTTGAAGTGTGACCTTCGATGAATACTCCAAATTCAAATCCTTGATCCTTCACGATCTCTCCAATCTACGGATCACTCGTTCGTCACAAAAGTATGCAACGTCCAAGAGGTATCCACCAAAAGTAATTGATTGAAGAATTATTTTTAGACTCAACTAGGTCTAGGATGACTAGTTGTTGAGTAAAATCTAGTTACACACATCACACAAGTATATGTGGTCAACAAGTAATACAGTGATCAGTTGAGTATCGTTCCCACAGAGAAAATAACTGAAATTTAACCTACCATCTACCAGTTTTATATTATCTCACTTTTATTAAACAAATAATCAAGTTTGTGAAATTTATGAAAATTACTAATTAAATATTAACTAACTACTACAAGATTTAATCAGAATTTGGAGATTGGGTAAAATGCAAAGTCGACCACTGAACTTTAAGGGTTTTTGGGTATTGAGCCATTTTCTTTTGGTCAACGCAAATTGAGCCCCTTTCTATTAAAAAATTTGGACTTCGAGCCCCAGGCGCCACATGTGCGTTGACTTGCATACGTGGCGCACATGGCAGATCTGACGTGAACATTTTTTATTTTATTTTACACGTGGACAGGCTGACATGGCAAATATTGAACTTAATCATAAAAGTAATGTTGATGCCAAGATTCAAACACAAGACTTCTAGCATAAAACTTGAACCCAATGACCAACTAAGCTAACAAGCCTAACAGTTATAATTTTGCAAAGATTAATATTTATAACTAAACAAATCATTTCCCCCAAAGATTAATATTTATAATTGTTATTGTTAATGCAATTAAATAGTTTTATTTAATATTTATAATTATTATAGAATTTTACAATAATAAATTTTAATTGCTTCGTGGAAGAAAATTGACGTGTTAATTCACATTTTTATTTGTACAATATAATTTTGCTAATTTCATTGGAGCGTGTGGTAGTTTGTAGTGAAACAAATGGGTGGGACTAATTTCGATTGTCAAGTTAAGTACTACTATTTTTTATTACAGGATATGATATTTTTCGATAATAATATATAGTGACTATTTATGTCAATAAAAATTAATTATAGAGATTAAAAAATTGTTATAACTTATATATTTTATTATGAAAAAATAAAAAATTCCTTTTTCAATATTTCTTAGAAAAATCTAATTTGACATATAAAGAATATGTAATGTCATTATTTACGTAAACGTTCTCTCGAAAAAAGAAATAATTAATTGGTTTTGCTTGCGTGGGTACCTTAAAGAACTCTATGAGAAGCTTGAAATGGGAAAAGATAAGCGAGTCCGATAATATTAATTAACTTTCCAAAGAAAATAAAGAAAACGAATGTAAGCGCCGTGAATACAAGCTCAAATGGATCCAACAAACATAAGAAAATAGTCGTAAGAATCGGCAAATGCAAATATTGAAAAAAGGAATTTTTTTTTATTTTTTTCATAATAAAATATATAAGTTATAACAATTTTTTAATCTCTATAATTAATTTATTATTGACATAAATAGTCACTATATATTATTATCGGAAAATATCATATCCTGTAATAAAAAATAGTAGTACTTAACTTGACAATCGAAATTAGTCCCACCCATTTGTTTCACTACAAACTACCACATGCTCCAATGAAATTAGCAAAATTATATTGTACAAATAAAAATGTGAATTAACACGTCAATTTTTCTTCCACGGAGCAATTAAAATTTATCATTGTAAAATTCTATAATAGTTAAACAATTTAATTGCATTAACAGTAACAGTTATTATTATTATTATTATTATTATTAGTAGTAGTAGTAGTAGTAGTAGTAGTAGTAGTACTATTATTATTATTATTATTGTTATTATTAGTATTATTATTATTATTATTGTTATTATTATTATTGTTATTGTTATTATTATTGTTATTGTTATTATTATTATTATTGGGGGAAATAATTTGTTTAGTTATAAATATTAATCCTTGCAAAATTATAACTGTTAGGCTTGTTAGCTTAGTTGGTCATTGAATTCAAGTTTTAAGCTAGAGGTCTTGTGTTCGAATCTTGGCAGCAACATTATTTTTAGGATTAAGTTCAATATTTGCTATGTCAGCCTGTCCACGTGTAAAATAAAATAAAAAATGTCCACGTCAGATCTGTCATGTGTGCCACGTAGGTGCCACGTATGCAGGTCAACGCACATGTGGCGTCTGGGGCTCGAAGTCCAAATTTAATAGAAAGGGGCTCAATTTGCGTTGACCAAAAGAAAATGGCTCAATACCCAAAAATCCCTAAAGTTCAGTGGTCGACTTTGCATTTTACCCTTTGGAGATTTAAGCCTACAACTTCACTTAATGTTTCACTTGGATCGACACACTTAATGTTAAATCACATTAACTATTCTGGATTGTTAACCAGAAACAACACCAAAGTAAATATAACCATCTCTCAATGCATTACTCATATCAACTTAAATTCACAAACGATAGAATTAAGATGAACACCCCAATTAACGAATTCACTATATCTCTATATGAATTACAATTAAAGAAGGTTTAAACACAAGTTCTTCATTAGATTACATGCGATACGTAAGTATATCTCTATCCTAAGCACAAATTATGAATCCCATCATCATGTAGAAATCACAATCACATGCTATTATGACCAGATCTTAATCTATATTCCATCTCTCAATATCATATAGATTATCAAAATAATTGTTGATCAAGCAATTTAAATAATTAAGCACAAATCATAATAGACAACCCTGTGAATAATTTCAATGAATTAATACGGAAGTATGTCAATCTTCGTTACACAAAAAGTTCCATTACAGGGTGAATTAGTTCAACATTATTAAATAAGAAACCAACACCCACAAATAGAATAGCATTTTGAATACAAGAATAAAGATGAAGATAGAGGATAAAAATTGTGTTGCTGCTCTTCTTTGCTTTCGCCTTGAATTCCTCGTGCTAGCCTTCTCGCTTCAATTCTCCCAACTCGATGTAAAACTAGGGTTTGATTAATGATAATGATGATGTCTTCTCCGCCCCCTCAATTAGCCCCTTAGACTCTTCCAATCGCGCACCAAATCCATCACCAACCGCCCTCCAGAATCCTACTTGAATAAGAAAACCTAAGTCATCTGTCACGCACACCTGCCTCGGTGGGTATTTTATACTAAGGAAGCCTGTCCCAGCGGGTGTACAATGCCGATATGAGAAAAGCGACCCCCGCCCCGACAGGTGTTTTGAACTATGGAAGCCCGCCCTGGCGGGTGTTTTGTGAAATTCCCCTTTTTAGCCTTGTAGCTCAGCTTCTCCTGATCCACCATCACAACCTCATTCCTGAAACACATAAACAAGAAAAAGAATAAAACGATCTTAAACATACTCAAAGTAGCATCGAATCAAGTTTAATAGATACTCAATTCGTAGGTATAAAACTCACTCATCACTAGTCCTTATTCTCTCTACTCTAACACTAACAACTTAGGGTTTTGAGAATGCTTACAAGAAAGATGCAAGTTGCGTTAGCATTAGTCTTTCCTACAATAAGACTCCTCTTATTTAAAGACTAACCCTAATCCTTAACCCTTAAGGAATTGAGTTTTAATTTAACTCCCAATATAATTAGGAACTAAATAAAATAATAATAATAAGACTCCTCTTATTAATTTATAATCTAGTATTTCTCCAAATACTTAACTATACATATTAGTATTTCTCCAAATACTATATTATTATTATTTAGTTAATTTAATATTATTGTTAATAATAATAAGATGACTAATCTTATTAATTTATAATATTGGTATTTCTCCAAATACTTGATTATAAATTTTAAGTTATTTAATTTATTCCACTAATAAATTAAATACACTTAATTTATTATTATTAAGCCAATCAATTCTAAAATCATATTACTCCTTTTTGTAGTGTGACCCTCTAGGTTCAATATTAAGCCAACAGTAGAATAAATAAATTAGAATTCTAATATTATTTATAATGAATGAATTAAAGTCTTTTAATTCAAATATAAATAAATAATATTTATTCTACATTATGAGTGACACCTTATAAATAATGTATCATGACTATCTGGATAATATGAGTTCAACGTTAACCACAAAGATTATCATAAAGAATACAAAGAACATATTCCGTGAATAGTTACCGTACAATTCAATCATTCTACCGTACAATGCCCTAATCAAATATAAAATATGAAATTACGGTTAAGTTTTATTCATTTGTTTATATGTGTTTCGATTCTTAAATGCACAACAAAAGTTAATGTAAATTAGAAACTCCTTTCTAATTTTCATTCAACTCTGGCCAGGAATTTCTATGTTGTCATTTTATCGAATCACATAGGACATTCTCTCTCTTTACTGGAAGTGGTAGATCATTTGTTGATCATTCACCCATCTCCACATATATACTTTATTATATTCGAACATACCCTAGGACATACTTAACAGTATCAATGTTTTAAAAGGCGCTAGGCGGGAGGTGGGCGGCCGAGGGGGGCCTAGCGCCTAGGGGGCCTAGGCAGGATTTTTTCTTTAAGCCAATTTTAATATTTTATCTTACATTTATCCAAACAAAACAATAATATAAAGCAAAATAATCTATAATATAGATAATAAAGGCCTTTGCTTAAAATTCAAACAAATATCCATATTGTTAATGTCAAAGTTCAAACATAAACATGCAATTGTTCAAAGTTCAAACATATTTTTAACGTATTAGTTTTATTCATAAACAAGATTGCTATTAAATAATAAAATTTAAAATTTCAAGAATTTAATTCAATATTAAAACTTAAGAAATTAAACATAAATTTACGAATTATATTGAATTAAACTAATATGTATCATCATTTATATAATTTGAAGTTGGTACAAGTTTAAAAAATTACAACTATAATAAAAGTATCTATTTTGACTTGATATTGTTCATTTTTTGTTATGATTTGATATCTTTCAAATACATGTATTATGAATATGGTAAATCATTAGAAAAATAAATATATTAAAATCTGGTTTAGGTAGTTATTAAAATATAAAAAAACTCTGCCTAGACTCCACCTAAGCCTCGCCTAATTTCCTGAACGGATTTTTTTGCCGTCTTAGGCCTAGGTGAGACGTCGGGGCCTAGTGCCATGGCGAGGCACCAAGGGGGCTTAAGCGCTGGCGGAGGCGCCAGAGGGGCTAGCGCCTAAAGCGGGGAGCCTAAGCGGACCTAGCGGGGATTTTAGAACCTTTGAAAGATGATAAAGAATATGTCAAAACATAATTCAATATATGCAAGATACTATGATGATCTCAAGTCTAAAGATCACTTGTACTACTATCACATTAAAAACTTCTATCTCCATTAGGGTTCCTTTATTATACGTCATGTTCAGTAAACTTATTCTTTAATAAGCACCTACATTCTTGCTTTAGTGTCTCCACACAAATAATCATGAGATCAATCATGCTTTTCAACAGAGCAAGCATAATATGTAGTAATCTATCCAGAATCAGTAACCCCACATTAGTTATCCATCGATTAGGAACATTTTAGTTTTGAGCTATCTAAAATTTAGATCTCATTAGCATGATCAACATCATGATTCTAAAAGCATTGATCAATAACTATGGGTTTATCTCATTTATTAATTCAATTAATTAACATGGATAAAGAAGCCTTTTATAAATAAATTCTCTTATTAATAAATGAATAAGATTACAAAGTAAATGCTTATTACATCAAATGTAATTGGCTTGAGGACATACTACTTTCAGATAGACATTCACAATAGATTTCCAAAAATAAAAGGTTCAAATTTTGCAATACTGTAGGTAACTTTAAGAATGATACTGTAAAAAGAATGTTATTACTCCTGATGTCCCAAACTAAGAGTTTTATCCTTTTTGAAATGTGCAAGAAAAAATGATTTGAAAAGTTGAAGACAAGAAAGAACCAATTGAGGGGAGGTGATGTACCGGTCATTAACCGATACAGTGTTATTATATTTTTATTTTTTTTAACCACAATTATTAGAATAATAAATAAAAAATAATAGAGCAAGTTTGAACAAAAAACTGTAAAAAAAAGTATATTTTTTATTGAAAAAACACTGTAAACTGTTTACTGTGTTTTTTCAATAAAAAATATACTTCTTTTTTTTACAGTTTTTTTGTTCAAACTTGCTCTATTATTTTTTATTTATTATTCTAATAATTGTGGTTAAAAAAAATAATAAATAAAAAATTATACTGTGTACCGGTCGTTAGTCCGGTACACTATGTACCGGACACCCCCTGGATCCAGAAAGAACTCTACTCCTTTCAAATTATGCAACTGGTTGTCGCATAGACTATCCCTATTGCATTGGTTTAAAAAAAAATCCTTCTATAAGTTGATAATGGTAATTTCAAATACTTTTGAAGGTTAGAAATACAAATTGCCTTGATTGAGTTTATGACATTGTAATATTTTTACGTGTTTTTAAAAAAGTTGAATTTGAATGAGGATTGAGGAACTCCTTATACTTATTTATAATTTGATAAGTTGAAACTCTTGATTTTGTAATTCAAGACTAGGCTATTTTGATAGGTTTTGTCCTCACTTGGCTTTATTTCCTTCTTGTGCTCATTAATCTGTGTGTTATACTTTCTGATAAAATGTAGCATTATTGGTGAAATATAGAATGTTATTTTCATATATTTGCTAACAATTTTATGTACACTTTATCAATGATTTATATCGTCAGTATTTAAAATGTAGGAAACTTCTTAGAAGTCTGCAGTTTTAGTTTTTCCCAGAATGGCTGACATCAATATTTAGTTTAGCTTCTTTTCCGAATTTTTGATAAAACTTGGTTTGACAGAAGTAATAGATTAAAGTTAAGCCTCTCAATACAGAATATCAAATCAAAATACAAAACTATAAACCAGGAGATGGAATACTGAACTTCTGTAAATTTTATCCTGCAATTTAGTCCCAGATGACATAAATTGCTTATGTATACTCTGTATTACAAATTCCAAGGACAATGTACACAAATTATTTGGAAACAAGGTTTCCTGGGAAACTGTTAAGCTGTAAGCATTCAGTCACGGAAGTCGATCTTAATGCTATATAATTTCATTGGACATTGATTAAATAAAAAATAAACAGTAGTTCTTATGAAAGTAGTCAATGGAACTTCTGTGAGTCATTTTCTGCTACACTTATTTCCGATAACTGCACTCCCATTGCTTATCCACTTAACTTTTTGGTGTGTATTATTTAGTGAACTGATTTACATCCCTACTTTGTGGCCCTACAAACACAATGGCATGTGTTGTAGATCATCACAACTTCAGGGGTGCTGTGTTGTATTCAAGTGTGTGGCTAGTAAGTAGAATTAAAAATTTAGGGATGTATAGCATTACTCATTTAATTATCTTTGTGCACACAGCAATGGTATCTCCAAAGATATCAACCAAGACTACTGAAGCTAAAAGCAGAAAAAGAAAGCAAGGAGAAGGGCAAAATATTGAGCCAAATAGCCCAAAATCTGTGAGTTCCCTCCCATTCCTGAAAAAAAAAGGAGCACTTGAAGCCAATCATAAGAGCTCTGTAGCTTTTGGTCCCATTTCTGTTTATGTTCTGCTTTCCTACATACTTTGTTTATCATATTTGTATTTTTTTAAGTTCTTATTTTTCTTCACATTTTAACAGCCGAGGACCACACCAAGGCAACATGTGGTAGCCACTAAAACACAAGCATTGGTAAAGAATGGAAATTATATTTAGGAAATTATATTTTCATTCTTTACCAATGCTTGTGTTTTAGTGGCTACCACATGCTGCCTTGGTGAGGTCCTTAGCTGTTAAAATGTGAAGAAAAATAAGGTCCTCAGCTGATAATATAATTTTGAAATGCCATTTTCAGGCACCAACTTCAACTGAGAAACCTCAAGAACCAAGTGCACGAAAGATGAAAGTTATGCAAAGTTTGGCTTTAATTGCTCCATCTGAATCTCCATTCCACCCAAAGCACATACATTTCTCCAAGAAAGTTTAGAATTTACTAAAAATGGCAAAAAGATTGGGCCAGTGGTGTGGTATGGTTGAGGTATATTGTTTTTTTTTGATTTCACATTTCCAGTCTTTTGAAATCTTAGAGACTGAAGCCCATCCATTTAAGTATTATTCAAGGAAGATGACTCCTTTTAGGAACTTATTTAGCTCTCCAAAACATAGATGTTGAAACATATAACTATTTGATATTTCCTTGTTGATCGGTTGAATTAGTTGAATTTCATGCAGTTCTGTCATTATTATTATTTGTTATTGTTATTATTATTGTTGTTGTTATTATTATTATTGTTACTAGTTGATAGCTCGTGCAATGCACGGACTAGTTTGAATAATGAAATATATAATTTATTAACACGGTTGTGTCGAGACGTATTATTTGTTGTAACAATTAAAAATGACTTTAGAGACCATTTATCATATTTACTTTGTATGAATTTCTTTTTGATTCAATAGATTATATTATAAATATAAAATTACAATTATGTAAATAATTGTGAAATTGTTATTTACACACCAGAAGATGAATACACATGTGGAGATTTTTATAATTAATTCATACTTGACACGTGAAATTTTAAATACACACTACGAATTCACAACAAAATTCTTTTAAATTAAACACCAATATTACAAATGCAATAAAATTCAACGCAACCCATTTTACACTCTAAAATTTAAACATCACATTAAAATATAGTATTATATCTTTCAAAGATTTAAGTTGTCTTTGGTTTGGTGGTATGCTTTTTGTTTCGCTACCTTGGAATTGAGTTCTTCATTCTTGTGAAATAAAACAATTGTCGACGTCGTGAAAATTTACTCTTTTCTTTTCTACCTTTTTGTGTTCTTAATTGGTTGAGTTTTGTCTGAAAAGGCGAGTCTGAAAAGGTCTGACATGTGAATGTCGACGATTTGAAAATTAAAGTCGTCAGTTGGTAGTTTTGAAATGGCTGTACCAACTCAACTGATTTTGAAAAGGTTTACACAAAGGGCTTGTAAGACCCCAAATAATTAATAAATGAAATTTAATTTCCTCTAATTATTATTTTGAAATAGTAAGGGTTGATGTGATTAATGTGGATAGTTACGGGTAAAATACGCAAATATTTCAAAATAAGCAAGTGGTTATAAAATATTCATTGTTGTTTGGGAATATTCGTTTGGTCGTGGAATATTCAGATCGCTTCGGGAATATTCGTATGCGACGACAGTAACGACCCCATGTGTGGGCCCCATAACGAAAGCGATTGGAGGAAGAAAACGACAAATATAAGTTGTTTAAAATAACGGCAGTAGTTATTACTGACTTACACTATTGGAATACCCGGTGGTTAAAACACAAAGAATAATGCCGTTGTTGCACTGCAGAAGATACCAGTATTGCACCAATTATTGAATCTTACGTAAGAAGACACTACTCAATAATGGTTACGAATAATTCTTTAATCAATTTTTATTGGTTCAATAATTGTTGCATTGATATTTTATATTTATGTTGTTTCAATAATTGTCATTACACAATTATTTTTCATTATCGAAGCAATAATTCATATTATCCTAATAATATTATTAGATAACATTATTGGCAATGTCTAGAAAGTTCTGCAAGGAGAGGTTTGGTCACCTAATTGCGCTGCCAAGAAAGAGAAATTCTTATTGAAAGCCCCTTTCCCTGAACCGCCTCGTTGTCAATATTGTGATTCTCGTAATATTATTTGTGAATAATTAATTATTGATTCATATGATGAGGAAAATATTGATTTTATGTGGATATAGATGGAGAAAATTTTTAATGTGACAATTGTTGAAAATTGAAATTTTATCTTTTTCTGATAAAATAATTCATTTAAAAATATATTATTATATTTTAATAATATAATAATGGTGATATTTTTACAACGAATGTGGGATATATGAGTATACGAGGAGGAAGAGTATTTTTTTTGCAATAAATGTTTAAAACATGTTAAACATGTCAATTGGACCCTATTTATCGATTTGAATTTGATTATAAAAGTAAAATCGCTTCGCTTATGAATTTCATCAATTTCGCTTTGGAATTTGGAAAAACTTTCTTCTGCAAAGTTGTAGAGAATTGAATTTCCTATAAAAACTCGAGAGATTCAATTTTCTGATAAAAGGGCTATTTATTATGAATTATTGAAGTTCAAGTTCAAAATAATTGATTTTGGAAGTTTTAAATATTTATATTAATAAAAACGTTTTTTTTTGTTGTGTGGGCAGCCCTAGCATGTGTTTAATGATCTGAGATCAGTTGTCAAAGTGGGCGTAGAAGATTATTAAATATATTCATATTATAATAAATTTTCTCGCTTTGGTGTTCTAAGCAATTTCCTATAAATAGTGCTTAGGTTAGAATTGAAAATCACACCGTAAATCAAGTTTTCTCTCTATATTATCGAGCGATTCTTGTGATTATTTTGAGTATACTTTGAGTATTGCTATACGGTGAAAGTTCAAGATATAGCCTATATCCAAAGATTCCAGCTAAAATCTTCGATCTTTCGAGGTAAGGATGTTAGTTTCTTCTCAAATGATATTATTTCTTCAATATCATTATGTTTGAAATATTGGTTGAAACTTTTTATCAAATTTAGAACTTTTTCATGTCCCAAGGTTTACTATTCATGAGTTACTATTCACGAAGTTACTATTCACGAGTACTATTCATGAAGCGTGATGATGTTTTTTTTTGTGAAATTTCTATCTTTTGGTGTCGAATTACTATTCACGATACAAAGACTATTCACGATACTCAAGACTATTCATTTAATCACGACACTATTCATCAAAAATGAAATTTTTCCTTTTCGTCTCAAAATATCTATTCGGATACTAGCTTTGATTGTATCCATGTTTTGATCATTCTCAATTTTACACCACTATGATTATTTTTGAGGTATTTTTGACGTGGATAAAACAAAATACTTAATCCTTAATCCTTAATCCTTGTCATTTTGTTTCATTCGGATTCGCTTTTTAAAAAATATTTTTCATCATCCTCGCCTTAAAAGATGAATGATTTATGATGAATATCTTTGGCCCGTAGTAGTGCAAAGATGAATGATTTCGATGAATATCTTTGGCCGTAGTGCAAAGATGAATGATTTCGATGAATATCTTTGGCCGTAGTGCAAAGATGAATAGGTGTTTAGATGAACATGACCAATCGGTGAATGTCCTCGGCCTCAGTAGTGCAAGGATGAATATTTGATCCCAGTATATATATATTGATTGATGTTACAGGATAAAAAAAAAATAGACGATGAACTTTAAAATTCATACATATAGAAGATAGTAGTTTGCATTCTCTACTTAACTCTTCTAATGAATTATTATTTCACGCGAATATTGATTTAAAACTTGTTGTCTATTGTATTCTATTATATTTTTCCTCGTTGAAGACTAACGATAATTTTGTTGTATATTATCTTAGTCATAATATTCTTTATCGGGCTAGTCGAGCTCACCCTTTTCCTTTTTGTTCCATTTTTCTTCTCGTGAGGCGAGAATATAAGCAAAGTACGAAGCTCTGGGTATGGAATGAAAGTTCTAGGGAGAGTTGTTTAGTAGTCCTCACCATTGTTGTAAAATAATGTATCAATAATTATGATGAGGATTTATTTGTATGTGGATATTGTCTGATGGCAATATCTCAGATTTAAACTCACAGCTTTACTATTGTAATAATAAAGTTGTAGTTGTTTCGCATGCAGTGTATTGACAACCTCGTAATGGGGATGTAGACCTATTTTGGGGGTGTCACAGCTTGGTATCGTAGCTTAGGATATGATCTCCGCGAGATCGGGAATAGAACTAGGAGGGAGAGACGAGTAAATCCTTCGCTAAGGTGTCCTACCTAAGCTTATTTGATAGTTGGTCATTATATAGGGATATTATGTGATATATTGATTTCCTTAATTAACCCTTGTTTTATGACAAAGATTTGAGAATGTCGACCGAGAATATTAACAATGGAAATGAGACCGTGGAGACGCTGACTCACCAACGAGGAGAACGTGCAACAACAGTCGGGCAATGTTCCTCCCGTAAACAACACCACCGAAAGCGTATGATGAACGAGGGATATTTAGAAGCTTTTTGCAGCTCATGCAAAATCGCATTTAGGAGACTCGTGTTCAAAACATAGGAGGAAATGATAGCAATTCACGGTTGTCACAAATGCAAGCGATTCAAAGAGTTGGGACCACCAGAATTTAAGGGAAAGCCAGATCCGATCATGGCAGAAACATGGGTCAAGCAAATTACCAAGATATTCGATGTCTTGGGATGCACAGAGGAACAGAAGGTTCCATTCGCCACCTTTATGTTCCGTGGCGAGGCGTACTCATCGGTGGGAGTCTGTGAAGCGCACTCCATCCAAATTGCCACGGCATGTCTTGGGAGACGTTTCAGAAACTATTTAATGACAAATACTTTCCTGAAAGTGTTCGTCATATGAAGGAAGTGGAGTTTATTAGACTGGAGCAGAACAACATGACGGTGTCTCAGTACGAGGCGAAATTTGCAGAGTTATCCAGGTTTGCACCTCATTTGGTGGAGAATGAGGAACGTATGACGCGGATGTTTTTGAGAGGTTTGAAACCCGGCATACGTCAGTATCTCATCTCTCATAAATTTTCTCTCTATTCAGATGTTGTTAATAGGGCTCAATTGTTAGAGCGAGATAACGAGTACGGTCAACCGAGGTACCACAATCAGGATCATACCGGAGATAGCAGTCAACAAAATAACAATAATCAAAGGAGAAAGAAAAAAGACGGACAAAAATGGTAACCACTCTAGTGGTAATCATGGCCATGAAAATAGGAGAAGCGAGTCGAGGAGATTTTAAAAGAGGAGATTCAACAACGACCATTATGTGAAGACGACAAAGCAAAAGAAGAATCGGTTCCAAGGGAGGAGAACGACCACCCCATTATATGCTATAAATGCAGAAAGAGGGACATATCACCAAACCGCCCACAACAGCCTGTATGCTATAATTGTGGAAAGGAAGGACATATCGCCGAGATTGCACGTAGAAGCAAACCTAGTTCAATGAGGATTTGGTGACTCAAAAGACTGTCCCAGAAAAGTCAAAGTCAACGGTTCCTGGAAGAGCGTTTGTTGTGACTGGTCAAAATACGAGGAACCCAAACGAGGTGATCACGGATAAGATATTTATAAATTCTTGTGAAGTTTATACTTTACTAGATACCGGGTATACCCATTCATTTATCTCTCCTGCCAGTGCTCAACGCTTAAACTTGACTCGAGAAATTAGACTTTGACCTATCTCGTGGAAACTCATTAGAGAAACTTTCATCACATCCACCGCTTATAAATCTTGTCTAATCCATGTTGGCACCCTTATCTTACCCGTTGACCTTATCTCTTTAAAGATACTTGCTTTTGATGTGATTTTAGGGATTGATTGGTTAACTACTCATCATGCCAAAATTGATTGTTTTCGTAAGGTTGTTAGCTTTCATATTCCTAAACAACCTGTTGTTCGAATTCAAGCAACTAAACCATTAAAATCAATCACTGTCATATCTAATCATAAAGCTATTCGCTTATTAAAAACGGATGTCAAGCTTTCTTAGCCCATGTTATGGATTTGAATAAAGACACGCCAAAATTGAATAATATTCCCGTTGTTATTAACTTTCCGACGATTTCAAGAACTTCCTGCCTACCCCCCGTAACGTGAAGTTGAATTCTTTATCGACCTTGAACCCGCACAAAGCCCATTTCTAAAACCCCATATCGAATGGCTCTATTGAACTTCAGAGTTAAAGGTCCAACTACGTGAGTTGTTGGACATTGGTTTCATTCGCCCTAAGTACATCTCCTTGGGGTGCTCTGCTTTTATTTGTAAAGAAGAAAGACGGGAGTATGCGACTTTGTATTGACTATCTGGAATTGAACCATGTCACTATCAAGAATAGGTATCCTCTACCTCGTATTGATGACTTGTTTGACCAACTTGCAAGGAGCACAATTCTTTTCAAAATCGATCTTCGCTCGGATATCATCACCAAGATTAGAACGAGGATATTCCAAAGACCGCCTTTAGAACTCCAGACGGCATTATGAATTCTTAGTTATGTCTTTCTTGATTGACTAATGCTCCCTATGCGCTTTCATGGATATGATGAACCGAGTATTCAAAGAGTATTTGGATCGATTCCTTGTTGTTGTTATTTATTGATGACATCCTCATATATTCCAAAAGCCGTGAAGATCATGAGCACCATTTGAAGTCGGGTACTCCAAAGGCTTCGTGAAAACAAGCTTTATGCCAAGTTAAAGAAATGCGAGTTCGCTTGAGGAAGTATCATTTCTTGGGCATGTGGTGTCAAAACATGGAGTATCTGTTGACCCGCCAAGATTGAAGCAATACAAAGTTGGAGCAACCAAGTCGGTGGATCAAGTACGTAGCTTTTGGGCTTAATTGGTTATTATCGGAGATTCGTGGAAGGGTTTTCTCGAATCGCTACTCCGTTAACTCATCTAACTCGGAAGGATACAAAATTCGTTTGGAGCGAAGAGTGCGAGAAGAGTTTCCAAGAGCTTAAAAGGAGACTTATTTCGGCACCTGTTCTAACAATACCATCTGGTTCGGATGGATTTGTTATCTACAACGATGCTTCGGGTAAAGGGTTAGGATGTGTTCTCATGCAACGTGGGAAAGTCATAGCCTATGCCTCGCGACAACTTAAAGAATATGAGAGGAATTATCCTACTCATGATCTAGAGTTGGCAGCAGTCGTTTTCGCGCTAAAGATCTGGAGGCACTATCTATATGGAGAGAAAGTGGAGATATATTCAGACCATAAAAGCCTTAAATATTTCTTCACTCAAAAAGAACTTAACATGCGGCAGCGACGTTGGCTCGAGCTATTGAAAGACTACGACCACACTATTCAATACCATCCCGAAAAGCGAACGTGGTAGGCGACGCGTTGAGTAGAAGATCATATGCAGGAACGAAAGCGATGATGTCAAGTATACGACAGAGCCAACTTTAATAGAAAAGTTAAGGTTGCTCAAGCCACCGAATCGGAAATGATGCATATGAAGAAGAAAGTACAAGAAGGAGCTATTCCTAAGCGAGAATCGATGAAGAAGGAATACTTGAGTCCACTCTGCACTTTGTGTTCCTAACGATTCGATTTGAAGTACAAGATTATGATGGAGGCACACAATACACCATTTGTAATCCATCCGGAAGTACTAAAATGTATCGTGATCTTCGACATACATTTTGGTGGAACAATATGAAGAGAGAGATTGCAAAGTTTATCTCAACATGTTTAACTTGTCAACGTGTAAAGGCGGATCATCAAGTGCCTAAGGGACCATCAGAACCACTTGAGATTCCGAAATGGAAGTGGGAACACATTACCATGGATTTCATTCACGGACTTCCACTTGCTTTCAAGGCATAAATGCTATTTGGGTTATTGTTGATAGATTAACCAAGTCCGCTTCATTTCTTGCCAATACGGAGACTTATTCCTTGAACGCCTTGCTCAAATGTACGTAAATGAGATTGTGAGATTGCATGGCATGCCAAGATCCATAGTTTTGGATCGTGACCCAAGATTCACTTCAAGATTTTGGGTTAGCTTGCAAAAAGCTATGGGTACGGATTTAAGATTCGATTCGTTAGATACCATCCTCAAACCAGACGGACAATCGAGAGGACTATTCAAACTCTTGAAGATTTATTAAGACTCGTGTCCTGACTTCAAGGGCGCTTGGGATAAGTATTTACCATTGGTGGAATTCTCCTACAACAACAGCTTATCGTGCAAGTATAGGTGTGGCCCCATTCAAGCATTATATGGACGAAAAGTGTCGCTTCCAATATGTTGGGATGAGGTGGGTGAAGCAACATTGTTGGGACCCGAAAGTTAAGACGTATGACTCACCGAAAAGATCCAAATGATTCGACAACGTATACAAACGGCACAAGATCGACAAAAGAGTTATGCGGATCTTCATCGAAAGGACGTGGAATTTAGTATAGGGGATCATGTATTGTTGCGAGTTGCTCCATGGAAGGGAGTTACAAGATTTGGGAAGAGAGGAAAGCTCAATCCACGATTTATTGGTCCATTTCAAATTCTTGACCGAGTAGGAAATGTAGCCTATAGACTCGCGTTACCTCCAAGTATGTCTCGTGTTCATAATGTGTTTCACATATCTGTACTTCGTAAATATGTGAAAGACCCGAACCATGTTATTGAGTTAGAACCGGACGAGATAGCCGAAGACTTAACGTATGAGGAGGTACCTGTCAAGATCTTGGATAGGAAGGAGCATGTCCTACGCACGAAGGTCATACCACAAGTTAAAGTCTTGTGGAGAAACCATTCTATAGAGGAAATGACCTGGGAGTTGGAAACGGAAATAAAAGCGAGGTATCCTCACCTTTTCGAAACACCAGGTACGTATGTCAATTTCGAGGACGAAATTTCATAAGGAGGGGAGGTTGTAAGACCCCAAATAATTAATAAATGAAATTTAATTTCCTCTAATTATTATTTTGAAATAGTAAGGGTTGATGTGATTAATGTGGATAGTTACGGGTAAAATACGCAAATATTTCAAAATAAGCAAGTGGTTATAAAATATTCATTGTTGTCTGGGAATATTCGTTTGGTCGTGGAATATTCAGACTCGCTTGGGAATATTCGTATTTACTACAAAGAGCCCATGTGTGGGCCCCATAACGAAAGCGATTGGAGGAAGAAAACGACAAATATAAGTTGTTTAAAAATAATTGGCAGAAGTTGTTACCGCTATACTATTGGAATACCCGTTGGTTAAAACACACGATGTCTGGCGTTGTTGCACGGTAGAAGATTACCAGTATTGCACCAATTATTGAATCTTACGTAAGAAGGCACTACTCAATAATGGTTACAGAATTACTGCTCAATATTTTATTGGTTCAATAATTGTTGCGTTGATATTTTATATTCGCCGTTGTTTCAATAATTGTCATTACACAAAGATTTTTCATTATCGGCTAATAATTCATATTATCTCTAATAATATTATTAGATAACATTATTGGCAATGTCTAGAAAGTTCTGCCTTCAAGGAGAGGTTTGGTCACCTAATTGCGCAAGGCCAAGAAGGAGAAATTCTTATTGAAAGCCCCTCTTTTCCTCGAACCGCCTCGTCACAATATCAGATTCTCGTAATATTATTTGTGAATAATTAATTATTGATTCATATGATGAGGAAAATATTGATTTTATGTGGATATAGATGGAGAAAATTTTAAATGTGACAATTGTTGAAAATTGAAATTTTATCTTTTTCTCGATAAAATAATTCATTTAAAATATATTATTATATTTTAATAATATAATAATGGTGATATTTTTACAACGAATGTGGGATATATGAGTATACGAGGAGGAAGAGTATTTTTGTTGCAATAAATGTTTAAAACATGTTAAACATGTCAATTGACCCTATTTATCGATCGAAATTTGATTATACCGTAAAATCGCCTGCTTATGAATTTCATCAATTTCATTTGGAATTTGGAAAACTTTCTTTCCGCAAAGTTGTAGAGAATTGAATTTCCTATAAGAACTCGAGAGATTCAATTTTCTGATAAAAGGGCTATTTATTATGAATTATTGAAGTTCAAGTTCAAATAATTGATTTTTGGAAGTTTTAAATATTTATATTAATAAAAACGTTTTTTTTGTTGTGTGGGCAGCCCTAGCATGTGTTTAATGATCCGAGATCAGTTGTCAAAGTGGGCGTGAGAAGATTATTAAATATATTCATATTATAATAAATTTTCTGCTTTGGTGTTCTAAGCAATTTCCTATAAATAGTGCTTAGGTTAGAATTGAAAATCACACCGTAAATCAAGTTTTCTCTCTATATTATCGAGCGATTCTTGTGATTATTTTGAGTATACTTTGAGTATTGCTATACTGTGAAAAGTTCAAGATATAGCCTATATCCAAAGATTCCAGCTAAGTACTCGATCTTTCGAGGTAAGGGATGTTATTTTCTTCTCAAATGATATTATTTCTTCAATATCATTATGTTTGAAATATTGGTTGAAACTTTTATCAAATTTAGAACTTTTTCATGCTCTGGGTTACTATTCATGAGTTACTATTCACGAAGTTACTATTCATGAGTTACTATTCACGAGTACTATTCATGAAGCGTGATGATGTTTTTTGTGAAATTTCTATCTTTTGGTGTCGTAATTACTATTCACGATACAACACTATTCACGATACTCTGCACTATTCACGAATATTTACACTATTCATCAAAAATGAAATTTTTCCTTTTCGTCTAAAATATCTATTCGGATACTAGCTTTGATTGTATCCATGTTTTGATCATTCTTGAATTTTACACCACTATGATTATTTTTGAGGTATTTTTGGACGTGATAAAACAAAATACGAATCCTTAATCCTTGTCATTTTGTTTTACTCGGATTCGCTTTCTTTAAAAAATATTTTTCATCATCCCAGTCTTAAAAGATGAATGATTTATGATGAATATCTTTGGCACAAGAGTGCAAAAAGATGAATGATTTCGATGAATATCTTTGGCCCGTAGTGCAAAGATGAACAGTGTTTTAGATGAACATGACCAATCGGTGAATGTCCTCGGCACTCAGAAAAGGATGAATATTTGATCCCGATATATATTGATTGATGTTACAGGATAAAAAAAATAGACGATGAACTTTAAAATTCATACATAGAAGATAGTAGTTTGCATTCTCTACTTAACTCTTCTAATGAATTATTATTTCATTGCGAATATTGATTTAAAACTTGTTGTCTATTGTATTCTATTATATTTTTCCTGTTGAAGACTAACGATAATTTTGTTGTATATTATCTTAGTCATAATATTCTTTATCGGGCTAGTCGAGCTCACCCTTTTCCTTTTTGTTCCATTTTTCTTCTCGTGAGGCGAGAATATAGCAAGTACGAAGTCTGGGGTATGGAATGAAAGTTCTAGGGAGAGTTGTTTAGTAGTCCTCACCATTGTTGTAAAATAATGTATCAATAATTATGATGAGGATTTATTTGTATGTGGATATTGTCTTGATGGCAATATCTCAGATTTAAACTCACGCTTTTTACTATTGTAATAATAAAGTTGTAGTTGTTTCTGTACCGTGTATTGACAACTCAGAATGGGGGATGTAGACCTATTTTGGGGGTGTCACAGGGCTAATGGTTGGACACTGTTTAACTGGCCTTGAAAATCGAGATTCATTGAGTTCGGGGGCTTGGTTAAGTGGGGGGAAGGTGTTAGGCATCCCCCGACTTCCGTGAAAACATGGTTACTGTAACTTTTCAATTACCTTAATTTATCTACATATGTGTGTGTGTTTATTAGGCCTATGTTCAATTATCTAGAAGTAGTGATATGCCTCGTTTGCACCTATATACAAAGGGTTTGACTTGTATATACAAGTTCAGTTTTAGGCAAGATATATCAATGATGTTCTGAAAAACAGGTTTTCAAACTCTTATGCTCAATAGTAATTGAGTCCCTTTGATACTTCCATTTTATTCTATGTTCGGTTGGATTGCTTTTATTTTCGAGATGCGAAGCATATTCGAGAAAATAAGATACATAGCAGTGCTGAACTCCTTACGGACATGATAGCCATCCAAGGATATCCAGACACCGTAGATAATTTACAAGCTGTCTGCAGCTGATAAATCTAGATTCACAGGCTGAATCTTTGATCTCATGACTCCTAGGCTCACATGAGAGATTAATATGTACAAAAGTTAGAGAGATAACTAGATTTAAATAAATCTAAACCATTCTAGCTTCAACGGTTCCAGTTTAGTCACTTTTGAATCGGTTAAAGTTAGAGATAGCTAGATTTAGACAAATCTAGTCCACAGCCTGAAAAATCAAATATCTACATTGCGAAAGTAGTTAAAGCAGATATATATAAAAGTAGTATATATATATACAAAAAAGAAGGAAAAAAGCCACAGATCGACGATCCGGGCGTAACTACTCGATGAGATTCTTGATGTCGGCGTATATATATATATATATATATATATATATATATATATTAAAGTAGTAAAAAGCTTAAAAATCTAAAAAATCTTACAATGGGCTGCCAAGAGACTTCAGATAGCTTTTTGGGCCTGAAAACTCGGTTTCCAGTTAAATTTCAGTATGTTGTAGAACACGAGCTTAAAAGTATTTAGAAAGAAGAATTACTCAGTTTGGAGCACTCTAAAAGAGGTTAAGGGCTGAAATGGACAAAGTTTTCTCTCTTTTCTTCTTTTTTTCTTTCATTTTATGGCTGATGGGGGGTCTATTTATAGACCAAATGTTCCGTGGTCAACTCATGCAAGAATGCCTAGTTTATTTCTGCATTGCCGGTCGCCCCGCTTTTCTTGAGTCCGTCGTCTCGAAGAACGTTCACTCGGACGACGCGTTGTCCGCTCGAACCTTCATAACTTTCAATCCGGGAGTCCGATGGAAGCGTACCATACCATTCCGGAAATCTCTTTCCAAGAGCTACGCAATGACATAAGGCTCGCCCTTTTCCAAATCTGGGAAGATGGATCCATGACCGAAATGGCATCTCCGGGTCCTACATGTAGTCTGTTGAGCTGTTTTGCGTAGTTTGCACTCGAACGTTAAGATATGGTTCTTGTGGGACTTCTTTGAGTTTAAATGAGTTGATTTGATTTGAGTCGGCAAAATAACCACTTTGCCCCTCTCGGGGTTTTCTCCAGCTTCGGTGTAGTTGTAGCAGTCTTTTCTCAGGGTTATCTCCTAAATTGACCTGCTGTTGACTCTGACAGTCCTTACGGTTGTCTTTGAGGTTGGTTTGACCTCCCGGGGTTGACTCCGGGCTTTGAACTTGATCCCCCGGGGTTATCTCCGGGGTTGTACATGATATCCTGGGGTTATCTCTGGGGTTGGAAACTGATCTCCGGGGGTTTTCTCCGGTTTTGGAAACTGGATATGTCGAGGTTATCTCCGAGGTTGGAAATTGGATCTCCCAGAGTTATCTCCAGGGTTAGAATTGATGTTGTGATCCTCCAGGGTTATCTCTGGAGTGTGAAAAAGACGCTTTGTCCTCCTGCATAGTTAGTAACAGGGAACAAAATTTCGAGTGTCTATAGATGCCCCTCTTTATCATGTTCATGCAATGGAATGAACACGATAAAGATTACTAGACACTTGAAATATGACAAGTTATATTTAATGATGCAAATCACAATGTAATGAATGTTATGATTAATGTTAAAATGCTTTCGCAAATCGCAGTTCGCAACTACACATCGTATTTCGCATTTCGCACTTCACTTTTGACCAATCACACTTTACAACTCGCACATCGCATTTCGTAAATCGCACTTCGTACATCGCAAATTTCTTTACCATTACCGGTTACTGCTGATACCTATGTTGGTGTTGACTCCAACGGTTTGGTTTTTTGTCGGTGTTTTCGATGCTTGTTTGATGAAGATAAATTGAGATATTTTCTACATCTCTAGTGGGGATGACGTTCTGAAATCACCAGACCTTCTTGATGTATATGCTGGAAGTTAACAATGGTGCCTACCCTGCTCGTAGTTTGACAACGGTGCCTACCCTGTTGGTAGTTGAATACGTTGACATCACCAAACGTTTTTGATTCCCACTCGAACGGTGGTATACAAAGCTTTCATCACTGAACTGTCTTGATGTTATGATGAATTGATGCCAATGGTTTAAAATACCGGATCTTCCGATACCTTCGATGAAGTAATATTCAACGACTTACTTCACCAGACTCCGCCTGATGTTACGCTGGATTGATGCCAACGACTTATAATACCAAATGATGTCTGCAATGAAATTTTTCTCTAATCTAGGAATTTAATGTGCACACGTATTTACACATGTACGCTGATGGAGATGTACGCTGATGTAGCGCATTTACACATGTGCAGATCATGCATGATGTGATGATCTAGATTTATCCTTAGGAGTCTATTGTCTTAGGTCGATGTACATTTTAAATTGTCTTGAGTATAAACTTACCTCACCCTTTCTGAGGCGATTTGGAGTTTCTTTTTGTTGTTGGGTGCTTGTGCTTTTGATTCGCAACTCGGCTGAACTGATGATCTGAGTGCCGCTAACATCCTTGGAGGGTGCAACCCATTTTTTCACTGCCTAGATTTGAACTTTGGTGTAGATGCCTCAACTTGTGAGGACTTGACGCAGGTTGACTATAACACCCGATTTTTTTTTGAATGATATTTGTAATTATGTTAATGAAAGTTGAATTTTTATTTGAAAATAAATAAATATTGTTGTGGCGTGGGTTATAGAAATTTTATTAAATTAAGTTAAGTGTTTGAGAACTATATGACAAGTAAGGTAATGTGGTAGGATTGATGAAAGGCTTAATTTAAAGCTTATGAGGATTGCCTAGTGTGGCATAATGAAAGTCTAAGAAATTCATTGAGTGAATTAATAAGGGAATCATTTAATAAAAGGAGAATTAATTAATATTATATTATTAATTAATTGTCATTATGTATATGTAATTAAGTAATAAAGAAATTTTATGCGTGGAATATAAAATAAGGTGTTTAACTAGTAGTATTATTAATTTAGGGTTTGAACTAAATTCTACAGTAACCAAGTCTGAGAATTCCCTAGAGTGGCTAGCTTTGCCCACTTTTCTTATAAACCAGAAACAAATGTCGCGCTACTTAGAGCAAAGTTTGGAAAATAATCTCTACTGTATGCATGAGTTACAAGGATGGTTTATTAATGAAAGAGGAAATGAATAAGTGATATAGTGGACTAAGTACCAGTATTATTAATGAGTTTATTAAATGTCGTTATGTACCACCATGTGTGATATAGGAACATGTGAGTAGTAGTACCATATAATTACTTTATGCATTGACATAACATAAGGTGTGACATTTAAATATGAAAAATGTGAGTAGTAGTAAGTGAATCATATAATTTGTTGAGATGAGTTTTTGTGACCTCATCATGTGTGGTGGGATAATTAAATGTGTATTTTGGTTTATGGGAATAAATAAATATGTACTATTAAAATATTTATTTCAATAATGATATGTAATTAAAAATGTTTTATGGAAATATTGGGTTGTTAGTATCCAACTAAATTGTGCTCATACCCATTATAAATATTATTTGGACTAACCTAATGTACATGGATTATATGATTATGTGTATATGTGTCCATGACTAAAGTCTAAGAAATAACATTAAGTCATCAAATGTGAACTAGTAAGCTAAAAAGGAAATAAAACTGAAGTGCATTAGCAACCATTTCGCTACTGCAAACCAAATCAGACTCCTTGTCCCATATTAAGTGACCCAATATTGAATAACAGTAGCCTATTTCTCATTACGTGAACTCAAACCTGCACATGATGGCTAGATAGCTGCAATGATGATGAGGAGAATGGAGGAGAAGAAGTTGGTAACTTCTTTTCACCAAACCCTCTCAAACCATTGGATTCTTCTTCTTCCTCTTGGATTAATTCAATGTGCAAGACCCAAAATTGGGTAAAGATTTCTCTATAAATTGTAAGCTTCTCTTCTCAATTCATGTTGCTTGAGTGTCTGATAAGTTCTTATAGTATAAGTGCTGTGAATTTGGAGAGAAACCAGAGAGTTGTGAACATAACTTGCCAATTCAAGTTTCACAGAGGAATATTTTCTTAAACCATGTTCTTTAAAATTGAGTTTGATATATTCTTGGAAATGGATGATTTGATTGCTAAATGGGTGAATGATTGATATGAACATGTTATCTAGGTGTGTATGCATATATGAAAGAAATGTGACTGGCTTTAGTTTATTTAAATAGGGAAAATCATGTGTGGTTTCGAGTTCTGCAGAAGAAGAGATCCTTCTGAACTCTCCAGGGACAGGCGCAGCTGTAACGCCCGAGAAAATCGAATTTTTATGACAATTAAAATTTTATTTGATTATGTGAATTAAATGAATTTAATTGATTTTTTTGTGAGTAAGCTATGCGAAGTTCATTCTATGACCTAGAATGTGCTAACGTGGTTAGTATTCTGGCTACGTGTTAGAAATAATTGTTTGGAATTTCCAAGACGAAAATAATTATTTTCCGAGAAATTTCCGTAAAAACACTATTCATCCATTTCTGTTCGGGGATTATTTTGAAATTCCGAGAAACGTGTAATGATAGAATATCTTGATAAGATGGAATATCTGATAATATTTCATTTATGGCAAACGCAGTTTTCACCTGCGGACTTAAAACCTAAGGGTTGAGTATATTGATTTCCGAGAAGGAAATAATATGCGTAGAAGGAATGGCGTTAAGGTTAATGTGAGTGTTGTACATTAGGTGATACTATTTAGTATCTATGTATAATACGTTGAGTAAATACGAAGTACAATACGATTATTATACGGGTAGTATACGGAGATAATACGTGAATTGTACGTATGTGGCACGATTAGTATTATAGAATTAAGTTAAGACTTAATGACAAATTCATTTGAGTTTGATTATTAATTAATCCAATCATTTGAATGACCAAGGCCCAATGCTAATTTAGTTAAGCCCAATTCATTAAAACCGAACCGTGGGTCGAACCAGTGGGTCACCAAATGGGTAAAACCCATGGGGCAACCCATGGGATGTCATATAAGGTGGTGGGCCGGCCACCTTGGTGTGGAAGCCAAGCATAAGGCTTGGTCACCAAGTGTTTTACTTGGTGACCACACATGAATAGTAAGGAGGTGATGGTTCTTTGACAATTATGCCCTCCATTCTAGTTTTCTATAAATAAGAAGCTAGGTTGATTCATTTGGGAGTTTTTCAACTTGCCAACCTAGATTATTTGAGAGAGAAAGAGAGCTATACTTGCAAGCATACACTTTGGAAGCTTTAACTTCTATTTTTCCAAAAGATTTCTTAAGAGTTCTTGAGGTAATACTTCTTGTTTCTCATCTCCATCTCTTTTAGATTTTCTTTCATTTTAGAGAATCATGAAGGGGTGGTATATGTCTTGAATGAGGATTTAAAGATGACTTACCATAGATTCAATCTCTATAAGTCATGAGATTACAAAAATAATAAGGTTTAATATAGTTTTGAACCATGAAAATATTGATAGTTGAGATCGATTGTTGATAAACAATTGAGCTCCATCAATACGTTAGTATATGCATTTTGTTTGGTTAGGATGTAGATATGAAATCTATGGATTATTCCATGTGATTTGGCTTAGAGAACATTAGTAACGAAGTTATGGCAAATTTTACGAAAATTGACGTTAAACGTTGAAAACGTAGAAATTCCGGATTGGTAGTCAAAAGTTTCCGTGAGACTTGAAAATGTTAGTTTTCAATGTCAACACGTGAGATAGGGTGATTAAGAGTTGTAGGTTCGAGAATCGCTTGATTCGACTTAGAACGAAGAAAACGAGCATTGAACGCCATTAACGCTTCTTAACGAGCATAAAATGAACTCAATAGTGAATTATGAGTTAACGGATTCGAAAGTGTTGAATTCTTATATAAACACGTAAAGGATGTAATTCCTGACTTGTAGGAATTCGAATGGGTCAATTCGGATGTAAAACGAACAAATTAGGAAGCTGAAGTTTCGTTAGAAAACCAAAACTGGTTTGGCCAACTGGTGCACAGACTCAAACTAATACCAAAACCAAGACAAAGTGGTGAAAATATATTGCACTTCGGCCGAGTACCACTAACTCAAATACATGCCTACCACTAAAATACAAAAGGATGCCAACCATGTCACCGATGACAAAGGAAAAAAAGTTGACCAAGCTAGGTTTAAACTCAGCTTGTTTAGAGACCTACCGAGTTGAGTTTTATACTCAATAAATGTACTAAGACTAATCCTATATTACCTATACTAAGGTATATGGTATGAAACTTAGGAATGTAATGCATGTTAACAAGATATGTACAATGAACAAAGTTGGTACCTTATCAACAATGTTTGAGTCCTATTAATAAACGTCACCGAGTAATAAAAACGGACGAAGGGTGATAAGTCATGTTGACTTTAATAAAGATGTTAAGTTAACAAAGACATAGAAGAAAAGAAGCTTGTAGGAATAATGTGAATAGTTGTTTGATAGCTAATTATAGTGTGCTTGTGTGAATATATCATGTAGCTTCAGTAGAAAGGCCGTGGTCAATGAGTAAGTTATTTGAAGACGCCGAAAGGAAAGTTTTTTCTTAACGCTTGTCTAACTTCAATGTTAGCCAAGTTTTATGTGATTCGTTGAACTGAATTGCAAGACTTGTTTTAAAGAAAGGGTCGATGCCGATTTTAACTCCTACCTCGACTATTCGTAAGATATAGATTGATTATTATTCATATCATTCTATATAGAAATGTTAACGCTTATCCTATGCCAAGTAATTGGTACGACGTGAAGGCAAGGTTTGTCTATGAACAAACAAAAGTATTTTTCATCGATTATTCGATGGGCACGCGAGTTTGCCAAAAATATTGAACGTAAATACGTTTAATGAATGAGTGTTGATCAACATAGAGTACTATAGGCTGATCACCTAGAAGTGATCGTAAGTTATACGGATGAATGACCTTAGTGCTGTGGACTCCTTTTCAAGTATGAAAACTGAAATTTATTGTTCGTGGTCTATCGACCAGTTCAGAATTCCTAATATATTCTATACTTTGGGAATTGAGGTTATGAACTGTTAAAGTATTTTTGATTCATAATACTTCATAACTATTGTTCAATTATGTTGGAATTGTTATATAATTCATGAATGTGGTATTCCTGTTATCCTTGATTAAACTTCCTGAGCTGTCATGCTCACTTCTTGCGTGAATTATATAACTGCAGTTAAAGATGAACGTACTGTGAATGCCAAGAGAGATAAGGGCAAGGCTAAGATGAATGCTTAGGCATGGTGTAATAGTTTAGTAAGTTTGTGTGTATTATGCATTATGAACAACGAACGATGTAACCGGTTTATGATCCTGGGAAGGATTATACTTTGATTGTAATAACAAGATAGTAATTACCTTCATTTTGTTGTATTTCAATGGAATGATTGTATGGATGTTAGTACAGTGGAACACCATCTGTCGGGTATTATGTACTAATCAACGTGTTATGAAATTTGTGCTTATACTATTGTGTATTATGTACTAATCAACGTGTTATGTGTTTGTAGATCTCAATCGATAGCTTGATGTTTAGAAACGTGGAAATGATAAGTGAGGACTCAGTTAACCAAGTTGAGATTGTACCAATGCCAAATGGCGAGAAATACCGATAGTTGTACTAGAAGACTCAGACATTGAGGAGTACATCTCTGAGGAGGAATACTCTAAGGAGACTATGGGATTAGCATCATACCTTAACGAGATGCTAGATGTGGAGGAGGAAATGGAGGTGACATCGATTAACACAGTGTTACCTACTCAGGAGCCAGCATCTCTGGATGTAACTAGAGCATTGTATCTGGCAGTGTTGGATACGAATGTGCATTTGCGTACTAAGGTAGAGGCATAGATTGAGGAGATAACTGCCTTATATGAGGCGAAAGAATCTGCAGAGGCAGACTTTGAGTCAGAGCACGATGGGAAATTGCTTATGACTAATAAGGCTCGTAACTATAAGGATGAGGTCCTTGAGCTACAAAAGAAACTGGTTGAGAAAGACCAGAAAATAACTAGGATGTCATACATCCATGAATGCGCCATGAGGATTTCAAGTTTAAAATTGCATGTTATTCTATTGAGTCCCAAAGGACTTGACATACCATAAGCCGAGATATAGTGTGTCGATTCCGCAAATCGAAAATATGAAAATGCCGCTTCGACGGTGTTAGTAGATCGCTAGATCTTTTTGGTATATAAGTAGTGACGTAAAACCCTCTTTTGTATAACTAAGGGTAGTCTTTTTGTAAATCCCAATTTTTGTATAAGGCAATCGCAGGATAGTATGTAATAGCTTTTGGCTAAGGGAACATGATGTAAATAGTTTTGACTATGAAAGCATATTTATATAATGAAGTTTTTATTTAACATGTTTGTTGTGGTATGAATGGTTGTTGTTGATTTAAAATGATAACCGAGTAGTTAAATAGATAATAACGAAGCTTTATTTATTTAATCAGAATTATGCCGCCGAGAAGGAGACAACGGAACCAAGAGGCCGAGTCTCATAATGAAAATCAAGGGGGTCCTAACAACCCTATGCAAGAGTTCGTTAATTTATTAATGGCTGCATTTAACCAAGTGGGGAGTGGGATTCCTGTAGCTCCTGGGGTAGCAAGAACAACTACCTTTAAGGACTTTAAAAGTGTGGGTCCTCCCGAGTTCCGAGGAACGACGGATCCACTAGAAGCCCAGACATGGATTAGAGAGATTGAAAAGGCGTTTATGATAACATACGTAGGTGAGGCGCAAAAGACTTCTTTTGCAACTTACATGATGAAGGGGGAAACCAACTACTGGTGGGAAGCTCACCAGGGTGGGGCTAGGATAGAGGCTGTTACGTGGGAACAGTTTAAGAAGGTTTTCTTCGAGAACTATTTCTCTACTAGCATGCAGGGTAGGATGGAAATTAAGTTCCTAGAACTTAAGCAGGGGGATATGACAGTTCCCCAGTATGCCGCCAAGTTTAATGAATTGGCGAGATTTGCTCCACATCAGGTGGATACGGAGGAAAGAAAGGCGCGCAGATTTGAGCAGGGCTTAAAACCCTGGATCTATAGTAGGATATCGGTTTTCCAGAGTGCTTCCTACGGGACCATTCTGGAGAAGGCGATAATAGCTGAAGGTGGTGGTGAGGCTTTGTCTCAGTACCACAAAGAGAGGAAGATTAAGGGTAAGTTAGAAGGAGGTAATAAAATTTGAAGTTGTTGCCGGTGAGTGGCAACTTGCCAAAGAGGAAGAGTTTTAACCCTGGGAATACCGGGGTAAAGCAGGGAGATCCCAAACGAAGGACAGAAGCATGTAAGACATGCGGAAAATCTCACATGGGAGTCTGTTTAAGGGAAAGCAAGATATTTACAATCAAAGCGGGAGGGCATTTGTCACCCAACTGTCCCTAACCCTAAAAAGAACCAAGGGTGTTTTGTCTTGGGGTCAATGGACCACATGGCAAGAAATTGCCCGAAGAAGGGTTTAGAGGGGAATAAGAGTTCTGGTAGTGGTAAATTAGCCATTACTGGACCAACACCATCAGTGGGTAGACCCTCAGCTCGTACGTTTAATATGACTATTCAAGATGCGGTTGCATCAACAGATGTGGTAGCAGGTATCATTCCGGTCAATGAGATAAATGCTTATGTGCTATTTGACTCGGGTGATACTTGTTCTTTTATAGCATATGAATTTGCTAAGCGATTAGGTTTAATTCCTGAGAAGTTACCTATACCTTTAGACGTTAAGGTAGCAAACGAAGAGATAATCCCCATTGAATATATTCATAAGAACTGTCGCGTGGAAATTAGAGGGAATAAGTTATCGGTAGATTTGGTACCAATAAGGCTAAAAGAATTCGACGTAATTCTTGGTATGGATTGGTTGGTGAACCATAAGGCGATTATAGATTGCCATAGGAAAAGTGTAAACCTTCGGCTTTCTAAGAAAATCAAGGTAGTGTTCTTCGGTAGTAATTCACCGAGATGCTCTTGTTGTCTATCTATGACACAAGCTAGGAAGATGTTGAGAAAAGGGTGTGTAGGTTATCTGTGCCATGTTGTGGATACCCAAAGAGTGGGAACATCCTTGGATCAGATACCTATTGTGCAAGAGTTCGCAGAAGTATTTTCGGAGGAATTACCGGGTATTCCACCGGACAGGGAGATGGAGTTTGTAATTGATCTGTTACCGGGAACGGCACCAGTTTCAAGGGCACCATATCGAATGGCGCCAGTCAAATTGAAGGAGTTAATGGTTCAATTACAAGAACTATTAGATAGGAAGTACATTCAACCAAGTGTGTCTCCTTGGGGAGCACCAGTGTTGTTTGTAAAGAAGAAGGATGGGTCATTAAGGCTTTGTATCGACTATCGAGAGTTGAACAAGTTAATGATTAAGAATAGATACCCTTTGCCCAGGATCGATGATCTATTTGATCAGTTAAAAGGGGCAAAGTATTTTTCTAAAATAGACTTGCGCACGGGGTATCATCAGTTAGAGGTAAGGAAGGAAGATGTACCTAAGACGGCGTTCAGAACTCGTTATGGTCAATACAAGTTTCTGGTAATGTCGTTTGGATTGACTAATGCGCCAGCCGCATTTATGGATATGATGAACAGAGTGTTCAAACAATATTTGGACAAGTTTGTCGTAGTGTTCATTGATGATATTCTAGTCTATTCAAAGACGCCAGAAGATCATTCGGAACATTTAAGAATAGTGTTGGAGACACTACGGAAGGAGAAGTTGTATGCGAAATTCACAAAGTGTGAATTTTGGCTTGAGAGGGTGTAGTTTCTAGGGCATGTTATTGATAAAGATGGCATTTCCGTAGATCCAGAAAAAATAGAAGCAGTTAGCGAATGGGAGCAACCGAAAACGCCAACTGAGGTTCGAAGTTTTCTGGGATTAGCGGGATACTATACAAGGTTCATTACGGACTTTTCTAAATTAGCTACTCCGTTAACAAATCTGACAAGAAAGTCGGTGAAGTATGTGTGGACTGAAAAATGTGAGAACAGTTTTCAGGAGTTGAAGAAAAGGTTAAGTGAGGCACCTGTATTGTCCTTACCAGATGATACAGGAAATTTTGTAGTGTATAGCGATGCTTCGCATAAAGAACTGGGTTGCGTGCTCATGCAGCATGGCAAGGTCATTGCGTATGCGTCACGTCAATTGAAGGAGTATGCGAAGGTATATCCTACTCATGACCTGGAATTGACAGCTGTAGTTTTTGCCCTAAAGATATGGAGGCATTATCTTTATGGTGAGAAATGTGAGATATACATGGACCACAAAAGTCTAAAATATATCTTCACACAGAAGGAGTTGAACATGAGACAAAGAAGGTGGTTAGAGTTAATAAAAGATTATGATTGTGATATTTTATATCATCTGGGGAAATCAAATGTAGTAGCCGATGTGCTAAGTAGGAAGGGTAGAGAGAAATTATCAATGTTAACAACTCAGAATGAGTTGGTAACAGCGATGGCAAAAATGGAGCTAGAATTTAAGTTACCGGAAGAAACAGTAGAGATGTTATTTTCTATGGAAACTCAACCTACTATAGTGGAGCGGGTTAGGGGAGTACAATTGAGTAATGAGGAGTGCAAGCAAATGCAGAAGAGGATAGAAGATGAAGAAAAGACTGAGTATAACCTCGATAAGGAGGGATTACTTCGTTTTGAGGGAAGAATTTGGGTTCCTAATGATCCCGAATTAAAAGAAGAAATTATGACGAAGGCCCATAGTTCGAGGTACTCGATACATTCCGGTAGTACTAAGATGTATCAAGACCTTCGTCAGAACTTTTGGTGGTCAAATATGAAGATGGAGATAGCAGAATATGTTAGTAGGTGCTTAACTTGTCAAAAAGTTAAGGTTGAACATCAACGACCGAGCGGGTTGTTACAACCGTTAGAAATTCCATAGTGGAAGTGGGAGCAAATCACGATGGACTTTGTGGTGGGACTTCCAACAACAAAGAAAGGATACGATGCTATTTGGGTGATAGTGGATCGATTGACGAAATCGGCTCATTTTCAACCAATAGGAGTTAGGTATAACCTAGATCAGTTAGCTAAGCTGTATGTCAAGGAAATTATTTCCAGACATGGAGTGCCTGTTTAGATTGTGTCAGATCGTGATCCACGATTCACATCAAACTTTTGGAGAAGTTTGCAAGAGCAAATGGGAACGCATTTAAGATTGAGTACGGCGTATCATCCTCAGACGGATGGTCAGAGTGAGCGGACAATTCAAACGCTTGAAGATATGTTAAGATCTTGTGTTATGGATTTCAAAGGGATTTGGGACGAATATCTACCGTTAGTGGAATTTTCGTACAACAACAGTTTTCACGCTAGTATAGGCATGCCGCCTTACGAAGTGTTGTATGGGAGTAAGTTCTGAACTCCATTGTGTTGGGATGAGGTGGGTGAACGTCGGATGTTGGGACCTGAGATGGTACACAATGAGACGGGACATGGTGAAGTTAATACGTGATTTCGACTAGTCATGCGGCTCAAGACCTATTAAAGGAAGTATCGCAGATCCTCACGAGAGAATAGAGAATTCGATGTAGGATCTTTTGTTTTTCTGAAAGTATCGCCTTGGAAGGGGAAGATACGTTTTGGAAAGAAAGGGAAGTTAAGTCCAAGGTTTGTACGACCTTTTGAGATTTTAAAAAGGATAGGGGAGGTAGCTTATGTTGTAGCCTTACCTCCGGAGATGGAACGATTCATAATGTGTTTCATGTGTCGTCAATAAATCCCTTATAAACCTGGACTATAAACACGTGATAGAATATGAATCTATTCAGATAGAGAAGGACTTGTCTTATGAGGAACTTCCAAGTTAAATTATTGATAGGAAGGAACAAGTTTTAAGAAATAAGGTAATACCTTCAGTGAAGGTGTTATGGAGAAATCACAATGCTGAAGAAGCAACGTGGGAGCTCGAAAGTAAAATGAAGGAAGATTTTCCTCATTTGTTTATGTAATTATAAGCTAAGATTATGGGGACAGAATCCTTATAAGGGGGAGAGAATGTAACGCCCGAGAAAATCAGATTTTTATGACAATTAAAATTTTATTTGATTATGTGAATTAAATGAATTTAATTGATTTCTTTGTGAATAAGCTATGTGAAGTTCGTTCTATGACCTAGAATGTGCTAACGTGGTTAGTATTCTAGCTACATGTTAGAAATAATTGTTTGGAATTTCCAAGATGAAAATAATTGTTTTTCGAGAAATTTACGTAAAAACACTATTCATCCATTTCTGTTCGGGGAATTATTTTGAAATTCCGAGAAACGTGTAATGATAGAATATCGTGATAAGATGGAATATCTGATAATATTTCATTTATGGCAAACGCGGTTTTCGCCTGCGGACTTAAAATCCAAGGGTTGAGTATATTGATTTCTGAGAAGGAAATAATATGCGTAGAAGGAATGGCGTAGGGTTAATATGAGTGTTGTACATTAGGTGATACTATTTAGTATCTATGTATAATACGTTGAGTAAATACGAAGCACAATACGATTATTGTACGGGTAGCATACGGAGATAATACGTGAATTGTACGTATATGGCACGATTAGTATTATAGAATTAAGTTAAGACTTAATGACTAATTCATTTGAGTTGGATTACTAATTAATCCAATCATTTGAATGACCAAGGCCCAATGCTAATTTAGTTAAGCCCAATTCATTAAAACCGAACCGTGGGTCGAATCGATGGGTCACCAAATGGGTAAAACCCATGGGGCAACCCATGCGATGTCACATAAGGTGGTGGGCCTACCACCCTGGTAAGTGTAAGCTAAGATATATTTTGGTCACCAAGTGTTTTACTTGGTGACCACACATGAATAGTAAGGAGGTGATGGTTCTTTGACAATTATTCCCTCCATTCTAGTTTTCTATAAATAAGAAGCTTGGTTGATTCATTTGGGAGTTTTTCAACTTGCCAACCTAGATTATTTGAGAGAGAAAGAGAGCTATACTTGCAAGCATACACTTTGGAAGCTTTAACTTCTATTTTTCCAAAAGATTTCTTAAGAGTTCTTGAGGTAATACTTCTTGTTTCTCATCTCCATCTCTTTTAGATTTTCTTTCATTTTAGAGAATCATGAAGGGGTGGTATATATCTTGAATGTGGATTTAAAGATGACTTACCATAGATTCAATCTCTATAAGTCATGAGATTACAAAAATAATAAGGTTTAATATAGTTTTGAACCATGAAAATATTGATAGTTGAGATCGATTGTTGATAAACAATTGAGCTCCATCAATACGTTAGTATATGCATTTTGTTTGGTTAGGATGTAGATATGAAATCTATGGAGTATTCCATGTGATTTGGCTTAGAGAACATTAGTAACGAAATTATGGCAAATTTTACGAAAATAGACGTTAAACGTCGAAAACGTAGAAATTCCGGATTGGTAGTCAAAAGTTGCCGTGAGACTTGAAAATGTTAGTTTTTAATGTCAACACGTGAGATAGGGTGATTAAGAGTTGTAGGTTCGAGAATCATCGGATTCCGACTTAGAACGAAGAAAACGAGCATTGAACGCTCATTAACGTTTACGAACGTATATAAAATGAACTCAATAGTGAATTATGAGTTAACGGATTCAAAAGTGTTGAATTCTTATATAAACACGTAAAGGATGTAATTCCTGACTTGTAGGAATTCGAATGGGTCAATTCGGATGTAAAACGAACAAATTAGGAAGCCGGGAGTTTCGTTAGAAAACCAAAACTGGTTTGGCCAACTGGTGCATGAGACTTCGGTGTCGCAAATACCAAAACCAAGATAAAAGTGGTGGAATACATATTTCATGACTCGGCCCGAAAGTACCTTGCTAACTCAACAAGCAATACCACTACTAAAAATACAAAGGATGCCGCGTCATGAAGGCTCGATAATGGAAAAAAGTCGACCAAGCTAGGTTTAAACTCCAGCTTGTTTAGAGACCTACCTGAGTTGAGTTTATATACTCAATAAATGTACTAAGACTAATCCTATATTACCTATTCTAAGGTATATGGTATGAAACTTAGGAATGTAATGCATGTTAACAAGATATGTACAATGAACAAAGTTGGTACCTTATCAACAATGTTTGAGTCTAGTTAATAAACGTCAGTTGAGTGATAAACCGGGACGAAGGGTGATAAGTCATGTTGACTTTAATAAAGATGTTAAGTTAACAAAGACATAGAAGAGAAAGAATCTTGTAGGAACAATGTGAATAGTTGTTTGATAGCTAATTACAGTGTGCTATGTGAATATATCATGTAGATTCTATAAAGGCTGTGGTCAGTCGAGTAAGTTATTTGAAGACGCTGAAAGGCAAGTTTTCTTAACGCTTGTCTAACTTCCATGTTAGCCAAGTTTTATGTGATTCGTTGAACTGAATTGCAAGACTTGTTTTAAAGAAAGGGTCGATGCCAGATTTTAACTCGACTAGACTATTCGTAAGATATAGATTGATTATTATTCATATCATTCTATATAGAAATGTTAACGCTATCCTATGTCAAGTAATTGGTACGGACGTGAAGGTAAGGTTTGTCTATGAACAAACAAAAGTATTTTTCATCGATTATTCGATGGGCACGCGAGTTTGCCAAAAATATTGAACGTAAATACGTTTAATGAATGAGTGTTGATCAACATAGAGTACTATAGGCTGATCACCTAGAAGTTCTCGTAAGTTATACGGATGAACGACCTTAGTGTTGTGAACTCCTTTTCAAGTATGAAAACTGAAATTTATTGTTCGTGGTCTATCGACCAGTTCAGAATTCCTAATATATTCTATACTTTGGGAATTGAGGTTATGAACTGTTAAAGTATTATTGATTCATAATACTTCATAACTATTGTTCAGTTATGTTGAAATTGTTATATAATTCATGAATGTGGTATTTCTGTTATCCTTGATTAAACTTTGGCGAAATACATGCTCACTTCTTGCGTGAATTATATAACTGCAGTTAAAGATGAACGTACTGTGAAAGCCACGAAAGATAAGGGCAAAGCTAAGATGGATGCTTAGGCATTGTGTAATAGTTTAGTAAGTTTGTATGTATTATACATTATGAACAATGAACGATGTAACTGGTTTATGAACCTGGGAAGGTTTATACTTTGATTGTAATAAGAAGATAGTAATTACCTTCATTTTGTTGTATTTCAATGGAATGATTATATTGATGTTAGTATCGTGGAGCACCATATGTCAGGTTGGAAGATAACCAAATTTGGGGCGCCACAAAGAAATTTCAAAGGCTCCCTTGCAGCTTCAACCTTTAGATACTGCTACCGGGCACCAATAAGGAATTTTGGCTTCTGTTAAAGAACTGATAAACCTTAACAATTTAGTTTGACTTAGAAGTGCATAAATATATGTTTGACCTGAAGTCATAAGCTCCTTGGTTTATGTCCAACTTATTTTGGTGTTGAGATAGATGACCTTCTAAAGAAAATCTTGACATACTTGAGACTAATATTCATGAATACCATGTGGACTATGTTCTGACTTTGTGGACTTGTAGATATGATCTAAGAACGCATGAGATGTGATTATAAGAAGTTTTGGTATAACTAGAATGCATGGTTTAAGCTTAAAATGACTTCTAAAGACGGACTCAGACTTTTTCCAAACTAGTATTATAGACATTGTCTTGGTCAGATTCTTGACGTATAAGATTTCATACTAATACCCTAATCATGACCTATATGTACATCCATCTAGTATGACATAACATAAGATTGTTTAAGCATGATTTTATACATGTTTTCAAAGGATGGACAATACTAAATGTGTATATGAGGAAAACCCTTGTGAGCATACATACTAACTGATTTCATGACTACCTTATATGTGTACATGTCAAACATAGTAGTCGTTATAATGTCATGATCTCAATTGGTCTTAATTCATTAGAAATTCCAAACTAGAACCCTAACATACTAAGATGAACGTGGGGTGATTGTAAAAGCATGCAAGACCTTTTAACATGTGTATATTCTATGTGTTAATATCTGTGTATGTTTAGTATGAGACTGGTCTAGGAAGAGCAAAGCTCAACTCTGGTCTGGATAGGGGACATCGCAGCTGTGCCGTCCCTAAGTCTAACCAGGGTACAGCTGCGCTCTCCTGCAATTTGGTCTGATGGTTTGTTTCTAATCTATAAACTTGTAACTTGTATATTATACTACTTTCAATCATGATACATGATTACCATGAGGTTTAAAGAGTTCTAGCACATAATGGCTATATGAAACCAAGAATCTAAAGATTTCGACAAACTTTTGTAATACTTTTCTACAAGCTAAGTAGATGATGATTATATAGCTACGCGGTGTGATATCATACTAATGTGACATTCCATTTACGTTACTAAGGTAGGAATAAATGTGTGTCATTGACTTATGTGATCGAACATGTGTGAGATTATTGACTTGTAGAGTTGAGTAACTAATAAATGTGTTGTATACATAACTACGTTACAATAGGATTTCAAAGTGTTGATAAGTTATAGAGTTGGTAAACTACGTTTAAGGCAAGTTCTCTAACTTCATTTGATTTTCATGTTGAATGCAAGTTCCCTAAACTCTTTACACTTTACATATTGTATAAATCCGAATTATTACCATATCGACCATATTTACATCAAGCAAACATCTATTACTATTCGAAAATTGAGTTTATATCTTGATATTGTTGCAAGCATTGAACTTATCGTTCCTAAATGCATCATAAAAGATTGTCTAAGCCATTGATTCGGCTAGACTATTATCGTGTGTTAGAAAGCTATCCAAATCAATTGACTTGGTGTGGACTCTTATAAATATGTTGAGATGAACAACCTTCGTTGAATGGGAAATTATATAACTGCCGGGGAATCGACGTGCGTACATATTATCATGTTTAAATGTTATACATAACGTTTGCACTACAGGCCAAAGATATTCATCAACATATCATATTTGCACTACAGGCCAAATATATTAATATCTCAAAGAAATATATAATCATTTCAGAATTTATATAAATAATAATTATAACCATGTTGATCAATTCACCTTTGCACTTAAGCTAAAGATATTCAATTATAAATTCAATGGTCATGATCATACCAGTCAACAATTCAACTTTGCACTACTCGCCAAAGAGAACCCGTAGTCACGATCATACCAATAATCTACCCATCTTTACACTCAAGTCAAAGAGAAATTTCATCACCAGGATTATAAAAATGTTATATATGATAATAAAAATAATATGATCAACAACTGCATTTAATTTCAATAGTAAGATTCACAAATCAACGATAATTTGGTCAGAAAAAGAAACTAATTTTGTTGTGAATAGTACCTGTGAATAGTAACTTGTGAATAGTAACTCATGAATAGTAACTCGTGAATAGTACTCCGTATTCGTACATAGTATACAGATATCGTAAATAATGTCATATACTAAATAATAGTGCCATATACATAAATAGTGTCGATCGTGAATAATGTCGATATCGTGAATAAGTAACTCCGCCACAAAAGGTAGAAATTCCACAATAAAATCCATACCAATATTTCGGTATAATGATATTGAAAGAATAACATCATTATGAAGAAAATAACATCCCTTACCTCAAAAGAACTGTACTTCTGATCGGAATATCGGTATAAGGCTGAAGAAAACTTGCACTGATGAATAGAAACTCACAAAGTATCTAAATACTCACAAAATATACTCGAGAATATAGAGAGAGAAAGAGAGAAAACTTGTTTTTGGTGTGATTTTTAATTCTAACTAAGCACCCTATTTATAGAAAAATGTTAGAACGCCGAAGCAGACTTGACCTGCTACCTGATGGCTTTACCTGCTACTATTCCCACCCACCATTTTTGAAAATAAATTCCAGCACATTTTATTTCTCACCAACCAAAAGTGGGGCCACCATATTTTTAATAAAAACATTTATTTCCGAAACTTTAATAATTTATAATAAATAGCCCTTTTATCAGAAAAATACGAATTTTATATCCATTCTATAGGAAATCAAATTCTCTACAACTTTGTAGCTTTAAGTTTTTCCAAATTCCAAACGAAAAATATATGAAATCCACAAACGGATGATTTTTAATACCACTTAAAATTCATAACAAATCATACGTTAATTTTTAACGGTTCAAAATTTGTGGACATATACTCAACTTATATATGTATAACATATCCAAAAAGCACAACGATCCAACGGTCGGATCAAAATTATAACTCACGCAATAGAGCTTTAAGAACACTGATTTGATTTTCGGACTATAAGTTCCTCGTACCAGTTTCACTCAAACAGTCACCACGAAAAATCCATAAAGAATATTTGGGTTATTCAAATTTCTACGTTTAGCTTAAAACCATGGCTTTCTTTTGATATATGGCTCATCTCCTAACTCGTTATACACAAAGAGTTATGGATTTTACAAAATCAAGTAATAAACTAATTTTTTTGAAAATCCCATATTTTGTTTTTCTTTTCGATAAAATACTAATAAAATACCTCGACATTAATTCCTTCATTTATATCCACATAAAATAAATATTTCCTTATCATATAAATTAATAATTAATTATTCACAAATAATATTACAGAATCACAATTATGACAACCAGGTCGTTCCCAGGAAAGAGGGGGCTTTCCGATAAGGATTTCTCCTTACTGGCGCGCAATTAGGTGACCAAATCTCTTCTTGACAGAACTTTCTAGACATTGCCAATAATGTTATCTAATAATTTTATTCAAATAATATGAATTATTGATCTGATAATGGGAAATCTTGCGGTGACAATTATTGAAACAACAATAATATGAAATATCAACACGAATTATTGAATCAATAAAATAAAATATTGAATAATAATTATCGTAACAATTATTGAGTAGTGCCTTCTTACGTAAGAATCAATAATTCAAAATATTGTGCAATACCGTGTCTATCATTGCAACAACGCCAGATTTACTTTACTTTACCCCACCGGGTATTCCAACAATGTTAATTGTAATAATTACGCCATTATTTATAAAAACTCAAATTTGTCATTTTCTTCAAATTTACGCTTATTCTCATATGGGCCCACAAATGGATGCGCCTGGTCGCATTTAATATTCCCCGACAACAAGAATATTTCACGACCAAACGAATATTCCCCGACAACAATAAGTATTTTATAGTCACTTGCTTATTTTGAAAAAATTTTACATATCACCCTTAACTTTAACTTTTTATCAATTTAACTATTTGCTAAATAGAAAAATTGAATACTTTTATTTCATAAAATTTGGGGTCTTATAATTTTATGAAATAGTATGATAATAAATGTAATGATGACTTCATTTGAGTTTGAATACTGTCTATGAGACAATATTCGTGTAAAAACTCTAAGCTATGCTGTTGTCGTATTGTATAAAAGAAGTTTGTATTTGATTTATGTACCATGTATTTGGTGACTCGGAATGGGTTATGTATACCTATTTTGGGGGTGTCACAACGATTACTAAACACATAGAACCAAATATTATTAATAAAAATTCATTTTATTTATAATAACTAACTCTTTAAACTGAAATTCTAGACAATCTGATTTTCCGGATTGTCACAAATGGCGCAGCTGCGCCGGTCCCTGACAGTGCCAAACTGGTTTAGCTACATGTCAGTTCCAAACTCTAACATCATACCAGTTTCACATAACATGAATTAAATCCCAAATTGATAACACTACTAGTTAAAGATCCTATTCAATTCATGAATGGAATTATACAATTACACATAATTAATCTTTCTCTTATTAAACCGTTTCTCTTTTAATTTACTTAATGATTCTCTCAATCCTCCATTATGCCACACTAGGCAATTTCGATAAACTTTACGTTAAGATCTTTATCAGTCTCATCACAACACCTTGTTGTCATACTCAACTTAATTGAATAGAGTTTCACATGCCACGGCAATATTTAATTATATTTAAATAAATATTTGACTTTCATTAATTATTTATTAATAATATTTCGAAATTCTCGGATATTACATATTCCCCGACAAAAAGAATATTCTCCGACCAAACGAATATTTTATGACAACTTGCTTACTTTGAAAAATTTGCACATATCATACATAACTATAGTATTATAAAAAATCAACACCTTATTATTCAAAATAACATTTAGAGAAAATTAAATCTTTATACATAAAAAATTGAGGTCTTACAAAGATAGTCAATCATCTTGCCTTGTGTACTCTACTGCTTGGGAATCGTCGTGGTAGCCATTATAAACTCGTTCTCATGCTCGTGATACTTGCTCGAATATCTTGATGTTGTGGTGAAATGAAACTTTTACCCTCATCCCATGATTAGTGAAAGAAATACAAAATTTCGGGTGTCTACAAATGATTAACAAAAAAAATTCTACCAAACAATTTTTAATTTTTACTAAAGTACTTTTTATTTACTAAACATAAACTATTTTTTGAAAACTAATTATAATCATAATCATTAATCAAATTCAATAATTATATTTTTTTAAACAATTTCAAGCATTCTCTAAACATGTAATATTAGTATTTAATTATTTAGTATAATGCCTATGGTCTGACATCGCATGAATTCGTCTAATACGTAACATATAATTATAATAAAAAAAATTATAATACAATTACTTATACTGTTTAGCCTTTTAATTTTAGAGATAAAACTTTGATGAGAAGATGACCAAATTTTTGGTATCTTTTTTTCCCTCATCAAAGAGTTCAATATTTATATAATAAAACAGAACTCATTTTGAATTTAGGCGGAAAAATACAAGAACGATTCAGGTTCATTTTAATTAATTTAGGCGGGAAAGTACAAGGACGGTTCAGATTCATTCTAATTTTAATTCAAAATAATAATAATAATAATTTTAATATAAAAATAAAAATAATAACAACAATAATAATAAAATAATAATAATAATTATTATTTTATTAATAGTAACAATAATAATTATTATTATAATCATACTTATAATAATAATAATAATAATAATAAATAATAATAATAATAATAGTAATAATAATAATAATAATAATAATTATTATTATTATTATTATTAATACTATTATAACAATGCTATTAATAACAATAATAATAATAATAATAATAATAATAACAACAACAACAACAACAATAATAATTATTATTATATTATAATAATTATTATTATTATAACAACAATTATAATAATAAAAATAATAATAATAATAATAATAATAATAATAATAATAATAATAATAATAATAATAACAACAACAACAACAATAATTATAATAATAATAATACTCCCTCCGTCCTAGAATAAAAGTTATGGACTTATGAGAGTGACTTTCTAACTTTTCAATTCAAAGTATTTTGAGCTCATAACTAATTATACTTATTGAATATGAATAGAGAATTACAATAAGAAAAATATGAGATATTTAATGCTAAGAGTATATTAGGAAAAATTGTAAAAGTTTGGTTATTAAAGGAAAATTAACATTTAACATGAGACTACCTAAAATAATAATAACAATAATAATAAGAATAACAACAACAACAATAATAATAATAATAATAATAATAATAATAATAATAATAATAATAATAATAATAATAATAATAATAACAATAACAACAATAACAACAATAATGATAACAATAATAACAATAATAATAATAATAATAATAATAATAATAATAATAATAATAATAATAATAATAATAATAATAATAATAATAATAATAATAGGGCTATATATATATATATACACAGTCGGATTATGACGATGAGTTTTTTGGGCTATGGCGACGGTTCACCCGTCGTCGTAGTCCAAAATAGGTAAGGCGATGTGTTCACCCGTCACCATAGCCCAAAAACCATCACATAAATTGATCGTTATCTACACAAATTTGTGTACTACATTTTTCCCATAATAATAATAATAGTAATAATAATAAGAAGAAGAACAATAACAACAACAACAACAACAACAATAATAACAATAATAATAATTATTGTGGTGGTGTGGTGAATTATGATAATTGTTATTGATGATTGTAAGTTTTGCAGATATATTTAGATTTTTTTTGGATATCTATTTTTAAAAGAAAATTAATTATTATAGTGGTGTGGTGAATTATAATAATTTTTATGTCTGAATGTAAATTATTTGAAGTTACAAATAGTTTTGAAGTAATGTATTATTTTTTAAATTTTAATTTAATTTTTCGTTACGCCTAACCTTGAGTCGTGGATAATTTTTAATAAGTAATTGTTAAATCCACAACACTTTTTAAAAATGTCGCTATAGATATATAGCGACAGTGAAAACTCACCGTCGCTATAGGTAAAAACCGTCGCTATAGGATCTATAGTAATATTTTTATTATAAAAATAACAATTTCTGTTATGAATTTAACAATTTTCTTTTTAATAATTAAAAAAAATAGGACAAAAAACTGTCCAAAAAAGAAAAGAGAAGCATATATCCACTCCCCCAAGTTCACGCTCCTCATTCACTCGGACACTCCCCGAGAAAAACAAAAACTCAAAAGAACTTAAAAAATGGAAGAATATGCAAGCAGAGCAGAAGCTCAACGGCTGCTCGGAATCGCCGAAAAGCAATTACAGAACAGAGATCTCGTGGGATCCAGAGAATTTGCCGTCTTAGCTCAGGAAACGGCGCCGTTACTCGACGGCTCTGATCTGATCTTGGCCATCGCCGATGTCCTCCTCGCCGCCGACAAGCGGATCAACAACCACCACAACTGGTACGCTATTCTCCAGCTCGACGGCCGCACTGACGACCTCGATTTCCTCAAAAAACAGTACCGGCGGCTTGCCCTCCTCCTCCATCCGGATAAAAACAAATTCCCCTTCGCTCACGACGCCTTCCAGCTTGTAGCCGACGCTTGGGCTGTTTTATCGGACCGATCGAAGAAATCTCTGTACGATAATGAGTTGCACATGTATACCAAGGTGGATCTGGTGGGTACGAGAAAGTCAAATCAATTCCATCAACAGCAGCACAAACATCAGCCACGAAATGACAAATCGGACGGCAGAAAGCCTGCGCCAGCGGGGCGGCCGTGGTCTAATTTTTGGACGGCGTGCCCCTACTGTTACAATTTGTATGAGTACCCTAGGGTTTATCAGGACTGTTGTGTGAAATGTCACAATTGTGATCGGGCCATACACGCGGCGGAGATTCCGTGTTTGCCGCCGGTTGTGCAGGGGAAAGATGCATATTACTGCTGTTGGGGTTTTTTTCCAATGGGGTTCACGACGGAGAAGGGTGGATCTACAAAAGCAGGGTTTCCTAATTGGATGCCTCATATGTTTGGTGGGAATGTGGCGACCGGAATGGAGGGTGTCAATATGAATGTTAATGTGAATGTGAATGGTGGTGCAGATGAAGGTTTTGTGAATTTTCCGGCAACAAATATAAATCAGAATGGGAATGTGACTCCTGTTCATAAACCGACTCTGGTCCCTAAATCGGGAGCTAAGAAAAGGGGTAGACCTAGAAAAAATCCATTGGTGTAATCTATCGAAAATTGGATCTTGATTGAAAGAAGTTGATGCAAAAGAGTGTGGGATGAAGGATTTTTGGGTTTTAACAGTTTTTAATCACAAGGACGAGGATCGGTTTTTTGGTGGTTGAAGGATGAAGTTTGTTTCTGTGAAACAAATTGTCATAAATAGGTAGCTTCATTTTGTCTTATTGTTATTTTGCTTTGCTTTGTTGATGGTAATGTTGCTTGTAGAATTTAGATGTTTGTAGATTGCAGATTTTAATTATGACTAACTGCCTTGTAAGTTGTAACTGGTAATATTGCTGTCCTATGACTTTTTCAAGATTTAGAATTTTTAACTCATGATATTGTTGTCAATAGGGCTTTTGCAAGATTTGGACTACTTAAAAATATCTATCATTTGTGGGTTATATATGTGTGATCATAATTGAATTTTATTTTTTTGATGCAAATATTGATTTGAATTGAGTAGTAATCTAGTAAGTAAGGATTCGAAAAATAATTCAATTGAAAATGCAGTTTCTAATAATTTTCATAGGATGGTTGAGTAGTTGAACTATAATCAAACTTAGATGCCTCACATTTATGCTATGTAGTTTGTATTTATATTTTATTATTTGTTAGGAACATGCATGTGCAATTTCTTCAAGGCATTGCTTCCAGCTTTATGCTCTTCTCATTGTTCTTTCTCTGATAATTTCATGATTGTGAACTTCAAATAGCCACTTAGTTCAACTAATAAGCAAAGCAAAGTTATTATGGCTTCTTTATTTATTTTATTTTTTTGATTTTTGGAGGAAAGCTGATTAAGATCCTGTATTATTACATCTTTTTTACTACAATTTTTTTTATATCTTTATTATTACATTTATTTTCATCAAGTGTTTCCACTGCCCTGCTGTTCATGTCCTCCATAGTTAGCTGGTTGAATTATTTGCGGGGCTTGTTCCCATAAACCTTTATGTTTTGTGAATGATGAGAGATCAGTGTATACAAATCAGTTTAGTCTTTTTAAGATTATTATTTTTATTTTTGTTTTTGTGGTTCAGGCTACTAAATGTTTTTACTAGATAAGCTAGTTAAACTTTATAGTATCAGCAATAAGTCTTCTTTGTATCCAAAGTAGATATGGAATTTAGGTCGAGAATTATATAGTTAACCAAATCCACTTAGATCTATTGGGTTGATTAACTAGTTTTTAGATTATGAATTGGTTTAGTTTTGGACTCATATTATTAATTACAAATATGGGTTAAAACTAATTTTGACCCATATTAGGAATTGTTTGTTAAATTGGATGAAACGGTTCTGAATGTTTAAGTAATCTGAATGGAACTGAATATTGAATAAAATAATGTGTTTGATAATTAGTTGGTATGATACATCTGAACAAGTGTATTTACCTATTTTAACCTTTTGAATTTTAGAATTTTTATTTAATGCTGATAATAACACTTCATTGACAAAAAAATTATTTATTAATTAGTGGTAACGTCAAGTTTTGCCGATGCGTTCAATCACCGAATTCACGCGCTTAAACATGCACAATAACAGATCACACAAGAAGCTTAACGGCTTGTGTCGTCGGTGGATAACTCCGGTGTGAGAATGAGTACAAACCGTTATAAGGTTTAACAATGAAGATTTTAGTGTTTAGTGCTCAAAAGGGTATTACCTGCTAATTGAAGTCTAGTATTGTATTTATAGTCATTCTCGTCACCTTAGAGTCCACTTCCGAGTCGGATTAGGACTCCAAAACATGGTAATTACCATTAGTTGGATATGATCCAATTACTACCTTTGGAGTTAGTTATCCAAATATGGTTAGGACTAGAATCCTTAACCATTTAAACCCCTTATGTCTCCGGACTCCATACAAAGGCCAAGCCACTGTATAGGCCCAATCCAACCGAATTCAAGTAAACAGGTCTGGGCTCTGACCTAAAGGACTCGGATGCCCGACCCCGAACATCATCAATCAGAACAAGGCTTCGATCCAAAGGAATCGGATGTCCGAACCCGAACATCTCTAATAATCCTGATGACTACGGCCCAATGGGCTCAACATCATCTTCTTAACCCAGGCCTTCGGCCCACCTAAGGGTCGATAAACTACTCCCGAACAAATAATATTCCATTTATCATAAAATTAAAGTATTATTTTCTTTGTAAATACTTTTCTGATTATTAAAAATTGTATGCGATAGAACATAACTTTTTAATAACAACTCTTTAGTTTTCGATTTAATATTAGAATATATTCAAAAACAAAAATATGAATAATATAAAAATTAAAACAACAAGATAAGCAACAACAGATTGTTGGGTAGAATAAATTACTTCTCTCTCTTTACTTCATCTAGTTCACGCCATTATTCCACCCATTCATTTGCACACGAAAAATAAAACTCATTCTGCAATTAGCAACTCCATCCCTAAATCAATTGAATTTTAAAGAGCGAAGGAGAGCGATCGAGAAGTATATATCTTTTGGAAAAGAATTGATGTACAGAAGATCTAACCAAATCAAATTTGTTATGCTTCATAATTACCAGAGACTCATCGGAAAAAGAACTCGCTGGAAAAAAAATTGAGGGAGCTTTAAACAATCTCACAGATAATAGTTTACAAGAGAAAGGAAATGTTATCACTCTTGATTTCATTCTGTTATTAGAGGGTGTAACAATAAAAGGTTATTCAATTGTTCTTCTGATCGAGTAAGTTAGCAATATTTGGCTGATTCGATCACTGCAAGTAAGATTTATTCAGAGAAATATTTATTTCAATCAAATGGTCTTAATAACTTACTCATTCAGATTCAGAGCCATTAAATTTCATTCAGAACTAATTAAACAGCTCCTTAATCTATAATATTGTTGAACCAGTGCTTCTGAATCCAAACCGGGAAATCTGCAAAATGCATGAAGAGGTAATTTAACTTGTGCTTCATACTTTCTTTTCGTGTCCAATTTATATTTTGGATGGTGAGTAGTTTCCCAGAGTTGTATTTTAATCTTTTGTTTTTTAATCAGCATTATGTCAACTCTATTTAGATCAGTTTAAAAATTCTAATAAATATTTCATACAGGCAAGCAAAAAAAAAGAATTATAAATGAAATAATAAATAATAATAACAGTTGTGTGATTTTATGTAAAACAATTTTTAGCATAAAGTAGAAATAGTAATACTAATATTTATACTATTACACAAAGAAAAGATTGGATACAAAGAATTTTGTGATGTTATTATTTTAAATTGAATTTATACTTTTTTGGTATCGTTTTATTTTTTGTGAAAACAGAAAAAAAAAAATTAATTGAAAAACTGTAATAAAAGTATAAATAATTTTTTCATTTTAATTAATATAGAAATTATTAATGTAAATTATTTTGAAAGTGCTTCTAATAAAAATAATAATTTAATACTTAATTTAGTCACATCAATGTTAATTTTTTTATTTTCAAACTTAATTTTTTAAAAAATTAAATGAGATTCTTTTTATATAACAGAGAGTAATATTTGTACAAAATTTTGTTTTTTTATTTTCACAATTCTTTATCTTTTTTATTTTATTCCAGCCATCCTAATGTCTTCCCTCTCTGGCATATGACCTTTTGCATGGAAATAAGAGGTCTGATCCAGATGGAACTTCTATAGCTGATGATTTCTGTAATTCAGGTAAAATTTTGTTTAGAAAATCTTGAATATTGAGCGTCTTAATTTCTTTAGGAAGTCTTGCTTAGCTAAGAAGAAGAAACAATATATGGGTTAAAACCATATTATTTATGTTCGGGAGTGTTTTACCGACCATCATGTTAGCTGAAGGCTTGGGCTAGAATTGATGAGATGGGGTCCATAGGGCCGAAGGCATACATAATGTCGAAGGTGTTCGGATACGGATCTCCTAACCCATTAGGCCGGAATCCGGTTGTGATTAGGGAGTTCGGGGTCGGGCCTTCGAGTCCCTTGGGCCGAAGCCCAGACCGATATTTATGTGATTGGTTGGAGTGGGCCTGTGTAGTTGGGCAGCCCATGCGCAGAGTCTGGAGTTAAAAGGGGTTTACGTGGTCAAGGACTCTGGTCCTAGTCATGTTTGAATAAGGTAACTCCAGAGGTAGTATTGGAATGTGATTCTACTTACACCTTTTAAAGGAGATTGTGTTGGACCCAAATATAGGTAACTACCATATTTAGGAGTCCTAATCCGACTCGGAGAGGGATTCTGGGGAGATGAGAATGACTATAAATACAAGGCTTGACTACAATTGACAGGTAATACATCTTTGAGCACTAAACACTTAAGCCTCCATTGTTAAACCTTGTGAACGACCTGTACTTATTCTCACACCGGAGCTATCCCCCGGCGGCACAAGCCGTCAAGCTTCTTGTGTGATCTGTTATTGTGCAGGTTTCAGCGCGTGGATTCTGTGATTGGACGCGCAGACGAAACTTGGCGTTAACATTGGCGCTAGAAGGAGGGGAAGGTAGCCGGGACCAGCGGGAGTTCATCCTGAAAAAGAAGATGGAGCAGAATAAAGATGCCATGTTGGCACTACGGCTAGAACAGGAGGAACTCGAAGCGCAGATGGCTAAAATGGCCGGAGAACAGGAAGCCTCCTCGAATAGGCGCAGACATCGTAGCCGATCCCGATCACCCCGACGGGATGAGGCTAGAAAGGAAAGGAGCCGACCCCGGAGTCGCTCCCGAGAAGGAAGAAGTCGAAGGAGGAGTCGATTGGATGACAGAAAATCTGGATACCATGGGAGGTCGGGGCAAAAGAGGAGGATCGCGTCGCCTCAATACTAGAGGAATAGACATCATTCGCCCCAGCGTAAAGAAGAGGCTGATCCCCTCGCTTGAAGGGTCGCTGGCCAAAAGAATTACTTAGTGTTTTATGGGCCTATCGAACTACACCAAGAACAACAACGGGAGACTCACCGTTCAGATTAGCCTTCTGATCGAAGCGTTTCATACCGTTGAGATCGGATCCCCTACACTTCGGGTCAGTCAGTATAAGGATTTGTACAACGAGGACAGCCTCCGCCTCAACTTAGATCTTTTGGAAGAGGTTCGGGAGTCGGCACTGGTGCGACTAGCTATTTATCAGAAGCGTACTACCCGACACTACAATCAAAAAGTCAAGCAAAGAAGGTTCGAGGCTGGAGATTTGGTGCTTCGAGAATCAGAGGCATCGAACCCCCAGAACACCGGCAAGCTAATGCCTAACTGGGAGGGGCCTTATGAAGTAGTGGAGGTGCCGAAGCCCGGGACTTACCGGCTTCGAGCAATGGACAGCTCTGAGGTAAAGAATACATGGCATGCTGAAAGACTTAGAAAATATTATCAGTAAAAGCTATGCTATTCTTTCCTTTACTTATGTAACTTATGCAATTTATCAATGAAATTAATGAGAATTTCTCTTCCAGAAAATTTTATACTTCATTTAAATTTATAAAGCTCTTACAAATCCGATCAGATAAGCTTCGGGCATAAACTGATCAGACAGTTAGGAAGGACCTAACTGATCGGTAAAAGTCACAAGTATAACTGATTGACAAAGTTACAAATCCGATCAGATAAGCTTCGGGCATAAACTGATCAGAAAGTCAGAAATGACCTAACTGTTTGGTGAAAGTCACAAGCATAACTAATCGAGACAACAACTAAGAAAATTTTTCAATATCATTCATATCTGAACGTTTTACAACTCCGATCAGACATGCTTTGGATACATATATCATTAACATAATTGATCGAGCAAGTTACAAAACTAAGAAATAAAAATTTTACAAGTGTTAAAAACAATCTATTCAGGTGAACCATCATCTTCGGCTTCAAATTCTTCATCGAAGGAGTCGAGGATAGATGCGTCCTGCCCAGCAGCAATCAACCTCGCCCGAGCCTTTTCCCGATAAGCTTCAACCCCTTCAGCAAATTGGGACATAATTTTATCGGTCAAGGCAGGCGATTCCTCATATTCCTTGATGGCCAGCTGCTTGATTACAGAACTTTCTTCCCTCAAGGCGTTGTTCTCCTGAATCAACGTCCTCAATTGACCGTGTATCCCAGAGAACTTATCCTTAACTGTATGAAGAGCCCCCTTCAGATCCTTGTTCTCATCTGTCAGAAGCTCTTTGTCCTGGACAAGCTTCTTTGCATGATCATTGAGACTGACGAACTCTTGCTAAAGTAAAGAGTATTGTTCCTCAAGTTCGGCAACTCGACGATCAGACTTAGTCACCTTATTCCGAGTGTCGGCATGAAGGTCTCTCTCCTTCTTCAGTTCCGAGTCTCGACCCCGCAACTCAGCTTCGAGAAGCAATACATCCGACCTCAGTTGCACCTCTTTCTTAGTAGTACGGGCCAGAGGCGGGATAGCTCGAGCAAAGATGGCATTGGCCTATAACAAAAAGGTACATCAGCCATGAAAAGCCCAACATAAGGATAAAGGAAAAAATCTAAGGCTTTCGAGATCACCTGACATTGAGCCCTGATATAGGATACCAGGTACTCTTCGGATGAATATCCCTTGAATCGTTCGTCGTCACCAGAGAGTTTGAAGTGCTCGAACAGGTTGAAGGGGAACACTTCCGAGGGACTCTTTGGCCAACAGGTAGTCGGCGTCCCTTGAGACGAACTAGCTTTGGAGGTGGGCGTCGAATCAGGGATCGGGTCAACCACCGCAACAACCAGTTCAGGACCTTCAACCAGACGAGGTTTCTTAAGTCGAGGTTCGAGAGGCCGATCCTCCGTATCCTCAGAATCCTCAATCACCGCAACGGGGGTACTAGGGGGGAGTGTCGGCTTTGGCTGGGCTGAGGAAGCGGCTTTGGCAGAAGGTTTCTTTGCTTTCTTCAGCGAGGCCATCTTCTCAGCCCGATTTATCTTCAGTGCGTTCTTTGAGGAGGGTTCAGCTCTGGAGGTTGGAAGAAGGGGACCCGATGAAGAACCGATGGAGAGTTCAACAAGGGGAATGGCTTCGTCCTCAGGAGAATCATCTGTGGTAGGGGGACTGTGACACCCCCAAATCCTGGTACTTCATTTCCTCAAGATTTGGTGTTCACTTAATCAAAACATTCATTTATAACTACCCAATTATAATAAAATTGAATAATAAAAACCTGCCCATACAGGATTAAACTCAAATAAAATAAATCTCCCAGGTTATCTAACCTTTAACAACAATCATTCAAATGAGAAAATTTAAATAAACTTCATTACAATCTTTAAACCAAAGTCTGAAAGTAAACTATCAAAACTATTACAAGTTTTCAGTATTTATTCATCTTTCCTTTTCCATTACTGGTGCTAGGTACGTCACCCGTTTCAACTTTAGCTGTAAGAAATTTTACAGGCAAGAGTGAGCAAACAAGGCCCACTTGAAATAACAATAAATAAATCTTTAAACTTTTACATCAATTGCCAATATTAGGCTCAATAGAACTGAACAATATATTCTATTAACTTTCTGAAAATTATAACATTCACTGAGGGTCTAATGACCACGAATCATGTCCACAGTTATAAGTAATCTTTCAACTTTAACTTTAACAATCATAAAACTATAAGGACTCCACATACTTAGGGGGATCAACCCTTCGTACAATGTATTGTGCACAACCATTTCAACGCTAAGCGTAAACCTCTATTAAAAGAGTTGTTCATCTAAGTATTTAGAATACAAGTTCGCACCAAAGTAAGTTTGGTTTGGATACATTACAGGGTAATTTAGAATTCAACGGTAATCAACTAAGGATTAGTTGATTACAAAAGAAATAACTGTATGCTATGGAATAATCATAACTGAATTGATATTTGTAAATTAACATCATGCTTTAGGAATAATCTAATAGCATAAGCATGGAATAATCATAACATTCAAGGTTATTGAGGATTGGGTACTAAACATGCATCATGAATAGTAAATTGAACGACAAAGTTGCTCATCACTAGAATACAGTGACTCACATGCTAACTAACGAGTTACATATTAAAGAAACTTGTTCACTAATAAAATGTAAGATGTAGAATACTTGCATCCTCATGAACCAATAGTTACAAGAGCTTTATCAATAATAAACAATCTAACTCCACGAAAGTGTAGAGTTAGCAACTTGTATAATTGAAATGGAATTAAAAGCAATAATGTGCTCAACGAAATTAAACTTGTACAACGAAGTTTTAGAGTTAGAAAACTTGCCTTTAGCACAAGCTAAACCTTACAACTTGAATCAATACCCTATACATATGTCATCATGACATAATTAGTCATTACCAACATTTTATATCTATATAAACAAAATATATACATCATGTAGGTTAAATTACTAATTCACATAATCAAACTACGTTAATACTAATTAACACTTGATACATGCTCATTCATAGTTTAATACTACTGAAATCATCATTTAACATTCATATTATTAACACATAACATTTATTTTCAAAATTTGTATACTTAAACAAAATCTGCCGTAACCTCTATCGCTAACTTTCATGGCTGCTTATTTCACATTTACATCATGGTTTTTAGCATGCATGTGCCTGAAGTTAACATTCTTGCTGCGCTCTGATTCATAGGCCATTTGTTGGCGCTGCGGTGTGGAACCGGCGCTGCGGCATGAGATTTATCTTCTTTGAGCGTGACTGCTGCTGGACTCTCAATCCGTGACCAAGCTCTCGTAATAATATGAACAAAAGCCAAATTGCCCTAAAAGCTCGAATCTAATAGACTGATTAACATGTAATACACATATAGAATTCATATAAACATATTGTGAAGACTTCTAACATGTTTCTACTCATAAAATAACATAAACATCAAATTTACAACCCCTAATTTCAATATTTTTGGCAAAAACTTCATTTTTGATGTTTTCAATGAAAATCAACACTGTGATTTTGTTTTTCAATCAAAACAGAAATTTCAAAACATCATAGTTATGATTACACATACTCTATCAATTTCCATAATCAATTTATCAATTTAACAACTAATAAAACCTTAATTTCTATTTTAAACTAAGCCATGTTCATATATATATTTTCATGTAAACACTATAATATATTTTCTTCCACAAAACACATACATACATGAATTACTATATCTATAATCATATATAAACTTATGGAATAACCTTATAATCAATAATCATACAAAACTATATACATAACAACAATTTTTCCTTTATAAAAATTTCACAGAGAACTTTTTAGAAGAAGAAGAAAACTAGATTTTTTTAAAGAAAAAGGTGAAGCTCCTACCTTTGATTAAGAAAATGATGGCTACTTTTGATTATCAATTTCTTTTCTCCAATTCTTTTCTCAAACCTTCAAAGATTTCTCTCAAGTTTTCTCTCCCTTTTCTCTTTTCTTCTTCTTCTTCTTCTCTTTTTCTTCCACTGAGTCTTTCTCTAGTTTACGTATAATAATATAACGTATGTAATAATAGATATATTTAGTATAGGATTTTAACTGACATCAGTTATATTATTTTGAAAATCAAAAGCCATAAGGCTTATTTGGCTAAGCTAATATAAAAAAAATAACCCATTAACCCTTACACCTTGTTTGGCAAATCTAACTAAAACAAATGGATTAATCCTTATACCTTGTTTGATAAAACACTATTAGATTAAAGACTTATTATGCAATAAGACATGTTTGGCAAAACTAAATTAAACTCTTTTAATTTATTTTAATAACTCCTTTATAGCAAAGTTATTAGTCACACTTTTACTTAATTAAATAATCAATTTAATTAATTCAAATACTAATCTATTAAATTACTTTAACACATAAATCATTATCACAAAACTATAATTTCTTTATAATTATAATTTTATTTAACCAACTAATATTTTAAATTACAATTTCCCATTTAAAATATTATAATTTATTTAAATAATTATAAGCTCTCTAGCTTACTTATTAAATTAAATTGGTATATAATCTCATAACAATTAATTTTCTTAGTTCCTTAATTATTTATTCAACAAATAATTAACTAAACCACATCAACTCAAATTGCCATTAAATACTTATATAATTCAATAAATATTTAATATTATAAATAAATATTTTATATTTTATACTTAATTATTTATTCAACAAATAATTAACTAAGCCACATCAACTCAAATTGAACAATTATTTATTCAACAATAAACATATCCATTAAATACTTATATAAATTAATAAATATTTAACATTACACTTTAAAATTCTGGAATGTTACATCATTCCCTCCTTACAAGGATTCTGTCCTCAGAATCACAACTCAAACAAATCATTCGTTACATTCTTCCCTACTTACAAAGATTCTGTCCCCAGAATCGAAGACACATATTAAACAAATAACTCAGGGTACTCTTTCAATATTTTCTCTTCGAGTTCCCACATAGCTTCTTCAGCGTTGTGGTTCCTCCATATCACCTTCATAGAAGGTATCACTTTATTCCTGAGCACTTTTTCTTTCCTGTCGACTATCTGGATAGGAACCTCTTCATAAGATAAATCTTTCTCGAACTGTAATGGTTCATACTCAATCACATGTTTGTAGTCAGGTTTATATGGTCGTAACACCAAAATGTGAAAACCATTATGAATGTTTTCCAATTCTGGAGGTAGAGCTACCTCGTAAGCCACTTCTCCCACTCTTCGCAGCACTTCAAAAGGTCCAATAAACCTTGGGCTTAGCTTTCCCTTTTTACCGAAACGAATTTTCCCCTTCCAGGGAGAAACTTTTAGGAATACAAAAGTTCCTACGTCGAATGCGCGATCTTATCATGTTGATCGGCATACTTTTTCATGCATCTTGGGTCAAGCTACTAATCTTGTCTGATGAGTTTGACAACGTCAACGATTTGTTGCACCGATTCGGTCCCGACGGTTAAGCGTTCACCGACTTCATCCCAAAGACAAAGGAGTTCTGCACTTTCTCGCCGTCTGAATGCCTCGTAAGGTGGCATCTGCGATGCTTCAGCGTGATAATCTGTTGTTGTAAGAAAATTCCACCAACAGTAATTGTTCTTCCCAGCTTCCTTTAAAGTCCATGACGCATGCTCTCAGCATATCTTCCAATGTTTGAATTGTTCGTTCGCTTTGACCATCTGTTTGTGGATGATAAGCCGTACTCATTCACAACTGTGTCCCCATGCATTCTTATATTCTCTTCCAGAAATTCGACGTGAATCGCGGATCTCTATCGGACACAATTGATACTGGCACTCCATGCCTCGAAACGATCTCTTTAATGTACAATCTTGCCAACTGATCAAGATTGAATCTAATCTTTATTGGTAGAAAGTGCGCCGATTTAATCGATCATCACACTATCACCCAAATTGCATCGCATCCTCTCTGAGTAGTTGGAAGACCCACCACAAAATCCATCGTGATGTGTTCCCACTTCTATTCCGGTATTTCCAACGGTTGAAGTAATCCGCTGGGTTTTTGATGTTCGGCTTTTACTCTTTGACATGTCAAGCATTTTGCTACGCATTCAATAACATCCCTTTTCATGTTTGGCCACCAAAAATGTCGGCGCAAATCTTGATACATTTTCGTGCTTCCTGGATGAATCGAATATCTTGTGTTGTGTGCTTCGGTCAAGATTTCGTCTTTCAGTTCTAGCACTGCTAGAACCCAAATTCTTCCCTCGAACCGTAGTAATCCTTCGGTATCGACCTTGTATTTTACATCACCGCCTTCAACTAGATTCTCTTTGATTTTCCCACTCTTCATCTTGTAGTTGAGCATCTTTCACTTTGTCCACTAAAGTTGGACCAGCTTCTATTTGGAATAGTTGTTCGTCAGATTCTTTTGGAAATTTGATTTCCAACTCCAGTTTTGTCATTGCTGAAATGAGCTCCTCCTGAGTTGTTATCAGCATCAACTTCTCTCGACCTTTCCTGCTTAAAGCATCTGCCACCACATTTGCTTTGCTCGGATGATAAAAGATTTCACAATCATAATCTTTTATCAATTCCATCCACCTTCTTTGACACATGTTCAAATCCTTCTGAGTGAAAATATACTTCAGACTTTTGTGGTCTGTGTAGATCTCACATTTCCCTCCATAAAGATAGTGTCTCCATATCTTCAGAGCAAATACAACTGCAGCCAATTCTAAATCATGAGTCGGATACCCTTTCTCATAATCCTTCAGTTGTCTTGATGTATAGGCAATAACTTTACCGTTCTGCATAAGAACACAACCCAACCCTTTGTGTGAGGCATCACTATACACCACAAAATTTCCTGTATTATCTGGTAATGTCAACACATGTGCCATACTTAACTTTTTCTTCAAATCTTGAAACTCTTCTTCACACTTCTCCGTCCAAACGAATTTTACAGCTTTCCTTGTCAAATTTGTTAGCGGAGTGGCTATCTTAGAAAAATCTTGGATGAATCTTCTATAATAACCAGCCAGTCCCAAAAAACTCCTCACTTCTGACGGTGTTCTTGGTTGTTCCCAATTGATTACAGCTTCCACTTTTGATGGATCCACTGAAATCCCATCTTTGTCAATCACATGACCCAAAAATTGTACACGATTGAACCAAAATTCGCACTTAGAGAATTTTACGTACAGCTTTTCCTTCCTTAGTGTTTCCAATGTCAAACGTATATGTTCCACGTGTTCTTCTTGAGTTTTGGAATACACCAGAATGTCATCAATAAATACCACTACAAACTTGTCTAAGAATGGTATAAACACCCTGTTCATCAAATCCATGAATGCAGCAGGGGAATTAGTTAAACCAAAAGACATCACCAGAAACTCGTAATGTCCGTATCGAGTTCTGAATGCTGTTCTAGGTATATCCTCCTTTCTTACCTTCAATTGGTGATACCCACTTCTCAAATCAATTTTCGAGAAATATTTAGCACCCTTCAGCTGATCAAACAAGTCATCTATTCTAGGCAACGGATACCTATTCTTAATAGTGACTTTGTTTAACTCTTTATAATCAATGCAAAGACGCATTGTTCCATCCTTCTTCTTAACGAATAGAACTGGTGCTCCCCACGACGATACGCTTGGTTGAATATATTTCTTGTCTAGCAACTCTTGTAACTGTACCATCAATTCCTTCATTTCTCTAGGAGCCATTCTGCATCTTGGGCCTTCGATATCGGTCTTTGTTCTCGGCGCTAAAGTCGATCACACGAACTCAATTTCTCTGTCGGTGGAAGTCCCGACAAATCTTCTGAAACACGTCTTGAATTCTCTCACTACCTGTATTTCTTCTAGTTTCACACCCTTCTTCTGAGTATCGACTATGTAAGCTAAATAGCCCACATAACCTTGATTCAACAATTTCTTGGCCTACATAGTCGTCAGACATTTCATTTGTCTAGGCGACTTGCTACCATAAAATACTACATTTGACGAAGTCATAAGGTTTAAACACTTCTTGTGACAATCGATTACTGCTCCATATTTGAATAGCCAATCCATCCCCAAAATTACATCAAATTCCCCGAGTCTAATCGGAATCAAATCTACCAACAAAATATTTTCCTTAATGTTCACCCTACAGTTCATGTATACGAATCTAACATGGATTACTTCCTTATTCGCAATTTCTATGTTCAAAGGAAAATTCAGTTCTTCTCTAGGCAATTCTAACCTCTTAGCAAATTCATCCGATATAAACGAACACGTAGCACCCAAATCAAATAATACATAAGCATTTATATCATTGATTGGGTACCTGACACTATATCTTTTGATTGCACATCATCTTTCACAGTCATGTTGAAGGTTCTGGCTGTGGGTTTGTTTGATGCTGCAGGTCCTGTAATGGCCCATGTACTTCCATTGTTACCTCCATTGCTTCTGGTTGTTACTCCTTCCCTCTTTTTAGGGCATTCACGAGCAAAGTGATCCTTGGATCAGCACGTGAAGCATACATTCTTTTTCTATTGAGTGCAATTTGGGGCGATGTGACCCTCCTGGCCACAATTGAAGCAAACTCGTTTCCCCATCAAGCACGCACCCTTGTAAAATTTTCCACATGTCGCACATGCTTCAAAATTTTTGTTTTGCTGGTTACCCTGATGGTTTCCAGCACCCATGTTCCCATTCCACTTCCTCTTCAAGTTGTTATTGTTGTTGTTGTTGTTGTTGTTGTTGTTGTTGTTGTTGTTGTTGTTGTTGTTGTTGTTGTTGTTGTTGTTGTTGTTATTGTTGTTATTGTTGTTGTTTCCACCGCTACCACTCCCATTCTTAGTCTCATTCTCATTCCTCTTCTTCTTTTGTTCCTGATTGAACTTTGTCACTGCCTCGCCTCCACCTTCGGTAATCTTCGCTTTCTCCATCACCACGCAAATGTCTTCAATCGAACAGGATACCCTCTTCGTCTGACCAGGGCTTGGGTCCTGTTCAAATCTCTTAGCCTTACGCTCAAATGCATCTTTGACTTGATATGGCGCAAACCTCGCCAATTCATTGAATTTTATGGCATACTCGGATACCGTCATCGTCCCCTTATTTTAGTTCCGAAAATTGTACTTCCAAATGACTCTTGAACTCTCTGGAAATAGGTCTCGAAGAACAACTCCTTGAACCTATCCTGTGTCATCACTCCTGCCCTTCACGAGTTTTATTGGCACCACCAATAACTAGCTTCGCTTTCAACATGCATGTTGCGGCGATCTTACGATCATCCCTACCCTAGCGACATCGAATACTTTTTCTATATCCATAATCCAGGTCTGTGCTTCGACTGGATTCATAGACCCACGGAATTCAGGTGGTCCAACCTCCTTGAAATCCTTAAACGTTGTACCATGATTTTGTGGTTGATTCTGCAACGCTCCTGTCAGTAGTGTCACTAGTTGTTGAACGGGGTTACCGTAAACATTGTCGTTATTGGTAGTTCTCTCATTGTTTCTCTGTTGGGGTGGTTCACGTCTGGGAGGCATTTTCTATTAAAACAAAACATCTATTAGACTATTACTCAGCTTTTTTAAAGTATTTTCTAATTAACTTGCCTCCATAAAAGAAATAACCACATAACACATAACACTTTGAATAAAATAATAACTTTTATTTATTCAAAACCTTTTTGGAAAACATAAAACAATAGCATCACTGCTATCTACATTACTTTCCTGAACTACAAAAGTTTCAGGACATCATCATCATTCTCCTATCCCATGGTTACTTAACACTAGGGATTTACAAATTATTTAACCTTTCACTCATCGTACAATAACTACGATGTTCTATTAAGATACTTCGTAGCCCTATCACGTTCTTCCTCCATGACTCAAAACATTGTCCTGCGATCTAATACATAGATGATGGCGGTCGGTCGAATGAATCGGATATCCCATGACCCGATCTTGAGCTCGATTAATTGCGGTGTCAAATACTTTATCCATCTCTTCCATCTGCATCCTTTTCGCCTATGAGTTCCTTACTGCTCTTCCAGTTCATTGATAAGCTTCCTCGTATGCATCTTCAGCTCTTGCCCTCTTAGCAGCTTCTTTTCTCTAAACTTTCTTCTTGATTCGGCAACCATCTCGATCAATTGTTCTTTCTCTCCTTCAGTCTGTATTAGTTTCTCCTCGGCGTTTGTCAGTCGTTCCTCACGATCCTGGATCTCTCCGTCTTTTTGTGTCATTGCAGTTTGTTGTTCAGCTACTATCTCCTGCAACTCCTCAACTGTATCCTGAAGTTCTACGTTACGGTCATGCACCTCATCGTGTATACGGCTTGCTATTGTTGGGTAAAATCTATATACGCACAACACGCAAGTATACGTGGTCAACAAGTAATAAAGTGAAAGTAGAGTATCGTTCCCACGAGGAATTGTTTAATAAAAATCACCAAGAACTAACCCGTAACCAACTCAATCTTATTTAAACGAATGAATTTCAATTTATAAGTAAACTAATTCTAATTACTACTAGTTAAATTAAGATAACAGAGATTTAAGATCACAACTTCACTTATTGCTTCATTTAAGTTAACACACTTCTCATCAATTATTCTCTATCTTGAATTGTTAATCAAGAACACTAAAGCAGATAAAACCACCTCTCGATGCATAATACCCATATTAACGTCAATCCAAAATTAAGATAGAAATCCGTTAAACACCTTAATCAACTAACCCACTATATCTCTATGTGAATTACAACTGAAGAAGGTTGAAGAATAAGTTCTCTATCTGATTACATGCGATGTAAAGCGTATCTCTACCTTAACAATAATCAAAAATCTGCTATTGACAAAATTCATGACACATGCTAGCATGATAAGATCTAAATCAATACTTCATCTCTCGAGTTCATATAGATTATCACGGTAATTGATGGCCAATCAATTAAACAATTAAGTCCAAATCACAATAGACAATCCTCACAATAGAACATAATAATTGATAAATAAAGCATATTAAAATAAACTACACAATAAGATCCATTGTAATCTCAAACAAAGAATTAGTTCATGATTATTGAATTAAAACTAAGAATCCACAATTGAATAATCATTAAAAGATAAAAATAAGAGTAGAGTAAAGAATAAATCATTATCGACAAATCTCCATCTTCCTCAAGCTCCCCGCTTCTTGATCTTCAATGGTCTTCAAGTTGCTTCAATCTCCAAAACTATTTAGAACTAGTGTTTTGATCTAATTTACTCTAATCTAATCTAATTGAATCCTCTATCTAGTCTCTCATCTCCCCTAATCCTTGTGATTCTCCTCCTTTTATAAGTCTCTTCATATGTCTTTAAGTCCTCTTGGAAGTTCTCTTGGAAGTCCTTGTGTTAATCGGATCGAAACAATCCTTTCCGGACTCAAATTGGACCAAAATTCGCATTTTCCGCGCATTTTCTAGGCTACCCTCGCCCCGGCGGGGGTCTATGCTTGTTTTGGGCCCGCCCCGGTGTAATAACCCGATATTTTCTATATAATTAAATCAAAAATTTTACGTATATTTTTTTTTTATTATTAATTATTTATTTTAATGGTAAGAATGCGTGAAATGTATTATGTATGTATTTATGTGATGAATATAAAATATATTTATTACATAAATGATTACTGAATGATTTTATTTTAAATTATTGCTCATTATAAATCATATTCTTATAATAATTAATTTTATAGTAAAAATGTTTTTATTATTTATTTTCATGTAAATAAGTTTATATATTATTTAAATAATATATATAATGATTATTAGAATTATTATTATAACTATTTTATTATATGATATTATTTCAGAATAGTTAAGTTAATTATTTTAACTTAATTATTAATGTTTTATATGAAAGATAAATCAGATATGTAATTCAAACCCTAATTTTGGGTTTTGATCAAGGAATGAGAATAATAATATTATATTATTATTTGTCAGTGTTATAGATAAGTATGGTTATGTGTGTAATGTTAATGTGTGGAACAGTTTTATTATATTACGACCAAACCCTATTAATATTTTTATAAACCCTAAATACTAGTTTGATAAACCCTAATTCTGGTGCTGGAATAAGGAATGATGATAATAATATAATACTAATTATATTTTGATTTTTCAGTACTATAAATATGTACTGTATATGCGTGGACTTATAGTATTGGTTAAATAGTGTAAAATGCCAAAACCCTAGTTTAAGCTGTTAAACCATAAGTTAAAGCCGAATACCGGCTTAAGACTTTTATGTAATCACGATAATGTGATTTATGATCGGTGTTATATGTATTAACCCTAATTAGGGAGAATCGTAATTATTCAAAATCCTTATTAATTTTTTTTCTTTTCTATATTATAAACCCTAAATTCTAAATTAGTAACCCTATTTTGTAATTGTAAACCCTAAGCGCTAATTTGGGCAATGTAATATTAATTAGTGTTTCTTAAATCCTAATTAGCAAGGTGATAAGTAAATTAAAACCTTTTATTTAATTAAGAAACTTAAATTATTTTATAAACCCTAATTATAAATTTTAGAAACTAAAATTATTTTATTTCATTTCTAAACCCTAGTTGCTAAAATTAATTATGCTGTGTGCTAAACCTTAGGGTTGAACCCTAAGGGTTAAACCCTAAGGGTCAAACCCTAAGGGTTTGAAGAGATGACAATTTTACCATTAAATTGAATTATCAAAAGACTATTTTGCCCCTAGTGCATTATTTGAGCTAACTTGTAAGTTTGGCCAACACTTTAGTAGCTTAACAACTCCCAACAACTCCACATGCACGATTTTGCCAGCAATCAGCCTCTAGAATGATCAATACATGCATCTAAATTGTTTATAAATAGATTGAAGAGAGAGAAATGGACATTAGTTAGCCATTTTTGGTACAACACTCAACCAAGAGTTCCTTCCACTCAAACCTCCGAAAATATCAAGATAAATCAGTCCCATTTCAAGCCCCACGAACACCCTAATCAAATCAAGAATAACGAATCAAGAATCGCTCATCAAAGGTATAAAACCACGCTTTGAATTTACATCCAAAAGTTGTTGTTAGATCTTGTGAATTGATGTTGTAATATGTTGTTTGTAGTCTAAATTAATGATCTGTGTTGGTATATTGCAAGTCCATAACATCTAAATACTCAAATCGATGATTTTCAAAAATATGGAAAATGTATTTTACATTGTGCGACATCAAATGTCGTAATGTAGATCATTGTGTGTTTATTGTTTTTGTTGTTTAAGTGTTTAAATTTGTAGCCTTGTATGAGATCTTTAATCTTAAAGTGGATTCACTGTCATTGGATGTCTAGATCAAAATATATTGATGGTCAAAGGTCGTTAACCGACCATGACCGGGAAGAAATCTGGGTAAACCCAGAAAATTTTTAGCGTCTGACAGCATGTTGAACGGCTTTGATCTGACAGATTTAATGATTGTTTGATGTTGTTATTGTATTAAAGTTGTGTCCAGTTATCTGGACTATAGCTAAGTGCCTCTAGATATCTTAATGCTTCAATAAATCGAACGTAGCATGTGGTCAAACCTAGTCCCTCGATTACGAATTCTGTTTCTGGGAAATTTCCAGAAAATTGTTGGCCTTATTTCTGACAGGGCTTGACCGAGTTAGATCTTGTAAATCTGTTAATTTTAAGCTTATCTGTTGTTGTAGTGTTGTTCCTTGACACGAGTAATACAGATTTAAACCTTCAAATCTCATGAACCATGATTAGAACTACTATTAATTTGAGCATGAAAGTGCTCGATCGACACTGGTTTCGGAAAACCCGAAACCGTCCTGACAATTACTACTTTCTTTGGCATAGATCGATTTGTTATTTTGTTGTTTGCTTAAAATAAGATATGAAACTTGTAGATTTACATAAACACTACATGTTATAAGTTTTAGTTTGGACAGAAACAAACTAGACACGAAATTATAACCGGTCAAACCTTGACCCATGAACACGAAATTTGTCAATTGTTCTTGAGGCTCAAGAACACCAACAACGACGCTTTTTGTCGCTAAAGACCTACAGCGACGGTTTTTATTATTTGTAATTTCTATATTTTCATGAAATTACTTAAAATAGGAAATAAATTATAAAAATGATTTTTAATTATTAAAAATACAAAATAAATTATGAAAAATTATTTTAAAGTCCAAAAATAGTTTTTAATTATTTTGAGTATATTTTAAAAATATTTAGTATTTTTGGAATATAAAAGGTATTTATTTATTTAATTATTATATTAAATAAATTATTGAAAAATGGTTTTAATTCATGAAAAATCATGAAAAATTATATTATTGTGTTAGAAAATATTTTTGAGTTATTTTTGATAACTTTTAATATTTTGTGATGAATTTCATTAATTAATTAGTATTAATGATATTTAAGTTATTTAATAAATGTATTAAATAAATTATGGAAAATAGAACTAATGATTTAAAAATTATAGAAAAATGATTTAAAGGTTATAAAATATTTTTTAAGTTATAATATATAACTTTTGATATTTTGACATGAAAAATATTAATAATTTAATATTAATGATATTAGATTTGTTTAATAATTATATTAAATAAATAGTTTAAAAATGATTTTATTAATTTAAAAATCATTTAAAAAGGGTATTAATGAATTAAAAATATTTTAAGTTTTAATTAATGACTTTTAATATTTGGATAAATAGTATATTAATATTTTTAATCTTAATGGTAATTATTTAGAAATGATTTTAATTGTTTTAAAAATCATTTAAGGGTAATATAAGTACTTTAAAAATATTCGAGTTATTATAAATAATTTTAATATTTTGGCAATGATTTCGTTGATAGTTTAATATTAATTAAATGTTAGTGCTAATAGAATTGTGTACTATTTAAATTATTTAATAATGATTCCAGTGTTTGAAAATTAAGATAAATTATGATAATTGTTTGAATATGATTGTAAGTCATTTATAAATGTTTTGAATCGTTATTTAATTAGTCTATATGGATATTGAACTTGATATAGAGTCTTAGACTCGACATTTTTTTCGATAAAGCCGTCGTTGATGCCTGTGGCGAAACTTGAAAATTGAACTGGACTTACGTAATGTGTTTGTTTGTGATACAATGACTGTGAAACGTGTGTGACAATGTGATTAGGTTATGAGCTGACTGCAATATGCAGTACTATGTGTTATGTTATATTGTTCTAATTGAATGAATGATTTGATTAATGATAGGTCATGATAGAAAAGTTGCGTAATTGTAATCAACGCATCAGGCAAGTATCCTACCTTTGCATTTTCTTTATGCAATGGACAAGTGTAAGAATGTTTGAATTATACTATTACTGTAAATTTTATGATTTAATATTATTATTAAATAGAGCTGCGATTATTTATTTTACATGGCATGAGGTGAGTAACTCAATTGTATTAAAATTGAACTCTTAATGATTGCTAGGATGTGGAGAATTATGATAGGTTCATGAAATGTCTTGTGTGAGACAAGGATGGACTTAGTGAAGGATGATTAAGTATTTGCATGTTTAAAGTCCAAATAATAAATTGGGAGTCTAGCCCGATAAGTTAATTGATGGACTTTTGAGTTAGCCCAATAAACTTGGGATATTTAGAATCGAATTAGGAATCCAACAAAATAGTTAGCGAGAGTACAAGGTATTGGTTAAATTAAAATGTGGCGTGGGGCGGTGGGCACGTAAGCTAGCCCCCCTTCTATGTCTGAGATCTGTTCTCTTGTCCCCAAATTAGGGTCACCAAGTACAAAAAACGATAGCCTAAACTCTCTTTACATGAAACTTTCAAAATTTGCTAATCCTAGGCATGCATGGCTAGCTAAGTGGGTGGTACAGGTATGGAGTGGTTGAACAACTCCTTAAGTAACCATTGTTCATTTCTATTGCACCATGAATCCCAACATTGGGTAAAGCAAGTGTCTAGTCCATGTTTTCTCTTTAAATACAAGCCACGAGGGCGATCTGTTTTAGTGATAAGAGTGTTGGAGAAATAAGTAAAGAATTCTTAGTTCTTAAGCATTACCAAATCGATGTGTGAGATATCAAGGTTAAAGCTCGAGAAGGTATAATTTCTACTCAGTTCTTAACTTGAGTCTTGTTGATTCTCGGTTTTTCAGATTAATAGGTCAAGTATGATGAATTAGCATGATATAGGGTGTTTAGAAAGTTTACCTTACGTGCATGAATCGTTAAAAATTATGCGGAATCAAGTTGTGGCTACTCTGCAAAAGCGAGCATGTTCACTTATACGAAATCCATGAGGTGCTTGTTTGCTGCCGTGCTTAAGAACCAAGCGATGGGTTCGGTCATGTTAGACCATGTATTAAGAAATTCCCTTAGGTTGTATGCATATAGTAAAGTCTTAATGAAATTAACTTGAAGCGAACTTAAACTTTGTCGAAATAGTGTAGGCCGAAGTCTCTGAAGGCCGGACAAAGCGTGATGTCTTGGACAAAGCGTGATGTCTTGGACAAAGCGTGATGTCTTGGGACAAAGCGTGATGTCTTGGACAAAGCGTGATGTCTTGAATGAGCGTGATGTCTTGGACAAAAGCGTGATGTCTTGGACAAAGCGATGTCTTGAGACGAAGCATGTTGTCTTCGGACACAAGTCATAATATCTTTGGACATGGCGAGATGTCACAGGACTCGGAGACGACATCATCATAACTTGATATAAGGATGGATTAATAAATACTCCTATCTTTGTTATAAACTATTAGTACGAATAAGTTCTAAGTAGAAATTTTACTAACCGGAAAATAAATCTAATGCTTGCAAACATGCGTGAAAAGGTCGATGGGATTAATAGGCGTTATGGTCTACTTAAAGCAATGAACCTCTTAGAACTTGAGGAAGAAAGATTATGAATAAACTAGCGGTGGTCAATAGTATGAGCATGTTAGTGTATGCAGATTATGAGTTTTGATGGAGTGCAATGAGATAGAAAGAAAAATGTGTTATGTGTACATGTTGTTGATATATATCAAGTGTGTTTGGCTAATGAATACCTATACTTACATGAATAGGAATGAGACATAGTTAGTTGAGGTGATTTTAAGCTAGTAGTAATAGTAGTAATCAACGCTAAAAAACTTGCTTAAGTTTCTATCCTAAAAAAACTTGTTACTTATATCATGCAAGTTTTCTATCCTAACTTATTGTTATTGTTGATTGTTGGGCAAGTTCCTAACCTCACTCAAATTTACATTGAGCAAATGTCAAGAACACTATTATTATTGTGTTTACAAGTTCCTTAATTCACACACTTTATCGTTGAATTGTTGTCATATCAATCATATTTTATCAAGCAAATATCTGCTTCTATTAGAAAATCACTTGTATACCTTGGCGTTGTTGTAAGCATTGGACTTATCATTCCTAAATGCATGATGAAAAAGCTATCTAAGCCCTTGATTAACTAGACTATTATTATGAGTTAAAGAGCTATCAAAACCAATTGATTTGAGTGCGGACTATAAATAAATCTCTTGAGATGAACAACCCTCATAGAAGGGAAATTATATATTGTCGAGGAATAAGCGTGCATACATAGTATGATTAAATGTTATGCATAACGTAGGGTACTTTAAATTTGATCACTGTTGTACTCGTTTGTATTGGATTATGGTGAAATCTTTAATTCTAGTAAGAGTTCTTAGTCCTTAGTGGTACTTTTTCGGTACTCATTTAATGTTGAACCTCGAAATGGATAAATCTGAGATTTTGTTGATATCCTTGATCTATAACGACTCTATTGAATACTCTTGATATTCTTGATATCCTTAAACTATCAATTATTATTATACCCTTGAAAGATTCAAATGCTATATAGCTTGCTTGTTCTTCTAGCTATATTACTTGTTTGGGCAAACTTGTTGCTCATTCTTGCTTCCTAAAACATTACAGTTAAAAAGCGAGAAGCAAGGCGGTACTTGAGGAAAGGACAAGGGAAAGGGCAAGAAAGACGAAATAACTTAGTCCTTAAGACTAGAAGTATTATTATTATTATTATGATTGTTATGATGTATTCAAGAATGATTAAGCTATGTTAAGCTAATCACGAAATTGTTGTAGTAATGGTTACGGTACCTTGGGGCGTGAATATTTATATTACATCAATGTAAATTATTCTATTATTTAGTTGTTAATGATTTTGTAAGATATTAAGTAGTAGTACGTGATGCACCAAAATTCGAGAGATATGGGTGTATGCGAATTTTGGGGCGCGTCATGAGTTAATATCAAAGCCATAGTTATAAACCTTAGGAGCGCGAGCCCTTAGATTATAACTTAGGAGAACTCGAGAAGATAGAAAGGGATGAAACTCATATAGAGTTTTCATAGAGATGGACTTAGCGTGTTCTGAGAATATAACTTCATTCTATCTGATGAACTTATGATTCTAATGGAGTTGTTGGTTGTTTTGTCTTGTGTCGGTGATTGTGGGATGGTGACATGGGAGGACCTAATGAGTAGTAGAAGAGGAGCAGCGTGACATACCGTGGTATGGTATATGAGGCACCATTGATAGCGAGCCTATATCAAGCTGTAGTTCTATCGATGATGATGACGAGGAAGAGGAGATAGAGCCAATACCAGAAGAGTCGATCCGGAGGAGGAGGAGGGCGTATGGTGGATGAGCCCATGGGGGACTCAAGGCGAGGCTACTTTTGAGGATAGGATGTTGGGGGAGTATGAGGAGCAGATTTTTAGAGTTAGGGTGCGAGTTGAGGAGTTAGAGGTGAGGCCAAAGGCAGAGAGTCCGAATTCCAAAAGTTTGAGGGCGAAGACCACGAGAGAAAGTTAGTGATCACGGGGAGATGGAAGTAGAGATTGCTCACCGTGAAGGGCGAGAATCGGATGGGGCTTTGTTTCACAAAGGCGGTGGCTAGGAATGTAGAAGCTGGCGGGGAAGTTGGAAGAGATGGAAGCGAGAGGGAGTTGAGCGAGGGGGACGGGGAAGGAAGCTATCCGTACTCGATTAAGGATGGAAGTAATGGATAGGATCCATTTGAAAGAAAAGTGGAAAGGGGCCAATGATAGGGCTAACGATCTAGAAGATGAAGTGAGGTGCAAAGGAGGAAGATGAATAGGATGAGCTATGCATTGCATTGCCCATGGAGGGGGCCGATTGATGGGGTAAATCACTACCCGAGCGAGCGAGGGAGACGGACCCGACACACCATATAAGCCGAGATGTGGTGGTGCACATTACTCGGAGGAGTACAGAGCGACGTGGGCGCGGAATGATAGATTAAGTCTAGGCGTTAAAAGTTATTAGTTGTAGTTCGTTGTGTAGTGTATTATCTGTTGTTGTAATCTTTATGTAGAATGTGAGATGTTGTAAACCCCAAACTTTTGAGTTATGTTAGAGGGGTAGTATGTTAATGGTTGTCCCCATCTTTTGTGATATTAGGGGATAAGTTGTGTCATTTATAGAAGTATCTTTGGAGATAATCATGTAATGTAACAATTTGGCATATGAATATAAATGATCTTGTTACGAAATGTATTAGAAATCTTATTCATTTTATGGAGAATTGTTTAAGTAATATAATTAGATAATAAAAAAAAAAAAAATGGAAGTGTCATGATGTAGGAAAATGCATTGACGTAGATTAAGCTGCACTGGAAGAAGAGTCGGTTAATGATGAGAGAGACAAGTAGATCCCATTTCGGAGGCTTGTAGATTTGTTAGGGGAGGCTCTTGGGGAAGAAATGAACAAGTACCACCCATTCCCCAAGTAGCTCGTTCATGAAACTTCAAGGACTTTAAAAGTGTAGGACCTCCAGAATTCATAGGTACTCTGGATCCTATATCGTAAGCGTAAGCGTGGATCGAGGAAATGGAAAAAGCCTTTGCCATTGCTCGTGTGGGTGAAGACCCGAAAAAAGTGTTACTACATATATGATGAGGGTGAAGCAAACTCTTTGGTGGGAAGCAAATCAGCGAGAGCGGGAGAAGGGACTATAACACAGGGAAAGGTTTAAGACTTTGTTCTTGAGAATTACTTCGAAGAGCATGAAGAATAGGATGGAGGTAAAGTTTCTAGAACTAAAACAAGGGGAGATGATGGTGGCACGATGTCGGCCAAGTTCAATGAACTTCATACGATTCATGACACATCAAGTAGAACCTTTGAAGAAAATCTCGGCGCTTGAACTTGGACTAAAACCTTGGTTGTTCAACAAGGTGTCGGTCCTTCAAATCGACTCTTTTCATACATTATTGGAGAAAGGCGATAATTCTTTGAGGGAGGTAGCGAGGCATTGAGCCAATCTGACAAGGAGAAGAAGAACAAGAATCTTTGGAGGAGAGACTGCGTGGAGGGAGTAGCGGTGGTGGAAGTTATTTGGGAAAGAGGAAATGGGATAACCATGACAACGACAACAACACCAACCAAAAAACATCAACCCGATCGAGAAAATTATCAAGGAGGATTCAAGAAAAGAAGTGAAGCTTGCTCGAAATGTGGGAAAAACCATCATCAGGGAATCTTTGGAAGAGTATGACGTCTGCTACTGTTACTGACGAAGGGCACATTCACCCAATTGCCCAAAAAAAAAAAGATCAAGGATGTTTCTCGTGTGGCTCAATTGAGCATCAAATCAAGGATTGCCCAAAGAAGAACAGCGGAGGAAGCGGCCAGGCAAGGAGGGGGCGACAAGGCGATGATCGGCGGACCAACGCAATCAATGAAATAAATTGCCGAACCTTTAACATGGTATCCAAGATCGCGATGATGAATGAAAGGGACGTGGTGTCGGTATTCTCCCAATCAATAATATAAATGCCTATGTATTATTTGATTAAGGTCTACCTATTCCTTTATTTATGCGAAGAATTTGCTAATCGACTAAACATACCTCCACGAACATTTAGAAAATTCATTGAGCGTAGAGATTGCGAATAAGGAAGTAATTCCCATAGAGTTTGTTTACAAAAGCTGTTGTGCAAACATTAGAGGTCACGAACTAAGCGTGACTTAATTCCAATTAAAGCGGGAGAGTTTGATGTGATATTAGGAATGGATTGGTTATCCGGCCCATGCTGCGATAATCGATTATCGGAAAGAAGAGTGTGAACCTTGGACCTCAAATCGGTCTAAGGTAGTGTTTTACGGTAGCTCATCGCTCTCAAGCAATCGTGTTGCCTTACGATGATGCGGCCAAGAAATTGTTAAAGAAAGGATGTGTAGGTTATTTAGCCTATATAGTGGACATTCATCAAAGAGAATAGAAATGAAAGATATATTAGTGGTAAAAGATTTCCAAGGCGTGTTTCCAAATGAACTTGCTGGCCTTCCAGCAGACGGAGAAATTAAATTCATAATAGACTTATGCAGGAACCGCACCAATTTGAAAGCCCCATATGTATGGCGCCGATGAAATGAAGGAATTGATGATTCAATTGCAAGAGTTACTAGATAAAGGTTACATTCGGCCAAGTGTGTCTCCTTGGGGAGCACCGGTGTTGTTGTAAAAGAAAAAGGATGGATCGATGAGGCTCTGTATCGATTATCGGGAGTTGAGCAGAGTGATAATTAAGAATAAATATCCATTGCCAAGGATAGGCGACCTTTTCGATCAAGCTGAAGGGCGAAGTGTTTTTCAAGATAGATTCTGAGCAGGTTATCATCGATTTGAAAGTGCGAGAGGAGGGCGTACAAAAGGCGGCGTTTGAACTCGCTTACGGACATTCAAATTTTAGTGATGTCATTTGGGTTAACCAATGCTCGGCGACATTCATGGACTTGATGAGCCAGGTTTTTCAAGCCATACTTAGATAAGTTAAGTAGTAGTATTTATCGATGACATTTTGATTTATTCAAAGGCGAAGGAAAACCTTGTAGAACACACGAAGATGGTATTGGAAGCATTGAGAAGGGAAAAGATGTACGCTAAATTTTCAAAATGTGAATTTTGGATGGAAAGGTTCAATTTCTAGGACACGTGATAGATCAAAATGGAATTTCTATGGATCTGCAAAGGTGGAAGCGGTAAATGGCAGGAGCGACCTAAGATGCCATGACGAAGTTAGGAGTTTCTTAGGTTTAGCGGGTACTATCGAAGATTTATCCAAGATTTTTCTAAGATAGCAACCCGTGACCAATCTAACAAAGAAAGGCAGAGAAGTTTGTATGGACGGACAAATCGAGAGGAGAGTTTCAAAATTGAAGAGGAGGTTGAGTGAGGCGCTGTATTATCATTACCGGATGATACGGGAGGATTTGTTGTGTATAGTGATGATGCATCGCATAGAGGACTTGGTTGTGTGCTAATGCAACATGGCAAGGTCATTGCATATGCCTCCTGACAGGTTGAAATTTCAAAAAATATACCTACCCATGACTTGGAGTTAAGCGGCGGTAGTCTTTGCATTGAAGATTTGGAGGCACTATTTGTATGGAGAAAAATGTGAGATATATCACGGATCACAAGATTGCGAAATATATCTTCACACGAAGGAGTTGAACATCGACAAAGAAGGTGGTTGGAACTAATCAAGGATTACGATTGTGAAATTCTTTATCACCGGGAAAAAGCAAACGTTGTGGCCGGCGCTTTGAGTAGAAAAGGAAGGAGAAGTTATTCAAATTGACAACTCAAGAGGAATTAATAAGAGAAATGGAAAGGTTGGAAATAGAGGTGGAGGAACCAAGAGAAGCGGAAGGAAGATTTCTCATGATGAGAGCTCACTGAAGCGTTATTGGATAGAATAAAGGAAGCCTGAAAAAGATGAAGAATGTGAGAAGATAAAGAAGAGAATAGTAGAAGATAAGGAAGAAAGGTTCAAAGTAGATAAGGATGGTATATTGAGATTTGAGGGTTGAGTATGGGTGCGGTATAATCGTCAGGCGAGAGAGAAAATCCTACGAAGCACACAATCTGACGTATTACGTATTAGTACATCCGGAGAGCACAAAAATGTCTGGGATCTTGACACCATTTTGGTGGCCTAATTTGAAAAGAGAAGTTGCGAGTGTGTTAGCGGATGTCTTACTTGTCAAAAGTCAAAGCGAACACGAGAGACCAAGTGGACTACTTCAACCATTGGAAATTCGAAATGGAAATGGGAGCACATTACGATGGACTTAGTGGTTGGACTTAGGTTACCTGAAAGATTATGATGCCATTTGGGTTATTGTGGACCACTAACAAAAGGCGACTCATTTTCTACCCATCAAGATTCGATTCAATTTGAACGATTTAGCAAATTTGTATGTAAAGGAAATCGTATCGCGACATGGAGTCTTGTGTCGATTGTCTCCGATCGAGATCCGCGTTTCACGTCAAAATTATTGAAAAGTTTGCGAGGAGCGAATGGGAACTCAATTGAGATTAAATCTTTGCTTATCACCCTCAAGCGTGGGGCGAGTGAGCGAACCATACAAGCGTTGGAGGACATCTTTGAGAGCTTGCGTGATGGACTTCAGGGGAATTGGGGCGACCATTTACCATTAGTAGAATTAAACACAATAATAATAGCTATCATGCGAGTATCGGTATCTGCCGCCATATGAAGCTCTTCTACGGGAGAAAGTGCGGGGCGCCCATTATGTTGGGATGAAGTCGGAGAAACGATGACTTTTGGGACGAAATTAGTCCGATGAATGGTAAGGCGTGGTAGCAACAATAAGGGGCAAATTGGTAGCGACTCAAGATCGCCAAAAAAGAATATGTCGACTTGCATCGTCGAGCAAGAGACTTTGAAGTCGGTAGTTTTGTGTTTTTGAAGTATCTCCTTGGAAGGAAAGATCGATTAGGAAAGAAAGGAAAAATTGAGTCAGGGTTCATAGGGCCATTCGAGATATTGAGGCGAGTGGGCGAAGTGGCATCTGAGTTGCTTTGCCACCCGAATTGGAACACATCCTGCGCGTGTTTCACATTTCCGTACTACGACCAAATGTAAAGTCGACTATAAGCACGTGATTTCCTATGAGCCCATTCAAGTAGAAGAGAATCGGCATATGAAGAAATTCTGTTAGGATAATAGATAAGAAAGAACAAATGCTAAGAAACAAAGCTATATCTTACGTAAAGGTTGTTTGGCGAAACCACGATGTCGAGGAGGCCACGTGGGAATTAGAAGATAGGATGAGGAGAGACTATCCATCTTTTAAATATAACCTTGTATCAATTCCGAGGGCCGAATTTTTATAAGGGGAGAGGATGTAATAATAGTAAATTTTATGATTTAATATTATTATTAAATAGAGCTGCGATTATTTATTTTACATGGCATGAGGTGAGTAACTCAATTGTATTAAAATTGAACTCTTAATGATTGCTAGGATGTGGAGAATTATGATAGGTTCATGAAATGTCTTGTGTGAGACAAGGATGGACTTAGTGAAGGATGATTAAGTATTTGCATGTTTAAAGTCCAAATAATAAATTGGGAGTCTAGCCCGATAAGTTAATTGATGGACTTTTGAGTTAGCCCAATAAACTTGGGATATTTAGAATCGAATTAGGAATCCACAAAATAGTTAGCGAGAGTACAAGGTATTGGTTAAATTAAAATGTGGCGTGGGGGCGGTGGGCTGTGTAAGCTAGCCCCTTGTCTATGTCTGAGATCATTCTCTTGTCCCCAAATTAGGGTCACCAAGTACAAAAAAAGATAGCCTAAACTCTCTTTACTGCAAAACTTTCAAAATTTAATAATCCTAGGCATGCATGGCTAGCTAAGTGGGTGGTATGGAGTGGTTGAACAACTCCTTAAGTAACCATTGTTCATTTCTATTGCACCATGAATCCCAACATTGGGTAAAGCAAGTGTCTAGTCCATGTTTTCTCTTTAAATACAAGCCACCGAGGCGATCTGTTTTAGTGATAAGAGTGTTGGAGAAATCGAGTAAAGAATTCTTAGTTCTTTAAGCATTACCAAATCGATTGTGAGATATCAAGGTTAAAGCTCGAGAAGGTATAATTTCTACTCAGTTCTTAACTTGAGTCTTGTTGATTCTCGGTTTTTTTAGATTAATAGGTCAAGTATGATGAATTAGCATGATATAGGGTGTTTAGAAAGTTTACCTTCGTGCGTGCATGAATACGTTAAAAATTATGCGGAATCAAGTTGTGGCTACTCTGCAAAAGCGAGCATGTTCACTTACTTCTAAATCCATGGGGTGCTTGTTTTGCATAGTGCTTTGGAACCAATGATGGGTTCGGTCATGTTAGACCATGTATTAAGAAATTCCCTTAGGTTGTATGCATATAGTAAAGTCTTAATGAAATTAACTTGAAGCGAACTTAAACTTTGTCGAAATAGTGTAGGCCAAAGTCTCTGAAGGAGGCGGCTTGGACAAAGCGTGATGTCTTGGACAAAGCGTGATGTCTTGGACAAAGCGTGATGTCTTGGACAAAGCGTGATGTCTTGGATGAAGCGTGATGTCTTGGACAAAGCGCGATGTCTTGGACAAAGCGCGATGTCTTGAAAAGCGACGTCTTGAACATGTTGTCTTGGACAAGTCATAATATCTTCGGACATGGCGAGATGTCACGGGACTCGGAGACGACATCATAACTTGATATAAGGATGGATTAATAAATACTCTTATCTTTGTTATAAACTATTAGTACGAATAAGTTCTAAGTAGAAAATTTTACTAACCGGAAAATAAATCTAATGCTTGCAAACATGCGTAGAAAAAAAGTCGATTGGGATTAATAGGCGTTATGGTCTACTTAAAAGCAATGAACCTCTTAGAACTTGAGGAAGAAAGATTATGAATAAACTAGCGGTGGTCAATAGTATGAGCATGTTAGTGTGCAGATTATGAGTTTTGATGGAGTGCAATGAGATAGAAAGAAAAATGTGTTATGTGTACATGTTGTTGATATATATCAAGTGTGTTTGGCTAATGAATACCTATACTTACATGAATAGGATGAGGACATAGTTAGTTGAGGTGATTTTAAGCTATTAGTAGTAATCAACGCTAAAGGCAAGTTTCTATCCTAAAAAACTTGTTACTTATATCATGCAAGTTTTCTATCCTAACTTATTATTATTGTTGGGCAAGTTCCTAACCTCCTACTCAAATTTACATTGAGCAAGTGTCAAGAACACTATTATTATTGTGTTGCAAGTTCCTTAATTCACACACTTTATCGTTGAATTGTTGTCATATCAATCATATTTTATCAAGCAAATATCTGCTTCTATTAAAAATCACTTGTATACCTTGGCGTTGTTGTAAGCATTGGACTTATCATTCCTAAATGCATGATGAAAAAGCTATCTAAGCCCTTGATTAAACTAGACTATTATTATGAGTTAAAGAGCTATCCAAATGGATTGATTTGATGCGGACTATAAATAAATCTCTTGAGATGAACAACCCTCATAGAAGGGAAATTATATATTGTCGGGGGCAAGCGTGCGCTACACGTATGAGTATGATTAAATGTTATGCATAACGTAGGGGTACTTTAAGTGATCACTGTTGTACTTTCGTTTGTATTGGATTACGGTGAAATCTTTATTAATTCTAGTAAGAGTTCTTAGTCCTTAGTGGTTTTTCGATTACTCATTAATGTTGAACCTCGAAATGGATAAATCACGAGATTTTGTTGATATCCTTGATCTATAACGACTCTATTGAATACTCTTGATATTCTTGATATCCTTAAACTATCAATTATTATTATACCCTTGAAAGATTCAAATGCTATAAGCTTGCTTGTTCTTCTAGCTTATATTACTTCTTTGGGCAAACTTGTTGCTCATTCTTGCTTCTAAAACATTACGATTAAAAGCGAAGCAAAGCGGTACTTGAGGAAAGGACAAGGGAAAGGGCAAGCGAGAATAACTTAGTCCTTAAGACTAGAAGTATTATTATTATTGTTATGATTGTTATATTCAAGATTGTTATAATGTTATGTCCTTAAGAATGATTATTCGTAGTATGATGCTATGTTAAGCTATCTAATCACGAAAATTGTTGTAGTAATGGTTACGGTACCTTGGGGCGTGAATATTTATATTACATCAATATAAATTATTCTATTATTTAGTTGTTAATGATTTTTGTAAGATATTTGTAAGTAGTAGTACGTGATGCACCAAAAATTGAGAGATATGGGTGTATTAAGAATTTTGGTTGGGTTTCAAGTATCCCATTCGTGGACTTTATATTTTGGTATCAGAGCTTTAGGGTTAAAAACCTTAGGTGGGTTAGACATTAGGCTATAACCTTAGAACAAAGGGAAATATTGAAAATATAAATAACTCATATAGAGTTTAAAAAGGAGATGAATTGAATAAATTCATCGTCAAACAAAATAAAAGATAACTTATAAAACTATTATGTGCTATGTGTATATATTATGTGCTAATCAAGATAGTGTGTGTGTAGGTGTCAGAAAGAAAAAGGATTAGGATATCTTTAGGTAGTAAAAAATAAGTCAATCTCCATGACCAAGCCAATATCAAAGCCAATAGCTGAAATAAAGGCTCACATTGAAAGCTACCTCAATGAGGTGGTTATTTTGGAAAGTATAGTATTGGACCCGAAACGATATAGTGTAACCGATAGGTAAGGTATAGTTAAAGAATATGTGGTCAATGTCGAGGTTCTTAAACTCATATGTTTGTGATGAGTTCTTAAACTCATAAGGTGTTGAAAGTTGTGACAAATCTGGATATAGTTATGTGTAAATGGATATTGAGGATAATGGAAATAGATGAGTTACTAAGCAATTGATCGTTAGTGAATGTGTAAAGAATAGGTAGTATTAGTATTAGTTGAATATGTATGATTTTAGGTGGTATATATGATAGGTATGTTGGTGTAATGTAATATTTTGTATAAGGTATGGCAGCGATTTCCGACTTTCAAGTCACAAAGGGATAGCGGATGTTTAAAGCAGTATGTTCTAAGGTATGTCAAGTGTTATGAATATGAGTCTATGTTGGATTAATGGAATAAGTTGGTATAAAGATAGTAGATATTTATTTGGTCCTTTGGTTATTACTGATGAGATCGAGTTTTCAAAATCTAATATTTTGAGTACATGATTAGTTGAATAGAAAATTTAGCGTTATATGTTAAGCGTTTGCGATAAAAGCTTAGTATGTAAGAATAATTTATGAAAATGCCGTCAAGACAAAAATGAAACCAAAGGAAGAAGAACTTGTCAACAAAGATGGAAGACAACCGGACGAACCACGAAATTTTTTGCGAATCGCGACGATCAAGCTATCACGAGCAGAATACCGATCATGGAAATCAACCGCACAATCGATCGACAAACTTCAAAGACTTCAAGACAACCAGAATCGCCAGATTTAGAAGATCAATCTGACCCTGTAGAAGTGTATGTGATAGCTAGGATAACGGAGGGGCAAAAGACAACTTTTGTCACCTATACGATATAAGAAGATAATTTTGATAATACTAGAAATAAGTCGGGCATGTGATTAAAAGGAAAGTTTGTGTGTGGAAAGTGATGAGGACAGGAGGGATATATTTCTCCTAACTGTCCCAATCCAAGAATGTATAGTAGGTGCGTTATGTGCGAATCAATGAAGCATAAGGTGAAAGACTGTTCAAGAAGGAAAATGGGAAATAAGGAATGCGAATACGGAAAAAGGTAGCAGGACATTGGTGACAACGGGACCAACATCAACAAACAAACCAACGAAATCAACCGCAAGTGTCTTCAGCGTGACTGTTCAGGATTCGGTAGCAGCCGGGGATGCAACTCCAGGTATTACTCGAACCAATTTTATTTTCTTATATGTATTTTTTTTTATATAGTAAATTATTTTTATAAAGTATTTTGAAGGAGGAATTTGAGTTCTCTTAGGAATCAAATTTCTGTTTAAGAAAATAGATAAGCTTTTTGCTGAATAGTTAAAGATCGGATTGATCAATTATGATCGAGATCTATTTGCAATGGTTGTGTATATGTATGTACCACTGGTAAGTATAGGTTTTAAAAGGTGATTAGGGGACGGAATCTTTATAAGGAGGTGAATGTAATAACCCGATATTTTCTATATAATTAAATCGTAAATTTTGCATGTATAATTTTTTTTTTTTTTATTAATTATTTATTTTAATGGTAAGAATGCGTGAAAGGTATTATGTATGTATTTATGTGATGAATATAAAATATATTTATTACATAAATGATTACTGAATGATTTTATTTTAGAATTATTGCTCATTATAAATCATATTCTTATAATAATTAATTTTATAGTAAAAATGTTTTTATTATTTATTTTCCATGTAAATAAGTTTATATATTATTTAAATAATATATATAATGATTATTAAATTATTATTATAACTATTTTATTATATGATATTATTTGAATAGTTAAGTTAATTATTTTAACTTAATTATTAATGTTTTATATGAAAGATAAATCAGATATGGAATTCAAACCCTAATTTTGGGTTTTGATCAAGGAATGAGAATAATAATATTATATTATTATTTGTCGATGTTATAGATAAGTATGGTTATGTGTGTAATGTTAATGTGTGGAATGCAGTTTTTATATATTACGACCAAACCCTATTAATATTTTTATAAACCCTAAATACTAGTCTGATAAACCCTAATTCTGGTGTTGGAATAAGGAATGATGATAATAATATAATACTAATTATATTTTGATTTTTCAGTACTATAAATATGTACTGTATATGCGTGGACTTATAGTATTGGTTAAAAATTGTGTAAAATGCCAAAACCCTAGTTTAAGCTGTTAAACCCTAAGTTAAAGCCGAATGCCGGCTTAAGACTTTTATGTAATCACGATAATGTGATTTATGATCGGTGTTATATATATTAACCCTAATTAGGGAGAATCGTAATTATTCAAAATCCTTATTAATTTTTTTTCTTTTCTATATTATAAACCCTAAATTCTAAATTAGTAACCCTATTTTGTAATTGTAAACCCTAAGCGCTAATTTGGGCAATGTAATGTTAATTAGTGTTTCTTAAATCCTAATTAGCAAGGTGATAAGTAAATTAAAACCTTTTATTTAATTAAGAAACTTAAATTATTTTATAAACCCTAATTATAAATTTTAGAAACTAAAATTATTTTATTTCATTTCTAAACCCTAGTTGCTAAAATTAATTATGCTGTGTGCTAAACCTTAGGGTTGAACCATAAGGGTCAAACCCTAAGGGTTTGAAGAGATGACAATTTTGCCATTAAATTGAATTATCAAAAGACTATTTTGCCCCTAGTGCATTATTTGAGCTAACTTTTAAGTTTGGCCAACACTTTAGTAGCTCAACAACTCCCAACAACTCCACATGCACGATTTTACCAGCAATCAGCCTCTAGAATGACCAATACATGCATCTAAATTGTTTATAAATAGATTGTAGAGAGAGAAATGGACATTAGTTAGCCATTTTTGGTACAACACTCAACCAAGAGTTCCTTCCACTCAAACCTCCGAAAATATCAAGATAAATCAGTCCTATTTCAAGCCCCACGAACACCCTAATCAAATCAGTAACAACGAATCAAGAATCGTTCATCAAAGGTATAAAACCCTGCTTTGAATTTCTGTCCAAAAGTTGTTGTTAGATCTTGTGAATTGATGTTGTAATATGTTGTTTGTAGTCTAAATTAATGATCTGGGTTGGTATATTGCAAGTCTATAACATCTAAATACTTAAATCGATGATTTTCAAAAATCTGGAAAATGTATTTTTGTTGTCTGACATCAAATGTCAGGGGCTGTAGATCATTGTGTGTTTATTGTTTTTGTTGTTTAAGTGTTTAAATTTGTAGCCTTGTATGAGATCTTTAATCTTAAAGTGGATTCACTGTCATTGGATGTCTAGATCAAAAGATATTGATGGTCAAAGGTCGTTGACCGACCATGGCCGGGAAGAAATCTGGGTAAACCCAGAAAATTTTTAGCGTCTGACAGAATGTTGAACGACTTTGATCTGACAGATTTAATGATTGTTTGATGTTGTTATTGTATTAAAGTTGTATCCTGTTATCTGGACTATAGCTAACTGCCTCTAGATATCTTAATGCTTCAATAAATCGAACGTAGCATGTGGTCAAACCTAGTCCCTCGATTACGAATTCTGTTTCTGGGAAATTTCCAGAAAATTGTTGGCCTTATTTCTGACAGGGTTTGACTGAGTTAGATCTTGTAAATCTGTTAATTTTAAGCTTATCTGTTGTTGTAGTGTTGTTCCTTAACACGAGTAATACAGATTTAAACCTTCAAATCGCATAAACCATGATTAGAACTACGATTAATTTGAGCATGAAAGTGCTCAGTCGACACCTGGGTTTCTGGGAAAACCCAGAAACCGTCTGACAGCTACTTTGCTGGCATAGATCGATTTGTTATTTTGTTGTTTGCTTAAAATAAGATATGAAACTTGTAGATTTACATAAAAACTACATGTTATAAGTTTTAGTTTGGACAGAAACAAACTAGACACGAAATTATAACCGGTCAAACCTTGACCCATGAACACGAAGCTGTCAGTGTTCTTGAGGCTCAAGAACACCAACAACGACGCTTTTTGTCGCTAAAGACCTACAGCGACGGTTTTTATTATTTGTAATTTCTATATTTTCAGGAAATTACTTAAAAATAGGAAATAAATTATAAAAATGATTTTTAATTATTAAAAATACAAAATAAATTATGAAAAATTATTTTAAAGTCCAAAAAATAGTTTTTAATTATTTTGAGTATATTTTAAAAATATTTAGTATTTTTGGAATATAAAAGGTATTTATTTATTTAATTATTATATTAAATAAATTATTGAAAAATGGTTTTAATTCATGAAAAATCATGAAAAATTATATTATTGTGTTAGAAAATATTTTTGAGTTATTTTGATAACTTTTAATATTTTGTGATGAATTTCATTAATTAATTAGTATTAATGATATTTAAGTTATTTAATAAATGTATTAAATAAATTATGGAAAATAGAACTAATGATTTAAAAATTATAAAAAATGATTTAAAGGTTATAAAATATATTTTTAAGTTATAATATATAACTTTTGATATTTTGACATGAAAATATTAATAATTTAATATTAATGATATTAGATTTGTTTAATAATTATATTAAATAAATAGTTTAAAAATGATTTTATTAATTTAAAATCATTTAAAAGGGGTATTAATGAATTAAAAATATTTTAAGTTTTAATTAATGACTTTTAATATTTGGATAAATAGTATATTAATATTTTTAATCTTAATGGTAATTATTTAGAAATGATTTTTAATTGTTTTAAAAATTATTTAAGGTAATATAAAGTACTTTAAAAATATTTTTAGTTATTATAAATAACTTTAATATTTTGGCAATGGTTTCGTTGATAGTTTAATATTAATTAAATGTTAGTGATAATAGAATTGTGTACTATTTAAATTATTTAATAATAATTCCAGTGTTTGAAAATTTGTGATAAATTATGATAATTGTTTGAATATGATTGTAAGTCATTTATAAATGTTTTGACTGTTATTTAATTAGTCTATATGGATATTGAACTTCGATATAGAGTCTTAGACTCGATACTTACAAATAAAAGCGATGATGATGCACGTGAGTTTTAAATTGAACCGGACTTACGTAATATGTTTGTATATGTGTTTGTTTGTGATAAATGACCGTGAAACGTGTGTGACAATGTAATTAGGTTATGAAATTTGTTGCAATATATATTATTATGTGTTATGTTATATTGTTCTAATCGAACGAATGATTTGATTAATGATAGTCGTGATAGAAAAGATAAATCTAAGTTAACGTAATTGTAATCGGTAGCATCGTGCAAGTATCCTACTTTTGCATTTTCTTTATGCAATGGATAAGTGTAAGAATGTTTGAAATTATACTATTACCGTATGCATTGTTAAACCTATATTATATATCGCCCATTGATTATCAACATGTTTGTATATATGGTAATTCGGATATTTATTACATTCGTTAATTTCTATAAATGATTATACAAGTGTCCCCACTTTGATAATCATTGTGTTTAATCACATGTTGATACACCTTTGATATACATATATGTTGAATTATAGATTATTGTTGGATAAGATAAAACCTTTTGTTTGGAACCTTGACAAGTATGAACATCCCAACACATGGAAAAATTTTTATATCTTATTCTACGCGACAAAGGATGAAACGATAATATCGTTTCTAGCAATGTAGTATTGATCAATACAGGCCCATGGGAAGTACAACCTAAAGCCCGTAAGTTATGACGGTTTCTGAGATGAATTTTTGTTTAACCTTTTCAAAATGAAAACAATGTTCATAGTATGTCACATAAACCTTATATATAGACAATACACAGTTTCAAAAATTTGAATGAGGGTTGTTATGTTATTATTATTGGTACATATTACTTCACAACTATTGACTTGTTGTAGAAGGGTATTATAAAGAAAACATTTAAATTCTTTCAGCTTATATATATATATATAATACTTGTTGGGCACTCAAATGCTTATCCTTGCTTAATTTAAATGTTTTTAGCTAAGTGTGAACAGCTAGAAGGCTCGGCCAGGAACAAGTGAAAAGGAAAGCAAACAGAATATGTTATTGGTATCATTTGTAATAGATAGACTGTATTAAGTTAATGATATGTATTATATATCACGTAAAGAATGTAGTAAAGGTTGCGTACTTGGGATTAGACTCTGATAAATGTAAGTTAAGTTTATAATTTATATTATTGTTATTATTATTAGTATTATTCCGCTCATAGAAATGGTATCGTAAAGCACTAAGTTTAGGTTTCAAGTATCCGGATTCAGGGACTTTACACCCGGCGGGCTAGGGGCCTGCTTTGTACCATGTTTGCCCACCCCGGCGGTGGTTTTGTGAAGGAAAATTTTCTGCTCTGACGTCCTTTGGAAAAATGGCCATAACTTTTGATCCGGGAAGAGTTACGTTCCTGCCACCTACCAAATTGAAGATATCGACGAGATCTACAACTTTCATTCTTTGAGAATTGAGAAATAATGAACGGATGAAGGTAGAAATTGGGCTGGAATTGACTGCTGTGCAAATGGTCATCCAAAACAGTGACGTTCGATGTCCGTTGGAACAAATGTCATAACTCTTGCATCCGAACTCAGATTGGAATGATTCAAGATGTTTCGAAAAGCTAAGAAGAAGATCTACAATATAATCCAAGTTCCAAGCCAAGAACATGAAATGAACATGAAAGCCCAAACAATGTCCGGATTGCTTTTCTTTGCGTTTTCATACCAATTCTTTGCGCTTTCAACTCCCAAGCATATAATCTACAAAACGAACACAAAATGCATGAAAAGTAACTAAGAAACATGAGATTAAGCAAATAATTCAAGTAACAGATACCGGATAAGTAGGTATAAAACCCACTTATCAGCTATCGAGTTAAGTGGAATCCTTTCCTCCTCGTCCTCGTCATCATCATCCTCCTGTGGTAACTCAACGGGATCCTCCTCGTCTGTCTCCACATCATCATGCTCATCCTCAACTCATCGTGACCAACGGGCCGACTCCGTGGCGATGAGTTGTTCCCAAACTTCTAATGTCGCGAGGCTCTCCTCTATAGGCATTTGAGGTTCCTCCTCCCAACTAACGACTAGATTCTCGACATTAGTCATCCTGACAACAAAGTTTTAAAGTTTTAATTATTAATCATTACTATTCGACACTCACGAGTACATAAATTAAAATCACATAAGCACATAAGTGTTTTATTACTTCTTTCTTAGAACTCGATAAGAGTTATCTCCACTATCTTTTCAAAGGTTACTTTTTAAGGCTTTTCCCCCAACCTAAGGTTCATAACCTAAAGCTTTGATACCAACCTGTGACACCCCCAAATCTTGGTACTTCATTTCCTCAAGATTTGGTGTTCACTTAATCAAAACATTCATTTATAACTACCCAATTATAATAAAATTGAATAATAAAAACCTGCCCATACAGGATTAAACTCAAATAAAATAAATCTCCCATGTTATCTAACCTTTAACAACAATCGTTCAAATGCAAAAATTTAAATAAACTTCATTACAATCTTTAAACCAAAGTCTGAAAGTAAACTATCAAAACTATTACAAGTCTTCAGTATTTATTCATCTTTCCTTTTCCCTTACTGGTGCTAGGTACGTCACTCGTTTCAACTTTAGCTGTAAGAAATTTTACAGGTAAAAGTGAGCAAACATGGCCCACTTGAAATAACAATAAATAAATCTTTAAACTTTTACATCAATTGCCAATATTAGGCTCAATAGTACTGAACAATATATTCTATTAACTTTCTGAAAATTATAACATTCACTGAGGGTCTAATGACCACGAATCATGTCCATAGTTATAAGTAATCTTTCAACTTTAACTTTAACAATCATAAGACTATAAGGACTCCACGTCTTGAGTGGGATCAACCCTTCGTACAATGTATTGTGCATGAACCATTTCAACGCTAAGCGTAAACCTCTATTAAAAGAGTTGTTCATCTCAAAGATTTAGAATACAAGTTCGCACCAAAGTAAGTTTGGTTTGGATACATTCTGAGGTAATTTAGAATTCAACGATGAATCAACTAAGGATTAGTTGATTACAAAAAAAATAACTCATATGCTATGGAATAATCATAACCGAATTGATATTTGTAAATTAACATCATGCTTTAGGAATAATCTAATAGCATAAGCATGGAATAATCATAACATTCAAGGTTATTGAGGATTGGGTACTAAACATGCATTATGAATAGTAAATTGAACAACAAAGTTGCTCATCACTAGAATACAGTGACTCGCATGCTAACTAACGAGTTACATATTAAAGAAACTTGTTCAGTAATAAAATGTAAGATGTAGAATACTTGCATCCTCATGAACCAATAGATACAAGAGCTTTATCAATAATAAACAATCTAACTCCATGAAAGTGTAGAGTTAGCAACTTGTATAATTGAAATGGAATTAAAAGCAATAATGTGCTCAACGAAATTAAACTTGTACAAGGAAGTTTTAGAGTTAGAAAACTTGCCTTTAGCACAAAGCTAAACCTTACAACTTGAATCAATACCCTATATATATATGTCATCATGACATAATTAGTCATTACCAACATTTTATATCTATATAAAAAAATATATATACATCATGTAGGTTAAATTACTAATTCACATAATCAAACTACGTTAATACTAATTAACACTTGATACATGCTCATTCATAGTTTAATACTACTGAAATCATCATTTAACATTCATATTATTAACACATAACATTTATTTTCAAAATTTTTATACTTAAACAAAAGCTGTCGAACCTCTACGCTAACTTCACATTGTTATGCCTACCACGATTCTGCATGTTCATGACTATATTTGAGATTTATGGCTGTGACTTCGCTTCATAGGCCATTTGTTGGTATTTAGCATGGTATAGCCGGCATGACTGCAGACGAGATTTGTCTTTGGTTGGGTCAGCATCTATGGCGCCAGACTCAATTCTTGGCGACCAAGCTCGGCAATAGTATGAACAAAAGCCAAATTGGCCTAAAAGCTCGAATCTAATAGACTGATTAACATGTAATACACCTATAGAATTCATATAAACATATTGTAAAGACTTATAACATGTTTCTACTCATAAAATAACCCAAAACATCGAAGTTACAACCACTAATTTCAATGTTTTTGGGAAAAACTCCATTTTTGATGTTTTCAATGAAAATCAACACTGTGATTTTGTTTTTCAATCAAAACAGAAATTTCAAAACATCATAGTTATGATTATACATACTCTATCAATTTCCATTATCAATTTAACAACTAATAAAACCTTAATTTCTATTTTAAACTAAGCCATGTTCATATATATATTTTCATGTAAACACTGTAATATATTTTCTTCCACAAAACACATACATACATGAATTACTATATCTATAATCATATATAAACTCATGGAATAACCTTATAATCAATAATCATACAAAACTATATACATAACAACAATTTTTCCTTTATAAAAATTTCACAGAGAACTTTTTGGAAGAAGAAGAAAACTAGATTTTTTTAAAGAAAAAGGTTAAGCTCCTACCTTTGATTAAGAAGATGATGGCTACTTTTGATTATCAATTTCTTTTCTCCAATTCCTTTCTCAAACCTTCAAGGATTTCTCTCAAGTTTTCTCTCCCTTTTCTCTTTTCTTCTTCTCTTTTTCTTCCACTGAGTCTTTCTCTAGTTTACGTATAATAATATAACGTATGTAATAATAGATATATTTAGTATATGATTTTAACTGACATCAGTTATATTATTTTGAAAATCAAAAGCCATAAGGCTTGTTTGGCTAAGCTAATATAAAAAAAAATAATCCATTAACCCTTACACCTTGTTTGGCAAATCTAACTAAAACAAATGGATTAATCCTCATACCTTGTTTGATAAAACACTATTAAATTAAAGACTTATTATGCAATAAGACATGTTTGGCAAAACTAAATTAAACTCTTTTAATTTATTTTAATAACTCATTTATAGCAAGGTTATTAGTCACACTTTTACTTAATTAAATAATCAATTTAATTAATTCAAATACTAATCTATTAAATTACTTTAACACATAAATCATTATCACAAAACTATAATTTCTTTATAATTATAATTTTATTTAACCAACTAATATTTTAAATTACAATTTCCCATTTAAAATATTATAATTTATTTAAATCATTATAAGCTCTCTAGCTTACTTATTAAATTAAATTGGTATATAATCTCATAACAATTAATTTTCTTAGTTCCTTAATTATTTATTCAACAAATAATTAACTAAACCACATCAACTCAAATTGCCATTAAATACTTATATAATTCAATAAATATTTAATATTACAAATAAATATTTTATATTTAATATTTAATTATTTATTCAACAAATAATTAACTAAGTCACATCAACTCAAATTGAACAATTATTTATTCAACAATAAACATATCCATTAAATACTTATATAAATTAATAAATATTTAACTTTACACTTATTCTGGAATGTTACAGGGACGAATGGGCTCGACAGCAACCGGCAGAGGCGTCAAGGAGGCATCAGCCCCATCGGGCTTGAAGATGGTCACTATAAAGTTGGATAAGACAGTAAATGACAAATCCACAAGATGATTAGAATAATAGATAAGAGGGTTCGAGGTTTGTAACTTACAGCTATGTTCGTAGAGCCAGACTTCCTTAGACACGACCTCCAAACCCCAACTAGTCTTATTCAAAAGAGAGTAAAACTTCTTGAAGGCGTCGGCTCGATCCTTCGGGAATTTGGTAATCTTCATAATGGGATCCTCGGGACCAGCCCAGTTCGACAGGAGTTTAAGGTCGGTTCCCTTCATGAAGAACCATTGTGAATGCCACCCTTTGTTGCTCGAAGGGGTCTTCATGAATGTAGTTCGACCAGCTACACGATTTAGATGTCGAAGGCCTGGTTCCTTCGATCGACCGACAGAAAATAGGACAAAGAAGAAATCCAACCCCGGAGTGATACCCGCCTCCTGGCATAGGGCGATGAAACTGACAAGTTGGATATAGGAGTTCGGCGCTAGCTATGCGAACCCGATCCCAATTAAACAGAGAAAGGAAGAGATGAACTCATGAAGGGGAAACTGAACCCCGTACCTCAAAGAATAAAGGTGAACAACCATCCAGTCGCCATCGGGGCGCCAGAACATCCTCTCGTTCGGTTCCGGAACCCGAAGCTTGTACTCTTTGGGGATGTTAAACACAACTCGGATGTCAGACAGTTGGGATGGAGTGAGGGATGACTTAGTATTGACGACGACATAATCGGTTTGGGATGCATAAAGGCATCGGATCTTGGATTCGGCATTCTCGGTAGGGAGATCAGTGGAGGCTGCCGGTAACTCGACCGGAACCAGATCGCCGGAGACGAGGGTAGCGGCGCCGGTCAGAGTAATAGTCTCGGGAGGAGGATTGCTAGAATCTGCCATTTGGCTATGATAATGAACAAACGTGAGGTGTGAAGTCTGGTAAATAGAGGAAAAAGGCAAGAATCGAAGAAATCTGGTGAAGTAAAGCTCTCACCGGAAATTGTCCTTGCTGGAAAATTTGAAAAAGGAGTTTGAAATGGGGAAAGGCTCGAAAAAGTGACAATGATGGATGGACAAGGGCTTATATAGCGTGACTGACACAGATTTCTAAGGCGACTATTTATGGCACGTGGGGCCCGGTCCTGGGGAGACGTGCGCCGGTTCAATAAACAAGAAGAAACCGCTTGGGTTCCCGAGACATCTCATCATTGCCAGGTGTGACTCTTCATATTCGTGTCCTTTCAAGTCTCAGGTCATAAATATCTTATAACAAGAGACTGGGGGGAAATGTTCGGGAGTGTTTTATCGACCATCATGTTAGCTGAAGGCCTGTGCTAGAATTGATGAGATGGGGCCCATGGGGCCGAAGGCATACAGGATGTCGAAGGTGTTCGGGTTCGGATCTCCGAGCCCATTAGGCTAGAATCTGGTTGTGATCAGGGAGTTCGGGGTCTGGCCTTCGAGTCCCTTGGGCCGAAACCCAGACCGATATTTATGTGGTTGGTTGGAGTGGGCCTGTGTAGTTGGGCAGCCCATGCGCAGAGTCTGGAGTTAAAAGGGGTTTACGTGGTCAAGGACTCTGGTCCTAGTGATGTTTGAATAAGGTAACTCCAGAGGTAGTATTTGAATGAGATTCTACTTACACCTTTTAAAGGAGATTGTGTTGGACCCAAATATAGGTAACTACCATATTTAGGAGTCCTAATCTGACTCGGAGAGGTATTTTGGGGAGATGAGAATGGCTATAAATACAAGGCTTGACTACAATTGACAGGTAATACATATTTGAGCACTAAACACTTAAGCCTCCATTGTTAAACCTTGTGAACGGCCTGTACTTATTCTCATACCGGAGCTATCCCCCGGGGGCACAAGCCGTCAAGCTTCTTGTGTGATATGTTATTGTGCAGGTTTCAGCGCGTGGATTCTGTGATTGGACGCGCAGACAAAACTTGGCGTTAACAATTTATATTTTAAATAGATAATGTGATTTTAGTTATTAATGGACTCATAACTCAAATTGTGAAAATCATAACCAACTAAATCCATATTTTGCTACTCCTACATCCAATTCTCCTAAAATGTCAAGAATAAGATGAGAATAGAATTACTCATTTCTATAAAATGAATTAATTGTGCTTAATTGATCTTTTGATTGGGAATTAACCATTTTTATTCCTCTTAAATTCGTGAACTTTAATTTTTAAAGGAGGTTATGGAATGTACTTATTCATGTTCTATTCATAGCTTTATATCTGACAATTTAAGTTGAAAACCATATAGTTAACCAAAATCACTTTGATCTATTGAGTTGGATAACTAATTTTTAGGTGATGGATTGGTTTGATTTTAAACCCATATTATTATTACAAATATGAATTGGATCTAGTTTAACTAGTTTTGACCTATATTAATCTATAATAAATTTTTACATTTTGTAAAGCTAATTAATACATCAACATGTATGCATTATTAAACTACATTCTTATATAACACATATACATTATACATATTACATTATATACATATTACATACTTTTGTAATTTATACATTTGTAATTATGTATAAAAACTATTTCACTAATTATGGAATTAATCCATAATAAAGTTAACACTTTTAGTGCAATGAACTATTAATTTAAATAATTAATATCTTCTCTCTTAATTAATTAAAATAACTCATTTAAATTATACAATTTATATTATATAATTAAATTAAATTTTCTCTTTCTCTCCATAAATTGTTTTATAATATATTATATAATTTAATTTAATTTCCCCACCCTACCCCTACCCCACGTCCACCCCACCCCCACCCCACCCCCACCCCACCCCTACCCTCACCCCTTACAAAAAAATAATATTTATTGATTATTATATACACCTCCACCTCCACCTCCACCTCCACCCCCACCCCTACCCTACCTTCACCCTTCACCCTTCACCCTCACTCTCACCTCTCAAAAAAATAATATTTATTGATTATGTATACACCTACAGCCCCACTCCCATCCCAAAAAAATTATATTTATTGGCATGGATAATAGAAGCTTGGAATGTATATAGCTCACAGGTTCAGCTTTTATAAAATCTGAGCATACATATTGAAAAATATTCTGTATATTTATTACAAAAATAAAATTTAAAATAAATAAATGATCCCCTTTCAAATTAGAGACCAACTTATACCCCTAAATTCTCAAAAATATTCTCAAGTAAATATGCTACTTTCGCATCGCAAAAAGAGAGCGCAAAATGTGTTGTTCTATCCTCAAATTTAATATCACAATTTCATTATTCTTTCACCAGTGATAAGTTATTTAAAATTATTAAAAATAAATTTGTGGATGAATATCGAACATAAATATCTTTTGCAAATGCCAACTTTTATGAGTAAAATGAGAAAGCAATATTATGAATCTTCAAAAGCTGCTTCCAACTTCTACTTTGGCCGTAATTTAGCATCTTTGCTATTTGTTGGGGTCATGATTGAATGGGACAGGATGGTTCAGTGGGGTTCTGGCCATGTGACAATTTGAAAAATTGAATTGTTCAAAAATTAAATTTAAAGAATTATTAATTAATAAAAAAGAATTTTTATTAATTATATTTTGTGCTATGTGGTTACTATTCGTTCTATGACCTAGGATGATTATAAAAAGAAAGGATTTTGGCTACGAGCTTTCAAGAAAAAAATAAAATTTTGCGAGAAAAAATATTTCTGAGAAAAAGACGAAATAGACATTATTCACCCGACGAAACCTAAGTGATAGGGCTTGAATAACATAAGCCTTTTCAAGAGATCGGTGTGACGCCCCCAAATTCAGACCACACTTGTCTCAAACTTGGTTGTCACATATTAACTCTAATAACATACTAAAATCATTACATCAGAATAATAGAATAAATTACATCGTTATAATATAATTATTCTCGTCCCAATGGTTCGTAACTTAAACATCTCTTACAATACCTTAAATATAATTAAACACCGTTTAGACATAACTAATACATAATCCAATACAACTTAAACCAAACATAGCTTATCATAAATAAGTTCCTCTACAACCAAAAAATAATGCATTATAGCATTACAGAATAACTACTCCAACGCCTTCTTTTTACCTTTGTCCTTGCCAGAGGGCTCACCACGTTCTGCCTTAACTGAAATGTTTTTAGGGAAAGCAAGGATGAACAACAAATTTGCCCAGCAAGTAATATAACAATAAGGGTACTCAAGGTAGTTTTGTATTTCTCAAGGTACAATGATAATGATAGTTCAAGATAGCAAGAAGTATCAATGATTATCAACAATAGTCGCTATAGACAGAAAAAATCAATAATATTCAATGATTTAACAATTCAAGATTTCAAAGTAATGAATACTGAGCAGTCACTAAGGACTACGAACTTCTCCTAGAATCAACAGTGATAAACTGAAAATTCTATGAAACGAGTACAACAGGTGATCAACCTAAAGTACCCTATGTCAATGCATTACATTTAATATTTCTCAAGTGCGCACGTCGATTTCCCGATAATATATAATTCCCCTATTAAGAGGGTTGTTCATCTCAGTTATATGAGTCCGCACCAAGTAAATTTTGTTTGGATAGCTTTCGATCAATATCAATAGTCTAGCCGAAGCAATGACTTAGATAATTTCTTTCACAATATATAAGAACAATTATCGTTCAAAATCAAGGTTTATAAACAATTTCATTTATAGATTACGAAGTATTAAACTTTCAACGTTCTACTTGTACGATCAATAATTGCACAAGTCCAAATAATGCTCAATAAAGAGTAAGGTTCGAATACTTGCATTCAATACACGAATCAAATGAAATTCGATAACTTGCACTGGGACACCCCCAAATCCCGGTACTTCATTACCTCAAGATTTGGTGTTCACGTAATCAAAACATTCATATCTAACCACCCAATCATAATAAATTGAATAATAAAAACCTGCCCATACATGATTACTTTAATAAAAACATTATCTCCTAGGTTCTCTAACCTTTAATACAATCATTCAAGTGCGGAAATTAAATTATTACATCACATCCTTATTAAAAGTCTATCATCATAACGATAAAACAAAATTACAAGTCTTCATCACTTGTACATTTTTTTCTTTCCTTTGCTAGTTGTAGGTTTATCTACCTTCTCAACCATAGCTGCAATAAATGTATAAATATGCAAGAGTGAGCAAACAAAGCTCACTTGAAATAAGAATAAATATCTTTACATCATTCGCCAAATAATAGGCTCAATAGAACTGAATGATATGTTCTATTAACATTACAACATTTGCCAATTCATAGGCTCAATAGAACTGAATGATTTGTTCTATTAACATTCTTAAATATACTACTGAGGGTCAAATGACCATGAACCATGTCTACAGTTATAAGTAATCTTTCAACTTTAACTTTAACAGTCATATGATTATAAGGACTCCACGTACTTAAGGGGATCAATCCTTCGTACAATGTATTGTACACAACCATTTCAACGCTAAGCGTAAACCCCTAAACATAGGGTTGTTCATCTCAGTATTTAGAGTACAAGTCCGCACCAAAGAAAGTTTGGTTTGGATAAGCTTTCAAGGGTAATTGAAGTTTAATGATCATCAACTAGGGAACTAGTTGAATCAACAATGCTTGATAATACAACCGTTGTTTAATAACAACATAACTTAGAACATTTGAGAATCATAAATAACTGATTCTACATATCTAACTCATGCTTGATATAACCATAGAGCATAAGCATTCAATAAATGAATAAAATGGTTAACCTTTGCTTGAACAATAAAATAAGCTAAGGTTCGAGTTTTATAACATTAGAAATGAAATTCCTGAACGTACATTTAACTAATAGCAAGATGGAAGCTAAAAACTTGCCCAACAATGTATTAACTCATGCAAAGAATTAAAACAGTTCAATAATAGAGACGAGAGTTCAAAACTACGTTCATTATACAATAATAGAACTTAAGAAACTTGCTTAACTGTAAACAAGTTAGAATGAATCAATCAATAAGAATTTCCAATAACATTAGAGTTAGAGTTTGCTCGAATGAATTTTAGGAACAATTGACTTATTCAATAACAGTTAAGATAAAAAGCTTGCCCAATTAAAAGCATGAAGTTATACAATGTAATAATAGAACTAACTCAACAAAAGTGTAGAGTTAGAAAACTTGCACAATGTAATAAATGAACTAGCTCAACAAAAGTGTAGAGTTAGAAAACTTGCCTCGAGCACAAGCTAAAATATTAAAACTCACGTTCACCTATACACAGTATTAAAACCACAACATCTATTAGACATACTAATATTCACTTTTCAATATAAAACGCATTACTAGCTAAACTTGTTATTTTAGCACAAGTCTTAAGCTACCATTTATATTTTAGAATTCCCAAGTGTTAATCACCATAACACATAACTAATGTTCATTGTATAAACTAGGTTATCACATAACGCGTTTTTGCAACTTTGAATTCATAATACATATAACACAACTCTGTATTAGCCTTGTTGTTGCATGTTGGACACATTACCATAACCTTTAGCTAAGCCACAAAGAACGACCAAAGTCTGCAGAATTAGCGAGACTCCGATTATCTGAAATGGGCACTTTCATGTGCATGCGAAGTTTTGTATCTTCAGGCCAGGCCACAGGTATGGGCATTCTTGCGCATGTGCCATGTAATGAACTCGATTTGTAAAGCAGAGCTTCAAGACTTTTCTTAAGCCAACTAACACGAATTTCACCCACCAAACAGTGATAATAACATGTAAAATATATATCCAACTATCATAGACATGATTGCTAACATATTCAACCACTTAGCACAATTTAACAATCACTAAAACTATTTTAATTTCTCAATTTTCATGTTTTCATGAAAAACTCAATTTTCTTGACATTCATCCTAAAAATCATCATTGTGAATTCATTAGTTGGCCAAATCATCTCATTCAAATTACGTTATGTTCGTATCTCAACAAACTAGCATAAACAAAACTCAATTAACATCTTAGCATGCAATTTAACCATCAAAATTGGAACTTACATAGCTACATATGAAAACATAAACACTAACATCATTTTCTTTTACTGTTAACCGAAATTAGCATGTAATTGTTGTTTAAACATACTTTCTAACCATCATAAACACATGTAATCATCATAACTAATTTGAGAATATTAATTCTAAACATATAAAATTCACAGAGTATGAAAATTATTATCGAAAAACTCATATATGTACATATATATGCAAAGTCATGTAAACATACCTTCAATTACTAACACAATTGCTGCCAATTACTGAAATTGCTGTGAAATTCTTAAGACTCTCTCTCAATTCTCTCTGAAGCTCTCACAAAACTCCTTTCTTCTCTAAGCTTTAGCAATTAGAATGCGTAATGATATAATAAGAAAACTGACATAGGCTTAATACTCATAATAAGTAACATTAGTTATTAGGATAAACATATATAACATAAATATATTATATTTATTATTTTATTTGTTTTATTTATTTTAAAAATCTAGAAATTCCAAAAGCCATAAGGCTTGTTTGGCAAAAACCCTATAAATTTTAAAGAATTTATATTTTAAGCCTTGTTTGGCAAAAACAAAATTAAACTACTTTAATTTATTTTAATAACTCCTTATAATATAGTTATTTGTCACACTATATTTAATCAAGATTTCCTATTTATTTTATTTAATTCAAATCACAATTAATTAAATAAATCCTTTAATCACATAATTCAATACAAATAATTAACCATTAAATTGAAATATCAATATAATAATCATTTCCTTAATGCATCAATTATTTATTTAATAAATAATTAACTAAACAAAATTAAATCAATTGAACAAATATTTATTCAACGATAATCACATCCATTAAATATTTATATAAATCAATAAATATTTAATATTACATTTAAAATTCTGGAATACTACATGCACAAAATCCAAAGTTGTGTAAGTTAGGAAAATTGCTCAATATAAAATAGAGTTTGGATACTTGCCTCAAGCGTAGTTTACCAAAGTAAATCTTAATACCCTATTTCGGATCGTAACATAATATATTTACACGTATAGGATATTCATTAATTTCATAAACTCACATATGTAAGTCCAAACGTACACATAGACGTCTAACTTAGTTATAAGCTTTATACATACTATATCACATATCCTACATCCTCAATGCACAAAATTAGATTGTATGACACCATAAAGTCAAACAACGCATTTTCAAATTAGTGCCTTATAGTTTGCAAATACCTTTCTGAACTTCATTCTTGAAATTGGTAATTATTCGTTGAGTATTTAACTCTAGCATCTAACATGTTTCTTAACACATTGGATAACACACTGATCACATAATGTAAGTTAACTTATCCTTACAAGCATGCTTTGAACATCAGATTAGAAACATAACCTAAACTTGATCACGGATGGAGCAATTGCATACTGTCTAGAAGCTTAGGGACGGCAGCCTTGCTACCGTCCCCCTACTGCACCGTGGTTGAGTTCTTCGTTCTCATGATTTCAGTACAACTCTAACACACCTATACACTCATACGTTAACATATATACATGCCAGATGTTCTTACATAGCATATGACCGTTCTTGAGTTCATCCTTGTAAGTTTTAGCTTATAATTTACATGGTGTTAAGGCATAACAAGATCATGTAGTTGCCATGTTTCATAACTTGGCTATATGTTTACATCGTGATCACATAATCTGTTAATACACATGCTCATAGTGTTTGTATCATTTATTCAAAGCTAGCATTGGTATTGCTTTAAAAACACACCTATACTCATGCTTGGTTTACTACCGTTATATCAAACATATAAGAGTCATGCTTAGAGACATAATGATTGTAAACATGTCATTTTAGATTCTCAGAACTTAACTACTCATACTTAATGTACTTGGTTTGAAAACATATCCAAGTTTGCTTTTGAAACTATTTTAAACTTGAACAACGCAATTTAACACATACAAGGCAAATTTAAAGCTCTTATCGTATGTAGTCAAGCTATGTTAACACATTCGCACGATCAGAATGTATATCATGTAGTATTCATGCATATTAGCTTTAACATATCAAACCTTTCTTGAAAACTTCTCTAACACAAGGTCTAACAAGTTTGGTCATTGACAAAGACACTATAACCACTGTATCATGCTCCTTTATATTTGAAATCAATCATGTATACAATAGACTAAGTTCAGAACTTGTAGGACAAGTATTTCATCAAAGTTTGTTTTCAAAACTATAAGTTTTTATTACAAATCTCTCACTAAAACATGTTGATCACTTCATACTACATCAGAAAGCTTTATATCTCATGCTATACCCATTTTTAGGTATATATCTAAGTCATGATATCAAGTTCTCAACACATAGCATAAACAAAATCAGTAACTGATTCTGAGGTACGACGTAGCTGCGATGCACCCTAGTATAAACTGGTTGCAGCTGCGCCATGCCGGGACTAGAATCAGTAACAGACTCTGTTTTGTAGAGTATCATCCAACCTTTATTTCTCTTGATTCAAATATGCTCAATTCATCATTAAAGGTTTCATACATGTAAGCATACTTCCTAAACACATTATAGCATGTTAATTCATCTTGACTGCCATAGAAATTCAAGTGATTTCAAGAACTAAACAAGACCCAATTCAAGAACTAAACAAGACCCAATTCAAGAACACAAATAGAGTTTATACCTCCTTAATCTTGAATTGGACTCCTCACACACTGAGTATGCTTCTACAATTTCTCAGCAACTTAGAACTCTCAAACTTAGACAATTACAAGCAACTAAAACTGAAAATGGAGCTTCTATTTATAAAGGAAATTTGGACTGGGCATTTGCATTACACTAGGGTTGAAGGTCATGGTGTAATGGAAGAAAACAAAGGTTACTAGAGAGTAGTTTAACAACCCACCACCAGCCATCTTATAGCTAATGAGTGCAAACTTGGAAGTTACGTAAATTAGCCTTAGGTCACTGTTCATATACTATTGTGTCACTCAATTTGGGACAAGAGGAAAATCTTAGCAATAAGTTATCTAAGGCTTGATTTGGTTTCTTTAATTCCCATAATGAAATCTTAATGTACAATTGTTACCATATTAGAAAATTAGAAATTAATTATACAATCACATCATATAATCCATGCACATTAAATACACGCATTAAAATAACGTAGTTTGGTATTATTGTCCGGGTATCTCCCATAATTATTTTTACTACTCTTTTAACCACATAATAACTTTATTTAATATTAATGTTTATTTAAACATTTAATTCCTTTCCCAGTTTCTAGAATACACAAATATTTAATTATTTATGTATTACAATTACATGGGATTTTCATTGTACTACTTGGTACCTTATATCAACATAATGTACTTTTATCCTATGATTTATTAATGTCACACATATAACAAAAGTGTTCCATTTTATTTCTATAGTAGAAAACTAATTATCTCAATCGACCACCATTTGGCAATGCAATTGCTTGCTTTATCTTCTTGGGGCGCTTGCTCTCTGTCCGTCCTCGGCAATTACCAAACTGGTTTAGCTTCAAGCCAGTTTCGACCTCTACTACCACTCTAGTTTTACAGGACATGAAGTAACGTCCATATTGGTGATATTACTAGTTAGATACTTATTCTTTCCATATACGGAAGCACATAATTAATCTTCTTAGTTCTCTTTTAACTCACTTAGTGAATTTCCTCATTTCACATTATGTCACACAAGGCACTTGACCAATGATCATCATAATTCCATACTTCTTAATTCGTATTAATCCAATGCGAATCAATTTAATTACTCAACTTACAAAACATTCACATTTATATTCAAATAAATATTCATTCTCTTATATTAAAATATTTATTAAATCATGAATTTCTAGGTTCTTACATCCTCCCCCTTTATAAAAATTCCGTCCTCGGAATTGGTACAAGGTTACACAAATTAATGGGGATAATCCCCTCGCATCTTATCTTCTAATTCCCACGTGGCCTCCTCGGCGTCGTGGTTTCGCCAAAGTACTTTTTACAGAAGATATACTCTTATTCCTTAATGTCTGTTCTTTCCTATCTAATATCTGGATATGAACTTCTTCATATGCTAAATTCTTCTCTACTTGAATGGGTTCATAAGAAATCACGTGTTTGTAGTCAGGCTTATATGGACGCAACAAGGAGATGTGAAACACGTTATGGATGTGCTCCAACTCGGGTGGTAATGCAACTTTATACTCCACTTCGCCCACTCGCTTCAGTATCTCGAATGGTCCTATAAACTTCAGACTCAATTTTCCCTTCATGCAGAATCGTATTTTTCCCTTACAGGGAGATACTTTTAAGAAAACGTGACTTCCGACTTCAAAGTCGCGGTCCTGTCGATGCACGTCTGCGTATTTCTTCTGGCGATCTTGTGCAGCTACCAATCTAACTCTTATCAATGTCACCACATCTGCGGTTTGTTGAACTAATTCTGGCCCTAGTATCTTTCGCTCTCCCACTTCATCCCAACACAATGGTGTTCTACACTTCCTCCCGTAGAGAGCCTCGTACGGTGGCATGCCTATACTCGCATGGTAACTATTGTTATAAGCAAATTCTACTAAGGGTAGGTGATCGTCCCAACTTCTCTTAAAGTCCATCACACAAGTTCTAAGCATGTCTTCTAGTGTTTGTATCTTTCGCTCACTTTGCCCATCGGTCTGCGGATGATAAGCGGTACTCAACCTCAATTGTGTTCCCATTCTTTTTTGCAAGCTTTTCCAGAATTTTGACGTGAAGCGCGGATCTCGATCAGAGACAATCGATATCGGCTCTCCATGTCATGAAATAATCTACCTCATGTACATATTTGCTAGCTGATTCAAACTATATCGGATCTTTATCGGTAGAAAATGAGCCGTCTTCGTTAGTCAATCTACGATAACCCAAATGGCATCAAAACCTTTCTGCATGACTGGAAGCCCTAATACAAAATCCACTGTAATGTGCTCCCATTTCCACTCTAGTATTTCTAACGGTTGAAGTAACCCACTCGGTCTTTGGTGCTTTGCTTTGACCCGTTGACACGTAAGACATCTACTAACGCACTCCGCAATTTCTCATTTCAAATTGGGCCACCAAAAATGTTGCCATAAATCTCGGTACATCTTCGTGCCTCCTGGATGAACGGAATACGCTGTATTGTGTGCCTCGTGCAAAATTTCTGCCCTCAACTCGGTTACCGATGGTACCCACACTCTCCCTCCGAATCTTAAAATACCGTCTCTATTTATCTTGAATTTTTCTTCCTCATTTTCTGTGATCCTCTTCCTAATTTTCTTGCATTCTTCATCCTTCTCTTGTGATTCCTTTATTTTGTCCCACAAAGTCGGATGAGCTTCTACTGCAAATAATCTCTCTTCAGACCTTTCCGGTCCCTTCACTTCTATCTCTAATTTCTCCATATCCTTTATCAACTCCTCCTGAGTTGTCAATTTAACTAACTTTCCCTTTCCTTTCCTACTCAGTGCGTCGACCACTACCTTCGCCTTCCCCGGGTGATAAAGAATATCGCAGTCATAATCCTTGATTAATTCTAACCATCTTCTTTGACGCATGTTCAACTCCTTTTATGTGAAGATATATTTTAGACTCTTGTGGTTCGTGTATATCTCACATTTTTCTCCGTACAAATAATGCCTCCAAATCTTTAACGTAAAGACTACTGCCGCTAACTTTAAGTCATGAGTAGGGTATCGTTTTTCGTAATCCTTTAATTGTCGTGATGCATACGCAATGACTTTGCAATGTTGCATTAGCACACAGCCCAGTCCTCTGTGCGACGCATCACTATACACTACAAATCCTCCCGTATCATCTGGTAATGATAACATAGGTGCCTCGCTCAATCTCTTTTTCAGCTCCTGAAAACTCTCCTCACACTTGTCTGTCCACACAAACTTCACCGCCTTCCTTGTTAAATTGGTCAACGGGGTTGCTATCTTAGAAAAATCCTAGATAAACCTTCAATAGTACCCAGCTAACCCTAAGAAACTTCTTACTTTAGTTGGCATCTTCAGTTGTTCCCAATCACTCACTACTTCTACTTTCGCAGAATCTACTGAAATTCTATCCTTATCCACCACGTGTCCTAAGAATTGAACTTTATCCATCCAAAATTCACACTTAGAAAATTTCGCATACAACTTCTCTTTTCTTAGTGCTTCCAAAACCATCTTCAGATGTTTGGCATGTTCTTCCTTCGTCTTCGAGTAGATTAAAATATCGTCGATGAAAACTACTACGAATTTATCTAAGAATGGCTTGTAGACTCGGTTCATTAAGTCCATAAACGCTGCCGGAGCTTTCGTTAAACCGAATGACATTACCAAAAATTCGAATGTCCATAACGTGTTTGAAACGTCGTCTTTGATATATCTTCTTCCTGCACCTTCAACTAGTGATAACCCGTTCATAAATCTATCTTCGAGAAACACTTGGCTCCCTTCAGTTGGTCAAAAAGGTCATCTATCCTAGGGAATGAATGTCTATTCTTAATCGTTACTCTGTTCAATTCCCGATAATCGATACAGAGCCTCATCGATCCATCTTTATTCTTTACAAACAACACTGGTGCTCCCCAAGGAGACACACTCAGTCATATGTAACCCTTATCCATCAATTCTTGTAATTGTATTATTAATTCCTTCATTTCTACTGGCGCCATACGGTATGGGGCTTTCAAAATTGGTGCAATTCCCGGTGCTAAGTCTATTACGAATTCGATTTCTCTGTCTGGCGGAAGACCAGGCAGATCGTCCGAAAATACATCTTGAAATTCTCTCACTACGGATATGTCCTTAATATCTACTCCCTTTTTCTGAGTGTCAACAATGTATGCTAAGTAACCTACACATCCTTTCCTTAACAATTTCTTGGCATGCATCATCGTAAAGCAACGTGATTGCTTAAGTAATGAGCTACCATAAAACACCACCTTAGACTTATTCGGAGTCTGAAGGTTCACACTTTTATTCTGACAGTCAATTGTCGCAGCATGGTTATACAACCAATCCATTCCCAATATTACGTCAAACTCTCCCAATCTTATCGGGATCAAGTCTACGCTTAGTTCATGATTTTTAATATTCACACGACAATTTCGATAAATATACTCTACAGGGATTACTTCCTTATTCACAAATTCTATGTTTAAAGGATCTCCTAATCGTTCTTGAGGTAAGTTAAGTCGACTAGCCAATTCCTCAGACACAAAAGAATAGGTGGCACCCGAATCAAATAATACATAAGCATTTATATTATTGATTGGGATGATACCTGACACAATGTCTTTTGTAGCTACCGTGTCCTGGACGATCATATTAAATGTTCTGGCAGTTGGATGGTTGGATGGCGTTGGTCCGCCAATCATCAGTTTGCCATTCCCTCCTTGTTGGCCGCTTCCTCCGTTACTTCCTTTCTTCGGGCAGTCTTTGATCAGATGGTCCGCTAAACCACAAGCAAAACACCCTTTGATCTTCTTTGGCTTCAGGTAGTTTGGAAAAATATGCCCCTCTTGGCCACAGTTGTAACATACACTGCGCCTTTTCCAACACTCGCCCTGGTGATACCTCCCACACCTCGGGCATCCTTCCATCTTCTTCTTAAACTCTCCTCGAAACTTCCCCACTTGATTGTTAAAATTCTTGTTGTTGTTGTTGTTGTTGTTGTTGTTGTTGTTGTTTTTGTTGTTATTCTCCCATTTCCTCTTTCCTAAATTGCTACCTCCACTACTGCTTATTCCCCGACTATCTCCTTATGTGCTCTTACCCTTCTTCTCTTTGTTATACAAACTTAATGCTTCACTTCCTCCCTCTATAATAATAGCTTTTTCCAACAATGTCATAAAAGAATCGATCTGAAGAACTGACACCTTGTTAAACAACCAAGGCTTTAGTTCCTGCTTAAATCGCATAGCTTTCCTCTCTTCATCTACCACCTGGTGTTTAGCAAACTGGGCTAGTTCATTGAACTTAGTCGCATATTGCGCCACCGTCATATCTCCTTGCTTAAGTTCTAAGAACTTTACCTCCATCTTATTTTTCATGCTCTTTGGGAAATAATTCTCAAAGAACATAGTCTTAAATCTCTCCCAAGGTACTACTCCTTCTCCTGCTCTTTGTCGATTCGCCTCCCACCAGTAGTTCGCTTCGCCTCTCATCATGTAGGTTACAAAAGCCATCTTCTGGTCTTCACCCACACGTGCGATGGTGAATGCTTTGTCCATCTCTTTGATCCATGTTTGAGCCACAATCGGATCGGTAGTTCCTACGACTTTTGGAGGTCCTACACTCCTAAAATCTTTAAAGTTTGTAACTGTAACTTCTTGGGGAATGGGTGGTACTGGTTCGTTTCTTCCCCTAAGAGCTTCTCCTAACAAATCTACAAGCCTTTGTATCAGATCTACTGGTCCTCTCTCATCATTAACCGACTCTTCTGGTGCAGTTATTCTACGTCTGGGTGACATGTTTCTGCATCATAAAATTTTCATTTTATTATCTAATTATATTACTTAGACATTTCTCAAAGAAATAAAATTTTATAACACGTTTCTGAAATAAGATCATTTATATTCATATGCCAAATCGTTACAATTACATGATCCTCTCTAGCATACTTCTATAAATGATAACACATATCCCCTATTATCACAAAAGACGGGGACTACACTAGCTTACTACCCCTCTAACATTTTTCAAAAGTTGGAGTTTACTACTATCTCACATCTTACACAAAAGACTTAGATTTTAACAACAAATTAAACAACACATAAATAAAACACTACAACTACTAAGCTTCTTCCTCTAGACTTAATCTAACATCCCACGCTCCACGGCGCTCTGATATTCCTTCTGAGTAATGTGCACCACCATATCTCGACTTATGGTATGCCGGGTCTGTCCTTGCTCAACCAGGTAGTGATTTACCCCATCAATCATTCTCTCCATGGCCGTGCGCAGAGCATAGCCCATCTTGTTCATCTTCATTCTCTTGCATCTCACCTCATCCTCTAAGTCATTAGCCCGATCATTAGTTTCTTCTCACTTCTTCTCGAAGTGAATCTTATCCATCACCTCCATCTCTAACTGAGTACGAAGTGCTTCCTTCTCCATCCTTTCGCTTAACACTCTCTGTTCCATTTCTTCCAATTTCCCTGCCAACTCTACATTCCAAGCCACCGATCGGTGAAAAAATGTTTCCATCTGGATCCCTGCCTCCTTACGGTGTGCAATGTAACATTCCAGAATTTTAAATTATAATATTAAGTATTTATTGAATTATATAAGTATTTAATGGATATATTTATTGTTGAATAAATAATTGTTCAATTCGATTTGATGTGGTTTAGTTAATTATTTGTTAAGTAAATAATTAAGGAGTTAAAAAAATTAATTGTTATGAGATTATATACCAATTTAATTTAATAGTTAAGCTAGAGAGCTTATAATGATTAAATGAATTATAATATTTTAATTGGAATTTGTAATTAAAATAAGGTGTTAGTTGGTTAAATAAAATTATAATTATAAAGGAAATTATAATTATGTGATATTGATTTATGTGTTAAAGTAATTTAATAGATTAGTATTAGAATATATTAAATTGATTATCAATATTTAATTAAATAAGAAGTGTGACAAATAACCAAGCTATAAAGGAGTTATTAAAATAAAGACTAAAAAGACAATTTGCACCCAAACTTTACATCATTGTTGACTTTTGCACCTCAAACCGAAAAAGGTGTCTAAGTACACCCCCAAACTTCATTATACGTAACAAAACACACATTTTCTTCACTTAACCTAATAAAAGTGACCCAGCTAAGGTCAGAATAACACAAGTTTGGGTGTAAATTGTCTTTTAGTCTTAAAAATTGGCAAAAATAATTAATTTTAATAAAATAAAATAATTTTAAAATAATTAATTTAAATAAAATAATTAATTTTAAAATAAAATAATTAAAATAATAAAATGCATTTTTTTTTTGTAAAATATTCTGCTTTTTACAAAAAAAAATGTAAAAAATTTTGTTTTTACAAAAATTGTAAAATAAATTTGTGTTTACAAAATTGTAAAATACAATTTTTTATTAAAAAAATCTGCTTTTTACAAAATTGTAAAATAAAATTGTGTTTTACAAAATTGTAAAATACAATTTTTTTTTTACAAAATTGTGTTTAAAAATAGAATTTTTAAAAACTTGTAAAAGGAGATTTTTTTCAATTTTTTTGTAAAATAGAATATATTTTTTGTAAAAATAGAATTTAAAAATGATTTTTTTAAACTTTTGTCTAAAATGTAATTTAAATTATGTTTTAGTCTATTTTTAAAAATGTATTGTAAAACAAAATATTTTTTTGTAAAAATATTGTTTTTACAAAAAAAATTAAAAAATAATTATGTTTTTACAAAATTGTAAAATAAAATTGTGTTTTACAAAATTGTAAAATTGTGTTTACAAAATTGTAAAATACAATTTTTTTTAAAAAATATGTTTTAAAAAAATTGTAATACAAAATTTTGTTTTACAAAATTGTGTTTAAAAAAGAATATTTTAAAACTTAAAAAAATCTGCTTTTAAAAAAAAAGCAAAATTTAATTTAAATTGCTTTTAGACAATTTTATTTTAAAAAATTATGTTTTTAAATTCTATTTTTACAAAAAAAATGTTAAACAAAAATTCTATTTTTACAAAAAAATTGAAAAAAATCTACTTTTACAAGTTTTTTAAAATTTCATTTTTTAACACAATTTTGTAAAAAAATTGTATTTTACAATTTTGTAAAGCACAATTTTATTTTTTACAATTTTTGTAAAACAAATTTTTTTAATAAAAAATTGTATTTTACAATTTTGTAAACAAAAATTTATTTTACAATTTTTGTAAAACAACTTTTTCTTAATTTTTTTTTGTAAAAATGTAATTTTTACAAAAAAAAAATATGTTTTATTATTTTAATTATTTTATTTTTATTTTAAAATTAATTATTTTATTTAAATTAATTATTTTAAAATTATATTATTTTATTGAAAATTAATTATTTTTGCCAATTTTTATGACTAAAAGACAATTTGCAAGTTTGGGGTGCAAATTGTCTTTTTGTCTAAAATAAATTAAAGGAGTTTAATTTAGTTTTGGCCAAACAAGCCTTAATGCATATTAAGTCTTTATTCTAATAGTATTTTATCAAACAAGGTAAAAAGATTAATCCATTTATTTTAATTAGGTTTACCAAACAAGGTGTAAGAGTTAATGAATTATTTTTAGTTAACTAGCCAAACAAGCCTTGTGGCTTTTGATTTTCAAATAATCTATAACTGATGTCAGTTAAAATCTTATACTTAATATCTATATTATTATTATTATACGTTATATCTATTTGGTTAGTACGTGAATTAGAATAGAGTTAGGAGAAAGACTCAGAAGAAAAAAGAGGAGGAGAAGAAGAAGAATACAGAGAAATGTTGAGAGAAAGAAGGTTTGATAAAGAGAAGAAGCTTGAGAATAGCCATCATCTTCTTCTAAATTAAGGTATCATCTTGCTCCTATTTTTTCTAAAAACTATGGTTATCTTCTTCTCCAAAAGTTCTCTGTAAAATAATTGTAAAAGATGAATTGTTGGTGTATAAAGTTTTATATGATAATTGATTGTTGTAAAACTGTTTTTCATAGATTATGTATGGTTATAATCAATTAATTCATGTATGTATGTAATTTGTGAAGAAAACTATATTACAGAGTGTTTATATGAAAATATATGAATATGGCTTAGTTTAAAATAAAATTAAGGTTTGATTAGTTGTTAATATATATATATATATATATATATATATATATATATATATATATTGACTATTGATTTTGAAAGTAGATGAATAAACATAAACATGATAGTTTGAATTAACTGTTTTGATTGAAAAACAAAGTTATAGTGATGATTTTCATTAAAAATGTCAAAAATGGAGTTTTTATCAAAAACAGTGAAATTGGGTGTTGTAAATTTGACGTTTATGTTATTTTATGGGTAGAATCATGTTAAGAGTCTTTACAATATGTATACATGAAGTCTCTGTATGTATTACATGTAATTAGTTTGTTAGATTGAAGCTTGTAGGCCAATTTGACTTTTTGTTCATGCTTTTCTGAGGTCGGTCGTCAAGTCTGAGTTTGGCACCGCAGTCACGCCTCTAACAAGATGTAAGTTTCACACAGCGTGTCGGCTTCATTATTACCGCAATAATACAATCGTTATTCTGTGTCTCGCACCATAGCCTACTAACTCAAATGTCGCAAATACGGGCCACAATGTAAACTGTGACACCGCATCACGAGTTAGCAGAATGGTCTGACAGTTTTAGTTATTTACACAAAGTCTGAAAACAAATGTTATGTGTTAATAATAGGAATGTTAAATTATGATTTCAGTAGTACTAAACTAAGAATGAGCATGTTATCAAGGGTTAACTAGTATTAGTAGTAACGTGATTCGATTATGTGAATTGAAAATCAAACTTACATGATGTACATACTTGTTTATATATATATAGAATGTTGGTAGTGACTAATTATGTCATGATGACATATATATAGGGTATTGAGATTCAAGTTGTAAGGTTTAGCTTGTGCTCAAGGGCAAGTTCTCTAACCCTAAAACTTCGTTGTGCAAGTTTAATTTTGTTGAGTACGTTATTGCTTTTAATTCAATTACAATTTCGCAAGTTGCTACCTCTACACTTTCGTAGAGCTAGATTGTTTATTATTGAGAAAGTTCTTGTATCTAGTTGTTCATGAGGATGCAAGTATTCTAAATCTTATATTTTAATATTGAGCGAGTTTCTTTAATATGTAACTTGTTATTTAGCATGCAAGTCACTATATTTTAATATTCTAATGTTGAACAACTTTATCCTTCAAATTACTATTCACTATGCATGCTTAGCATCCAATTTTCAATAACCTTGACTTAATATTGTTCAAGCAAATTATGTTATGATTATTCAATGTTTATGCTATTAGATTATTCCTAAAGCATGATATTAATTTACAAATATCGATTCAGTTATGATTATTCCATAACATACAGTTAGTTCTTTTGTATTCAACTAATCCTTACTTGATGACCATTGAATTCTAAATTACCTTGTAATGTATCCTGTGACACCCCCAAATCCGGGTACTTCAATTCCACAGGATTTGGTGTTCACTGTACAAATATCATCTATCTATCTACCCATAATAAATGCAAGCCATGCAATAGATAGAAATAAAATCTTCCCTTAAGGGTTACAACATCCTAATAATAATAATACAATCCTGTGTTAAACTAACCTTAAACATCTGTGCGGAATCATAAACAAATAAGTCTTAAACAACATCATTAAATCAAGTCTTAAACAAAATACATCATCATATAAACAACAAGTCTTCATCACTTGCTAACTTTGCCCTTGCCTTTACTAGTGGAAGGTTCATCAGTTCTTTCGTTCTTAACTGCAATGTTATTATTAAGCAAGAGTGAGCACTATTGCCCACAAGTATAATAATGAAATAACAATATAATAACATGCGAGTAAATCAAAGACATCTGAATAAAAGCTCAACTTTTGAATCAAGAATGAATAACAGGAATCAAAAGAATTCTGAGGGTCATAAGACCTTGAACTATGTCCTAGGTTATCAAGGGTTATACTTGAAACCTTTAACAATCGTAAGACTATGGACCTTTCTACTCGTGCTTAGGGGATCAACCCTTAGTACCATCACATGCATATCTTAACGCTAACGCATAAGTAAATCCCTTTGCATGGTTGTTCATCTCAGTTTGACATTCGAGTCCGCACCAAAGGAAGTTTGGTTTGCATAATTCAATAAGGGTTCTGAAATTTAGAACGTTCATCAACTAAGGACTAGTTGAATCAATAAAGTTCACTAGTCTAATAAGGTTCAACAATAATGATATTCGATTTGAATAATAATCTCAAGATGTATACAATAGGACAATTATTGTATAACTGAATCATGCTTTAAAAAGGTAATCAATCTTTAATATAACATTTGAACTTGAATAATAATAATGATAATTTACTCGAGGTAATTAAGAAACTTGAACAATAATGACAAGTAGGGTTAGGAAACTTGCCTCGTGCGTAGATTACACTTTAACTAAGCACGTTCTTTGATTTAAATCCTACATATCATTCATATTCACAATACCAGTTAATTATAACTTAACTAATCATCATAAACTCATTCTCTTTGTCTACTTGATTATTAACTATACTTAGTTAATTTACCACTTTGTCACATAATTTACACATCATGAATAACAAGCTAATTATATATTCAATAATTCAATCCACATGTAATTATGTTATTTACATGTTAAGTATCTATTTTAACATCTCATTATACTTATAACATAGTTTTATGTTCATTAAATCAAGTTGCTATCACGTTGCTAGACTTGAATATTAAAAATATTTCATTTATGGACATTCTGCAGAGTGGCGCTGCGGAGCCACTTTTGTACTAAGTCTTCACGCAATTTGGACATCTGGCACACATGCTGCGGGCGCGCTGGCCTTAAGGTGTTAGATCTGAGCTGGCGGCATGCATGAAATAGTTAGAAACCTGCTCTCGCAATTCGTGAAAATTGCAGAACACAGCCCAAAAACTCCAATTAAATTACTACTACACGAAATTAATCATACCCATATGTTATAATTCATGCATAAACATAACCCAACATTTATAGAATGGTTTTAACCCATTAAAACACATAATCACAGAGTTAAAAAAATCTATAATTTCACTGACTTTGATGTTCTTGAAGGTTTTGAAAATAAAACATGAAAATTGATACTACTGATTCAAGTATAACAATCAATTCGTTCTTTTAAAGTTTGGTCTCTTCAGATCAATATGTATAATAATATACGAGTGTAAAATTTAGGGATAATATATGATCAACGCATTAAATACCACTTATAGGGCCATAAGGCCAAAACCCATACTCTGTAATTTTGAAATAATAAGTCATCGTATAACGACATGTTTTATGATACTGATGATATGGTCTACATAGTAAACATGTTATACTACTCGAATTATTACACATATTCTTATAAAAATCATCATTTCCCAATTCACAGAGACTTACAGAATATATGAAAGCCATTTTTATAAAAACTAAATGACGTAACTTTAAAATTTGGGAAGAAGGGATTACCCTTGAATACTCTGCTTAGATTACACAGGGTGACAAAAATTCCCAATTTCTCACACTTCTTCTCCTTTAATCACAGTAACACAATCTCTCTCAAAGTTCTCAAACTCTCTCTGTGATTTCTTTGGCTCTCAATTAACTAAAATAAAAAATACGTAAGTTAAACTCAACTGAGCCTTTATGCGCAGAGTTGAGGTCAGTTATTCCATTCGTGGTTTAACTGCCCCCAACTCCCCCTAAGACCTCATTTGGCTAACAAACTAAGTTCAAAGCTCTTTATTTTAATAAAACTCTTTATCATATAGTTACAATAATGTCGCACTCCTTTATAAATTAAATCAATATCTTATTTAATTTGTTTTAAATAAAATATAATAAATTCTCATAAATTCACATAGTCACATAATTAAATTTCTCATAAATAAATAATGTCAAATTATTAACTCTCTAATAATTAAATTAATTAAAATAACATCATGCTAAATTAAATATTTTATTTAATTCAATAAGCTCACATAAATACATATTTGAATAATAATTATTCTCTATATTAATTTAATAAATGTAACACATATAATTAAATTAATCTACCACAATTGCATCAATTAATTATTTAATCCAATAATTAAATCATCGAAAAATATTTATTTAATTCAATAAATATTAAAATAAATTTACAAAATCTCGTTCGTCACATATCCAAACCAAACCTACTTTGGTGCGGACTTGTATTCTAAATACTAAGATGAACAACTCTTTTATTAGAGGTTTACGCTTAGCGTTGAAATGGTTGTGCACAATACATTTAGACGGAAGGGTCGATCCCCCAAGTACGTGGAGTCTTTATAGTTTTATGATCAAAAGTTAAAGTTGAAAGATTACTTATAATCATGGACATGATTCGTGGTCATTAGACCCTCAAGTATGTTTCAGAATGTTAATAGAACAAATCATTCAGTTCTATTGAGCCTATTTCTGGCAATTGTTGTAATGTTGTAAAGTTATTCATTCTTCTTCAAGTGAGCTTTGTTTGTTCACTCTTGCATACTTATACACTTATTGCAGCTAAGGTTGAGAAGGTCAATGAACCTACCACTAGCAAAGGAAAGGGAAAAATGTACAAGTGATGAAGACTTGTAATTTTATTTTTATCGTTATGATAATATACTTTTAAATATGATGTGATGTAATAAATTTTAAATTCCTCATTTGAATGATTGTAATTAAAGGTTAGATAACCTGAGAGATTTTTTTAATTAAATATAATCTTGTATGGGCAGGTTTTTATTATGATTGGGTAGTTAGTAATAAATGTTTGATTAAGTGAACACCAAATCTTGAGAAAATGAAGTACCAGGATTTGGGGGTGTCATAAGTTGGTATCAAAGCCTTAGGTTATGAACCTTAGGTGGGGAAAGCCTTAGGAAGTTACCTTTGAAAAGATAGTGTTGATTAACTCTTATCGAGTTTTTAAGAATGAAGTAATAAAACACTTATGTGCTTATGTGTTTATAATGTATGTGCTCGTGAGTGTCGAGTAGTAATGATTAATAATTAAAGCTTAAAATTTTATTGTCGGGATGACTAATGTCAGAGAATCCAGTCAGGCTAGGGAGGAGGGACCTCAGATGCTTATAGAGGAGGAGCCTCGCGACATTCAGGTTGTTTGGGAACAATTATTGTCACGGGAGTCATCCCCGTTGGTCACAGTAGTTGAAGATGAGGATGACGACGTGAAGACGGATGAGGAGGATCCCGTTGAGTTGCCACAGGAGGATGAGGATGACGAGGACGAGGAGGAAGAGACTCCATTAACCTCGATGGCTGCTCGTATGTACGATGAACTCTACGACCAAGTAACGTGGAACTTCATGATACTGATTGAGGAGTTGCGAGGAGATAGTAATGAACAATGTAATCGCAATGACACAAAAAGATGGCGAGATCCAGGATCGTGAGGAACGACTGACAAATGTCGAGGAGAAACTAGTACAGACTGAAGGAGAAAAACAACAATTGATCGAAGTGGTCGCTGAACTGAAGAACAAGCTAAGAGAAGAAGCTACTAAGAGGGCAAGAGCTGAAGGTGCCTATGAGAAAGATTTTCAACGAACCAGAATAGTAGTGAGAGACGCGCTTTCAAAGAGGATGAAGATGGAATAGATGGATAAAGTATTTAACACCACAATTAATCGAGCTCAAGATCAGGTCATGGGATATCCTATTCAGTTCGAGACGCTGCCATCATACGTATTAGATCGCAGAACAATGTTCCGAGTCATGGAGGAAGAACGTAGTAAGGCTAAGCAGTATCTTAGTAGAACATCGTAGTTGTTGTACGATGAATAAAATGTTAAATAAATTGTAAATCCCAAGTGTTATGCAACCTATGGGATATGACGATGATGTTGTCCTGAAACTTTTGTAGTTCAGGGAAGTAATGTAAATAGTAGTGATGCTATTGTTTTATGTTTTCAAAAAGGTTATGAATAAATAAAAGTTGTTACTTTATTCAAAGTGTTAAGTGTTATGTGGTTATTTCTTTTTGGAGGCAAGTTAAGTAGAAATTACTTAAAAAGAGTTGAATAGTAATCTAATGAATGTATTTTTAACAGAAAATGCCTCCCAGACGTCAGCCACCACGATAGAGAACCACTGAAGGAATCAATAACGACAATGTTGATGGTAACCCCGTTCAACAACTAGTGACGCTACTGACAGGAGCGTTGCAGAATCAACCACAGAACCAAGGAACACCGTTTAAGGATTTCAAGGCGGTTGGACAACCTGAATTCCATGGGTCCATAAATCAAGTCGAAGCACAGACCTGGATTATGGAAATAGAAAAGGTGTTCGATGTCGCTAGGGTAGGGGATGATCAGAAGACTGCTTTCGCAACATTCATGTTGAAAGTAGAAGCTAGTTATTGGTGGCAGGCCAATAAAACTCGTGAAGGGCCAGGGGTGATGACCTGGGATAGGTTTAAGGAAATATTCTTCGAGACCTATTTCCCGGAGAGTTCGAAAAGTTAGCTAGAAGTGCAGTTTATGGAACTAATGCAAGGAACGATGACTGTATCTGAGTATGCCGCTAAATTCAACGAATTGGCAAGGTTTGCGCCATATCAAGTCAGTACGGACGAACGCAAGGCAAAGAGGTTTGAACAGGGACTGAAGCCCTGGTTGTAGACAAGAGGGTTTCCTCATTTCAGCTTAAAGACTTTCGCAAAGAAGATGATGGAGAAAGCAATACTATCAAGGTGGAGGCGGAAGCAAGACAAAGTTCAATCAGGAACAGAAGAAGAAAAAGAATGAGGTGGAAATTAAGAATGGAAATGGTAGTAGTGGAAACAACAACAATAACAACAACAACAACAACAACTTGAAGAGGAAGTGGAATGGGAACATGGGTGCTGAAAACCAGCAGGGTAACCAGCAAAACAAAAAGTTTGAAGCATGTGCGACATGCTGGAAATTTCACAAGGGTGCGTGCTTGATGGGGAAACGAGTATGCTCAATTGTGGCCAGGAGGGTCACATCGCCCCAAATTGCACTCAACCTATGAAGAATGTGTGCTTCACGTACGGATCCAAGGATCACTTTGCTCGTGAATGCCCTAAGAAGAAGGATGGAGTGATAACCAGAAGCAATGGAGGTAACAGTGGAGGTACTTGGGCCATTGCAGGACCTGCAGCATCAAACAAAGCCACAGCTAGAACCTTCAACATGACTGTGCAAGATGTTATGCAATCAAAAGATGTCGTGTCAGGTATTATCCCAATCAATGATATAAATGCTTATGTATTATTTGATTCGGGTGCTACTTGTTCATTTATATCTGATGAATTTGCTAAGAGGTTAGGAGTGCCTAGTGAAGAACTAAACTATCCTTTGAACATAGAAATTGCGAATAAAGAAGTAATCCCTGTTAGATTTGTATACAAGAACTGTAGGGTGAACATTAAGGAAAATATCTTTATGGTCGATTTGATTCCGATTAGACTTGGAGAGTTTGATGTTATTTTGGAAATGGATTGGCTGTTCAAGTATGGAGCGGTAATTGATTTCCAAAAGAAGTGTGTAAACCTTATGACTCCGTCGAAAGGTAGTATTCTATGGTAGCAAGTCGCCTAGACAAATGAAATGTCCGGACGATTATGCGCAGCCAAGAAATTGTTGAGTCAAGGTCATGTGGGCTATTTAGCTTACATAGTCGATACTCAGAAGAAGAATGTAAAAGTGGTAGAAATACCAGTGGTAAGGGAATTCGAGGATGTGTTTCCAGAGGATTTGCCAGGACTTCCGCCTGACAGAGAAATTGAGTTCGTGATTGACTTGGCGCCGGGAACAACACCAATATCGAAGGCCCCGTACAGAATGGCTCTGGTAGAAATGAAGGAACTGATGGTACAATTACAAGAGTTACTAGACAAGAAGTATATTCAACCAAGCGTATCACCGTGGGGAGCGCCAGTGTTATTCGTGAAGAAGAAGGATTGGTCGATGCGTCTTTGCATTGATTATAGGGAATTGAACAAAGTCACTATTAAGAATAAATACCCGTTGCCAAGAATAGATGACTTGTTTGATCAGTTGAAGGGTGCTAAATATTTCTCTAAAATAGATGTGAGAAGTGGGTATCACCAATTGAAAGTGAGGAAGGAGGATATACCTAAAACGACATTCAGAACTTGGTATGGACATTACGAGTTTCTGGTGATGTCTTTTGGTTTAACCAATGCCCCTGCTGCCTTTATAGATTTGATGAACATGGTGTTTAAACAATTCTTAGACAAGTTTGTAGTGGTATTTATCGATGACATTCTGGTGTATTCCAAAACCCAAGAGGAACATGTGGAACACTTACGTTTGACATTGGAAACACAAAGAAAGGAAAAACTGTACGCAAAATTCTCTAAGTGCAAATTTTGGCTAGATCGTGTACAATTTCTTGGGCACGTGATTGACAAGGATGGGATTTCGTGATCCATCAAAAGTGGAAGTCAGAATCAATTGGGAACAACCAAGAACACCGCCGTAAGTGAGGAGTTTCTTGGGACTGGCCGGTTATTATAGAAGATTCATTCAATATTTTTCTAAGATAGCCACTCCGTTAACAAATTTGACAAGGAAGGCTATAAAATTTGTTTGGACGGAAAAGTGTTAAGAAAGTTTTCAAGATTTGAAGAAAAAGTTAAGTATGACACCTGTGTTGGCATTACCAGATAATACAGAAAACTTTGTGGTGTATAGTGATGCCTCACACAAAGGGTTGGGTTGTGTTCTTATGCAGAACGACAAAGTTATTGCATATGCGTCAAGACAACTGAAGGATTATGAGAAAGGATATCTGACTCATGATTTGGAACTGGCTGCAGTTGTATTTGCTCTGAAGATATGGAGGTACTATCTCTATGGAGAGAAATGTGAAATCTACACAGATCATAAGAGTTTGAAGTATATTTTCACTCAGAAAGACCTGAACATGCGTCAAAAAAGATGGATAGAATTGATAAAAGATTACGATTGTGAAATCTTTTATCATCCGGGCAAAGCGAATGTGGTTGCAGATGCTTTAAGCAGGAAACGTCGGGAAAAGTTGATGCTGATAACAACTCAGGAGGAGCTCATTTCAGCAATGACCAAACTGGAGTTGGAAATCAAATTTTCAAAAGAATCCGACGAACAACTATTCCAGATAGAAGCTGGTCCAACTTTAGTGGACAAAGTGAAGAATGCTCAAGTACAAGATGAAGAGTGTGGGAAAATAAAAGATAATCTGGTTGAGGGTAGTGATATAAAATACAAGATCGATACCGAAGGATTACTACGATTCGAGGGAAGAATTTGGGTTCCAGCAGTGCCAGATCTTAAAGACAAAATTTTGACCGAAGCACACAACACAAGATATTCGTTTCATCCAGGAAGTACAAAGATGTATCAAGATTTGCGGCGACATTTTTGGTGGCCAAATATGAAAAGAGATGTTGCCGAATGTGTGGGCAAATGCTTGACATGCCAAAGAGTCAAGGCTGAACATCAAAGACCAAGCTGATTACTTCAACCGTTGGAAATACTAGAATGGAAGTGGGAACACATCACAATGGATTTTGTGGTGGGTCTTCCAACTACTCAGAAAGGATACGATGCGATGTGGGTAATAGTGGACAGATTGACAAAATTTGCACACTTGTTGGTGTATATAGTTTTATATGATAATTGATTGTTGTAAAACTGTTTTTCATAGATTATGTATGGTTATAATCAATTAATTCATGTATGTGTGTAATTTGTGAAGAAAACTATATTACAGAGTGTTATTATTAAAATATATGAATATGGCTTAGTTTAAAATAAAATTAAGGTTTGATTAGTTGTTAATTATATATATATATATATATATATATATATATATATTGACTATTGATTTTGAAAGTAGATGAATAAACATAAACATGATAGTTTGAATTAACTGTTTTGATTGAAAAACAAAGTTATAGTGATAATTTTCATTAAAAATGTCAAAAATGGAGTTTTTATCAAAAATAGTGAAATTGCGTGTTGTAAATTTGATGTTTATGTTATTTTATGGGTAGAATCATGTTAAGACTCTTTACAATATGTTTACATGAAGTCTTTGTATGTATTACATGTAATTAGTTTGTTAGATTGGAGCTTGTAGGCCAATTTGGCTTTTTGTTCATGTTTGCTACACGAGGTCGGTCAACCGGTTCTGAGTTTATGTACGCATGCTGCCCAATCAGTAAGTTTCAAGGCATAGCACGTAAGACCACGCAGCCACCAATCGTTGGCCTATGTCTCGCGTCAGAAGGCTTAACTCAACATTAGAACGCAGAGCCACAAAGGTAAACTATGGCACCAGTAGCGAAAGTTAAGCGAATGGTCTCGATAGCTTTTAGTTATTTACACAAAGTCTGAAAACAAATGTTATGTGTTAATAATAGGAATGCTAAATTATGATTTCAGTAGTACTAAACTAAGAATGAGCATGTTATCAAGGGTTAACTAGTATTAGTAGTAACGTGATTCGATTATGTGAATTGAAAATCAAACTTACATGATGTAAATACTTGTTTATATATATATATATGTATATATATAGGGTATTGAGATTCAAGTTGTAAGGTTTAGCTTGTGCTCAAGGGCAAGTTCTCTAACCCTAAAACTTTGTTGTGCAAGTTTAATTTTGTTGAGTACGTTATTACTTTTAATTCAATTATAATTTCGCAAGTTGCTACCTCTACACTTTTGTAGAGCTAGATTGTTTATTATTGAGAAAGTTCTTGTATCTAGTTGTTCATGAGGATGCAAGTATTCTAAATCTTATATTTTAATATTGAGCAAGTTTCTTTAATATGTAACTTGTTATTTAGCATGTAAGTCTCTATATTTTAATATTCTAATGTTGAACAACTTTATCGTTCAAATTACTATTCACTATGCATACTTAGCATCCAATTTTCAACAACCTTGACTTAATATTGTTCAAGAAAATTATGTTATGATTATTCAATGTTTATGCTATTAGATTATTCCTAAAGCATGATATTAATTTACAAATATCGATTCAGTTATGATTATTCCATAACATACAGTTAGTTCTTTTATATTCAACTAATCCTTAGTTGATGACCGTTGAATTCTAAATTACCTTGTAGTGTATCCACACCAAACCTACTTTGGTGCGAACTTGTATTCTAAATACTGAGATGAACAACTCTTTTATTAGAAGTTTACGCTTAGCGTTGAAATGGTTGTGCACAATACATTGTACGAAGGGCTGATCCCCCTAAGTACGTGGAGTCCTTATAGTCTTATGACTGTTAAAGTTAAAGTTAAAAGATTACTTATAACTGTGGACATGATTCGTGGTCATTAGACCCTCAGTAGTATGTTTCCGAATGTTAATAGAACATATCATTATGTTCTATTGAGCCTATTTCTGGCAATTGTTGTAATGTTGTAAAGTTATTCATTCTTCTTCAAGTGAGCTTTGTTTGCTCACTCTTGCTTACTTATACACTTATTGCAGCTAAGGTTGAGAAGGTCAATGAACCTATCACTAGCAAAGGAAAGGGAAAAATGTACAAGTGATGAAGACTTGTAATTTTATTTTTATAGTTATGATAATAGACTTTTAAATATGATGTGATGTAATAAATTTTAAATTCTGCATTTGCATGATTGTAATTAAAGGTTAGATAACTTGGGAGATTTTTTTTATTAAATGTAATCCTGTATGGGCATGTTTTTATTATTCAATTTTATTATGATTGGGTAGTTAGTAATAAATGTTTGATTAAGTGAACACCAAATCTTGAGAAAATGAAGTACCAGGATTTGGGGGTGTCACATGCAATCTCCACCTCCATCTCCTACATCATTAATTTCCTCTGATGTTTCTCGTCCCTTAGTTTCTGGAACTCAGACTCCCTCTCCCTAGCCTCAGCCTCTAATTCCTCCACTCTACATCCTAACTCCAAAATCTATTCCTCATACTCCCCCAACATCCGATCCTCGAAAGTAGCCTCATCGGAATCCTCCATGGGCCCGGGCTCCTCCTCTATAGGCTCCTCCTCTGGATCAGACTCCTCAGGTAAAGGCTCCATCTTCTCCTCCTCATCATCCTCATCAATAGGGGCCACTACTATTATGGGCTCCACTATAGATGATGCCTCATATACCACGTGTATGTCACAAGACTCCTCCTTTACCACTCGGCTAGGTCCTCCCATGTCAGTCATCCTACAATCACCAACATAAGACAAGACAAACAACAACTCCATTAGAATGTTAAATAACATAAGTTCATAGTATATAATGAAATTATATTCCATAACACACTAAGTCTCTCTCTATGAAAACTCTATGTGAGTTTCATCCCTTTTTATCTCCTAAATTCTCCTAAGTTATAATCTAAGGACTCTCGTTCCTAAGGTTTATAACTACAGCTCTGATACCAACCTGCGACGCCCCCAAATCCAGACCACACTTGTCTCAAATTTTGTTGTCACGTACTAACTCTAATAACATACTAAAATCATCACAACAGAATAATAGAATAAATTACATCGTTATAATATAATTATTCTCGTCCCAAGGGTTCATAACTTAAACATCTCTTGCAATACCTTAAACATAATTAAACATCGTTTAGACATAACTAATACATAATCCAATACAACTTAAACCAAACATAGCTTATCATAAATAAGTTCCTCTACAACCAAATAATAATGCATTCTAGCATTATGGAATAACTACTCCAACGCCTTCTCTTTACCTTTGTCCTTGCCAGAGGGCTCACCACGTTCTGCCTTAACTGAAATTTTTTTAGGGAAAGCAAGGATGAGCAACAAATTTGCCCAGCAAGTAATATAGTAATAAGGGTACTCAAGGTAGTTTTGTATTTCTCAAGGTACAATGATAAGGATAGTTCAAGATAGCAAGAAGTATCAATGATTATCAACAATAGTCGCTATAGACAAAAAAAATCAATAATATTCAATGATTTAACAATTCAAGATTTTAAAGTAATGAATACTGAGCAGTCACTAAGGACTAGGAACTTCTCCTAGAATCAACAGTGATAAACTGAAAATTTTACAAAATGAGTACAACAAGTGATCAGCCTAAAGTACCCTATGTCAATGCATTACATTTAATCTTTCTCAAGTGCGCACGTCGATTTCCCGACAATATATAATTCCCCTACTAAGAGGGTTGTTCATCTCAGTTATATGAGTCCGCATCAAGTAAATTTTGTTTGGATAGCTTTCGATCAATATCAATAGTCTAGCCGAAGCAATGGCTTAGACATTTTCTTTCACAATATATAAGAACAATTATCGTACAATTATCTTTGTACGATCAATAATTGCACAAGTCCAAATAATGCTTAATAAAGAGTAAGGTTCGAATACTTGCATTCAATATACGAATCAAATGAAATTCGATAGCTTGCACAAAATTCAAAGTTGTGTAAGTTAGAAAAATTGCTCAATATAAAATATAGTTTTGATACTTGCTCAATATAAAATAGAGTTTGGATACTTGCTCAATATAAAATAGAGTTTGAATACTTGCCTAAAGCGTAGTTTACCAAAGTAAAACTTAATACCCTCTTTCAGATCCTAATATAATATATTTACACGTATAGGATATTCATTAGTTTCATAAACTCACATATGTAAGTCCAAACGTACACATAGACGTCTAACTTAGTTATAAGCTTTATACATACTATATCACATATCCTACATCCTCAACGCACAAAATAAGAGTGTATGACACCATAAAGTCAAACAACGCATTTTCAAATTATTGCCTTATAGTTTGCAAATACCTTTTCGAACTTCATTCTTGAAATTTATAATTATTCGTTGAGTATTTAACTCTAGCATCTAACATGTTTCTTAACACATTGGATAACACACTGATCACATAATGTAAGTTAACTTATCCTTACAAGCATGCTTTGAACATTAGATTAGAAACAGAACCTAAACTTGACTATAGGATGGACCAGCTGCGCCTTGTCTAGGCTTAGGGACGACGCAACTGCGCTGTCCCCTGGCCAGACCAGGGTTGAGTTACTGCTATCCTAATTTCAGTACAACTCTAACACACCTATACACTCATACCTTAACATATATACATGCCAGATGTTCTTACATAGCATATGACCATTCTTTAGTTCATCCTTGTAAGTTTTAGCTTATAATTTACACGATGTTAAGGCATAACAAGATCATGTAGTTACCATGTTTCATAACTTGGCTATATGTTTACATCGTGATCACATAATCTGTTAATACACATGCTCATAGTGTTTGTATCATTTATTCAAAGCTAGCATTGGTATTGCTTTAAAAACATACCTATACTCATGCTTGGTTTACTGCCGTTATATCAAACATATAAGAGTCATGCTTAGAGACATAATGAATGTAAACATGTCATTTTAGATTCTCAGAACTTAACTACTCATACTTAATGCACTTGGTTTGAAAACATATCCAAGTTTGCTTTTGAAACCATTTTAAACTTGAACAATGCAATTTAACACATACAAGGCAACTTTAAAGCTCTTATTGTATGTAGTCAAGTGATGTTAACACATTCGCACGATCAGAATGTATATCATGTAGTATTCATACATATTAGCTTTAACATATCAAACCTTTCTTGAAAACTTCTCTAACACAAGGTCTAACAAGTTTGGTCATGGACAAAGACACTATAACCACTATATCAATCATGTGTACAACATACTAAGTTCAGAACTTGTAGGACAAGTATTTCATCAAAGTTGATTTTCAAAACTTTAAGTTTTTATTACAAATCTCTCACTAAAACATGTTGATCACTTCATACTACATAAGAAAGCTTTATATCTCATGCTATACCCCTTTTTAGGTATATATCTAAGTCATGATGTCAAGTTCTCAACACATAGCATAAACAAAATCAAGAATCGATTTACGAGGTACGACGCAAATTTGCGATGAACCCTAGTATAAATCGTCTTGCAATTTGCATGTACATGCAAGGACCGTATATGAGAATGCTACTGCTTTGCGAGAGGATCATCAAACCTTTATTTCTCTTGATTCAAACATGCGCAATTCATCATTGAAGGTTTCATACATGTAAGCATACTTCCTAAACACATTATAGCATGTTAATTCATCGTGATTGACATAGAAATTGAAGTGATTTATAGAACTAAACAAGACCCAATTCAAGAACACAAATAGAGTTTATACCTCCTTAAGCTTAAATTGGACTCCTCACACACTGAGTATGCTTCTACAATTGCTCAGCAACTTAGAACTCTCAAACTTAGACAATTACAAGCAGCATAAACTAAAAATGGAGCTTCTATTTATAAATGAAATTTGGACTGGACATTTGCATTACACTAGGGTTGAAGTTCATGGTGTAATGGAAGAAAACAAAGGTTACTAGAGAGTGGTTTAACAACCCACCACCAGCCATCTTCTAGCTAATAAGTGCAGACTTGAAAGTTACGTAAATTAGCCTTAGGTCACTGTTCATGTACTATTGTGTCACTCAATTTGGGACAAGAGCAAAATCTCAGCAATAAGTTATCTAAGGCTTGGTTTGGCTTCTTTAATTCCCATAATGAAATCTTAATGTACAATTGTTACCATATTAGAAAATTAAGGATTAATTATATACTCACATCATATAATCCATGTACATTAAAATACACGCATTAAAATAACGCAATTTGGTATTATTGTCTAGGTATCTCCCATAATTATTTTTACTACTCTCTTAACCACATAATAACATTATTTAATATTAATGTTTATTTAAACATTTAATTCCTTTCCCAGTTTCTAGAATACACAGATATTTAATTATTTATGTATTACAATTACATGGGATTTTCATTGTACTACTTGGTACCTTATATCAACATAATGTACTTTTATCCTATGATTTATTAATGTCACACATATAACAAAAGTGTTCCATTTTATTTATATAGTAGAAAACTAATTATCTCAAACTGACCACTAACGCATTTATGCGCCCAGCTTTTGTCTCACTAGAACTACAGTAATTGCTTTGGGGTCCTCAGCAAAGGCAAACCGGTTTAGCTTTTAAGCCGCTTCACCTCTACTACCACACTAGTTTATAGGACATGAAGTAACGTCCAAATTGGTGATATTACTAGTTAGAAACTTATTCATTCCATATACAGAATTACATAATTAATCTTCTTAGTTCTCTTTTAACTCACTTAGTAAATTTCCTCTATTCACATTATGCCACACAAGGCACTTCACTAATGCTCATCATAATTCCACACTTCTTAATTCCTATTAATCCAATGCGAATCAATTTAATTACTCAGCTTACAGAACATTCACATTTATTCAAATAAATATTCATTATGTTATATTAAAATAATTATTAAATCATGAATTTCTCGGTTCTTACAATCGGTATGTCAAAATGATATTCCGTCGAAAGATTTGACGATAATATATCGTGAAAAGTTAAGTTAACCGATATAAGTTTTTCTCAGAAAACGTGCAAAAATCGGACGAAATAAAAATGACGAAAACTACTGTTATGTACTTTTCATTTGTTAAACTACGTTAGGGGAAAACGTGAAGGAAAACGCTTATCATCAAAAAGTGTTTTTCAATTTTTTGAAGTTCCGAAGAATGCATAAAAATAAATCTGTAGAGGAAAGATAAAATATCCAAAAATATTTGGATTTTGAGAATTACAGTTTTTTGAACTGTCGGACGAATTCCGCAAGACGAACAAAGCTTCCAAGAGAAGCTTCGTGAATAGTAAGGAGTGACATTATTAATTTTTGGGGCAAAATGACTATTTTACCCTTAGCCTTCGTTTTTTATATAAACAAGTCTTAAGCTCATTTGTTTGGTTAGAAAAATCACCAACACTTGAGAGAGCTCAACCAATAAGGCCACATAACAACATTCTTGGCCATGGAAATCAAAAGTTAGTGAATTAAAGTAAGAAAAATCTTACTTTAGTTCTCATTTAGCCAAGACCCTTCTCTCTCTAACTTCCGAAAATTTGGAGAGAAACTAAGTTATAATGAAAGCCAAGAACATCCCTTAGCTCTCCAAGATCAGAATCAAAGATTGAGCAATAAAAAGGTATAAACCCTAATTCTTTGAAGATCCTTATGATTTCTGTTAAGTATGTGTTTTGTTGTTTAGATTAGTGTTATAAGAAGTTATTTAGTGATCTATGATGTTACATCATGGATCCATAATATCTAAGTGCATGGAAATAGGATTTTAGAAATTGTCTATGAACCCTAAAAATATGGCTTGACAGCCTAATGTCAGAGGCCATAGATCTCAATCTGTTAGATGTTAGGCTGGTTAAGTGTATCATTGATATTCTATGCCATGAGGAGAGTACACTGGAAGTGGAATCACGTCTATAATAGTTATAGATCACAAGTTATTCATGGTCAAACATGGTTGACCAAGCACAAAATATGGAAATCTGGAAAACCCAAAAACCCATATCTGTTTGACAACATTTTTCATGCCTTAGATCTTGCTGTTGTTAAGTTGTTAGGCCATTAGAGTGTATCATTGATATACTTTGACATATGGACGACCAAACCATGACACTAGAACACTTAGATCATGACCATAATCAAAGTTATTATTGGTCAAATATGGGTTGACCAATTGCCTGGGTTTAGTTTTTGGAAAACCCAGAATCTTCAAGAACCAGTTTCTGACACCATTTTGACTGGCCTAGATCTTTCAGTTGTGATATTGTTAATCTACAAAAGTGTAATACTTTTTTGCCTTGACATACCTACTACATAAGTGTTACACTTTAACACTTAGAGTAAGCCCAGAATCCAAGTTATAAAGGCTAGAAAGTGGACCCTTGACACTGTTCTTATTTTCTGGGTAACCCAGTAAATGAAGAACAGCTCTGACCACTTTGATGCTTTATATCTTCATTGTGTGATGTAGTATGACCCTGAAATTGGTTGGTACATGTAGTATTACATCAATACTACATAACCAATACACCCTCAAGCCCAGAAACATCAAGATCAAGAAATTACAAGTGGTCAAACTAGGCACCATGGAACTAACTTTGAATGTTCTTGAAGGCTCAAGAACATCTATAGCGACAATTTTCATCGCGATAGGCCCTTTAGCGACGGTTTAAATAAAAATTAATTATTTAATTAAAATAATTAGAATAAAATAGAAAATAATTATGAAAAAATCATAATTAATTTGTAAAAATTATTTTAAGGTATAAAATTATCTTTTAATAATTTGAGATATATTTCATTAATATTTTAATTTATTTAAATATTAATGATATTAAATTTATTTAATATCTATATTAAATAAATTACTTAAATATGATTTTAATATCGTATAAATCATTTGAAAATATATTAAAGTGTTAAAAATATTTTAAGTTATATTGAATAACTTATAATATTTTGGGATGGATTTCATTAATAATTAATATTAATTATAATAATTTATTTAATAAATGTATTAAATAAATTGTGTAAAATGGTTTTAATGTTTTAAAAATCATTTAAAAATGATTTAAAGGTTTTAAAAATATTTTAAGTTATAAAAATAACTTTTAATATTTTGTCATGAAATACATTAATATTTTAATATTAATGGCAATTAATTAATAATGGTTTTAAATATTTTAAAATCATTTAAAGGCGATATTAAGGTATTAAAATACTTTGAGTTTTAATAAATAACTTTTAATATTGTGATATGTATTTCATTAATATTTGAAATTAGTTAAATATTAATGATAATAAAATTATGTGGTGTTTAAATCATATAAAAATGATATTAATGATTGAAAAATCATTATAAATGATAATAATTATCTAAAAATTATTATGAGCTTTTGAAAAATGTTTTGACTAATTAATAAATTATCCGATAAGGCAATCGGGATTTAGAAATAGTACCGAACTCAACTCAGACTGAAATAGTTTGACTTGATACCGAGTCTTATGTGTTTTAGCGACTATTAGGGATATGGATAAGTGTTTAAGATGTATTTTAAACTATAATTAACAATTGTTTATGTGATGATATTATTCTAATTGAGAGATCGATATTATCAATATTAGGTTTTTCAGATGAAGCTTAAGATAGATTGCGTAATAGTAATCGACGGTACATGCAAGTTTCTTTAACTCTAACTTGAGTTTTTGTTTTTCAAGCATAGTAGTGGATAATTATTGTTGATTATACCACGTCTATGGTTTATTGATTTGCACGTTATGCATGTTGTATATGTTTATCATGTATGAATGGCTGATCATCTTCATTACCCTTTGGTTCAGTTATAGTTATTCATGTTCATTATTGGCCATTCTTTATTATTGTCACGGTCATTCAATTATGAAAATTGATTCAAATTCTTTCACAATTATTATTATTGTTAAAAGTTTGTCAACTTATTATTATTCTTTCAATCATGATATATATTTCTTTGAACTTAAACTTGTTGGGAAAACTTGTTGCTCACCCTTGCTATATCATGATAAACATTTCAGATTAAGATGAATACTTTAGATACATGCAAAGACAAAGACAACTTCCAAAATTGGAATATGGTGCATGTTAAAATTGTAATAGTATTGGAGGCAAATAACATTGTAAGTCATATAGTATATGAATATGTATATTAAGTTAAAGTTATCGACCTTGGGGATTATGTGTAAAGTTATTTGTATAAATAATTTATATTTGTATCTTCCACAATAGTTATAGAATTGGTGTACCATGTTCGTGGTGATTAGTACCCGAATTTGGAGACATCACAGTTGGTATCAAAGCTGTAGGTTATAAACCTTAGGTAGGGTTACCTTAGGCTATAATCGCATTGATAAGGATAAGGACTAACTCAAATAGAGTTTAAGTTCTAAGCGATGAATTCGGGAAATGTATTAATAAGTCAATAGGATTCAAAGAAGAATCTTGACAAGTAATAAAGATCTAGAGTTACCTAACTCTGATAATTAAAATGAACAGTAATAATGAATAGATAAAGTCTAAAAGACTAAAAGTATAAAGGAAAAGAAGATCGTAAAACAAAACAATAATAACATAGAAAAGAATTGAAATACAATACAATTATAATATGAGATCACCACGTGATCTGATAAGGTCATAGCAGGGAGAAGGATTAATCCAATGATTAAAAATTTTATAGCAAAATTGGTGTACGTAAGTTGTATTATGAATTGGTACTATGCACACTTATAAAAGAGTTGTGGATGATGCAGTACAGATTAAACAAAATTCGTATGGAGTAAGGGAAAGCTAGGATTATGTGGGATTTCAATTGAGGACTCATGTCAGCAACTAAGTTGTATGATTCTTTGTATGGGCGGGGAATTGTACTTGGTGTAACAACCACTTAGTTTCTTAAACTGATAATCATTGAAATATTTATGTCGCGCTATTTGCTATATACATGTTGAGAAGGTGATTCTTTTCTCATATGTAGAACAGACAAGTAGAGAATATAAGATTAGGTGCGAGTTCTTAAAACTCATATTTATGGTAAGTTCATGACTCATAATCGTATATTTTTGAACCCATAAGCATATGGACAGTTCCTGATTGGTTCTTGAATTACATATTGCTAGGATAAGTTCTTAAACTCATATTATTATGGAAAGTTCCTGAACTAATAACGTGCGGTAAGTTTGATGAACTGGGGTATACATAAGTTGTGAATAGAGAATTGAGGATGATAGGAATATATAAACTTATTAAGCAATGGATCATTATAGAAAGTGGAGTTGATGGTGGAAGCATATGTATTCTAAATCTTCTAGTTATGCTAGATTTTGAAATTTTTGACATTAAGCTAAATTCGCACTGATGTGCCTTTTTAAAAATGAATTTTGTTATTCTCAACACATGGCGACCATTATGTATGTGTGGACTTCAGAACACTGACACATCATTACCTGTTAAGGTATGATATCACTAAAACTGATTTGCAATGATTTTTTAACTGTTTAAAAAATAGTTTATGCTACTTGCTTCGGCTAGACGAAAATAATTTGAAATATCAAATTGTATTTTATATCATTAACGCATCATGTTACCTGGTGCAAAGATGATAAAAATGACGGAGTTATAAATGCAGAATTACTTAGTGCTAGATGTGATCGAAATATCGTCAGCCCACTATGGAATGATGTGTTATGACAAAGTCACCTAATGACGGAATCCTCAAACGGGTTGTAAATACAGTTAGGTATCATGACATCATAAAACTATTTTTATAATTTCAAAGATAAACTATTGCCAACAGGGTTTGGCCATACATATTTCGATTGAAATTGAATTATTGGTATGAGTCTAAGCTATTTGATTCAGCTAGACAAACGTTTATGAAAATTCAAAGTATTCTTTGAAAATTCATCCCAACCAAATTGTTTTGGTGCGGAATCCTATGATAAGACTGAGGTGAACATCCCAAAATTGGGAAACTTTTGTGTGTCCAAGGCGGTTATGAGGAACATAAATATTGTTCCAGCATGTAGTACCTGATTAGTACAGGACATAATGGGATGATCACCCCCCGTGTCCGTAAGTCATGACGGTTTGCAATTGAATTTTTGTATAAACATTTTCGAAAATTGAAAATAAAAGTTCATGGTCTATATGACTCCTCAGCATGATTTAAAATTTTTTACTCTTTAGAGTGATGTTTTGCGTAGTTTATGATGATGTGTATAAAATAGTATGAACTCGTTGCGTACAGGTAGAATCTAACATGATTGAATAAATGTTATATTAAAAACCTAGTTTTGGTGAATGGAAGGAGTAGAGTGTAGTAGGCTGTAATTTCAGGGATGAAATTCTTAGAAGAAGGGGTGAATGTGACAAACCGAGAATTTAGACGATTAATAAAATCTTAAATGATTGAATAAATGTTGAATAATAAGACCTAGACTTGAAATAGGTATGGATTTAAAAAAATTATGAAGAACTTATATGATTTTGTGTATAGTGATGTGCAGTAAGTGATTAAGGGTCAAGTGTTGAGCATGTAAGTTATAAAATTGGTAAACCCTAATATTATATTAAGAACTTTAATGTTCATTGAGAAAACCCTAACGATTGGTTAGAAACTCTAGTTCCAGGTTTGAAAACCCTAATTTTAGTTTCGAGAATCCTAAACCCTAATTGGGAATTTCTAAACCCTAATGTTAAGTATAAAACCCCAAGGGTTAAAAGTTATATGATATATGTGAAATGATCAAATTAACCTTCGAATTATAGGGGAAATTACCAAAATACCCTCAGTGAGTGCAAAATTACCAAAATGCCCTTTTACTTAACTTGTAAGTAAAAGATATTTTCTAATTGTGGTGAGTCACCAAGGAGGCTTGACAAGTGTCCTAATTCACCACAAATCAGCCAATAAGACCACATAGCAACATTCTTGGCCATGGAAATCAAAAGGTAGTGAATTAAAGTAAGAAAAATCTTACTTTAGTTCTCATTTAGCCAAGACCCTTCTCTCTCTCTAACTTCTAAAAATTTGGAGAGAAAATAAGTTATAATGAAAGCCAAGAACATCCCTTAGCTCTCCAAGATCAGAATCAAAGATCAGACATCAAAGATTGAGCATTAAAAAGGTATAAACCCTAATTCTTTGAAGATCCTTATGATTTCTGTTAAGTATGTGTTTTGTTATTTAGATTAGTGTTATAAGATGTTATTTAGTAATCTATGATGTTACATCATGGATCCATAACATCTAAGTACATGAAAATAGGATTTTAGAAACTGTTTATAAACCCTAAAAATATGACCTGACAACCTGATGTCAGAGGCCATAGATCTCAATCTGTTAGATGTTAGGATGATTAAGTATATCATTGATATTCTATGCCATGAGGAGAGTACACTGGAAGTGGAATCAAGTCCATAGCAGTTATAGATCACAAGTTATTCACGGTCAAACATGGTTGACCAAGCACAAAATCTGGAAATCTGGAAAACCCAGAAACCCAAATCTGTGTGACAACATTTTTCATGCCTTAGATCTTACTATTGTTAAGTTGTTAGGCCATGAGAGTGTATCATTGATATACTATGACATAAAGACTACCAAACCATGACACTAGAACACTTAGATCATAACCAGAATCAAAGTTATTGTTGGTCAAATATGGGTTGACCAACTACCTAGGTTCAATATTTGGAAAACCCAGAATCTTCAAGAACAAGTTTCTGACACCATTTTGACTTGCCTAGATCTTTCAGTTGTGATGTTATTAAGCTACAAAAGTGTAATATTTTTGTACCTTGACATACCTACTACATAAGTGTTACACTTTAACACTTAGAGTAAGCCCAAAATCCAAGTTATAAAGGCTAGAAAGTGGACCCTTGACACTGTTCTTATTTTCTAGGTAAACCAAAAAATGAAGAACAGCTCTGACAGCCACTTTGATGCTTTATATCTTCATTGTGTGATGTAGTATGACCCTGAAATTGGTTGATACATGTAGTATTATATCAATACTACATAACCAATACACCCTCAAGCCCAAAAACATCATGATCAATAAATTACAAGTGGTCAAACTAGGCACCATGAAACTGACTTTGAATGTTCTTGAAGGTTCAAGAACACCTATAACGACAGTTTTCGTCGCGATAGGCCCTTTAGATACGATTTAAATAAAAATTAATTGATTAAAATAATTAGAATAAAATGGAAAATAATTATGAAAAACATTACTAGCTCCGTCATGACGACAAATTGGATTGCCTACGTCTGAGAGCCTACTCATTTGACGCAGATTGATATTTTGACCCAACAGTTGGATCAGGCAAATTTCTTTATTCGGGATTTGGGCAGAGATCCATTAGAGGCGGATACTTTTGATCCTTCCGGCTCTGGCGTTGGCCCTTCTGGTGGCCCATATTCTAATGGTTTTACCGGCGCAGATCCTCTATTTTATCAGCCTGATATCCCTTCTGACAAAGATTCAGTGACGTAGGAGGAATTACATCAGATGGATAGATTAGACGATGTGGACATCAACATTATTGACTTCTTCTGATGTATTTCTCACTATTTCTTTTGATAGGCCTCTGTTAGTTATTGGGAGGTTATGCCCCTGTTCTCGTTATATCTTTTGATAGGCCTCTGTTAGATTTTGGGCGGATGTGCCCCATTTCCTTATATTTTATTTTCTAGTTGTATATAGAGATGATGTATTTAGATGATGATGTACTTAGGAATGTATGTATAATGTTTTCTATTCCCTACATCATATTGTCATCTGTTATTTATTATTCATGCATTATGTCATGGATATGCATTCCCAAAGATGAGTTTAGCATTGACCCCTAGATGGTCTTATGATACGGCTCTAGAGATGTCTTCATCCACTGTTAGCCGGATTGAGCATACCCCACCCATGTTGGTGGCCTGTTCTTTGAGATCTTGGTATGGCAATTTGTATTCCCTAGATCGGGTGACAGTTGATCATTTATTAAGACATTCCATGACCCTCCTGACATTTCAGGTTCCGCCGGGCTTTATAGAGAGCATGATTGATCATTGGATACGAGACAGACAGGTGTTCAGATTTGATACCCATGAGTTGACTCCTACATTGGAGGAGTTTGAGCATCTTACAGACTTGCCTTTTGATCAGCCTTGCGCTCGGATGGTTGTCGATGATATTAGCTGGTAGTTTATGATGTAAGACCCTAACTTTTATGAATAAAGATTTATTTTTCTCTAAATGTTATTTTGAATAATAAGATATGGATTTGTTATAATGTTATAGTTGTGGGTAATATTTACAAAATTTGCAAAGAAAGCAAGTTGTCACAAAATATTCTTTTGGTCGGGAAATATTCGTTTTATCAGGGAATATTCGTACGATGACACAATCATTAGTGAACCCCAACAATGTAATTATTGTTTGAGTTAGAAAACGATGAAATAACTTTTTATAAAAAATACCGCAAAACTTTTTATCGTTAATCTGTTGAAATATATGGTGATAAAAGTACAAAGATGTCTGTTTGGTTGCATAGTAGCACACGGTATTGTACAATATCTTTGATTATTGATGCTTACGTGAGTAGTCACTTAGTTTTACTCAATTATTGCAACAATAATTGCTGCATAGTATCTCACATTATTGATTCAGTTATTGTCACAATATTTTATATTATTAAATAAATAATTGAGACGACAAAGTTATTCATATTATTATTTGCATTATTGACAATGTCTAGAAAGTTCTGTCGAAGAAAGGGGTTTGGTCACCTAATTGCGCGCCAATAAGAAGAAGTCATTATCGGAAAACATCCTCTTTCTTGGGAATGATCTGATTGTTAATATTGTGAGTTATAATATTAATGATGAATAAATGTTATTAAAAATTTGTATAGTGAAGCCAAGTGAATTGAGATAAATAGAGGGTTTTTTATGAAGTATTTGTTGTAAATTTGGCTTATTACATGTTCCCCCAGTTACTCATTTTTCAAAATCGTCGGTAGAATGTTATCTCAGTTTTGTTTTGTTACTTATATATATATATATATATATGTATATATATGTCGTGGGCGGCGAGGATGTATATATATATATATATAAGTTTTGTTTTTTATATAAAATAGAATATATTATATTTTATTATACTGTATAGTGTTGCATAGTGTTGAATAGTACTTCATAGTGTTTGCATAGTACTGCATAGTGTTTTCATGGTGCTTATATAAAAAATCAAAATTTTTTCAACGAATCAAATTATTGCAATGCCCATGATTTTTCTTTCTTTATCTTGTCGATTCGTGATTTTTCCTAAATAGTATCCTGCCATTCTCCTATAAATATGATGCTTAGTTTAGATATAAAAATCACACCAGAATCAGATAATTCTTCTTCTATAATATTGAGCGTATTTCTTTAGAGTTTAAGGAAGTTTTGAGTGTAAAAAATAGTACAAGTTTTCTTCAAGAATATCTCCGTCATACCAGTCAGAAATACTCTCCTTTTAAGGTAAGGGATATTATTTTTGTTCAATATTCGTATAAAATAATATTTTCTTCCATACTTTGTAGTATGTAAGTAATATTATTTCGTTTCATATTCCTAATTCAACACCTATGTTGATAAGTATTGCTTCTATACTCCTTGAAATTAGTAGAATATCCTTGAAATTTGCGCTTCATCGAGTATTTTTTCACGAAAATATTATTCTGAACATTCTTGTTAATTTTTAATCTTTTCATGTCGGGGTACTATTCACATAGTACTATTCACATGGTACTATTCACTCAGGTACTATTCACCCGTGGTACTATTTATGACAAAAATTGATTTCTTTTCTATCCAAATTATTTTTGATACATGAATATTATTCTAGAATTTTACTCTACAAAGCAGTTATCATTCTGACAATTTGGACATTCTTGAACTCTAGATAAATTGAATTATAAATCTTTAAAATTTATCCTTGCTATCACTTAATTGAATTCTTATATCATTGTCATCATCCTCATACTTATATTGTGATGAAAGTCATCTTTGGCCCATAGTGCATAGATGGACTGTTGATTGGTATGATTATGACCAAGAATTATGTATCGGTATAATCATGATCTGTAATGTTACAAATGATGTGGTAAAAGTCCTCATTGGCCCGTAGTGCATTGATGGATAGTTGTTGGCATGATCATGACCATTGGTGATAATAATAAATATCCTTGGCTCGTAGTGCATGGATAATTCGTGGATGTGATACTAACAAATATCCTTGGCTCGTAGTGCATGGATAATTCGATGATGTGGATTATTTATTGAGTTGTGTTATAGCGATAAAATATTGATGATGAACTCTTAAATAATTTAAGATAGTAGATATCATGCTCTACTTGACTCTTCTAACGGATTGTTTGTTCTACTTCAAATAAACTTGCTGTCTATTGTATTCTGTCATGAATAGTACCCCGGGTGAATAGTACCCCATGAATAGTACTTTAGGAATAATACCCCTTGAATAGTACCCCATCATGAAAAGATTAAAAATTATCAAGAATGTTCAGAATAATATTTCCATGAAAAGATACTAGATGAAACACAAATTTCAAGGATATTCTACTAATTTCAAGGAGTACAGAAGCCATACTTTAATAAAATGAGTGTAGAATTCGGAATCTGAAATGAAATAATATTACTTACATACTACAAAGTATGGAAGAAAATATTATTTTTTACGAATATTAAACAAAAATAATATCCCTTACCTTAAAAGGAGAGTATTTCTGACTGGTAGGGCGGGGATATTCTTGAAAAAAACTTGTACTATTTTTTACACTCAAAGCTTCCTAAAACTCGAAAGAAATACGCTCAATATTATAGAAGAATAATTTTCTAATTCTAGTGTGATTTTAAATTCTAAACTAAGCATCCTATTTGTATGAGAATAGAAATGATACTATTTGAATTTAGAAATCACGAACCAATAATAAATTTTTCATGGGCGCACATCGGTGAAGATTGTTTTTTACTATGAAAATATAATGCAGACACTATGCATAATAAAATATAATATATTCTATTTTTTCATATAAAACAAAACTTATCCCTCCCACCTACTACGGCATCACCACTTCACTGTATTCACCCAACACCACCCACATGTTGAAATATTATATATATATATATATATATATATATATATATATATATATATATATATATAAAATAACTTTCAACCGATTATTTTAAAAAAATGGGTAAGTGGGGAGTCTAAATATACGCCAAACTTACAACAAATACTTTATAAAAATCCCCTCAATATTTTTAACAATATTTATTCATCAATAATATAACTTGCAATATTAATAACAAGATCATTCCTAGGAAAGAGGGGGCTTTTCGATAAGGATTTCTCCCTATTGGCGCGCAATTAGGTGACCAAACCCCTTTCCTCGACAAAACTTTTTAGACATTGTCAATAATGTAAATAATAATATGAATAACTTGTCATCTCAATTATTGATTTAATAATATAAAATATTGTGCTGATGATACTGTGACAATAATAGAATCAATAATGTGAGATACTATGCAACAATTACTGTAGCAATAATTGAGTATAACTGAGTGACTTCTCACGTAAGTATTAATAATCAATATCGTGTAATGCTATAAAACCACGCGCATTACTGTTGTAACGCCCTGAAATCCGGTCTATCTTCACACCCGGATTCCGTATGTCACAGTTCTATCTTCTTCCAAACATACATCATTATATAGCTAAATATAACAACATACATTCTCAAATCCCAGGTTCTAATACCTTATAACCTCGTTCATTACAAATAATGATAATTACATTATTCTTTCCATCTTACAAGAGAGACTTTTATCCGCCACCAAGGATACATAACAATTCATTAAACTAATATGTAATTCAATTAAACTATTCTATATTACAAGTCTTGGCTTGATCTTCATGCTCATTTATATACTGAATGGCACTTCTTCTAGATACCGATCAACTTGATCTTTACGGGATCCTTAAGTTCTTCTACTCATACATTGAAAATGTTTTCATTTAAAGCAAGTGTGAGCATTCAATTTCCCAGCAAGTCATAGCAGTTGAATAAACAACTTCAAGAATTTAAACATTCTTTTAAGACTTCAATAACCGAACAAAGGTTATGAAGCAACTTGAATAATAGGAATAATCTCGATTCCTATCATTTTAAAACATTAGTCACATTCACTTTGAAATACTTTCATTCTTCTACCTTTTTCATACACATCCTGTCAGGCTAGAATTATTAGCACATACTTAACAATAACGGTTCATGTATAAACAGAACATTCTCATATTGAATAGTTCAATCACAGAATAGTTCATCCCATAGAAACACCGAAGTGTAAAAAATATGGCACAAGGCCTCATTCATTCTACCACCTTAGACAAATATCAAACATTTGCACATAGACAAAACTTCTCAAGTTCAACATCTGAGAAAGTTTAAGAAACTAGCATTCATTTAAAATATGAATGAAGTTAGGAAACTTGCCTTATGCACAATTACATCTTAAAGTTTACACTGAGCTCCTCCTTGCAAACCCTATATAACACATAAGGAAATATAACAACTTGCTTACTTTGCAAAAATTATAAATATAGCCCACAACTATAACATTATATCAAATTCACACCTTAATATTCAAAAATGATAATTAGAGAAAAATTCATTTTTATTCAGAAAAGTTGGGGTCTTACACAAAAGCTACGTGAAAACAAGCTATATGCCAAGTTAGAGAAATGCGAGTTCTGGCTTGAGGAAGTAGCATTCCTTAGGCATGTGATATCAAATCACATAATATCTGTTGACCTGGCGAAGATTGAAGCAATATAAAGCGGGGAGCAACCTAAGTCAGTGACCAAAGTACGTAGCTTTCTATGCTTAGCTGGTTATTATCGGAGACTCGTGGAAGGATTTTCTCAAATCGCTACTCCATTAACTCAGCTGACTCAAAAAGATATAAAATTCGGTTGGAGCGAGGAATGTGAGAAGAGTTTTCAAGAACTCAAAAGGAGACTCATTTCAGCACATGTTCTGACAATACCATCTGGTTCAGAGGGATTTGTCATCTACAACGATGCTTCAGGCAGAGGGTTAGGATGTGTTCTCATGCAATATGGGAAAGTCATAGCCTATGACTCACGACAACTCAAAGATTATGAGAGGAATTATCCTACTCATGATCTAGAGTTGGCAGCAGTCGTTTTTGCGCTTAAAATCTGGAAACATTACCTGTATGGGGGAGAAAATGGAGATCTATACAGATCATAAAAGCCTCAAATATTTCTTCACCAAAAAGGAGCTCAACATGAGACAACGACGTTGGCTCGAGCTGTTGAAAGATTACAATCATACCATTCAATACCATCCTGGAAAAACGAACGTGGTAGCTGACGCGTTGAGTAGAAGATCATATGCGGGTATGAGTGCGATATTGTTAACGTAAAGGCCCATTTTGTATAACTTACAAATAATGGAGATAGAGATAAAGAATCCAGGGACCCACGTGATGATGTCAAATATACGAGTAGAACTGACTTTAATCGATAAAGTTAAAGCTGCTCAAGCTACAGACCTGGAGCTGATGCATATGAGGAAAAAAGTATAAGAAAGTGCTATTCTAGAAGCAAGAATCGATGAAGAAGGAATACTTTGAGTCAACACTAGACTTTGTGTTCCTAACGACTCTTATTTGAAGTATAAAATCATGATGGAGGCGCACAACACACCATTTACAATCCATCTTGGGAGTACCAAAATGTATCGTGATCTTTGACATACATTTTGGTGGAGCAATATGAAAAGAGAGATCGCAAAGTTTATCTCAAGGTGTTTAACTTGTCAACGTGTCAAGGCAGAGCATCAAGTGCCAAAAGGTCCATTGTAACCACTTGAAATTCTAGAATAGAAGCAGGAGCACATTACCATGGATTTCGTTACTGGTCTTCCTAATGTTTCTCAAGGCATAGATGAAACTTGGGTCATTGTCGATAGATTAACCAAGTCTGCTCATTTCTTACCTATACGAGAAACTTATTCACTTGAATGTCTTACTCATATATACATAAATGAGATTGTAAGACTGCATGGTATGCTAGTATCCATAGTTTCTGATCGAAACCCAAGATTCACTTCACAATTTTGGGTTAGTTTACAGAAAGTTATGGGCACGGATTTATGATTCAATTCTATATATCCTCCTTAGACGGATGGGCAGTCGGAGAGGACTATTCAAACTCTTGAAGATCTATTAAGAATTTGTGTCCTAGACTTCAAAGGAAGTTGGGACAAGTTCTTGCCATTAGTGGAATTCTCCTACAACAACAGTTATCAAGCAAGTATAGGCATGGCTCCATTCGAGGTGTTGTATGGACGAAAGTGTCATTCTCCAGTATATTGGGCTGAGGTGGGTGAAACAACATTATTGGGACAATAATTGGTATGCATGACAATGAAAAATATTCAAATGATCCGGTAACGTATAAAAACCTCACAAGATCGACAAAAAAGTTATGGAATTCAATGTTGGGGATCATGTGTTGTTACGTGTTGCTCCATGGAAAGGAGTTACGAGATTTAAAAAGAGAGAAAAACTCAATCCTTAATTCATTTGCCCATTTGAAATCCTCGATCGAGTAGGAACTATGGCCTATAGACTCGCCTTACCGCCAAGTATGTCTCGTGTTCATAACATTTTTCACATATCTATGTTACGTAAATATGTGGAAGACCCGAACCATATTATTGAATTATAACCAGACGAGATAACGGAAGATTTATCGTATAAAGAGGTACCTGTTAAAATCTTGGATAAGAAAAAACATATTCTACGCATAAATGTTATACCTCAAGTCAAAGTTTTGTGGAGAAACCACGATATTGAGGAAATGACCTGGGAGTTAGAATCTGAAATAAAAATAAGGTATCCTCACTTCTTCGACATTTCAGGTACGTACACCAATTTCGAGGACGAAATTTCATAAGAAGGGGAGGTTGTAAGACCCCAACTTTTATGAATAAAGATTTATTTTTCTCTAAATGTTATTTTAAATAATAAGGTATGAATTTGTTATAATGTTATAGTTGTTGGTAATATTTATAAATTTTGCAAAATAAGCAAGTTGTCATAAAATATTCGTTTGGTCGGAGAATATTCATTTTATCAGGGAATATTTGTACGACGACACAATCATTGGTGGACCCCACAACGGAATTATTGTCGGAGTTAGAAAATGACAAAAATAACTTTTTATAAAAATAACGGCAAAACTTTTATCGTTAACTGTTGAAAATACCCAGTGATAAAAGTACAGTAATATGCGTGGTTGCATAGTCGCACACGGTATTGTACAATATTTTTGATTATTGATGCTTACGTGAGAAGTCACTCAGTTTTACTCAATTATTGCAACAGTAATTGCTGCATAGTATCTCACATTATTGATTCAATTATTGTCATAATATGTTATATTATGAAATCAATAATTGATATGACAAAGTTATTCATATTAGTATTTGCATTATTGACAATGTCTAGAAAGTTCTGTCGAGGAAAGGGGTTTGGTCACCTAATTACGCGCCAATAAAGAGAAGTCCTTATCGGAAAGCCCCATCTTTCCTGGGAATGATCTGGTTGTTAATATTGTGAGTTATAATATTAATGATGAATATATGTTATTAAAAATGTGTTTAGTGAAGCCAAGTGAATTGAGATAAATAGAGGGGTTTTTTTATGAAGTATTTATTGTAAATTTGGCTTATTACATGGACCCGCACTTACTCATTTTTCAAAATCGTCGGTCGACAGTTAGATCGGTTTTGTTTTATTACTTATGTATATATATATTATATAAGTTTTTTTTATATATAAAATAGAATATATTATATTTTATTATACTGCATAGTGTTGTATAGTACTACATAGTGTTTGCATAGTACGACATAGTGCATCATAGTAAAACTAAAAAAAAAAATCAACAAATTCAGCCGATTGCAGTGCCCATAATTTTCATTTACTATGCAGTTGATTAGTAGGTTTTATACCTACTTATCCGGCATCTATTACTTGAATTATTTGTTTAATCTCATGTTTCTTAGTTACTTTTAATGCATTTTGCGTTCATTTTGTAGATTATATGCTTGGGAGTTGAAATCGCAAAGAATTAGTATAAAATCGCAAAGAAAAGCAATATGGACATCGTTTGGGCTTTCATGTTCATTTCTTGTTCTTGGCTTGGAACTTGGATTACATTGTAGAGCTTCTTCTTAGCTTTTTGGAACAGTTTGAATCATTCCAATCGGAGTTCGGATGCATGAGTTATGATCTTTGTACCAACGGACGTCGAATGTCACTGTTTTGGGTGGCCATTTGCATAGCAGTCAATTCCAGCCCAATTTCGACCTTCATTTGTTCGTTATTTCTCAATTCTCAAAGAATAAAAGTTGTAGATATCGTCGACATCTTCGGTTTGATAGGTGGCAGACCTCGTAACGCTTCCCGGATCAAAGGTTATGGTCGATTTCCCAAAGGACGTCAGAGTAGAAAAGTTTCCTTCACAAAACCCCCGTTGGGGTGGGCATACCAGCTCCAAAGCAGGCCCCTAGCCTGCCGGGGCGGGTTCTTTTAGTGTATAAACCCCCGCCGGGGCGGGGGTAGCCCAGAAAATACAAATTTTGGTCAAGTTTGAGTCCGGGAAGGATTATTTCGATCCGATTGACTCAAGGACTTCCAAGAGGACTTTCAAGAGGACTGAAAGACATATGAAGAGACTTATAAAAGGAGAAGAATCACAAGGATTAGAGTGATGAGAGATTAGATATAGAGAGGATTCCATTACATTATATTAGAGTAGAATAGGAAAAAACACTTGTTCTAATGAGTTTTGGAGAATGAAGCAACTTGGAGACCGTTGAAGATTCAAAGTAGGAGCAAGGAGGGAGCATCAAATCTATAGACAATAGATTCTATCTTCTCATCTTCTTCTATCTTTAACTTTTAATGATTATTCAATTGCGGATTCTTAGTTTTAATTTAATAATCATGAACTAATTCTTTGTTTGAGATTACAATGGATCTTATTGTGTAGTTTATTTTAATATGCTTCCCTATTAATTATTATGTTCTATTGTGAGGATTGTCTATTATGATTTGGACTTAATTGCTTAATTTCCTAGCTACCAATTACCGTGATAATCTATATGAACTCGAGAGATGAAGTATAGATTTAGATTTGATCATGATAACATATGTTTGTGATTTCTGCATAGATGGAATTCATGATTCGTGTTTAGGATAGAGATATGCCTTTACGCCATATGTAATCTTATAGAGAACTTGTGCTTTAAATTCTTTTTAATTGTAATTCACATAGAGATATAGTGGATTAGTTAATTAGGGTGTCTTGCTTAATTTTATCATCTATGGATTTAAGTGAGTATGGGTATTATGCATCGAGAGGTTGTTTTATCTGCTTTAGTGTTCTTGATTAACAATTAAGATAGAAAATAATTGATGAGAAGTGTGTTAACTTAAATGAAGCAATAAGTGAAGTTGTGATCTTAAATCTCCGTAATCTTAATTTAACTAGTGGTAATTAGAATTAGTTTACTTATAAATTGAAATTCATTTGTTTAAATAAGATTGAGTTGGTTACGGGTTAGTACTTGGTAATTTTTATTAAATAATTGTTCGTGGGAACGATACTCTACTTTCACTTTATTACTTGTTGACCACGTATACTTGCGTGTTGTGCGTAATTAGATTTTACCCAACAAGTTTTTGGCGCCGCTGCCAGGGAATTAATTTAATAATTATTTACCAATATTAATTTCAATCAAATTAGTCTTAATTTAAACATTTTTATTTTTAATTCTCTTCCTATATTTCTCTCTTTTCAGGTACCATGGATGACTTTGCATATCAATGGTCATACACGAACATGACTCAACCAAAGGAAACAGAGATTGATGGACTTAATGCATTTTCCGCAGAGTCAGTACAAATTGAGGCAAATTCGAAGTCGTTGGAGGTTATCGCAACCCAACGGAGACGAAGGATGGCAGTTACGTGTGACTATTGTGCTGGCAACCATCAAAGTCATCAATGCACCGTTAGTTTTGAACCGGTACAATATAGTGGTGATTACCTCAACAACTATGTTGACCCTAACTATCATCAAGATTTGGTGTATCACCTGGATTCGTCAGGGAGCTACATTTATGATGACCAATATTACGCTCCAAATCAATCATACACACCAGAATTTTCATGTCCACCTCCATTGCCACAAGAAGAAAAGTCAAATCTGAGGGATATAATATTGAAGGGCATAGCAAACCTAGAGGAGATGAGGATTAGCCAAGAGTTGTCAACCCAAAATTTCAATAATCGGATGGAACAACTCGTAACTACCTCAACCAATGGTCCTCATGTAGCTTCCGAGACTGAAACAGAAAATTCAAGGTTGGGGGAATTATTGTCCAAGTTCATAGCATCAAATGAGGAGAGGAGGATTAATCAAGAGCGGTTAATTCAAAATCTTCAGAATAAGATAGATCAATTGACCAAAGCCATAAGCAACCTTCCTCCAAATACTTGGCTTTATGACATAGATGATGAAATTGACGGAAAACCCGAACCAAATCTGCAACTGGATGAGCCACAAGATATCGGAAGTGTGGAGACAATTCGGGATAATGAAATAGAGGTCGACGAAGATCTAAATGGGTCTCCACCAAAGATCAAAGAGTCAGTAAGATTTGCAAAATCATGCCCACTTGGTAGCCATGTCATCGGTGAAGCTCTTGATGACATAAGAGCGAGTACAATTTTGAATCCATGGTGGGACGAGAAAGAGAAGATAGACGAAGAGCCCATTGTGTGTGACAAGCTTCCCTGCCCTAAAGTGATCACATACACAATGGAGAAAACACCTAGCTGTGGTACGTTCTTGATTGAGATCATACCAAATCAGAGCATGCTAGGTGACCTTAATGCAATGGATATCACAAATGGGAACCTACCAAAAGCTACATTATTTTTGATGGATGGAGGGTTCCTCAATTACCGAAGAGGAGTTGGATAGCGTTGACCAGACAAAGTCAGGCTGAAAGACTATAATTCAAGCGCTAACTGGGAGGCAACCCAGGAATTTTTATATTTATATGCTTTACTCGTTTATTTAGTAGATAGGAATTAATTTGCTTATTAAGTTCTCTTACCAATCCAAATGCTATTCTAATCCATGTTGTCTCTCTTAATTGTAGGTATTGGAGGTTCAATGGACAGATAAAAGATTATGAAAAGGTTATTCAAGTCCAATTCAAGTGTGGTGCCCAATTTGTTCCATATGCCTAACCTATTCTCCAAACTTAGCGGACAAGGAGGAGGATTGCTATATTTTTAGGGAAGTCATCTGCTTTACTTTTTTCTATTTTAGCCATTGAGGACAATGTCTAGTTTAAGTTTGGGGGGCATTTTAGTGTCGTATTGCATATAGTTAGTTATTTACATTGTAGTTCGTATAGTTACATTTAGTTTTTGCATTCAGTTTCTTGAAATAAAAAATTGAAAAAAATTGAAAAATTGAAAAATTAGTAGTCAGTTTACTATGTTTATATAGCATTTAGTACATCTTGCATGATTCCAGCTGTTAGATAGTTACACTTTATTTTGGCCAATGATGAGATTAGAATTGGGTAAACAAGTATAATACTGACTATTAGAGCTTTGATGTGATTTCTTGTTATGAATTGAGTCTTTTTCTGTTTGAAATTGGTATAATAAGGATAGCACAGTAAAAATAACTTGTTGATTGATTGAGTTTAAATTGATACATAATGGGACTCTAAAGGACAAGCAAAGGTTTAAGTTTGGGGGTATTTGATAAGTAGGTTTTATACCTACTTATTCGGTATCTATTACTTGAATTATTTACTTAATCTCATGTTTCTTAGTTACTTTTCATGCATTTTGTGTTCATTTTGTAGATTATATGCTTGGGAGTTGAAATCGCAAAGAATTGGTATGAAATCGCAAAGAAAAGCAATCCGGACATCGTTTGGGCTTTTATGTTTATTTCATGTTCTTGGCTTGGAACTTGGATTACATTGTAGAGCTTCTTCTTAGCTTTCCGGAACATCTTGAATAATTCCAATCGGAGTTTGGATGCAAGAGTTATGATCTTTGTACCAATGGACGTCGAACGCCACTATTTTGGGTAGCCATTTACATAGTAGTCACTTCCAGCCGAATTTCGACCTTCCTCTGTTCGTTATTTTTCAAATCTCAAAGAATTAAAGTTGTATATCTCGTCGATATCTTCGATTTGATAGGTGACAGGTCTCGTAACTCTTCCCAGATCAAAAGTTATGGCCGATTTCACAAAGGATGTCAGAGTAGAGAAGTTTCCTTCACAAAACCCCCGCCGGAATGGGCGTACCAGCTCCAAAGCAGACCCCTAGCCCACCGGGGTGGGCTCTTTTAGTGTATAAACCCCCGGCGGGGCGGGGGTAGCCCAGAAAATACGAATTTTGGTCAAATTTGAGTCCGGGAAGGATTGTTTCGATCCGATTGACTCAAGGACTTCCAAGAGGACTTAAAGACATATGAAGAGACTTATAAAAGGAGGAGAATCACAAGGATTAGAGTGATGAGAGATTAGATATAGAGAGAATTCCATTAGAGTAGATTAGAGTAGAATAGGAAAAAACACTAGTTCTAATGAGTTTTGGAGAATGAAGCAACTTGGAGACCATTGAAGATTCAAAGTAGGAGCAAGGAGGGAGCATCAAATATACAGACAATAGATTCTATCTTCTCATTGATAAGTGGGTTTTATACCTACTTATCGGATATCAATTCACGCGAACTACGCCTATCTTAAGTACATTTTAGTGTGTTTTTAGTTGCATTTTGTTTATTTTGCATTGCATGTACTTAGAACTCCCTTTGGTGCAAAAGTACAGGATATGGCATAATTTGGTGATGATAGATGGCATGTGATCAATGAAGGCACAACATGAGGATCAAGTGGAGCAACGAAACCAAGCATTGGTGGATAAAATAATGAGTAGCAGGACAAGAATGAGCAGCAGGATAAAGCGATGGCAATGAAGAGAAAAACTGATGGAAGCCGCAATTTGCTTGCTGACTATATAAACAAAAAAACATGCTTACCGCCACGATCACTCGGATTGGACAATCTTAACACACACGCATACCAAGAAAAAAAAAGGAAGCGCATGCCGCCATGCCGCTGATGTCCGAGGTCACCGAGCTATTTTATTTTAGTTTTTAATTTTAAGGGTTGGAAGGATTTAAAAACAATTATGACTGGTGTCAGATGTATCATTCAGTAGGTTTTACGTGTTTTTCATATTGGAACTAGGGTTTACACTTGGAGAGTATTCCAACGTGAAACCAATCATAGATTTTGTATGTTCTACTCCTTCTTTGGAATTCAGTATTTGTGGATGCTTTACATTATTTTTGCTGGATATTATTGAGGACTTGCACGTTACGTTGGGTTTGTAATCAATAATTGGGTTTGATCGATTCTTTCTTCTCTCTTTCAATTGTTTGTTTATTATCCATGTATTGCTTTGATCCCATAATGGCTTTTGGTTCAGTCATGAACTAAACTCCATTATGGGATTCTAACGGATTTTTATATGTAGTTTAATTGATTGCTTGACTGCTGGACTGTTTTACATATCATAAGGAATTTCTATCATGGTTGGTTTGCATGCATGAATGCTTGATCACCATTCGTTTTCAGTACTTGTATGGAATTGAAAAATAACATGCGAATACGGATTGTAATCATGATAGCATGCGTATATATGGCTGTTTTGCATAGCTTTGTATTTCGTGAACCAGATAGACATATACTGTTTCACCGTATGAGTTAAAATAAGGGCTTGTGCTTAAATTCAATATGGTTGCAATTTCACATAGACATATAGTGATTTTTATTATATTGATGATTACATGGTGTCTATCGTATGTGGATACTGTGTAAGTAGGTCATAGTACATTGAAAAATGGCTATGTCTATATTAGTGCTCTTGGCTAATTTTTTGTGATATGTAAACAATCTTGCATGATGGTGGTAATTAGATGAAGTATTAAATGAAGTTAGGATCCCATTATTTCCAGATTTGATTCATTACTGTATTATTCTTGATTCAGTTGTTATTTGCAATTAGAGTAATTCACAATTATAATCATTAGTTTAAGAATATTAATATAGTGATTTAATTGATGCATAGTGGTTCAAATTAGACAACTTTCCATGTGGATCGATACTCGACTTACTCTGTAGTACTTGTTGACGCATGTATACTTGCATGAGTTAGAGCTCTTTTGTTAGAACTAAAAAAGAGGCAACACTCATCTTCTTCCATCTTTAACTTTTAATGATTATTCAATTGCGGATTCTTAGTTTTAATTTAATAATCATGAACTAATTCTTTGTTTGAGATTACAATGGATCTTATTGTGTAGTTTATTTTAATATGCTTCGCTATTAATTATTATGTTCTATTGTGAGGATTGTCTATTATGATTTGGACTTAATTACTTAATTGCCTAGCTAACAATTACTGTGATAATCTATATGAACTCGAGAGATGAAGTATAGATTTAGATTTGATCATGATAGCATGTGTTTGTGATTTCTGCATAGATGGAATTCATGATTCGTGTTTAGGATAGAGATATGCCTTTACGCCATATGTAATCTTATAGAGAACTTGTGCTTTAAATCCTTTTTAATTGTAATTCACATAGAGATATAGTGGATTAGTTAATTAGGGTATCTTGCTTAATTTTATCATCTGTGGATTTAAGTGAGTATGGGTATTATGCATCGAGATGTGGTTTTATCTGCTTTAGTGTTCTTGATTAACAATTCTGATAGAGATGCTGCTTTTGTTGAGAGAGATGATGCTCTAGCTGGCAGGGATACCGCTGTTGTTGAGCGGGATGAGGCTCTATAGTCTCAGGATAAAGCTGTTGTTGAGCGGGATGAGGCTCTAGCTACCCAAGATACTGCCACCACAGATAGTACTGCACTTAGATCTCATATTGCTGACATTGTTGCAGAGAAGAGTGCATTTATTGATGAGCATGGTAGCACTATGCAAATCGCCGTAGATCTCTTAGATAACATGGACACCCTGAGGCAGGAGCACATAGATGCACCTCCATCTAGTGAGAGGGATGCCATGTTTGACTTGATGGTTCGCTTATCCATGGGTTTGTAGATTAGCTTTGATTTTCCTGTATAGACTAGGTTTACAATTTTTGTCATGTACAGGACACAGTGTGTAAGACCTCAACTTTTATGAATAAAGATGAATTTTCTATAAATATCATTTTTGAATATTATGAAATGAATTTGATATAATGTTATAGTTGTGGGTAATATTTATAAATTTTGCAAAGTACGAAAGTTGTTATATAATATTCGATTGGTCGGGGAATATTCGTTTTAACTGGGAATATTCGTACAACAACATAATCATTGGTGGACCCCACAATGGAATTATTGTTGAATTGAGAAAACGACAAAAAAACTTTATGAAAATAACGGCGGAAGTTTTACCGTTAATACTGTTGAACTACTCAGTAGTAAAAGTACAGTAATACGCGTGGTTGCATAGTAGCACACGGTATTGATTTTTAATGCTTACGTGAGAAGTCATCTCAGTTTTGTTTTATTACTTATATATATTAGAGTTATATATATATAAGGTATGTGTATATATATATATATATATATATATATATATATATATAATTTTGTCAAGTAGACAAAGTGGGTGGGGGGAAATATGGTGTTCACGTGGGAGGGGAGTATAATAATAATAATTATTATATATATATATATAGATAGGTTTATAACATTTGTGGATTATATATATAGATATGTTTTATAATTTTTGCTTTATTCTTATTGGTTGGAGGATTGACTATTGTTAGCTTTAGTTGGCAGATTGTGGGATGCTTTTTCAAACCTAGACATTCATTGGCCAACTCCTTAAAAATGTGTACTGATACGTAGGAACCGTGAAGTTGTGTTTTTCATCCGTAAATAATTGTTGCGTCCGTTTATTAACAGTACCCCTTCAATTCTCCTATAAATAGAAGTTCATTCCTTCATTATTTCTTACAAATTCACTAAAACTCTAGAGAGAGAAATTATAGAGAAAGTATAGAAAAGTATTCTGCTACTTCCCTACTCTTTTATTCAGTTTCTTTTACGGTAAGGGGTATTATTTCTTTTGTATTCATGAAGAGAACTTCTGTTATTCCAATATTTATTATTCATTGGAATAACTCTCAGATATCGCTAGCTACCATATACTTGGTGAAATTCTTCTGTTATTTCATTCTTTATTATTCTGTTAGAATATCCTGTCTGTGCATTTTACACCGGACCTGCTTCCAATCTTTATTATTTTGTTGGAATATCCTGTCTGTGCGTTTTACGCTGGACATGGTTCCATTCTTTATTATTCTGTTGGAATATCATGTCTGTGCGTTTACGCATGACCTGGTTCCGTTATTTATTATTCTGTTGAAATAACCTGTCTGTGCGGTCTATCGCATGCCTGGTGATTTCTTTTGTTATTCCATTCTTTATTATACTCAGTTGGTTAAAGTTTTGACTTCTATACTCCATGAAATTAGTGGAATATCCTTGATATTTGCGCTTCATCCAGTATCTTTTCATGGAAATATTCTTCTAAGCATTCTTAAATTTTACTCCACAAAGAAGTATCATGTTGACAATTTGGACGTTATTAGTTCTTGGATAAATTAATTCTTGAACTTGTTTTATTGAATTCTTATATCATTGTCATCATCCTCATGTTTATATTTTGTTGAAAGTCATCTGTGGCCTGTAGTGCATAAATGGACTTGGTATGATTATAACCAGGGATTATTCGGTGTAATCATGACCGTAATGTTACAAATGATATGGTAAAAGTCCTCATTGGCCCGTAGTGCATTGATGGACAGTTGTTGGCATGATCATGACCATTAATGAATACACAAATATCCTTGGCCCATAGTGCATGGATAATTTGTGGTCGTGATACTAAAGAATATCCTTGGCCGTAGTGCAGGGGTGATTCGATGATGTGGATTATTTATTAAGCTGAGTCCCAGCGATAAAAGTGATGAAAAACCTTTTAAATTGTAGAAGATAGTAGATTTTATTCTCTACTTGACTCTTCTAATGGATTGCTTGTTCCGCTGCAGTTAAACTTGATGTTTATTATATTTTATCAGTTTAACACTGTTGAAGGCTAATGATAATTTATTCTGCATTATCTTAATCATAATATTTCTTCTTGGGCTAGTTGAGCTCACCCTTTTGTTTTCATTGTTCTCTTGAAATGAGAACGTGGCGAGGACTAGTCGAGGAACGGAGTGACGGTCCAGATGATAGTATTAGTAGTCCTCACTATTCTATGAAATAGTGTAATAATAAATGTAATGAGGACCCCATTGAGTTTGTATATTGTCTAGATGACAATATTTGTATTAAAACTCACAGTATATGTTTAGTCGTATTTTACACGATTGTTGTATAATTAAGTTGTATTTGAATTTTGTACCATGTATTTGGCGACTCAAGATGGGTGATGTATACCTATTTTGGGGGCGTCACAGTTGGTATCAAAGCTTAGGATATGATCCTGGCTAAGATGTGAGAATAGAACTAGGAGGGAGAGACGGGAATTGCTTTTAGTATGACCTACCTAAGTTTTTTTTTGGTATTTAATTGGTCGGTCGAATATATAGGATAATATGTTACATGTCAATTAACCTTTTTTTGTGGCGATTCTAAAATTGACATCCGAGAATGTTGAGAATAGCAATGGAGCACAAAGCATCGCCGATTGATTCATCACATATCAATAATCGTGATAATGTGCATCGAGAAGGCGACAATCCTCATGCAAACAAGAACTCTGACCAAATGATGAATGGTGGAATGTTCAGAGGCTTTATGCAATTCATGCAACAATGAAGTAGAGCGGCTCTGTCCAAAATGTAGGTGGAACCACTGGAAACTCTCGGACGGTCACCGCTAAACAGGTCAAGGAGCTGGGACCACCGGAGTTTATTGGAGAGCCAAAACCACTTAAGGCGGAAGCATGGATAAAGTAGATCACCAAAATATTTGATGTATTGGGATGCTCCGAGGAGCAAAAGGTTCCCTTTATCGCCTTTATGTTGCGAGGAGAGGCAGATTACTGGTGGGAATCGGTAAAGCGTACTCAACCTGTCGCACTGAAAATGTCTTGGGAGAAGTTCCAAGAACTATTCAACGATAAGTACTTTTCCGAAAATATTCGTCACATGAAGGAGGTGGAGTTTATCAAGTTTGAACAGAATAATATGACCGTGTCGCAGTACGAAGCAAAGTTTGCCGAGTTGTCCCGGTTTGCGTCCCACTTGGTGGATAATGAAGAGAGAATGACGCGAATGTTTTTAAGAGGTTTGAAGCCGGAGATACGTCAACATCTTATTTCTCATAAACTGTGTTTGTATTCAGATGTTGTAAATAGGGCTCAGTTAGTGGAGCGCGATAACGAGTCAACGCAACCAAAAGAGAGCAGCCAACAAAATGATAATACCAGTGAGAGCAGTCATCGAAGCGGTGACAACAAGCGTGGAGGGAATCAATGACCCGAAATGGTAACCGATTCGGTGGTAATCGTAATAAAACAATAAGAATGGACATTTCAAGAAGAGGAGATTCAACAATGATGGAAAGACATCACACCAAAGACCAATTTATTAAGGAAGGAGAACGACCACCTATCATATGCTTCAAATGCGGAGGGGATGGAAACATCAGTCCAAACTGCGCGATGCCGTCCAAAGCATGTTATAATTGTGGAAGAGAAGGTCACTTAGCCCGATTTTGTCATTCACCGAAGACAAGTTCAGCTAGGATAGAGGCACCAAAGGTTGTCCCAGAAAAGTTAAAGCCAGTAGTGCAAGGGAGAGCGTTTGTTGTGACCTCCCAGAAAGCAAGGAACCCGAATGAGGTCATCATGGGTAAACTTATCATAAACTCTAGCGTAGTCTATACTTTATTTGATACCGTTTCTACTCATTCTTTTATTTCTCCTACTTGCGCTCAACGAATAAATTTGACTCCAGAGAAATTAAACTTTGACTTATCTGTGGAAACTCCATTGGGAGAAACCTTCATTTCATCCACTGTTTATAAGTCTTGTTTGGTTCAAATCGGTACCCTCATATTACCTGTCGATCTTATTTCATTGAAAATACTTGCATTTGACGTGATTCTAGGGATTGATTGGTTAACTACTCACCATAAAAAAATTGATGGTTTTCGTAAGGTTGTTAGCTTTCATATTCCTAATCAACCTATTATGCGAATTCAAGCGACCAAACCATTAAAATCAATCACGGTCATCTCAAGCCATAAAGCTATTCGTTTATTAAAAAACTGATGTCAAGCTTTCTTAGCTCATGTCACGGATCTAAACAAAAATACGTCAGTTTTGAATGATATTTCTATTGTTAATAAATTCCCTGACGTATTCCCTGAAGAACTTCCTGGCCTACCCCCAGAGCGTGAAATTGAATTTTGTATCGACATTGAACCCGGTACAAAACCCATTTCCAAAGCCCCATATCAAATGGCTCCTATTGAACTTCAGGAGTTAAAGAGTTAACTGCAAGAATTATTAGACATTGGCTTTATTCATCCTAGTACTTCTCCTTGGGGTGCTCCTATTCTATTCGTGAAGAAAAAAGACGGGAGTATGCAACTTTGTATTGATTATCGGGAGTTGAATCATGTCACCATCAAAAATAGGTACCCATTGCCACGTATTGATGACCTGTTTGACCAGTTGCAAGGAGCCAAATTCTTTTTAAAGATTGATCTTTGTTCCGGATATCACCAATTGAAGATTAGAACAGATGACATTCCAAAGACGGCTTTCAGAACTCGGTATGGGAATTATGAATTCCTAGTCATGTCCTTTGGATTGACTAATGCTCCTGCTGCCTTCATGGATATGATGAACCGAGTATTCAAAGAATATTTGGATCACTTTGTGGTCATCTTTATTGATGACATCCTTATTTATTCCAAAAGCCGTGAAGATCATGAGCAACACTTGAGGCTGACACTCCAAAAGCTTTGTGAATACAAGCTTTATGCCAAGTTGAAGAAATATAAGTTCTGGCTTGAGGAAGTAGCATTCCTTGGGCACGTAGTATCAAGTCATGGAATATCTGTTGACCCGGCAAAGATTGAAGCAATTCAAAGCTGGGAGCAACCTAAATCAGTGACCGAAGTATGTAGCTTTCTCGGCTTAGCTGGTTATTATCAGAGATTCGTGGAATGATTTTCTCGAATAGCTACTCCATTAACTCACCGACTTCTGAAAAGATACAAAGTTCGGTTGGAGCGAAGAATGTGAGAAGAGTTTTCAAGAACTCAAGAGGAGACTCATTTCAGCACCTGTTCTGACAATACCATCTAGATCGGAGGGATTTGTCATCTATAGTGATGCTTCGGGCAAAGGGTTGGGATGTGTTCTCATGAAACATGGGAAAGTCATAGCCTATGCCTCAAGACAACTCAAAGAATATGAGAGGAATTATCCTACTCATGACCTAGAGTTAGCAGCTGTTGTCTTCACACTTAAAATTTGGAGGCATTACTTGTATGGGGAGAAGGTGGAGATCTTTACGGATCATAAAAGCCTCAAATATTTCTTCACTCAAAAGGAACTCAACATGGGACAATGACGTTGGCTTGAACTGTTGAAAGATTATGATCATACCATCCAATACCATCCTGGAAAAGCGAACGTGGTAGCTGACGGATTGAGTAGAAGATCATATGCAAGTACGAGTACGATATTGTCAACATAAAGGCCCATTTTGTGTGACTTGCAAAGGATGGAGATAGAGTTAAAGACTCCAGGGACCCATGTGATGATGGCGAATATACGAGTAGAATCGACTTTAATTGATAAAGTTAAAGTCGCTCAAGCTACTGACACCGGAGCCGATGCGTATGAGGAAGAAAGTGCAAGAAGGTGCTATGCCGGAAGCAAGAATCGATGAAGAAGGAATACTTTGAGTCAACTCCAGAATTTGTGTTCCTAACGACCCTGATTTAAAGTATAAAATCATGATGGAGGCGCACACAACACCGTTTGCAATCCATCCTGGGAGTACCAAAATGTATCATGATATTCGTCATACATTTTGGTGGAGAAATATGAAGAGAGAGATAGCGTTGTTTATCTCAAGGTGTCTAACTTGTCAACGAGTTAAAGTGGAGCATCAAGTACCGAAAGGTCCATTGCAACCACTTGAAATTCCAGAATGGAAGTGGAAGCACATTACCATGGATTTCGTTACCAGTCTTCCTAAGGTTTCTCAAGGTATAGATACGATTTGGGTCATTGTTGATAGATTGACCAAGTCTGCTCATTTCTTACCGATATGAGAAACTTATACACTTGAACGTCTTGCTCGTATGTACATAAACGAGATTGTAAGACTGCATGGTATGCCAATATCCATAGTTTCTGTTCGAGACCCAAGATTCACTTCACGATTTTGGGTTAGTTTGCAGAAAGCTATGGGCACAGATTTACGATTTAGCTCGGCATATCATCCTCAGACGGACGAGAAGTTGGAGTGGACTATTCAAACTCTTGAAGATTTATTAAGACTCTGTGTCCTTGACTTCAAGGGAAGTTGAGATAAGTTCTTACCATTGGTGGAGTTTTCCTACAACAACAGTTATCAAGCAAGTATTGGCATGGCTCCATTTGAGGCGTTGTATGGAAGAAGGTGTCGCTTCTCGGTATCTTTGGGATGAGGTGGGAGAAGCAACGTTGTTGGGACTTGAGTTGAATACGATGTGTACAAAAAAAGATTCAAACGATCCGGCAACGTATAAAAACCTCACAAGATGGACAAAAGAGTTAAGCTGATCTTCATCGAAAGGACGTGGAATTCGATATAGGAGATCATGTGTTGTTACGTGTTGCTCCATGGAAAGGAGTTACGAGATTTAGAAAGAGAGGAAAGCTCAATCCTTGATTCATCGGCCCATTTTTAATCCTCGATCGAGTAGGAACTGTGGCCTATAGACTCGCTTTACCGCCAAGTATGTCTCGTGTTCATAATGTTTTTCACATATCCATGTTACGTAAATATGTGAAAGACCCGAACCACATTATTGAGTTAGAATCGGACGAAATAGCGGAAGATTTGACGTATGAAGAGGTTCTTGTTCAAATCTTGGATAAGAAGGAACATATTCTACGCTCCAAGGTTATACCTCAAGTCAAAGTTTTGTGCAGAAACCACGATGTTGAGGAAATGACTTGGGAGTTAGAATCTGAAATGAAATCAAGGTATCCTTACCTCTTCTACATACCAGGTACGTACCCTAATTTCGAGGGCAAAATTTCATAAGAAGGGGAGGTTGTAAGACCTCAACTTTTATGAATAAAGATGAATTTTCTATAAATATCATTTTTGAATATTATGGAATGAATTTGATATAATGTTATAGTTGTGGGTAATATTTATAAATTTTGCAAAGTATGCAAGTTGTTATATAATATTCGATTGGTCGGGGAATATTCATTTTAACGAGGAATATTCGTGACAACGGCACAAATCATTGGTGGACCCATTAACGGAATTATTGTTTGATTGAGAAAACGACAAAAATACTTTTTATGAAAATAATTCGGAAGTTTTACCGTTATCTTTGTTGAACTACTTCATTAGTAAAAGTACAAGATATCTGATATATATATATATATATATATATATATATATATATATATATATATATATATATATATATATATATATATGTATTCATATATATATATATATATATATATATAATGTTGTCAAGTTGACAAAGTGGGTGTGGGGAAATATGGTGTTCACGTGAGGAGGAGTACAATTATTATATATATATATATATATATATATATATATATATATAGGTTTATAACATGTGTGGATTATATATATAGATATGTTTTATAATTTTTGCTTTATTCTTATTGGTTGGAGGATTGACTATTGCTAGCTTTAGTTGGCAGATTGTGGGATGCTTTTTCAAACCTAGACATTCATTGGCCAACTCCTTGAAAACGTGTACTGATACGTAGGAACCGTGAAGTTGTGTTGTTCATCCGTAAATAATTGTTGCGTCCGTTTATTAACAGTACCCCTTCAATTCTCCTATAAATAGAAGTTCATTCCTTCATTATTTCTTACGAATTCACTAAAACTCTAGAGAGAGAAATTATAGAGAAAGTATAGAAAAGTATTCTGCTACTTCCCTACTCTTATATTCAGTTTCTTTTACGGTAAGGGGTATTATTTCTTTTATATTCATGAAGAGAACTTCATTATTCCATTATTTATTATTCTATTGAATAACTCAGATATGCTGCTACCCTATACTTGGTGAAATTCTTCATTATTTCATTCTTTATTATTACATTGAATATCCCATCATGCGTTTTACGCCTGGGACTGATTCCATCTTTATTATTCTATTGGAATATCACATGCATGCGTTTTATGCCGGACTGATTCCATCTTTTATTATTCTCGTTGAATATCCTCATCTGTTTGTGCGTTTACGCATGGGACCGGTTCCATTCTTTATTATTCTATTGGAATATAATATCTGTGCATTTATGCATGACCTGGTTCCGTTATTTATTATTCTGTTGGAATAACCTGTCTGTACGGTCTATCGCATGCCTGGTGATTTTTTTTGTTATTCCATTCTTTATTATACTCAGTTTGTTAAAGTTTTGACTTCTATACTCCATGAAATTAGTGTAATATCCTTGATATTTGCGCTTCATCCAGTATCTTTTCATGGAAATATTCTTCTAAGCATTCTTGAATTTTACTCCACAAAGAAGTATCATGTTGACAATTTGGACGTTATTAGTTCCTGGATAAATTAATTCTTGAACTTGTTTTATTGAATTCTTATATCATTGTCATCATCCTCATGTTTATATTTTGTTGAAAGTCATATGTGGCTTGTAGTGCATAGATGGACTTGGTATGATTATGACCAGGGATTATTCGGTGTAATCATGACCGTAATATTAAAATGATGTGGCAAAAGTCCTCATTGGCCCGTAGTGCATTGATGGACAGTTGTTGGCATGATCATGACCATTAATGAATACACAAATATCCTTGGCCCGTAGTGCATGGATAATTTTTGGTCGTGATACTAAACAATATCCTTGGTCGTAGTGCAGGGGTGATTCGATGATGTGGATTATTTATTAAACTGAGTCCCAACGATAAAAGTGATGAAAAACCTTTTAAATTATAGAGGATAGTAGATTTTATTCTCTACTTGACTCTTCTAATGGATTGCTTGTTCATTATCAGCTTAAACTTGATGTTTGTTATATTTTATTAGTTTAACACTGTTGAAGGCTAATGATAATTTATTCTGCATTATCTTAGTCATAATATTTCTTATTGGGCTAGTTGAGCTCACCGTTTTGCTTTCATTGTTCTCTTCAGGAAATGAGAACGTAGCAGGGACTAGTCGGGGAACGGAGTGACGGTCCAGATGATAGCATTAGTAGTTCTCACTATTCTATGAAATAGTGTAATAAAAAATGTAATGAGGACCCCATTGAGTTTGTATATTGTCTAGATGACAATATTTGTATTAAAACTCACAGTATATGTTTAGTCGTATTTTACACGACTGTTGTATAATTAAGTTGTATTTGAATTTTGTACCATGTATTTGGCGACTCAAGATGGGTGATGTATACCTATTTTAGGGGAGTCACACATTGTATATATCAAACAGTATTATATGGCAAGGAAATATTTTTTGATTCACTTCCCTTTTAGATATGCATTGTTACTTGCTTGATAGTTGCCTTTTTTCTAGGACATGAAATCTCGATATATTTTGAACTCGTCCTTGGTGGATGGACATTGAGATGTCTCAGGATCTTTCAGAATTGATCTTTGATCTTTGTATTTCAAAATTCTTTGGTGTCTTGGGATTGGTTTCTTAAATGTGGTGTTGGTTTTCGGAGAGGATTTTTTCTTTCCTCTCTGAGGTTGACCGTACCACAGATGGTCGTCGGTGTTCTCCCATTTGTGAGGGGAGACCAGGTAGTTCCATCTCTTATGGATTGGTGTTTCTTTTTGAGGATTCAACCACAACATAGATGGTCGCCGATTTTTCTCCCATTTTTGAGGGGAGAACAGGTAGTTCCATCCATGTGGTCTAAGCTGATTTGACCGCACCAAAGATGGTCACCGACGTATTCTCGTGTATGGGGGAGATCAGGTAGTTACATCTCTTATGGTTTGGTTTGAAAGGTTGAAGGATGATCCCAACACCGCTAAAGGGTTTGGTGATTTCGCAGGGGTGAGATTGCATCGTAAATGGTTGCCTTCGTAGTCCCATTGATGAGGGGAGATCAGGTATGCGTAGTTCGAACCTAGCATGAAAAGGTTCGAAAGGTTGACAAAGTTGAAGGGTGTGGACTTTTTTGTTTTTGTGGTTAGACATCACCATAGAAGGTTGCCTATGTACTCCAGTATATGGGGGAGCTCAAGTCTGCGTAGTTCCAACGTAGCATGAAAAGGTTGAAAGTTATATGTGGTGAAAGGGTTATTATTTTTTGCAAAGGTTAGACCGCACCATAAATGGCTACCTACATACTCCAGTGTCTGTGGGAGATCAGGTATGTGTAGTTCACTCTTTGGCGAGAACTGATGCGGTTAGAAAGGTTTTGAAAACATGAATTGACTGATGGATTGATTATCCAGAACCATGATGCTAGTTTGCAGGTAACTTCAGACATAATACCTTTTTACGGTGTTTGAGTTGATGAGCTGGGGAAATTCTTCGTCATCCATTTCTTGCAATCTGAGGGCTCCCTCTGTCAATACCTCCTTAATAATGAAAGGGCCTTCTCAGTTTGGGGTGAATTTTCCTTTAGATTGATCTTGGTTGTCAAGGACCTTTTTCAAGAACAAGTTATTTTCTTTGAACTGCCGTAGCCGGACTTTCTTATTGTAAGATCGAGCGATCCTCTGTTGATATAATTGACCATGGAAAATGGATGTGGCCCATCTTTCATCTATCAATGATAATTGGTGGTATCGATCTTGTAACCATTAGTCTTCCTCCATTTGAGCATCTATCAACACTCTTAAGGATTCTATTTCTACCTCTATGGGGATCACTGCTTCCATGCCATAGGTTAATGAGTACGGGGTTGCCCCAATGGAAGTGTGTTTACGTTTTGTAGGCTAATAGAGTCAGAGGCAACAAGTCAGGCCATTCTTTGTGATTGGTGGACATCTTTTGCATGATCTTTTTGATGTTCTTATTAGCCACTACAACAACACCATTCATCTTTGGACGATAGATGACGGAGTTGAGATGCTTGATGAGGAATTTGCTGTATAGTTCCTCCATCATTTGGTTGTTGAGGTTTTTGGCATTGTCTTACACAATCACCTCTGGTTGTCCATATCAATAAATGACATTGTTTCTGATGAAACCAATGATCACCTCTTTGGTAACTCTGGGAAAAGAGGCTACTTCTACCTATTTGGTGAAGTAGTCGATCATGGTGAAGATAAACCGATGACCATTGTTGGCTTTGGGCTCGATCAGCCCGATCAAGCCAATTCCCCACATTGAGAAGGGCTAGGGTGAACTCATATTGTGGAGTTCCCTTGGAGGGGAGTGGATAACATTTCCCTGAATTTGGCATTCATAACATCTCCTGATATGAGCATCACAATCAGCTTTAAGAGAGATCCAGTAATGCCTTGTTCTTATGATTTTCTTGACAAGTAGAGGACCGCTCATGTGTGGGCCGCATACTCCATGGATTTCATCCACGAGTCTCTGAGCTTAGTCTTTGTCTAGACATCTTAGAAGGCCTAGTACCGCATCCCTTAGATATAATTTCATGGCCATTCTATGGATCCGCTTTCTTTTATCTTGACTTTCTCCAGTGGGCGTAGATCCATCTCACAGATATTCCTTGATGGAATGGTACCAAGGGTGTTGGATGGGAGACAATTCATCCGATACTTCTCTGATGTAATTCCCATTGATTGTGACATTTTGGCAGGCAAATTTGATATTTAGAATGCCTCCCCTTTTAGATATGTTGATCAAGGAGGCCAAAATTGCTAACGCATCGGCAAAGTCATTCCTTCTCCGAGATATGTGGAGGAAGGATATTTCTTCAAACTCTGAAGCCATCTAGATAACTTTTCGATGGTAAGGCATCAAATGAAATTCTTTGGTATGGTAGACCCCTGTGGTTTGTTTGATTACTAGCTCGGAATCTCCAAAGATAGTTAACCGTTTGACGCCCATGGATTAGGCTAGTTTCAACCCCATTATACAGCCTCCATACTTAGCTGTGTTGTTGATGCTGACAAAATGTAACTTGATAGCAACGGGATACTGTTCTCCCAAAGTAGACACCAGAACGGCTCCCGCTCTGGCACCTTCCATGTTTACAGCTCCATTAAAATACCTTTTCCACAATAAGATTGTATCCTCCAGATGGTGTTGTTGAATTGTCATTATCCTTTCATCGAGGGAATATGTTTCCAAGGGTTTGAAATCCTATGATGGTGCTGCAGTCAGTTGATCTACAATTCCTTGACCTTTGATAGACTTTTGGGTCACGTAGATGATGTTGAATTGCTGGAGGATCAACTGCCATTTGGATAGTCGATAATTTAACATTGGTTTGCTAAATACGTACTTAAGAGGATCTATGCACGATATAATATGGGTTGTGTGACCATGGAGATAATGCTTTAATCTCATAGAAGTATATGCTAATGCACATCAAGTCTTTTCAATGAATGTGTACTTTGTGCTCACTACTGCTGAATCTCTTGATGAGGTAATAGATAGCTCTTTCTTTGTCTCTATCGTCTTTTTGTCCCAGCATGTAGCCCATGGCATTGTCATTGATTAACAGTTACATAAACAGGGGAATGTCATCCTTGGGAGGTACCAAGACAGGAGCTTTGACCAATTACTCTTTGATGGAAATGAAGGCTTTTTGACATTCTTTGTTCCATTTCTTGGAGGAGTTCTTCCTTAATAACTTGAAGATGGACACACAGGTTGCTGTGAGTTGGGAGATGAATCTGCTGATGAAGTTGATTCTTCCCAAAAATCCCTGTATTTCCCTCTATGTCTGGGGTACGTGCATCTCAAAGATGGCTTGAATTTTGGTAGTATCCAGCTCAATGCCTTTATGGCTCACTAGAAATCGCAGCAACTTGCCTGACTTGACGTCGAAGGCACACTTGGCCAAATTTAGCTTCAAGTTATACTTACGCAACAGATTAAAGAGCTTTTTGAGATGGTCTATGTTGTCTTCTTCCCTTCGGGGTTTGACAATGATGTCATCCATATAGACTTCTATTTCTTTGTTCATTAAATAATAGAAAAGAGCCATAATGGCTCAGTAATAGGTAGCACCGACATTGATGAGGCCGAATGACAACCGTCTGTAGCAAAAAGTTTCCTAGGGAGTGATGAATGATGTCTTCTCCTGGTCCTCTTCAGCAACCATGATCTGGTGGTACTCAGCTAAGCAATCAACAAAAGAGTACATGTCATACTGAGCTGTATTATCTTTGAGTATTTGGATAAATGGTACCGGGAAGTTATCTTTGAGACAAGCTTTGTTCAAATCCTTGTAATCCACGCATACTCGCACCTTCCCTTTGGGTTTAGGTACGAAAACTATGTTGGATAGCCACTCAGGGTATGTTGATATAATGGTGATGCCGACTTTGTTTTGTTGCATAATTTCTTCCTTGACTTTCAAACTCCACTCAGGTTTCAATCGCTTGAGCTTCTGTTTAACCGACTTGATTACCTCTTTAATGGGCAGGTGATGAATGATGATATCAGTTGAAAAACCGATCATGTCTTCATAAGACTATGCAAACACATCCTAGAATTGGGTCAATAAAGCAACTATGTCATTCTTTTGGCTTGGGGTAAGGTCCATGCCAATCTATATTTGTTTGGGGTTTTTTGAGGTTCCGAGGTTGACAGAGGTGGTTTGATCAAGATTTGGTTGGGTTTATCGTTGACCCATTCTTTAATCTCCTCAGGCGCCTCGTAGTCCTCTTGCTCAATCTCCATCAAGTCAGAGTCTAACTTTACATCAAAGTTGTAGTCATTGTGAAGAATTGGCATTCCATCAGCAAGTTTAGACAAACTTAACTCTGGAGTCCTGAAAACAAAATGCTTTCACTTAATATATAAACTGTTTGATCATACAAAGTATTAGCATGGCATGACAAAAGTAACTGGTAATACTATGTAACAAAATTAAGCAGTTAATGATATCTACAGGGCAGAGGGATCTTCTACCCTTTTTACCCTTTTTGGAAAATGTAAGGAGTGCTGCTCCAATTGCCTAGGGCCACGTCCTGATGGACAGCTGTGACGAAGGGCGATTATCATCTTCCTCCTCTTAGATAATGACCATGATATCTAAACAGTCATCATCAGGGATATCATCGTTCATACCCTCTGTATGTACCAGAACGTACATCTTTGATAACAGTCTCTTTATGTCTTGTTTGCGCCTTTGATTCCTTTCCTCAATGTCTGGGTCTAGATTTAGGCCTTTTTTTCCACTAGCTGGTCTGGGCTTAGGATATAGCAGACCCGCTACGGAGATAAAAAATTTCTTTAGAGGCCATACATAATCTACATCTGTAGGTTTAGGCAATATAATTGTAGATGAAGGAACCGGTGTATGCTTGTGTGGGTTCTTGTGACTTGACCCAGAGGAAGAGCCTAATCCGGCCTTCCCTGTATAGCTGAGAATTTGAATTGGACTTTTGATTCCTTACTAATTTTTTTCTAACCCTTGTTCTGATTAGAAACCCAAGGATATCATCTCTTGACTGGCTGACATTACCTTAGCGAAAACTCTTGGTTTCAAAATGGGAGCCCCAATAGGTTGATACTGAGTGTTGCTCACCTCAAGGGCGTGGAAGCTGACATGCTCAACTCCTTCATTGAAATAGATTAGAGGCATATCACTTTGGACAGGATACTCTGGTTCAGCATTGACAGTGACCAGATTACCGTTGATGATATACTTGACTTTTTGATTATATCTTGTAGTGATTTTGAGCACTTGAAAGGATATGTAGAAGATATGTGGACTGATTTCCACTAGAAATTCAACCTCTCCTATAACATCTTGTTGAGACCCATCGAAGGCTCTAATGACTGTGTTGCTACTTTGGATCCGGTTGGGATTGATCTTCATGGGCAGATGTTTAGGGATTATCCTCCATCTATTAGCATACCTCCGACCACATATTTGAATGACATCACTGCTATGTATAGTGGCTTGCAATTACCCATCCCCTCGAGGGGTATGCCATCAACAATGAAAGATATCACATTTCTAATGAAAATGTCGTCTACCAGATGATGAAACTTTTCAACATCCACCGTCTTTGGTAGGTGGGCTTCTTCCAATATCTTCGTTAAGACCTTTCGATGATCTTCAGAAGAGAAAACCAAGTCCAGAATAGATATATGTTGAGGTGCTTCTTTAAAGCTTCACACCACCTTGGCTTCATTATTTCCCATCTTGCGGAGGAATTCTTCGATTTTCTCCTTGGGCACTTTCCCCTTAGATCTAATGACTGGCTTCATCATTCGTTGAGGGAGATACATCGGGTTTTCTTCGGATACCGCAACAGTTGTGTTTGATGTTGATCCTTTAACCTCCCCATAGTTCCAAGGGACTTTCTTCAGGTTGGTGATAGGATACTGTGGTTTGAATGGTAATACTAGTGGTTCGGGTGCAACCACCTTAAAAGGGTTTTTAACTAATTTGAGCTTGATTGTTTGAATTGTAAGGGGTGTTGCAGCTAGGTCTCCCTCAGAGGATATGACTGCTATGAAATCCTTCCATTTTTGCGCTCCTAGAGGAACTGTCTTTCTACTCTCAGGTAATACAGTGTCATTGTTTGCCATTTGTAGGTCACCACTGTCAATCATATTTTGAATGAAGTGACGTAGTGCCCAGCAGCTTTCAGTGTAGTGACCACGAGTATTGGAGTGGTATTGAGAAACCCCGTTAGCATCAAATCTTCTTGAACGTGGATTGACTGGGGGTAGCAATGCTGTGATTTTTCCCTCATTGATCAGCATCTGTAAGATTTCTTCCATCGGTTGGCCCAAATGGGTGACTCCGTTTGGTTAGCAAAGTCCCGACGAGCTTGGGTTTCTACTTTTCTTGTAAACGTCTCCTCCAAGGTTTCATTTTCTTGGGTCTATGGTTGATATTTTGTGATAAGGGAGAGGAGACTTGCATGCTCCTGACTAAACAACTTTCGTGTGACTTGGAGTTGATGTATCACTAGTTCTTCCAGTTGATTAACCTATTCATCGATAGACTTCAATTCCCGTTCTAGCATGAACTTAAACTCTGAATAATCCCACTTATCGGAATTATCTTTGTTGGTTTACGGAGAACCACCCACGTATTTGAGGTAATTGGAACTCTCTCCACTCCGTCTGTTGATCATGTTAACATCCTCTTCCTTGTGTTGAGGGAGGGGTTATCTTGGACATGTGGTTGCTCGGGCTTTGTCACCACGATCTGACCACTGTCTATTAAGTCCTGGATGTTGTGCTTGAGGGCCCAACAATCTTGGGTGTCATGACCCGTATCTCCAAAATGGTAAGCACACTTCATGTTTGTATTGAAACCCTTTCCACTTGGATTGGCTGGTGGAAGGAGATGGGTAATTTTCTTCTGATCTATCAAAAGTTTGAAAATGTATTCCAATGAGGCCACATAAGGGTGTGAATACTCTTGGACATCTGCTTTCTCCACTTTTTGGCAAGGGAAGATTTGTGGATTGTACTTGAAAAGGGGAATAGTTTCTCCTTTGAATAGGCAAGTTTTGATGGCCTTTTTGAGTTTGTCCTTGCAGTACCAAGGATATATCCTCTTCTTTCTTCATATGGACCCTCCGGGGTTTGTTACCATAATTTCCAACTTAGATATGCTCAGCTACGGCTTTTTAAGCGGTGAGATCTTGAATCTTCCCAGATTTGAATCCCATCTCTGCCATTTCTCCGTGCTTGATCATTTCTGAAAATGGTTTTCCTATACCTACTAGTACCCTCTCATAAAATGGAGCTTCTTGAATATCTATGAAGGTCATCACCATCTCAGTCTCTGTCATGGATGTGATTACTTGAGTAGCAAGACGCCTCCATCTTTGGGCATACTCTCTAAATGCCTCATTATCTTGCTTCTTGACTTTGGTACACTATAAGAAAACCGGCTAATTCTGACAGAACTAAGTTCGACGGACATATTCCCTCTAAGATAATAATTATTCCGACGGATTATTCAGTCGAACATAATTCAGTTGAAACTATATTAATTTCGATGGATGTTCATCAGAAATAGATGTATCCTATTGGCGCCAATGTTCCCACCACCACCAACCTTATATTCGACTGAATAGTGTTTATCTTCGACAGAATATCCGTCGAAGATACCTTAATTACGACGAATTTAAGTTCGACAGAAATTTCATCGGAAATAATCTTTAAACCTAATTAATCAGCTCGTCTTCCCCAGCCGCCCCTCATTCTCTCTCTCTCTCATTTCTCTATCACTTTATGCTCTCTCTCATTTCTCTCTCACTTCATTCTCTCTCTCACTTTACTCTTTCACTGTCTCATTTCTCTCTCACTGCTCTCATCTCCACCACCACCATCGCCGCTAATACCACCGTCGGTTCCACCACCACCACCATCACTGCTACCACCACCAGTAACCACCATCATTGTCGGGTGCCGTCATCACTGTCGGTTCCACCACCAATAGACGCCACCACCACCACCAGGCACCACCGTCAGTTCTTCTCCTTTACTTTGCACGTTAATTCAATTTCAAGGTTAGTTTTCTGCAAAGCAATAGATTTTTAGGGTTAATTTGTTGCAAATTGTTAAATAAAAATTGTTTTTGAATGTCTGAAAGTTATAATATTTCTGAAATTTGTATGATATTTTGTATGATATTTCTGAAATTTGTGGCTTAATTTGTTTTAGGTTTAGTTTGAGTTTAAATATGAGATTAAACCAATTTGGATAATATGTCGTTGTGAATTTGTGGGTCGAAAAATTGGGTCCTGTTGTTAAAATTGGGAGTCTGAAATCTGAAATTTGGGTCATATTCTTCTTGTTTATATTGCTAAAATTGGAATTTGGATTTTTGGAATGTGGACTGCATATTATTTAACTGCATATTATTTGGAATTTGGAAATTGCAATATTGATATTATGAAGTGTATAGCATATTCAATAATAAAAATAAAATAAAATAAAAATAAAAAATAGAATACAATAAAATAAAATAAAATAAATTTAATTAAAATAATTTAAATTAAATTAAATTTAAAATAAATTAAATTTAACGAATTTAATTTAATTGAATAAAAAATTTAAAATTATATAATATAATACAAGATAAAATAAAATAAAATAACATAATAAATTAAATTAAATTAAAATAATTACAAAATTAAACTAAATTAAAACTTATATAATATAATACAAAATAAAATAAAAATATTAATAAATTTAATTCAATTTAATAAAATAAATTAAATGAATTAATTTAATTTAATTAAATAAATTAAATTTAATAAATAAATAAAGCAATTATATACTATAATATAATATAATACAAAATAAAATAAAAGAAAATATAATAATAAACTAAGTAGCATTTACTTAGTTGAGATGCACTTAAAAGAAACTGAATAAGAATGTTTTCGATTAAGTAAAATAATATACTTTGGAACTTAATTAGAAACCCGTTTGACAAGTAGGAGTGAATGTCGACTAGTAGTCTCTATAGATTCCAAATAACAATTCTCATAAACTAAGAACCACTTACTTAGTTTATCATTGACAAAATAAACTAAGTAGCATTTGCTTAGTTTGCCACAATTTTCAATAAATGCAATAATACTCTCCCTACATATATGTACTCTTCCTTGTATGCAAGGTTCAACATAGCAGTTGCAGCTAATAGTATTCCAACCGGTTCCTCGACAGCAATTGAAAAAAAAGGGTTATAGTTCATGTTTGTGTCCTATACTCGAATAATAAAGTTAATTGAATTACTGCGGACATTCCTCATTGTTCCATCATAACAGATGACAACATCCGAAAGGAGTGCCATTAAGTTGTTGAACAAAGTTCTAGGTTTAGCAACCCTCTAGATGAGCGAACGATCACTTCTATGATAGGAATGAATCATCTCTCCATATGGGTCCAATTCATGACATAGACAACTTCTCACCACTCCAAATTCCTCAGATGGGTAGTTATCACAGAACGTCTCACCTCTTTTTCTATGAGAACTACCCATCTGAGGATTTTGGAGTGGTGAGAAGTTGTCTATGTCATGGATTGCACCCATATGAGGAGATGATTCATTCTTAGCACATAAGTGATCGTTCGTTCATCTAAAGGGTTTCTTAATCTTAAACTTTGTTCAATAGCTTAATGGAACTCCTTCGGGATGTTGTCATATGTTATGTTGGAACAATGAGGAATATCCGTAGTAATTCAATTAACTTTATTATTCGAGTATAGGACACAAACAGGAACTACGACCCTTTTTTTTTCCAATTGCCGAGGAACCAGTTGGAGTACTATTAGCTGTAGCTATGACGAACCCTGCATACAAGGAAGTCCTTGACTCTTCTCCTAGTAGTCATTACAGCTGCAACTGCTATGAAACTTAGAAACCCGTCTGACAAGTAGGAGTGAATGTCGAACAGTAGTCTCTATAGATTCCAAATAACAATTTCAACGATTAAGTAAGTACCACCTACTTAATTTATCATTGGCAAAAAAAATTAAGTAGCATTTACATAGTTTGCCACAATTTTCAATAAACTCAATAATAATCTCCCTATAATCTTCAATACACTCAACAATATATGTACTATACCCGTTTGACATGCACTCAGTAGGAGTAAATGTCGAATAGTCCCCAGTTCGGGACTGTTACTGGATGTTATGTCTCTCACGTAGACCGATGCCAATACAAAACGATGCATTTTTGTTGTTTTGATGATTTTTCAACTTTTATCTCAATATGTTCTTCGAGTGCATACTTAGATTAAGTTATCTTAGTCTAATTCGTGTACTTGGAGACCATGGGGAGGTGCTGTCAAAAGTTTCTTGAAACTCATGAAACGTACTCAATGTGTTGGCACTAGTGACGAGACGTATCCAATAACGGGATAGAAGCCTTTCCCTTGTCTTGTAGAGTGGAGATACTAGGTAAATCTAATTCATGCATGAATATCCAAATTAACTGAATGCGTCTTCTGTGTAGTTAAAAATGTCAGCCGACTTGAGTTGGATGTACCGTAGGATACCCAGTGATGGGAGGGGATTAGTCTCAGCTTATTGTGTTGGGGTGTTAGATTTCTTGAACAAAGCAATTGTAACAACCCGATATTTTCTATATAATTAAATCAGAAATTTTGCGTAAATTTTTTATTTATTTTAAAGATGAGGATTTGTATAAGATAAGGTGTATATGTATTTATGTGATAAATAAAAATATATTTATTACATGAATGTTTACAAATAATTTTATTTTAGAATTATTGATTATTATAAAGTTTATTCTTTTAATAATTAATTTTATAGTAGAAATGTTTTTATTATTTATTTTCCATGAAAATATAATTATATATTATTTAAATAATATATGAAATGATTATTAGAATTATTATAATAATTAATCTATTTTAATATATGAATTTATGCTAGTTTAATTAAGTTAATTATTTTAACTTAATTAATAATGTTAAATACTGAATAATTATAACAATTATGTTATTATGTGAATTTTTATAGATTATTAAGTTAATTATTTTACCTTAATTATTAAGGAATGAGAATAATAATATAATATTAATTATATTTTGATTTTTCAGTGCTATAAATATGTACTATATGTATGTATTGAGGATGGTTGATCAATTATGGTGATTAATTTCAAAACCCTAATATTAATTGGTTAAACCCATGTTTTACTGGGGGAAACCCTAATTTGAAAATCAATTGTGAGTTTAAGACTGTTATATAACTGTGTTATATGTTTTATGTTGTGTGTAGACACTCAAAATTTTCCGTCTTTTCACCGCTCACTAACATTGAAGGAGGACAAATTAAGCCTTTTAAGAGGAACCACGAAAGACAATCCATATCCATACTGGGATACTACCTAAGTTCAAAGATCAACCCGGAGCCCACTGGGAGTAACAATTCCAATCTCGGATATAACCCCGAGGCATGCGAGATACAATACCGGAACACACACCGGAGAAGACCAATTAATCTCGGAGATAACCCCGAGATATCCAGTCTCAGTCCCAACCATGGGAATAGCCACCAACCTTGGTGATAACCCCAAGGAATGCAATTTCGGTAATAACCCCGGAAATGCTTGTTTCAAATGCGACCAGCTTCGATCTCGGCGCTCACAACGAGATACACTGTACCGACCCGGCAATAACATCGGGAAGACAGCACACCACAAGGGTGACAATGAGGACCTTCAACAAATTGTAGCGATTCCAATCTCGGTGAAGCTCTGAGCAACGTCTCATGACAATCATTAATCCGACGATAACACCGGTGAGGGGTAACATCGTCATCTCGTCAGCACGATGCCACGTCACGTCGTCTTAACATCTCTATTTAACAATGTCCCACAAAACTAACCAATCCCGAGTGACTATTGTGCGGGGTAACGGATGAAAGTTGAAGCTTGAAGACCGGAGGGCATCGTCCCATCTTCAATGACTTCGTACAAACTCTAGTCCCATGCAATCGTACAACTCTCAACAACGGCAGTCCGAAATAGATCCTGTATACCTCAAACGGATGCCCGGATTGCACTTCTTAAAGTTCGAGTGGACATTACATTGCGAGTGCATGTACTTGAGACGACTTCGACAAAAAAACCCGGCCAACCCGGTTGCCTCTGTACACCTCCTGGCTAAAATTGCTATAAATAGAGGGCTTGGGCTGCACATTTTGAAAAAAAAAAGCGAGGAAGCCACCCTAATTTGCCTCACACTTACCCCATGCAAAGTACTTTCTCCTTTTAAACACCTGTGAGCTCATATATAGCCTCTTTTGTACCTACAAAAGCCAAGTGTTTACCCACTCTAAAGATATAGAAGTCTTCTTTGGAAGTCACCGTAAGACTTCTCACACACTTTAGAGTCTTTATCTTCATCTCTGTACACCCTTCTTCACGTTGAGAGTCGTGTTCACAGCATTTGCCTTTGACTTTGGTCGGTGGTTTTGTTTCAACTTGTATATATATATATATATATATATATATATATATATATATATATTTTTTATATATATATATATTTATATATATATTGACTAACATTATCGAGTTATGCCTCGATTGAGCCTAGACTTCGGTCTGGAGCGTTTATTTGCTTTAATATATATATATATACATTTATATATATTAATTGTGTGTCAAACTTTGTTCGATGAGCCTAGACTTGATTAAGCATGCGTTTCTCGCTTTAATATATATATATATATACATTTATATATATTAACTGTGTGTCAGACTTTGTTCGATGAGCCTGAATTTTATATCCGGTGCGTTTATTCGCTTTTGTATATATATATATATATACTTATATATATGAACTGTGGTCGAACTCTATTCGATGAGCCTGGATTTTATATCCAGTGCATTTATTCGCTTATATATATATAATTATATATATGAACAGTGGTCGAACTCTGTTCGATGAGCTTGGATTTTATATCCGGTGCGTTTATTCGCTTATATATATATACTTATATATATATATTAACTGTGGTCGAACTCTGTTCGATGAGCCTGGATTTTACATCCGGTGCGTTTATTGCTTTTATATATATATATATACATATATATTTCGTCCCACACTGAGTTTACTTACGGGTGGTTGATCACTTTTTACAACTTTCTTTACGTTTAAGTCTCGCTTTTGAGTTTACTTCTGTGGCGCTTGATCGCTTTAATGCCTTTATACATTCTCATCCCCACCGAGTATCCTTCGTGGCGGTTGGCCAGTATTCTGACTTTATTTACGCTTTACGTCCCTTTGGAGTTTCCTCTATGGTGGTTGATAGCTTTAATGACTTTATTTACATTTCTGATCCCCCATGGAGGTGCTTCGTGGTTGGTGATCATGTTTGTATATATATATATTTACAGCTTTTATATATATACCTGCTTATTGCTTTCATACAAATTGCAGTATTTTGTGCGCCTAGGAATCATGTGATCACAGATTCATCCCATTAAATCTAGATCCGGTTCCCGTGATGGACATTTTCAGCTGTAAGCAGCTTGTAAATTATTCTGCGTTGTCTGAATTTCCTCAGATGGTTTCCATACCCACGAGAAAGTTGGCATTATTTTGTGCATTATTTTCGTACGGATGCCTCGCATCTGTCAAATAAAATCAATCAAGCCGAGCACTTAATAAAATGGGAGTGTAAAAGGTCTCAATTACTATTCAGCATCAGGGTTTGAAAAACCTCTTTTATAAAACATCACTGCCATATCTTGCGTAAAATTGAATTTTTACATAAATTCAAACCCTATGTATATAGGTGCTAACGAGGCCTCGCACTACTTCCAAATAACAAAGACATTGACCCACACACACACATTTCAGATATAGTTTCTTGAAAAGAGGCGGCCACCGTAGTAATGACGGATGTCTGGGTGCCTAACATCTTCCCCGCATAACCAAGTCCCCGGACCCTAATGAATCTTGGTTTCACCGACCCGCTTAGCGTCACACATCATTGGGTCAATGTGCAAACCTTTTCTCGGTTGTGTTGGTACAACCATTTAAAAAACTAACTGGCGACTCTTAACAGTCTATCGTTGACATTATACATGTCGGACCTTTTCACTTGTTTTTCAAACAAATCTCACCTAAAATGAGAACACCAAAGAACAAGTAGCGGAAAGGACATCCAAAAATCCCCGACGTCGACAGTGGCGACTCATTTGGGACTCAGATGAAGAGGACATAAGCCGCTATTACAATTTTTTCAAAACTGTTATATGCTTATGTGTGGATATTGCATTTACATTTGATGAATGTGTATGAATGCATTTCCTTATTGCACTTAGTGTTTCGCACTATAATTGCTTGTGATATTAGTGTTTCGCACCATATCTGCTTATGATATTAGTGCTTCGCACATGTCATCATTTTCATACGGGTGACGTATGTGAATGTATGTTGTGTGGTCCCTCCACCAGGAGGCTATCCCGTCGGTGTTTGATTACTGGACTTGTGAGAAGACTAATTCTCCGAGGCTCAGGAAAGGCACCACCCAAATTCGCTCCATTTGAAAGATCGGATTAACTTCCCATCAAGTAGATTGCGATGATTTGGGAACCTTCATGCCAAAAAGCCATGAGAGTAACCTAAGATAGGTCACCTCCCGATAAACCCAAAAGCGGAGGAAAGTCTCTTCATGCTCTCTCATTTCGAATTACTTGTAAACACAATTACTTGTAATTTCATTCCATATCTATCTCTATGTAATGAGAAATATGAAGAAATGTGTACACATACATATTAACATGCTACAAACAGCTGACATCCGTTTTGCAGGATAAAATTCATAAAATGGACACATCACATAGCATGTTATTATCCACATTCCCTAAAGACTAAACTATGCAAGTCTTTCACAGGGAATCAATCAGACCTACTACCCGGTCAAAGTCCAAGAGGGCAACATGCCTACAGTCAATCATGTCGTCATCCGACCACACTGAACTTAATCCAGTTTATCGCTAAGAATTCGATGGATTAAGCCAACAAATTACAGATTTGGCTGTTCTACTCAAAGAATTATACCAGTCTAATCAGGGTCCAAAAATACCCGTACATGTTGAATCCTCCACACAAGGAGGAATCCCGGTCATTACCATACCTGAACTACGGTTGGATATGACCAAAAAAACTCATGATGCTGCCCATCCCACTGGAGACCCAGACACTGGTGACATCAAAAAGAAAGTCCTCCAAATGGAAGAGACCCTTTGTGTTATCAAGGGAATTGGAACACACGGGAGTGTTTCATATGTTGATCTTTGCATTTTTCCTGGTGTTCATTATCCAGAGAAATTTAAAACTCCTGACTTTGAAAAATATGATGGATTAGGAGATCCTTATACAAATTTAAAGGTGTTTATTGGGGAACTTGGATCTTACGCAGAGGATGAAAAACTCAGAATGCAATTATTCCAAAAGAGTCTAACAGGAGAAGCCCGTTCGTGGTACACAAGATTAGACAACTCTAAGATCCATAGTTGGGAAGATCTAGCACATGCTTTCCTCACACAATACAGGTTTCAGTCTCAGATGGCTTATGATCGGTATCAAATTACCAAGATCAAGAAATAGTCTAACGAGTCTTTCGTAGAGTATGCTCAAAGGTTGAGACGCTTTGGCTGCCCAAGTTATTCCTTCCATGACGAATCGAGATGGTCATGACTTTCATGTACATACAAGAAGCTCCTTCTATGAGAGAGTTTTAGTTTGGCATCTAAAAACCATTTTCCGAAATGGTCAAATATGGGAGAGGCCGAGATGGGATTGAAGTCCTGGAAGATTCAAGACCTAGTTGCACTCAAAGTCGCTTCTTTGATCACATCCAATCTGGAAATTATGGGAACAACCCCAGAGGATCCATAAAAAGAGAGGAAGTTGTTTCCACGATACTACAGGGCAAAAGGGTAATCGAACATGCCTATTCAAAGGAGAAAAACTATACTCCTTTCAAGCACAAATCTATAAACCCTCCAATACCAAAAGGTGGAGAAGTCAAACGCCCTCGAGTGTTTACACCCTTAGGGGATACCCTCGAGAACATTCTAAATCTTCTGACAACACAAAAGAAAATTACGCATCTTCTTCCACCAGCTTCGACCGTGTGGCGTTTATCTTCGCCTTCGAATTCTGAGTCCGCACAACCTCCCGTAAAGGTGTCAGCCAATGTAATGGCTATATTATTTCCCAAGCCGGTACCGGTGAAGGAGAGAGAAATCTTTGTTCCAAATCCCACAGTGGAAGAAGAGGAACGAAGAATCAAGCAAGACGTCGTCCGAATGATGTCAGGCATACGCATCATCGTTCATGACGAACATACCAACAGATATACCCCAGACAATGATTGCCCAGATGTAATGGCCATCATTCGACAAGGAGGATGATGACAATCCCTCCATCATCATGCGGTCCACCCGGACTTTGCCCTTGCTAATTGGAACAACATTCCTTGCATTGGTCGACAGGGTAAAACAAGCGAACTCTTTCGCGCTCAGTAGATATAATAATAATCGCTTTACTTTTCTCATGCATATGTTAGCGCTTTATTTTTCCAAAGATGTGCTAACACTGTATGATCAAAACATTTCATATATATTAAGTGAAAGCATATTTTGTTTCAGGACTCAATTTAGACGTCGTGTACTTTACGTCTGAGGCCTCTTCTCCACAAGGATTGTACCTTTGATGTAGAGATGAATTCACCTTGATGGATATACGAGGATGACATTGAGGTGCCTCCAAAAATTCAAGAATGGGTCAAAGACAAACCTAAACCCAACCTTGATCAAACCACTTCTTTCAATCTTTAACCTTAGAAAGCCCTAAGTTAATCCAGTTGGTTCGGACCTTACCCCAAACCAACGGAATGACATGGTTACGCTATTAACCCAATTCCAGGATGTGTTTGCATGGTCTCATGAAGACATGGTGGGTTTGTCCACTGACATTGTCCTTCATCGCTTTCCCATTAAAGAGGATTTAAGCCAGTCAAGAAAAAGCTCAGGCGATTGAAACCTGAGTGGAGTTTACAGGTAAAAGAAGAAATTGTGAAACAATTTCAAGCTGGCATCATCATGGTGTCTACATATCCTGAGTGGATATCCAACATTGTTCCCGTACCTAAACCCAGAGGGAAGGTACGAGTTTGCATGGATTATCGGGATTTGAACAAAGCTTGCTTAAAAGACAGCTTTCCCGTGCCATTTATCCACATTCTCATTGATAATACTGCGCAATACGACATGTACTCCTTTGCTAATTGCTTCGCAGGGTATCATCAGATCATGGTTGCTGAGGAGGATCGTGAAAAAACTGCTTTCATCACTCCTTGGGGAACCTTTTGCTATAGACGGTTGTCATTCGGCCTCATCAATGCCGGAGCCACCTATCAACGAGCTATGATGGCTCTTTTCCATGACTTAATGCACAAATAGATCGAGATCTATGTGGATGAAATCATTGTCAAGTCCCGGAAAGAGGATGACCATATAAACCATCTCAGAAAGTTGTTCAACAGGTTGCGTAAGTACAACTTGAAGTTGAATCCAGCTAAATGCGCCTTTGGCGTTAAATCAGGTAAGTTGCTAGGATTTCTAGTCAGCCACAAAGGGATTGAGCTGGATCCTGCCAAAATCCAAGCCATCACGGAAATGCCCATTCCTCAGACAGAAAAGGAAATATGGGGATTTTTGGGAAGAATCAACTTCATTAGCAGGTTTATCTCTCAACTCACAGCAACCTGTGAGACAATCTTCAAGCTATTAAGGAAGAACTCATCCATGAAATGGAATGGTGAGTATCAAAATGCCTTCCTTACAATTAAAGAACAGCTAGTCAAAGCTCTTGTCTTGGTACCACCTAGGGATGATGTTCCCCTATTTATGTACCTGTTCGTAAGTGACAATGCCATGGGTTTCATACTGGGACAGAAAGACGATAGAGGCCAAGAACGAGCTATCTATTACCTCAGCAAAAGGTTCAGCATCAGTGAACATAAGTACACTCTGATCGAAAAGACGTGGTGTGCTTTAGCATGGGCTTCCATGAGGTTACAACATTATCTCCATGGTCACACAACCCATCTCATATCCCACGTGGATCCTCTCAAGAACGTGTTCAACAAACCCATGTTAAATTACTGGTTGTCCAGATGGCAGTTGATCCTACAACAATTTGACATCGTATATGTGACACAAAAGTCCATCAAAGGTCAAGGAATCGCGGATCAACTCGACCGCCACACCTTCGAGGATTTCAAACCCTTGAAACATATTTCCCGATGAAGGAGTAATGACAATCAAGAATACACCATCAAGACGATCTGCCAATAATCATGGAAGATGTATTTTGATGGAGTCATTAATATGGAAGGTTCTGGAGATGGAGCAGCTTCTAGTATCTCGATATGAGGGAAGCGATATCTCCGTCAGCCGCCAAATTGCGCTTTGTCGCCACCAATAATACTACCGGGTATGAAGGTCGTCTCATGGGGCTAAAACTTGCCCGCTCATTGGGCATCGAGACGGTTAACTGCCTTTGGAGATTCGAGTTAGGTAATCGCATAATCCATCCTAAATCTATCAAACCAAGGAACTACATTTGCCGCCTCCTACCATCTGGTGTTTTGAAGATGGCTTTGGAGTTCGAAGAAATCTCCTTTCTACACATTCCTCGTAATAGGAATGACTTTGCAGACGCATTAGCAACCTTGGCCTCCTTAATTCGCATATCAGATAAGGAACACTTGCCAAGCGTCACGATTTCCCTGCACAAGGCCCCAGCCTATGGGAATTACGTTGGAGAAGTATCAGATGAGATCGTTGGTATCATCATATCAAGGAATATCTGCGAGATGGATCTACACCCGCTGAGGCGAGCCCGACTGAGAAAAGGCGGATCCATCGACTTGCTATGAAATTCTACCTGAGTGGAGATGCGCTCTACAAAAGAGATGCGGGACTAGGTCTCCTCAGATTTTTAGACAAAGCTCAAGCCCAAAGGCTTATGGATGAAATCCATGGCGGAGTCTGTGGCCCCCTCCTTGTTAAGAAAGTCCTCAGGACAGGACATTATTTGCTATCTCTCAAAGCTGATTGCAATGACCACGTCAGGAGATGCTATTAGTGCCAGATTCATGGGAATGCTATACACGCCCCTCCACGGGAACTCCAAAATATGAGTTCACCTTGGCCCTTCTCAATGCAGGGAATGGACGTTATCAGACCCATCGAGCCTAAAGCCAGTAATGGTCACCGATTTATCTTCACCATGATCGACTACTTCACCAAGTGGGTAGAAGCAGCCTCCTTCCCCAGGGTTACTAAAGAAGTCACCATTGCTTTCATCAGAAACAATGTCGTTTGTCGATATGGACAACCCGAGGTGATTGTGTCAGACAATGCCAAGAACCTCAACAACAAAATGATGGAGGAATTATGCAGTAAATTCCACATCAAACACCTTAACTCGGCCATCTATTGTCCGAAGATGAACGGTGCAGTTGAAGCGGCTAACAAAAACATCAAGAGGATTATGCAAAAGATGTCCGCCAACCACAAAGACTGGCCTGACCTATTGCCTCTTACTCTTTTAGCCTACAGAACCTCAATGCGCACTTCCACTGGGGCAACCCCCTACACTTTAACCTACGGGATGGAAGCAGTGCTCCCCATAGAAGTTGAAATGGAATCCCTCAGAGTGCTGATAGACGCTCAGCTGGATGAAGACCAATGGGTTCAAGACAGGTATCACCAATTGTCTCTAATTGACGAAAGGCGAACCGCGGCTATCTTCCATGGTCAATTATATCAGCAAAGGATCGCCCGATCCTACAACAAAAAGGTCTGGCTACGGCAATTCAAACAATATGACTTGGTTTTGAAGAAAATCCTGGACAACCAAGATCAGGCTAAAGGAAAATTCGCTCCTAACTGGGAAGGCCCGTTTATTGTAAAGGAAGTATTGACAGGAGGCGCTCTCAGATTGCAAGAAATGGACGGCGATGAATTTCCACAACTCATCAACTCGGACATCGTGAAATGGTACTATGTCTGAAGTAATTCACAAACACCCTGGTGTTGGACCATCAGATCACCAGTCATTCCAGTTCTTTAACCCTTTACCACATACAACTTTTCTACACTTTGCCCCTCATGGAAACATACATTTCAAAGCCAGCAGCCTGGCTTTCTCCTTTGCGTTCCTACAACTTAGGTCATCCCACCGCGGATCGGAGCTTTTGAGTTTGCAGTTTGGCTACCCATACCTGGGATTAAACTTCTCGTACCTACAGTTTATCCTCAACTTAGGATTAAACTTTCTCCTCCCCGCATTCTGACCTGCACATGGGATCACGCTTTCCTTCTCGTCCTGAGGGGCGAACTACGTCGACCTGATCTCCTCTTCAATAGGAGTACATAGGCAACCATTTCATATGGCCTGGTCGCAATAAAACAAAAAGCACAAAAACATTTCTACCCTCTTCTCCTCACAAAACAACAAAAACATTCCTACACCATTTCAGCCATATACAACGTTGAACCTCTTACACCAGGTTCGAACTATGCAGACCTAATCTCCTCTTCAATAGGAGTACGTAGGCAGCCATTCATGGTGCGGTCTCACCCCCTACCAAAACACAAACCATTATTAATCTGCATCTTGGGATCATCCTTCAATCCACTACATTTCATTTGGCTTGCACCAAAGGGATGGAATTACCTGAACTCCTCCCAAATAGGAGATTCGGCGACCATCTAAGCTGCGGTCATACCTTGAAGAGCAACACCAATCCATAAGAGGTGGATTTAACTAGGCTTCTCCTAAATAGAAGTTCTGGCGACCATCTGTGGTGCGGTCAATCTCAGAGAGGAAAGCCACACTCCTCTCTACATTTCCATCCAGAAACAAGTCCCAAGACACCAAAGATGGTAGGGATACATATAGATCGATGATCTATTCTGAACTATCCAGAGACAACTCAATGTCCATCCACCCAGGAGGAATTCAGAATGCATCAAGACCACAAGCACTGAAGCAGCATACAAAACATCAAGCAAATAGAAAGGCATATCTAAAAAGGAAGTGATCCAAAAATATATTTCCCTGTCATATATATAATGTTGTTTGATGTATACAATGTAAACTGTACATAACAAAATGGCTAAGCTAGTCTGTGCAGGTAAATACAAGCTCATCTACGAGTCAAGGTATATACGAGCTAACAAGCCCAACATGGCGTCCCTCTCAGATGAAGGAGGCAAAGCTGTGGTCTCCTGTACGAGAATATCCACACGACCCAACAGATCTGTAGCCATCTGCATGGTGACCATATGATCATCAATATATGCGCTCATCTCTGCGATCATGCTAGTGGTAAGGGACCTCACCGCGATCTTATCTGTGATTTGCTACATCCGGCGGATATAGCACTATCCCGCTCAACTATCACTGTATCTCTGGCTAATCTGGCCTCATCCCGCTCAACAACAGCGGCATCTCTGCGAGCTAATTCCTCGTCTCTCTCTAACAGAGTTGCGTCTCTCCCATCAAGGGCAGCCAACATCATAGATCGAGCCTGATCTCTCTCAAAGGTCATCAGATGAAGACTCGCGCTCAAAGTAATCGTGTCTTTGAGTGTTGAATCACAATAGTACTGGTACTAGGAGAATCCTAAGAAATGCTTTGGCAACCCAAAAATGGCTCCTCCTCGATGTAAGAATCGATGTCCTCCATGGGCTCTACATCATCTAACTCGCTATCCGGTACTGTAGATACTGCTGCAGCTGATAAAATCTTTGTCTCCATTCATGCGGAATACTCTGCAGAACAACCGGGATGACTGACAGAAAAAGTAACTATCTCACGCCGATCCCAACAAGCATACACACGGGATCGGTCCTCTGCAAAGAGATATCGAGAAGCTGAACGCTGACCTATCGCCCCCTCAAAAGGATGAAAATCCTGGAACTGGTCGAACTGCGACATCACGGCCAATGGGTGATAAGTAATCACGCCCCTCAAGCCAGCCAGAGGGAGGAAGTCCATGCCCGGAGCGTGAGTAATGAAGCTGTATGGTGAGCAAAGCCCCGAACACGGCAATATGCTGAATTGATCTCTAATATCTGTCAAAAATGCGGACCAGGACAGAGCATCTATACACTCTGACGGCTGAAAGGAGTATGACATGGCTACATCATGGGTGAACCAATACTCATACCGTCTAAGAGTGCCAATCGGTCTCAAGTGTGACATAAACCACACATACAAAGCAGACCGAATACCGTAAAAACTCTGTCGGTAAAAAAGCAGCGATGGATGTCTTGTGCGCAGTCTCTCGCTAAATCATAGGTACAATGGTATGACCCTCCCTGAGAGCTCTCACATCCATGATGACACCAATGACTATCTCATCCATGTAACGCGGCATATAGACATATGACAGCACACATAGCATCAGTACATCAACCTTGGCAAAATACCAATGGTCCTCCGATGCGGTGAAATCCCCGGAATGTCGTGAATAGCTATCCTCCGAGCCAAATCTGTCATACAGAGAATGCTGGGATATCACATGGCTAGATGTCAGCTCGTCCTGCACTACTCTGCGCCACAGTCCTTTGAGAGTTATGAACCATCTACTCATGTCTCCCAAAGCCAGATGCACGCAAGGTCTGTCTAAAGGCATCATCGTCAACTGTGCATACTCCTCCAGAGTAGGAGTCAACTCATGGGTACCAAATCGGTCAAACCCTGTCTGGTGGTGACATGCTATCATACCACGATCTATAGTCACCCTGTCTGGTGGTGACATGCTATCATACCACGATCGCATACCCAATTCCACCACTGACGGTGGGGTATGATCTATACGGCTAACTGTCGAAGAAGACATCTGTGCGGGCCGTGTCATAAGACCATCCAGGGGTCAATGCCGAATATCTCTGGACATACATATGCATAACATGATACATGCATAACAAATAATGGATGGCAATATGATATAGGGAATGGAAAAAATGGTGCATACATTCCTAAGTATATCATCATCTAATACATCATTTCATGCCTGCAACAAATACAGGAAATGGGGCACAAATACCCCTACTACTAATAGAGGCCTATCAAAAGATATAACAAGAATGGGGAACAACCACCCAATATCTAACATAGGCCTATCAAAAGATATAACGAGAATACACATCAGAAGAAGACCATGGTGTCGATGTCCACAACAACAATCCTGTCCACCTGATGTAAATCCTCCTGAGTCACTGGATCTCTATTAACAGGGATGTCAGGCCTATATAGAGGAGGATCTGCGTCGACAAAACCGAATGGGTCATCTGAGGGGCCAGCGCCTGAGCTGGAAGGAACAAATGACTCCGCCTTTGCTGGATCTCTACCCAAATGCCTGATAAATATATGTGCCTGGTCCAACTGCCGGGTCAAACTATCAATCTGGGTCATATGAGTCGGAGCTCGGACACAAGCTACCCAATCCGTCATCATCAAGGATCTTAAAACCATATCCCCCATAAACTGTGTGGCGCGGGACTGGGCTCCAATAGTGCAAGGGGACCACCACCGCTGGAACATCTCCTGAGTACATGGACCCTCTGATAATGCAAAATCGTCAACCCCCAACAATGGGATATCAGTGACGGGTGACTGTGATATCGGTATACAGATCTCCCCTATGGTGCTTCTAATAGCACACTCTCCTAAATAGAGCTCCCAACCTCCATCTGTGAAGAGAGGAACTCTCCTGGTGGAAATCAAGTACTCGAATCCAGCCGGGTGTCCATCCTCAAAGCCGGTGGTCAAATGTTCCCCTGAGTAGGGAATCCATGTAATGGTATCAGCTGTCATCAACTCCAGTTGCATACGACAGTGAGTGAATCCCTCAGCTACAGGGACCTCCTGCAAAATAGAATGGTGCCATCGTGCGTCCTCGTGGATAGGTATCTAAACCCAAACACACTCACAGGGACGCAAAAACATGGGAGCCTCTCATATGCCCAAAACTGCCAACACAATGGCAAAACATCTGCTATCAGTAAACACTCTTAACCTATAAATGGGAAAAGACAAGAGAAATACTCACCAGCAGAAATGGGTAAAACCCTAGCCAAGCCTCGGTCAAACCCTGTGAGTGCATACGCATGCCCCGGAGGAAATAGGCAAAGGTATAGGAGCCCTAATCATACTCTCCAATACGGTCCACATCACGTGTGGCGCTGATCAAAGCGAAAGATATCGTAGAAGAGTTATCTGCTATAAAGCAGCCTCGAATGATCATCAGGAACAATCGTCGCAGAACGCGATCCCTGATTCTGACATCATTAGGCATGGGCTCACTCAAAAGCCCGCTCATAGCATCTACGCTCAAAGGACCTAAACGGACAGTCCTGCCTTTGAGCGCCTCCGCCGGAACTCCTAACAAGGATCTAACGGCAGTAGGGTAATATTAGCCGTGCAAGGTAATCGCTCCTCCAAACTCCATACACCCTTGATAAATCGCCAATCCATAGGCGTCATCATCACCTCAATCCAAATGAGATGGAGTGGACCGAGTCCGATGAAACCATCGCTCGAGACAATGCCCCGAGGTAACCCTCAGGACAACGACGGGAAGGATGGAGAAAAATGCCCCAAATCCCCACTCATGCACTACCACTCTATAGTCAGGATGAAGCGCCTGGTACATGGAGTGAATGCTAAACCAGTTCCCTCGAGGCTATGTAAAACCAGGAACCTGCATGAAATGCAGATCAACATCAAAACCCTTTCATCCTCATCAATAGGAAAGAAGGAAGATCAAAGTCTAACGCCATACCTCGTTAGCATGCAAATACATCGATGGATGTCTGCTCAAATCACCCAACAACTCTGGGTTTGCCACCTGAATACTCGGGAGCTCCCTACGAGGGACATGTGCAGCAGGAGCGGGATCCTCAATCGGAATATCTGCCTCCTCATCCTCAACGTCTGGCGCATCTACCCGGACAGGACGAATCACGGCCTCCATCAACCGACGAGGCTGTCTGACAGAACAGGGATAAGGCACATCGGAATCCCTCCGTCGTATGCCAGAAGTGGTCCTATGGGAACTGCTCGGCTGATCCGGATCCATGATATCTGGACAACAAGTCTCCAAATCACCTCAGAAAGGGTGTGGTATTTCCTTACCTGGAGCTTTCCAAAATGCATTTATGACTATATGCATGCATGCACTTTAACATATAATAGATTTAAAATGCATGACTACCCAATGCCTACATTTGAAATTTTTTGCCATAGTCCCCTTTGAAAATAGGACTATCCACATGCACATATGCATGTCTAGGTGGCCATTCAGTAGAACACCTTCCCCAAAGTCATATACATAATATATGCATTAAAAATCAAAATCATCATGCATAAGGTTAACCTCAATACTAGGAGTACTTTTCCTTGCTACCTTTTGTTCATTAGACCTCAAATAGGACAAAAAATAGCAGAAAATGGTGCCACTTTGACTGTCTCAAAAGTCAAAATGTTTTCACATCATTATGTTCAGCATGGTTTAATACTAACATTTACTATGTTGAATATTTTTTATCAAGTCATTTGTGCATACATAATCACTACTATGTGTTTAGATGCATTTACTGCGATAACTCACAATCCAACGGATAAAAACTTGAAAAAAAACATGCATACGTTACCAGGATAGTGTAGAACAGTTGTACGATGATAGAATTTGCAGAAAATAGCCCGAACTCAGCAAATCTGAAAGAGGCTCACGGATTTTCCTTCGCGCGACAAACTGAAAATGACTTGTGAGACCAACCTGCTGGAATTTATCATCCGTGATTGGTCAGAGGCTCCACTGCACAAGCAGCGAAAAGTACTCGCGACACCTCTATATGGGTCCCACACCTCAGGCTCGGTCCAGTTCGAGTTGCAAAGGAGTTCTTGCGGACTAGAAAAGTCAAATCGGGAATAAAAATGCCACGCGATTGAGAAAAACAGCATACAATCCTGGTCTTCTCAGATGAAACTTTGAGTCTGTACATCGCTCATTGGTAGTCACACGAACACGAGGTATACTCTTCCAATGATCTCATTTGTTACAAACCACATCCGAAAATACCTTGTACAGGTCCGATGTTGCCAATTTCGTCACATTACCACGAGTATATCCCCGGGGGTTATAACGCTGCGTCTTATCCATTGACACAAAATCAAATAAGGTCAAGCGACCTTTCGACATCATGATAACCGCTGAAACAAACCCAACGTAACATCGAAACCATCAGATGACTAGCCATCACTATACACGCCCGACGGGGTTACAACGTGAAGCCCCGGCAGGGGATTACAAAGTACATTCAAGCTGTTGACACACAAATCAACAAGGTCAAGCGACCTTGACGTTATTTCAGCTGGTAGCGATTAAACCTATCAGAACTCTAGAGCTATCCGAGGTTTTCACACTCATTTGCTCAGATTCCCAAAATGGATCCTGGCCCGGGTATGTAGGCAATGTTTCGTTGATCTACAAGATAGCGGAGGTCAAGCAACCTTGAAAATCTACCCATAGAGTATCAGCCGTTGATTCACACGTCAGCGAAGGTTAAGTAACCTTGACAGTATATCCCACATGATTTTCCAGCCGTTGATTCACTTGTCGGTGAAGTACACGTCAATGAAGGTCGGGCAGCCCTGACAACATTTGCTGTTGACAACAAATCCAACAGAATCTTGACATGTCCTGGCGATACCAATCAGGAAAGGTCAATGTTATTAAAGAGGATAGATGATGGAATATGTTATACACATCCTCAAACAGACCAAGCTTTATCCCCACAGATCTCTTACACATAAGAGGTAACTCTTCAGGATCAAGGCGTTATCGAGAACACAGGAATTTGGTGATAGCTCCAACATCAACATCCTAACAGATTCAGATTACACCTCAAATCTGATCATCATTGCCAATCCCCAGTTGAAGCAACAGGGAGCCAGCAATCATCCCCAGCATGTTGGGCTACAACCCCGCACACATGCATCATATATTTACATCATGTTGCTACACATAGTACCATGTTTGTCTTGTTGCGTTTCAAGTGTCTAGGATTCTTTATCCTACCTATGCATCTCCATGCATGAGTATGATAAAGAGGGGCATCTGTAGACACTCAAAATTTTCCGTACTACTGTCACTAACATTGAAGGAGGACAAATTCGTCTTTTAAGAGGGAACCCTGAAAGACAATCCATATCCATACCAGATACTACCGGAAGTTCAGCATCAACCCCGAAGCCCACTCTGGGAGTAACAATTCCAACCTCGGATATAACCCCGAGTCATGCAGATACAATACCGGAACACACACCAGAGAAGACCAATTAATCTCGGAGACAACCCCGAGATATCCAGCCTCAGTCCTAACCATGGGAATAGCGACTAACCTTGGTGATAACCCCAAGGAATGCAGTTTTGACAATAACCCCGGAAATGCTTGTTTCAAATGCGACCAGCTTCGATCTCGGCGCTCACAACGAGATACACTGTACCGACCTGGCAATAACATTGGGAAGACAGGCACACCTTAAGGGTGACAATGAGGACCTTCAACAAATTGCAGCAGTCCAATCTCACCAAAGCCTGAAAAACGTCTGCTTTATCAGCCCAATCCGGCGATAACACCGGTGAGGGGAAACATCGTCATCTCGTCAGCACGATGCCATGTCACGTCGTCTTAACATCTCTACGTAACAATGTCCCACAAAACTAACCAATCCCGAGTGACTATTGTGCGGGGTAACAGATGAAAGTTGAAGCTTAAAGACCGGAGGGCATCGTCCCATCTTCAAAGACTTCGTACAAACTCTAGTCCCATGACATCGTATAACTCTTGACAACAGCGGTCTGAAATAGGTCCTGTATACCTCAAACGAATGCCTGGATTGCACTTCTTAAAGTTCAAGTGGACATTACAGTGCCTGAGTGCACGTACTTCGAGACGACCCGACCCAAAAAACCCAGGCCCACCTGGGTTGCCTCTGGTACACCTGCGGCTAAATTGCCTATAAATAGAGGGCTTGGGCTGCCCATTTTGAAAAAAAAGGCGAGGAAGCCCTGCCCAATTTGCTATGTACTCACCCCATGCAAAGGTACTTTCCCTTTTAAACACCTGCAGCTCATGTATAGCCTCTTTTGTACCTACAAAAAGCCAAAGTGTTTACCCACTTTAAAGATATAGAAGTCTTCTTTGGCGCAAATTTGTAAGCCTTCTCACACACTTTAGAGTCTTTCTCTTCATCTCTGCACACACCCTTCTTCACGCTGAGAGTCGTGGTGCATGCGATTTGCTCGGACTTTGGTCCGTGATTTTGTTTCAGCTTATATATATATATATATATATATATATATATTGACTAACATTATTGAGTTATGCCTCGATTGAGCCTAGACTTCGGCTTTAATATATATATATATATATATATATATATATATATATATATTAATTGTGTGTCGAACTTTGTTCGATGAGCCTAGATTTCTGGCCCGAATGCGTTCTTTCGCTTTAATATATATATACATTTATGTATATTAACTATGTGTCAGACTTTGTTCGATGAGCCTGGATTTTATATCCTGCATGAATTCACTTTTTGTATATATATATATATATATATATATATATATATATATATATATATATATGAATCGTGGTCTAACTTTGTTCGATGAGCCCAATTTTATATCTCGTGCGTTTATTCGCTTATATATATATATATATATATATATATATATATATATATATATATATGTACTTATAAATATGAATCGTGGTCGAACTCGCTCGATGAGCCCAGATTTTACATCCTGTGTGTTTATTGATTTTATATATATATATATATATATATTTCGTCCCCACCGAGTTTACTTAAGTGGTGGTTGATCGCTTTTACAACTTTCTTTACGTTTGTCCCGCACTCGAGTTTACTTACATGGCGGTTGATCGCTTTAATGCCTTTTTATTTACATTTTGTCCCGCCTTTGAGTACCCTTCATGGCGCTTGATCGTATTTATGACTTTTATTTACGTTTCATCCCGCTTTGAGTTTCCTCCGTGGTGGTTGATAACTTTAATGACTTTATTTACATTTCTAATCCCCACGGAGGTGCTTCGTGGTTGGTGATCATGTCTCAGATATATATATATATATATATATATATATATATATATATATATATATATATATTTTGCAAGGATTACATAATTGCCCTTAAATTCATATGGCCAATGACCAAATTGCCCTTGTGTGCATTATTGAAGCTAGTGTATAGGTTTTGACATTTGGTGAAGTTGTTCACCAAACCAACAACCCCATGTGACCTTATATCTCCAGCAAATCAAGCAATCTCAGCCAATTCAAGCATCCAACATCATATATATAGAGATTGAAGAGAGAGAAAATTCATTTGTTAGCTAACTTTTGGCATAAACACTCAACTCATCTCTCTCAAGCTCACACCTCCGAAATATACTAGTATTTCAGTCCCACAACCAAGCCCCACTGGGCATTTCTGGGTAACCTAGAAACTGCCCAGAAAGGGCCTGATAACATATTCAAGCACTCAAATCTCTCTTGTGTTGGTTGATTTATGTTTGTTGTTGTATCTAGTCTATAGCTTGATATTGGTACTACATGTTCATGCCTTATAATATCCGAAAAATCAAATGGATGAAAGTCAGTGGCTGGTCAAAGCAGGCCAGATGATCACGAACTAAGTTTCTGGGTAACCCAGAAAACTCAAGAACGTGATCTCTGACAAGGTTTGACCACCATGGATGTTGTGATTCTGTGGTTGTTTTGTTTATTTTTTTGTGATGGATCTCTTCCATGACATGTTGTCTAGGTACTGAAACATTTAAATCATAAAAACATTACAAGGTTAGCAAGTTGTGGAAGCCCAAAACTAGCCAGTCGAACTGTTCTTCATTTCTGGTTAACCCAGAAAATGAAGAACAGCTCTGACAGCTTGTTCAAGGCTCCAGATCTCATTGGTTATGCATGTTATAATCATGTTTGTTGTTGGGTCATGTAGTCCTACATAAGAGCTACATGATCTGACCAAAACCGAGTCCAGAAACATCATGATCAGCTCAGAAATCTTGGTCAAAGTAGGGTACTTTAAACGTCAAGGCTATGAATGTTCTTGAAGGCTCAAGAACACCATAGACTACAATCGTCTCATCGCTAAAGGCCTATAAATGATAGTTTTATTAATGTTAATTAATTAAATTTTCAAAAATCATTTAAAATAGAAATTTAATTCAAAATTACAAAAATAATTTGAAGTTATAAAAAGTTAACTTTTAATAATTTGAAATATTTTTCATAAATATTAGTATTTATTTAAATATTATTGGTAATTAATTTATTTATTAAATGCATTAAATAAACTAATTAAAATGATTTTATTATATTAAAAATTATTTTAAATGATAATAAGTTATTTAAAAATATTTTAAGTTATAAATATAACTTTTAATATTTTAAGTAAATTTCATTAATTATTTAATATTAATGATATTATATTTATTTAACAATTAAATTAAATAAATTAATTAAAAATGATTTTAATATTATAAAAATCATTTTAAATGAAAATAAATAGTTTAAAAATATTTTAAGTTATAAAATATAACATTTAATAATTAAAGGTAAATTTCATTAATTAATTATTATTAATGATATTAAAGTTATTTAATAATTATATTAAATAAATTAGTTTAAAATGATTTTAATATTATAATAATCATTTTAAATAAAAATAAAGTGTTTAAAGATATTTTAAGTTATAAAATATAACTTTTAATATTTAAAGGATAATTTCATTAATAATTTAATATTAATGATTATTAATTTATTATTAATGATATTAAATTTATTTAATAATTATATTAAATAAATAGTTTGAAAATGGTTTTATTAATCATTTAAAAGGATATAAATGAATTAAAAATATTTTAAGTTATACTTAATGACTTTTAATATGTTGATAAATAAAACATTAATACTTTAATATTAATGATAATTATTTAAAATGATTTTAAATGTTTTAAAAATCTTTTAAGGGTAAAATAAATACTTTATAAATATTCTAAGTTATTATAAATAACTTTAAGATTTTGGTAATGGTTTCATTAATGTTTAATATTAATGATAATAGAATTGTTTAGTATTTAAATCATTTAATAATGATTATGATGTTTGAAATTTTATGATAAATTATAATAAATGTTTAAAAATTATTATTAATCATTTAAAAATAATATGGCTGATTCTTACAGATATTGAACTACAGGATAGAGTCTTAGACTCGATAATTACCCGATAAAGCTGTCGGTACACCGATATGTTTCAAAAATTGATCTGGACTTGGATAATTTGTATGTATATGTGTTTGTTTGTGATTCAATGACCGTTTAATATGTGTGATAATGTGATTAGGTTACATGCTGACTACAATAAGCAGTGCTATGTGTTATGATATGTTATTCTAATCAGTAAAATGACCTTATTAATGATAGGTTTTGGTATAAAAGATAAAACTAAGTTGCGTATTGTAAGCAGCGCATCAAGCAAGTATCTTACCTTTGCATTTCCTTTATGTAATGGACATGAGTAAGAAGTTTCAGAATTATATTATTATTATGCTATATTATTAACCCTATTGTGATATATTCTATATCCGATCATTGTTTATCAACATGTTAGTATATGGTAATTCATATATATATTCTGTTCGTTAATTTCTAAACATGATTACACAAGTGTCTCCACTTAGATAATCATTGATTTAATCACATGTTGATATATATATATATATATATATATATATATATATATATATATATATATATATATATATATATATATATATATATACGCCTGCTTATTTGATCAACTAGACACAAATTTCGAAATGTCGTTGAATATGATAAAAACCTTTTTGTATCCAATCAAATTGTTTTGGTTCAGATTCCAGACTAAGTATGAACATCCTGATCACGGGAAAATTTTTATGTGCTAAGGCGGACAAAGGATGAACGATAATATCGTTCAAGCAATGTAGTATTGATCAATACAGGGCACATTGGGCAGATCACCCTCGTGCCTATAAGTTATGACGGTTTGCAGATGAAGTTCTTCTAAACCTTAGCGAAAACTAAAAACAATGTTCATAATCTGTCGACTAATACCTATATATATAGTCAATACGTAGTTTCAAAAATTTGAGATAGAATTGTTATGTTGTTATTATCGGTTCAGTTTACTTCACAACTATAAATTCGTTGTAGAAGTGATGTACAAAGAAAACATTTATTTCTTTCAGCTAATTATATTTCTAATTATTATTACTTGATGCGCACTCAAATGCTCATCCTTGCTTAATTTAAATGTTTTCAGTTAAGCGTGATCAACCTGAAGGTTCAGACAAGAACAAGTGAAAAAGGAAAGCAAACAGAATATGTGTAATGGTATCTTTTGTAATAATTAGATAGTATTAAGGCAATGATATATATTATCTATCATGTAAGGAATTATAGTAAATGTTGCGTACTTGGGATTAGACTCTGATATATGTAAACTAAGTTTGTTATTTATATTATTGTTATTATTATTAGTATTATTCCGCTCATAGAAATGGTATCGTGAAGCACCGAGTTCGGGTTTCAAGTACCTGAATTTGGGGGCGTCACAGCATGGTATCAGAGCTTAGGGTTAAAAACCTTAGGTGGTCTAGACCTTAGGCTATAACCTTAGGACAGAGGAAAACGTTGAAAATATAAATGACTCATATAGAGTTTAAAAGGAGATGAATTGAAGTAGTTCATCGTCAAACAAAATAAAAGATAACTTATATAAAACTATTATGTGCTGTGTGTATATATTATATGCTAGTCAGTATAATTTATGTGTATAGATATCAGATAAAAAAGAGTTAGGAGACTCTCAGATCGTAAAGAAGGAGCAGATCTCCATAACCGTGCCAATATCGAAGCCAATAGCTGAAATAGAGGCTCGCATTGAAAGCTACCTCAATGAGGTGGTTATTTTAAAAAGTCTAATATTGGACCCAAAAACTATAGTATAACAGATAGGTAGAGTATAGTTATAGAGTATATGGTCAAGCTCGAGTTCTTAAACTCATATGATTGTAGTGAGTTCTTAAACTCATAATGTGTGGTAAGTTTGACGAACTTGGTATAGATAGGTATGAATGGATTATTGAGGATAAAGGGAATATATAGAATACTAAGCAAATGATCATTAGTGAATGTGTAAGAAATAAGTAGTATTAGTATTACTTGAATATGTATGGTTTATGATGTGTAATGTAAGATTCTCAACTTTCGTATAAGTTGTGGCAGTGATTCCCGACTTTTATGTCACAAAGGGATAGTGAATGTTTAAAGCAGTATGTGTTATGCTATAAAGTACTATGAATTAGTTAGATGAACATGATTTATTTAATCAGATGATGCCGCCAAGACGAAAATGAAACCAAAGGACAGAAGAACATGTCAACAAAGCTGGAGGACAACCAGACCCGATACAAAATTTGACGAATATAGACACTCAAGCTATACAGAATGGATTACCAGCAGCAGGAAATCAGCCAGGCAATCGATCGACAAACTTCAAAGACTTCAAGACAAACGAACCGCCAGGATTTAGAGGATCAACTGACCCTAAAGAAGTGGTTGTGATAGCTAGGGTAACAGAGGGGCAACTGACAGCTTTTGCCACCTATACAATGACAGGAGGGGTGAATCTTTGGTGGGAGACAACTCAAGTTAAAGCCGGAGAAGGGAGAAGTTGTGGTAGAACTAGAAAGAGAAAAGGTGATAATGTTGGGAATACGGAAAATAGGCCAGAAGGTGGAAAGAAACAAGTTGTGCATTGTAGAAATTGTGGAAAGAATCATTCGGGAGAGTGTTTAAAAGGAAAGAATGTGTGCTACAAGTGTAAGCGGGGAGGGACATATCTCCCTAACTACCCCAATCCAATAATTTTTAGTGGGTGTTTTATTTGTGAATCAAAGGAGCATAAGGTGAAAGACTGTCCAAGAAGGAGAAGGGAGGCAAAGAATGCGAATACGAGGAAAGGCAAGCAGGACATCAAGCGATAACGGACCGACTTCAACAAATGAACCAATGTAACCAACCGAAGGAGTCTTCAATATGACTGCTTCAAGAAATCAGAAGCAAATGGGATGCAACTCTGTATTACTCGAACAAATTTTATTTCTTATATATTATTTTCTTATATATAGTAAATTATTTTATAAAGATATTATGAAGGAGGAATTTGAGTTCTTTTAGGAATCAAATTTCCGTTTAATCAGAAAGACAAGCTTTATGTGAATAGTTAAAGATTAGTTCGATCGATTATGATCGAGATCTACTTGCAATAATTGTGTATGCTATGTACTTTTCGGTATGTATAGGTTTTAAAACTAGTGATTCCGGGGGATGAATCTTTATAAGGAGGTGAATGTAACAACCCGATATTTTCTATATAATTAAATCGTAAATTTTATGTAATTTTTTTATTTTAAAGATGAGGATTTGTACAAGATAAGGTGTATGTGTATTTATGTGATAATTAAATAAAATATATTTATTACATGAATGTTTACAAATAATTTTATTTTAGAATGATTGATTATTATAAAGTTTATTCTTTTAATAATTAATTTTATAGTAGAAATGTTTTTATTATTTATTTTCCATGAAAATATAATTATATATTATTTAAATAATATATGAAATGATTATTAGAATTATTATAATAATTAATCTATTTTAATATATGAATTTATGCTAGTTTAATTAATTTAATTATTTTAACTTAATTAATAATGTTAAATACGACTAATTATAACAATTATGTTATTATATGAATTTTTACAGATTATTAAGTTAATTATTTTACCTTAATTATTAAGGTTAATTATGGAAGAATAAATCAGATATAGAATCCAAACCCTAATTTTGGGTTATTATCAAGGAATGAGAATAATAATATAATATTAATTATATTTTAATTTTTCAGTGCTATAAATATGTACTGTATGTACGTATTGAGGATGGTTGGTCAATTATGGTGATTAATTTCAAAACCCTAATATTAATTGGTTAAACCCTAGTTTTACTGGGGGAAACCCTAATTTGAAAATCAATTGTGAGTTTAAGACTGTTATATAACTATGTTATATGTTTTATGTTGTGTATTAAATGATTAATTAGGTAAACCCTAATTAAAAATTTAGAAACCTTAAATAATTTTTAGAAAACCTTAAGTTATTGAAAACCCTAGTTTTACTGTGCTAAACCCTAATTTGAAACCCAAATTAGAGTACAAGATTATTTTGTAATCGTGATATACTCCCTCCGTCCCATAGTTATAGGCTGATTTTCCATTTTGGGATGTCCCAATATATAGGCTACTTACTATTTATAAAATTTAGTTGGTTCATTGTTTTACTTTTATGCCCTTATAATAAATATTCAACCACTACTCTTTTTTTTGAAAAAACAATATTCAATGTCATTATTTTTATCACCATATTAAATGTTGTTGTATTCTCAATAAAACTTGAGAGTTCCAATGTAATAAGACTTCATCTTTGGTTAAAGTTCTATGGTCAATCAATGAAGTTGAGAGTTCATATTAGATAAGTAAGGAGTAATTAACTTATTCATTAATTCCATATTGAGGGGTATATATGGAAAATTTTTATTAAAAATTGCCATCAACTAATTTTCTTCAACTATGTGCCAAAAGAAATCAGCCTATAACTATGGAACGAATGGAGTATGATTTATGAAATTTATTATAAATATCATTGTTAATTAGGAAAACCCTAATAAATTTTGGAAACCCTAATTAACAAAGAACCCTAATTCTAAAATTAGTAAACCTAATTTCTAATTTAGTAGTCCTAATTACTAATTGTAAACCTTAATTGCTAAATTAGCGAGGTTAATTATGTTTATTTAATTTTAAACCCTAATGTTCCTGTATATGTACTTAGAAAAATTAAACTCGATTAAGAAACACTAATTTACAAAAATTAGAAATTAACATTATTTTTATTTTATTCTAAACCCTAATTGTGATGCTAGAAATTCTTTTTGTGCTAAACCTTAGGGTTAAACCTGGGTTTGCAAGGATTACATAATTGCCTTTAAATTCATATGGCTAATGACCAAATTGCCCTTGTGTGCATTATTGAAGCTAGTGTATAGGTTTTGACTTTTGGTGAAGTTGTTCACCAAACCAACAACCCCATGTGACCTTATATCTCCAGCAAATCAAGCAATCTCAGCCAATTCATGCATCCAACATCATATATATATATATATATATATATATATATATATTGGAGAGAGAGAAAATTCATTTGTTAGCTAACTTTTGGCACAAACACTCAACTCATCTCTCTCAAGCTCACACCTCCGAAATATACTAGTATTTCAGTCCCACAACCAAGCCCCACGAACACCATAACCACATCAGAAGCCTAGAATCAAAATATTTTCAAAGAAGTATAAACCCTAACTTGAAAATTTGTCCAATGATCCTTTGTTAGATGTTATAATTCAGTGTTAAAATAGGTTGTTACTAGTGTATAATCATTATCTGGGTTGCTAGATGTTAGATCCATAACATCTAGAGGCTCGGATTTGGTGTTTTTAATAATCTATAAAATCTTTAAAAAAGTGGTTTGACAATGAATGTCAGACCCCATAAATTTCATTATGTGTAATGTTTTGGTGGTTTGAAAGTTTGGACATATAGTATGTAGTATAGTCTTTAATCTGGAGTTAAAAGCATGCTTAGATCTGACCTAAGTTGTAAGATAATCGAGGTCAAACCACGTTGACCGGCCACTGTAGACACTCGAAATTTTCTTTGCATGTTACTAACCGTGCAAGAGGGCAAAAGCGTTTTTTTCACACTCCAGAGATAACCCTGGAGAACCACAACATCAATTTTAACCCCGAAGATATCTCTGGAGATAACTCCGGAAAAATGATTTCCAACCCTAGAGATAACCCCGAGAAAGTCAGTTTTAACCCTAGAGATATCCCCGGGAGATCCGGATCAAAGCCTAGAGATAGCCCCAGGAGGTCAAGACAACTTCAGAGATAACCCTGAGGACACGCAGAGTCAACATCACGTCAACCTCAGAGATAACCCTGAGAAAAGACTGCTACAACTGTGTGAAAACCGGAGATAACCCCAAGAGGGGAAAAATTGTCATTTTGCCAACTCAACTTCAACTCACATCAAATCAACTCATGGAAACTCAAAATACTTCAATAGAAGTCCCACAAGAACCATATCTTAACTTTCGAGTGCACACTACGCAAAACCACAAGAACTGACTATCCGATGTAAACCCCGAATACCATTTCGGTTAATGTAACCCATCTTCCTGGAATCAAAAAGGGCAAATCCTATGTCATTGTGTAGCTCTAGAAAAGAGCTTTCCAGAATGATATGGCACGCTTCCATCGGACTCCCAGATTGAAAATTATGAATGACCGAGCGAATAGTACGTTGTCCAAATGTACGTACTTCGACACGGCGGGACCCACACTGCCCGGGGCACCTCGGGAAGCCACAGGTACACCTGCTACTAGGTGCCGTAGGTCCCCCCTCTATAAATAGAGGGCTTGGGGTGACCATTTTGCAAGAGAAAATGGCGAGGAAGCCTTGCCCAATTTGCTCTGCACTCTCCCCATGTAGTGTACTTTCTCATTTTAAACACCTGTGAGCTCATATATAGCTCTTTTGTACCTACAAAAGCTAGTGTTTACCTACTCTAAAGATATAGAAGTCTTCTTTGGCAGTCAACTATAAGCTTTCTCACACACTTTAGAGTCTTTCTTTCATCTCTCGCACACCCTTCTTCACGCTGAGAGTCGTGTTGCATGCATTTTCCTTTGACTTTGGTTCGTGGTTTTGTTTCAAACTTGTATATATATATATATATATTGACTAACATTATCGAGTTATGCCTCGATTGAACCTAGACTTCGGTTTGGTGCGTTTATTCGCTTTATATATATATATATATATATATATATATATATATATATATATATATATATATATAAGTGTAGAACTTTGTTCGATGAGCCTGACTTCTACTGGTGCGTGCGTTAGTGCTTTAATATATATATGTATATATATTTATATATATTAATCGTAGTCGAACTTTGTTCGATGAGCCTGAGACTTTGATGCGAGCGTTTACAATCAATATATATATATATATATATATATATATATATATATATGAACTGTGGCCTGACTTTCATTCGATGAGCCTCGATTTTACATCCTGCATTTACTTCTTATATATATATATATATATATATATATATATATATATATATATATATATATATATATATATATATATGTCCCACCTTGAGTTTACTTGTGGTGGTTGATCGCTTATACAAACCTTTATTTACGCTTTCATTCCCTGCTTGGAGTTTACTTATAAGCGCTTGATCGCTTTTACAAACTTTATTTACGTTTAATTCACGCTTGAGTTTACTTCATGGCGCTTGATCGCTTTTACTTTTTTATTTACGTTTTCGTCTCGCTTGAGTTTACTTCATGGCAGTTGATCGCTTTCTGCCTTTATTTACATTTTTTCCTACTGAGTTTCCTTCGTGGCGGTTGGCCGTATTTATGACTTTATTTACGTTTTGTCCCGCCTGGAGTTTCCTCCATGGCAGTTGATAGCTTTTAACAGCTTTATTTACATTTCTAATCCCCCATGGAGGTGCTTCGTAGTTTGTGATCATGTCTGTATATATATATATATATATATATATTTACAGCTTTTATATATATATATATATATATATATATATCTGCTTACTGCTTTCAAATAAATTGTAGTATCCTGTGCGTCTAGGAATCATGTGATCACAGATTCATCCCATTGAATCTAGATTCTTGCCTCGTGATGGACATTTTCAAATTTAGTTAAATTTTGTAAATTATTCTCATGCAGGTCCAATTTCCTCGGATGGTTTCCATATCCATGAGGAAGTCGGCATTATTTTGTACATTATTTTCGTATGGATGACTCGCATCTGTCAAATAAAATCAACCAAGCAGAACACTTAATAAAATGGGAGTGTAAAAGGTCTCAATTACTATTGAGCATCAGGGTTTAAAAAACCTTTTTTATAAAACATCATTGCTATATCTTGCTAAAAATTGAATTTTTTACATAAATTCAAACCCTGTATATATAGATGCGAACGAGGCCTCGCACTACTTCCAAATAACAGTACATTGACCCACACACACACATATTCAAATAATAGTTTCTTGAAAAGAGGCGGTCACCATGGTAACACGGATGTCGGGGGGTGCCTAACACCTTCCCTCCGCATAACCAAGTCCCCAGACCCTAATGAATATCGGTTTCACCGACTCGTTTAGCAGTGTCACATCACTGGGTCAATGTGCAAACCTTTTCTCGGTTGTGTTGATAAAACCATTTAAAAAACCAACTGGCGACTCTTAACAGTCCATCGTCGACATTATACATGTCGAACCTTTTTCACTTGTTTTTTCAAACAAATCTCACCTAAAATGAGAACACCAAAGAACAAGTAACGGAAAGGGACATCTAAAAATCCCGACGCGTGATGTGGTGACTCACTTGGGACTCCAAAGAAGAGGACTTAAGCCGCTATTACAATCTTTTCAAAACTATTATCTCGCTTGTGTGTGGATGTTGCATTTACATTTTGATGAATGTGTACGAATGTATTTCCTTATTGCACTTAGTGCTTCGCACCATAATCGCTAGGATATTAGTGCTTCGCACTATATTTACTTAGGATATTAGTGCTTCGCACCATATCTCTGCCAGGATATTAGTGCTTTGCACATGTCATCATTTTCATACGCCGAGACGTGATGTATGTGAATGTATGTTATGTGGTCCCTCCACCAGAGGCTATCCCGCTTGGTGTTTGATTACCGGACTCGTGAAAAGACTAATTCTCCGAGGCTCGTGAAAGGAACCACCCAAATTCTCTCCAGTTGAAAGAGACCAAATTAACTTCCCCGCCAAGTAGATTATGGCGATTTGGGAACCTTCATGCCAAAAAGCCATGAGAGTAACCTAAGATAGGTCACCTCTCGATAAACCCAAAAGCGGAGGAAAGTCTCTTCATGCTCTCTCATTTCAAATTACTTGAAACACAATTACTTATAATTTCATTCCATATCTATCTCCATGTAATGAGAAATATGAAGAAATGTGTACACATACATATTAACATGCTACAAACAGCTGACATCCATTTTTCAAGATAAAATTCATAAAATGGACACATCACATAGCATGTTATTATCCACATTCCATAAAGACTAAACTATGCAAGTCTTTCACAGGGAATCAATCGGACCTACTACCCATTAAAGTCCAAGAGGAAACAGCCTACAAATCATCATGTCATCATCCGACCAGATCAACTTAATCCAGCCTCGCAAAGAATTCGATGGATTAAGCAAACAAATTACAGATTTGGCTGTTCTACTCAAAGAATTACACCAGTCTAATCAGGTTTCAAAAATACCCGTACATGCTGAATCCTCCACACAAGGAGGAACCCAAGGTCCGGATACTGCTAGCTCTAGTCGTAGGAATCCTCATAAGCACAGACAGATTCCTTCAGCCACACAATGATTGTCTCCACCTACAACTCCTGAGTCCTCACAACCTCCTCAGAAGGTGCCACCAACAGAATGGCTATGTTATTTCCCAAGCCGACATCGGGTAAGGAGAAAGAAGTCTTTGTTCCGCACCCAGAGTGGAAGAAGAGGAACGAAGAATTAAACAAGACCTCGTCAGAATGATGTCAGGCGTACGCATCATTGTCCATGATGAACACACAAACAGATACACCCCAGATGATGATTGCCTGTATGTAATGGTCATCATTCGGAGAAGGAGGATGATGACAACCCTCCATCATCTGCAGATCCACCAGACTTTACCTCGATAATTGGAGCAAAGACTCCTTGCATTGGTCGACAGTAGTAAAATGGGCGTAAAACTAATTCTCGCCCAGTAGATAACAATAATCGCTTACTTTTTCTCAGACAAGATTAGCGCTACTTTTTTCATTACATGCTAACACTTTGTGTAATCGAACAATTTCATATATCAAAGAGAGTATGTTGGTTCAGACTCTAAAATTAGATGTGCTAGACTTGGTCGATGAGGTGTTTATTCTCCACAAAGACCAGAATTTTGATGTAAAGTTGGACCGGACTTGATGGAAATACAAGAGGACAATGAGATACCTCAGAGATTAAAGAATGGGTCAAGACAAACCCAAGCTTAAATCTTGATCAAACCACCTCTTTTAAACCTCGGAACCTTAGAAAACCCCAAACAAATCCAAATTGGTACATACCTCACTCCAAACCAAAGGAATGACATGGTTACTTTATTGACCCTATTCCAGGATGTGTTTGCATGGTCTCACGAAGACATGGTCAGTTAATGAAGAAATTGTGAAACAATTTCAAGTCGGCAACATCATGGTGTCAACATACCCAGAATGGCTATCCAACATAGTCCCCATGCCGAAACCCGGAGGAGAGGTGCGAGTTTGCATGGATTATAGTGATCTGAATAAAGCTTGCCTCAAAGATAGCTTTCACGCGCCGTTCATCCACATACTCATTGACAATACATCTCGATACGACATGTACTCCTTTGCTGATTGCTCCGCGGGGTACCATCAAATCATGGTTGCTGAAGATGATCATGAGAAAACTTCATTCATCACGCCTTAGGGAGCCCTTTGCTACAGACGATTGTCATTCGGCCTCATCAATGCCGGAGCTACCTATCGGTGAGCCATATGGCTCTTTTCCATGATCTAATAGACAAAAAAAAAAGAAAAAGAAAAAAGAAAATAAAAAGAAAAAAAGAAAAAAAGAAAAAGAAAAAATCTCTTCAATCGGGTTCCACAAATTCTTTGCCTTTACCACTCCAAGGTGTTCTATAGATGGCTTCTGAGTTTGAAGAAAAATCCTTCCTCCACATTCCTCGGAATAGAAATGATTTTATGGATGCTCTAGCAACTGGCCTCCTTGATCAACATACATGACAAGGAAGACATGCCAACCCTCACACTTACCCAACAAAAGGCTTCAGCCTATAGGAATTACATTAGAGAAGTATCGGATGAGCTACCTCCCATCCAACACCGTTGATATCAATATATCAATGATCACTCACAAGATAGATCTACACCCGTTGAGGCAAGCCTGACTGAGAAATGGCAGATCCATCGACTTGCTATGAAATTCTACCTAAGCGGAGATGCACTCTACAAAAAAGATACAGGACTAGGTCTCCTCAGATGTCTGGACCAAGACCAAGCTCATAGACTCATGGATGAAATCGATGGTGTAGTATGTGGCCCAGACATGAGCGGCCCTCTACTTGTAAAGAAGATCCTACAACAGAGAAGTCCAACTATGGTAGTTCAAAACAACACAACTTGGTTTTGAAGAAGATCATTGACAACCAAGCTCAGTCTAAAGGAAAATTCGCTCCAAACTGGGAAGGCCCGTTTATTGTCAAGGAGGTATTGACAGGAGGCGCTTTCAGATTATAAGAAATGGACGGCGATGAATTTTCGTAACTCATCAATTCGGACACCGTGAAATGGTACTATGTCTAAGGTTACCATCAAGCGAACATCCTGGTTTTGGATCATCAGATCACCACTCATTTCAGGCTCTTTAACCCTCACTACATACAACCTTTCCTTTTTACCCATCTGCCCCTCAGGGAAAAACACACTTTTTAAACCAGCAGCCTGGTTTCACTTCATTTCATACAACTTCGGTTATCCCACCAGGGATTTAACCTTTCACACCTTCAATTTATCCTGTACATAGGATAAAACTTTTCACCTGCAATCCGCCCTATACCTGGGGCGAACTACGTCGACCTGATCTCCCCAATACACGGGAGTACGTAGGCAGCATGTTACATGGTCCAGTCTCACCATAGAAAAAACAAAAACCACTCCTATCCATAGCCACATATAGAAACCAGTCCCAAGACACCAAAGATGGTAGGGAATACACACATATCGACGATCCATTCTGAAAATCCTAAGACATCTCAATGTCCATCCATCAAGGAGGAGTTCAGAATACATCCAGATCACAAAGTCCTGGAGAAACAAGCGAATATCAAGCAAGTAACAAGGCACAACTAAAAGGGAAGTGAATCAACATATATTTCCCTGCTATATATAATGTTGTTTGATATATACAATGTGTACTGTACATGACAAAATGGCTAAGCTAGTCTGTGCAGGAAAATACAAGCCCATCTACAAGTCAGTGTATATGCGAGCTATCAAGTCCAACATGGATTCCCTATCAGAAGAAGGAGGTAACGCTGTGATCTCCTACCCAAGGGTTTCTACACGAGCTAACAGATCCACCGCCAACTACATGCGATATCTCAGGCAGATATAGAGCTATCCCGCTCAGCGACAACGGTATCCCTATGAGTTAGAGAATTATCTCTCTAACAGAGAGACATCTCTACCAGAAAGAGCTATCAACATCAAATCCCAAATCCACCTTATGGTACAGAGGATAAAAGCCTCACGCGATCTCAGCATCTTATCATCCCATCTGTCAAAGCAACTACCCTAGACAACAAGCAAGACTGGGGCAATTTCAAAATTTGTGACAACCGGATATTGGATCCCTTATAACAAGATTGGGGGCAATCTCGGAAGTAGCGACAACTCAACATTGGGGCATTTATCAACCATGCTAAAGTGGAAAATGCACCAGTTAGTGCCATCAGCATGGTCCATCATCTCAATGGCGATTCAGATATTATTCACTTGTGATTTGGTCAACAAAGAGAGTCTCTCATATGAATTCCCGGCAACAACTTACGGAAGGACTGGGGCATTTTGCGATTCCAAAGAATGAAAGAAATCATGGCGACATAAGCATGCCCCTACGAAAGAATAGGGAAATTCTCAGAAAAAGTTCTTAACTCAGAAGAAGAAGGCCAATAACGAAAGGTCTAGCGAATGAAAACTACACCATCAACATGCGTCAAGTCCTCACAAGTTAAGGCCTCTACACCGAAGTTCAAATCTGGGCAGCGAAAGAATGAATTACACCCTCCAGGGATTTCAGAGATATTCAAGTCATCAGTTCAGCCGGGTTGCGAATTAAAGGCTTAAGGAAATGGGGCACAAGCACCCAACAACGAAAGAAAACTCCAAATCACCTCAAGAAGGGTGAGACATCTGGTGGTTGTCATCAATCTAGCATAACATCAGGCGAAGTCTAGTGACGTAATTCGTGGAATATTACTTCAACGAAGGTATCGGAAGATCTGGTATTCTTAAACCATTGACATCAATTCAGCGTGACATCAAGATACTTTCAAATGATGAAAGCTTCAGATACCACCGCTTGAGTGGGAACCAAAAAGTTTACGATCGGCAGGATAGGCACCGCTGCAAAACTACCAAATGAATACATCGGAGAGGGTCCGTGATTTTAGAATGTCATCCCCATCAGAGATATGGAAAGCATCTCAACTTATCTTCATCAAACAATCATCAGCGATTAAATGCCAAACCATTGGAGTCAACACCAGCATAGGCATCAGCAATGATCGGTAAAGGTAAAGCGATTTGCAAAAACATTTTAACATTCATCATAACATTCTTTACATTGCGATTTGCGATTTTGTGGTATGCGATTTGCAATTTGCGATGCGCGATTTGCGATGCGATATTCGAAATGCGATGTGCGAATTACGATGTGCGAGTTGCAAAATGCGATTTGGCCAAATGCAAAAAGCGAAGTGCGAAATGCGATGTGCGATTTGCGAACTGCGATTTGCGAAAACATTTTAACATTCGTCATAAACATTCATTACATTGCGATTTGCATTATTAGAAATACCTTGTCATATTTTCAAGTGTCTACTAATCTTTATCATGTCCATTCCATTGCATTGCATGAACCTGATAAAGAGGGGAATCTGTAGACACTCGAAATATTCTTTGCCAGTTACTAACCGTGCAGGAGGGCAAAATCGTCTTTTTCACACTCCAGAGATAACCCTGGAGGACCACAACATCAATTTTAACCCCGAAGATAGCCATACGAGATCAAGTTTCCAACTCTGGAGATAACTCCGGGAAAATGATTTCCAACCTCAGAGATAACCCCAAGAAAGTCAGTTTTAACCCTGGAGATATCCCCGGGAGATCCGGATCAAAGCCTAGAGATAGCCCCAGGAGGTCAAGACAACTTCAGAGATAACCCTGAGGACATGCAGAGTCAACAACACGTTAACCTCAGTGATAACCCTGAGAAAAGACTGCTACAACTGTGCGAAAATCGGAGATAATCCCGGGAGGGGCAAAATGGTCATTTTGCCAACTCAACTTCAACTCACATCAAATCAACTCATGGAAACTCAAAATACTTCAATAAAAGTCCCACAAGAACCATATCTTAACTTTTGAGCGCAAACTACGCAAAATGGCTCAACGGACTACCTGACAGAAACCTAGGAATACCATTTCGTTTATAGACCCATCTTCCTGGAATCAAAAAAGGGCAAATCCTATGTCATTGTGTAGCTCTCGGAAAAAGCTTTCCGGAATGATATGGCACGCTTCCATCGGACTCCCGGATTGAAAGTTATGAACGAATGAGCGAATGCACAAGGCGTTGTCCGAATGTACGTATTTCTGACACGGCGGGACTACACACCGCCGGGGGTACCCCAGTGCAAACCGCAGTACACTCAGAATTAGGTGCCACAGTAGACTGCGGCACCCCCTCTATAAATAGAGGGCTTGGGGTGGCCATTTTCCAGAGAAAACGGCGAGGAAGCCCCGCCTAATTTGCTCAAGACTCACTCCATGCAATTATACTTTCTCATTTTAAACACACGTGAGCTCATATATAGCCCTTTTGTACCTACAAAAGCCAAAGTTTACCTACTCTAAAGATATAGAAGTCTTCTTTGGCAAATCAACCTGTAAGCCTTCTCACACACTTTAAAGTCTTTCTTTCATCTCTCGCACACACCCTTCTTCACGCTGAGAGTCGTGTTATACAGATTTGCCTTGTGACTTTGGTCCGTGGTTTTGTTTAAGCTTGTATATATATTTATATATATTGACTAACATTATCGAGTTATGCCTCGATTGAGCCTGAACTTTGATGCGTGCGTTTATTCGCTTTTCTATATATATATATATATATATATATATATATATATATATATGTATCGTGTGTCGAACTTTGTTCGATGAGCCTGAGACTTTTGCCCCGAGCGTTTACTCGCTTAGACTTTGAGTGCGATAGAGTCCACCCACGCTTCATATATATACATACATATATATATATATATATATGACCTGTTGTCGAACTCTGGTCAATGAGCCTGGATTTTACATCCGGTGCGTTTATCGCTTATATATATATTTCGTCCCACCTGGAGTTTACTTCATGGTGGTTGATCGCTTTTACAGCTTCATTTACGTTTAAATCGCTCGCTCGAGTTTACTTCGTGGCGCTTGATCGCTTATGACTTTTATTTACATTTTGTCCCGCTCAAGTTTTCTTCGTGGCGGTTGGCCGTATTCTGACTTTATTTACGTTTTGTCCTTACCGAGTTTCCTCCGTATGGCGGTTGATAGCTTTTAACAACTTTATTTACATTTCGATCTCCCATGGAGGTGCTTCGTGGTGGGTGATCATGTCTCAGATATATATATTTACAACTTTTATATATATATATATATATTTACTTATCGCATTCATATAAATTGCGATTATTCGCGTATACCTAGAATCATGTGATCACTGATTCATCCCATTGAATCTAGATTCGGTTCCGTGATGGACATTTTCAAATTTTATGCGACTTTTGTAAATTATTATGCGGTGTCTGAATTTCCTCGATGGTTTCCATACCCACGAGGAAGTCCGCATTATTTTGTACATTATTTTCGTCATTTGATGCCTCGATCATCAGAAATAAAATCAACCAAGCCGAACACTTAATAAAATGGGAGTGTAAAGGTCTCAATTACTATTGAGCATCGTGGATTAAAAACCTTTTTATAAAACATCATTGCTATATCTTGCTAAAAACTGATTTTTTTACATAAATTCAAACCCTGTGTATATAGGTATGAACGAGGCCTCGCACTACTTTCAAATAACAGCACATTGACCCACGTACACACACATTTAGATAATAGTTTCTTGAAAAGAGGCGGTCACCGTGGTAACACGGATGCCTGGGGTACCTAACACCTTCCTCCGTGATAACCAAGTCCCCGGACCCTAATGAATCTTTGTTTCATTGACCATGCTTAGCGTTGTCACATCACTAGGTCAATGTGCAAACCTTTTCTCGGTTGTGTTGGTACAACCATTTAAAAACCAATGGCGACTCTTAACAGGTCCATCGTCGACATTATACATGTCGGACCTTTTTCACTTGTTTTTTCAAACAAATCTCACCTAAAATGAGAACACCAAAGAACAAGTAACGGAAAGGGACATCTAAAAATCTCGATGTCGACAGTCGCGACTGGGCATTTTTGGGTAACCTAGAAACTGCCCAGAAAGGGTCTGACAACATATTCAAGCTCTCGAATCTCTCTTGTGTTGGTTGATTTATGTTCGTTGTTGTATCTAGTCTATAGCTTAATATTTGTACTACATGTTCATGCCTTATAATATCTGAAAAATCAAATGGATGAAAGTCAGTGGCTGGTCAAAGCAGGCCAGATGATCACGAACTGAGTTTCTGGGTAACCCAGAAAACTCAAGAACGTGATCTCTGACAAGGTTTGACCACCATGGATTTTGTGATTCTGTGGTTGTTTTGTTTATTTTTTTTTGTGATGGATCTCTTCCTTGACATGTTGTCTAGGTACTGCAACATTTAAATCATAAAAACATTACAAGGTTAGCAAGTTGTGGAAGCCCAAAACTAGTTGGGCCGAATCGTTTCTTCATTTCTGGTAACCCGTAAAAATGAAGAAACGACTCGACAAACTTGTTCAAGGCTCCAGATCTCATTAGTTATGCATGCTATAATCATGTTTGTTGTTGGGTCATGTAGTCCTACATAAGAGCTACATGATCTGACCAAAACCGAGTCCAGAAACATCATGATCAGCTCAGAAATCTTGGTCAAAGTAGGGTACTTAAACGCTGGCTATGAATGTTCTTGAAGGCTCAAGAACACCATAGACTACACTGTCTGTTGCTAAAAGCCTATAGCGACAGTTTTATTAATTTTAATTAATTAAATTTTTAAAAATCATTTAAAAATAGAAATTTAATTCCGAAAATTACAAAATTATTTTAAAAATTAATTTAAGTTATAAAAAATTAACTTTTAATAATTTGAAATATTTTTCATAAATATTAGTATTTATTTAAATATTATTGGTAATTAGTTTATTTATTAAATGCATTAAATAAATTAATTAAAAATGATTTTATTACATTAAAAAAAAATTAAATGATAATAAGTTATTTAAAATATTTTAAGTTATAAAATATAACTTTTAATATTTTAAAGTAAATCTCATTAATTATTTAATATTAATGATATTAGATTTATTTAACAATTAAATAAAATAAATTAATTAAAAATGATTTTAATATTATAAAAATCATTTTAAATGAAATTAAATAGTTTAAAAATATTTTAAGTTATATAATATAACATTTAATATTTAAAGGTAAATTTCATTAATTAATTATTATTAATGATATTAAAGTTATTTAATAATTATATTAAATAAATTAGTTTAAAAATGATTTTAATATTATAATAATCATTTTAAATGAAAATAAAGTGTTTAAAGATATTTTAAGTTATAAAATATAACTTTTAATATTTAAAGGATAATTTCATTAATAATTTCATTAATAATTTAATATTAATGATTATTAATGATATTGAATTTATTTAATAATTATATTAAATAAATAGTTTAAAAATGGTTTTATTAAACATTTAAAAGGATATAAATGAATTAAAAATATTTTAAGTTATACTTAATGACTTTTAATATTTTGATAAATTAAACATTAATACTTTAATATTAATGATAATTATTTAAAAATGATTTTAAATTTTTAAAAAATCATTTAAGGGTAAAATAAATACTTTAAAAATATTCTAAGTTATTATAAATAACTTTAATATTTTGGCAATGGTTTCATTAATAGTTTAATATTATTAAATAGTAATGATAATAGAATTGTTTAGTATTTAAATCATTTAATAATGATTCCGATGTTTGAAAATTCATGATAAATATTTAAAAATTATTATTAATCATTTAAAAATAATATGACTGATACTTACAGATATTGAACTACAGGATAGAGTCTTAGACTCGATAATTACCCGATAAAGCTGTCGGTTTACCGACATGTTTCAGAAATTGATCTGGACTTGGATAATTTGTCTGTATATATAAGACCCCAACTTTGTATAAATAAAATTTAATTTCCTCTATTTATTATTTTGAAATAGTAAGGGTTGAATTGATTAATGTGGTTAGTTATGGGTAAAATGCGCAAATATTTTAAAATAAGCAGGTGGTTATAAAATATTCATTGTTGTCGGGGAATATTCGTTTGGTCGTGGAATATTCTTTTTGCCATTTGGGAATATTCGTATTTACTAGCAAATTTTTTGTGGGCCCCATAACTGAAAAGCGATTGGATGAAGAAAACGACAAGTATAAGTTGTTTATAAATAACGAGAAGTTGTTATTCAAGTAAACACTGCTGGAATACCCTTGGTTAAAACACAAACGTACGCTATTTGTTGACAAAGAAAGCATTACCAGTATTGCACCAATTATTGATTTACGTAAGAAGACACTACTCAATAATTGTTACAAAGAGTTATCGCTCAAAGATTTTATTTTATCGATTCAATAATTGTCGCGTTGATAATTTATATTATCGTTGTTTCAATAATTGTCACTACATAGTATTTTTCATTATCGAATCAATAATTCATATTATCTAAATAATATTATTAGAAAACATTATTGGCAATGTCTAGAAAGTTCTGTCTAAGGAGATGTTTGGTCACCTAATCATACGCCCAAGAAGGAGAAATCCTTATCGAAAGCCCCTTTCTTTCACTACCCGCTCACACAAGATTGCGGATTCTCAGAATATTATTTGTGAATAATTAATTATTGATTTATATGATGAGGAAAATATTCATTTTATGTGGATATAGATGGAGAAAATTTTTAAAGTGACAATTGTTGAAAATCGATATTTTATCTTTTCTGATAAAATAATATTTTATTATATTATTATAATATTATAATGATGATATTTTTACAATGAATGTGGGATATATGAGTATATGAGGAGGAAAAGTATTTTTATTGTAAAAGTTGTTTAAAACATGTTAAACATGTCTGTGGGCCTATTTCTTGACTGAAATGTGATTATAGCTTATAAAATCGCCCGTTTATTGATTTCGGTCAATTTCTGTTTGGAATTTGGAAAATCTTTCTTCTGTAAAGTTGTAGAGAATTGAATTTCCTATAAAAAGTCGCAAGATTCGAATTTTCTGATAAAAGGGCTATTTATTATGAATTATTGAAGTTCCGAAGTTTCGAAATAATTGATTTTTGAAAGTTTTAATTATTTTTAATAACAAAAACATTTTTTTGATTTAGTTGACTATTGGTGGCTGATGTTTGGATCTGATTTGGTGTGCGTAAGAATTTTTATATAACATATTAATATTATATTAAATTTTCTGCTTTGGTATTCTAAGCATTTTCCTATAAATAGGGTGCTTAGGTTAGAATTGAAAATCACACCGTAAACCAAGTTTTCTCTCTCTCTCTCTCGATATATCGAGCATATTTTTTGAGTATTTTAGTACTTTGAGTATTGCTATACTCATGCAAGTTCTTTCAAAGACTATATCCAATGTAATGTACTATCCTTTTTCGAGGTAAGTGGATATTATTTTTTTAAAAATTATATTATTTCTTCAATATCATTATGTTTGAAATATTGGTTGAAACTTTTTATCAAATTTGAACTTTTTCATGTCGGGTTACTATTCATGAGTTACTATTCACTTACTATTCACTTAAGCATGATAATTTTTTTTTTTGAAATTTCTATCTTTTAGTATCGTAGTCACTATTCACGATACTAAGACTATTTTTCACGATACTAAGACTATTCACGAATACGGCAATATTCACAAAAAAATTAATTTTCCTTTTTCGTCCAAAATATCTATTATGGATACTAGCTTTGATTGTATCCATGTTTTGATCATTCTTGAATTGTACTCCACTAGGATTATTTATAAGGTATTTTTGGACATGGAATAGCTGAAATACGAATCCTTAATATTTATTCTTTTGTTTCATTGGATTAGTTTTCTTTTTAAATATTTTTCATCATCCTCACCCCTAAATGATTATAATCAATAATCTTTGGCCCAGTGAGTAAAAAGATGAATATTTTTGGCCTGTAGTGCAAAGATGAACAGTGTTTAGATGAACATGACTAATCGATGAATATCTTTGGCCAGTAGTGCAAAGATGAATATTTGATTCCGTATATATATTGATTGATGTTACAGGATAAAATATTGACGATGAACTTTTAAATTCATATATAGAAGATAGTAGATTTTATTCTCTACTTAACTCTTCTAATGAATTATTATTTTCACATGAATATTGATTTAAAACTTGTCATCTATTGTATTCTATTAGATTTTTCCCCGCTGAAGACTAACGATAATTTGTTCTATATTATCTTGGTCATAATATTCTTTATCGGGCTAGTTGAGCTCACCCTTTTCCTTTTTGTTCCATTTTTCTTCCGTGTGAGGCGAGAATGTAAATGAGTACTAGTCTGGGGTATGGAATGAAGGTTTTAGAAAGTCGTTTTAGTAGTCCTCACCATTTTTGTAAAATAATGTATCAATAATTGTACTGAGAACTTATTTGAGTGTGGATATTGTCTAGATGAAAATATTTGTATTTAAACTCACGCTTTTATGTTTGTATTAATAAAGTTGTAGTTGTTTCTGCATATCATGTATTTTGACGACTCGTAATGTGTGTTGTATACCTATTTTGGGGGGCGCCACAAATTGGTATCGTAGCTTAGGATATGATCTCCAAGCGAGATCGGGAATAGTACTAGAGGGGAGAGAGTAATCCTTTCGCTAGTGTGTCATACCTAAGCTTATTTGTTGGTCACTTGAAGTATATGGTTAATATGTGATATGTTAATTTGTTTAATTAACCCTTGTTTTATGGCAAGATTTAAGAATGGCAATGAGAATATTAACGGTGGAGTTAATGAGACCGTGGAAACACCTTTAATCACCACCTGTGGAACGTGCAACAGAAGACAATATTCCTCCCGTAAACAACACCAATCGAAAGCGCATTTATGAACGATGGGATGTTTGGAGCTTTTTGCAGCTCATGCAAAACCGCACGAGGGAGACTCGTATGTACGTAATACGGTGGAAATGATAGTAACGCTGCGCTTGTCACGCCAAGCAGCTTCAAAGAGTTGGGACCACCGTAATTTAAGGGAAAGCCGGATCCGATCACGGCGGAAACGCGGGTCAAGCAAATTACCAAGATATTCGATGTCTTGGGATGCACGGAGGAATGAAGGTTCCATTCGCCACCTTTATGTTCCGTGGCGAGGCATTCATCGGGTGGGAGTCTATGAAACGTACCCAGCCTGCCACACTCCGCATGTCTTGAGAAACGTTTCAGAAACTTTTCAACAAAAAATACTTTCCTGAAAGTATTCGCCATATGAAGGAGGTAGAGTTTATTAGACTAGAACAAAACAACACGACGGTGTCCCAACACGAGGCGGTTCGCAGAGTTATCCAGTTTGCACCTCATTTGGTAGAGAATGAGGAACGAATGACGAGGATGTTTCGAGAGGTTTAAAACCCGAGATTCTAAATATCTTATCTCTCATAAATTTTCTTTATATTCGTGATGTTGTCAATGTGGCTCAATTATTAGAGCAAGATAATGAAGTACGCTCAACCAAGGGACCGCAACTGTGGTCATACCGGGCGTGAAGAACTATCTGAGCAATGAAAACCAAATGGGGAGGAAAATATTCAAATTAAAAGCGGTAACCACTCCGGTGGTAATCGTGGGCATGAAAATAAGAAGAAGCGAGTCGGGGGAGATTTTAAAAAGAGGAGATTCAACAATGACAATGTGAAGACGCCAAAGACCAAAGAAGAATCTAGTTCTAAGGGAGGAGAACGACCATCACCTGTTATATGCTATAAGTGCGAAAAGAAGGACATATCACCCAAACCGCCTACAACAGCTTTAAGGTATGTTATAACCGTGGAAAGGAAGGGCATATCGCTCGAGATCAGCACCAGTAGTGAAACCAAGTCCAATGGGATGGTGACTCAAAAGGTCGTCCCAAAAAAGTCAAAGTCAATCGGTTCTCGAAGAGCGCTTGTCGTGGATCGGGTCAACATACGAGAACCCAAACGAGGTGATCACGGTAAGCTAATCATAAATTCATGCTAAGTTTATACATTACTAGATACCGGCATACCCATTCATTTATCTCTCCCGCTTGTGCTCAACGCTTAAACTTGACTCGAGAAATTAGACTTTGACCTATCTGTGGAAACTCCGTTAGAGAAACTTTCATCACATCCACTCGCTTATAAATCTTGTTTGATCCAAGTTGGCACCATCACATTACCCGCTGACCTTATCTCTTTAAAGATACTTGCATTTGACGTGATTTTAGGGATTGATTGTTAACTACTCATCATGCCAAAATTGATTGTTTTCGTAAGGTTGTTAGTTTTCATATTCCTAACCAACCTGTTGTTCGAATTCAAGCAACTAAGCCATTAAAATCAATCACTGTTATATCAAGTCATAAAGCTATTCGTTTATTAAAAACCGGATGTCAAACTTTCTTAGCCCATGTTATGGATTTGAATAAAGACACGCCGATTTGAATAATATTCCCGTTGTTATCGACTTTCCCGACGATTTTCTCAAGAACTTCCCTTGCCCACCCCCTAACGTGAAGTTGAATTCTTTATCGACCTTGAACCCGTACAAAGCCCATTTCTAAAACCCCATATCGAATGGCTCCTATTGAACTTCGTGAGTTAAAGGTCCAACTACAAGAGTTGTTGGACATCGGCTTCATTCGGCCCCAGTACATCTCCTCGGGGTGCTCTGCTTTATTTGTAAAGAAGAAAGACGGAGTATGCGACTTTTGTATCGACACGGAATTAAACCATGTCACTATCAAGAATAGGTATCCGCTACCTCGCATTGATGACCTGTTTGACCAACAGCAAGGAGCACAATTTTTTCAAAAATCGATCTTCGCTCGGATATCATCACCAAGGTTAAAACCGAGGATATTCCAAGACCGCCTTCGTAACTCCTGGTACGGCATTATGAATTCCTAGTCATGTCCTTTGATTGACTAATGCTCCTCGCGCTTTCATGGATATGATGAACCGAGTATTCAAGGAATATTTGATCAGTTCTTCGTTGTCTTTATTGATGACATCCTCATCTATTCCAAAAGCCGTGAAGATCATGAGCGCCATTTGAAGTCGGTAATCGCAAAGGCTTCGTGATAACAAGCTATATGCCAAGTCAAAAAATGCGAGTTCGCTCGAGGAAGTAGCATTCCTTGGGCACATGGTGTCAAAACATGGAGTGTCTATCTGACCCGACGAAGATTGAAGCAATACAAAGTTGGGAGCAACCAAAGATTTTGCGACCAAGTATGTAGCTTTTTGGGCTTAAATTTGGTTATTATCGGAGATTTGTGGAAGGATTTTCTAGAATCGCTACTCCATTAACTCAAATTGACTCAGAAGATACAAAATTGCATGGAGCGAGGAATGCGAGAAGAGTTTCCAAGATCTCAAGAGGAGACTCATTTCGCACTGCTTTGACAATACCATCCGGTTCTTGATGGATTTGTTATCTACATCGATGCTTCGCAAAGGGTTAGGATGTGTTCTCATGCAACGGGGAAAGTCATAGCCTATGCCTCATGACAACTTAAAGAATATGAGAGGAATTATCCTACTCATGATCTAGAATCAAGCAAAGCAATGCTTTTCGCTTAAAGATCCGGAGGCACTATCTATATGGGGAAAAAGTGGAGATATATTCGCACCATAAAAGCCTCAAATATTTCTTCACCCAAAAAGAACTTAACATGCTAAACGACGCTGGCTCGAGCTATTGAAAGATTACGACCACACTATTCAATACCATCCTCGAAAAGCGAACGGTAGTAGTGACGATCGAAAGGTAAGATCATACGCGAAACAAATGCGATGTTGTTAAAACAAAGGCCCATTTTGTGTGATTTACAAAAGATGAAGATAGAATTCAAGACTCGGGGACCCATGCAATGATGTCAAGTATACGATAGAACCAACTTTAATCGAGAAAGTTAAAGTCGCTCAAGACACGTAATCTTGAAATCGATGATTATGAAGAAGAAAGTACAAGAAGGTGTTATTCCGTATAAGAATCGATGAAGAAGGAATACTTTGAGTCCATTCCGCACTTTGTGTTCCTAATGATTCCGATTTGAAGTACAAGATCATGATGGAGGCACACAATACACCATTTGCAATCCATCTCGAAGTACCAAAATGTATCGTGATCTTCACATACATTTTGGTGGAACAATACGAAGAGAGAGATTGCAAAGTTTATCTCGATGTGTTTAACTTGTCAACGTAAAGGCGAGCATCAAGTACCAAAGGGTCCATCAGAACCACTTGAGATTCCGAAATGGAAGTGGGAACACATTACTATGGATTTCAAGTACGGTCTTCCTAAGGTTTCTCAAGGCATAGATGCGATTTTGGTTATTGTTGATAGATTAACCAAGTCAGCCCATTTCTTGCCTATACGTGAGACTTATTCCCTTGAATATCTTATTAGTATGTACATAAATGAGATTGTAAGATTGCATGGTATGCCAGTATCCATAGTTTCGGATCGTGAACCAAGATTCACTTCAAGATTTTGGGTTAGCTTGTAAAAAGCTATGGGCACGGATTTGCGATTTAGTTCGGCATACCATCCTCAAACGGATGGACAATCAGAGAGGACTATTCAAACTCTTGAAGATCTATTAAGACTTGTGTCCTCGATTTCAAAGGGAGTTGGGATAAGTATTTACTATCGGTGGAATTTTCCTACAACAACAGCTTATCGTGCAAGTATAGTGTGGCTCCATTCAAGCATTGTATGGATGAAAGTGTCGCTTCCAATATGTTGGGATGAGGTGGGTGAAGCAACATTGTTGGGACCCAAGTTGGTACGTATGATCACGGAAAAGATCCAAATGATTCGACAACGATACAAATGGCACAGATCGACAAAAGAGTTATGCGGATCTTCATCGAAAGGACGTGGAATTTAGTATCGGGGATCATGTATTGTTGTGTGTGGCTCCATGGAAGGGAGTTACAAGATTCGGGAAGAGAGGAAAGCTCAATCCATGATTTATCGGTCCATTTCGCATTCTTAAACGAGTAGGAAATGTGGCCTATAGACTCACAAGCACTCCAAGCATGTCTCGTGTTCATAACGTTTTTCACATATCTGCGTGCTTCAAATATGTGAAGGACCCGAACCACATTATCGAGTTAGAACCAGATTTAGATAGTCCAAGATTTAACATACGAGGAGGTACCGCCAAGATCTTGGATAGAAAGAAAGATGTCTTACGCACTAAGGTTATACCACAAGTTAAGGTTTTGTGGAGAAACCATGCTATCAAGAAATGACCGGGAGTTAGAATCGAAATGAAAAGAGGTATCCTCACCTTTTCAAACACACCAAAGACGACGTCAATTTCGAGGACGAAATTTCATAAGAAGGGAAGGTCAGAAGACCCCAACTTTTTATAAATGAAATTTAATTTCCTCTATTTATTATTTTGAAATAGTAAGGGTTGAATTGATTAATGTGGTTAGTTATGGGTAAAATGCGCAAATATTTTAAAATAAGGTGTGGTTATAAATATTCATCATTGTCTGGAAATATTCGTTTGGTCGTGGAATATTCTCATTGCTTTGGAATATTCGCATTTACGACAAGCAGCCTTTGTGGGCCCCATAACGGAAAAAGCGATTGATGAAGAAAACGACAAGTATAAGTTGTTTATAAATAATCTACAGAGTTGTTACCAAGTAACACTCGTTGAATACCCGGTGGTTAAAACACAAGAATACGCTATTGTTGTCACAAGAAGAAGACACGCAGATTGCACCAATTATTGATTCTTACGTAAGAAGGCACTACTCAATAATTATTATAGTAGTTATCGCTCAAAGATTTTATTTTATTAATTCAATAATTGTCATGCGTTGATATTTTATATTATCGTTGTTTCAATAATTGTCACTACACAATATTTTCATTATCGAAGCAATAATTCATATTATCCTAAAAATATTATTAGAAAATATTATTGGCAATGTCTAGAAAGTTCTGCTTAAAGGAGAGGTTTGGTCACCTAATCATACACAAAGAAGGAGAAATCCTTATCGAAAGCCCCCTCTTTCCTCGAACCGCCTCGTCACGATTGTGATTCTGTAATATTATTTGTGAATAATTAATTATTGATTTATATGATGAGGAAAATATTCATTTTATGTGGATATAGATGGAGAAAATTTTTAAAGTGACAATTGTTGAAAATCGATATTTTATCTTTTTCTCGATAAAATAATATTTTATTATATTATTATAATATAATAATGATGATATTTTTACAATGAATGTGGGATATATGAGTATATGAGAAGGAAGAATATTTTTGTTGCAAAATTTGTTTAAAACATGTTAAACATGTCTGTGGGCCAATTTCTTGACTAAAATTTGATTATAGCCTGTAAAATCGCCCGTTTATGGATTTCGGTCAATTTGTGTTTGTAATTTGGAAAAACTTTCTTCTGTAAAGTTGTAGAGAATTGAATTTCTTATAAAAAGTCACAAGATTCGAATTTTCCGATAAAAGGGCTATTTATTATGAATTATTGAAGTTCCAAAGTTTTGAAATAATTGATTTTTGAAAGTTTTAATTATTTTTAATAACAAAAACGTTTTTTTGATTTAGTTGACTATTGGTGGCTGATGTTTGGATCTGATTTAGTGTATGTAAGAATTTTTATATAATATATTAATATTATATTAAATTTTCTCGCTTGGTGTTCTAAGCATTTTCCTATAAATAGGTGCTTAGTTTAGAATTGAAAATCACACCGTAAACTCAAGTTTTCTCTTTCTCTCTCTATATATCGAGCGATTTTTTTGTGAGTATTTTAGTACTTTGAGTATTGCTATACTGCAAGTTCTTTTCAAAGACTATATCTAGTCGTAAGTACTATCCTTTTGAGGTAAGGGATATTATTTTTTAAAAATGATATTATTTCTTCAATATCATTATGCCAAAATATTGGTTGAACTTTTATCAAATTTGGAACCTTTTTCATGGTTTACTATTCATGAGTTACTATTCATGAGTTACTATTCACGAGTTACTATTCATGAGTTACTATTCACGAGTACTATTCACGAAGCATGATGATTTTTTTTTTTTTGATATTTCTATCTTTTAATATACGAGTCACTATTCATTCACGTACACTATTCACGATACTACTTAGACTATTCACGTAAAAATTAAATTTTTGTTTTTCATCTAAAATATCTATTATGGATACTAGCTTTGATTGTATCCATGTTTTGATCATTCTTGAATTGTACTCCACTAGAATTATTTATGAGGTATTTTTGGACATGGAATAGCTGAAATACGAATCCTTAATATTTATTCTTTTGTTTCACCGGATTCGCTTTTCTTTAAAATATTTTTCATCATCCTCACCCTAAATGATGATATAATCCGAATATCTTTGGCCCAGAGTGCAAAGATGAATGATTTCTCGATGAATATCTTTGGCCCAGAGTGCAAAGATGAACAGTGTTTAGATGAACATGACCAATCGATGAATATCTTTGGCCTCAGAGTGCAAAGATGAATATTTGATTCCGTATATATATTGATTGATGTTACAGTGTATAAAATATTGACGATAAACTTTTAAATTCATATATGTAAGATAGTAGATTTTATTCTCTACTTAACTCTTCTAATGAATTATTATTTCCGCTACGAATATTGATTTAAAACTTGTTGTCTTTTGTATTCTATTAGATTTTTCCCTATTGAAGACTAACGATAATTTGTTCTATATTATCTTGGTCATAATATTCTTTACTGGGCTAGTTGAGCTCACCCTTTTGCTTTTTGTTCCATTTTTCTTCTCGAGGCAAGAATGTAAATTAGTACTAGTCGGGTATGGAATGAAGGTTTTAGAAAGTCGCTTTTAGTAGTCCTCACCATTTTTGTAAAATAATGTATCAATAATTGTACCGAGGACTTATTTGAGTGTGAATATTGTCTAGATGACAATATTTGTATTTAAACTCATAGCTTTTATGTTGTATTAATAAAGTTGTAGTTGTTTCGTATCATGTGTTTTGACTACTCGTAATAGGTGTTGTATACCTATTTTGGGGGCGTAAGCAACGCATCGTGAAAGTATCTTACCTTTGCATTTCCTTTATACAATGGACATGAGTAAGAAGTTTCGTAATTATATTATTATTATACTATATTATTAACCCTATTGTGATATATTCTATATCCCATCATTGTTTATCAACATGTTAGTATATGATAACTCATATATATATTCTGCTCATTAATTTCTAAACATGGTTACACAAGTGTCCCCACTTGGATAATCATCAGATTTAATCACATGTTGATATATATATATATATATATATATATATATATATATATATATATATATATATATATATATATACGCCTAAGCTATTTGATTAGCTAGACATAAATTTCAAATGTCGTTGAATATGATAAAAACCTTTTTTGTATCCAATCAAATTGTTTTGGTTCTGATTCCAGACTTAAGTATGAACATCCCGATCACGGGAAAATTTTTATGCTTGAGGTGGACAAAGGATGAACTATAATATCGTTTCTAGAAATGTAGTATTGATCAACACAGGCACATTATGATCACCCTCGTGCTTTATAAGTTATGACGGTTTTATGATGATGAAGTTCTTCTAAACCTTAGCGAAAACTAAAAACAATGTTCATAATCCGTCGACTTAATACCTATATATATAGTCAATACGTAGTTTCAAAAATTTGAGATAGAATTGTTATGTTGTTATTATTTGCTCAGCTTTACTTCACAACTATAAATTCGTTGTAGAAGTGATGTACAAAGAAAATATTTATTTCTTTCAAATTAATTATATTTCTAATTGTTATTACTTGTTGGGCACTCAAATGCTCATCCTTGCTTAATTTAAATGTTTTCATAAGCGTGATCAACTCAAGGTTCGCATAAGAACAAGTGAAAAGGAAAGCAAACCTAATATGTGTAATGGTATCTTTGTAATAATTAGACAAGATAAGGCAATGACATATATTATCTATCATGTAAGGAATTTTAGTAAAGGTTGCGTACTTGGGATTAGACTCTGATATATGTAAAATAAGTTTGTTATTTATATTATTGTTATTATTATTAGTATTATTCCGCTCATAGAAATGGTATCGTGAAGCACCGAGTTCAGGTTTCAAGTACCTGAATTTGGGGGCGTCACAACAATAAAACATACGGATGATCCGAACGAGAAGATGTGATGCCCGTGTGTCAAGTGTAAAAACCTAATTTGGAAGAAAGTTGACGAGATTAAATTCAACTTATTTTCCTGTGGATTTGTGGATGGTTACTGCGTATGGACTCATCACGGGGAATCAGAAGTGATTGAAAATATTGTGGAACAACCAATTCTACGAGATTCATACGTCAAAAACTATGATCCAGTGGAGATATTGGTCGATGCTTATGGCCCTACTAATATTGACTGGGCTGTAAATGTGCCTTCTTCAAGCAGTGCTAAGCAAGTGCCAAATGATACAGCTGTTGCCTTTTACAAGTTGCTATCTGAATCTGAGGTCACGTTGTATCTGGGAAATGATACGGACACCAAGCTTTCTGCAGTGACGATGCTCTTACACTTCAAGAATGAGCACGACTGTAGTGAGAGAGGTTTCAATGATTTGCTTGCTATAGTTGGACAATTCTTACCCAAGGATCATACTCTTTCTGAGACTTATTACGAAGTGAAGAAGATGGTCAAGGGGTTAAATATGGGGTATAAGAAAATCGATGCTTGTGAGCAGGACTGCATGTTATACTATGGGGAGGATAGAGATAAAGGACAATGTGATATATGCAGCTTACCACGCTACAAGGTGACAAAACGTGGGGGGAAGGAGAAATATATTCCCAGATAGATCTTACAGTACTTTCCTCTTGTGCCGAGGCTTCGGCGGCTATTCATGTCATCTCATACGGCTCAACATATGAGTTGGCATCAAACAAGGGATGTCGTGCCTGGTCAGTTGAATCACCCAGCGGATGGAGATGAATGGAAGAGATTTGATGCAAATTATCCTGAGTTTGTGGGAAGAAGTTAGAAATGTTAGGCTTGGCATAGCTACTGATGGCTTTTGCCCTTTTACTACTTTTTAGCCACCGCATTCGGCCACCATTATGGTCGCTTATAATCTTCCACCGGCAATGTGCATGAGGGATCCGTATTTGTTCTTGACTTTACTTATTCCGGGGGATAAAAGTCCTAGGTCATTTTGGCCCAGCTGAAAGGTGATGTGTACCCCCGCCTCGGCTAAAACTTTGAGGGATCCGTATTTGTTCTTGACTTTACTCATTCGAAGAGGAAGGGTATGCTTCTAACCCACCTTTTACTGCAACAGAGTTGGAAACATTCAACAATGTTAATTTCCAACAGTGTTTAAGAAAAGGGTTGAAGCGAAGAACATTTTCGAGCGTTTTATAGATGTCATCCAAGGACCTTACAAAGTTATTAGTTCTTTTCCCGATTGCATAGTGAATGGGTACAGATTTAGAGTCGATGACTTGAATGAACTCACATCAGTCAATTATGGGGTTGTGGTGTTAGAAAGCTGCTACCAAGATTCTGAGTCCAATTACTATGGTCGTTTACAGGATGTTGTTGTGCTCAATTATCACAGGGGTAAAAACGTAGTTACATTTAAGTGTAGCTGGTTTGATACTAAAAAGGGGGTTAAAGTTGATCGTAATAGAATCACAAACGTAGCTATCAAGTTGGTGTTAAAGTCTGATGACGTGTTCGTGTTAGCAAGTCAATCGACTCAAGTGTATTATGCTCCTAATGTCGTAAATACTCGAAGCCCCTGGTACACAGTAGTCACAACTAAAACACGTTCATTTAATGCTGATAACATGTTTGGTATGGATGAGGCGTTGCAAGAAGATGTTAGCAACCCTTTGGCCGTAGTGTTCCATGCTAAAGATGTGATGAGTACTGATGTCATTGACGTACATGACGATGAGGATGTCAATGCAAACGTACACATGAATGATTATGTAGCCGTTGAGGATGATAACAATGATGAAACTGATCTCAAAACTGAGGATGAGGAAGATACCGAATTCGAGAATGATATACACGTTGATTCTGATGGGTTTAATGACGCACGTAATTGAAAATGAGCATTCATATTAGAATATACCATATATTGTTAAACCTTACATATTCATAATCTACCAATTTAGTTATTGCAGTAGGATATTCATGGCTAGAAATAGCTATGGAGGTCACCGAGGTGGTGGCCGATCCGGTATTGGAGACGATAGCCACGATGGAGGCTCTTCTTCAGGCACTAGTAAGTTATCTTAACTAGTATTTAAATATATCTCAAGCTGCATTAGTTACAATGTTTATTGACTCAGTTAAATACAATTATTACAGATGCACCTCGCCGACGACGCCAAGGGACGAACCTCGGTATCTTTGGTTATCCCCCAGAAATACCACTTTACAATAATAAATATGGATGTCGATTCTGAAAAGAAGTGTTAATATATTGCTAATATTTCTATCAGTTATTGCAAAACACAATTCAAATAACATATATTTTTATATTTTTTTCTGTAGTATACAAGACCCGATTGCTAAGCACACCCTACAAGCAATCTTCTTGATGCATCTCCCGAGAGGGTGCATGCGGTTCACTCGGTATGGGCAGTACGATGCCACTTTTATGTAGACCGTCTTGCGGGAGTTCCATGTAAGTTAAGCATATTATATTAATTACTACATAGGTGTATTAGGATGACGAAATCAATTGTTCCTAATTTTAAAACTTTTGTTATAGTTTATTATAGATTTGACCCGAGCATCTCTCAGTTAGTTGGCGATGATGTGATTGAGCATCATGTCGCTGCAAATTACTCTGGCTGGCTATATAAGATGCGACAGAGGGAAACCTGGGCAGTTAAGGACTAGCCCAGAACCACCATCAGATATCATCAGCACTGCATAGTCTCCGATTTAGCCTGGGAGGCTATGTATGCGCACTGGGAGGCTGATGACTTCAAGAAAAAGTTTGAGCAGGCGAAGAAGAACCGTGGTCACTCCGGTTCAAAGTACACACCATCGGGTTCTCGATCGCTCGACGAGGCGTAAGACTGAAGTCGCGTGTATTTAGTTATTTAGTTATGAAGTTCTCACACAAATACATAATACCTATTTTATGAATATTTTTATTAGGCCTTGAGGAGGACCTTGGACTGAGATCCTACAATTTTAGAGTTTTGGGATCGAGCCCACATGCCTAAGGCCGAGCGTGCTTTATCTCAGGCAGCTTTAGTTATACGGGTAAAACTCATCTTACTATTTAGCTTTTAGTAATATTCAATTGTAAATAAAATGATATAATTAACATACGTATACAAAATAAATTATAGGACCAATTTTAGAGGCTTTGGGACGAGCGTATAGCTGAGCTGGAGGCTATTAGGAGGGGCTCTGAGCCTTTAGATTCTGCCACCCCTCTTCCTGATATTGTATTTGATCGAGATGAGGAGTCGAGACTATGGGTCGAGTCTCGTGATCCCCTACTAGCAAGCAAAGACTGACAGATATCGAGTGTCATCCGCCGAGGATACCCGTGATATACACTTCCGGAGGTAATATTTTTATGTTTCACGAAAAATATCCGAATTTATCACATTATATAAATTATTATTAGTAATCAAATTTGTATCTTTTATAGGCTCCAACAAATACCAAATGCGTGGTAGAGAGACATGTCGAACATCTCATATGGGCGCCATTGGATGATTTATATCTTCTAGCTACCGATAGGGCCGTGGTCGGATAGGTTCTAATGCACCGATCCGGTTTTTACGTTAGTAGTTGCCTTCTAGTTCTCGTCTTCACCAGATTGCTTAGGAGATTTTAGAAGGGGCCTCCGCAGAGAGTATGGGATTACTGCACACTGCCGACGATTTGAGCCATGCTGAGATGCTCTGGATGGTGATTACCCTCTTGGAGGAGGCTTTTTGTCCGCCCCCGCCTACTCATGTATTCTTATTGTTTATGTTTTTTTCAATTAAGGCTAGCTTGTTAATTCTCTCTCTCTCTCACACGCACACACACACACACACATACATATACACACACACACACACACACACACATATATATATATATATATATATATATATATATATATATATATATATATATATATATATATATATACTGACTAATGATTTATATTTTTATTTTATCAATAGGGTGGCGATGGCGGCGTTAGACTCAAGGATGATGACGAAGCAATGGACGACATCGCTTTCCATACACCGAGCAACGTCTGCTCACCTCCTCATACCGATGATGATACTTTTACTAGTTTATAGTTCATTTGTATTCATGTTATTGTAGAACATTTGTATATATTGTAGTGTCTAATTGCGTCTGTATAAGTATTGTAAATTATATTGTTTATCATATCTGGAACATTAGCTTATATTTGTAATTGGTTAGCTTATATTTATGGAACATTAGCTTATAATATGTTTTGGTGGATATTTGAATGTGAATGTGAATGATAATGAGTTGAAGATTACGTTTTGGTGGATATTACGTTTTAGCGCTACATTGCATATTTGAATGTGAGATACATGTTTATAGTACTGTGTATTGGGTTGTGACAGGTTTCAGGTACATCAATGGGTTTAAACACCTGGAAACTTAACTTTTCAAATCTGCATTAAAAAAACAATTATTTCCGACAGAATAAGGTATCTACGACGGAAATTCCGTCGGATTTAAATATTACCTAATTTTTAATAAATACCGGTATATTATAATTTTCAGTCAGCAATACGTTAATTCCGAGGGAATATGTCCGTCAGAAATAATATATCTCCAACGAAAAATCCGTCGAAGTTAATAATTAGCCATTTTTAATAAATACCAATTTATTTTAATTTTTGGTCAAAAATAGGTTAATTTCGAGGGAATACGTTCGTCGGAAATAAGGTATATTATACTCGACAGAAAGTTCCATCCTATTTATTTAGTCGTAGATAGCTTATGTTCGACGAAATTCCGTCGGAGATAAATTCATCGAAGATAAGGCAGATCTGACGAAATTTTTAACGGATCTTATCTTCGATGTGTATATGTAATAACCCGATATTTTCTATATAAATAAATAAGAAAGTTGCATATAATTTTTTTATTATTTTAAAGGTAGAAATATATGCAAGGTAAAGTGTATATAAATATGTGATATATAAAATTTATTTATTACATGCATAATTTCAAATAATGTTATTTTAGAATTATTGATTATTATAAAGTATATTATTATAATAATTAATTTTATATTAGAATTTTTTATTTTCTATGAAAAATATGATTATTATATTATTTAAATAATATATGAAATAATTATTAGAATTATTATAATAATTATTTTATTATGTAAGTTTATTCAAGATTTTTAAGTTAATACTTTTAACTTAATTATTAATGCTATATATGCAAGATAAATCAGATATGGAATTCAAACCCTAATTTTGGATTTTGATCATGGAATGAGAATAATAATATAATATTAATTTATTTCAGTACTATAAATATGTATTGTGTGTACGTATTGATAATGGTTGGTCAATTATGGTGTAGCAAGTTAAAACCCTAATATTAATTGGATAAACCCTAGTTCAAAAGTTAAATACGCGTTCAAGACGGTGTAATAATTGTGTTATATGATTTATGTTGTGTTTTATAGGATTTTATGTTAATTAGGAAAATCCTTATTAATTTTTGAAAACCCTAATTAACTAGAAACCCTCTAAAATTAGTAACCCTAATTTGTAAATTGAAATCCTAATTACTTTTTGATAACCCTAATTGCTAATTGTATGCCTTAATGCTAATTATTGGATCTTAAACCCTAAATGTTCAAGTAATGTGATTAGAAAACTAATTATAATTAGTAAACTCTAAATTATATTTTAAAGGAAACTAATTTTTATTTTATTTTATTTTTAAACCTTAAATGAAATCCTAGAAATCTATTTTTGGAAAACCTTAGGGTCAAACCCTAAGGGTTTGCAAAGATTATATTTGTGCCATTAAAATCCTAAGCCAAAAGACCATTTTACCCTTTTGTGCATTATTGAAGCTAACTTGCAAAATTGGCCAACACTTTAGTTGGTGAACCACCTTTGACTCCCAAGATGACTGAATAATACATACTTATCAGCCAATACACTCAGCCAAATCATTGCATCCATTATATATATAGATCAAGAGAGACAAAGTGCTCATTTTATCACATTTGTCCAATAAACACCCCACCAAGACTTCTCTATCTAAAACCCACAAAATCCTATGGTATTTCAGTCCCAAAACAAAGCCCCACTATCACCTATATCAGATCAGAAAGACAAGAATCAAAATTTATCACAAGAGGTATAAAACCCTAACCTAGAATCTGATCATTCTTGATGTGTTAAATGTTATGATTTTGTGTTAAAACATGTTGTTTGTAAAACCCCAACTTTTTGAATAAAGATGAATTTTCTATAAATATTATTTTTGAATATTATGGAGTGAAATTGATATAATGTTATAGTTGTGGGTAATATTTATAAATTTTGCATAGTATGCAAGTTGTTATATTATATTCGATTGGTCGGGGAATATTCGTTTTAGAAGGAATATTAAATAATTAATGTATAAGATCATTGGGGGACCCACAGCGTAATTAATTATTGTCGGATTGAGAAAACGACAAAAATATTTTATGAAAATAACGGCGGAAGTTTTACTGAATTATCTTTGTTGAACTACTCGGTAGTAAAAGTACAGTAATATGTGTGGTTGCATAGTAACACACGGTATTGATTATTAATGCTTACATGAGAAGTCATCTCAGTTTTGTTTTATTACTTATATATATATTAGAGTTATATATATAAGATAGGTATATATATATATATATATATATATATATATATATATATATATATATATGTATAAAGTTGTCAAGTTGACAAAGTGGGTGGAGGAAAATTTGTGTTCACGTGGGAGGAGAGAGCAATTATTATTATTATTATTATTATTATATATATATATATATATATATATATATATATATTTAGGTTTACAACATGTGTTGATTATATATATAGATATGTTTTATAATCTTTCTCCTTTATTTTGATTGGTTGGGGCCTTGACATTTGGTAGCTTTGTTTGGCAGATTGTGGAATGATTTTTAAACCGAGACATTTATTGGACAACTCTTTGAAAAATGAATACTGATATGTTGCTGTGATGTTCCGTCTGTGATTTAAAATATATATATATATATATATATATATATATATAATGTTGCGTCCGTTTCTTAACAGTACACCTTCAATTCTCCTATAAATAGAAGCTTATTCCTTCATTATTTTCTTATGAATTCACTGAGAGAGAAAATTATAGAGAGAAAGAAAAAGAGTTTTCTGTTACTTCACTAGTCTGATATCAAGTTTATTTTATGGTAAGGGGTGTTATTCTTTCTTATTCATGAAGAGAACTGTTGTTATTCCATTTCTTATTATTTTGTTGGAATAACCTGTATACGTGGTCTACCCTATACTTGGTGACATTCTTCTTTTATTCCGTCTTTATTATTCTGTTGGAATATCCTGTCACATGCATGCGCGTTTCTGGGGACTGATTCCGCCTCTTTATTATTATTATGTTGGAATATATCTCATGTATGCGTTTTACGCTGGACCTAGTTCCATCTTTATTATTATTACATTGAATATCACATGCATGCGTTTTGTGGGACTGATTCCGCCCTTATTAGTATTACATTGGAATAACTTTGTCTGTCTGAAGCACCGCATACATGGCGATTTCATTGTTATTCCATTCTTTATTATTACATTGGAACTTCCTGTTGGTGCAAATTTTGCGACTGGTTCCATTATTATTATTACTGTTGGAATAACTTTGTCTATGATGAAGTAATCGCATGCATGGTGATTTCTTTTGTTATTCCATTCTTTATTATACTCGGTTGGTTAAATTTTTTGACTTCTATACTCCATGAAATTAGTAGAATATCCTTGATATTTGCGCTTCATCCATAGATCTTTCATGGAAATATTCTTCCGATCATTCTTGAATTTTACTCTACAAAACAAGTATCATGTTGACAATTTGGACGTTAATAATTCCTGGATAAAATAATTCTTAAACTTGTTTTATTGAATTCTTATATCATTGTCATCATCCTCATGTTTATATTTTGTTGAAAGTCATTTGTATTCTGTAATGCATAGATGGACTTGGTATGATTATGACCGAGGATTATTCGGTAATCATGATCGTAATGTTACAAATGATGTGGTAAAAGTTCTCATTGGCCCGTGTAGTGCATTAATGGATGATTGTTGGCATGATCATGACCATTAATGAATACACAAATATTCTTGGCCCGTAGTGCATGGATAATTGTGGTCGTGATACTAAAGAATATCCTTGGTCGTAGAGCAGGGGTGATTCAATGATGTGGAATATTTATTTAGCTAAGTCTCAGTGATAACAGTGATGAAAAACCTTTTAAATCATAAAAGATAGTAGATTTTATTTTCTACTTGACTCTTTTAATGGATTGCTTGTTCAAAGCTATGATTAAACTTGATGTCTATTATATTTTATCAGTTTAACATTGTTGGAGACTAATGATAATTTATTCTGCATTATCTTAGTCATAATATTTCTTACTGGACTAGTTGAGCACACCCTTTGTTTCAATGTTCTCTTCAGGAAATGAGAACATAGCAGGGACTAGTCGGGGAATGGAGTGACGGTCCAGAGGATAGCATTAGTAGTCCTCACTATTCTGTGAAATAGTGTGTTAATAATTGTAATGAGGACTCCTTTTGAGTTTGTATAATCTCTAGTAGATAATAATTGTATTCAAAGTCACAGTTATGTTTTGTCATATTGTACACGACAGTTGTATTAGTAAGTTGTATTTGAATTTTGTACCATGTATCTGACGACCCAAGATGGGTGATGTATACCTAATTTTGGGGGCGTCACAGTTGGTATCAAAGCTTAGGAATAAGATCCCTGGCTAAGATGTGAGACTAGAACTAGGAGGGGAGAGACGGAGAATTTCTTCGCTAGTATGACCTACCTAAGTTTATTTGGTATTTAATTGGTCGGTCAAAGTATATGGATAATATGTTATATGTTAATGAACCTTTGTTTTGTGGCGATGTCTCAAAAATGACATCCGAGAATGTTGAAAATAGCAATGGAGCACAAGAGACCGTTGAGTCTCCACATATCAATAATCAGGAGAATGTGCATCAGGAAGGTGACAATCCTCATGCAAACAACAACACTGACCAAATAATGAATGATGGATTGTTCAGAGGCTTTATGCAATTCATGCAACAATGAAAGAGAGCGGCTCCCTATCCAAAATGTAGGTGGAAACACCGAAACTCTCGGACCAGTCACCGCTAAGCAGCTTCAAGGAGTTGGGACCACCGGGAGTTTAAGGAGAGCCAAAACCACTTATGGCGGAAGCATGGATAAAGCGGATCACCAAGATATTTGATGTCTTGGGATGCTCTCGAAGCAAAAGGTTCCTTTCTTGGCCTTTATGTTGCTTGGAGAGGCAGATTCATTGGTGGGAATCGGTAAAACGTACTCAACTTCGCCGTCTTAAAGATGTCTTGGGAGAAGTTCCAAGAGTTGTTCAACGACAAATACTTTCCCAAGTATTCGTCACATGAAGGAGGTGGAGTTTATCAAATTGGAGCAAAAAACAATATGACCAGTATTCATGATCGAGGCAAAATTTGCGAGTTATCCCTTTTCGTAAGTCCCACTTGGTGGATAATAAAGAGAATAATGGCACGAATGTTTTTAAGAGGTTTGAAGCGGAGATACGTCAACATCTTATTTCTCATAAACCGTGTTTGTATTCGGATGTTGTAAATAGGGCTCGATTGGTGGAAGTAGCGATAACGAGTCAACATGAACCAAAAGAGAGCGGTAAACAAAATGATAATACCGGTGAGGCGATCATCGAGCGGTGACAACAAGCATGGAGGAATCAACGGGCGAAATGGTAACCACTTGGTGGTAATCGAGGCCAAAATAATAAGAATGTACATTTCAAGAAGAGGAGATTCAACAATGATGGAAAGACGCGTCGACACCGATGCAGTTGTTAAGGAAGGAGAAAGACCACCTATCATATGCTTCAAATGCGGAGGGGAGGAACACATCAGTCCAAATTGTGTGATGCCATCCAAAGCATGTTATAATTGTGGAAGAGAAGGTCACTTAGCCCGATTTTGTCGTTTACCGAAGACAAATTCAGCTAGGATGGAGGCACCAAAGGCCGTCCCAAAAAATTCAAAGCCGGTAGTGCAAGGGAGAGCATTTGTTGTGACCTCCCAGAAAGTAAGGAACCCGAATGAGGTCATCACGGGTAAGCTTATCATAAACTCTAGCGAAGTCTATACTTTATTTGATACCGGATCTACCCATTCTTTTATTTCTCCTACTTGCGCTCAACGATTAAATTTGACTTCGGAGAAATTAGACTTTGACATATCTGTGGAAACTCCATTGGGAGAAACCTTCATTACATACACGGTTTATAGGTCTTGTTTGGTTCAAGTTGGTACCCACACATTACCTGTCGATCTTATTGCATTAAAAATACTTGCATTTGATGTAATTCTAGGGATTGATTGGTTAAATACTCATCATGCAAAAATTGATTGTTTTCGTAAGGTTGTTAGCTTTCATATTCCTAATCGACCTATTATGCGAATTCAAGCAACCAAACCATTAAAATCAATCACTGTCATCTCAAGCCATAAAGCTATTCGTTTATTGAAAAACGGATGTCAAGCTTTCTTAGCTCATGTTACAGATCTAAACAAAAATACGTCAGTTTTTAATAATATTTCTATTGTTAATGAATTTCCTGACGTATTCCCTGAAGAACTTCCTGGCCTACCCCCAGAGCGTGAAATTGAATTTTGTATCGACCTTGAACCCGGTACAAAACCCATTTCCAAAGCCCCATATCAAATGGCTCCTATTGAACTTCAGGAGTTAAAGACCCAACTGCAGGAATTGTTAGACATTGGCTTTATTCATCCTAGTACTTCTCCTTGGGGTGCTCCTATTCTATTCGTGAAGAAGAAAGATGGGAGTATGCGACTTTGTATTGATTATCGGGAGTTGAATCATGTCACCATCAAAAATAGGTACCCATTGCCATGTATTGATGACCTGTTTGACCAGTTACAAGGAGCCAAATTCTTTTTAAAGATTGATCTTCGTTTCGGATATCACCAATTGAAGATTAGAACCGATGACATTCCAAAGACGGCTTTCAGAACTCGGTACGGGCATTATGAATTCCTAGTCATGTCCTTTGGATTGACTAATGCTTCTGCCGCCTTCATGGATATGATGAACCGAGTATTCAAGGAATATTTGGATCACTTTGTGGTCGTCTTTATTGACGACATCCTTATTTATTCCAAAAGTCGTGAAGATCATGAGCAACACTTGAGGCTGACACTCTAAAAGCTTCGTGAATATAAGCTTTATGCCAAGTTGATGAAATGCGAGTTCTGGCTTAAGGAAGTAACATTTCTTGGGCACGTGGTATCAAGTCATGGAATATCTGTTGACCCAGCAAAGATTGAAGCTATACAAAGCTGGGAGCAACCTAAATCAGTGACCGAAGTACGTAGCTTTCTCGGCTTAGCTGGCTATTATCGAAGATTCGTAGAAGGGTTTTCTCAAATCGCTACTCCACTAACTCAGTTGACTCGGAAAGATACAAAGTTCGGTTAGAGCGAGGAATATGAGAAGAGTTTTCAAGAACTCAAGAGGAGACTCATTTCAGCACCTGTTCTGACAATACCATCTGGTTCGGAGGGATTTGTCATCTACAGTGATGCTTCTGGTAAAGGGTTAGGATGTGTTCTCATGCAACATGGGAAAGTCATAGCCTATGCATCACGACAACTCAAAGAATATGAGAGGAATTATCCTACTCATGACCTAGAGTTAGCAGTTGTGGTCTTCGCACTTAAAATTTGGAGGCATTACATGTATGGGGAGAAGGTGGAGATCTTTACGGATCATAAAAGCCTCAAATATTTCTTCACTCAAAAGGAACTCAACATGTGACAATGATGTTGGCTTGAACTGTTGAAAGATTATGATCATACCATCTAATACCATCCTGGAAAAGCGAACGTGGTAGCTGACGCATTGAGTAGAAGATCATATGCAAGTACAAGTACGATATTGTCAACACAAAGGCCCATTTTGTGTGACTTGCAAAGGATGGAGATAGAGTTAAAGAATCCAGGGACCCATGTGATGATGGCGAATATATGAGTAGAACCGACTTTAATTGATAAAGTTAAAGCTGCTCAAGCTACAGACCTGGAGCTGATGCGTATGAGGAAGAAAGTACAAGAAGGTGCGATGTCGGAAGTAAGAATCGATGTAAAAGGAATACTTCGAGTCAACTCCAGACTTTGTGTTCCTAACGACCCTGATTTAAAGTATAAAATCATGATGGAGGCGCACAACACACCGTTTGCAATCCATCCTGGGAGTACCAAAATGTATCATGACTTTCGACATACATTTTGGTGGGGCAATATGAAGAGAGAGATAACGTTGTTTATCTCAAGGTGTCTAGCGTGTCAACGAGTCAAGGCGGGGCATCAAGTACCAAAAGGTCCATTACAACCACTTGAAATTCCAGAATGGAAGTGGGAGCACATTACCATGGATTTCGTTACTGGTCTTCCCAAGGTTTTTCAAGGCATAGATGTGATTTGGGTCATTGTTGATAGATTGACCAAGTCTGCTCACTTCTTACCAATACGAGAAACTTATACACTTGAATGTCTTGCTCGTATGTACATAAACGTGATTGTAAGACTGCATGGTATGCCAGTATCCATAGTTTCTGATCGAGACCCAAGATTCACTTCACGATTTTGGGTTAGTTTGCGAGAAAGCTATGAGCGCAGATTCTGATTTAGCTTCGGCATATCATCCTTCGACCCAGACGAGACGGTGGGAGAGGACTATTCAAACTCTTGAAGATCTATTAAGACTCGTGTTCTTGATTTCAAAGGAAATTGGGACAAATTTTACCATTGGTGGAGTTTTCCTACAACAACAGCTTATCAAGCAAGTATTGGCATGGCTCCATTCGAGCGTTGTATGGAAGAAAATGTCGTTCTCCAGTATACTGGGATGAGGTGGGTGAAGCAACGTTGTTGGGACCGGAGTTGGTACGTATGACTACGGAAAAGATTCAAACGATCCGGCAACGTATAAAAACCTCACAAGATCGACAAAAGAGTTATGCTGATCTTCATCGAAATGATGTGGAATTCGATATAGGAGATCATGTGTTATTACGTGTTGCTCCATGGAAAGGAGTTACGAGATTTGGAAAGAGAGGAAAGCTCAATCCTCGATTCATCGGCCCATTTTTAATCCTTGATCGAGTAGGAACTGTGGCTTATAGACTCGCTTTATCGCCAAGTATGTCTCGTGTTCATAACGTTTTTCACATATCCATGTTACGTAAATATGTGGAAGACCCGAACCACATTATTGAGTTAGAACCGGACGAAATAGCGAAAGATTTGACGTATGAAGAGGTTCCTGTTCAAATCTTGGATAAGAAGGAACATATTCTACGCTCCAAGGTTATACCTCAAGTCAAAGTTTTGTGGAGAAACCACGATGTTGAGGAAATGACTTGGGAGCTAGAATCTGAAATGAAATCAAGGTATCCTTACCTCTTCGATATACCGTGTATCGCACCCTAATTTCGAGGGCTAAATTTATAAGAAGGGAGATTGTAAAACCCCAACTTTTTGAATAAAGATGAATTTTCTATAAATATTATTTTGAATATTATGGAGTGAAATTGATATAATGTTATAGTTGTGGGTAATATTTATAAATTTTGCATAGTATGCAAGTTGTTATATTATATTCGATTGGTCTGTGGAATATTCGTTTTAGTAGGGAATATTAAATGCACAAATCTACAAGTATCATTGGTGGACCCTATTAATAGAATTATTGTCGGATTGAGAAAACGACAAAAATATTTTATATGAAAATAACGGCGAAGTTTTACTTGGTTAATCTTGTTAAACTACTCGGTAGTAAAAGTACGATGAATACGTGTGGTTGCATAGTAGTACACGGTATTGATTATTAATGCTTAAGTGAGAAGTCATCTCAGTTTTGTTTTATTACTTATATATATATTAGAGTTATATATATAAGATAGGTATTTATATATATATATATATATATATATATATATATAAAGTTGACAAGTTGACAAAGTGGGTGGAGGAAAATTTGTGTTCACGTGGGAGGAGAGCAATTATTATATATATATATATATATATATATATATATATATTTAGGTTTACAACATGTGTTGATTATATATATAGATATGTTTTATAATCTTTCTCCTTTATTTTGATTGGTTGGGGCCTTGACATTTGGTAGCTTTGTTTGGCAGATTGTGGGATGATTTTCAAACCTAGACATTCATTGGACAACTCTTTGAAAAATTAATACTGATATGTTGCTGTGATGTTCCGTCTGTGATTTAAAAAATTATATAAAATGTTGCGTTCGTTTCTTAACAGTACACCTTCAATTCTCCTATAAATAGAAGCTCATTCCTTCATTATTTTCTTACGAATTCACTGAGAGAGAAAATTATAAAGAGAAACAAGAAGAGTTTTCTGTTACTTCACTAGTCTAATATCAAGTTTATTTTAATGTAAGGGGTGTTATTCTTTCTTATTCATGAAGAGAACTGTTGTTATTTCATTTCTTATTATTCTGTTGGAATAACCTGTATACGCGGTCTACCCTATACTTGGTGACATTCTTCTATTATTCCGCTTTTATTATTACATTTGGAATATCCTGCATCACATGCGCTTTTGGCCGGACTGATTCCGCCTTTATTATTATTACATTTGAATATCCTCGTCGCGCGCTTTACTGTGGGACACGGTTTCCATCTTTATTATTATTCTCGCTGGAATATCACATCGTGGATTTTACGCCGGACTGCTTTAAAATCCTTATTAGTATTCATTGGAATAACTTGCATACATGCTTGCACCGCATATATGGTGATTTCTGTTGTTATTCCATTCTTTATTATTCTGTTGGAACTTCACAGCCGGTGCAAATTTTGCTTTGACTTCGGTTCCGTTATTATTATTCTATTGAATAACTTTGTCTACATGCAAATCCGCATGCATGGTGATTTCTTTTGTTATTCCATTCTTTATTATACTCAAATGGTTAAAGTTTTGACTTCTATACTCCATGAAATTAGTAGAATATCCTTGATATTTGCGCTTCATCCAAAGATCTTTTCATGGAAATATTCTTATGATCATTCTTGAATTTTACTTTACAAAACAAAGATCATGTTGACAATTTGGACGTTAATAATTCTGGATAAAATAATTCTTGAACTTGTTTTATTGAATTCTAATATCATTGTCATCATCCTCATGTTTATATTTTGTTGAAAGTCATCTCGTATTTGTAGTGCATAGATGAACTTGGTATGATTATGACCAGGGATTATTCGGTGTAATCATGACCATAATGTTACAAATGATGTGGTAAACGTTCTCATTGGCCCGTAGTGCATTGATGGACAGTTGTTGTCATGATCATGACCATTAATGAATACACAAATATTCTTGGCCCGTAGTGCATGGATAATTGTGGTCGTGATACTAAAGAATATCCTCGGCCAGTAGAGGGGGGTGATTCAATGATGTGGAATATTTATTAAAATCGAGTCTCGGTGATAACGATGATGAAAAACCTTTTAAATCATAAAAGATAGTAGATTTTATTTTCTACTTGACTCTTTTAATGGATTGCTTGTTCATTACTGCAGCTTAAACTTGATGTCTATTATATTTTATCAGTTTAACATTGCTGGAGACTAATGATAATTTATTCTGCATTATCTTAGTCATAATATTTCTTACTGGGCTAGTTGAGCTCACCCTTTCTTTCAATGTTCTCTTCAGGAAATGAGAACATAGCAGGGACTAGTCGGGGAACGGAGTGATGGTCCAGAGGATAGCATTAGTAGTCCTCACTATTCTGTTAAATAGTGTGTTAATAATTATAATGAGGACTCCTTTTGAGTTTGTATAATCTCTAATAGATAATAATTGTATTCAAACTCACAAGTATGTTTTGTCGTATTGTACACGACAGTTGTATTAGTAAGTTGTATTTGAATTTTGTACCATGTATCTGACGACCCAAGATGGGTGATGTATACCTAATTTTGGGGGCGTCACATTGTTTGTAGTGTATATCGATGAGCTGGGTTGATAGATGTTATATCCATAACATCTAAAGGCTCGGATTTGAAGATTTCAAAAATCTGAAAAAATATTTTTTGGTTGTCTGACAATGAATGTCAGACCTAATATCTCAGTGATCGTGAATTATTTTTGTGTTTTGAAAGTTTAAAGTTGTAGTATATAGTGTAGGCTTGGATCTGGAACTTGAATAAATCCCAGATCATGTACATGTTACTAGTTATTCGTGGTCCAACCACGTTGACCGACCATGACCATACGAAATCTGGGCAGCCAAGAACTTGCCCATAAACGCCTGACAAGAAGTTCGTGGGCTCAGATCTGTCGGTTGTTTAATGATTTGGACATGTTGTTATATATTAATATTTTAGTATGATATATGGACTACATGATTATACTTTTAGATCATTTATTTAGTAAACAGATTGGATTTAGAGGAAGGTCAAACCAAGCAGAAAGGTGCGTGGCTTGCGTTTTCTAGGTAATCCAAAAAACTCAAGCTCGTAGTTTCTGACATGGTTTGACCAGACAAGTTCGGTTGATTCTGATGTTGTTATGGTGAGTTTAAGTGATGGATCTCTTCCTTGTCTTACTAGCTACACACTAAACCCATTAGATCACATAAACATCACAAGAAAAACAAGTTGTGGAAGCCCAAAGTAGGCCTCACAAACTGTTCTTCATTTCTAGGTAACCCAGAAATGAAGAACAACTCTGATAGATACTTTGTGGGCCTTGATCTCTCTGGTTTTATGCTTGTTGACTATGTTTGTTGTTGGAACTTATAGTATTACAGTTGTACTACAATCTATAACCATTAGCTTGTCTAGAAACCCATTGATCCGATTAGTGTGCTTGGTCAAACCTACCCACGTAAAATTGGCGTATGAATGTTCTAGAGTTTCAAGAACACCTAAGGCGACAGTTTCTGTCACTAAAGGCTATATCGACAGTTTAGTTATTTTATTTTCCAAAAATTATTTAGAAATAGAAAGTAATTATTAAAAATTCCAAAAATAGTTTTAAAAATTATTTTAAGTTATAAAAATTAACTTTTAATAATTTGACATATTTTTCATAAATATTAATATTTATTTGAATATTATTGTTATTTAATTTATTTAATAAATGCATTAAATAAATTAATTAAATATGATTTTATTATATTAAAAATAATTTTAAATAATAATAAGGTATTTAATAATATTTTAAGTTATAAAACATAACTTTTAATATTTTAAGACAAATTTCATTAATTTTTTAATATTAATGATATTAGATTTATTTAACAATTATAATTAATAAATTAATTAAAAAATGATTTTAATATTATAAAAATCATTTTAAATGAAAATAAATAGTTTAAAAATATTTTAAGTTATAAAATATAACTTTTAATATTTAATGGTAAATTTCATTAATAATTTAATATTAAATGATATTAGAGTTATTTAATAATAATATTAAATAAATAATTTAAAAATAGTTTTATTAATTTAAAAATCATTTAAAAGGAAATAAATGAATTAAAAATATTTTAAGTTATAATTAATGACTTTAAATATTTTGATAAATAATACATTAATAATTAAATATTAATGGTAATTATTTAAAAATGATTTTAATTGTTTTAAAAGTCATTTATGGGTAATAAAAATGTTTTAAAAATATTTTGAGTTATTATAAATAACTTTAATATTTTGGCAATTGTTTCATTAAAAGTTTAATATTAATTAAATATTAATGATAATAGAATTATTTAATATTTAAATCGTTTAATAATTATTTTAGTGTTTGAAAATTCATGATAAATTATAATAATTATTTAAAAATTATTATAAGGCTATGAAAAATAATTCGACTGATATTTAAAATATCTAAACAAATATTGAACTACACGATAGAGTCTTAGACTCGATAATTACCCGATAAAGCCATTGGTACACCGAAATATTTCAGAAATTGATCAGGACTTATATAATTTGACTAAATACGTGTTTGTTTGTGAACCAATGACTGATAAACCTATGTGACAACGTGATTAGGTTATGTGCTGACTGCAAATAGCTGTATTTTATGATATGATATATTATTCTAATAGAACTAATGATCTTATTAATGATATGTTTCAGTAAAAAAGATAACACTAGTTGCATTATTGTAAGCAGCAGCTCAGGTAAGTACCCTATCTTTGCATTTACTTTATGCAATGGACATGCGTAAGCAAATATCAGAACTATTCTTTTTCATTGTTCAAATATCTTAACCTTTGTATATACTTATGCAATGATCCTGTAAAAGTAAGTTATTAAATTATAATCTGTTGTACAAGTTCTTTAATTCTGTTATTATAGATCAAGATATATATTCTGTTCGTTAATTTCTAAATATGGTTAGACAAGTGTCCTCTCTTGGATAATCATTGTATTTAATCACATGTTGATACATACTTATTGATTTCCAGTATGTATACGTCGACTTAAAAGTCGTCTAAGCTATTTGATCTGGCTAAACACAAACTTAACAATATTGTTGAACAAGATAAAATTTTATTATTATCCAATCAAATTGTTTTGGTTCGGATTCTCGACTAAGTATGAACATCTCGTACATGGGAAAACTTTTGTGCACCTAAGGTGGAAAGATGAACGATAATATCGTTCTTACATGTAGTATTGATCAATACAGGGCATAACAGACTAATCACCCCTCGTGCCTGTAAGTTATGACGGTTTACAGATGAATTTTTGTTTAACCTTTTCGTTAATAGAAAACAATGTTCATAGTCTGTTGACTGATCTCCATTTATAGTCAATACGTAGTTTCAAAAATTTGATATAGAGTTGATATGTTGTTATTATTGGTTCAGCTTACTTCACAACTGTTGAGTCATTGTAGAAGTGTCATACAAAGAAAGCATTTAATCCTTTCAGCTAATACTTATTATTTACTATTACTTGTTGGGCAATCAAATGCTCATCCTTGTTTAAAATTTAAATGTTTTCAGCTAAGCGTGATCAACCAGAAAGCTCTGCCAAGAATAAAGGAAAAGGAAAGGTTGCAGAATAAGTTCTATGCTATCATATGTAATAACTAGACTTTAGAAAGACTATGATATTTATTATTATCATGTAATGTAATGTTTAAAGGTCGTGTACCCGGGATTTAGACTCTGATATGTAAATTAAGTGTGACACCCCCAAATCTGGGTACTTCGATTCCACGGGATCTAGTGTTCACTGTACAAATATCATCTATCTATCTACCCATAATAAATACAAACCATGCAATAGATAGAATAAAAATCTTCCCCTTAAGGGTTACAACATCCAAATAATAATAATACAATCCCAGGTTAAACTAACCGTAAACATTTGTGCGGAATCATAAACAAATAAGTCTTAAATAACATCATTAACTCAAGTGTTAAACATAAATACATCATCTAATAAAAATAACAAGTCTTCATCACTTGCTAACTTTGCCCTTGCCTTTACTAGTGGAAGGTTCATCGGTTCTTTCGTTCTTAACTGCAATGTTATTATTAAGCAAGAGTGAGCACTATTGCCCACAAGTATAATAATGTAATAACAGTATAATAACATGCGAGTAAATCAATAACATCTGAATGAAAGCTCAACTTTTGAATCAAGAATGGATAACAATAATCAAAAGAATTCTGAGGGTCATAAGACCTTGAACTATGTCCTAGGTTATCAAGGGTTATACTTGTAACCTTTAACAATCATAAGACTATGGACCTTTCTTCTCGTACTTAGGGGGATCAGCCCTTAGTACCATACTGTGCACAATATCTTAACGTTAACGCATAAGTAAATCCCTTTGCAGGGTGCACAATCAAAGGAACTTTGGTTTGGATAATTCAATAATGTTAGAGTTTATGCCCTAGAGGCCAATTATTTGATATAATTGCTTAACGTTTTGATATTATATTTGATTAAATAAATATATGATTTTATTATGGTTTTATTTACTGCGTAATATAATTGTTAACATAATAAAATTCCTTAGAATAGTGATACAAATTATATAGTTTCAAGTATGTGACTTGAACATGAGATTATATATTACCATTAGTATCGTTGTTCTTAAATGTCCTTAATCGAGTATCATTGTTGATGGGACAACAATGATGCATTGAGACTAAGATGTGGATCGATTGATGACCAAATCTCATTGGTCATAAATATATGAGATATTAAGTCAATGCATAGGTACATGTTAGAAACGATGTAATCGGGATGACCCACCATGAGAATTCTATATGGAGCATTATGCGAAGTGTCATTAGCAATTCTCATAGTGACAATGATGTAATGGTCCTCCGACCTGAAATCGCTATATTACTACACGAGAATTTATGTACTTTGATATCATCAAATGTCACCTTTAATAGGGTGGACTATAAAGGTGATTATTGGGTTCATCATTAATCGTGTGAGAAATATGAGTGATCTAGATGAAATTTAACCATCCTATATATTATGGGTGATATCCATAGGCCTCTTGATTGAGTAGGACTATGAAATGCATGGCCATGCTCAAATAGTGATTTGTTTCATATAGTCTACTCATTGATCAAGAAAACTCAGATTAAATTATGAAGAGTATGACACATTCCATAACTCGAGTTTAATCTAGGATATTAAGGTTAAAAGGATTAAATTACATTGAAACATTGGTCACGAAAAGGTTGCATCGAATCATCGATCTTATTATTACTTGGGTAGCGATGATGCATTACTAGATACCGCTTTCTTTATTTATAATTTTATAATATGATTTTAAAATTATTGCCAACGTAATAATAACCTATAGGGTCACACATATAGAACGTTATTTAAAAGGGAATTAATTTAAATTTTAAGGATTTAAATATATTAATATGATTAATAGTATTTAAATCACGAATTTAAATTAAAAGGATAATTTAGATATATGTATATTAATTAAGTAAGACTTAATTAAGAGATATATATATATATATATATATATATATATATATAAATTCGGATTTTATAAAATTAGGTTTTGATTTGATTAATTCCTTTTAACTACTATATATATGATATATAGCAGCCTACTTAGGTAAGATATCATAATTGAAAACCCTAGCCGCTTCTTAGAGAGAGACTAGAGAGAAAAACAGCTTTCAAAATCCATTCCTTTTGGTGGCTAGTAATCGCAAGTCCTTCTTATTGCGAGAATCGCTTCGACGGTTCAAATGCGGCGCTCGATGGTGGATCTGTAGAGGCGCAATCGGTTTGTATTCGTTGGAGATTCGAGGTGCGATCGGGTTTCAGATTCTCGCTTTTGTTTATATCCGTATAATCTCTAAACCTCCTGAATTAATTAATTTTCGCATGGATCCTGCTTTTAGGTTTTAAATTGCTTTAAAATTTTAATTTCATTGTATGCGTTCTCGCGTCAAAGCCCAACAAATAAGGGTTCTGAAATTTAGAACGTTCATCAACTAAGGACTAGTTGAATCAATAAAGTTCATTAGTCTAATAAGGTTCAACAATAATGATGCAAGACCCCGAATTTTATGAAATAAAATTATTCATTTTTTTTATATAATTATTATTCAGTAAATGGTTAAATTGATAAAAGTTTAAAGTTATGGGTGAATTATGCAAATTTTACAAAATACGCAAGTGGCTATAAAATATTCATTGTTGTCGAAAAATATTCGTTTGGTCGTGGAATATTCAGAATGTCGTCAGGAATATTCGTGATGCGACCAGCCAAGCATCTTTGTGGGCCCCATAACGGAAAGTGATTGGAGGAAGAAAACGACAAGAATAAGTTGTTTATAAATGACCAGGCGTTGTTATTCACAGATTATCTTTCGTTAAAATACTCGGTGGTTAAAACACAGTAGCACACGATATTGCACCAATTATTGATTCTTACGTAAGAAGACACTACTCAATAATTGTTAGAGTAATTACTGTTCAATATTTTATTTTATTGATTCAATAATTCTTTGCATTGATATTTTATATTACCGTTGTTTAATAAATTGTCATTACACAGTATTTTCCATTATCGGAGCAATAATTCATATTATCTGAATAATATTATTGGATAACATTATTGGCAAGCCCTAATTGCGCGCCAGTAAGGAGAAATTCTTATTGGAAAGCCCCCTCTTTCTTGGGAACTGCCTGGTTGTCAATATTATGATTATATAATATTCTTTGTGAATAATTAATTATTAATTTTTATGATGAGGAAAATATTCATTTTATGTGGATATAGATGGAGAAAATTTTTAATGTGACAATTATTGAAAATTAATATTTTATCTTTTTCTGATAAAATAATTCAATTAAATATATTATTTTAATAATATATTAATGATGGTATTTTTACGATGAATGTGGGATATATGAGTATATGTGGAGGAGGAGTATTTTGTTACCAAAATATTTAAAACATGTTTTATGTGTTTGTGGACCCCATTTCTTGAATGAAATTTGATTATAAATTGTAAAATCGTCCAGTTTGTGGATTTCGGTCAATTTTTGTTTGGAATTTGGAAAAACTTTCTTACGCAGTTTGTAGAAAATTGAATTTCCTATAAAAATTCGTGAGATTCAATTTTCCGCAAAAAGGGCTATTTATTATGAATTATTGAAGTTTCAAGTTCAAATAATTGATTTTTGGAAGTTTAAAATAATTTAAATAACAAAAACGTTTTTTTACATTTTGTTTCCCTCATTTAACATGTGTTAGAAATGAAGTTCTGATGTTGAGAGCATAGGTATGAAGTCTTGGAAAAAAAATATAACATTATTATTTTAATAAATTTTCTGCTTTGGTGTTCTAAGCAATTTCCTATAAATAGGTGCTTAGGTTATAATTGAAAATCACACCGTAAATCAAGTTTTCTCTCTATATTATCGAAATATATTCTTGTGAGTATTTTGAGTATACTTTGAGTATTGCTATACTGATGCAAGTTAATTCAACGTTATTCTAGTCGGTAATCGCTTCTTTTGAGGTAAGGGATAATAAGGGATTTTAAGGGTTATTATTTCGAAATTCTTCTGAACCTTCAAAAATTCTGGAAAAATTTGAAATGATAATTTGATGAGTTTTGTTGATTGTGTCCAAAAATGACGATTTTTGGATGTATAGATTAAGAGTTATGAATTTTATGAGGAAAGACTATTTTAAAAGAAAACCCTTATAACACCTTGTGATTAACTCCAAAATTGATGAAATTTTTATTGTGAGTACATCTATATAATATCAGTATACCGTGTAAATTTCAGAATTTGTAGATAAAAGTACAATTTATGATAAATGTCTGAATATTCGGTGGTTTTGGCCATGTGAAAATAGTAAATAAATTTTAAAAATTTTGAGAAAATATATATTCAATATGGGACTATATTCTTCTAAATCCCGTAAAAGAAATATTTTTAAAACTGATTTGATATTTTTCATGAAAATGTTCTAGTTATGAGTAAATGAATTAAATATGTTATGTGAATTAAGAAAATTGGAAAATATGATTTTATGGCTTGAGAATTATATATGAGATATATGCAGATTTTTGATGAGGGTTTTGGCTATTGGTGATGAGATCTTATTAGTAAAGTGTAAACAATTAAAATAAATTATTTATAAGTTTAAGAAATGATTAAAATATTGTGGTAGTATTAATAATATTAGATTATGAGATTATTAAGTGATTTATAACATTTTGATTAAGTTGTTATGAAATCATTGATTTATGAATCTTACTCTTGAGATTAAATCTATATGTTGATTATATTGTTTTTATATAACATTCTTATAACCCTAATGATGATATTTCTCTTTGACTTGAGTGTAAAAATGGATAGATTATTGGTATGATCGTGACTATAGGTTCTCTTTTTCTAGTAGTGCAAAGTTGAATTGTTGACTGGTATGATCATGACCATTGAATTTATAATTGAATATCTTTAGCTTAAGTGCAAAGGTGAATTGATCAACATATATGGTTATAATTATGGTTTATATAAATTCTGAAATGATTATGTATTTCTTTGAGATATGAACATCTTTGGTCCATAGTGCAAAGATGACTTGTTGATGAATATCTTTGGCCCATGAGTGTCAAAGATGAATTGTTGATGAATATCTTTGGGTCGTGAGTGCAAAGATGACTGTAGTTGAATATCTTTGGCCCTGAAGTGCAAAGATGAATGGCGATGAATATCTTTGGCCCAGTAGTGCAAAGAAGAAGAATGCGTGATGAATATCTTTGGCCCGTAGTGCAAAGATGAATTTATTAGTATGATTATAAACAGGAACTGTGATTTGGTATTACCATGATCTTTGATATTTTAGGTAAAGACAAGTGATGAAAATTATCTTCGTCCTGAATGAGAAAAGGAATTTAGAACAACAATTACGATTATGAGTTATACATGTGATTGTGGACAAGAATTATTGATTGATGTTACAGGGATAAAACATTGTTGGCGGACTTTTAACATGGAGAAGATAATAGACTTTATAGTCTATTTGACTCTTCTAATGGATTGCTCGTTCCGCTGCAACTATGGTTGAAATTTTTTTATCATCTACCATATGTTCTAAATCTCTGATTTATTATTGATGAAGGCTATTGATAATTTAATTATCTTTAGTCATGATATTTTTACTGAGCTAGTTGTGCTCACCCTTTTGCTTCACAATTCCTTTCAGGTAATAAAAGTGTAGCTGGGACAAGCGGGGAATAACAGGGGAATAGAACGGTGGTCTATAGATGTTGAGGGTGAGGTGAATTCAACTTTGGAAGGGTGTTTTGTCACTATTATACAAGATGTTTAATGACATACAACCTCGAGTCATCATAAGACATGATTGTGCTCATCCACTTCCGAGTATATCTACCAAAGACTACCTATATAATCTTGGTGTTTGTTTGGAGTATAATACCCAATTAGAGACAGTGTAGATAATGATATGTCAAGAGAAGACTCACCATTGGGAAGAATATGATAGTAATCTTCTCGCTTTTTATTTGGGGTCTATTAGGTCAACCAAGGATAATTACGTGGCCCATATGATATCTATCATAACCTATACGCATGGCATCCTATGTATACGAAGGTTTCTTGAGCACTTCCCAAAAGATTCTAATTTTAAAAACAGGTTTTCGACTATACCTTTATGTAAGGTGTCATTATGAAATTCATTCCACTATTGGGACATGAGTCACAGATATATATATTTGTATCCAAACTCACAACATATGTGTTCTTTGTATTTTGCAAGACAATTGTTGTAATAAAGTTATAGTTGTTTTACATACCATGTATTTGGCTACCAAAATGGGTTAGATGGAATGGACCTATTTTGGGGTCGTCACAAATGATATTCGATTTGAATAATAATCTCAAGAAGTATACAATAGAACAATTATTGTATAACTGAATCATGCTTTGAAAAGATAATAAATCTTTAATATAACAATTGAACTTGAATAATAGTAACGATAATTTACTCGAGGTAACTAATAACTTGAACAATAATGACAAGTAGGGTTAGGAAACTTGCCTCGTGCGTAGGCTAAACGATTACTACTTCCGTTCACCACAAATCCTACACACATACCATATGTATTCACGACATTCATTAGTTACATTTTCACTTAACAATTTAATAGAAACTCTATTTTATTTAACAAATCATTACCATTCTAATTTAATTACTTAATTAAATTAGAATATTTTCATTCTTTTACTATTATTACACTCGAATAAATTATTTCATAATAATTTCCATCGAATATTTATTTTATTCCATAAATATCTCAATTAAAATATTTACTTTATTTTATAAATATTTTAATAATAATTTTCTTCTAATATTTATTTTATTCCATAAATATCTCAATTAAAATATTTAATTTATTTTATAAATATTTTAATAATAATTTTATCGAATATTTATTTTATTCCATAATATCTCAATTAAAATATTTAATTTATTTTATAAATATTTTAATAATAATTTTCATCGAATATTTATTTTATTCCATAAATATCTCAATTAAAATATTTAATTTATTTTATAAATATTTTAATAATAATTTTTATCAAATATTTATTTTTTTATTTTTTATTTTTTATTTTTTTATTTTTTTATTTTTTTATTTTATTTTTTTATTATTATTATTTTTTGACCGTCGGGGCGGGGTAATTTAGTTTGGTAATGCCCACCGGGGGCGGGGTTATCGATTACAAAATCTACCTCTCTATCTGGTGGAAGTCCTGGTAAATCGTCTGGAAATACGTCGACGAAGTCCCTGACAATCGATATTTCTTCTACCTTCGGATTCTCTTTTCGACTATCGTCTATATAAGCTAAGTATCCTACACAACCTTGTATCAACAACTTCCCGGCCTGCATCATTGTCAGACAACTCGCTTGTCTAGGTGACTTGCTACCATAAAATACAACCTTTGACGGAGTCATAAGGTTAATACGCTTCTTTTGGAAATCAATTACAGCCCCGTAATTGAATAACCAGTCCATTCCCAAAATAACGTCAAATTCCCCTAGTCGAATAGGGATAAGATCTACGTTCATGATATTACCCTTAATATCCACTCTACAGTTCTTAAACACGTACTTAACAAGAATTATCTCTCTATTCGTAATTTCTATATTCATGGGATATTCCAACTCATCCATAAGCAAATTTAAACTATTAGCAAAGTCTTCGGATATAAAGGAACAAGTAGCACCCGAATCAAATAAAACATAAGCATTAATTTCATTGATCGGAATGATACCTGACACCACATCACGAGACTGGATTGCTTCCTGCACCGTCATATTGAAAGTTCTGGCGGTTGATCAGTTTGTTGCATGTGGTCCGGTGATGGTTAAGGCATTTCCACTATTATTTCCATGGTTACCTACTGGTACTGCTCCTCTTGATCCCTTCTTAGGGCAGTCTCTTGCTAGATGATCCTTCGAACCACAGTTGAAACAAGCACCCTTCTTTGGGTTTGGACAGTTTGGTGCTATGTGGCCTTCCTGACCACAATTGTAGCACACTCGCTTCCCTTTCACACATACTCCCAGATGAGCTTTCCTGCAGGTCGGGCATGCTTCAATTCGTTTCTTCTGATTAACTTGTTGATTTCCCGATGATGAGTTGTCGTTCCACCTTTTCTTCTGATTAAAATTTCAACCTCCTGTGCCACTTCCACTAGCCTTGTTATTAATTTCACTTTCACTCTTCTTCTTCTTCTGATCTTGATTGTACTTGGTCACTGCATCGCTTCCTCCTTCGGCGAGGATGGCCTTTTCCAAAGACTCGAAGAAATGTGTTTAATTTGAAACATTGATACCTTCTGTCAGACACCCAAGGCTTTAGTCCTTGCTCGAATCTTCCCGGCTTTTCTTTCGTCTCGTGTGTACTTGATACGGGCGAACCTCGCTTAACTCGTTGAATTTAGCCACGTGGTCGGTACTCTCATGTTTCCTGCTTGATTCCGGAAATTGAACTTCCATCTGATTCTGCGAACTAGTTGGGAAGTACATCTCGAAGAACATCTCTTTAAATCTCTCCCATGTAATTACACCTTCACCTCCTCGCACTTTGTTTGCTTGCCACCAGTAGCTAGCCTCAGACTTTAGCATAAATGTTGCAAAAGCGGTCTTTTGGTCTTCTCTAACCCTAACAACGTCGAAAACCTTCTCCATTTCCATAACCCATGTTTGAGCCTCGATTGGGTTCATGGAACCTTTGAACTCTGGCGGTCCCACCGCCTTGAAGTCTTTAAACATTGTGTTTGGTGGAGCTTGAGGTTAATTGTTCATTGCTCCAGTCAGTAAGTTAACTAACTATTGAACGGGATTTGTGTTGGCATTATTGTTATTATTGGTTGACTCTTCCTGAGCCGGTTGACGTTGTTGTCTTCTCCTTGGCGGCATTTTTCTGTTAAATAAACGCTTTATTAGAACTTTATTTATTTCTCTAAATTGTTAAGGCATTACTCAACAATTTAACATATCACTTAACACATCATCTCAAATAACTTGATATATTTGCATTCAAATCAAATTTTTAACATTAAACGATAGCATAACTGCTATTTACATCAACTATCCTGGAATAAAGAATCCACATGATTTAAAACATTCAAATATTCTTTCGTTCATAAACACGCCAGAATTTACATCTAAAACTAATTAAGTTCTTCACATAATTAAATAAATCATATCACTGTTGATCAAGGTACTGATTAGCCTTGCTACGCTCCTCTTCTAAGATGCGATGCATCGTCCTGCGATCCATCATGTATAATGGTAGTCCTTCGAACTGGATTGGGTACCTCAAAACTCGATCTTGGGTCTCATTCATTGCCTTGTTAAGTATAGAGTACGTTTCCCCAATCTTCGCTTTCTTTGCACGACTATCATCTTCTGCACGATCAGCTCGACGCGATTCTCTTACCCACCTTCCTCTCACATGTTCAAATTTTTCTGATGTTTGCTTGATTCCTTCTTCGCTTTCTCTATCTCCTGGTCTTATCTTCGCTTTGACCTTCTCATGGACCAAATCCCATTCTACATTTGCCCGAATGAGAGTGAAGAGTTGAAATCTCCTCTCCTTACGCTTCTGAAGTAATATCTTTGAATAACCGCTTCACCAAATCTCGGACCTCATCTCGTAACTCCACATTACTATCAGATAACGTGTCATACATCTCAAAGATCAACGGTGTACCATGGTAACTCCTCTTCTTCCTCTTCCTCTTCCTCAACAAATTCCTCCTCGATCCTCCTCAGATCGGAGTCTCGAGCTCACGCCCCCGACCAACAACGGTGATCAATGGAGATGACTCCTCTGTACTACCGCTCCCCTAACGTCATGAATGTCTCTTGGCTCCTCCTCTTGCTCGGTACTATAGGTACACGGGTTCTTCCTCCCCAACTTGACTAGCTTCTCCAACATTCGACATCCCCGACAACAAAATTTTAAGTTTTAGTTACTAAGTCGTATCATCTAACGATACTTTAACACATAAACACATAAGGTCTTTTATTATCTTCAATGAATTACATAAATTCATTTCTTATAACTTCGATAAGAGTTTTCCATCACTATCTTCTTTCCATAAGGCTACTACCTAAGGTTGTTCCCCCACCTAAGGTTCATAACCTACAGCTTCGATACCAACTTGTGACACCCCCAAATCCGGGTACTTCAATTCCACGGGATCTGGTGTTCACTGTACAAATATCATCTATCTATCTACCCATAATAAATGTAAACCATGCAATAGATAGAATAAAAATCTTCCCCTTAAGGGTTACAACATCCAAATAATAATAATACAATCCTAGGTTAAACTAACCTTAAACATTTGTGCAGAATCATAAACAAATAAGTCTTAAATAACATCATTAACTCAAGTGTTAAACATAAATACATCATCTAATAAAAATAACAAGTCTTCATCACTTGCTAACTTTGCCCTTACCTTTACTAGTGGAAGGTTCATCGGTTCTTTCGTTCTTAACTGCAATGTTATTATTAAGCAAGAGTGAGCACTATTGCCCACAAGTATAATAATGTAATAACAGTATAATAACATGCGAGTAAATCAAAAACATCTGAATGAAAGCTCAACTTTTGAATCAAGAATGAATAACAAGAATCAAAAGAATTCTAAGGGTCATAAGACCTTGAACTATGTCCTAGGTTATCAAGGGTTATACTTAAAACCTTTAACAGTCATAAGACTATGGACCTTTCTTCTCGTACTTAGGGGATCAAATTTCTTAGTACCATCTCGCTACACAATATCTTAACGCTTAACGATACGTAAATCCCTTTACAGGGTTGTTCATCTCAGTTTGACATTCGAGTCCGCACCAAAGGAAGTTTGGTTTGGATAATTCAATAAGGGTTCTGAAATTTAGAACGTTCATCAACTAAGGACTAGTTGAATCAATAAAGTTCACTAGTCTAATAAGGTTCAACAATAATAATATTCGATTTGAATAATAATATCAAGAAGTATACAATAGAAAAATTATTGTATAACTGAATCATGCTTTGAAAAGATAATAAATCTTTAATATAACAATTGAACTTGAATAATAGTAACGATAATTTACTCGAGGTAACTAATAACTTGAACAATAATGACAAGTAGGGTTAGAAACTTGCCTCGTCAAGTAGGCTAAACGATTACTACTTCCGCTCACCACAAATCCTACACACATACCATATGTATTCACGACATTCATTAGTTACATTTTTACTTAATTATTTAATATAAACTCCACTTTATTTAACAAATCATTACCCTTCTAATTTAATTACTTAATTAAATTAGAATATTTTCTTTCTCTTACTATTATTACACTTTAATAAATTATTTCATAATAATTTCCATCGAATATTTATTTTATTCCATAAATATCTCAATTAAAATATTTATTTTATTTTATAAATATTTAATAATAATTTTCATCGAATATTTATTTTATTCCATAAATATCTCAATTAAAATATTTAATTTATTTTATAAATATTTTAATAATAATTTTTATCGAATATTTATTTTATTCCATAATATCTCAATTAAAATATTTAATTTATTTTATAAATATTTTAATAATAATTTTCATCGAATATTTATTTTATTCCATAAATATCTCAATTAAAATATTTAATTTATTTTATAAATATTTTAATAATAATTTTCATCAAATATTTATTTTTTTTATTTTTTGATTTTTTGATTTTTTGATTTTGATTTTTTATTTTTATTTATTATTATTTTTTTTACCATCGGGGCGGGGTAATTTAATTTGGTAACGCTACCAGTAAGTGGGTTACCTGTGCTCATTTTCTTCATAGTCATAGCTCATTACGCGATTCATGAACATAACAAGGCTAAATTAGGGCAAAAATCAATCACAGGTAAAATTATACATGAATATGGCCATAACTTTCAATTAGTTATTTTTACACGAATTTAGACTTACCCAATCATTGTAATACATATATAATCATTACTTAACCCATCTAGCATGATTTTTAACAAGTTACAACACATAATTTGCAAAATCAACACATTTACTTCCACTATTCTTGATGTTCTTGAAGGTTTTGAAAATAAAACATGAAAATTATCACTACGGATTAACATGCATAACAACATACAAATGTAAAATTTAGGGATAATATACGTTCAATAGCATGAAATATCACGTATAAGGCCATATGGCAAAAACCCAAACTCTGTAAATTTTTGAAATAGCAAGTCATCAGTTACTGAAACTTATGATATGGAATCATATAAATATATATAAAACATGTTATGCTACTCAAATTATTACATATATTCCTAACTCAATTTCCCAATTTACAGAAATTCCACAGAACTTGATTGAAAGCCATTTTCATAAAAAACTAAATGACGTAAAAGTAGAATTTGGGTTGGAGAGAATTACTCACAGATTAGTGTAGATAGGAGGGATTAAACTTTCTCTATCAATCAAACAACTCACAATTCTCTCAATTTCTTAATTCTCTCTCTCTGTGATAATTCTCTAGACTTAGCAATAATGGAATGAATGAAGAAGAAGACGTCGCATATAATAATTAAACTGACGTAGTTGTGGTCAGTTAACCAATTCGTGGTTAACTGCCCTCAACCACTACTAAGGCCTTGTTTGGCTATTCAATATAATTCATTCTCATTTAATTTGATAAACTTCTTATACTATAGTTTAATTAATGTCACACTCCTTGTAAAATAACTCCAATATTTTATTTAATATATTTTAAATAAAATATAATAATTTCTCATAAATCCACATAGTCACACAAATAATTTTCTCATTAATAAATAATGTCAAATTATTAACTCTCTAATTAATAATTAAATTAATTAAATAACATTATGCTTAATTAAATATTTCTTTTAATACAATAAGCTCACATAATTACATATTTGAATAATAATTATTCTCTACATTAATTTAATAAATGTAATACATATAATTAAATTAATCTACCACAATTGCATCAATTAATTATTTAATCTAATAATTAAATCTTCAAAAAATATTTATTTAATTCAATAAATATTAAAAATTAATTTACAAAATCTCGTTCGTCACATTAAGTTTGATATTTATATTATCGATATTATTATTAGTAGTATTCCGCTCATAGAAATGATATCGTGAATGTGACGAACCCAAAATAGGTCCATTCCATCCAACCCATTTTGAGTCGCCAAATACATGGTACAAAAACAAATACAACTTCAGTAATACAATTGTCGTACAAAATACGACAACACATATACTGTGAGTTTAAATACAACTATTGTCTAATAGACAGTATAAAAACTCAAAAGGGGTCCTCATTACAATTATTGATACGCTATTTCACAGAATAGTGAGGACTACTAATACAACCATATGGACCGTCAATCCATTCCCCGACTAGTCCCAGCTATATTCTCATTTCCTGAAGAGAACAGTGAAAGAAAGGGTGAGCTCAACTAGCCCAGTAAAAAATATTATGACTAAGATAATATACAACAAATTATCATTAGTCTTCAATAGGGAAAAATCTGATAAAATATAATAGACAACAAGTTTTAGATCAACAACTGCAGTGGAAACAACAATCCATTAGAAGAGTCAAGTAGAGAATGAGTTCTACTATCTTCTAAGATTTAAAAGTCCATCATCAATATTTTATCCTCAGAACAACAATCAATATACATCTTTAATCAAATATTCATCTTTGCACTACAAGCCAAAGATATTCATTTGTATCACCAAATTGGTCATGTTCATCTCAACACTGCTCATCTTTGCACTACTGGCTAAAGATATTCATTAGGTAATCATTCATCTTTGCACTACAAAATAAAGATATTAATCGATTAATCATTCATCTTTGCACTACAGCCAAAGATATTCAAGAATATCATCATTTAGGACTGAGGATGATGAAAAATATTTTAAAGGAACGAATCAAGTGAAACAAAATAACAAATATTAGAGATTCGTATTACAATTTGTCCAAGATCAATAATACTTCATAATAACCAATTTTGAAGCAAAATTCATGAATAAAGATCAAAACATGGATACAATCAAAGATAGTAACCATAATAGACACCTTGGATAAAAAGAAGAAAATTTTATTTTTCTATGAATAGTCTTTGTGTTAAGTGAATAAAGTGCAGATCGTGAATAAGTAACCCCCGACACAAAAAGTTCCAAATTTGATAAAAAGTTTATACCAACATTTCGATATAATGATATTGAAGAAAATATCATTTTAAGAAGAATATAACACCCCTTACCTCAAAAAGATAATACTTCCGTCGAATATCGGATATAGTGTTGAAGGAACTTGCAACCAGATATAAGCAACACTCAAAGTATCAAAATACTCACAAGAATACGCCGATAATAGAGAGAGAAAGAGAAAACTTATGAATTCGGTGTGATTTTCAATTCTAACTAAGCACCCTATTTATAGGAAAATGCTTAGAACGCCATGTAAGACTAACTCACTTTTGGATGGCTTTACCTGTTACTATTGCCACCCACCACATTTGAAATTCAATTGAGCACATTTCTCACCAACCAATTCTAGAATTTTCCAAAATATTTTATCATTTAAACAATAATCAGAAACTTTAATAATTCATAGAAAATAGTCCGTTTATCAAAAAAATACGAATTTTATGTCCATTCCACACGAAATCAAATTCTCTACAACTTTGTAGCTTTGAGTTTTTCCAAATTCCAAACAGAAAAATACCCGAAATCCACAAACGGATGATTTTTAAATACTTCCAATTCGACAAAATACTGATAAAACATCTCAGCATTAATTCCTTCATTAATAACCACATAAATAAATCCATCATTTATATCCACATAAAATAAATAATTTCTTATCATATGAATCAATAATTAATTATTCACAAATAATATTACAGAATCACATTTACGACAACCAAAGTTGTTCCTCAGAAAGAGGGGCTTTCATTAAGGATTTCTCCTTCTTGGCAAGCAATTAGGTGACCAAACCTCTCCTTGATGTAACTTTCTAGACATTGTTAATAATGCTATCTAATAATATTATTCCAAATAATATGAATTATTGATCTGATAATGGAGATGATGTGCGTTGATAATTATTGAACAACAATAATATAAAATATCAACGCAAAGAATTATTGAATCAATAAAATAAAATATTGAACAATAACTACCGTGACAATTATTGAGTAAAGTGCCTTCACGTAAGGATCAATAATTCAACAATATCAGCAATACCGTATGCTTTCTTCGTGCAACCACGCCAGACATCAGATTTTAACCAATTTGTATTCTAACAAATCTTAATTCAGTAATAACTACGCCATTATTTATAACAACCCAAACTTTGTCGTTTTCTTCATCCGAAAGCTTTATCCGTTATGAGGCCCCACAAATGGTCATACTAAATACGAATATTCCCCGATGTAAAGAATATTCCACGACCAAACGAATATTCCCCGACACAATGAATTTTTTATAACCACTTACTTATTTTGCAAAATTAGCACATTTCACCCATACCAAAGTATTATACCAAATTATCACCTTATTATTCATAATAATAAATAGAGAAAAATTCGATTTTATTCATTAAAAAAATTGGGGTCATACAACCTCCCCTCCTTATGAAATTTCATCCTCGAAATTTACGTACGTACCTGGTGTTTTGAAAAGGTGAGGATACCTCGCTTTCATTTTTGATTCCAACTCCCAGGTCATTTCTTCAATAGCATGGTTTTTCCACAAAACCTTAACTTGTGGTATAACCTTCGTGTGTAGGACATGCTCTTTCCTATCCAAGATCTTGACAGGTACCTCCTTGTACGTTAAATCTTCAGCTATCTCGTCTGGTTCTAACGCAATAATTTGATTCTGGTCGTCCACATATTTACGTAACATCGATACGTTAAAAACGTTATGAACACGCGACATACTTAGTGTTAAGGCGAGTCTATAGGCCACATTTCCTACTTGATCGAGGATTTCAAATAAATCGAAGGCTTGAGCTTTCTTCTCTTCATCGACTCTTACTTCTAGAATAACGTATTCTTGCACCTTCTTCTTTATATTCATCAGCTCCAGTGTGTAGCTTGAGCGATTTTAACTTTATCGATTAAAGTCTATTCTACTCATATATTTGTTATCTTCACGTGGGTTCCTAGAGTCTTTAACTTTATCTTCATAATTTGTAAGTCATATAAAATAGATTTTTGTGTTAACAACATCGCACTCGTAAATGCATACGATCTTCTACTCAACGCGTCAGCTACCACTTTCATTTTCCCACGATGGTATTGAATGGTATGATCGTAATCTTCAACAGCTCGAGCCAATGTCTTTGGCGCATTATACATTCGTTTTGGTTGAAGAAATATTTAAAGGTCTTAGAAATGGGTTTTGTACTTGGGTCAATACAAATTCAATTTCACGCTCTAGGGGTAGGCTAAGAAGTCCTTCAGGAATACGTCAGGAGATTTATTAACAATAGAAATATCATTTAAAAACTGTGACTCTCATCCAAGACTTGGATAGCACATGAAATGAAGGTTTCTACTAACGAAGTTTCAATCGATAAGTCAAAGTCTAACTTCTCTAGAGTTAAATTTAAACATTGAGCACAAGCAAGAGATATAAAATAATGGGTAGAATCGGTATCTAATAAGGTATAGACTTCACAAGAATTTATAATTAACTAACTCGTGCTAACTTCGTTCAGGTTACTCGCTCTTTGAGAAGTCACGAAAAACGCTCTTCCTGAAACCACCGACTTGGTTTTGTCCGTATCCACATTTGGTGCCACCGTCCCAATTGGACTTGATTTTGCTACAGGACAAAATCGAGCTATGTGACCGTCTTTTTCACAACTAAAACATATCTTGGAAAGCTGTGAACAGGTTGGACTTATATGTCCCTCCTCTCCGCATCTGTAGCATCTAACTGGCGGTCATTCTCCTCCCCTAGAATTTGTTGCTGGTGATGGTGCTGTTGCTGACGTCTTCCCGTCATCGTTAAATCTTCTCTTCTTGAAATTTCTACTTGAATCATTTCTTCTATTATCTTGGCCATGATTCCACCGAAGTGGTTACCATTTCTGGCATGACAATTTCTTCCACGTTGGTTATCATTGTTCCGATGACCGTTGTCACTGGTACGATTATTATCGTGTTGTTGCTCGTTATCCTTCGGTTGGGCTGGCTTATTATCGCGCTCCACTAACTGAGCCCTATTCACAACATCTGAATATAAACATAGTTTGTGAGAAATGAGGTATTGATGTATTTCGGGTTTCAAACCTCGCAGAAACATTCGTGTCATTCGTTCCTCATTATCAACCAAATGGGATGTAAATCGGGATAACTCCGCAAACTTATCTTCGTACTGTGACACGTTCATATTGTTTTGCTTCAGCTTGATGAACTCAAACTCCTTCATGTGACGAATACTTTCGGGAAAGTACTTGTCGTTGAACAATTCTTGGAACTTCTCCCAAGACATCTTCAATGCGGCAGATTGAGTACGCTTTACTGATTCCCACCAAGAATCGCCTTCTCCTCACAACATGAAGGTGGCAAAGGAACCTTTTTCTCCTCGGAACATCCCAAGACATCAAATATCTTGGTGATCTACTTTATCCACGTCTCTGCCGTAAGTGGTTCTGGCTTTCCCAAAAACTCCGGTGGTCCCAGCTCCTTGAACTACTTAGCGGTGACCGACCGTGGGTTGCCATTGTTTCCACCTGCATTTTGAATAGGAACCGCTTTCGCCTGATGTTGCATGAATTGCATAAAGCATCTGAACATCCCATCGTTCACCATTTCATCGATGTTATTTTTTACCTAAGGATTATTGTCTTCCTGCTGCACCTTATCCTGGGTATTGATTAAAGGTGTCTCCACTGTCTCATTCACTCCATCGTTAATATTTCCTGATGCCATTCTTAAATACTGCCATAAAACAAGGGTTAATTAACAAATCACATATTATCCCTATACTTTTGTGAACCAATTAAATACCAAATAAACTTAGGTAGGTCATACTAGTGAAAGGAACTCCCCGCTCTCCCTCCTAGTTCTTGTCTCACATCTCACCAGGATCATATCCTAAGCTCGATATTAATCATGATTTAACCCCAAAATAGGTCCATTCCATCCAACCCATTTTGAGTCGCCAAATACATGGTACAAAAAACAAATACAACTTCAAGAATACAATTGTCGTACAAAATACGACAACACATATACTTGTGAGTTTAAATACAACCGTCTAATAGATGATATAAAAACTCAAAAGGGGTCCTCATTACAATTATTGATACGCTTATTTCACGTAATAGTGAGGACTACTAATACAACCATATGGATCAATCAATCCATTCCCCACTAGTCCCAAATATATATTCTCATTTCACGAGAAACAAAGAAAGAAAGGGTGAGCTCAACTAGCCCAAAGAAAAGAATATTATGACTAAGATAATATACAACAAATTATCATTAGTCTTCAACATGGAAAAATCTGATAAAATATAATAGACAACATGTTTTAGATCAACAACCTGCAGTGGGAAACAACAATCCATTAGAAGAGTCAAGTAGAGAATGAGTTCAACTATCTTCTAAGATTTAAAAGTCCATCATCAATATTTTATCCCTGTAACAACAATCAATATACATCCTTAATCAAATATTCATCTTTGCACTACAAGCCAAAGATATTCATTTGTATCACCAATTGGTCATGTTCATCTCAACACTGCTCATCTTTTGCACTACTGGTCAAAGATATTCATTAGGTAATCATTCATCTTTTGCACTACAGCCCAAAGATATTCATCGATTAATCATTCATCTTTGCACTACAAAAGCCAAAGATATTCAAGAATATCATCATTTAGGACCGAGGATGATGAAAAAATATTTTAAAGGAACGAATCAAGTGAAACAAAATAACAAATATTAGAGATTCAGATACAATTTATCCAAGATCAATAATACTTCATAATAACCAATTTTGAAGCAAAATTCAAGAATAAAGATCAAAACATGGATACAATCAAAGATAGTAACTATAATAGACACCTTGGATAAAAAGAAGAAAATTTTATTTTTCTATGAATAGTGCCAGATTCGTGAATAGTCAGATATCGTGAATAGTGCTTAGATCACGTGAATAGTAACCCACACAAAAGTTCCAAATTTGATAAAAAGTTCATACCAACATTTCGGATAATGATATTGAAAAAATATCATTTTAAGAAGAATATAACACCCTTACCTCAAAAGATAATACTTACGGGCCGAATATCGGATATAGTGTTGAAGGAACTTGCACCAGATATAGCAACACTCAAAGTATCAAAATACTCACAAGAATACGCTCGATAATATAGAGAGAAAAGAGAAAAACTTATGAATTACGGTGTGATTTTCAATACTAACTAAGCACCCTATTTATAGGAAAATTCTTAGAACACCATAGAAGACTAACTCGCTACCACATGGCTTTACTCACTATTATGCCACCCACCACATTTGAAATTCAATTGAGCACATTTCTCACCAACCAATTCTAGAATTTTCCAAAATGTTTTATCATTTAAACAATAATCAGAAACTTTAATAATTCATAGAAAATAGCCCGTTTATCAGAAAAATACGAATTTTATATCAATTCCACACGAAATCGAATTCTCTACAACTTTGTAGCTTTGAGTTTTTTCCAAATTCCAAACAGAAAAATACCCGAAATCCACAAACGGATGATTTTTAAATACTTTCAATCCGACAAAATACTGAAAAAACATCTTAGTATTACTTCCTTCATTAATAACCACATAAATAAATCCATCATTTATATCCACATAAAAATAAATAATTCCTTATCATATGAATCAATAATTAATTATTCACAAATAATATTATAGAATCACATTTATGACAACCAGGCTGTTCCCAGGAAAGAGGGGGCTTTCCGATAAAGATTTCTCCTTACTGGCGCAAAATTAGGTGACCAAACCTCTCCTTGACAGAACTTTCTAGACATTGCCAATAATGCTATCTAATAATATTATTCCAAATAATATGAATTATTGATATGATAATAGAGATGATGTGCAGTGACAATTATTGAACAACAATAATATAAAATATCAACGCAGCAATTATTGAATCAATAAAATAAAATATTGAATAAAGAATTCACCGTGACAATTATCGAGAGTAGTGCCTTCTTACGTAAGGATCAATAATTCAACAATATCGTGTAATTTCGTGCTATCTTGTCTTGGCAACAACGCGTATTATTGTATTTTAACCACCGTATTCCAATGATCCTTAATGGTAACAACTACGCCATTATTTATAACAACCCAAACTTTGTCGCTTTTCTTCATCCCATGCTTTATCCGTTATAGGGGCCCTACAAATGGTCTACTGTCAGTATGAATATTCTTCTACGGAAAGAATATTCCACGACCAAACGAATATTCCCCGACACAATGAATTTTTTATAACCACATGCATATTTTGCAAAATTTTCATATTTCACCCATAACCAAAGTATTATACCAAATTATCACCTTATTATTCACAATAATAAATAGAGAAAATTCGATTTTATTCATTAAAAAATTTGGGGTCTTATAGTGAAGCACCTAGTTCAGGTTTCAAGTACCTAAATTTGGGGGCGTCACATGTTGGTATCAGAGCTTAGGGTTAGAAACCTTAGGTGGGATAGACCTTAGGCTATAATCTTAGAATAGAGGGAAACGTTAAAAATACAAATAACTCATATAGAGTTTAAAAAGAGATGAATTGAATGAATTCATCGTAAAACCAAATAAAAGATAACTTATATAAAACTATTATTTGCTGTGTATATATACTATATGCTAATCAGGATAATTTATGTGTGTAGATGTCAGGTGAAAAAGGATTAGGATACCCTCAGATCGTAAAGAAGGAGCCAATATCAAAGCCAATAGCTAAAATAGAGGCTCATAGTGCAAGCAACCCTGATGAGGTGGTGGTATTGGAAAACGTAGTACCAGATCCAGAAACAATAGAACTGACAGATAGTGATTCAGACACTAAAGTTGGAGCTGATCAAGCATCAACGGAGGTGCAGAATCTGAAGAACAAGGTTTTTTCTCTGGAAAAGCTGTGGGAAATAGAAAAGCTATTAAATAATTAATTGCGAAAAGCATTAATCGAAACAATGGAATAACAAGATAAGCTTAAAATCCAAATTGATCAAATGAGAGCCAGAAGCAACAAATCGTGTGTAGCTCTGAGCAAGAAGGGGAAAAGAAAGATGAAAGACCGTGACTTAGAAAATCCTGTTAACAATCAAGGGAACCTTAATCGAATAGAAAAGTGTACAAACTGTGATAAGAAATATGAAGGCATATGCTGGAAAGGAGAGAAGGTTTGCTACAATTACGGACATGAGGGACATTTCTCTCCTCATTGTCCCAATCCAAAGCAAGGCGTATGTTTTATCTGTGGAATAGAAGGTCATCAGGCGAAAGGTTGTCCAAGATCCAGAAAAAGGCGTAATGAAACAATAGTATAAGTACTGTTAAATTATGTGTGTCCTATGATAAGTATGTTTGTATAATATAATATTCTCAAACTTTTTTATAAGTCGTAACAGTACATCCCGACTTTTATTGTCACAAAGGGATAACAATATGTGCTATGTTATGTAAAGAACTATAAATTAGTTGAATGAATGTGAGTTTATATTTGATTAATGAAATAAGTTTTGTATAAAACTTCATGTTATATGTTAAACTTATACAATAAGTTTAGAATATAAGTTAAATTTATGATTTTATTTAATCAGGTAATGCTGCCAAGACGTCAAACTCGAAATCAAAGGGCAGGAGAATCTGTCAACAACGCTAGAGGACAACAACCAGACCCGATGCAGAACTTCGCAAACATGGTAGCTCAAGCCACACAGCATGAAATACCAATCGCAGGGAAATAGCCAGACAATCGCTTGGCAAACTTCAAAGATTTTAAGGCTGTAGGATCGCCAGAATTTAGAGGTACAACTGACCCTGTAGAAGCCCAAACTTGGGTTAAGGAAATTGAAAAAGCGTTTGTGATAACTAGGGTAGATGAGGGGCAAAAGACCATCAAGCGAGGGCAGGAGAAAGTGTGGTAACTTGGGCTAGGTTTAAAACTCTATTTTTCAAAAACTATCTATCAACTAGTATGCAGGCGAGGATGGAGGTAAAATTTTTAGAGTTAAAGCAGGATAACATGACTGTTGCAGAGTATGCCGCAAAATTCAATGAATTAACTAGGTTCGCTCCAGATCAAGTTGATACGGAGGCTAGGAAGGCGAGAAGGTTCGAGATGCGATTAAAACCCTGGCTCTACAACCAGGTAGCGGTGTTGCAGATCTCTACATTCGCAGCACTCATGGAAAAGGCTATTATAGCTGAGGAGGGAAGTGAGGCCATGAGCCTCTACAACAAGGAGAAAAGGAATAAGGGCAAGGTCGAAGGAGCTGTGAAGGTGGAAAGTAATAGTGGAAATAGGGGTGAGAAAAGAAAGGGGAACAATTTTAGGAATGTTCAAGTGAAGCAGGAAGGTGTTAAGAAGAAGACTGTGCAGTGTGGGAACTGTGGAAAGAATCACTCAGGGGAGTGTTTGAAACGAAAATTCATTTGTTACAAGTGCGGGCAGGAGGGCCATATCTCTCCCAACTGCCCCAATCCAAGGGTGAACAGTGGATGTTTCATGTGTGGGTCAATGGAGCATAAAGTGAAGGACGGTTCGAAAAGGAAAATGGATACAGGGTGTGTGACTATGGGTAAGGGCAGCGGGACTCTGGCGATCACATGACCAACTTCATCATACAAGCCAACAAAAGCAACCGCGAGAGTCTTCAATATGCCGGTCCAGGATACCGTTGCAGCGGGTGATGGAACTCCAGGTAATATTAGAATAACTTTTATTTTCTTATATATGATTTTCCTATATATAGCAAATTATTTTATAAAGAAATTTTGATGGAGGAATTTGAGTTCTTTTAGAAATCAAATTTCCGTCTAATCAGATAGACAAGCTTTATGTTGAATAGTTAAAGATCAGTTCGAGATCTACTTGCAATGATTGTGTATGCTATGTACCTTTGTATGTATAAGTTTTAAAATGGTGATTCCGGGGACAGAATCTTTATAAGGGAGGGTGAATGTAATAACCCAATATTTTCTATATAAATAAATAAGAAATTTGCATATAATTTTTTTTTTATTATTTTAAAGGCAGAAATATATGCAAGGTAAAGTGTATATAAATATGTGATAAATAAAATTTATTTATTACATGAATAATTTCAAATAAGTTTATTTTAGAATTATTGATTATTATAAAGTATATTCTTATAATAATTAATTTTATAGTAGAAATGTTTTTATTATTATTTTCTATGAAAAATATGATTATTATATGATTTAAATAATATATAAAATAATTATTAGAATTATTATAATAATTATTTTATTATGTAAGTTTATTCAAGATTTTTGAGTTAATAATTTTAACTTAATTATTAATGCTATACATGCAAGATAAATCAGATATGGAACCCAAACCCTAATTTTGGATTTTGATCAAGGAATGAGAATAATAATATAATATTAATTTTATTTCAGTACTATAAATATGTACTGTATGTACGTATTGATAATGGTTGGTCAATTATGGTGTAGCAAGTTAAAACCCTAATATTAATTGGTTAAACCCTAGTTCAAAAGTTAAATACGCGTTCAAGACGGTGTAGTAATTGTGTTATATGATTTATGTTGTATTTTATAGGATTTTATGTTAATTAGGAAAACCATTATTAATTTTTGGAAACCCTAATTCTAAAATTAGTAACCCTAATTAGTAAATTGAAATCATAATTACTTTTTGGTAACCCTAATTGCTAATTCTAAGCCCTAATGATAATTGTTGGATCTTAAACCCTAAATGTTCAAGTAATGTGATTAGAAAACTAATTATAATTAGTAAACTCTAAATTACATTTTTAAGGAAACTAATTTTTATTTTATTTTATTTTTAAACCCTAAATGAAATCCTAGAAATCCATTTTTGGAAAACCTTAGGGTTAAACCCTAAGGGTTTGCCAAGATTACATTTGTGCCATTAAAATCCTAAGCCAAAAGACCATTTTACCCTTTTGTGCATTATTGAAGCTAACTTGCAAATTGGCCAACACTTTAGTTGGTGAACCACCTTTGACTCCCAAGATGACTGAATTATACATACATATCAGCCAATACAATCAGCCAATTCATTGCATCCATTATATATATAGATCAAGAGAGAGAAAGTGCTCATTTTATCACATTTGTCCAACAAACACCCCAACAAGACTTCTCTCTCTAAAACCCACGAAATCCTAAGGTATTTCAGTCCCAAAACAAAGCCCCACTATCACCTATATCAAATCACAAAGACAAGAATCAAAATTTATCACAATAGGTATAAAACCCTAACCTAGAATCTGATCATGCTTGTTGTTAAATGTTATGATTTTGTGTTAAAACATGTTGTTTGTAGTGTATATCAATGATCTGGGTTGATAGATGTTAGATCCATAACATCTAAAGGCTCGGATTTGAAGATTTCAAAAAGCTGGAAAAATATTTTTTGGTTGTCTGACAATGAATGTCAGACCTAATATCTCAGTGATCGTTAATGATTTTTTTGTTTTGAAAGTTTAAAGTTGTAGTATGTAGTGTAGGCTTGGATCTGGAACTTGAAAAAAGCCCAAATCATGTACATGTTACTAGTTATTCGTGGTCTAACCATGTTGACCGGCCATGACCATACGAAATCTGGGCAGCCAAGAACTTGCCCAGAAACGCCTGACAAGAAGTTCGTGGGCTCAGATCTGTCGGTTGTTTAATGATTTGGACATGTTGTTGTATTAATATTATAGTATGATATATGGACTACATGATTATACTTTTACATCATTTATTTAGTAAACAGATTGGATTTGGAGGAAGGTCAAACCAAGCTGAAAGGTCACGGCTTGCGTTTTCAAGGTAACCCAGAAAACTCTAGCTCGTGGTTTCTGACATGGTTTGACCGGACAAGTTCGTTTGATTCTGATGTTGTTATGGTGAGTTTAAGTGTTGGATCTCTTCCTTGTCTTACTGGCTACACACTACACCCATTAGATCACATAAACATCACAAGAAAATAAAGTTGTGGAAGCCCAAAGTAGGCCTCACAAACTGTTCTTCATTTCTGGGTAACCTAGGAATGAAGAACAGCTCGGACAAATACTTTGTGGGCCTAGATCTCTCTGGTTTTATGCTTGTTGGCCATGTATGTTGTTGGAACTTATAGTATTACAATAGTACTACAATCTATAACCATTAGCTTGTCCAGAAACACATTGATCTGATTAGTGTGCTTGGTAAAACCTACCCACTTGAAACTGGCGTATGAATGTTCTTGAGCCTCAAGAACACCTAAGGCGACGGTTTCTGTCGCTAAAGGCTATAATGACAGTTTAGTTAATTTTATTTAATTTATTTTCCAAAATTCATTTAAAAATAGAAATTAATTATTAAAAATTCCAAAAATAGTTTTAAAATTTATTTTAAGTTATAAAAATTAACTTTTAATAATTTGACATATTTTTCACAAATATTAATATTTATTTGAATATTATTGTTATTTAATTTATTTAATAAATGCATTAAATAAATTAATTAAAAATGATTTTATTATATTAAAATCATTTTAAATAATAATAAGGTATTTAATAATATTTTAAGTTATAAAACACTTTTAATATTTTAAGACAAATTTTATTAATTTTTAATATTAATGATATTAGATTTATTAAACAATTATAATTAATAATAATTAAAAATGATTTTAATATTATAAAATCATTTTAAATGAAAATAAATAGTTTAAAAATATTTTAAGTTATAAAATATAACTTTTAATATTTAAAGGTAAATTTCATTAATAATTTAATATTAAATGATATTAGAGTTATTTAATAATAATATTAAATAAATAATCTAAAAATGGTTTTATTGATTTAAAAATCATTTAAAAAGGAAATAAATGAATTAAAAATATTTTAAGTTATAATTAATGACTTTTAAAATTTTGATAAATAATAAATTAATAATTAAATATTAATGGTAATTATTTAAAAATAATTTTATGTGACAACCCCAAAATAGGTCCATTCCATCCAACCCATTCTGAGTCGCCAAATACATGGTACAGAAAACAACTACAACTTTATTACAACAATTGTCGACAAAATACAACAACAACACACATGTCAGAAGTTTGATGCAAATATATACCAATCTGTGACTCGTGTCCCAACCGTAATGTGACAAATGCCCCAACAAAGGACAAAGACTCTCACAGTGATACCTACATAAAGGTATAGTCAAAAACTGTTTTAGAAATTAGAATCTTTGGGAAGTACTCAAGGAAACCTTCGTACATGGGAGGCCATGCGTCTAGGTTATGATAGATATCATATGGCCACAGAATTATCCTTGGTTGACCCAATAGACCCTAAAGAAAAATGAGAAGATTACTATCATATTCTTTCTAATGATGAGTCTTCTCTTGACATATCATTATCTCCACTGTCTCTAATTGAGAGTTATACTTCAACCGAACACCAAGATTATATAGGTAGTGCTCGTAGATATACTCAGCAAGTGGATGAACACATCCTTGTCTTATGATGACACGAGGTTGTATGTCATTAGACATCTTGTATGATAGTGGCAAAACAACCTTCCAACGTTGGGTTCGCTTCACCCTATTTGATTCACCAAATATAACTACTAAATGATGTATACAACACTTTTCTATAATGCTTAGGAAGAACTTCCACAGCTAGAGACCACAGTTTTATTTCCCTGTTACCCTCGCTCGACCCAGCTACACTCTTATTACCTGAAAAAGAATTGTGAAGCAAAAGGGTGAGCACAACTAGCCCAGTAAAGAATATCATGACTAAAGATAATTAAATTATCAATAGCCTTCATCAATAATAAATCAGAGATTTAGAACATATGGTAGATGATAAAACTTTTCAACCATAGTTGCAGCGGAACGAGCAATCCATTAGAAGAGTCAAATAGACCATAAAATCTATTATCTTCTCCATGTTAAAAGTCTACCAACAATGTTTTATCCCTGTAACATCAATCAACAATTCTTGTCCACAATCACATGTATAACTCATAATCGTAATTGTAGTTCTAAATTTCTTTTCTCATCCAGGACAAAGATAATTTTCATCACCTGAAACATCAAAGAATATGGTTATACCAAATCACAGTTCATGTTCACAATCATACTAATAAATTTATCTTTGCACTACGGGCCAAAGATATTCATCAACAAGTCATCTTTACACTACAGGCCAAAGATATTCATCAACAGTTCATCCTTGCACTACAGGCCAAAGATATTCAACAACAGTTCATCTTTGCACTATGGGCCAAATATATTCATCAACAGTTCATCTTTCCACTACAGGCCAAAGATATTTAATATCTCAAAGAAATATATAATCATTTCAGAATTTATATAAACCATAATTATAACCATGTTGATAAATTCACCTTTGCACTTAAGCTAAAAATATTCATTGTAAATTCAATGATCATGATCATACCAACAACAATTCATCTTTTGCACCATCGCCAAAGAGAACCCATATAGTCACGATCATACCAATAATCTACCCATCTTTACACTCAAGTGAAAGAGAAATTCAACATCAGGGTTATAAAAATATTATATATGATAATAAAAATAATATGATCAACAACTGCATTTATTTTCTAGAGCAACATTCATAAATCAATGATAATTTGGTCAGAAAAAGAAACCAATTTTTTTTTTGTGAATAGTACCTGTGAATAGTAACTCGTGAATAGTAACTCGTGAATAGTAACTCATGAATAGTAACTCGTAAATAGTAACTTATGAATAGTAACTCATGAATAGTACTCCGTATTCATACATAGTACCGTATACGTAAATAATGTCATATACGTAAATAGTGTCATATACGTAAATAGTGTCGTATACGTGAATAGTGCCGTATACGTGAATAGTAATTCTGACTCAAAAAAGTAAAAATTCCACAATAAAATCTATATCAATATTTTAGTATAATGATATTGAAAGAATAACATCATTATGAAGAATATAGCATCCCTTAATATCCCTTACTATCCCTTACCTCAAAGAGCAGTATTTCGATCAGATATCGAGATATCACGTATTTGAAGGAAACTTACATAGATGAATAGCAATTCACCAAGTATCTAAATACTCACAAAATACACTCGATAATATAGAGAGAAAGAGAGAAACTTATGAATTCGGTGTGATTTTCAATTCTAAGTTAGCCTCTATTTATAGGAAAATATTAAAGACGCCGTCGACTTGACTTTTGCACCACGGATGGCTTTACCAAATTACTATTCCCACCCACCATATTTGAATAAAAAATTCAAACATTTCTTCACCAACCACAAGTGGGGTCCACTCAATTCTAGAATTTTCATCAAAATCTTTTATAAACCTAATTTCGATCGGTCCACCTCTTAAAATTCATAACAAATCATACGCTCATTTTAACGGTTTAAAATTTGTAAACATATACTCAACTTATATATGTATAACATATCCAAAAATCACAACGATCCAACTACGATTAAAAATTATAACTCAAGCAATAGAGCTTTAAGAACACCATTTTGATCTTTTAATACCTCCAATCCGACAAAATACTGATAAAATACCTCAACATTAATTCCTTCATTTATAACCACATAAATAAATCCATCATTTATATCCACATCAAATAAATATTTCCTTATCATATAAATCAATAATTAATTATTCATAAATAATATTACGTAATCACAATTATGACAACCAGCCGCTTCTCAGAAAGAGGGGGCTTTCGATAAGGATTTCTCCTTCTTGGCGCCAGCAATTAGGTGACCAAACCTCTCCTTGACATAACTTTTCTAGACATTGCCAATAATGCTATCTAATAATATTATTCAAATAATATGAATTATTGATCCGATAATGGAGATACTCGTATGCGAGGACAATTATTGAACAATAATAATATAAAATATCAACGTAACAATTATGGAATCAATAAAATAAAATATTGAATAAAGAATTACCGTAACCATTATTGAGTAGTGCCTTTTTACGTAAGAATCAATAATTCAAAATATCATGTAATACTGCAGTAAATCGCCAACAACGCCAGACATTTTACTTTACTTTACCCACCGTATTCCAACAAAGGTTAACGATAACAATTACGCCGTTATTTATAAAAACTCAAACTTTGTCGCTTTCTTCATCCGACGGCTTATCCGTTATGGGACCCAAATAGTCTATTACATGTGCATTTAATATTCCCAAGCGTAAAGAATATTCCACGACCAAACAAATATTCCCTGACAACAATAAGTATTTTATAGCCACTTGCTTATTTTGAAAAAATTCATATATCACCCTTAACTTTAACCTTTTATCAATTTAACTATTTACTAAATAGAAAAATTGAATACTTTTATTTCATAAAATTCGGGGTCTTACAATCTCCCCTCCTTATGAAATTTCGTCCTCGAAATTTACGTACCTGGTATTTCAAAGAGTTGAGAATACCTTGCTTTCATTTCAGATTCCATCTTCACTGTCCTCATGATTTCTCCATTGCTCATCTCCTGTATTTCAGATATCATTCTAGAATACAGCTTCAAAACAAGGGTTAATTGAACAAATTAACATATCACATAATATCCCGATATTATGACTGACCAACAAATAAGCTTAGGTAGGACACACTAGCGAAGGATTTACTCATCTCTCCCCTCCTAGTTCTATTCCCCGATCTCCGCTAGAGATCATAACTTGGCTCTAATACCAACTGTGACAACCCAAAAATAGGTCTATTCAATGCAACCCATTCTGAGTCGCCAAATACATGGTACAGAAAACAACTACAACTTTATTACAACAATTGTCGTACAAAATACAACAACACATATGCTGTAAGTTTGGATGCAAATATATACCAACTGTGACTCGTGTCCCAACCGTAATGTGACAAATGCCCCAACAGTGGACAACACCTCACAGTGATACCTACATAAAGGTATAGTCAAAAACTGTTTTAGAAATTAGAATCTTTGGGAAGTGCTCAAGGAAACCTTCGTACATGGGAGGCCATGCGTCTAGGTTATGATAGATATCATATGGCCACAGAATTATCCTTGGTTGACCCAATAGACCCTAAAGAAAAATGAGAAGATTACTATCATATTCTTTCTAATGGTGAGTCTTCTCTTGACATATCATTATCTCCACTGTCTCTAATTGAGAGTTATACTTCAACCGAACACCAAGATTATATAGGTAGTGCTCGTAGATATACTCAGCAAGTGGATGAACACATCCTTGTCTTATGATGACACGAGGTTGTATGTCATTAGACATCTTGTATGATAGTGGCAAAACACCCTTCCAACGTTGGGTTCGCTTCACCCTATTTGATTCACCAAATATAACTACTAAATGATGTATACACACTTTTCTATAATGCTTAGGGAGAACCTCCACAGCTAGAGACCACAGTTCTATTTCCCTGTTACCCTCGCTCGACCCAGCTACACTCTTATTACCTGAAAAAGAATTGTGAAGCAAAAGGGTGAGCACAACTAGCCCAAAGAAAGAATATCATGACTAAAGATAATTAAATTATCAATAGCCTTCATCAATAATAAATCAGAGATTTAGAACATATGGTAGATGATAAAACTTTTCAACCATAGTTGCAGCGGAACGAGCAATCCATTAGAAGAGTCAAATAGACCATAAAATCTATTATCTTTCTCAATGTTAAAAGTCCACCAACAATGTTTTATCCTCAGAACATCAATCAACAATTCTTGTCCACAATCACATGTATAACTCATAATCGTAATTGTAGTTCTAAATTCCTTTTCTCATCCAGACAAAGATAATTTTCATCACCAAACATCAAAGATCATGGTTATACCAAATCACAGCTTCATGTTCACAATCATACTAATAAATTTATCTTTTTGCACTCTGGGCCAAAGATATTCATCAACAAGTCATCTTTGCTCTATGACCAAAGATATTCATCAACAATTCATCCTTGCACTTTCGTGCCAAAGATATTCAACAACAGGTTCATCTTTGCACTACTGGCCAAAGATATTCATCAACAGATTCATCTTTGCACTACAAAAGCCAAAGATATTCAATATCTCAAAAAATATATAATCATTTCGTAATTTATATAAACCATAATTATAACCATGTTGATAAATTCACCTTTGCACTTAAGCTAAAAATATTCAGTTGTAAATTCAATGATCATGATCATACCAGTCAACAATTCATCTTTGCACTACTGGCCAAAGAGAACCCATAGTCACGATCATACCAATAATCTACCCATCTTTACACTCAAGTGAAAGAGAAATTCAACATCAGGGTTATAAAAATATTATATATGATAATAAAAACAATATGATCAACAATTGCATTTATTTTCTAGAGCAACATTCATAAATCAATGATAATTTGGTCAGAAAAAGAAACCAATTTTTTTTTTGTGAATAGTACCTGTGAATAGTAACTCGTGAATAGTAACTCGTGAATAGTAACTCATGAATAGTAACTTCGTAAATAGTAACTTATGAATAGTAACTCATGAATAGTACTCAAGTATTCATACATAATCTCCGTATATCGTAAATAATGTCATATACGTAAATAGTGTCATATATCGTAAATAGTCTTGATATCGTGAATAGTCTTGATATCGTGAATAGTAATTCTGACTCAAAAAAGTAAAAATTCCACAATAAAATCTATATCAATATTTCAGTATAATGATATTGAAAGAATAACATCATTATGAAGAATATAGCATCCCTTAATATCCCTTACTATCCCTTACCTCAAAGAGCAGTATTTCTGACTGAATATCAGATATCACGCTGAAGAAAACTTGCACCGATGAATAGCAATTCACCAAGTATCTAAATACTCACAAAATACACTCGATAATATAGAGAGAGAAAGAGAGAAAACTTATGAATTCTGGTGTGATTTTCAATTCTAAGTTAGCCCTCTATTTATAGGAAAATGTTAGCACGCCGAAGCAGACTTGACCTGCTACCTGATGGCTTTACCTGCTACTATTCCCACCCACCATATTTGAATAAAAATTCAGCACATTTCTTCACCAACCACAAATGGGGTCCACTCAATTCTAGAATTTTCCACCAAAATCATTTATAAACCTAATTTCCGAATCAGTCACCTCTTAAAATTCATAACAAATCATACGTTCATTTTTAACGGTTTAAAATTTGTAAACATATACTCAACTTATATATGTATAACATATCCAAAAATCACAACGATCCAACGGTCAGATTAAAAATTATAACTCAAGCAATAGAGCTTTAAGAACACCATTTTGATCTTTTAATACCTCCAATCCGACAAAATACTGATAAAATACCTCAACATTAATTCCTTCATTTATAACCACATAAATAAATCCATCATTTATATCCACATCAAATAAATATTTCCTTATCATATAAATCAATAATTAATTATTCATAAATAATATTACAGAATCACAATTATGACAACCAGGTAGCTCCTCAGAAAGAGGGGCTTTCCAATAAGGATTTCTCCTTACTGGCGCACAATTAGGTGATCAAACCTCTCCTTGACAGAACTTTCTAGACATTGCCAATAATGCTATCTAATAATATTATTCAAATAATATGAATTATTGATCTGATAATGGAGATACTGTGCAGTGACAATTATTGAACAATAATAATATAAAATATCAACGCAGCAATTATTGAATCAATAAAATAAAATATTGAACAGTAATTACTGTAACCATTATTGAGTAGTGCCTTCTTACGTAAGAATCAATAATTCAAAAATACTTTGTGCAATCTGCAAAGCTATCTTTAACAACGCCAGACATTTTACTTTACCCACCGGGTATTCCAACAGTGTTAACGATAACAATTATGCCGTTATTTATAAAAACTCAAACTTTGTCGTTTTCTTCATCCGACAGTTATCCGTTATGAGACCCACAAATAGCTGCGCTGTCGTACGAATATTTCACGACCAAACGAATATTCCCCGACAACAATATTCCACGACCAAACGAATATTCCCCGACAACAATAAGTATTTTATAGTCACTTGCTTATTTTGAAAAAAATTCATATATCACCCTTAACTTTAACCTTTTATCAATTTAACTATTTACTAAATAGAAAATTGAATACTTTTATTTCATAAAATTCGGGGTCTTACATTTTAATTGTTTTAAAAATCATTTATGGGTAATAAAAATGTTTTAAAAATATTTTGAGTTATTATAAATAATTTTAATATTTTGGTAATGGTTTCATTAAAAGTTTAATATTAATTAAATATTAATGATAATAGAATTATTTAATATTTAAATCATTTAATAATGATTTTAGTGTTTGAAAATTCATGATAAATTATAATTATTATTTAAAAAATATTATAAGGCTATGAAAAATAATTCGACTGATATTTAAAATATCTAAACGAATATTGAACTACACGATAGAGTCTTAGACTAAATAATTACCTGATAAAGCCGTCGACACACCGAAACGTTTCAGAAATTGATCTGGACTTATATAATTTGACTAGATACGTGTTTGTTTGTAAACCAATGACTATTAAACCTATGTGACAAATGTGATTAGGCTATGCGCTGACTGCAAATAGCAGTACTATGTGATATGATATATTATTCTAATCGAACGAATGATCTTATTAATGATAGGTTTCAGTATAAAAGATAAAACTAGTTGCATTATTTTATGCAACAGCTCAGACATGTAACCTATCTTTGCATTTCCTTTATGCAATGGACATGAGTAAGAAAGTTTCAGAACTATTCTTTTTCATTGTTCAAATATCTTAACCTTTGTATATACTTATGCAACGATCCTGTATAAGTACGTTATTAGATTATAATCTGTTGTACAAGTTCTTTAATTCTGTTATTATAGATTAAGATATATATTATGTTCGTTAATTTCTAAATATGGTTAAACAAGTGTCCTCACTTGGATAATCATTGTATTTAATCAAATGTTGATACATACTTATTGATTTCCAGTATGTATACGTCGACTTAAAAGTCGTCTAAGCTATTTGATCTGGCTAGACACAAACTTAACAATATTGTTGAACAAGATAAAATTTTATTATTATCCAATCAAATTGTTTTGGTTCGGATTCTCGACTAAGTATGAACATCTCGTACATGGGAAAACTTTTGTGCACCTAAGGTGGAAAGATGAACGATAATATCGTTCTTACATGTAGTATTGATCAATACAGGGCATAACAGACTAATCACCCCTCGTGCCTGTAAGTTATGACGATTTACAGATGAATTTCTGTTTAACCTTTTCATTAATAGAAAACAATGTTTATAGTCTGTCGACTGATCTCCATTTATAGTCAATACGTAGTTTCAAAAATTTGATATAGAGTTGATATGTTGTTATTATTGGTTCAGCTTACTTCACAATTGTTGAGTCATTGTAGAAGTGTCGTACAAAGAAAACATTTAATCCTTTCAACTAATACTTATTGTTTACTATTACTTGTTGGGCAATCAAATGCTCATCCTTGCTTTAAATTTAAATGTTTTCAGCTAAGAGTGATCAACCAGAAAGCTCTGCCAAGAACAAAGGAAAAGGAAAGGTTGCAGAATAAGTTCTATGCTATCATATGTAATAACTAGACTTTAGAAGGACTATGATATTTATTATTATCATGTATTGTAATGTTTAAAGGTCGCGTACCCGGGATTTAGACTCTGATATGTAAATTAAGTTTGATATTTATTGATATTATTATTAGTATTATTCCGCTCATAGAAATGGTATCGTGAAGCACCGAGTTCGGGTTTCAAGTACCTGAATTTGGGGGCGTCACAGTATATATATGACCAAATTTTTGACTGAATATGCCTATTTTGGAGGGAATATTCCGTCGAAATTAAGCTTTTTTTCATGTAGTGGTAATCTGATACCTATCTGGAGCCATTTTAGTTTGAAAGTTGTATTGATTGAGGAAAACATGGGCTAGTTCCTCCCAGCTATGGATTGGCATACCATGCTCTGGCTTCTCCAGTTAGACATATGAAACAACTGCATTCTCAGTTTTTCATCCTTGGTGTAGGATCCGAGTTCTCCAATGAACACTTTTAAGTAAGTGTAGCGATCTCCCAATCCATCATATTTCTCAAAATCTAGAGCCATGAATTTTTCCGGATAATGAACCCCGAGGAAGATGCAAAGGTCTGAATAGGTAACGCTTTCATGCGTTCCAGTCCCTTTGATGGACCAGATGGTCTCTTCCATTTATTGAACCTTTTTCCGAATATCACCGGTGTCGTGATCTTGTTTAAGATGGGTGATTTCAGGGGTTTTGTTGGACATCTCAGTTTGAGACTCAGGTATTGGGACTTCTTTGTACGTACCCTATATTCCTCCCTATGTAGAGGATTCGGGTTGAATAGGTATTTTTGGACCCTGAGTTTGTTTGTTTAGTTCTTCAAGAAGGACAACCAATTCTGTTATCTGATTCCTTAATCCTTTGAAATCCTCTCGAGAAACAAGAGTAGAATCAAGCTGGGCACTTGTAACCATGTTTGAAGGCAGACTTAGTGCCTTTTTGGACTTTAAACGGGTAACGGGACCAATCGTTTCCCTATAAAAAGATTACGTAGTTTAGTTTGGGAAAACATGAAGATGTTGTATGCTATGCAATGTGTCTATTTTTAAGAGTGTTTTAATGTTCTCCTACAAAATAGATGTTAGTTGTTTTGATGACAGGATAACATGACAGGTCTTGATATGAAAAAGGAATGCATATATTCCTTTATATTTTTCCATTACATTGAGATTGACATGGAATTAAAATTATATGTAATTGAAAGGGGAAAGTATGAAGAGACTTCCCTTCGCGTTTAGTTTATCAGAGGCTGACCTATCTTATACTACTCTCGCGGCTTTTAGGCATGAAGGTCCCCAGATCATCCCAATTTACTAGATGAGAAGTTAATCTAATCTTTCAATTAGAGCAAATCAGGGTTGTTCTTTTCCTGAGCCTCACGGGATTAGTCTCCCTTGAGTCCAGTAATCAAACACCAACGAGTTTGCCTTCTGGTGGAGGAATCACACCACATACATTCACATACATCGTGTCTTACCGTATGGAAATGATGACATGTGCGAAGCACTAATATCACAGACAGATATGGTGCAAAGCACTAAAGTGCAGTAAAAAAAAGCTATAGTAAGCATCCATTCAATGTAAATGCAGTATTCACAAAAGCAGGTAAAAAGTTTTGTCTTGAAAAAGGTTGAACATCAACTTAAGCCCTCTTACTGGAGCCCCAATAAAGTCGCCACATGTTGACGTCGGAAAGATTTGTGTCCCTTTCTGTGCTTTCTCTTTTGTGTTCTCATTTTGGGTGAGTTTTGTCTGAAAAGGCGAGTTTGAAAAGATCCGACATGTGAATGTCGATGATTTAACTTTTAGAGACGCCAGTTGGTAGATTTGAAATGGTTGTACCAACTCATTCGATTTGGGTTCGGGGGCTTGATTAAGCGGGGAAGGTGTTATCCCCCCCCCCCCCCCCCGACTTTCGTGAAAACATAATTACCGCAACTTTTCCATTAACTTTTTATCTATATGTGTGTGTATGTATTGGGCCTATTTGCAATTATCTGGAAGTAGTGCTATGCCTCGTTTGCACCTATAAACAAAGGGTTTGACTTGTATAAAATTTCAATTTTAGCAAGATATAGAAGTGAAGTTTTGAAAAAATAGGTTTTCAAACCTTTATGCTCAATAGTAATTGAGGCCTTTGATACTTTCATTTTATTCTGTGTTCGGCTTGATTACTTTTATTTTCGAAATGCGAAACATCTTCGAGAAAATACGATACATAGCAGTGCCGAACTCCTTATGGGCATGATAGCCATCTAAAGATATCTAGACACAGTAGATAATTTACAAGCTGGTTGCAGCTGAGAAATATCCAACGTTGGAACCGAATCTAGATTCACAGACTGAATCTTCGATCACATGATTCCTAGACTCACACGAGAGAATAATATGTACAAAAGATAGAAAGAAAACTAGATTTAAATAAATCTAAGCTATTCTAGCTTCAATAGTTCTAGTTTAGTCACTTTTGAACTGGTCAAAGTTAGAAATAGCTAGATTTAGGCAAATCTAGTCCATAGGCTGGAAGATTAAATATCTACATTGCGAAAGCAGTTATAGCAGATATATATATAAAAGCAGTAAATATATATATATATATAAATATAAATATATATATATATATAAAATCAGTTATAGCAGATATATATATAAAAGCAAGATATATATATATATATATATATATATATATATATATATATATATATATATATATATATATATATATATATATATACTTGATCCTCAAAATCGATTAAGCTTCAGATAGAAAAGCAAAGAAACTCTCCTGATAATCTATACAGTGAAATCGATTTCAAGGATCAAGTATATTTATTTCGAGGATCGAGTCTCATCAAGTAGTCACGTCCGGATCGTTGATTCGTGGCTTTTTCTTTCTTCCATATATATATATATATATATATATATATAAAGTCATAGAAAGCTTAAAAATCTCAAAAAATCATACAATGAAAATGCCAAGAAGACTTCAGATAGCTTTTGAGGCCTGAAAACTCGGTTTCCACTGGTTAAACTTCAGTATGTTATAGAACATGAGCTTACAAATGTTTAGAAAGAAGAATCACTTAATTTGGTGCACTCTAGCAGGGATTAAAGGCTGAAATATACGAAGTTTTATCTCTTTTCTTTTTTTTCAAATGAGCTGCTGGGAGCTCATATTTATATACGAAGGAGCCGCGGGTTAACCCGTGGCAGCCGCAGGTCTATCTGCGGCTACCTAGGCTGCCTCGAGCTTTACGGGTCTAGTCATCTCGAAGTACGTGCACTCGGGCTCCGTGTTGTCCGCTCGAGACCCCCGATTGGGTTGTCGTAGTGGCCATTAGTCGAACCCGTCAAATATAACAACTTGATTCCTATCAACTAAAAAAACTAGTAAAGAAAATAAATATAAAAATTCCTGGGTTGCCTCCTAGTTAGTGCTTGATTTATAATCTTTCAGCCTGACTTTCTCTGGTCAATGCTATCCAATTCTTCTTCGATAATTGAGGAACCCTCCATCCCTTAATAACGCTTTTGACAAGTTTCCATTTGTGATGGCTATCGAATTAAAGTCCCCTAGAATGTTTTGTTTAGATAAGATCACATTCAAGAACATCCAACATCTAGGTGTTTTCTCCATTGTGCCTGTGATCACATTGGGGCATGGAAGCTTGTCATACACAACATGTTCTTCTTCTATCTTTTCCATCTCATCGCACCATGGCTTCGAAGTTGTACTCGCTTTTACATCACAAAAAGCTTTGTCGATGATATGACTACCAATCGGGCACGGTTTTGCAAATCTAACCGGATCCTTGAACTTTGGTGAAGAAGGCACTTGGGGCATAAATAACATTAGCACATCATCGTTTGCACTTAAAGCTAGATTTTCATTATCCCCACTTATCTTCTCTTTTTTAACATCTTGTGACTCATCCAGTTGTAGATTTTGCTCGAGCTCTCGATCAGTCTCATAATCCATGTCATAACACCACTTGTTTTGAAGATTTGGAATTGGCATCTCCTAATTAATCCTCCTTTCCTCATTTGATGTTACGAACTTGGACAACAATTCCTCTAATCTTGAATTATCTGTTTCAATTTTGGAATCCATGTTTGTAGGACAATTGGTTGAAGTGGTGATGAGTTCTTCCATCTGGTTTTGAAAATTTTGGCTCGATATTTCCTGACTCATCATTATCTCCTCTTGGTTTTCTATGAGCTTCGACATGAATTCCTCAAAATTTGAGTTTTCTTCTTATGGCAATGGAGGTAGACATAAGAATTTTGGTTTGTATGTTGGATTTGGAGCGTAGAATTAGTCTTCATAATTGTAGCTCCATGAAGAATTCGGGTGATACCCCCAATCTTGATAATAATTGGCATATGCATAATTGTTGAGGTAGTCACCACCATGTTGTCCCAGCCCAAAACTGACGGTGCATTGATTACTTGGATGATTTTCAGGACAATAATTATAAACTACTGCTATCCTTCGAATACGTTGGGCTACAACAATGTCCAACCTCCTCGAAAGTGTTTAAAGCTATGCTAATAATGCATAAATTCCATTGAGTCCATTAATCCCTGTGTCCCTTGGTTGAGTCTTATTCGAATATGGCCATTGATAATTGCATCCAGTCATGGTACTTGAAAAGAGAACAATATAGGAAGAGAATTAAATAAAAAGAAAGAAAAAAAATGTTTAAATTAAGACTAATTTGATTGAAGCTAATATTGGCAAAAATTATTAACTAATTCCCCGGCAACGTCACCAAAAACTAGTTGGTGTAAAATCTAATTACACATAGGATGCACGTATACGTGGTCAACAAGTAATAAAGTGTAAGTAAAGTATCGTTCCCACGATGAATTATTAATACAAATTACCAAATACTAACTATTAACCAAACTAATTTTATTTAAACAATCAATTTAAGGTTATGAATTAAATTATTTAAATAAAATAATTCTAATTACCACTAACTAAAGATTAGATTATGGAGATTTAAAATAACAACTTCACTTATTGCTTAACTTAAACTAATACACTTCTTATCAATTATGCTCATTAATCTGAATTGGTAATTAAAAATGCATAAATAAATATGACCATCTCTCAATGCATCATAGTCAAATCAACTTAAATCCACAGATGATAGAATTAAAAAGAACACCCTAATTAACTAATTCACTATATCTCTACATGAATTACAATAAAAAGGATTTAAAGCACACGTTTTCTATCAGATTACATGCGATGTATAGATATATCTCTATCCTAGACATACATTATGAATTCCAACGCCATGCAGAAAACACAATCACCTACTATTATGATTAGATCTAAATCTATAATCCATCTCTCGAGTTCATATAGATTATCACAATAATGGTTAGCTAGGTAATTAAGCATTAAACACAAAGCATATTAAACAATCCAAGAATAATCACAATAATTAATAGAGAAACATACTAAAATAAACTACGCAATAAGTTCCATTGTAATCTTAAACAAGAATTTCATGATTATTGAATTAAAACCAATAATCCACAATTGAATAAACATTGAAAGACAAAAATAAAAGTAGAGAAGAATATAAAATCTGTTGTCAGCAAATCTCCATCTTCCACAAGCTCCTGCTCTTGAATTTTCAATGATCTCCAAGTTGCTTCAATCTCTAAATATAATAAGAACTAGGGTTTTTGTCATAATCTAATAAAAATCTAATCAAATGGAATCCTCTCATTAATCCTTTTGATTGTCCCCCTTTTATATGCCTCTTCATGTGTCTTTTAGAATCCTTAAAGTCCTTTAAATAAACAGCTCAAGCCAATCCTTTTTGAACTAAAATTCTGAAAACTCCTTTTTCTTCTCGACATGCCCGACCCGACAGGCCCGCCCCGACAGGCCCGATGGGGGTACTTTTCTAGAAATTACAGAAATTCCACTAAGCTCCCCTTTTTATGTTTTGACCTTCCGAAGCCGTTTCCTACAACACAAACATAAAAATAAGTAATAAAGAATTAAGCCTTAAAGATATCCAAATCATAAGTATAAAACCCACTCATCAGGTTGGAACTGATCCTTCCAGGGTTATCTCCGGAACTAGGATTGAATCTATCGGGGTTATCTCCGAGATTGGAACTGGATCTCCCGGGGTTATCTTCAAGGTTGGAACCAAATCTCTAGGGGTTATCTCTGAGGTTAGAATTGGATCTCCCAAGGTTGTCTCTGGGGTTGGAACTGGATCTCTTGGGGTTATCTCCGAGGTTGGAATTAGATCTCTCGGGGTTATCTCCAGGGTTGAAACTGGATGGGACTTCCAAGGTTGTCCCTGGAAGATGATTCACATAAATAAAGCGGAAGCGTAATAAAAATGGATTTTAAAAATTTCTTACAAACCATAAACAAAGATCATTCTTGTGTTTGATTATCAATCTAAAAAGAGAAGGAGAAACATAATCATACCCTTGTAGATACGAGCTTCCACAGGTACGAGTTAAACTCCTACTTCTCCGTGATCTCCTTAAATCTCTAGGTTAGATTCCTTCCTTTAATCAATATTAGCCACCCAAGTATATGGCCTCTACAGGTGATCCACCAAGGAAGATGAATTTTCAAGAAGAATGGTGTATTGGCTCAAACCCTAGTTTTCTCTCTCTGTAGAAAAATAGGCGTACTCTCTAACTATTGGAATCACGTATCTCACACACACTGATATCTAATATAAGACTCCTCTTATAAAGATATCAGTTAACCTATTTTAATATAATAAAAATAGGGTATTATTTAATTAATTAAACGCCTTTAATTAATTAGGCTTCCTGATCTTATTAGAGATAATTAATTAAATTCTTTTAATTAATTTGGCTCCTAATCTTATTAGGAATAAATAAGAGTAATAATATTAAATTAATTCCCAAACTCCTTTAGAAATTAAAATAATAATAATTGTAATAATATTAATAAGGCTCCTCTTATTAATTTATATTTAATATTTCTAAAATATTAAATAATAAATATTAAGCTATTTAATTTATTCTATTACCATAGATTAAATTAAATATACTTAACTTATTATTACGATTATGCCATTAACTTCTTAAGTAATTATTCTTCCTTTTATGGTGTGACCTTTTAGGTTCTCCATATTAAACCAGTTGTGAATATATCAATTAGAATAATTCTAATCTTATTTAAATAAATAAATAAAAATATTAATTTATTTAAATAAATAATATTTATTCTACAATAATGATAAGCCTCAGCGATCAACGACTTTCCGGATAATATAGATTTCAACTTTAATCATAAAAGAACATTTGAGTAAATAGTTACCGTACAATTCAATCCTTCCACCATAAAATATCCCAATTGAATATAAGACATGGAATTACTGTCAAGTCTTATTTTATTTAATTATATGTATTTTGATTCCTAAATGCACAACTCCTAATGAATGCAAATTAGAAACTACTTTCTAATTTTATTCCACCTTAGCCAAGGATTCCTGGGTTGTTATTTATCGAATCACATAGGACATTTTTCTTCTTGTACTAGAAGTGGTAGATTCTTTATTGATCATTCATTATCTCCATATATAACTTATTACACCTTAAGCATACCCTTTGATATACCCTAAGGGTCTTAAGGAATAAGTCAAAGTGTAAATAATTATATACAAGATACTATGATGATCTCAAGTCTAAGGATTACTTGTACTACTATCACTGCAGGAATTCCTATTGACATTTAAGTAAAACTCTATTGGGTATTCCTTAGTGAGTCACGTTCAGTGAACTTACTTTCCAATAAGCACCTACATACTTGCTTTAGTGTCTCCACATAAATGATCATGAGATCAATCATCCTCATCCAATGAGCAAGTAACGTATGTACCAATCTACCTGGATTCACTAATCCCCTTTTTAGTAATCCATTGATTGGGAGCATTTTAGTTTTTAAGCTATCTAAGAATTTAGATCTCATTAGCATGATCTCATCATGATTCTAAAAGTATTGCTTAAAACTATGTGTTTAGCACATATTATTTAGACATCACCATGTAGATAAATAAAATGCCTTTATTAAATAAATACTTTTATTAATAAATAAATAAGATTGATTACAAAGTATATACTTTATCATCGTACATGACTGGTTTGTATGCATACTACTTTCAATCTTCTACTTGCACTAAACCCAATCGCCATGGTATCTCATACCCATATTCTCTAAGTGACGATCGAACTACTGTTGTGTTAACGCTTTAATAAATGGAACTTCAATGTTGTATTGAGAGTCCACACGCTCCATGCTTCCTCTTTTAATGTTTTCTCTAATAAAATGAAAGCGTCGCAACACGTGTTTGGATTTCTAATGAGACCTGAGTTTGTAACGATCGAGAAATTTGTATTTTAATTTAAATATTTATTGAATTAAATAAATATTTTAAATAATTTATTTATTGAGGGAAATAAATCATTTATGAATTATGGTGAATTAATTTAGTAACTAAATTGATTAATGATAATTTTATTGAATGATTTAATTTAAGAAAATAATTAAATTAAATGAATTGTTTGATATAAAAGGAAGTAAATAAATTAAATATAGTGATGTTTCTAATTTATTAATTAGATTCGATATATAATTATTTATTACTTATAAGTATAATTATAATGAGATTAGAATTATTATTAATTATTATTATAAGTCATTTAAAATAACTAAAGGCGTGACACATGAAACTATATAATATAATATTATTAAAATAATCTAGTTTGGGAGTTACGTGCTTAGCCAAACAAGGCCTTGTAGCCTTTGGCTTACCCCAACGGACGTCTTTTTATTTCTTTAACGGAATAGTACGTGGGAGTGGCCATTTTATTACTTCACGTCTTATTCTTCCAAGGCCAAAATAGTAGAGGGTTTAGAGAGAGAGAGCTTGGAAGCAAGAGAGAAAATCAGTGAAAGGGAGAGTTCTCTGTGAATTTCAGTGGTGTTGCTAGAAGGGTTGCTAATTGTTTTACTAATTCAAGGTATAACTTATTCCTAAATTTTCTAGTTGGAATTGTAATTGATGTAAAGTTCTCTATAATGGGTTTTTGTTAAATTGTTATTTCATATGTTGATTATATATATGTATACTCTTGATAAATTGGTTGGTTATCATCTATGATTGTATATCAGTTATCAAATTCGTGAGAATTGGGATTTTAGAAGATAACAGTGATATGTTCATATGATATGGCTTTAGAAAGTATGAAATTTGATGCTCTATATGTGTTGTAATCTGTGGTTTGTTATTGGATTATGCTAGTCTATTAAGAAACACACATAACGTAATTTGAACGAAGTAATTCGGATAAGAATCGAAGTTACAGTGTTCATTTTTGTGAAGAAACTTAAAAATGGAGTTTTAGTATAAAAATATGAATTTTGAGAAACTAAACTAGTTTTAGTTGATGTTAAATTGTTCTAATTGGTTGTAAATGTTAGCAAACATGTTTGTAATAGTCTGTACCAATTGTAGATGTTAATTTCACTATTTTATGGGTGAAATTCGTGTTTGTTGGGCTAAAGTTTGCCATCGCTCACCGTCAAGTTTACGCGCCTTTACTGCGTACTTAAATAAGAACAAGACCTGTGCCAAGGCAAAAAAAACTATTGAATTACTGACCCCCAAGCGCAATTGCTGCCATACTATCTGATGCAGGCGGTGAAGTCTGCTCATTTGCAGGTCATGTGTAAGGGACTTAGGTTGATCAAGCATGCATGTTAATGATGTTAAGACATAATATAAGCTACAATATCAGATTGTAATGTGTGGTAATGCAAAGTGTGAAGATTTTTAAATAATTGTTTAATAAGTTATAAAATGAAACCAAATGTGATGTTTTCCAAAGTTAGAGATGAATGATTAAGTTATGTTGGATCGTAATGAGATTCCAGATTCGTTAAGTATGTTAACCTACATGGTTAGGTGTTAGGTTAGGGTTATGACCTAAATGATGGTTTAAACCCTAAAAGCTAATGTTTATACAACTAATGGCTGTTGCTATTTCAATGATACATGTAGGGTAATTGGAGATTATTTTACACTTGTGTAGCTTACATACAAGGCAAGTTTCTAAACCTTAACTCTTTACATTGAGCAAGCTTTCTAACTTCATTCTTTTGTTTATGAATGCAAGTTTCTTATCCTAAACTTTCATTGAGCAAGACTATTGATTTTATTCTTATGTATGATTGAATAAGCTCTTGTAACCTAATTCGTTACATCGAATGAGTTTCACAATCCTATTTTTTGTTATTATTATTCAAAACGTATATTGTTCTAACACATTGATTCAAAGGAGATTGTTCTAATTCTTTGAATATAGTACTTTGCATGTATATCACATTTTTTTAATTATATATTGTTGACATTCGATCTTTGACTTTGATAGCCTTGTTCAGTTATACATTATTATATTAAACATTTATTGATGGAAATTGAATAGTGTTCTAAAATTCTAGAAACATTGATAAGCTAGTTCCAAACTAAACTTTCTTTAGTGCGGAAATTCTAAATTTAAACTGAGACGAACAACCCTAACATATGGGATTTTGTACGTGTAACGTTTAGATGTTTGTGCACAATACATGGTACAAAGGGTTGATCCCCCTAAGTACGTTAAGAAGAGTCTGTACAGTCTAATTAACTGTTAAGGTTGGGGTAGTAATACCTAATCACCGTGGACATAGTTCGTGGTCATAAGACAACTCATATATTAAAGTTTGAACTTGTTTCTGTTTCTATTCATAGAATAAGTTCATTATTGTACAACATTCGTTGTTCTCATATGGGTATTATTACTACTCTTTATACCAGTGAGCAATTGTTTGCTCACTCTTGCAATTAAACAATGCAGCTAAAGTCGAAAGAGGTGATGAGCTATCTACTAGCAAGGGAAAGGGCAAGATGTCCAAGTGTTGAAGAATTATTTAAAGTTTATTTAAATGCATGATGTTATAAGACATATTTTATTTTATAATGTATTTCGCAAACAGATGTAATAATTTAAGGTTAGATTACCTGAGATTGTTTAGGAGATGACGTAACCCTTTAATGGGAAAGATTATTGTTCAAGTTATTTAATGTTTTATCCTTTATTATGGGTAGTTAGATGTAATTATTTTGATAGTGAGCACCAAATTCAGCGGAAATGAAGTACCCAGATTTGGGGGTGTCACAGGTTCCTTAGACTACGCAACAGCTCTGGTGTTATCACAGAATAATGGTACTGGTCCTCTAATGGTAGGAACCACATCAAATATGATTATGAACTTCTTCATCCAAACAGCCTCCTTTGCAGCTTCACTTGCAGCTATGTACTCTGCCTCCGTTACTGAATCAACAATTGTTTGTTATTTGGCTATCATCTTGTCCTGTTTGAAAACTTGAGTCTATGAAGCCCTCTAGTTTCAATTCAGACCCACCGCAGACAAGAAATATATCCTTAGTTCTTCTTAAGTACTTTAAGATATTTTTCACTGCCTTCTAGTGCTCTTCTCCTGGATTCGACTGATATCTTCTTATTACACTAAGTGCATGAGCGACATCCGGTCTAGTACATATCATACCATACATGATAGATCCTATTGATGAAGCATAAGGAATCTTACTCACACGGTCTCTCTTTTCAGGTGTCTTTGGGGCCTGTTTCTTGGAGAGATGTATTCCATGGCTCATCAACATGAGAACTCTCTTGGAATTTTCCATGCCAAACCTCTTTAGCATCGATTCAATGTACGTTCATTGGGACAAGCCAAGCATCCCTTTAGATTTATCTCTATAGATCTTTATCCGCAAAATATAGGATGCTTCTCCCAAGTCCTTCATGGAGAAGTGTTTAGATAACCAAATTTTAATTGATTAAAGCATAGGAATATCATTCCCTATCAGTAATATATCATCAACATATAACACAAGGAATGAAACAGCGCTCCCACTAACCGTCTTGTACACACATGGTTCATCCTCAGTTTTGACAATATCAAACTCTTTAATTGTCACATCAAACCAGATGTTCCACCTACGAGAAGCTTGCTTCAATCCATAAATGGATCGTTGTAGATTACAGACTTGATTTGTTCCAACCGTTGAAACAAATTCCTCTGGTTGTGTCAAATACACATCCTCCTCTAGTTTCCCATTGAGGAAGGCCATTTTCATATCCATCTACCAGATTTCGTAGTCATGATAAGCTGCAATAGCAAGCAAAATCCAAATAGACTTGAGCATCGCTACTAGTGAGAAGGTTTCATCATAGTCAACTACTTTCCTTTGTTTGAAACCTTTCGCGACAGTCGGGCCTTATAGTTCTCTACCTTGCCGTCTTGTCCAGTATTGCTTTTAAAGATCCCATTTACACCCAATAGGCTTAATGCCTTCAGGTGGTGAATCCAAAGTCCATACATGGTTTTCATACATGGAGTCCATTTTGTATTTCATGGCCTCTTGCCATTTCTTTGAGTCTTTACTACCCATAGCCTATTCGTAATTCAATGGATCATCATCATCTATGATGCATACCTCATCGTCATCCTCTATAACGAATCCATACCTATCAGGTATCTTCGGTAGTCTTCCGAATTTACGAATAGGGTGTGTTACAATAAATTCTTCCACTTGGTTAGGTACCTGAATTTGATCAGTAGTATTTTGTGGTCCTTGAACTTCTTCAAGATATATCTTACTCCCACTAACCCCTTCAAGGATAAACACCTTTTCCAAGAAGGCAACATTTTTCGCAACTAACACCTTTTGATCAGTTGGATGATAGAAATAATACCCTGATGTTTCTTTAGGGTATCCCACAAATCTACACTTGTCGGACCTACTGTATAGCTTCATATTTTCAAACTTTTTGACATAAGCTAGACAACCCCAAGTCTTAACATGCTTAAGATTTGGTTTCCTCCCTCTCCATAACTCATATGGGGTCTTAGGGACTGATTTGGTAGGTACCTTATTAAGTAGGTATGTAGCTGATTCTAATGCATATCCCAGAAGGAAACTGGAAGGTCGGTAAAGCTCATCATGGATCAAACCATGTCCAACAATGTTCGATTTCTCCTTTTAGATACACCATTCAGCTGTGGCATCCCTGGTGGAGTCCATTGTGAGATTATACCATTTTCTTTAAGAAAATTGAGAAACTCACCGCTTACGTATTCATTACCACGATCTGATCGGAGAATTTTAATACTTTTGCCAGTTTGTTTCTCTACTTCACTTCTGAACTCTTTGAACTTTTCAAATGATTCAGATTTGTATTTCATTAAATACACATATCCAAATCTTGAGTGATCATCAGTGAATGTAATAAAATAAGAATACCCTCCTCATGCAGTCGTTGATATAGGTCCACATATATTTGTGTGTACCAACGCTAACAACTCTGTAACTCTTTCCCCTTTTCCATTAAAATGAGATTTAGTCATTTTCCCATGAGACAATATTCACAAAATTGGATATATTTCATAACTCGATAGCTCTAGGAGCCCATCTTTATATAACTTGGATAATCTTGTTTCATTTATATGACTAAGTCAACAGTGCCACATATAGGTATAATTAGCATCATCTCTTTTCCCTTTCTTAGTTTGTTTAATTTGAAGTATATTTTCATTCAAGTCAAGTATATAAAGTCTATTTCGCAAATTACCAACACCATATAAAATATTATTATTATAAATAGAACAATTTTTTTTCTTTATTATAATGTCAAAAGCATCCATTTCCAATATAGAAATTGAAATAATGTTTCTAATGATGTTTGGTACAAAATAATAATTATTTAAATTAATGAACTTACCTATAGGAAATGCTAAATAATAAGTCCCTATAGCTAATGCATCAACCTTTGCTCCATTTTCCACTCGTAGGACGACCTCATCCTTGCTCAGCTTTCTACTTCTGACCAGTCCCTGCATATTATTACATATGTGAGAGCCACAGCCGATATCCAATACCCAAGTAGAAGATTGACTTTCAGAAAAATTAATTTCAATCATAAACAAACCTTGATTAGGATTCGAAGCTTCTCCAAGCTTCTTCTGCTTTTGCTTCGTAAGAAAATCCTTGTAGTTCCACTTCCAGTGACCCGGCTTAACAAATTCCTTTACTAGCTGGATCAGATTTCTTTTTATCCTTCACTTTTGCCTTACCCTTAGCCTTCTTAGATTTCTTCTTTTGAGAAGATACCTCGGGCCTCTTCCTTTTCTTGGAAGAATCATCCACTATTAAGACATGGTCCTTCTTGGATGGGAAGTGACCTTCAGCAGTTTTCAACATGTTAAGTAATTAAGGCAAGCTGACATCTAACTTATTCATGTGAAAATTCACAACAAATTGTGAGAAGGTGTCCGGGAGTGACTGCAAGACTAAATCTTGACTCAACTCCCCATCCATGACAAACCCAAGATGTCCAAGATGTTCAATCAGATTGATCATCTTCAAGACATGAGTCTCAATAGTAGTACCTTCAGTCATCCGAGATCCGAAGAGCTCCTTAGATATTTCATATCTAGCAGTCCTACTTTGCTCACCATATAGCTCCCCCTTTCATGCTCCAGCATACCCTCAACCAAATGTGCCATAAACTTCATTTTATCATTATCATGCTCATATTTTTGTACTAGTGATGCCATTGCCTCTTCATGGTCTTCAATCATCATCAATTGTCATGCTACTAGATCATCCTCTTCCTCAGCATCTAACAATTGTTGATCATGAAACAACTCTTCCTCTTCTACATCGCTATCTTCAACTGACTCAATTCTTGGTGGATTATTTACTATCGGCATTTCCTTAGCATCGGAGTTAGCCATCCTATAAAAAGAAATTCTTTATTACTTATATTACAAAATTTTACACATAACATAAATTTTTTAATGTTATTTTATGTATAATTTAATATTTTTACGGACTTCGAAGACTATATACTAAGATACCTCTTCCTTAGATCTATAGCCTATTGCTCTGATACCAAACTTGTGACGCCCCCAAATCAATACCCCCACGGTATCCAATCTGGTGTTCACAACTAACCAATTAATATAACGCATCCAAATCTATACACCCACGATATCCGATTTGATGCTTATATCTAATCGAACTAATATACAAATTTCACAAGATATAATTCCCATAGATCTAAGGCTGATAGTATCCCATAACGGATACTAATTCACTGTAGAACTATTGTTGTGTTTGGATACCCTCACTTGGATGTATAAACTTTATCTACGAATAGTATTTATCTATTAAAAATCGAGAGTATTAGTAATAACATGAATATTCCATATTACCCAACTCAAACGGAATGATCATTTTGTCACTCACTATATAAATATCCTTAACTTCCTCAATTGCTGACATCTATAATTAAACATATTACTTGATTAGCACATGTTTATTATACACACAACAAATAATAGTTTATTTAAAGTTAGTTTTTATTTTATGATGAATTTCCTCAATTCATCTCTTATTAAACTCATTTTGACTTCATCTCTTTACTATCTTCCTTACTGCTCTAATTCTTCCAAGGTTATAGCCTAAGGTGTTCTTTCCTAAGGTTTCCAACCTATTGCTCTGATACCAAATTTGTGACACCCTCAAATTCTCTACACTCCCTATAACAGATTTGGTGTTCACGTAAATATTCTATAAGATAATAATTTCTATCAATCTAAAATTCACAATATTCCATAACAGACAGTAGTTCTCGTCAAAATATTTACTGTGTTTGGATACCCTCACTTGGATGAATAGATTTATAATATCATGGATATTTCTTTCGTATTGATAAATCATATCTATCTGACATTCACAATATTAATGCTAGGGTTGTTCTTGGAACTGAGGGGCGTGACCTTAATGCATCAGAGAACTCCCAAGATCTTTCATTACTCTCATTCAGATTATAGTTCATATAGATATTGTACTTCTTTTTAACTTCTATAGAAATGTAAAAGCTATGCAACTTATATTACATAACTTCAAATTTAATTACATAAATTCCAATTTACAATTCCATCAGAGTCTGGAAAGATTTAGCCAAGTTTAATACAATAAAACTTTAAACTAGTAGACTACTTCTATCCACAGTAGTGAGTACAGGAACATCCGGGATTATCATTCGACACTCCAAAAAGGAAAATAATTTTTTTTGCAAGGATGAGCTACAAAAAGCTCAGCAAGTTTAAACAAGTTATATTTTAAACTCACACTGTATCTGAATTTGATGAACATATAGTTCAGGATTAGTTTTCCACACACACACACACACACACACATATATATATATATATATATATATATATACTGAGGTTTGTCTGTCAAACCCCATATTTCCCAAATAAAATCCACATTATTATGGCCTCTATCCATCATAAAGACTTAGAATCCCGAAGTTGATCTATTCAATAAGACAAGATAATCACTTCTATAGGTCATAAACACTTTAGAAGACATTAGATCATTCTGGTTTCTATCAATTGTAAAGACTTAAACCCTGAGATTGATCTGTTCAATCAAACATAATATGCATATCTCAAAAAGGTCAGTGTTATAACTGCCTATAACCACTGGTCAATGCTATAGTTGGCGGTTCCAAATAGTGTCAATATATATATATATATATATACCACACATTATTGGTTTCATCACAGTCTATGCTTTGATCTCAAATAAAAACCAATTTACGCAAATACTAGCTCATATGATTTGGTTATGCTTCAACAAGAAGCAATAACCTTTCAATAACAGATATCACCATTAATGTTCGTAACAAGTTCGTATATCAAAAATATAAGACTTGTATTTGATATAGAATTTAAATAAAGCTAGAAAACTTGCCTAATATTCGATCAACTATTTATCGATATTTAATGTTGTTTACACAACCTAAATATGTTATCACATATTTACAACAATAGTTAGAACTTGTAAGAACAAATATTTAATCAAACAATGTGAATGTGGGCTGATTTCGATGTCCATTCGGTGTCTTATTGCTTTATCGAATAATTATCGAGTTAATTTTTCATAAACTTTATTTAAAAGCTTCAATTTGTTATTTAACATAATTTCTAGAAGCTCATAATAATTTTAAAATTATTAATATCATTTTCAAATTATTTATTATTATTCATAAGGATTTTAAATCACCAATATTATTTTGAAGTAATTTATTATCATTAATAATGATTTTAAATCATTAATATTATTTTTAAATAATTAATAATCATTCATGATGATTTTTAAAACATTAATATCATTTTTAAATAAGTAATTATCATTTATAATGCATTTAAAATCATTAATATCATTTTTAACAAATTTATTTAATAAAATTATTAAATAATTGTATTATCATTAATATTTAAATAAATTAAATATAAATGAAATTTTTATGTCAAAATATTAAAATTATTTATTATAGCTTAAAATGATTTTTAAAACATAAATACTAATTATTAATATTTATTTATTATTTATTTCTAATTTATTTATTTATTTATTTATTATTATTATTTAAAACCGTCGCTAAAGGCTATATTGACAGTAAGTGTGGCTAAAAGTGTTCTTGAGTCATGAAGAATAACCCTTAGATGCCTACTTTGACCATCCGTAATGAAAGTAGTATGCATATAAGTCAATCATGTATGATAATAAAACATATACTTTGTAAACAATCTTATTTATTTATTAATAAAAGTATTTATTTACTAAAGGTATTTGATTATCTACATGGTGATGTTTTAATAATTTGTGATAAACTCATAGTTTCAAGCAATGCTTTTAGAATCATGATGAGATCATGCTGATGAGATCTAAATTCTTAGATAGCTTAAAAAATAAAATGTTCCCAATCAATGGATTAATAAAAAAGGGATTATTGAATCCAGATTGATTGACACATACGTTGCTTGCTCATTGGATGAGAATTATAACGACCCCAAAATTCATTAAATTTAATTCTCGACTTCGATCGTTAACAATACATTCAACCTCTAATTTTACTTCATTAAATGATAATACAACCATTGAAATTTGCGGAATAATTAATTTTTTTTTATTACAATTAAAAATTTCTATTACAAACAATTCTCGTTCCCAAAACTTTCAACTTTTACATCTAAATATCTCATAATAATTTAATACTACATGAGTTTACATCGCAAAACGATATTATAATTCAATATTAATACATTATTCGGAGCCTTATACATGGTTCAAATATTAATAACTCAGCCAAAGTATATAAATCTTCAAGTATTCATATCTTTCAAGTATCACATAACTTTACCTTAAATCTTTAACCTGCAAAAATGGTTATTTGCAAGGTTGAGCTCGACAGCCCAGCAAAATCTAACAGTTTTCATGCATCACATAGCACATAATAACATGCTTGATATACATCTCATAAACATTAGACTAAAAAAACATATATGTTGTAGTTCATATAACAAGTATAAAGATTGAGTTCCTTACTTAATCAACGTAGTCATAAATTGACATTAACATTTCATACTTTCAGCATTAATATAACACACCATGCTATTTGCAATAAAGATTTCAAACAGTTCATCATCAAATTCATATAGCAAATAGGAACTGAAAGACTTGCCTTGATCGTTGTTTACCAATAACAGTTTAACATCTTACAGTTATCTGCACTTCACGTGCCCTACACAATTATATAATCATACACATCAAATATTAGTCACATAGCAACACATAGTAGTTGTAATGTAAACTTTACTCTATATCTCACAAGTCCGATGAAATCCAACTTTGGATATGTTTTAAACATCATACTAACCTATTTTTCAAAGTTATTGGACACCCATTTCGGATAAGATAGATAGTCCAAAACAGTGTTCAAAAATGGGGTGTTCAAAACTGTTTTTCATTCTTTACCAGCTTTACCTTCTCTCGCTAAAATAGTCATAACGTTTCCGTTTCAAAACATTTTTGAGCGATTCTTGAGTCCACGCGAAGCTAACTCCGGGACTACAACTTTTATTCTTTGACCTTTACCAAATTCTAAACACAGAATTCAAGAAAATTAGTTCAAGGCGACTGTCCCGAGTTGGTTAGACAGTTTTGACGCGACTACTTTGAATGGTAATAACTCTTTGCTCCGAAGTCGGAATTAGTCCGTTCCAGAGTCTGTGGAAAGCTTATTCAAAGTACTATAACATACCAAAAGCCCAGAATTTTCTAAATAGTCTAGATAACCCTGAATGTTCATTTTTGGATCAGCAGTCCACTCGCCTCGACTCGTTCCGACCCAACATTTTTTACAAATAAGTCTTATTTAACATAATCAGACTCGTCTAAGGTCTCGGCTCTATATCTCTAATTACAATCATTAGAACTCATTTACTAAAAAACTAAATACAATATTTAAAATAATAACATTACCAAAAATTAAATAAGAAACATACCCGAAAATACTAGTTCCACAAACTGAATACGTATTCGACCAAGATTTAACTAAGGAGATCTTTATAAAAAGTCCTCCCACAACAATGCCTTTCTCAAAATTGGAGGCCTTATTGTTGGTGAATGAAACAAAGGCAAAGCCATTCTATTTATAGGTTTAGAAAAAGGGTAAAGATCTCAATTTAGTCGATGTGGGACTTGGTTTATACTAATTCTAATTGGTTTATACTAATCTTTCTTCTTTTTAACATGCTAAGTGTATTCATTCATCACGAATTCGTTTCTTAACCAATTCGATCCATTCAAGTTGCGTTGTTTTCATTTTATAGAGGAGAACAACAATCATCCATCAATTTAAAGTTTCAATCTCGAATTCATCATCAATTTTAGTCTCAAAGTACACCAAAACAAGCATTACATCAAAACCCAAATTCCTCTTCTTTAGCATAAATACATGAATTTGATTTCTGAAAAATCATTTTTAGATGACCATTATGAAATTATTAAATCTAATAACATATATAACATCATAATCCACAAATTCATTAACTAAAATTCCAATTTTAAAAGAAACTCAAGAACTCAAACTAGAAATATAAACTACATTATGTACTATTAATTCCTTAAGAAATAAAATTAACATTATCAGTAAAATTATAATTTCTATTCAACCATTATAATCATAACATTATCTAAAAAATTCTCACTCCTTTAATTTAATTATTTAAATAAATTAGAATATCACCATTATTGTAAGATCCCAACTTTTATGAATAAAGATGAATTTTTCTATAAATATCATTTTAAATAATTATTGTGTTAATTTGTTATAATATTAAAGTTGTGGGTAATATTTATAAATTTTTCAAAATAAGTAAGTTGTTATATAATATTCGATTGGTCGGGGAATATTCATTTTAATAGGGAATATTCGTACGACGACACAATCATTGGCGGACCCCACAACGTAATTATTGTTGGAATGTGAAAATGACAAAAATATCTTTTTATGAAAATAACGGCGGAAGTTTTACTGTTAACTGTTAAAATAACCAGTGTTAAATGTATAGTAATACGCGTGGTTGCATAGTAGCAAACGGTATTGATTATTGATGCTTACGTGAGAAGTCACTCAGTTATACTCAATTATTGCTACAATAATTGTTGCATCATATCTCTTATATTATTGATTCGATTATTGTCACAGTATCATCTGCATAATATTTATATTATTAAATCAATAATTGAGACGACAAAGTTATTTATATTATTATTTGTAATATTGACAATGTCTAGAAGTTCTGTCGATGAGAGGTTTGGTCACCTAATTGCGTGCCAATGGGGAGAAATCCTTATTGAAAAGCCCCTCTTTCCTGAGAACGACCTGGTTGTTAATATTGCGAGTTATAATAATGATGAATAAATTGAAGGGATTTTATGAAATATTTGTTGTATGTTTTGCTTATTATATGGACTCCCTGTAATGCCCGAGAATTTTGGATTTTTAATGAATTAATTTTTTATTTGATTATGTGGATTAAATGAATTTAATTGATTAATTATGTGATTATGATGTTTGAAGGTCGTTCTATGATCTAGAATGTGTGAATGTGGTTAGTATTCTGGCTATGTGCTAGGATTAATTATTTTGAATTATCAAGATGAAAAGGAATGTTTTCCGAGAATTTTCCCGTAAAAATAATATTCATCCGATTTTGTTCGGAGCTTAGGTTTGAAATTCCAAGAAACGCGTAATGATAGAATATGAAGATATAATGGAATATCCGATAATATTTCCGTTATGGCAAACAAAGTTTTTTCTTGCAGACTTAAAACCTAAGGGTTAGTGAAAGAGATTTCTGAAAGGGAAAGGAAAGGCGTATAATCATTTCGGTTATTATACGTATGAGATACGAGTATTATACTAGTTCGAATACGAGTATGGTATGAAGAATAGTAAGACGTATAATACGAATATCGTAGAGAATACAGAAGTTATACGCATGGAATACGATTAGTTCTAACTAGATTACGAGCTATGGATTTGGTATAATCCAATTGGACTTGAATTAAAATCAAGCCCAAGTTAAGGCCCAATAGTAATTTAAGACAAACCCAATCCAAAAAGTTAAACAGCGGGTCAAACCGGCGGGTCACGCGATGGGTAAAACCCATGGGGCAACCCATGGGAAGACCCATGGGCATGTGGGCCGGCCACTTGGCCACCAAGTAAAGTGATTACTTGGTGGCTAAGTTGAAGAGGAGGTGGAATAGTAAGGAGGTGGCCATTTGGACCATTTTCCCCTCCATTTGGATTTCCTATAAATACAAAGCTTAAGTTGGACTTTTAATGTTTTACAAACATTGTCCAATAGATATTGAGAGAGAGAAAGATCTAGAAACATATAATCAATCTACTTCCAAGTAAACCATAAGACGTTTATCAAAAATGCGAAAAATGACAAAGGTAATATTCTCGTAAATAATAATCATCATCTTTTTTGATTTCTTTCTCGTAGAGAATCGTAGATTGGTGGAGCATGTTTAGTGAGGAGGAATAAGGATGACTATTAATAATGAAAACATTGATAATTCATGATTAAATAGAGATCGTAAGGTTTACGTAAATGAAAACCGTAGAAAGTTATGAACGTAAACGTAGTTGTGATTGGACGATTTAAAAACCATCATAGCTAGGGTATGTGCATATTGTTTGGTTAGGATGGAGATAATGAATCAATGGAGTTTTCCATTTGATTTGACTTATAGAACACGAGTAACAAAGTTATGGCGAATTTTGCGAAAATAGACGTTAAACGTCGAAATTGTAGAAATCTCGGATTCAGGGTCAAAAGTTGCCATGTGACTTGAAAATGTTGGTTTTCAATGCCAACACGTCAGATAGGGTATTCAAGAGTTGTGGACTTGAGAATCGTCGAATTCCGACTTATAACGAAGAAAACGAGTATTGAACGCTCAAAAATGATAAACGAACGCTCAAAATGAACCAAAAGGTGAATTCCGAGTTAACGGATTCGAAAATGTAAAATTCTTATTTGAACACCTAGAGTATGTAATTTATGAGTTGTGGGCTTTTGAATGAGCCAATTCGGATGTAAAATGAATAAGTTATGAAGCCAGGAGTTTCGTTGGAAAAACCAACTATCTCGCCTAATCGGTGCATAGAAGGCTAATAGCCATGACCAAACCCAACACAAAATGGCCACACCAGAGTAGTCTTAATCCCATTGTCCTCATGAATTGGCCAGCGTATAATACTAAAGATATATATTAGAGTCTCGGCGCCATAGCATGCAAAAGATTAAAAAAAGTTGACCAAGTTAGGTTTGGATTCTAAATTGAATGTACACCAATAGTGAGACATGAAGGTACTTAATGTACATAATAAGGCTAACCTTAAATCACTTATAAGTGATAACGTTAGAAGATTTAGTATGGTTTAATAAGATTTAAATGAAGAACACAAAAGTATAAGCAAGTAAGCCATGAATGATGATTCAATGTTGGTATTTCACTAATGATGATCGAATGTCGGTTAATAGCGTAATAACGTTAACAAGTCGTAACGAAGCATATAAAGACGAATTGACTTTATTAACGAAATAAATTCAAGTAAGACATAGAAGAGAAATAAGTTGGTTAGAACAATAAAGTTAGTTGTTTGTAAATTAATTATAGTGTGCTATGTGAATATATCATGTAGATCTTGTAAAGACTGAGAATTGATTTAATATTTTATTCGAAGACGCTTGAAGGTAAGTTTTCTTAATGCTTGTCTAACCTCCATGTTAGCCAAGTTTTCTATGATTCATGTTCTGAAATGCATGAATGGTTTTAAAGAAAGAGTCGATGCATGTTTAATTTAACTCGACTAGACAAGTCTTAAAGAATTGAATGATTTGTTTACATGTCTTTCGATATATAACTGTTAACGATATCTTATGCCAAGTATTTGGTATGGATGTAAAGGTAAGTTTTTCTATGCACAAACAAAAGTATTTTCATCGATTATTTGATGGGCACGCGAGGTTGCCAAATGTTAAACGTAAATACGTTTAACGGAAGAGTGTTGATCAACATAGAGTAGTATAGGCTGATCACCTAGATGTACTCGTAAGTAATGTCGGATGGATGGCCTTAGTGCCGGATGTCCTTTTCAAGAATAAAAACAAAAAGAGTATGTTCATGGTCTTTTGACCAGTCCAGAATTCCTAAGCTATTATATATACTTCAGAATTGTTGCTATGTAATGAGAAGTATAAGTCAATGCTTCATGGTAATTCATAGCTACTTGTTCAGTTATGGAAGATAATCATATAATTCTCGATGTGGTATTTATGTTATCCTTTGATAGACTTGCTGAGCTGTTTATGCTCACTTCTTGCTTGAATTATATGATTGCAGCTAAAGTTGAACGGACTGAGAGTTCTAAGAGAGATAAGGGAAAGGCTAAGATGGATAGTTGATTATCCTGTAATAGACTAGAGTATCTGTATGTAATATACTTATGAATAACAAAGAATGCATTCGGTTTATGAACCTGTGAAAGGATTTATTACTAATGTAATAAGAATATAGTAAGTACACTCATTTTGTTGTTATCTCAATGGAATGACTGTATGAATTGTAGTATCGTGGAGCACCATCTGTCAGGTTAGAAGATACCCGAATTTAGGGGTGTCACAGGTTGGTATCAAAGCATTAGGGTATAAAACTTAAGGAAAGAACCTTATGCTAATAACCTCGTTAGGAAAAGAAAAGTCCGAAGAAAGTTTATTCGAGTCAAATGAGTTAATAAGGTATTGAGGAAACTCAGCCTGTATCGGAGATACCTTTAGTGATTCTAGAAGAATCAGAGCCCGAGGAGTATTTCTTAGAGGAGGACTATTCGGAGGAGACCATGGGATTGGCATCATATTTGAATATGATGATAGATGTGGAGGATGATATGGAGGTAACATCGGTTAATACGGTGATGCCTGCCTTAGAGTCAACACCTAAAGAGACGATGAGGGCAATGTATCTCTCAGTGCTTGACCGTAACGTGCAACTGCACAATATGGTACAACACCAGAAGGAAGAGATCAATGATCTCTATAGGGCTAAGGAGTCTATAGAGTCAGACTTTGAGATAGAGCACGATGAGAAGGTTCTCATGATAGATAAGGTTAGAGACTATAAGAACGAGGTCGTAGAACTTCGTAAGAAATTGGTTGAGGAAGACCAGAAGATAGCACGAATGTCATATATTAATGACAGTGCGCACGAGGATTTCAGGCTTAAAATAGCTTGTTATTCTATTGAGTCGGGACATACTCAACATACTATAAGTCGAGATATTATGTCGATTCTAGCGAACGAGAAGCATGAGAATGCTGTTAGGCAGTATTAAAAGTTAGAATGGTAAATATTTTTGTGTAGTGATGTAAAACCCTCTTTTGTATAATTAAAGGGTAGTATTTTTGTAAATCCCAATTTTTGTGAAAGTCAATCGCGGGATATAAATGTAATAGCTTTTGGCTATGGAAAGCAAATTGTAAATAGTCTGGGACTATGAAGAAGCATATTAATATAAAGAAGTTTTTATTTAATGTGCCTTGTTGTTAATGAGTTAATGTTCAAGTTGTTCAGCGACTAATAACTAAGTAAGCAAATAAGTAATAATAGGGGGGGGGGGGGGGTCCAAATAACGTAATCAAGAGGCGGAATCGCATAACGATAATCAAGGGGGGTCCAAATAACCCTATGGAAGAGTTCATTAATTTATTAACGACTGCATTTAACCAAGCCGGGGGTAGAGCAACCGCAGGACCTAGGGTAGCCTGAACAACTACCTTAAAGGAATTTAAAAGTGTAGGTCCACCTGAGTTTAAGGGAACGACGGACCCAATGGTGGCCCAGACATGGGTCAAGGAAATAGAGAAGGCGTTTGTTATTACAAACGTAGCTGAGGCGCAAAAGACTTCTTTTGCGACCTACATGATGAAGGGGGAAGCCAACTACTGGTGGGAGGCTCACCAGGGTGGGGCTAGAGATGATGTTGTTATATGGGAACAGTTCAAGAAGGTATTCTTCGAGAACTACTTCCCTACTAGTATGCAAGGGAGGATGGAGATTAAGTTCCTAGAATTTAAGCAGGGGGACATGATTGTTCCCCAATATACGTCCAAATTCAATGAATTGGCAAGGTTTGCTCCACACCAAGTGGACACGGAAGAAAGGAAGGCTTGTAGGTTTGAGCAGGGCCTAAAACCCTGGCTCTATAGTAGGATTTCGGTTTTCCAGAGTGCTTCCTATGGGACCATTCTGGAAAAGGCGATAATAGCAGAGGGTGGTAGTGAGGCATTGACCCAATACCATAAGGAATGAAAGAATAAGAGTAAGGGAGAGGGAGGAACTAAGGCAGAGGTTGCCAGTAGTAGTGGCAGTATGCCTAAAAGAAAGAATTTTAACTCCGGGAATACTGGAGTGAGACAAGGAGATCCTAAACGTAGGATGGAGGTATGCAAGACATACGGAAAGACTCATCTAGGAGTATGTCAGAAAGGGAAAACATGTTGTTATAATTATGGGCAGGATGGTCACATATCACCCAACTGTCCTAATCCTAAGAAAAGTCGTGGCTGTTTTGTTTGTGGGTCCATGGACCACATGACAAGAAATTACCTGAAGAAGGGGGCGGAGGGTAGTAAGGGTTCTGGTAGTGGTAATTTAACCATTACTGGACCAACACCATCATTGGGTAGACCCTCAGCCCGAACGTTTAATATGACTATCAAAGATGGGGTTGCATCAGTGGATGTAGTAGCAGGTATCATTCCAGTCAACGAAATAAATGCTTATGTGTTATTTAACTTGGGTGCTACGTGTTCTTTTATAGCATGTGGATTTGCTAAGCAACTTGGATTAAACCCTGAAAAGTTAGAAATACCTTTAGACGTTAAGGTAGCAAAAGAAGAGATAATTCCCATTGAAAACATTCATAGGAATTGTTTCATAGATATTCGGGGCAACAGATTATCGGTAGATCTTTTACCGATAAGGTTCAGATAATTTGATGTAGTTCTAGGTATGGATTGGTTAATTAACCATAGAGCGATAATAGACTATCATAGAAAGAGTGTAAACCTAAGGCTTTCCAAGAAACCTGAGGTGGTGTTTTATGGTAATAAATCACTGGGACGTTCTTGTTGTCTAACCATGACATAAGCTAGAAAGATGTTGAAGAAGGGGTGTAAGGGTTACCTGTGCCATGTTGTGGATACCCAAAGAGTGGGAGCACGATTGGAGCAGATAGCGGTAGTTCAAGAGTTTGCAGATGTATTTCCGAAGGAGTTACTCGGTATTTCCGGAGGAGTTACCCGATATTTCGCCAGATAGGGATGTAGAATTTGTGATTGAATTGCTGCTGGGTACGGTACCGGTTTCAAAGGCACCATATAGGATGGCTCCAGTAGAAATAAAGGAGTTAATGGTTCAATTATAGGAACTATTAGATAGAAAGTACATTCAACTGAGTGTGTCTCCGTGGGGAGTGCCCGTATTGTTTGTAAAGAAGAAGGATGGGTAGTTACGACTTTATATCGATTATCGAGAGTTGAACAAGTTAAAGATTAAGAATAAATACCTGTTGCCCAGGATCGATGTTCTATTTGATCAGTTGAAAGGGGCAAAGTATTTTTCTAAAATAGATTTGCGTACGGGGTATCATCAACTTAAAGTAAGGAAGGAGGATGTACCTAAGACGACATTCAGAACTCGTTATGGGCATTACGAGTTTCTGGTTATGTCATTTGGGTTCACAAATGCGCCAGCCGCATTTATGGATATGATGAACAGAGTGTTTAAACTGTATTTGGACAAGTTCGTTGTAGTGTTCATTGATGATATTCTAGTCTATTCTAAGATGCCAGAAGATCGTGCTGAACATTTAAGAATAGTGTTAGAAACACTACAGAGGGAGAAGTTATATGCGAAATTCACTAAGTGTGAATTTTGGCTTGAACGAGTGCAGTTTCTAGGACATGTTATTGATAAAGATGGTATATCCGTAGATCCAGCGAAGGTGGAAGCAGTGAATGAGTGGGAGAAACTAAAAATGCCAACCGAGGTTCGAAGTTTTCTGGGGTTAGCGGGATACTATAGAAGGTTCATTCAGGACTTTTCTAAATTAGCTACTCTGTTGACAAATCTGACAAGAAAGTCGGTGAAGTATGAGTGGACATAAAAGTGTGAAAATAGTTTTCAAGAACTAAAAAGAAGGTTAAGTTAGGCACCTGTATTATCCTTACTAGATGATACAGGGAATTTTGTAGTTTATAGCGATGCTTCATATAGAGGATTGGGTTGCGTGCTCATGCAGCATGGCAAGGTCATTGCGTATGCGTCACGCCAGTTAAAGGATTATGAGAAGGTCTATCCTATTCATGACCTAGAATTGGCAGCTGTAGTCTTTGCCTTAAAAATATGGAGACATTATTTATACAGGGAGAAGTGTGAGATATACATGGATCATAAAAGTTTGAAATATATCTTCACACATAAGGAGTTGAATATGAGGTAGAGAAGGTGGTTAGAGTTGATAAAAGATTACGACTGTGATATCTTATATCATCCAGGGAAGGCGAATGTAGTAGCCGACGCATCAAGTCAGAAGGGTAGAGAAAAGTTGTCGATGTTAACGACTCAAAATGAGTTAATAACGGAGATAACAAAGATGGAGTTAGAAGTTAAGTTACCAAGTGAAATGGTGGAGATGCTATTCGCAATAGAGACTCGACCAACGATAGTGGAACGGGTTAAGGAACGGACAATTGAGTATGGCGTATCATCCACAGACGGATGTACAAAGTGAACGGACAATTCAAACGCTAGAAGATATGTTAAGATCTTGTGTTATGGATTTCAATGAGAGTTGGGACGAACATCTGCCTTTGGTGGAATCCGCTTACAACAATAGTTTTCACGCTAGTATAGGTATGCCGCCTTACGAAGCGTTGTATGGGAGGAAGTGCAGAACACCACTTTGCTGGGATGAAGTAGGTGAACGTCGAATGTTGGGACCTGAGATGGTACAACAAACGGTAGACATAGTTAAGCTGATAAGAACTTGATTGGTAGCGGCTCAAGATAGACAAAGAATGTATGCAGATCCTCATCGAGAGAATAGAGAATTTAAAGTAGGATCGTATGTCTTTCTAAAAGTGTCACCTTGGAAAGGGAAGATACGTTTTGGGAAGAAATGGAAGTTAAGTCCAAGGTTTGTAGGACCTTTTGAAATTTTAAGAAGGGTAGGAGAGGTAGCTTATGAAGTAGCCTTACCTCCCGAGATGGAAAGAATACACAATGTGTTTCACGTGTCAGTGTTGCGTCCGTATAAACCGGACTACAAGCACGTAATAGAATATGAGTCTATTCAAGTAGAAAAAGACTTAACGTATAAAGAACTTCCTATTCAAATTGTTGATAGGACGAAACAAGTCTTGAGAAATAAAGTAATACCTTCAGTAAAGGTAATATGGAGTAACCACGATGCTGAAGAAGCAACGTGGGAGCTCGAAAGTAAAATGAAGGAAAAGTTTCCTCATTTGTTTATGTAAGAATAGCGAGATTCTGGGGACAAAATCCTTATAAGGAGGGAAGAATGTAACGCCCAAGAATTTCGGATTTTTAATGAATTAAATTATTATTTGATTATATGGATTAAATGAATTTAATTGATTAATTATGTGAGTAGGATGTTTGAAGGTCGTTCTATGAACTAGAATGTGTGAATGTGGTTAATATTTTGGCTATGTGCTAGGATTAATTGTTTTGAATTATCAAGACGAAAAGGAATATTTTCCGAGAATTTTCCCAAAAAAACACTATTCATCCTATAACAACCCGAAATTTTGGATTATCCAGAATTTAGGTTTACAGAATTCGTTATTAATAAAATGAATTTTTATTAATACTATTCTGTGCTATGTGTTTATTAATCGTTCTATAACCTAGAATGATTATAAGTCGGGAGGATTCTGGCTACGAGCTAGATTTAACGAGTAAGAATTTTCAAGACGAAAATGAAAGTTTTCTGGGAACAAAATATTTTTTGGGGAAAAATACGAAATAGGCACTATTCACCCATTTCTGCTCGTAGATTTATTTTGAAATTTCGAGAAGTTATTGATTACGTAAAATCTTGAGATGTGATGGAATATTCAATAATATTTCAGTTATGGCAAAAACGAAGTTTTAGTCTACGGACTCAAAACCTAAGGGTTAGGGAAAGTGAGTTCCGAGAATGTAATGAGTACGTATAATAACTAGGGTTATTATGCGTGAGAAATACGAGTATGATACGAGTTATTATACGAGTATAGTACGGGGATTAGTACGACGTATAATACGAATATCGTACGAGCTAAATACGAAGAGATTACGAGAATATGAGAATGGAATGCGTATAATACGACTAGTCTTAATGGACTTTGAGTTCATGGACTTTGTAGAATCTAATTGGACTTAGATTATGTCAAGCCCAAGAAAGGCCCAATAAGAATTAGGGTTAAGGCCTAAACCAAGAAAAGAAACTGCGGATCGAACCGATGGATAAACGGATGGGTAATAACCAATGGGGCAACGCATTGGATGACCCATGGGCATGTGGACCGACCACTTGGCCACCAAGTAAGGGTGGAGGCCAAGTTTACTTGGTGGCTAAGTGTTGGAGGAAGTGGGAATAGTAAGGAGGTTAGGGGCGAAATGACCAAATTGCCCTAGCTTTTGTTTTCTATAAATAGAAAGCTAGATTTTTATTTTCTAGGATTTCGAAAATCCTACACTTGAGAGAGAGAAAGAGAGAGCTCGGTTGGGAGAGGAAGAGGAAGAGCGTGAGCATGAATGCTCGGATCAAAAGTGATCGTGAAATAGAAAAGCTTGTAAAGCGTCGGCTTCATATAACGGAAGAGGATTAAAGAAGAACGGTAATCCGAACCCTAATTTCTTCTAATATTTACTTTAAGTTAAATTTGTTTAAAACATAGCTTAATGAGAATAGGGAGAAGATGATGTTAGAAATGATTTCATATGGTTGAAATCATGAGAAAATGAAGAAATAAGAATTAGAAGTTTAGTTGTAAATTTCTTAATGAAGTATAAGATTTGAGTGATCTAAATGAATATTATGAACGAGTAGGTGAAATAAGTAAGGAATGATGTTCTATAACATCAAATTCCCAGAAAAAGTAGAATCGTAATCCAAATATCGATTAAAATGAAGAACGAACGAAGAACGCGAAGAACACGAAGAATGTTGTTGATGGACAAATTTAAACCATCGTAGGATAATTGTTGTTGATGGACTAGTTTAAAACCATCGTAGGATAATTGTTGTTGATGGACAAGTTTAAAACCATCGCGTATAAGTTAATTGCTTATTGCTTGGTTAGGAACGTTAGAAATGTTCATAAAGAATGGATTAAAATTGAGTTATAACGAAGTTATGGCGAAATTTTTGTAAAAGACGAATGAGAATTAGAAAGTTAGTAAATGAACCCGAACGTGTAGGGTTTCATAAGAAAGTAAGAGAATGTAGAAAATGTGAGTCGTGGACTCAAGAACGAATAAGTTCCGAGTTCGGATGACCGAATTACGGACGAACGAGCGAAGAACGTTAAAAACGTAAAATGAACGAAGGGTGAAGATCAAGCCAATCGAATGACACGTAACGGAGTTAGAATAAAATTCTACTCGATGGGGGTTAAAGTACGTAAGATAACAAAGAAAAAGGCTTTGGAACTACCTCGTTCCGAGTTATAACGAAGGAGTTATGAGATCGCGAAGTACGCATCTCAAACTTGACTTAACACTTAGAAAAATTTTCTAGGGTTTTGGCTTAGCCCCGCAGCGCCGACAAGTGACACCACAGCGCGAGCTCGGGCTTCAGGTGCTGTTAATTGGCACCGCAGCACGAGAGAGAGAGAGGGAGGAATGGCACCGCAGCGCCGGTGTAGGGTAATGCCCAGAAATGAGATTTTTATTTCTCAAATATTGGAGGATGTGTAAGAAAGAAGTGTGAACATGTAGTTCACGTAATGTAATATTCAATCAAGTGTTTTAAACTTTTAGTGAAGGTTGAACGGAAAGATTTAGAGAGATTAAAAGATAGATAATGTAAGAGCTAGATTACGTAACCGATATCCGGGGACCGTAGTCGTAATGAACGAACGTGAGGGATTGCTATGATTGTGATTCCTTGGACGTTGAGTGATGAAGGTAATGAATAACATTCCGATGTTATGTCATGGTAATGAGAGATAAGGGTAAAGTGTATAGACGCTGTGAACGCAACGTTGTTGCAATGAACGATCGGTCTTAGCATACAACGAATAGTATGGCTTCGACATTAAGAAAGAATAATGAACATGGGGTTCATGGGTTGAATAACGATGAAAGCAAATAAAACCATGAGCGAAGGTTGAATGAGAGATTAAGAGACGAGAAAAGTGAACGTCGAATACATAAACGATCCTCGTGAATCGTATTCGAGTTGGATGAACGTTCTAAGTGTACAATGGTTGTATGACTTAGACGTTGATGAAGGTAGTAAGTAAGATATTATTTATCACGGAAAGCCGCAACGAACGGTAATAAGATTAAAGAAAGTATAATGGTGAAGAAACTGAGTTAAGGATAATAATGTATAACGTTAAGAAGCCGAGTTAATAAGTATAACTTGGATAAACGTTCCGAGTTGAAGGAACTGGACGTTGTAAGGTATGAATAAGTTCATTTGAAATGTTTAATGCTATGACCTTATAGTATTGACAATTGAATGATCGTTTCGAGTATACAAAAGCCTGTATAACTTAGACGATAAGAAATTAATCCTGAGGTATGGCATTTAGTTGCCAGAGAGCCGTAAGGAATAAGAAGTTGACTTAACGAACATTATAGTTGAATGGTTCGTATAAGTTAAGAGAAGTTAGGTTGTGGTACAATCGTAACTTTTATAGTTGACATATGGGAGCTGGGCTAAACAATTCCTTTAGAGAGCGAAGGTATATACAAAACTGGCAACCGATCTAACTCACTATTGTGGGGCAGTGTAGATGAGACGGGAACTTGTTTGTTAGTTGTTTGTGGGAAACCACTCAGACTACCATATGGACTACTAGCAAAGAATCGATGTGTGCTGAGTATATAGGAGTTATAAGAAAAAGATAGGAATACAGATCATCAGATGATGAATATTTTGAGTAAGACATCTCCGTATGTTACGAAGCCGTAAAGCGGGAATGAAAGTTAGTCGCGTAAACTTATATTGCAAGAACACGAACCTTAAGAAATAAAGTGAAGTAAACCAATGTGTAAGTCAAGTATATGACTAATTGGTGTACGTGTATTTCCTTATGTGTTATATAGGGATTTGGAATGAGCAGTTCAACGTAAGCTGTAGCTATGCGTAAGGCAAGTTTTCTAACTTCATTCATGCTATATGAATGCTAGTTCTTAAACTTCTCAGATGTTGGACTTGAGAAGTTATGTCTATGTGCGAATGTGTAATATTTGTACAAGGTGGTAGAACGTATGAGGCCTTGTGCCACAATTTGAACACTTCGGTGTTTCTTTGAGATGAACTGTTCTATGCTTGAGATGTTCAATACAAGTATGCTCGGTTTATACATGAACCGTTATTGTTAAGTCTGGGCTAATGATTCTAGCCAGACAAGATGTGTATGAAAAAGGTAGAAGAATGAAAGTATTTCAAAGTGAAAGTGACTGAATGTTTTAAGATGATAGGAATCGAAACTATTCCTATTATTCAAGCTGCTTCATAACCTTTGTTCGGTTATCAAAGTTCTGAAAAATGTTTAAACTCTTGAAGTTGTTTGTTCAACAGTTATGACTTGTTGGGCAATTGAATGCTCACACTTGCTTTTAATGAAAAACATTTTCAGCAAACGATGTTAGTAAGAACTTAAGGATCCCGTAAAGATCAAGTCGCTTTCAGATCCGCATCGAAGTGTCATTCAAAGATATGAATGTGCGTGAAGAGCAAGTGAAGACTTGTAATATAGAATGATAGAATTAAACTATAGATTAGTTTAATGAACAGTTATGTATCCTTGGTGGCGGATGAAAGTCACTTGTGTAAGATGAAAAGAATAATGTAATTATCATTATCTGTAATGAAAGAGGTTCTAAGGTTTCGAGAACCTGGGATTTGAGAATGTATGTCATTATATTCAGCTATATAATGAAGTATGTTTGGAAGGAAATGGAATAGTGATACACGGGGTCCGGGTCTGAAAGTAGGCCGGATTTTGGGGCGTCACACATCCGATTTCGTTAGGAGCTTAGGTTCGAAATTCTGAGAAACGCGTAATGATAGAATATGAAGATATAATTGAATATCCGATAATATTTCCGTTATAGAAAGCGAAGTTTTCGCTTGCGGACTTAAAACCTAAGGGTTAGTGAAAGAGATTTCTAAAAGGAAAGGAAAGACGTATAATCATTTCAGTTATTATACGTATGAGATACGAGTATTATACTAGTTCGAATACGAGTATGGTATTAAGAATAGTACGACGTATAATACGAATATCGTATGAGTACTAGACGAAGAGAATACAGAAGTTATACGCATGGAATACGATTAGTTCTAACTAGATTATGAGCTATGGATTTGGTATAATCCAATTGGACTTTGATTAAAAGCAAGCCCAATGAAGTCTGGAATCAAGCCCAAGTTAAGGCCCAATAGTAATTTAAGACAAACCAAATCGAAAAAGTTAAACTGCGGGTCGAACCAGCGGGTCACGGGATGGGTAAAACCCATGGGGCAACCCATGGGCATGTGGGCCAGGCACTTAGCCACAAAGTAAAGTGATTACTTGGTGGCTAAGTTAAAGAGGTGGTGGAATAGTAAGGAGGTGGCCATTTGGACCATTTTACCCTCCATTTGGATTTCCTATAACTACAAAGCTTAAGTTGGACTTTTAGTGTTTTATAAACATTGTCCAATACATATTGAGAGAGGGAAAGAGCTAGAAACATATAATCAATCTACTTCCAAGTAAACCATAAGACGTTTATAAAAAATGCGAAGAACGACAAAGGTAATATTCTCGTAAACAATAGTCTTCATCTTTTTTGATTTCTTTCTCGTAGAGAATCGTAGATTGGTGGAGCATGTTTAGTGAGGAGGAATAAGGATGACTATTAATAATGAAAACATTGATAAGTCATGATTGAATAGAGATCGTAAGGTTTACATAAGTTAAAACCGTAGAAAGTTATGAACGTAAATGTAGTTATGATTGGATGATTTGAAAACCATTATAGCTAGGTATGTGCATATTATTTGGTTAGGATGGAGATAATGAATCAATGTACTGTTCCATTTGATTATACTTATAGAACACGAGTAACGAAGTTATGGCAAATTTTACGAAAATAGACGTTAAACGTCAAAATCGTAGAAATCTCGGATTAAGGGTCAAAAGTTGTCGTGTGACTTGAAAACGTTGTTTTTTAATTCCAACACGTGAGATAGGGTATTCAAGAGTTGTGGACTCGAGAATCATCAAATTCTAACTTATAATGAAGAAAACGAGTATTGAACGCTCGAAAACGATAAATGAACGCTCAAAATGAACCAAAAGGTGAATTCCGAGTTAACGGATTCGAAAATGTAAAATTCTTATATGAACACCTAGAGTATATAATTTGTGAGTTGTGGGCTTTCGAATGAGCCAATTCGGATGTAAAACGAATAAGTTATGAAGCCGAGAGTTTTGTTGGAAAAACCAACTGTCCTACCCAACTGGTGCACAGGGGCGGCGTCACAACGCCAAACCCAGCACAAAATGGCCGCGCCGTAGCCTCGGATCCGGCCTTTTCCCCTGCTAATTGGCGCCGCAACGCCGAAGATATACTAGAGTCATGCGCCGCAGCGCCGGCAGTGTATAAAAAGTTGACCAAGTTAGGTTTGGATTCTAAATTGAATGTACACCAATAGTGAGACATGAAGGTACTTAATGTACATAATAAGGCTAACCTTAAATCACTTATAAGTGATGGCGTTAGAATATTTAGTATGGTTTAATAAGAATTAAACGAAGAACGTAAAAGAAAAAGCAAGTAAGCTATGAATGATGATTCAACGTTGGTATTTCACCAATGATGATCGAATGTCGGTTAATAAGGTAAGAACGTTAACAAGCTGTAACGAAGCATAGAAAGACGAATTGACTTTATTAACAAAATAAATTCAAGTAAGACATAGAAGAGAAAGAAGTTGGTTAGAACAATAAAGTTAGTTGTTTGTAAACTAATTATAGTGTGCTATGTGAATATATCATGTAGATCTTGTAAAGACTGAGAATTGATTGAATATTATATTCGAAGATGCTTGAAGGCAAGTTTTATTGACGCTTGTCTAACCTCCGTGTTAGCCAAGTTTTCTATGATTCATGTTCTGAAATGCATGAATTATTTTAAAGAAAGAGTCGATGCCTGTTTTAACTCGGCTAGACAAGTCTTGAAGAATTGATTCATTTGTTTACAAGTCTTTCGATATTGAATTGTTAACAATATCCTATGCCAAGTATTTGGTACGGATGTAAAGGTAAGTTTGTCTATGCACAAACAAAAGTATTTTCATCGATTATTCGATATGCACGTGAGGTTGCCAAATATTAAATGTAAATACGTTTAACGGAAGAGTGTTGATCAACATAGGGTACTATAGGCTGATCTCCTAGATGTACTCGTAAGTGATGCCGGATGGATGGCCTTAGTGCCGGATGTCCTTTCCAAGAATAAAAACGAAAAGAGTATGTTCATGGTCTTTTGACCGGTTCAGAATTCCTAAGCTATTATATATACTTTAGAATTGTTGTTATGTAATGAGAAGTAGAAGTCAATGTTTCTTGGTAATTCATAGCTACTTGTTCAGTTATGGAAGATAATCATATAATTCTCAATGTGGTATTTATGTTATCCTTTGATAGACTTGTTGAGTTGTTTATGCCCACTTCTTGCTTGAATTATATGATTGTAGCTAAAGCTGAACGAACTGAGAGTTCTAAGAGAGATAAGGGAAAGGCTAAGATGGATAGTTGATTATCCTGTAATAGACTAGAGTATTTGTATGTAATATACTTATGAATAACAAAGAATGTATTCAGTTTATGAACCTGGGAAAGGATTTATTACTAATGTAATAAGAATATTGTAAGTACACTCATTTTGTTGTTATCTCAATGGAATGACTGTATGAATTGTAGTATCATGGAGCACCATCTATCTCCAAGGTTGAAGATACTCCTGATTTGGGGGCCACACCCCCATTTACCCATTTTTCAAAAATAATCTAGAAAAAGTTATTCAAAGGTATATATATATATATATATATATATATATATATATATATATATATATATATATATATAATAAAAGTGGGGCCCAATGTGATGAAGACATATGGTGGGGCCCATTGGTGGAAGACTTTTGGGAGGGGAAGTCAAGTTGTTCACAGTGTGGGGTTTTTTGTTGAAATTATGTATATTATATATATATATATATATATATATAATATATATATATATATATATTATAATAAGTTTTGTTTTTTATGAAAAATAAAATATATTATATTTTATTAAATATTATGTTATTAAAGTTGAAAAAAAAGGAAACGTCAGAAATTTTTTTCCCCCGTGACACTTTCATCCAAAAACCTACTGTTGGTCTGTGATAATTTTTTTTCTAAGTAGTATCCTTTCATTCTACTATAAATAGGATGCTTAGTTAGAATTGAAAATCACACCAGAATCAAAGAATTCTTCTTCTATAATATTGAGCGTATTTCTTTCGAGTTTTAGAAAGTTTTGAGCGTAGAAAATAGTCAAAGTTTTCTTCAAGAATATCCCCGCCCTACCAGTCGGAATACTTTTCTTTTCAAGGTAAGGGATGTTATTTTTGTTCAATATTCGCTTGAAATAATATTTTCTTCAATACTCTGTAGTATGTAAGTAATATTATTTTGTTTCAGATTTCGAATTCTATACTCATTTGGTTAAAGTTTTGGCTTCTATACTCCATGAAATTAGTAGAATATCCTTGATATTTTGTGCTTCATCAAGTATCTTTTCATGGAAATATTATTCTGAGCATTCTTGATAAGTTTTAACCTTTTTATGTCGGAGTACTATTCACGGGGTAATATTTCTGAAGTACTATTCATGGGGTACTATTCATTCGAATACTATTCACCCGGGGTACTATTCATGATAAAAATTAATTCGTTTTCGGTCCAAATTATTTTTGATACAATATTATTCATGAATTTTACTCCACAAAGCAGTATCATGTTAACAATTTGGGCATTATTGAATTCTGGATAAATTAAATTATAAATCTTTAAAAAATTATCTTTTCCTTTCTTTTAATTGAATTATTATATCATTGTCATTATCCTAATGCTTATATTATGTTGAAAGTCATATGTGGCCCGTAGTGCATAGATGGACTTGGTATGATTATGACTAGGGATTATTTCGTATAATCATGACCGTAATGTTATAAAAGATGCAGTAAAAGTCCTCATTGGCCCGTAGTGCATTGATGGACAATTATTGGCATGATCATGACCATCCGTGAAAATAGGAATATCCTTGGCCCGTAGTGCATGCATAATTTGTGGTCGTGATACTAATGAATATCCTTAGCCATAGTGCAGGGGTGATTCGATGATGTGGATTATTTATTAAGCTGAGTCTCAGCGATAAAATTGATGATAAATTCTTTTAAATCATAGAAGATAGTAGATATCATGCTCTACTCAACTCTTCTAATGGATTGCATGTTCTGCTGCAGTTAAACTTGATGTTTATTGTATTTTATCAGTTTAACACTATTGAAGGCTAACAATATTTTATTTTACATTATCTTAGTCATAATATTTCTTACTGGGCTAGTTGAGCTCACCATTTTGCTTTCATTGTTCTCTTCAGGAAATGAGAATATAGTTGGGACTAGTCAGGGAATGGAGTGACGGTCCAAATGTTTGCATTAGTAGTCCTCACTATTCTGTGAAATAGTGTGATAATAAATGTATTGAGGACTTATTTTGAGTTTGAATACTGTCTAGAAGACAATATTTGTATTAAAACTTATAGCTCATGTTGTATATTTAAGTTTGTATTTGTATTCTGTATCATGTATTTGGCGACTCAGAATGGGTGATGTATACCTATTTTAGGGGCGTCACAGTTGGTATCAAAGCTTAGGGATAAGATCCATGGCAAAGATGTGAGACTAGAACTAGGGGGAGAGACGGGTAATTCCTTCGCTAGTATGACCTATCTACGTTTAATTGTTATTTAATTGGTTGGTCAGAATTGGGATATTATGTGGTGTGTCAATTAACCAATGTTTTGTGGCAGTATTTGAAAATGACATCCTAGAATGTTGAGAATAGCAATGGAGCACAGGAGACCGTTGAGTCACCACAGATCAATACCCAGGATAATGTGCAACAGGAAGACAATAATCCTTAGGTAAACAATAACACCGATCAAATAATGAACGATGGGATGTTCAGAGGCTTTATACAATTCATACAATATCAGGCGAGAGCGGCTCCTGTCCAAAATATAGGTGGAAACACTGGCAACTCTCGGATGGTCACCGCTAAGTAATTCAAGGAGCTGGGACCACCGGTGTTTATTGAAGAGCCAAAACCACTTAAGGCGGAGACGTGGATAAAGCAGATCACCAAGATATTTGATGTCTTGGGATGCTCCGAGGAGCAAAAGGTTCCCTTTGCCACCTTTATATTGAGAGGAGAGGCAGATTACTGGTGGGAATCTGTAAAGCATACCCAGCATGCCGCACTGAAGATGTCTTGGGAGAAGTTCCAAGAACTATTCAACGACAAGTACTTTCTCGAAAGTATTCATCACATGAAGGAGGTAGAGTTCATCAAGCTGGAGCAAAACAATATGACCGTGTCGCAGTACGAAGCTAAGTTTGCCGAATTGTCCCGGTTTGCGTCCCACTTAGTTGATAACAAGGAGAGAATGACACGGATGTTTCTAAGAGGTTTGAAACCCTAGATATGTCAATATTTTATCTCTCACAAACTGTGTTTGTATTCAGATGTTGTAAATAGGGCTCAGTTATTGGAGCGCGATAATGAGACATCCCAACCAAGGGAGAGCAACCGACAAAATGATAATACCAGTGGTTGCAGTCATCGTAGCGGCGACAACAAACGTGGAGGGAATCAACACGCCAAAAATGGTAACCACTTCGGTAGTAATCATGGCCAAGATAATTAAAGTGGACATTTCAAAAAGAGGAGATTCAACAATGATGGAAAGACGTCAGCACCAACACCCATTGTTAAGGAAGGAGAACGACCACCTATCATATGCTTCAAATGCGGAGGGGAGGGATACATCAGTCCAAACTGTGCAGAGCAGTCCAAAACGTGTTATAATTGTGGAAGAGAAGGTCACCTAGCTAGATTTTGTCGTACAGGGAAGCCAAGTCCAGTTGGAATGGTGACACCAAATGCCATCCCAAACAAGTCAAAACCAGTAGTTCAAGGGATAACATTTGTCGTGACCTCCCAGAAAGCAAGGAACCCAAACACGGTCATCATGGGTAAGCTAATCATAAACTCTAGCAAAGTCTATACCTTATTTGATACCGGTTCTACCCATTCTTTTAATTTTCCTACTTGCGCTCAACGTTTAAATTTAACTCTGGAGAAATTAGACTTTGACTTATCTGTGGAAACTCCGTTGGGAGAAACCTTCATTACATCCACTATTTATAAGTCTTGTTTGGTTCAAATCGGTACCCTCACATTACCTATCGATCTTATTTCATTGAAAATACTTGCATTTGACGTAATTCTAGGGATTGATTGGTTAACTACTCATCATGCAAAAATTAATTGTTTTCATAAGGTTGTTAGCTTTCATATTCCTAACCAACCTATTATGCGAATTCAAGCAACCAAACCATTAAAATCAATCACTGTCATCTCAAGCCATAAAGCTATTCGTTTATTGAAAAACGGATGTCAAGCTTTCTTAGCTCATGTCACGGATTTATTCAAAAATACGTCAGATTTGAATGATATTTCTATTGTTAATAAATTTCCGACGATTACTCAAGAACTTCCCGGCTCGCCTCAGAGCGTGACATTGAATTTTGTATCAGCCTTGAACCCGGTACAAAACCCATTTCCAAAGCCCCATATCGAATGGCTCCTATTGAACTTCAGGAGTTAAAAACCCAACTACAGGAATTGTTAGACATTGGTTTCATTCGTCCTAGTACGTCCCCTTGGGGTGCTCCTGTTCTATTCGTGAATAAGAAAGATGGGGGTATGCGACTTTGTATTGATTATCGGGAGTTAAACCATGTCATTGTCAAAAATAGATACCCGTTGCCCCGTATTGATTACCTGTTAGACCAGTTATAAGGCGCCAAATTCTTTTCAAAGATTGATCTTTGTTCCGGATATCACCAATTGAAGATTAAAACCGATGACATTCCAAAGACGGCTTTCAGAACTCGGTATGGGCATTACGAATTCCTAGTCATTTCTTTTGGATTGACTAATGCTCCTGTGGCCTTCATGGATATGATGAACCGAGTATTCAAGGAATATTTGGATAATTTTGTGGTTGCCTTTATTGATGACATCCTCTTATACTCCAAAAGCCGTGAAGATCATGAGCAACACTTGAGGGTGATACTCCAAAAGCTTTGTGAAAACAAGCTTTATGCCAAGTTAAAGAAATGCGAGTTCTGGCTTGAGGAAGTAGCATTCCTTGGGCACGTAGTATCAAGTAATGGAATATTTGTTGACCCGGCAAAGATTGAAGCTATTCAAAGCTGGGAGCAACCTAAATTAGTGACCGAAGTATGTAGCTTTCTCGGATTAGCTGGTTATAATCGGAGATTCGTGGAAGGGTTTTCTTGAATTTCTACTCCATTAACTCAGCTGACTCGGAAAGATATAAAATTCGGTTGGAGCGTGGAATGTGAGAAGAGTTTTCAAGAACTCAAGAGGAGACTCATTTCATTTTTGCTCGACAATACCATCTGGCTCGGAGGGATTTGTCATCTACAGTGATGCTTCGGGCAAAGGGTTAGGATGTGTTCTCATGCAACATAGGAAAGTCATAGCTTATGCCTCTCGACAACTCAAAGAATATGAGAGCAATTATCCTACTCATGATCTAGAGTTGGCAGCAGTCGTTTTTGCACTTAAAATTTGGAGGCATTACTTGTATGGGGAGAAAGTGAAGATCTATCCGGATCATAAAAGCCTCAAATATTTCTTCACTAAAAAGGAACTCAACATGCGCCAACGATGTTGGCTCGAACTGTTGAAAGATTGTGATCATACTATTCAATACCATCTCGGAAAAGCGAACGTAGTAGCAGATGCATTGAATAGAAGATCATATGTGGGTACGAGTGCGATATTGTCAATGAAAATGCCTATTTTGTATGACTTGCAAAGGATGGAGATAGAGTTAAAGACTCCAGGGACCCATGTGATGATGGCAAACATACAAGTAGAACCAACTTTAATCGATAAAGTTAAAGCTGCTCAAGTTAAAGACCTGGAGCTGATGTGTGTGAGAAAGAAAGTGCAAGAAGGTAATATCCCGAAAGAAAGAATCAATGAAGAAGGAATACTACGAGTCAACTCTAGACTTTGTGTTCCTAACGATTCTTACTTGATGTATAAAATCATGATGGAGGCACACAACACACCGTTTGCAATCCATCTTGGGAGTACCAAAATGTATCGTGATCTTCGACATACATTTTGGTGGAGAAATATGAAAGAGAGATCGCGGAGTTTATCTTAAGGTGTTTAACTTGTCAACGTGTCAAGGCGGAGCATCAAGTGCCAAAAGGTCCATTGCAACCACTTGAAATTCCAGAATGGAAGTGGGAGCACATTACCATGGATTTTGTTACTGGTCTTCCTAAGGTTTCTCAAGGTATAGATGCAATTTGGGTAATTGTTGATAGATTGACCAAGTCTGCTCATTTCTTACCTATACTAGAAACTTATACACTTAAACATCTTGATCGTATGTACATAAATGAGATTGTAAGACTGCATGGTATGCCAGTATCCATAGTTTCTGATCGAGACCCAAGATTCACTTCACGATTTTGGGTTAGTTTGCAAAAAGCTATGGGCACAGATTTACGATTTAGTTTGGCATATCATCCTCAAACAGACATGCAGTCGTAGAGGACTATTCAAAATCTTGAAGATCTATTAAGACTCTATGTTCTTGACTTCAAGGGAAGTTGGGACAAGTTCTTGCCATTAGTGGAATTCTCATACAACAACAGTTATCAAACAAGTATCGGCATGGCTCCACTTGAGGCGTTGTATGGAAGAAAGTGTCGTTCTCCAGTATGCTGGGACGAGGTGGGTGAAGCAACGTTGTTGGGACCAAAAATCGTACGTATGACTACGAAAAAGATTCAAATGATCCGACAACATATAAAGACCTCACAAGATCAACAAAAGAGTTATGATGATCTTCATCGAAAAGACGTGGAATTCAATGTTGGAGAGCATGTGTTGTTACGTGTGGCACCATGGAAAGGAGTTACGAGATTTGGAAAGAAGAGAAAGCTCAATCATCGATTCATTGGCCTATTTGAAATACTTGACCGAGTAGGAATTGTGGCTTATAGACTCGCATTACCGCCAAGTATGTCTCGTGTTCATAACGTTTTTCAAATATCCATGTTACGTAAATATGTGGAAGACCTGAACCACATTATTGAGTTAGAACCGGACGAAATAGTGAAAGATTTAACATATGAAGAAGTTCTTGTTAAAATCTTGGATAAGACGGAACATATTCTACGCTCCAAGGTTATACCGCAAGTCAAAGTTTTGTGGAGAAACCACGATGTTGAGGAAATGACCTGGGAGTTAGAATCTAAAATGAAATTAAGGTATCCTCACCTATTCATCATACCAGGTCTGTACCCTAATTTTGAGTGCAAAATTTCATAAGAAGGGGAGGTTGTAAGACTCCAACGTTTATGAATAAAGATGAATTTTTCTATAAATATCATTTTAAATAATTATTGTATTGATTTGTTATAATATTAAAGTTATGGGTAATATTTATAAATTTTTCAAAACAAACAAGTTGTTATATAATATTCGATTAGTCGAGAAATATTTGTTTTAACAGGGAATATTTGTACGACGTCACAATCATTGGCGGACCCCACAACGTAATTATTGTTGGAATGGGAAAACGACTTAAATATTTTTTTATGAAAATAACGGCGGAAGTTTTACCGTTAACTGTTAAAATAATCAGTGTTAAAAGTACAGTAATACGCGTGGTTAAATAGTAGCACACGATATTAATTATTGATGCTTACATGAGAAGTCACTCAGTTGTACTCAATTATTGCTACAGTAATTGTTGCATCATATCTCTTATATTATTGATTCAATTATTGTTACAGTATCATCTGCATAATATTTTCTATTATTAAATCAAGAATTGAGACGACAAAGTTATTCATATTATTATTTGCAATATTGACAATGTCTAGAAGTTCTGTCGAGGAGAGGTTTGGTCACCTAATTGCGCGCCAATAGGGAGAAATTCTTATTGGAAAACTGTAAGACCCCAACTTTTTAATGAATAAAATCAAATTTCCTCTATTTATTATTTTGAAAGTGTTAATTTGATATAATATTTTGGTTATGGGTGAAATGTGCAAATTTTGCAAAAAAAGCAAGTGGTTATAAAGTATTCATTTTGTCGGGGAATATTCGTTTGGTGGTGGAATATTCTTTCTGTCGGGGATTATTCGTACGACGGCGCAGCCATTTGTGGGCCCCATAATGGATAACTATAGGATGAAGAAAACTACAAGTTTGAGTTTTTATAAATAACGACGTAATGGTTACCGTTAATACTGTTGGAATACCCGGTGGTTAAAATACAGTAATACGCGTGGTTGCACAGTATTTTTGAAATTATTGATTCTTACGTAAGAATTCACTACTCAATAATAGTTACAGTAATTACTGTTCAATATTTTATTTTATTGGTTCAATAATTCCTGCGTTGATATTTTATATTATTGTTGTTTCAATAATTGTCACTGCACGGTATCTCCATTATCAAATCAATAATTCATATTATTTGAATAATATTATTAGATAACATTATTGGCAATGTCTAAGGAAGTTCTGTCTAGGAAAGGGGTTTGGTCACGTAATTGCGCGCCAATAAGGAAAAATCCTTATTGGAAAGCCCCCTCTTTCCTAGGAACGACATGGTTGTCATAATTGTGATTTTGTAATATTATTTATGAATAATTAGTTATTGATTTATATGATAAGGAAATATTTATTTTATGTGGATATAAATGATAGATATATTTATTTTATGTGGTTATTAATGAAGGAATTAATGCTGAGGTGTTTTATCAGTATTTTGTCGGAATGGAGGTTTTGAAAATCATCCGTATGTGGATTTCGGTCATTTTTCGTTTGGAATTTGAAAAAACTTAAACTTACAAAGTTGTAGAGAATTAAATTTCCTATGGAAAGCACGTGAGATTTGAATTTTTCTGATAAAGGGCTATTTATTATGAATTGTTGAAGTTTTGGAAAATATAATATTTTTATTAAAAATATGGTGGGCCCCACTTTTGGTTGGTGAGTAATGAAATGTGCTGGAATTTATTTTCAAAAGTGGTGGGCTTGAATTGTAGCTGGTAAAGCCATCAGGTGGCAGGTTAGTCTGCTATAGCGTTCTAAGCATTTTCCTATAAATATGGTGCTTAGTTAGAATTGAAAATCACACCAGAAATAAGTTTTCTCTCTTTCTCTCTCTATATTCGAGCGTCTTTTGTGAGTATTTAGATACTTTGTGAGTTTCTATTCATCAGTGCAAGTTTCCTTCAGCCTTTTACCGATATTCCGATCAGAAGTACTGATATTTTGAGGTAAGGGATGTTATTTCCTTTCTAATGATGTTATTCTTTCAATATCATTATACCAAAATATTGGTATGGATTTTATTGTGGAATTTCTATCTTTTAGTGTCTGGGTTACTATTCACGTATACAACACTATTCCCGAATACGACACTATTCACCGAAAAATGAAATTTTCTCCTTTTGTCCAAGATGTCTATTATGGTTACTATCTTTGATTGTATCCATGTTTTGATCTTTATTTTTGAATTCTGCTTCACAATTGGTTATTTTGAAATATTATTGAACTTGGATAACTGTAATATGAATCCCTAATATTTGTCCTTTTGTCTCACTGGATTCGTTTTCTTTAAGATATTTGTCATCATCCCCAGTCCTAAATAATGATAGTACTGAATATCTTTGGCCCGTAATGCAAAGATGAATGATTACCTAATGAATATCTTTGGCCTGTAGTGCAAAGATGAATGATTACCTAATGAATATCTTTGGCTCGTAGTGCCAAGATGAACATGTGTTGAGATGAACATGACCGACTGGTGATACAAATGAATATCTTTGGCCTGTAGTGCAAAGAAGAATATTTGATTCAAGATGTATATTGATTGATGTTACAATGATAAAATTTTGATGATGAACTTTTAAATCTTAGAAGATAGTAGAATTCTTTCTCTACTTGACTCTTCTAATGGATTGCTATTTCCGCTGCAGTTGTTGATCTAAAACTAGTTGTCTATTATATTATATTAGATTTTTCCCTGTTGAAGACTAATGATAATTTGTTGTATATTATCTTAGTCATAATATTTTTTACTGGGCTACTTGAGCTCACCCTTTTCCTTTTTATTCCATTGTTCTTCTCAGGAGGAGAGAATTTAGCAGGAACTAGCCGAGGTATGGAGAGATGATTCAAGATAGTTGTTTTAGTAGTCATCACTATTTTTTTAAATAGTGTATCAATAATTGTAATGAAGACTCCTTTTGAGTTTGTATACTGTCTATTAAACAATGTTTGTATTCAAACTCACAGTATATATGTTGTCGTATTTTGCACGACAATTGTATTACTAAAGTTGTATTTGTTTCTGTACCATGTATTTGGCGACTCAGAATGGGTGATGTATACCTATTTTGGGGGCGTCACAGTTGGTATCAGAGCTTAGGGATATGATCCCTGGCTGAGATGTGAGACAAGAACTAGGAGGGGAGAGACGGGGAATTCCTTCACTAGTATGACCTGACTAAGTTTATTTGGTATTTATTTGGTCGGTCAGAATATAGGGATAATATGTGACATGTTAATTAACCCTTGTTTTATGGCAGTATTTGAGAATGGCAGCTGCAAATATTAACAATGAAGTGAATCAGACCGTGGAGACACCTTTAATCACCACCCAGGGGAACGTGCAACAGGAAGGCCATATTCCTCCTGTAAATAACATTACCGAACAAATGATGAATGATGGGATGTTTAGAAGCTTTTTGCAGTTCATGCAAAATTAGACGAGGGAGACTTGTGCACAAAATACGGGTGGAAATGATAGCAATGCGCGGCTTGTCACAACCAAGCAGTTCAAGGAGTTGGGACCACCAGAATTTGCGGGAAAGTCGGATCCGATTAAGGCGGAAATGTGGGTCAAACAAATTACCAAGATATTCGATGTCTTGGGATGCACGGAGGAACATAAGGTTCCATTCGCCACCTTTATGTTCCGCGATGAGGCAGAATACTGGTGGTAATCTGTGAAGCATACCCAACCTTCCGCACTCAACATGTCTTGGGAAACATTTCAGAAACTGTTTAATGACAAGTACTTTCCTAAAAGTATTCGTCATATGAAGGAGGTGGAGTTTATCAGATTGACACAAAACAACATGACGGTGTCCCAGTACGAGGTGAAGTTTGCAGAGTTATCTAGGTTTGCACCTCATTTGGTCGAGAATGAGGAACAAATGACGAGGATGTTTCTGAGAGGTCTAAAACCCGAGATTCGGCAATATCTTATCTCTCATAAATTTTCTTTATATTCAGATATTCTCAACATGGATCAATTATTAGAGCGAGATAATGAGTATGCCCAACTAAGAGACCACAATCAGGGTCATACCGGTGACAGCAGTCATCAGAGCGATGATTACCAGCGGGGAGGAAAGAATACAGACAAAAGCGGTAACCACTTAGGTGGTAATCATGGCCATGATAATAGGAGAGGTGAGTCAAGTGGAAATTTCAGAAAGAGGAGATTCAACAATGACGGGAAGACATCAGCAGCAGCACCAGTACCAACAACAAATTCTAGGGGAGGAGAACGACCGCCAGTTTGATGCTATAGATGCGGAGAGGAGGGACACATAAGTCCAAACTGTTCACAGCCTTCCAAGGTATGTTTCAGTTGTGGAAAAGACGGTCATATAGCCTGATTTTATCTAGTAGCGAAGTCAAGTCCAGTTGGGATAGCGACACCAAAGGCGACTACGGACAAAACAAAGTCGGTGGTTCAAAGGAGGGCGTTTGTCATGACTGGCCAAAATGCGAGAAAACCGAACGAGGTGATCACGGGTAAGCTAATCATATACTCTTGCCTTATTAGATACCAGTTCTACCCATTCTTTTATCTCTCCTGCTTGTGCTCAATCTTCGTTCTGGATATCATCAGCTGAAGATTAAAACTGAGGATATTCCAAAGACTGCCTTCAGAACTCGGTACGGGCATTATGAATTCTTAGTCATGTCTTTTGGATTGACTAATGCTCCTGCTACTTTCATGGATATGATGAACTATATGTTCAAAGAATATTTGGATTAATTCGTTGTTGTCTTTATTGATGACATCCTCATCTATTCCAAAAGCCGTGAAGATCATGAGCACCATTTGAAGATGGTACTGCAAAGGCTTCGTGATAACAAGTTATATGCCAAGCTGAAGAAATGCGAGTTTTGGCTTGAGGAAGTAGCATTCCTTGGGCACATGGTGTTAAAACATGGAGTATATGTCGACCCGGTGAAAATTGAAGCAATACAAAGTTGGGAGCAACCGAAGTCGATGACCGAAGTACGTAGCTTTATGGGCTTAGCTGGTTATTATCGGAGATTCGTGGAAGGATTTTCTCGAATCGCTACTCCGTTAACTCTGCTGACTCGTAAAGATACAAAATTCGGTTGGAACGAGGATTGTGAGAAGAGTTTTCAAGAGCTCAAGAGGAGACTCATTTTGGCACCTGTTCTGACAATACCATCTGGTTCGGATGGATTTGTTATCTCTGACGATGCTTGAGTGCAAAGGGTTAAGATGTGTTCTCATGCAACATGGGAAAGTCATAGCCTATGCCTCGCGATAACTCAAAGAATATGAGAGGAATTATCCTACTCATGATTTAGAGTTGGCAACAAATGCTTTTCCGTGATTAAAGATCCGGAGACACTACCAGATGGGGAGAAAGTGGAGATCTATCTGAGATCATAAAAAGCCTCAAATATTTCTTCACCCAAAAGGAACTCAACATTCGGCAACAACATTGGCTCGAGCTGTTGAAAGATTACTATCACACCATCCAATATCATCCCGGAAAAGCAAACGTGGTAGCTGACGCATTAAGTAGAAGATCATATGCGGGTACGAGTGCAATGTTGTTAACACAAAGGTCCATTTTGTATGACTTGCAAAGGATGGAAATAGAGGTAAAGGCTCCAAGTACCCACGTGATGATATCAAATATATGAGTAGAACCGACTTTAATCGATAAAGTTAAAGCTGCTCAAGCTACGGATATGGAGCTGATGCGTATGAAGAAAAAAGTGCAAGAAGGTGCTATTCCAGAAGAAAGAATTGATGAAGGAGGAATACTTCGAGTCAACTCCAGACTTTGTGTTCCTAACGATTCTAACTTGAAGCATAGAATCATGATGGAGGCACACAACACACTATTTGCAATCCATCCTGGGAGTACCAAAATGTATCATGATCTTCGACATACATTTTGGTGGAATAATATGAAGAGAGAGATCACAGAGTTTAGCTCAAAGTGTTTAACTTGTCAACGTGTAAAGGCAGAGCATCAAGTGCTAAAGGGTCCATTGTAACCACTTGAGATTTCAAAATAGAAGTGGGAACACATTACTATGGATTTCGTTACGGGTCTTCCCAAGGTTTCTCAAGGCATAGATGTGATTTGGGTTATTGTTGATAGATTAACTAAGTCTACCCATTTCTTGCCTATACGGGAGACTTATTCCCTTGAACGTCTTGCTAGTATGTACGTAAATGAGATTGTGAGATTGTTTGGCATGCCAGTATCCATAGTTTCGGATCGTGACCCAAGATTCACTTCACGATATTGGGTTAGCTTGTAGAAAGCTATGGGCACAGATTTACGATTCACTTCGGCATACCATCCTCAAACAAACAGGAAATCAGACAGGACTATTCAAACTCTTGAAGATCTATTAAGACTATGTGTCCTAGATTTCAAAGGGAGTTGGGATAAGTACCTACCATTGGTGGTATTCTCCTACAACAACAGTTATCAAGCAAGTATAGGCATGGCTCTATTTGAAGCATTGTATGGATGAAAGTGTTGCTCTCCAGTATACTGGGATGAGGTAGGAGAAACAACATTATTTGGACCAGAATTGGTATGCATAACTACAGAAAAGATTCAAATGATTCGACAACATATACAAACGACACATGATCGACAAAAGAGTTATGCAGATCTTCATCGAAAGGACGTAGAATTTAATATTGGGGATCATGTATTGTTACGTATTGCTCCATGGAAGGGAGTTACAAGATTTGGGAAGAGAGGAAAGCTCAATCCAAGATTTGTTGGTCGATTTGAGATTCTTGACCAAATAGGAAATGTGGCCTATAGACTCGCATTACCTCCAAGCATGTCTCGTGTTCATAATGTTTTTCACATATCTATGCTTCGTAAATATGTGAAAGACCCGAACCACATTATTGAGTTAGAACCGGATGAGATAGCCGAAGATTTAACGTACGAGGAGGTACTTGTTAAGTTCTTGGATAGGAAAGAGCATGTCCTACGTACCAAGGTTATACCACAAGTTAAGGTTTTATGGAGAAACCATGATATTGAAGAAATGACATGGGAATTAGAATCAGAAATGAAAGCGAGGTATCCTCACCTTTTCAAAACACCATGTACGTACGTCAATTTCGAGGACGAAATTTCATAAGAAGGGAAGGTTGTAAGACCCCAACTTTTTAATGATTAAAATCAAATTTCCTCTATTTATTATTTTGAAAGTGTTAATTTGATATAATACTTTGGTTATGGGTGAAATATGCAAATTTTGCAAAATAAGCAAGTGGTTATAAAGTATTCATTTTGTTTGGAATATTCGTTTGGTCGTGGAATATTCTTTCTGCTTGGGAATATATTAAATGCTACAGTAAGAACCATTTATGGGCCCCATAACGGATAATCTGGCGGATAAAGAAAACGAAAAGTTTGAGTTTTTATAAATAATAACAGAATGGTTACTGAAGTAACACTATTGGAATACCCGGTGGTTAAAATACGATGTCTGGCGTGGTTGCATGAATAAAGCACACGGTATTGCGATATTTTGAAACTATTGATTCTTACGTAAAAAGTCACTACTCAATAATTGTTACGATAATTCTTTATTCAATATTTTATTTTATTGGTTCAATAATTCTTTGCGTTGATATTTTATATTATTGTTGTTTCAATAATTGTCAACGCATCGATATCTCCATTATCAGATCAATAATTCATATTATTTGAATAATATTATTAGATCACATTATTGGCAATGTCTAAGGAAGTTCTGTCTAGGAAAGGGGTTTGGTCACGTAATTGCGCGCCAATAAGGAGAAATCTTTATCGGAAAGCCCCCTCTTTCCTGGGAACGACCTGGTTGTCATAATTGTGATTCTGTAATATTATTTATGAATAATTAGTTATTGATTTATATAATAAGGAAATATTTATTTTATGTGGATATAAATGATGGATTTATTTATTTTATGTGGTTATAAATGAAGGAATTAATGCTGAGGTATTTTATCAGTATTTTGTCGGAATGGAGGTTTTGAAAATCATCCGTATGTGGATTTCGGTCATTTTTTGTTTGGAATTTGAAAAAACTTAAACTTACAAAGTTGTAGAGAATTAAATTTCCTATGAAAAGTACAAGAGATTCGAATTTTTCTAATAAAAGGGTTGTTTATTATAAATTGTTGAAGTTTCAAAAAATATAATATTTTTATTAAAAATACGGTGGGCCCCACTTTTGGTTGGTGAGTAATGAAATATGCTAGAATTTATTTTTAAAAGTGGTGGGCTTGAATAGTAGCGAGTAAAAGCCATCGTGTTAGAGAGTTAGTTATGCTATAGGCGTTCTAAGCATTTTCCTATAAATAGGGTGCTTAGTTAGAATTGAAAATCACACCAGAAATAAGTTTTCTCTCTTTCTCTCTTTATATTATCGAGCGTATTTTGTGAGTATTTAGATACTTTATGAGTTGTTATTCATCAGTGCAAGTTTTCTTCAGTTTTATACCGATATTCCGATCAGAAGTACTAATATTTTGAGGTAAGGGATGTTATTTCCTTTCTAATGATGTTATTCTTTTAATATCATTATACCAAAATATTGGTATGTATTTTATTGTAGAATTTCTACCTTTTTGTATCGGGGTTACTATTCACGTATACGGCACTATTCACTGAAAATGAAATTTTCTCCTTTTTGTCCAAGATGTCTATTATGGTTACTATCTTTGATTGTATCCATGTTTTGATCTTTATTTTTGAATTCTGCTTCACAATTGGTTATTTTGGAGTATTATTGAACTTGGATAAACTGTAATACGAATCCCTAATATTTGTCCTTTTGTCTCACTGGATTCGTTTTCTTTAAGATATTTTTCATCATCCTCAGTCCTAAATAATGATATTACTGAATATCTTTGGCCTGTAATGCAAAGATGAATGATTACCTAATGAATATCTTTGGCCTGTAGTGTAAAGATGAATGATTACCTAATGAATATCTTTGGCCCGTAGTGCAAAGATGAACAGGTGTTGAGATGAACATGACCAACTGGTGATACAACTGACTATCTTTGGCCTGTAGTGTAAAGATGAATATTTGATTCAAGATGTATATTGATTGATGTTACATGGATAAAATATTGATGATGGACATTTAAATCTTAGAAGATAGTAGAATTCTTTCTCTACTTGACTCTTCTAATGGATTGTTGTTTCCGCTGCAGTTGTTGATCTAAAACTTGTTGTCTATTATATTTTATCAGATTTTTCCCTGTTGAAGACTAATGATAATTTGTTGTATATTATCTTAGTAATAATATTCTTTACTGGGCTAGTTGAGCTCATCATTTTCCTTTTTGTTCCATTGTTCTTCTTTGGATGAGAGAATTTAGCAGGAACTAGTCGGGGTATGGAGTGATGATTCAAGATAGTTGTTTTAGTAGTCCTCACTATTTTGTAAAATAGTGTATCAATAATTGTAATGAAAACTCATTTTTGAGTTTGTATACTGTCTATTAGACAATATTTGTATTCAAACTCACAGTATATGTGTTGTCGTATTTTGCACGATAATTGTATTACTGAAGTTGTATTTGTTTATATACCATGTATTTGGCGACTCAGAATGGGTGATGTATACCTACTTTGGGGGTATCACAAAAGCCCCCTCTTTCCTGGGAACGACCTGGTTGTTAATATTGTAATAACTCGAGATTTTCTATATAAAATAAATAAGAAATTTTGCGTATAAATTTTTTTTATTTAATGACGAGACTAAGTGTCAAGTAAAGTGAACGATAAATGCGAATACATTTATTACTTGAAAAATTAGAAATAATTTTGGAATTATTAATTACCACAAATTATATGGTAATAAATTTCGTAGTGTAAAAATGTTTTATTAATTATTTTCATGAAAACATAATTGAAAATAATATATGATGTGATAATTAGATTTATATAATAAATATTTTATTATATGAATTGTTCGAATATTTAAGTTAATTATTTTAACTTGATTATTGATGATGTGTACGAAGAATAAATCGTACATGAGATCCAAACCTGGATTGGGATTGTGATCAAGAGATGAGAATAATAATATATTATTTTTTATAGTACCATAATTATGTCTTTGGGTATGTCTGTGAATGAGATAATATTGAGCAATGATGACGGTCAATTAGGTCATAGCATATTACCGTCTTTGTGAAACCCTAATTATTAAACTTCGCTTATGGGATATCTCCGAGTAGTGACTGTGTATATGAAGTTCTTGTGAATAAGAATATCGATAATTAGAAGAAACCCTAATTATCATTGTATGTCGATAATTAGGACAAACCCTAATTATTATAACCCTAATCGGTTTGAAATTAGAAACCGTAACGACGTGTGTTAGTAACATACACATAATTAAAGAACCACTAATGGTCAATTAGAAACCCTAATTGATGACGTTGAAAAACCTTAATTTTAATTACCGGGTTTAATTTCGATGTTCTTTGTCTAAGTGTTTTAATTTACCAAAGGATATAAGTTAATTGGTAAATTATAAGAATTAAATCTAGTGATTAAATAATACATTTAATTGCCTTGTACTAGATTGCCCATACACTATTAAACAAAGCCCAACCATCACCCATAACAAATCAAAAGCAAGGATCAAGAATTTTTTGGCAAAAAGGGTATAAGACCACTAAACCTAGAAATCCTTTGATTCGATGTTATTTGATGCAATTGATTGTTTAAAGTTGTGTAATAGAATGTTAATTGATGATATGGGTTGATAAATCAAAGACCAATAACATCAAAGTGCACGAATTTGAAGATTTAAGCAAGTTGGAAAAACCGAATTTACATTATTTTTTTTCACCAAATGTCGAGGCCGAACTCTTTGCTCGATCATGAGTTTTGTTCTTCAAAAGTTGTTATGTGTAGCCTGATATGTGGTCTTTAATCTGCAAAAAGAATCAAGTCCATATCATGTATAGATTAGAAGTTATAGATGGTCAAACATGGTTGACTGATCATGATAAACTATTTTTGGGAAGTCTGTAATGGGGGCATTCTTGTCCACTTTTTGTGCTTTAAAAGGTCTGGGCTTTTGATATGTTGTAGTGCACTGAGTTAGAAAGCCATAGGCTTTGGAATGACCTCATTCCGACCTCGGATGAGGGAATTACGGTGATTGGAAGGAAATGTGTCAAATTTCTCAAAACTGAAAGTCAGCAGCGGGATGTGCTACTCGGGATACTGTTTCGATCAATTAATGTTTCCAAAACCTTCTGGGCTTTTGGTATGTTATATTACACCGAATAAGCTTTCCATAGACTCCAAAACGGACTAAATCCGATATCGGAGGAGAGAGTTATGACATTTCAAAGTAGAAGTGTCAAAACTTCCCAACAAGTGCGGTGCAGTCCATTTGAATGGAATTTCTGGGCTGATGTGTTCGGAATTTGGAAATGGTCAAAGAATAAAAGTTGTAGCCCCAGAAGTTAGCTTCGCGTGGGCTCAAGAATCGCTCAAAAATGTTTTAAAATGAAAGAGTTATGACTGTTTTAGCGAAAGAGGGTAAAGCTGAAACGAGATTGAAAACTGTTATGAACGTCCACTTTTGACGCACTGTTTGGGCTACCTAATGAACCCGAATTGGGTAATTCGTATTTTTAAAAATATTCTTACATACCATGTATAACATATCCAAAAATCAGATTAATCGGAGTTATGAGCAATGCGTTAGAAAATCGCAAAGTGAGCTATTGAAAATTAGTATAAACCAAGTCCCACATCGACTAAATTGAGAACTTCACCATTTTCTAAACCTATAAATAGAAGGGCTTGGCCTTTGTTTCATTCACCAACAATAAGGCCTCCAATTTTTGAGAAATGCTTTGTTGTGGGAGAACTTTTATAAAGATCTCCTTAGTTAAATTTTGGCGTGGAAGTGCGTTATTCATCTGTGGAATTCGTATTTAGGGTATGTTTCTTATTTAATTTTGTAATATTATTATTTTTAATTGTTAGTTAAAGTTTGAATTTTTGAAGTTTAGTTAGTGTTGTTAATAAACTAGTTAGTTTACTATGTTTATTTTGGCTTGGAATTGATTATGTAAATGAGTTATTTGTGATGACTTTTAATATTTTGTGATGAATTTCATTAATTAATAATTATTAATGATATTAAAGTTATTTAATGATTATATTAAATAATTTAGTTTAAAAATAATTTTAATATTATAAAAATCATTTTAAATGAAAATAAGGTATTTAAAAATATTTTAAGTTATAAAATATAACTTTTAATATTTAAATGATAATTTCATTAATAATTAAATATTAATGATATTAAGATAATATTAATGATATTTAGTTTATTTAATGATTAATATTAAATAAATAGTTTAAAAATGGTTTTACTTATTTAAAAACCATTTAAAGAGGATATTAAGGATTTAAAAATATTTTAAGTTATAATTAATAACTTTTAATATTTGGATAAATAGTACATTAATATTTAAATATTAATGGTAATTATTTAGGTAATATAAATGTTTTAAAAATAGTTTGAGTTATTATAAATAACTTTTATATTTTAGCGATGGTTTCATTAATAGTTTAGTATTAATTAAACTATTAATGATAATGGAATTGTTTAATGTTTAAATCATTTAATTATGATTCCGATATTTGAAAGTTATAAATTACCAAACTAGTGACTTGAGAACCGATTATGAAGTTCTCAATTTGAAGAAGAACACCTATAGTAAATGATTATATCACTATAGGCCCTTTAGTGATGATTTGAATTATTTTAAATTTTTCAATTTCGGAAATTGCGAAAATGATTAAAAATAAGATGTTTGATATTCTGAGATGTTGAGGTATAGAATAAGAGTCTTAGACTCGATTATTTACCCGATAAAGTGTTTGTCGATCTGTACCGACAAATGTCGGATCTTATAAAAGAAAGAAAAGACTACCTGTAAGAGCATGGATGAGATATTTGAAAATGTATAAAAATATTTCAAGTATAGAATATGAACTAAAAGTATGATCACCGTGTGATTATGTGATTAGACTATGTCTTTCGTAATAGATGATTACTATGTGTTAAGATATATTGTTCTAATCGAACGAATGATCCGATTATTGATAGGTTGTGATAAAGAGATAAAACCTAAGTTGAGATTTGTAATCGCCGAATCGGTAAGTATCCTACCTTTGCACTTCCTTTATGCAATGGACATGAGTAAGAAGTTTCGAAATTATTCTATCCTCGCATGCATTATGTACTCTTTGATTATCGACATGTTAGCTCGTATATATATTCATTCATTGATTTCTATAAATGGTTATACAAGTGTCCCCACTTGGATAATCATGGCATTTGTTCACATGTTGATACACCTTTGTTAATTACCCGTATATATATGTTGAATTACATATTATTGTTGAGCAAGATTAAAACCTTCTGGTTTGGAACCGGACATGTATGAACATCCCTATATGGGAAGATTTTTTACATGGGCGGATAGAGTGAGCGATGAATTTCGCTCAAGTTATGTAGTATTGATCAATCTGAGGTACAAATTTGGTGACGCCTCCGTGTCCGTAGTAAGTTATGACGGTTTGAGGATAGAATTCCGCTAAACCTTTTCGAAAATGAAAAGAATGTTCATAGTATGTTTCTTAAACCTTATTCAAGGGTAGAGCGAGAGCCAAATTTAAAGAATTTGAAAGAGAGTTGTTATGTGAATTTTTATCGAGATGCATTACTTCACAACTTTCAATTCGTTGTAGAAGTGTTATGTAAAGAGAATACTTATATTCTTTCACTTATATATAATTGCTATTACTTGTTGGGCACTTAAATACTCATCCTTGCTTAAATTAAATGTTTTCGATTATATATGAGCAACTTTGAAGGCTCGTACCGAACAAAGGAAAAAAGGAAAGGCGATCGAATAAGTGTGTATTATGAGTTAATGGTTATAGTTGTATTGGTATCTATTCAAGTATTGTAAGGAATGTATTTGAAGGTCACACACAGGGAAGTAAACTTTGATGTATGTAAATTAAGTTCGAATGTATTATTATTTAGTATTATTCACTTTTAAAGAAATGGTATCGTGGAGAACCGAGTTCGGGTTTCAAGTAACTGGATTTGGGGTCGTCACAGGTTGGTATCAAAGCTATTGGTTATGAAGCTTAGGTAGGAATACCTGAGACTAATAACCGCAATGATTAGGATAAGTATTAACTCATATAGAGTTAGTTGGTCGATAAGATTCAAAGATGAATCTCGGCGAGTATAAAGACGTAGAGTTCCCTAACTCTGATTATAAAGTTAAACAGTAGTGGGGAATAGATTGAGTCTAAAAGACTGAAAGTGCAGTTATGAGAGATCGTAAAATAAAACGATCAAGATATAGAACTAAATCGTAATATATACGATGAGATCACCCCGTGATCTGATAAGGCTATGACAGCCAGAAGGAATCAATCTGATGATTGGAAAGTTTACAGCAAGATTGTTGTGTATGAATTGTACTATCAATTGGTATAGATCCAGAAGAGAATTATAAATACGAATTAAATTCGTATAGAGAATGGGGTTAGTGTTAGATGGGGATTCAATTGAGGACTCATGCCCAAATGAGTTGTATGATTCTTCGTATGGGAGCCGAATTGTACTTGGTGTAAAAACCACTTAGTTTCCGCACCGATAATCATTGAAATGTTTGTGTCGCGCTATTTGTTATAATGTATTAAGAGGATGACTCCATTCTCGTGTATAACAGTAGATAGGTCATAGATAGAGAATATAAGATTAAGTTCGATTTCTTAAAACTCATACCTATGAGACATTCTTGACTCATAATTATATGAAATGTTTATGAACCCCTCAAATGAATGGACGCCAAAGGTTCGACTAGGATAAGTTCATAAACTCATATGATTGTGGCAATTTATGAACTCATAAGTGTGGGTTTGATGAACTGGGTATAGTTTTGTGTGAATGGAGTGTTATGGATTACGAGGAATGCAGATAGATTGTTAAGTAAATGATTTTTAGTGAAGGTGTTAGGTTTTCCTAAACTCCTAGCTATGCTAAACTTCAAAATTTTTGACATCAAGCTAAATCGCACTATATATACTTTTGAAAACAAAAATGTAGACTCGTAATCATTTTTGAAACGGTTTAAAGTAATCGCTTATGCTACTTATTTTGGCTAGACGCAAATGATTTGAAATATCAAAATTTATTTTAATTATCACTCATGTACCATGTAACCTGGTGCAGAGATGATAAAAATGTGATGGAGTTGTAAATATAGGAATACTTAGTGTGAATTTGACTGAAGTCATTGCTTCCACTATTGTATGATGTGTTATGACAAAGTCATACAATGACTGGCATCCTCAACGGATTGTTAATACAATGACGGCATCATGGCGTCATTCTAAAAAATGTTTTCAAAAGTTTAATTTGCCAATCTGGGTTTGGCTACATCTAAATAATTCGATTGAATTGAATTATTGATATGAGTCTATGCTATTTGAATCAACTAGACTAATGTTAATGAAAACTCTAAGTGTTCATTGAAAAGAAATTTCTCGAACCAAATTGTTTGAAAGCGGAATCCTATGATAAGACCGAGGTGAACAATGTTGTTTGGATAAATGATCCAATCTAATGGCGTAAATATTATTCAGGTATGATTAATACGTTATGCATGGCGTAGGGGTACAATAGGCTAATCACCTAAAGTATTATTAATGGTAGTTTACCTTCTTTGTGATTGTAAACATACCGTAATGTTTTGTTTTCTTGGTATGAATACTGTTAAAACTATGTGTTCATGGTCTATATGACCCCTCAAAGACAATTTGAAAACTTTTACTCTTGTGAGAGGTGTATTGGGTAGCATGTGATGATATGTGTGAATGTTGTAAGCCTGAGATAGAGTTAAGCCGAGAGTTATGAGGGAGGTTGGAGCGAGGGAGATATTCGAGATAAAGACAGTTGAAGGTTGAAATAGAAGCCAAAGACACCAGATATATACCTTGGACTGTGCTTTAGTCATCACCTTCATGCGATTCGATGCGAGTGGATGGAGCGCCTTTCTACAGAGATAGGCGTTGATGAGAATTGAATAAATTTATCGTCAATCAAAATATGAGACAACGTATATAGAACTCTTGATTGCTTTGTGTATATATACTATATGTTAATCGTGGTAACTTATGTATGTAGATGTCCGGTGAGAAAGATATGTGGAATAAGAAGGATCATATTCACACCCCGAGCTAATATCGAGGCCAACAGATGAAATAGAAGCTCACTAGGAACCCAAATCGGGACGAGGTGGCTATCGTGGAAAAACGTAGCATCGAGATCCGAAATGTTGGATTTGACGATAGTGATTCAAACACTAAAGTTGAAGCCGCTCAAGCATCAACGGAGGTGCAGATTTGGAGAACAAGGTTTCTTCATTGGAAAGGTTATGGGAGATAGAAAAGTTGATCGTCGAAGCGTTAATGGAAACAATGAAAGAGCGGGATAAGCTCAAAATCCAAATTGACCAGATGGAGCCTCAGCGACACATCCGTGAAGGACACACCTCTCCTCGTTGCCTAACTATAAGAAAGGTGGATGTTTTAATTGTGGGATGGAAGGACATCGAAATGAATGAATGTCCGAGAAAAAGGCTTGGTAAATAAGTAGTATGGGTTATGTATGTAATATGTGTGATAAGTAATGAACTATTTTTAACTTTTATGTTGGTTAAGATTTTAAATCCAGACTTTACGTAGTCACAAAGGGATAGGCTGTTGATTAAAGCAGGATGTCTTTGTGTAAATATTCGATAAATGAATATGAATCTAAGTTTGAGAAATGAAACGAGTTTAATACATTAATCTTATGAAATAAGGTTTAAAATGTAAGGGTATAATTTATGGTTTTATTTAACCAGATAATGCCGCCAAGACGTCAAACTCGAAACCAAAGGATAGAAGAATCTACTAATCTTTGAGGAACAGACGGCCCGAATCGATGCAAAACTTTGCAAACGTGGTAGCTCGATGCTATCGTGAGGAACACCGATTCATGGAAACCAGCCAGACAATCGCTTGGCAAAATTCAAAGACTTCAAAGTCGTAGGACCACCAGAATTCAGAGGATTAGCTGACCCAATAGAAGCCCAGACTTGGGTGAACGAGATAGAGAAGGCGTTCGTAATCGCTAAAGTAGATGAGGGGCAAAAGACCGCTTTTGCCACTTATATGATGAAAGGGGAAGCTAACTTTTGGTGGGAGGCAAATAAGACTCGGGCAGGAGAAGAAGAAATACTTGGGATAGGTTTAAGGATTTATTTTTCGAAAACTATCTCTCTGTTAGTATCAGCGCTAGAATGGAGGTGAGATTCACGGAGTTAAAGCGGGATAACATGATTGCAAGTGAGTACGCAAAGAAAATTTAATGAGTTGGCTAGGTTTGCTCCACATCAAGTGGATCTGAGAGGCTAGGAAGGCAAGGAGATTTGAGTGGGCTTAAAACCACGGCTCTACAATAAGGTGTCAAGATCTTTGCAAATCAATACTTTTACAAAGACTCATGGAGAAGGCTATCATTCTTTGAACAGGGAAGTGAGGCCATGAGCCTCTACCATAAGGAGAAGAAGAACAAAAGCAAGTAAGGAGGAACAGTAAAGATAGAAAATAGTAGTGGGAATAGGGGTGAGAAAAGAATGAGGAATTTTTCTGAGAAAATGCAAGTAAAACAGGAAGGTATAAAGAAGCGGTGTGCAAAGTGCAGGTAAGAATCTGCGGAAGAATCACTCTGGCGAGTGTCTGAAGGGCAAGTTTGTATGCTACAAGTGCGGGCAAGAGGGTCATATCTCTCCCAATTGCCCCAACTCAAGGATGATCAGTGGATGCTTCATATTTGGATCGACTGAGCATAAGGTGAGAAACCGTCCCACGAGAGGGGAATGGAGGCGGGGAACATAACCACGGGGAGAAGCGGTGGGACATTAGCAATTTCGGACCAAACTCAACCAAGAACCCAACGAAAGCAACTCACGAGGGTTTACAACATGACGGTCCGGATACGGTGGCAAATTGGAAATGAACTCCAGTCTTGTTTGAATAACTTATATATCTTATATTTACGCTTAATCGGATAGACACGTGTTATGATGAATAATTAAAGATCGATTCGATCAAGTACGATCGAGATCTACGTCAATGATTATATGTTATGTACCCTTCTCGTATATGAGTTTTAAAGCAAAGATTCCTGGGGCGGAATCCTTATAAGGAGGTGAATGTAATAACTCGAGATTTTCTATATAAAATAAATAAGAAATTTTATGATAAATTTTTTTTATTTAATGACGAGACTAAGTGTCAAGTAAAGTGAGCGATAAATGCGAATACATTAATTACTTGAAAAATTAGAAATAATTTTGGAATTATTAATTACCACAAATTATATGGTAATAAATTTACGTAGTTTAAATGTTTTTATTAATTATTTTCCATGAAAACATAATTGAAAATAATATATGATGTGATAATTAGATTTATATAATAAATATTTTATTATATGAATTGTTCGTAATATTTAAGTTAATTATTTTAACTTGATTATTGATGATGTATGACGAAGAATAAGTCGGACATGAGATCCAAACCGGATTGGGATTGTGATCAAGAGATGAGAATAATAATATTATATTATTTTACAAAGACCATAATTATGTCTTTGGTACGCATGTAACGAGATAATATTGAGCAATGACGGTCAATTAGGTCATAGCATTACCGTCTTTGTGAAACCATAATTATTAAACTCGGTTATGGGATATCTCCGAGTAGTGGATTTGTGTATATGAAATTACTGTGAATAAGAATATCGGTAATTAGAAGAAACCCTAATTATCGTTGTATATGTCGATAATTAGGACAAACCCTAATTATTATAACCCTAATCGGTTGAAATTAGAAACCGTAACGAATCGGTTAGTAACATACACATAATTAAAGAACCACTAATGGTCAATTAGAAACCCTAATTGATGACGTTGAGAAACCTTAATTTTAATTACAAGGGTTTAATTTCGATATTCTTTGTACAAGTGTTTTAATTTACCAAAGGATATAAGTTAATTGGTAAATTATAAGAATTAAATCTAGTGATTAAATAATACATTTAATTGCCTTGTACTAGATTGCCCATACACTATTAAACAAAGCCCAACCATCACCCATAACAAATCAAAAGCAAGGATCAAGAATTTTTGGCAAAAAGGGTATAAGACCACTAAACCTAGAAATCCTTTGATTCGATGTTATTTGATGCAATTGATTGTTTAAAGTTGTGTAATAGAATGTTAATTGATGATATGGGTTGATAAATCAAAGACCCATAACATCAAAGTGCACGAATTTGAAGATTTAAGCAAGTTGGAAAAACCGAATTCTATTATTTTTTTCACCAAATGTCAGAGGCCATAACTCTTTGCTCGATCATGAGTTTTGTTCTTCAAAAGTTGTTATGTGTAGCCTGATATGTGGTCTTTAATCTGCAAAAAGAATCAAGTCCATATCATGTATAGATTAGAAGTTATAGATGGTCAAACATGGTTGACTGATCATGATAAACTGTTTTTTGGGAAGTCTGTAATGGGGGCATTCTTGTCCACTTTTTGTGCTTTAAAAGGTCTGGGCTTTTGATATGTTGTAGTGCACTGAGTTAGAAAGCCATAGGCTTTGGAATGACCTCATTCCGACCTCGGATGAGGGAATTACGGTGATTGGAAGGAAATGTGTCAAATTTCTCAAAAGCTGAAAGTCAGCAATGGATGTGCTATTCGGGATACTGTTTCGATCAATTAATGTTTCCAAAACCTTCTGGGCTTTTGGTATGTTATATTACACAGAATAAGCTTTCCATAGACTCCAAAACGGACTAAATCCGATATCGGAGGAGAGAGTTATGACATTTCAAAGTAGAAGTGTCAAAACTTCCCAACAAGTGCAGTGCAGTCCATTTGAATGGAATTTCTGGGCTGATGTGTTCGAATTTGGAAATGGTCAAAGAATAAAAGTTGTAGCCCCAGAAGTTAGCTTCAAGTGGGCTCAAGAATCGCTCAAAAATGTTTTAAAATGAAAGAGTTATGACTGTTTTAGCGAAAGAGGTAAAGCTGAAACGAGATTGAAAACTCATTATGAACGTCCACTTTTGACGACCGTTTTGGGCTACCTAATGAACCCGAATTGGGTAATTCGTATTTTTAAAAATATTCTTACATACCATGTATAACATATCCAAAAATCAGATTAATCGGAGTTATGAGCAATGCGTTAGAAAATCATAAAGTGAGCTATTGAAAAATTAGTATAAACCAAGTCCCACATCGACTAAATTGAGAACTTCACCATTTTCTAAACCTATAAATAGAAGGGCTTGGCCTTTGTTTCATTCACCAACAATAAGGCCTCCAATTTTTGAGAATGCTTTGTTGTGGGAGAACTTTTATAAAGATCTCCTTAGTTAAATTTTAGGCGTGGAAGTGCGTATTCATCTTGTGGAATTCAGTATTTAGGGTATGTTTCTTATTTAATTTTTGTAATATTATTATTTTTAATTGTTAGTTAAAGTTTGAATTTTTGAAGTTTAGTTAGTGTTGTTAATAAACTAGTTAGTTTACTATGTTTATTTTGGCTTGGAATTGATTATGTAAATGAGTTATTTGTGATGACTTTTAATATTTTGTGATGAATTTCATTAATTAATAATTATTAATGATATTAAAGTTATTTAATGATTATATTAAATAATTTAGTTTAAAAATGATTTTAATATTATAAAAATCATTTTAAATGAAAATAAGGTATTTAAAATATTTTAAGTTATAAAATATAACTTTTATTATTTAAATGATAATTTCATTAATAATTAAATATTAATGATATTAAGATAATATTAATGATATTTAGTTTATTTAATGATTAATATTAAATAAATAGTTTAAAAATGGTTTTACTTATTTAAAAACCATTTAAAGAGGATATTAAGGATTTAAAAATATTTTAAGTTATAATTAATGACCTTTAATATTTGGATAAATAGTACATTAATATTTAAATATTAATGGTAATTATTTGGGTAATATAAATATTTTAAAAATAGTTTGAGTTATTATAAATAACTTTTATATTTTAGCAATGGTTTCATTAATAGTTTAGTATTAATTAAACTATTAATGATAATGGAATTGTTTAATGTTTAAATCATTTAATTATGATTCCGATATTTGAAAGTTATAATTTTACCAAACTAGTGACTTGAGAACCGATTATGAAGTTACGAATTTGAAGAAGAACACCTATAGTAATGATTATATCACTATAGGCCCTTTAGTGATGATTTGAATTATTTTAAATTTTTCAATTTAAAATTGCGAAAATGATTAAAAATAAGATGTCTGATATTTACGAGATGTTGAGGTATAGAATAAGAGTCTTAGACTCGGATTTAAATAATAAAGTCGTCGATACGTGAACAAATGTCGGACCTTATAAAAGAAAGAAAAGACTACTGTAAGAGCATGGATGGGATATTTGAAAATGTATAAAAATATTTCAAGTATAGAATATGAACTAAAAGTATGATCACTTTGTGATTATGTGATTAGACTATGTCTTGTTGTAATAGATAAAGATCTATGTGTTAAGATATATTGTTCTAATCGAATCTAATGATCCGATTATTGATAGGTTGTGATAAAGAGATAAAACCTAAGTTGAGATTTGTAATCGTGAATCGAGCAAGTATCCTACCTTTGCACTTCCTTTATGCAATGGACATGAGTAAGAAGTTTGAAAATTATTCTATCCTGTACAGATTATGTACTCTTTGATTATCGACATGTTAGCTCAGATATATATTCTGTTCATTGATTTCTATAAATGGTTATACAAGTGTCCCCACTTGGATAATCATGGCATTTGTTCACATGTTGATACACCTTTGTTAATTACCCGTATATATATGTTTGAATTACATATTATTGTTGAGCAAGATTAAAACCTTCTGGTTTGGAACCGGACATGTATGAACATCCCTATATGGGAAGATTTTTACAAGCAAGGCGGATAGAGTGAGCGATGAATTTCGTTCAAGTTATGTAGTATTGATCATCACAGGTAGGTACAATTGGATGACCGCCTCCGTGTCCGTAAGTTATGACGGTTTGAGGATAGAATTCCGCTAAACCTTTTCGAAAATGAAAAGAATGTTCATAGTATGTTTCTTAAACCTTATTCAAGGGTAGAGCCAGAGCCAAATTTAAAGAATTTGAAAGAGAGTTGTTATGTGAATTTTTTATCAGTACAGATTACTTCACAACTTTCAATTCGTTGTAGAAGTGTTATGTAAAGAGAATACTTATATTCTTTCGACTTATATATATAATTGCTATTACTTCTTTGGGCACTTAAATACTCATCCTTGCTTAAATTAAATGTTTTCGAGTTATGTATGAAAGCAACTCAAGGCTCGTACCGAACAAAGGAAAAAGGAAAGCTGATCGAATAAGTGTGTATTATGAGTTAATGGTTATAGTTGTATTGGTATCTATTCAAGTATTGTAAGGAATGTATTTGAAGGTCACGCACCTGGGAAAGTAAACTTTGATGTATGTAAATTAAGTTCGAATGTATTATTATTTAGTATTATTCTACTTAAAGAAATGGTATCGTGGAGAACCGAGTTCGGGTTTCAAGTACCTGGATTTGGGGTCGTCACAAATATTGCGAGAATAATGATGAATAAATTGAAGGGATTTTATGAAATATTTGTTCTAAGTTTTGTTTATTATATGGACCCCCATTTACCCATTTTTTCAAAATAATCGGTGAAAGTTATTCAGGTGTAAATATATATATATATATATATATATATATATATATATATATATATATATATATATATATATATAAAAAAGTGGGGCCCACATGTGATGAAGACATATGGTGGGCCCCAATCGATGGAAAAGACTTTTGGGAGGGGGAAGTCAAGTTATTCACGGGTGGGTTTTTTGTTGAAATTATGTATATTATATATATATATATATATATATATATTATAATAAGTTTTGTTTTTTATGAAAAATAGAATATATTAAATTTTATTAAATATTATGTTATTAAAGTTGAAAAAAAAGGAAACGTCAGAATTTTTTTTTCCCCGTGACGCTTTCGTCCGAAAACCTATTGTTGGTCCATGATAATTTTTTCCTAAATAGTATCCTTTCATTCTCCTATAAATGGAATGCTTAGTTAGAATTGAAAATCACACCAGAACTAGAGAATTCTTCTTCTATAATATTGAGCGTATTTCTTTCGAGTTTTAGAAAGCTTTGAGCGTAGAAAATAGTGAAAGCTTTCTTCAAGAATATGTTCGTCCTACCAGTCGAAATACTTTTCTTTTCAAGGTAAGGGATTGATGAGTGCATATTATTCATTTATTTTGATTTTATTATATTTAGTTTTATTGCATGTTTTATGTGATGATTTCAGGAAGAATTGGAGCTGAAATAAGGAAAAAGAGAAAATTACAGGGTTTTTAGTATTAAGTTGGATGCATGGTCTAGGCTTGGGACTTGAATTTTATTCTAGAGCTCTTGTTTAGCTTTCAGAACATCTTGAATCGTCCCAATCGGAGTTCATATGAAAAAGTTATGATCTTTTTACTAAACAGACGTTGAACCTCAAAGTTTGGAAGTTGCAATTTACACAGCAGTCAGTTGGAGCCTCATTTCGACCTTGATGCAGCCAGACTATGTGAATTCTCAAAGTTTAAAGGTATTGATCTCGTCAATGTATTCGTTTTGATAGGTAGCAGGCCCCGTAACTCCTCCCAGATCAAACATTATGCTCGTTTTACCAAAGGACGTCGCAACAGAAAATATAAATTCGCCCCAGCGATTTTGAGCGGGAAAATTGGGAAATCTTGGATTTTTGGAAAGTTTCTAAATGCATATTTTGACAGATTTCTACATGGAATTGGATTGATATTTCTATTAGAATTATGAAATCTTTAATACTAAGATTTATTTCCAAAGTATATTCTATTTCTTTATGGAAACTAGTTCCATAATTGCTCAATAATTGGGAAGCAGTATGAATAACTCAGGAATTTAAAAGATTCTCGAATCATGCTAAGGGGTCACAAGACCTAGAACTACGTCCCCAGGTTATCAAGTATCTCGACTTGAACCTTTAACAGTCATAAGACTATATGGACCTTTCTTCTCGTACTCAGGAAAATTAGCCCTTCGTACAATGTTTTGTGCACAAACATTTTAATGCTTTCGCGTAATATAATCCCCTATAAAAGAGTTGTTCATCTCAGCTTCTCAACATCTGAATCCGCACCAAAATAATTTGGTTTGGAATAACTTCTCAAGAAACGCTTGAACTGCATAAACATCTTTCAATATTTGTCTAGTTGAATCAAATAGCATAGACTTCTAACAACAACTCGGACATCAATCGAAATAATTATAGCCAATTCATATGGCATATCTTTCTTAGTTAAAAGAAAACCAAAAATCATTTTTATGATGGTCAAGATATCGTACTATTTTAATAGTACGTTGAGGATTCAGTTATTATATAACTTTGTCATGCTACATCATACCATAGTGGGATGACGATCCTAGGATCACATCCAACAATAGGTTCAATTGCATTGATGACTTCCTTGTTTGTCATATCAACATCATATTTAGTGATGCTTTACTGACTACGGAGAAACTAAATATATTTTCATATTTTAAAATTATTTTTGTCTAGCCGAAACAATTAGCATAGACATACGAATAACGATATTGTTTTTAAAACTCACTGGTTCCATTATTTGATCCAATGTTTTTCAAGAAAAATTGAAGTGCAAACATCAGCACGAAGTCAATAAATTTCAAAAATCTAGCAAAGCTAGAAGATTTGGAATATCTAATTTTCTCTATCAACTTCAATCTTTACTTCAGTACCTCATTACTGACTAAATATTCTTGTATTTCAACTTACAATCTTCCTATACCCCCAGTATAGTTCATCAAACTTACCGCACATTGGAAGTTCAGGAACTTGCCACAACAATATGAGTTTAAGAACTTATCCTAGTCAGACCATAGGCGTCCATTCACTGAGGTGTTCAAAACATATCATATTATTATGAGTCACGAACTTACCATATGCATTAGTTTTAAGAACAGTACCTAATCCTAATAATATCTGACTAATCTTAATAGTTTCTAACTATCAAATATACACATGAGAAAAGAATCACCTTTTCACCACATATACATTGATAGCGCGACACCGATATTCTAATGATTATCAATGTGATAAACCAAGTACATGCACAAAATCTCTGCCCATACAAAGGTTTGTACAACTTAGTCACCATATGAGTCCTCAATTGAAATCTCACCTAACATTACCTTACTCTTAACTTATTCTTAACTTGCCCTTAACTTGCTCAATACGAATTTCTCGTATCACATTATCTATAACTCCTCGAGTTTATCTTGTACTATATCATAGTACATTATTTTCATAGCATCATGCTATAATTATTCAAACATTAAAACCCATCTTTCTTTTATAACTTAAACAGATCACGTCGTGATCTTATTCTATAATCATCTCCCTTAAACTTCTTTTCTTAACTCGTGATCGTTTTGTTTTACGATCCTCTTTCTTTCCTTTTTCATCATTTACGATTTCATTTATGCTTTTAATCTTACAGGCTTTGTTTATTCATCATTATTTGTTATCTTCGCTATTAGAGTTAAGTAACTACCATTTCTTATCTTTACATCTCTTCAAGATTCTTCTTTGAATTTTCTTGTTTATATAACAATTCTTCTTTTAAGAATTTCTAACTTCATTTACATTGCTCAGCATTTCATTCGAGTTCCACATTTTCATCATACGTATCCATTTTCTATACTTGGTACACATCGAGTCTCTAACAGTTTCAATATTTTACGCTGAGTTGTTTCCCACAAACAACCAACAAACTAGGTTCCGAGTTGCTAGTTCGTAAATACCTCCGCTCTAAGAAGGAACCGTTTAGCCCAGATACCATACATCAACTATTAAAGAGTACGATTGTACAATACTTAAATATAACTTTTTATTCTTAACTTCTTTATAATTCTCTTCTTATAGACATTATCTATTTATTATCACCTTACATCCTTATTATTAGAGTTGGGTAACCCCACATCCATATTCTTTATAACTCTGTGAGATTCTTCTTTGAATCCTCTCACGCAAGTTTTAATCCCTTCTTTAAAAATTTCTTAAATTACTTCTTATTGTTCAAACTCTATTTGAGCTTATTCTTTCATTATCTTCACTTTCATTCTCTAAGGCCCAAATTCGGGTATCTTCCAACTCGACAGATGGTGCTCCACGATACTACAATCCATACAATCATTCCATTGAGATAACAACAAAATGAGTGTAATTACTATCTTTGTATTACATTTGTAATAAATCCTTTCCCAGGTTCATAGCCATCGAATACATTCATTGTTCTTCATAAGTATATTACATACAAATATACTAGTCTATTACGGAGACGATTAATTGTCCATCTTAGCCTTGCCTTTATCTCTCTTAGAACTCTCGGTTAGTTTAACTTTAAGCTGCAAACATATGGTTCAAGCAAGAATGAGCATAACTAGCTCGACAAGTCTTAACAACGAATCATATGAATATCACTCTAAACAAATACATGCTTTAATTCCATATCTAAACAATTATCTATGAAGCATTATGAAACATTTGACTAATACTTCTCTATAACAATTCCAAAGTATATATAATAGCTTAGGAATGATGAACAAATTCGATAGACCATGAACATACTCTTTTCATTTTCATACTTGAAAAGGATATCAAAAGCACTAAGGCCATCCACCCGTCTTTACTTACGAGCACTTCTAGGTGATCGACCTATTGTACTCTATGTTGATCAACACTCTTCGTTAAGCGTATTTACGTTTAACATTTGGCAACCTCGCGTGCCCATCGAATAATCGATGAAAATACTTTTGTTTGTTCATAGACAAACTTACCTTCTCATCCGTACCAAATACTTGGCATAGGATAGCGTTAACGATTCTATATCAGCGACTTGTAAACAATTCAATCATCTCTTGAATACTTGTCTGGCCCGATAAAATAGGCATCGACTCTTTTTATATTTACCATTCATGCATTGTATATCATGCATCACGTAAAACTTGACTAACACGAAGGTCGGACAAGAGTTAAGAAAGACTTGCCTTTAAGCGTCTTGAATATATATTCAACTATTCTCGGTCTTTCACGGGATCTACATGAGATATTCACATAGCACACTATGTAATTAGTTATCAAACAAACTATCTTTACGGTTCTAACCAACTTCTTTCTCTTCTATGTCTTACTTGTTTTAACCGTTATTAAAATTCGATTCGACTTTCTATACTTCGTTACGTTTCATTAACGTTCTTACGTCCTTAGCCGACATTCGATCATTAATGGTTAATTTCCAACGTTGAAGGTCGTTTACGGTTCACTCATTACGTATTTGTGTTCTTCGTTTAATTTCCATTAAACCTTACCCGTTCTTCTTACATTAACATCTTATAAGTGTTTTAAAGTAAGTCTCATTATGTACTTTAAGTACCTTTAACATCTTACTTTAGGTCTACATTCAAAATGGAACTAAACCTAACTTGGTCAACTTTTTCCCCTTTATTGTCATACATCTACTTGTGCATCCTTATCCAGGAGGTTTTAGTGACTTGGCTTGCGGCCTGAGTTAGCGAAACTCTCGTGAGTCATCTCAGCTGCGGCCCACCACCATAATTGGTTTTGGTGGTGTGTACTTGAGGTTTGGCTATGCGGCAAGTCATGCACCGATTAGCCAAAATAGTTTGGTTTCTTAACGAAACTCCGGCTTCCTAATTTGTTCGTTTTACATCCGAATTGACCCATTCAATTCCTACAAGTCAAAATTACATCCTTTACGTGTTTGTATAAAATTTCACCTTTTGAATCCGTTAACTTTCGAATTCACCTTTAAGTTCATTTTTAAGCGTTAGTTTAACGTTTTACGTCCGATTCAATACTCGTTTTTCTTCGTTATAAGTCGGAATCGACGATTCTTTTTCATGAACGACTCTTAATTACCTTATCTCACGTGTTGACATTGGAAACCAATATTTTTTCAAGTCACCACGGAAACTTTTGACCTTTAATCCGGACTTTATCGTTTTTTGACGTTTAACGTCTATTTCGTAAAATCCAAATCATAACCGTTACTAATGTTCTCTAAGCCAAATCACATGGAATACTCCATGGACTTCATATCTACATCCTAACAAATCAAGATGCACATACCTTAGCTACTGACGATTTCCAAAGCGTTCAATTATAACTAAGTTCACGTTCAAGACTTTTTACATTTTTACTTACATAAACACTTACGATTTCTATTTGGTCAAGACCTATCCATGATTTGGTCATTAATAGGCCTTCTCAATAAACGCTCTCCACTCATCTCTACGATTCTTCTATGAGAAAGAAATCGAAAAGGATGAAGATTACGGTTTATAGGAATTTACCTTTGAAGTAGTTAACGTTCTTGATAAGCGTCTATTGGTTTGCTTGGAAGTAGAAGGATTATAGGATTCTAGCTCTTTTCTCTCTCTCAAATATGTTGGACAAACTTTGTAAAACCACCAAATGGCCACATATAAGCCTTATATTTATAGAAAATAAATGAGGGGCAAAATGGTCCAATTCCCCACCTCCTCACTTATTTACCACTTTGTCACCAAGTAAAATACTTGGTGACCAAGTGACATACTTAGCTTGCACACCAAGTGGCGGCCCACCTTGCCATGGGTCATCCCCATGGGTTGCCCCATGGGTTTTACCCATCCCTTGACCCACCGATTCGACCCACGGTTTACTTTTTTGGATTGGGCTTGACATTAAAACATTGGGCTTTAACTTGATCTAATATTGGGCCTTGACTTGGGCTTGTATAATTAATTCATTGGAAGCATTTTTAATCCAAGTCCAATTGGATTGGATAAAATCCTTAGCTTACGTACTCTAATAATACAATTAAGTATTCTACGCGTATTATTCACGTATTCTCTTTGTATAATATTCATATAATAATACGTATTATCTGTCGTCTATTCTTCATATCATACTCGTATACATACTAGTATAATACTCATATTCCTTACGTATAATAATCAAAGCGACTATCGCATTACATTTCCTTTTCGAAAACCTCTTTCACAAACCCTTAGGTTTTAAGTCCGCAGGCGAAAACTTCGTTTGCCATAACGGAAATATTATTGGATATTCCATAATATCGTCATATTCTAACATTACGCGTTTCTCAGAATTTCAAACCCTAGCTCACGAGCGTCATCGGATGAATAGTGTTTTACATGAACAATCTCGAAAACCTTCGTTCTCGTCTTGATAATTCACAACAATTAATTCTAGCACAAAGCCAGAATACTAACCACATCTACACATTCTAGGTCATAGAACGACCTTCGAACATCTTACTCACATAATAACTCAATTAAATTCATTTAATCCACATAATCAAATAAAAATTTAATTCATTGAAAATTCAAAATTCTTGGGCGTTACATTCTTCCCTCCTTATAAGGATTACATCCCCGAGAATCTATTACTCTTACATAAACAAATGAGAAACTTTTCCTTCATTTTACTTTTCGAGCTCCCACGTTGCTTCTTGACATCGTGGTTACTCAAATTACCTTTCTTTGAAGGTATTACTTTATTTCTCAAGACTTGTTCCTTCTATCAATAATCTGAATCGGAAGTTCTTCATACGTTAAGTCTTTTCTACTTGAATAGACTCATACTCTATTACATGCTTATAGTCCGGTTTATAAGGGCCTTGACACGAGACCACGTGAAACACATTGTGTATTCTTTCCATTTACGGAGGTAAGGCTACTTCATAAGCTACCTCTCTATCCTTCTTAAAATCTCAAAAGGTCCTACAAACCTCGGACTTAACTTCCCTTTCTTTCCAAAATGTATCTTCCCTTTCAAGGCGATACTTTTAGAAAGACATAAGACCCTACTTCAAACTCCTCTTCTCTCGATGAGGATCTGCATACTTCAGTTGTCTATCTTGAGCCGCTACTAATCGAGCTCTTATCGACTTTACCATATCTGCTTTGTTTGTTGTACCATCTCGGGTCCCAACATTAAGCGTTCACCTACTTCATCCCAACAAAGTGGTGTTCTACACTTCTTCCTTCCATACAACAACTTAAGTGGGCGGCATGCCTATACTAGCGTGAAAACTATTGTTATGGCGAATTCTACCAGCGGTAGATGTTAAATCCCAACTCCCCTTGAAATCCATAACATGAGATCTTAACATATCTTCTAGCGTTTGAATTGTCCGTTTCGCTTTGCCCATCCGTCTGTGGATGATGATCGTGTATACTCAATCTCAAGCTGTGTTTCCATTTTTTCTTGCAAACTCCTCCAAAAGTTCGGCGTGAATCGTGGATCACGATCGGACACAATCGAAATAGTTACTCCATGTCTAGAAATGATTTCTTTGACATAAAGCTTAGCTAAGCTGCTCTAAGTTATACCTAACTCCTATTGGTAGAAAATGAGCCGATTTAGTTAACAGATCCACTATTACCCAAATAGCATCGTATCCTTTTACGGTGGTTGGAAGTCCCACCACAAAGTCCATGGTGATATGCTCCCATTTCCACTCGGGAATCTCCGGTGGTTGTATCGATCCACTCGGTCTTTGGTGTTCGACCTTAACTTTCGACAAGTTAAGCACTTACTAACATATTACGCAATCTCCTCTTCATGTTAGGCCACCAAAGTTTACGGCGAAGGTCTTGATACATCTTAGTACTACCGGGATGTATCGAGTACCTCGAACTATGGGCCTCACACATAATCTCTTCCTTCAACTCGAAATTATTTGGAACCCAAATTCTTCCTTCAAAATGAAGTAAACCTTCTTTATCAAGGTTATACTTAGTCTTCACGTCATCCTTCATTATCTTCTTCATCCTTCGCATTCTTGATACTTAACTTGTACTTCCTTAACTTGTTTCCACTATCGTTGGTGAGAGTTTCTATTGCAAATAACATCTCCTTCGTTTCCTTGGTAACTTAACTTCTAATTCCATCCTCGCCATCTCTGTTATTAACTCATTACGAGTCGTTAACATTGTGAGTTTTCTCTCTACCCTTCCGACTCAGCGCATACTACTACATTACGCCTTTCCGGATGATATAAGATATCACAATCATAATCTTTTATCAATTCTAACCACCTTCTCTCTGCCTCATATTCAACTCATACGTGTGAAGATATATTTTTAGAACTTTTATGGTCCGTGTATATCTCACACTTCTCCCGTATAAATAATGTCTCCATATTTTTAAAGCAAACACCACAACTTGCCGGTTCTAGGTCATGAGTAGGATAGACCTTCTCATAATCCTTTAAGCGGCGTGGCCTTGTATCTGTGATGACCTTGCCATCTTTGCATAAGCACCACCCTAGTCCTCTATCTGAAGCATCGCTATAAACTACAAAATTCCCCGTATCATCTGGTAAAGATAATACTGGTGCCTCACTCAACCTCCTTTTTAGTTCTTGAAAACTATGCTCACACTTTTACGTCCACTCATACTTCACCGACTTCCTTGTCGGTTGTCGGTGGAGTAGCTAATTTAGAAAAGTCTGAATGAACCTTCTATAGTATCCATTTAACCCCAAAAACTCCTAACCTCGGTTGGCATTTTTGGTTGCTCCCACTCATTCACCGCTTCCACCTTATTTGGATCTACGGATATGCCATCTTTATCTATAACATGTCCTAGAAAGCGCACTTTTTTAGAGCCAAAATTCACACTTAGTGAATTTACGCATACAACTTCTCCCTCGTAGGGTTTCCAACACTATTCTTAGATGTTGACATGATCTTACGGCGTCTTGGAATAGACTAGAATATCATCAATGAACACTACTGATGAACTGGTCCAAATCTTTGTTTGAACACTCTGTTCATCATATCCATGAATCTTGGTTTGGCGCGTTTGTCGACCCAAACGACATAACCAAAAACTTCGTAATGCCCATAACGAGTTACGAGCAGCAAATCTTAGGTATATCTTCCTTCCTCACTTTGATTGATGATACCCGATGCATAAATCTATCTTAGAAAATACTTTTGCCTTTTAAGCGATCAAATAGATCATCGATCACGAGGCAGCGGGTATTTATTCTTAATCGTTAACTTGTTCGACTCCAGATAGTCGATACAAAAAGTCGTAACGATCCGTCCTTTTTCTTTACAAACAACACACGGTGCTCCCCACGGTGACACACTTGGTTGAATGTACTTTCTATCTAATAGTTCACTATAAGCTGAACCATTAACTCCTTCATCTCAATGGCGCCATCCTATATGGTGCCTTTGAAATCGATCTTGTGCACGGCAACAAATCAATCACAAATTCTACATCCTATCTGGAGGAATACCGGTAACTCCTCGAGAAAACACATCTACAAATTCTTGAACCACCGCTTATCTGTTCCAATGATGTTCCCACTCTTTGGGTATCCACCACGTGACCACGAGATAACCCTTACACCCCTTCTTGACATCTTCTAGCTTGTGTCATGGTTAGAACAACAAGAACGTCCGTTGATTTATTTCCATAAAACACCACCTCGGGTTTCTTAGGAAGCCTTAGGTTCACACTCTTTCTATGACAATCTATTATTGCTTTATGGTTAATTAACTTGATCCATCTGAGAATCACATGAATTCTCTTAACCTTATCGGTAAAAGATCTCTAGATAATCTATTACCCACGATATCTATGAAACAATTCCTATGAATGTGTTCAATGGGAATTATCTCCTCGTTTGCTACCTTAACGTCTAAAGGTATTTCTAACTTTTCGAGGATTTAATCCCAATTCTTTGAGCAAATCCACATGCTATAAAAAGAACAAGTAGCACCAGAGTCGAATAACACGTAAGCATTTATTTCATTGGTTGGAATGATACACCTTTACTACATCCGTTGATCTGTGCGCATCTTGGTATCATATTAAATGTTAAATTGAGGTCTACCCTTGCTGATGGTGTTGGTCGATGTAATGACTAAATTACCACTACTACGAACCCTTACTACCCTCAGCCCTTTCTTTGGGCAATTTCTTGCCATGTGGTCTCTGAAACCCACAAACAAAACATCCCCGACTTTTCTTAGGATTAGGGCGGTTGGGAGATATATGACCCTCTTGCCCTTACAGTTATAACAACCGGTCTTCCCTTTCGGCGAGACTCCCGGATGAGTCTTACCATGTCTTTACATGCCTCCATCCTCCGTTTAGGATCCTTGTTTTGCCCAGTATTCCCGGGGTTAAAATTCTTCCTCTTAGGCATATTGCCACTTCCACTTGGCAACCTACGCCTTATTTCCTCCCTCTCCTTTACTCTTATTCTTCCTATCTTTGTGGTATTGGGTCAGCGCCTCGCTACCACCCTCATTATTATCGCCTTTTCGAGAATGGTCCGTAGGAAGCACTCTGAAAAACCGATATCCTACTATAGAGCCGGGGTTTTTAGGCCTGCTCAAACCTCTGAGCCTTCCTCTCCTCCGTGTCCACTTGGTGTGGAAGCGAACCTTGCCAATTCATTGAATTTGGCGCGTGTTGAGGAACAGTCATGTCCCCCTGCTTAAGTTCTAAGAACTTAATCTCCATTCTCCTTGCATCTTAGTAGGGAAATAGTTCTCGAAGAATACCTTCTTAAAATTGTTCCCATATAACGACTTCCGCTCGATTACCACAGGTGAGCCTCCCACCGATGGTTGGCTTCCCCTTCATCATATAGGTGCATAAAGAGGTCTTTTTGCGCCTCATTCGTTGTAATAACAAATGCCTTCTCTATTTCCTTGACCCATATATACAGGCCTCCATTGGGTCCGTTGTTCCCTTAAATTGGGGTGGACCTACACTTTTAAATTCCTTAAAAGTAGTCGTTAGGGCTACTCTGGGTCCTGCGTGCTCTACCCCGGCTTGGTTAAATCACGGTAGTTAATAAATTAACGAACTCTTGCATTGGGTTATTAGGACCCCCCTCGTTCTCATTATGCGATTCCGCCTCTTGGTTCGTTGTCTTCTTCTTGGCGGCATTTACGATTAAATAAATAAAGTTCCGTTATTACTTATTTACTTACTTACGTTATTAGTCGTCAAACAATTGGACAATATAACTCATACAATCAAAAGCAAATTTAAAATAAAAACTTCCTTATATATTAAAATGCTTCTTTATAGTTCAAAACTATTTACAAGTTGCTTTACATAGCCCAAAAGCTATTACATATACATCCATGATTGACTTCTACAAAAATTGGGATTTACAAAAAAGACTACCCTTTAATTATACAAAAGGGTTTTCGTCACTACACAAAAGTATTTATCATACTACTCCTAATATTGCTAAACAACATTCTCATGCTTACGGTTTGCCAAAATCGACACAATATCTCGACTTATAGTATGTCGAGTGCATCCCGACTCAATAGAATAACAAGCTATCTTAAGCTTGAAATCCTCGTCTTGCTTGTCATTTATATATGACATTAAATGCTATCTTACGGTCTTTTCAACCATTTTCTTGCGAAGTTCTATGACCTCGTTCTTATAGTCACAGGCCTTGTCGGTCATGAGCACTTTCTCTCATCGTGCTATATCTCATAGTCGACTCTGCGGACTCTTTACGCCCCATAGAGATCATTGATCTCTTCCTTACAGTCTTTGCACCATATTGTGCGATTTGCACGTCGTTCTGATCAAGCCTTTGAGAGGTACATTGCCCTCATAGTCTCGGTAGGTGTAGACTCTAGGGGCGGGCATCACCGTGATAATCGATGTTACCTCCATGTCATCCTCCACATCAATCATCATATTCAAATATGATGTTATCCCCATGGTCTCCTCAATAATCCCTCCTCAGAGTAATATTCCTCGAGCTCGACTCTTCTAGAATCACTACGGTATATACTACTATATAAGCACGCAGTCTTTGTCTCGGCTTCGGTTCACGGACTCCTCGTTGATCACATGTATATCCCTATACATCAAGCTATCAACAAACATCTACAATAACACATAACAAATTGATTAGTACATAATACACAATAATATAAGCACAAATCACATTTAATCCATTTAGGGTTACTTTCCATCTTTTAAATCTTTTGATGCTGAGTTTCCTCAATACCTTATTAACTCATTTGACTTCGAGTTAACTTTCTTGGACTCTTCCTTTCCTACGAGGTTATTAGCCTAAGGTTCTTCCCCCCCTTAAGTTTTATAACCTAATGCTTTGATACCAACACATTGCGCCCCCCAAATCAGGTATCTTCCAACTTGAGAGCGGATGGTGCTCCACGATACTACAATCCATACAATCATTCCATTGAGATAACAACAAAATGAGTGTAATTACTATCTTTGTATTACATTTGTAATAAATCCTTTCCCGAGTTCATAACAAATATACATTCGTTGTTCTTCATAAGTATATTACATACAAATATACTAGTCTATTACGGAGACGATTAATTGTCCATCTTAGCCTTGCCTTTATCTCTCTTAGAACTCTCGGTTAGATTCGAAACTTTAGCTATGAAACATATGGTTCAAGCAAGAATGAGCATAACTAGCTCGAATGAAGTCTTAACAACGAATCATATGAATATCACTCTCAACAAATACATGCTTTAATTCTATATCTAAACAATTATCTATGAAGCATTATGAAACATTTGACTAATACTTCTCATACAACAATTCCAGAGCATATATAATAGCTTAGGAATGATGAGCCGGTCGATAGACCATGAACATACTCTTTTTCGTTTCATATACTTGAAAAGGATATCCGACACTAAGGCCATCCACCGTCTTTACTTACGAGCACTTCTAGGTGATCGACCTATTGTACTCTATGTTGATCAACACTCTTCGTTAAGCGTATTTACGTTTAACATTTGGCAACCTCGCGTGCCCATCGAATAATCGATGAAAATACTTTTGTTTGTTTATAGACAAACTTACCTTCTCATCCGTACCAAATACTTGGCATAGGATAGCGTTAACGATTCTATATCAACAGACTTGTAAACAATTCAATCAACTCTTGAATACTTGTCTGGCCCTAAATAAAATAGGCATCGACTCTTTTTTATTTACCATTCATGCATTGTATATCATGCATCACGTAAAAACTTGACTAACACGAAGGTCGGAACAGAGTTAAGAAAGACTTGCCTTCAAGCGTCTTGAATATATATTCAACTATTCTCGGTCTTTCTGGGATCTACATGATATATTCACATAGCACACTATAATTAGTTATCAAACAAACTATCTTTACGGTTCTAACCAACTTCTTTCTCTTCTATGTCTTACTTGTTTTAACTTCGTTATTAAAGTCGATTCGACTTTCTATACTTCGTTACGTTTCTTTAACGTTCTTACGTCCTTAGCCGACATTCGATCATTAATGGTTAATTACCAACGTTGAACGTCGTTCACGGTTCACTCATTACGTATTTGTGTTCTTCGTTTAATTTCCATTAAACCTTACCCGTTCTTCTTACATTAACATCTTATAAGTGTTTTAAAGTAAGTCTCATTATGTACTCTAAGTACCTTTAACATCTTACTTTAGGTCTACATTCAAAATGGAACTAAACCTAACTTGGTCAACTTTTTCCCCTTTTCTTGGTGTTGTGATGCGCATGCATCCATCCATTTATGTTTTAGTGGGCGGCTGCTCTCTGAGTTAGCAGTTACTTTCGGTAGAGTCCATGTACAAACTCTCGCTTGATTGGTCTCCACCACTTTATTTTCTGGTTTTGCGCGTTTGCGGCTGACGAGAGTTGTCTCTGTGCCAGATTTAGCCAAAATTAGAAATTTTGGTTTCTTAACAAAACTCCGGCTTCCTAATTTGTTCATTTTACATCCGAATTGACCCATTCAATTCCTACAAGTCACAAATTACATCCTTTACGTGTTAGTATAAAATTTCACCTTTTTGAATCCGTTAACTTTCGAAATTCACCTTTAAGTTCATTTTTAAGCGTTAGTTTAACGTTTTTTAAATCCGTTCGATACTCGTTTTCTTCGTTATAAGTCGAATCTGATGATTCTTTCATGACGACTCTTAATTACCTTATCTCACGTGTTGACATTGAAAACCAACGTTTCAAGTCACCACGACAACTTTTGACCTTTAATCCGGACTTTATCGTTTTTGACGTTTAACGTCTATTTCATAAAATTCGCCATAACCGTTACTAATGTTCTCTAAGCCAAATCACATGGAATACTCCATGGACTTCATATCTACATCTAACCAAATCAAGATGCACATACCTTAGCTATAACGATTTCCAAAGCGTTCAATTATAACTAAGTTCACGTTCAAGACTTTTTACATTTTTACTTTAAAAACACTTACGATTTCTATTTGGTCAAGACCTATCCATGATTTGGTCATTAATAGGCATTCTTATCTCTTCTCAATAAACGCTCTCCACTCATCTCTGATTCTTCTATGAGAAAGAAATCGAAAAGGATGAAGATTACGGTTTATAGGAATTTACCTTTGAAGTAGTTAACGTTCTTGATAAGCGTCTATTGGTTTTGCTTGGAAGTAGAAGGATTATAGGATTCTAGCTCTTTTCTCTCTCTCAAATATGTTGGACAAACTTTGTAAAACCACCAAATGGCCAACATAAGCCTTATATTTATAGAAAATACAAATGAGGGGCAAAATAGTCCAATTCCCCACCTCCTCACTTATTTACCACTTTGTCACCAAGTAAAATACTTGGTGACCAAGTGATACACTTGCTTGCACACCAGTGGTAGGCCCACCTTGCCATGGGTCATCCCATGGGTTGCCCCATGGGTTTTACCCATCCTTGACCCCCAGGGATTCGACCCACGGTTTAATTTTTGGATTGGGCTTGACATTAAAAACATTGGGCTTTAACTTGATCTAATATTGGGCCTTGACTTGACTTGTATAATTAATTCATTGGGCTTGTTTATTAATCCAAGTCCAATTGGATTGAATAAAATCCTTAGCTCATACTCTAATAATACAATTAAGTATTCTCGCGTATTATTCACGTATTCTCTTCGTATAATATTCATATAATACTCGTATTATCGTCGTACTATTCTTCATATCATACTTTCATATACATACTAGTATAATACTCATATTCCTTACGTATAATAATCGAAATGACTATCGCATTACATTTCCCTTTTCGAAACCTCTCTCACAAAAAACCTTAGGTTTTAAGTCATGCGAGAAAAAACTTTGTTTTGCCATAACGGAAATATTATTGGATATTCCATAATATAAATCATATTCTAACATTACGCGTTTCTCGTTTCTCAAACCTAGCTCAAACCCTAGCTCATGAGCGTCATCGGATGAATAGTGTTTTTACTGTGAACAATCTCAAAAAACCTTCGTTCTCGTCTTGATAATTCCACATACAATTAAATTAATTCTAGCACAAAGCGAATACTAACCACATCTACACATTCTAGGTTTGTAATAGAAATGACCTTGAACATCTTACTCACATAATAACTTAATTTTAAATTCATTTAATCCACATAATCAAATAAAAATTTAATTCATTGAAAATTGAAAATTCTTGAGCGATGTCGATTATAGATATATTTATATTATATAATTAATACCAATTATATCATATATGTTATATTTCTAGTACGTAAGATTAGAGTTGGAAGGAAGAACACAAAAGAAGAACTGTGGGAAGGAAGCTTGATAATCAAAGGGTAGCCATCATCTTCTAGAAAACAAAGGTATCATCTTACTCTTTTATTTTTCAAAAGTTGTAGTTTTATTCTATTCAAAATCCTTTGTAAAATTTGGTGAGGGTTGAATTATTTGTTATATATAGTTTTTATATGATAGTTGGTTGATATAAAAAAAATTGTTTTCATAAGTTTAGAGATGAGTTATAGTAAAGTAATTCATGTTATGTATTTTTTGTGAAGGAAATCATGTTACAGTGAATATGTATGAATATATAAGAATATGGCTTAGTTAAAGTAAAAATGAGGTTTGATTCTTTGTATAACATATAAATTGACTATTAATTGTGAAAGTAGATGAAGAAACAAAAACAAGGTATTTTAACTTAACTGTTTTGGTTGAAAAAGAAAATCACAGTGATGATTTTCACTAAAAATGTCAAAAGGTAAAGTTTTAGCAAGAACATTGAAATTAGAGGTTTTAAATTCGATGTTTATATTATTATATGGGTAAAATCATGTTAAGAGACCTTAAATTATGTTTGTGTGAAGTCTATATATGTATTACGTGTTAATTTAGTTGTTAGAAAGTAGCTTGTAGGCCAAATTTGGCTTTGTTTATGTTGTTGCCGAAGTTGGTCGCCGGGGACTGTAATTCGGCGCCGTAGTGCGGCCTCACAGTACAATTCTCGCGCTGTGATAACCCGGGTTTTCGAATAATCCAAAATTTGCGAATAAATTTTTTTTTATTTAATATTCATATTGATTATCAATTGTGTGACAAGTATCTGGGATACGAGTCTCGAGAAGGTCAATTGGTGTATTGACTAATAAAATTAGAGTAGAGTTGTGGTTAACAACTATAGAAACCCTAACTCTAATTTCTGGATAGGGATTCGGTAGAAAATATAATTAAAATAATTATATTAATGAGTACGTGTTTGTACTGTTTAGAATTTTGATCAATGATTGATCGGATAAGGTTTAAAATTAATAAACCCTAATCTCATGATTAGAAACCCTAATCTCAGATTTAGAAAATCAATTGTACAGTTAAAAACCCCTAATTGTACGCCGAGAAACCCTAATTTTATATTCGAGATTTCTAAACCCTAATTAGGAAACCCTAATCCTAAGTGGCATGTATAAGGCGTTTATTAAACTTAAAATATGATTAGAAAATCTTAATTATATTTTATTTATTTTAATTTCTATTTTACAAACCTAATTGTAATTTGGAAATTTTACTTTTCTATTAAAAACCCTAATTCGTGTGTTGTAAACCCTTATGACCAATTACGACCCTAATTGCTTAATTAGCAATTTTAATTAGGAATTATTAATCCTAATTAGCAATATTTAAGTTATGATTAATTTTTTTTAATATAATTAGAAAATTCTAATTATAATTTAGAAATATTAATTTTCGATTTTTAGAACCTAAATTGGAAATTTTAGAAAATCAATTTGCTTAACCCTAAGGGTTCCAAACCCTAAACTGTAACCCAAACCCTAAACTCTAAGGGTTTGTGCATTGGACAAGAATGCCATTAGAATTAATTTACAAATAACTAAAATGCCCTTTTAGTTTATTTTAATATGTAACTTGCAAAATGTGCTAGCAACTTTAGTTGGTAAACAACTTATTTGACTTGTGTGACACAAAATATCAGCCACTCAGCCGAAATATAGCTAGCAACATCCAAGTAATATATATTAGATTAGAGAGAGAAAGTTCATAAAACTTGCTCATTTTCAACTTTGCTCTCACCAACTCTTATTCTCTCTCATACCTCAAAAATCACCACTAGATCGATCCTATAAACACCTCTTAGATCAACCAAGAATGAGTTGGAGAGCCAAGATCTAATATTGTTCAAGAAAAGGTATAAACCTACTTTTTATTTTTGATCCATGTTGCTAAGAAACATTTCGTGTTTATATGTTTAGATCTTTGCTAGATGATGTTTAATGATGATCTATGTTGATATAACATAGATCCATAGCATCAAAATGCTTTAAAAGTGATGATTTTCAAAACTGCCAAGAATAGAAAATGTGGTCTAACAAGCTAATGTCAGGCGCCACAGATTCTTCTTTGTTTAAGATTTTTCTTATTTGATGTTTTGGATTGGTAGTCTAACACGAGGACTTTAATCTGCAAGTGGAATCTGTATCATAGGATGTCTGGATTTGAAGTTATTCATGGTCAAAACCCGTTGACCGGGCATGACCATGAACTTTCTGGGTAACCCGGAAAGGTAAGTTCAGCGTCTGACATCATTTTTAACGGCTCATATCTGACATATTTGATTCTTTTTTATGGTGGTTTTGTAACTAGCGTGTACCCTGACATATTTACTTTATATTTATGACTTTAGATAGTTTATATAATCATCAGAGTGATCAGGGTAAGAGGTCAAACTAGGTGACCCGGACTGATTTTACATTTCTGGAAAACCCAGAAAAAGTAAGAACAAGTTTTCTGACAGACATTGACCGTCTTATAGATCGTGATTCTGTTGTTTGTAAACTGATTTGTTGTTTTGTAAATGTTCTCTGACACCCGAACTATAACCTTGAACCATTAAACCGCATGAACCATGACTAGAACATAGAGATAATCGAGCTTGAAAGTGTCAACTCGAAGCTGTTTGGGTTTCTAGGTTACCCAGAAAACCCAGATTTCTCTGACAGAAAGTTTGAGAAGCCAGATCTTCCTGTTATGTTTTGATATGACCAAGTTGGTGATTGATAAGTGTAGTATTACGTTTTTACTACAATACCTAAGTCTTAGATGGCCCAGAAACAATTATATCAGAGAATTAAGTCCGGTCAAACCATGCACCTTGAACACTGACTTTGTCAGTGTTCTTGAGCCAAGAACACCAAAGGCCACAGACAAGTGTCGCTAAAGACTATTAGCGACGGTTTATTTAATTTTTGAATTTCTGAATTTTCAGAAATTATTTAAAAATAGAAATAAATTCTAAAAATTACCAAAAATGGTTTTAAAAATTATTTTAATTTATGAAAAATACTTTCTGACTATTTGAAATATTTTTCATTAATAATTATAATTATTTGAAAATTAATGCAATTTAATTTATTTAATTAGTTTATTAAATAAATTAGAGAAAATCATTTTAATTATATAAAAATCATTTTAAATAAGAATAATGTATTTAAAAATATTTTGAGTTATAAAATGTAACTTTTAATATTTTTGGAGAATTTTCATTAATAAACTAATATTAATGATATTAGATTTATTTGATTATTAAATTAAATAAATAAGATAAAAATGATTTTATTAATCTTAAAATCATTTTAATAAGAATAAAGTGTTAGAAAATATCTTGAATTATGAAATAAAATTTTCAATATTTTTGGAGAATTCTTATTAATAAATTAATATTAATGATATTATATTATATTATTTAATTAATTAAATAAATGAATTAAAAATGATTTTATTCATTTAAAAATCATTTAAAAGTGAGAAAAATGAATTAAAAATATTTTAAGTGATAATTAATTACTTTTAATATTTTGATAATAAATTTATTAATATTTAGATATTAATGGTGATGATCTAAAAATGATTTTAATTATTTTAAAAATCATTTAAGTAGGATATTGATGATTAAAAATATTTTTAGTTATTAACAATAACTATAATATTTTGACAAGTATAACATTAATATTTTTATATTATTAAATATTAATGATAATAAGATTATTTGATAATTAAATTATTTTAAAATGATTTAAGTGTTTGAAAAATTATTATAAATTATAATAATTGTTTATAAATTATTAAAAGCTTCCTAAAAATATTATAAACGATATTTGACATATCTAAACTAATATTGAAGCTTAGAGACCAAGTTTAATTGACAATTAATGTGTTAATTGTCGGATAGGGTGACCAGAACACCGAGAATGGACCGAAGTCCAACCAAACCGAACTAGTTAGACTTGTTAAGTGTTTATATAGGTTATAAACACTGATGTGACTATGTGGTAATGTGTCTAGGAGAAGATTTACTGTGAATTACAGTGTTGTGTGTTATGAAATATTGTACTAATTATGAGGTCGATATTATAGATTATAGGTCTTACGAACGCAGTTAATTATATTGTGTAGCGGTAATCAGTGGAGAAGGCAAGTTTCCTAACTCAACTTGAGTTACTATTTTTCAAGCATGGTAGTGAATAATTATTGATAGTTATTCACATCTATAATGATTGTTGTTGTAATTAAATGCGTAGTGAAATTGAATAATGTTCTATCATTTGAACTATTTATAAATCCTGTCTTAGCTAATTGTTTTGGCGAGACTAATATTTATTAAAGCATGAAATATTATGAACATAATTGTTATCGGAAGATCTATGCCATCGATTTCGGCTAGATTAGTATTGTTATTAATTATTAAAATCATAGTGTTTCTTTGAAAGTAATCCAAACCATATTTTTGTGGTATGGACTCGTGGAGTAAGACTGAGATGAACCAATTTTAATGTCATAAATCGACCTATGCGCTATTATTGAGTATTATGCATAATATAGGGTACAAAGGAGTTGGCCACTCCAGGTACTTGCAGAAGAGTATAGTTTAGTTTTTATAACTAATTTATATTCTTGTGGTAATTTAGTTTTAATAACTAAATGATTCCTCTATTAGTTCATGATCCTCTATAATCACTCAGCATGAAATCTGGGTATATCCCACTTTATTGAAGATCGTTGCAGTATTGTTAATTCCTTTTATATCGGATATATTATTCAGTATGAAATAGTAGAAAGTTTTATTATTGAGATTGAATTATTATTCCGCTATCTCGAAATCGTTTGATTGTTGTTGAAGCTCTATACAAGCTAGACTCTTCTATTCATGATATATATATCATTTATTGTATATCTTAACTTGCAGGGCAAACTTGTTGCTCACCCTTGCTATAAATAAAACATTTCAGCTAAGAACGAAGAGGCCAGCGGGTCAAAGAAGAACAAAGGCAAAGGCAAGATGATGGTGTAGTTATAATGAACAGTATTATTATTATGTTGTATTGTAAAACCTTTTTGTATATCTAAAGGGTATGATTGTAATGTTAAGGTTAGAAAACCTGGGACTTATGTATTAACAACTTATGTTAATGACTTATGTATTCCTATTTATATATGAATGAGTAGTTAAATGGTATTATATTGTGGATCGTGAACACCAAACTCGGGGGTCAGGTAACCGGATTTGGGGGCATCACAGGTTGGTATCAAAGCTGTAGGTTATAAACCTTAAGTGGGGTGGGGGAAAACTCTAGGATTATAACCATACGCGAAATAGAGAAAACTCATTTAGATTTCTAAGTGAGGGATTATCGAAGTGCATCAATAGTGAGATATGAGAACACTTAGTGTGAGAAGTTTGTATTGGTGAAGTACTAATCAAGTTGTTTAAACTGATTGTAGGATGTCGGGAGAAGATAAGATGAGTATGGAGATGCCCGCGACTGTTGCACCAATTCCATTAGCCGAGGTGCCAACTCAGAGTGAGTCAGTTTAGGAAGTTTTAAGCGACGAACCTGCGGTAAATCTAGCAAGCGATCATGACGAGTACCCTGAGATGGAGCTGGATGAAGAAGAAGAAGTATATTCTAAAGAGACAAAAGTGGAGCTAGAAATAAAGATCAAAGATGGGGAAGAAGGAAAAGTAGCAATCGAAGAAGGTCAAGCATCTGCAGAAGTTCAAGACTCAAGGACTAAAGTACTTCTGGAGGAATTATGGAAGACAGAAAGAGCATTACGCGAGATGACAGAATAACAAAATAATTTGAAGGCACAAGTCAATAGAATGAGGGTTAAGTGTATTGTATTATCTAAAGAGGTAGGTAAGAAAAAAGAAGAGTAATAAAAGGAAAAAGAACTACGATAGCAATAACACCGAGAATTCACATTCAAAGAAGAGACTAGCATGTGGAAAGTGTGGAAAGGGCCATTTGGGGGAATGTATGTGGGGTCAGAATATGTGTTACAATTGTGGTCAGGAAGGACATCTATCATCAAATTGTCCTAAACCAAAGAAAGGAGGATGTTTTGCATGTGGTGGAACGAGTCATAGGGTTAAGAATTGTCCTAAAAGGAAGAAAGGTGGAGGAAGTGGACGGAAGAAAGATTAAGTGTGAGGAGTATAATCTTTTGGAGTATAATATTCTCTTCGGTAGGAATAGGTGATAACTTTTGTATGCCTCCACTTTTTGTGTAAAGTTGTAGTAATGAATCCCGACTTTTGTCACAATGGGATAATAACTGATTGTAGTTGTGTATATGCGGTGTCTTTGAAAAGTATTATGTATTATTTGCATAAATATAAATGCAATAATATATTTGTATGAATGAAATCTTTATTTTCTATATGAATATAAGATTACGATTATTTTGTAAGTTCTTAAAACTCATACTAATGGTAAGTTCATGACTCATAATTATATGAAATGTTTTGAACCCCTCAGCGAATGGACGCCAAAGGTCTGACTAGGATAAGTTCATACACTCATATAATTGTGGCAAGTTCCTGAACTCATAAGTGTGGTAAGTTTGACGAACTCGGAATAACTATGTGTAAATGGAGAATTACAACTTTTTGTGTAAAGTTGTGTTGTTAATCCAGATATGAAAAAAAGGGATAGTAATGTGTTAAGTACTATATGTACTATATGCTATTTGAATAAATATGTGATTATATGAGAATTAATGTAAGATTTTTAATTAAACCAGATCATGCCACCTAGACGATAGAATCGAAATCAAAGAGAAGAGCAGTCGATAAATAATGAAGGGGGTCAAGCTGACCCAATGCAAAACTTTGCAAATATGATAGCCAAAGCTATGGAAAACAGAGCTCCAGCTGCAAGTGGAAGAGCAAGAAATCAACCAACTGAAAGATTGGCACATTTCAAGGACTTTAAAGCGGTAGGACCACCTGAATTCAAAGGGACCACGGATCCGATTGAAGCCCAAACTTGGGTAAAAGAGATGGAGAAAGCATTCGTCGTTGCGCAAGTGGCAGAAGAGCAGAAGATAGCCTTTGCAACATACTTAATGAAGGGAGAAGCAAATTATTGGTGGGAGACAAATCAGGCAAGAGTCGGTACAACAGTAGTAACCTGGACAAGGTTTAAGGAATTATTTTTCGAAAATTATTTCTCAGAAAGTATGCAAGCAAGAATGGAAGTAAACTTTTTGGAGTTAAAGTAGGAGAATATGTCAGTTGCAGAATACGCCGCCAAATTCAACAAACTAGCGAGATTTGCACCTCATCAGGTGGATACAGAATTACGGAAAGCAAGAAGATTCGAGAATGGGCTGAAGCCAGGGATATTCACCAAGGTAGCAGTATTGCAGATTAATACGTTCGCGACTTTACTAGAGAAAGCGTTAATTGCTGAAGGAGGGAGAGAAGCTGCGTCTCGATTTCATCAGGATAAGAAGAAGAAGACAAATGATGGTGGAAGCAGTGGTGGTAGTAATCCGAATAAAAGGAAATGGAGCGAGAATACCCAGTCGGGTAATAAGACAGGAGATAATAGAAAAAGAGGTGAGCCATGTGCAAGTTGCGGTAGAAAGCATCCAGGAATATGTTTGAAGGGGAAAGGAGTGTGTTTTAACTGTGGACAAGAGGGACACATCTCTCCAAATTGTCCAAGTCCAAAGAAGATATCAGGTTGTTTTTCATATGGATCGCTAGAACATCAAATTCGTAATTGTCCAAAGAAGAATGCAGAAAGAGGAAACAACAATAAAGGAAACAGTAGTGGAACACTGGCGATCAAAGGATCTGCTCAGCCAGGAAGACCGACAGCTCGTACATTCAACATGACGGCGCAAGATGCACTGGCTACTCAGGAGGTCGTAGCAGGTAACGATTTAGTTTAGAATTTTTATTACGCATGTAATATGAGTTAGATAATTATGTGAACTGTTTTTCGTTTATAGATTCAAGTCACATGTTAGAATTTGAAACACAAATTTATATTGTGTTGATAAAAAAACAAATTGATGATACAACTTTAAAAGATTGTAGAGAATAAGAAAGCGGTGATTCCGAGGACGGAATCCTTTTAAGGAGGGGTGAATGTGATAACCCGTGATTTCGAATAATCTAAAATTTGCGAATAATTTTTTATTTTATTTAATATTAATAGTGATTATCAATTGTGTGACAGGTATCTGGGATACGAGTCTCGAGAAGGTCAATTGGTGTATTGACTAATAAAATTATAGTAGAGTTGTGCTTAACCACTTTAGAAACCCTAACCCTAATTTCTGGATAGGGATTCGGTAGAAAATATAATTAAAATAATTATATTAATGAGTACGTGTTTGTACTGTTTAGAATTTTGATCAATGATTGATCGGATAAGGTTTAAAATTAATAAACCCTAATCTCATGATTAGAAACCCTAATCTCAGATTTAGAAAATCAATTGTACAGTTAAAAACCCCTAATTGTACGCCGGGAAACCCTAATTTTATATTCGGGATTTCTAAACCCTAATTAGGAAACCCTAATCCTAAGTGGCATGTATATGGCGTTTATTAAACTTAAAATATGATTAGAAAATCCTAATTATATTTGATTTATTTTAATTTCTATTTTACAAACCTAATTATAATTTGGAAATTTTACTTTTCTATTAAAAACCCTAATTCGTGGGTTGTAAACCCTTATGACCAATTACGACCCTAATTGCTTAATTAGCAATTTTAATTAGGAATTATTAATCCTAATTAGCAATATTTAAGTTATGATTAATTTTTTTTAATATAATTAGAAAATTCTAATTATAATTTAGAAATATTAATTTTCGATTTTTAGAACCTAAATTGGAAATTTTAGAAAATCAATTTGCTTAACCCTAAGGGTTCCAAACCCTAAACCCTAACCCAAACCCTAAACTCTAAGGGTTTGTGCATTGGACAAGAATGCCATTAGAATTAATTTATAAATAACTAAAATGCCCTTTTAGTTTATTTTAATATGTAACTTGCAAAATGTGCTAGCAACTTTAGTTGGTAAACAACTTATTTGACTTGTGTGACACAAAATATCAGCCACTCAGCCGAAATATAGCTAGCAACATCCAAGTAATATATATTAGATTAGAGAGAGAAAGTTCATAAAACTTGCTCATTTTCAACTTTGCTCTCACCAACTCTTATTCTCTCTCATACCTCCGAAAATCACCACTAGATCAGTCCTATAAACACCTCTTAGATCAACCAAGAACAGATTGGAGAGCCAAGATCTAATATTGTTCAAGAAAAGGTATAAACCTACTTTTTATTTTTGATCCATGTTGCTAAGAAACATTTCGTGTTTATGTGTTTAGATCTTTGCTAGATGATGTTTAATGATGATCTATGTTGATATAACATAGATCCATAGCATCCAAATGCTTTAAAAGTGATGATTTTCAAAACTACCAAGAACAGAAAATGTGGTCTGACAAGCTAATGTCAGGCGCCACAGATTCTTCTTTGTTTAAGATTTTTCTTGTTTGATATTTTGGATTGGTAGTCTAACATGTGGACTTTAATCTGCAAATGGAATCAGTATCATAGGATGTCTGGAGTTGAAGTTATTCATGGTCAAAACCCATTGACTGGGCATGACCATGAACTTTCTGGGTAACCCAAAAAGGTAAGTTCAGCGTCTGACAGCATTTTGAACGGCTCATATCTGACATATTTGATTCTTTTTTATGGTGGTTTTGTAACTAGCGTGTACCCTGACATATGTAATTTATATTTATGACTTTAGATAGTTTATATAAGCATCAGAGTGATCAGGGTAAGAGGTCAAACAAGGTGACCTGGACTGATTTTATATTTCTGGAAAACCCAGTAAAAGTAAGAACAAGTTTTCCTACGACGACGTTGACCGCTTTATATCGTGATTCTTTTGTTTGTAAACCGATTTGTTGTTTTGTAAATGTTCTCTAACACCGAACTATAAACTTGAACCATTAAACCGCATGAACCATGACTAGAACATAGAGATAATCGAGCTTGAAAGTGTCAACTCAAAGCTATCTAGGTTTCTGGGTTACCCAGAAAACCGAGATTTCTCTGACAGAAAGTTTGAGAAGCCAGATCTTGCAAAATGTGCTAGCAACTTTAGTTGGTAAACAACTTATTTGACTTGTGTGACACAAAATATCAGCCACTCAGCCGAATTAAAATATAGCAGATCTAGCAACATCCAAGTAATATATATTAGATTAGAGAGAAAAGTTCATAAAACTTGCTCATTTTCAACTTTGCTCTCACCAACTCTTATTCTCTCTCATACCTCCGAAAATCACCACTAGATCAGTCCTATAAACACCTCTTAGATCAACCAAGAACAGATTGGAGAGCCAATATCTAATATTGTTCAAGAAAAGGTATAAACCTACTTTTTATTTTTGATCCATGTTGCTAAGAAACATTTCGTGTTTATGTGTTTAGATCTTTGCTAGATGATGTTTAATGATGATCTATGTTGATATAACATAGATCCATAGCATCCAAATGCTTTAAAAGTGATGATTTTCAAAACTACCAAGAACATAAAATGTGGTCTGACAAGCTAATGTCAGGCGCCACAGATTCTTCTTTGTTTAAGATTTTTCTTGTTTGATATTTTGGATTGGTAGTCTAACATGTGGACTTTAATCTGCAAATGGAATCAGTATCATAGGATGTCTGGAGTTGAAGTTATTCATGGTCAAAACCCATTGACTGGCATGACCATGAACTTTCTGAAGTAACCCAAAAAAGGTAAGTTCAAATATCGACAAAGATTTTGAACTTCTCATATCGATATATTTGATTCTTTTTTATGGTGGTTTTGTAACTAGCGTGTACCCTGACATATGTAATTTATATTTATGACTTTAGATAGTTTATATAAGCATCAGAGTGATCAGGGTAAGAGGTCAAACAAGGTGACCTGGACTGATTTTACATTTCTGGAAAACCCAGAAAAAGTAAGAACAAGTTTTCTGACAGACGTTGACCGGCTTATAGATCGTGATTCTTTTGTTTGTAAACTGATTTGTTGTTTTGTAAATGTTCTCTAACACCTGAACTATAACCTTGAACCATTAAACCGCATGAACCATGACTAGAACATAGAGATAATCGAGCTTGAAAGTGTCAACTCAAAGCTATCTAGGTTTCTGGGTTACCCAGAAAACCGAGATTTCTCTGACAGAAAGTTTGAGAAGCCAGATCTTGCAAAATGTGCTAGCAACTTTAGTTGGTAAACAACTTATTTGACTTGTGTGACACAAAATATCAGCCACTCAGCCGAAATATAGCAGATCTAGCAACATCCAAGTAATATATATTAGATTAGAGAGAGAAATTTCATAAAACTTGCTCATTTTCAACTTTGCTCTCACCAACTCTTATTCTCTCTCATACATCCGAAAATCACCACTAGATCAGTCCTATAAACACCTCTTAGATCAACCAAGAACAGATTGGAGAGCCAATATCTAATATTGTTCAAGAAAAGGTATAAACCTACTTTTTATTTTTGATCCATGTTGCTAAGAAACATTTCGTGTTTATGTGTTTAGATCTTTGCTAGATGATGTTTAATGATGATCTATGTTGATATAACATAGATCCATAGCATTAAAATGCTTTAAAAGTGATGATTTTCAAAACTGCCAAGAACAGAAAATATGGTCTGACAAGCTAATGTCAGGCGCCACAGATTCTTCTTTGTTTAAGATTTTTCTTATATGATGTTTTGGATTGGTAGTCTAACATGAGGACTTTAATCTGCAAGTGGAATCAGTATCATAGGATGTCTGGATTTGAAGTTATTCATGGTTAAAACCCGTTGACTGGGCATGACCATGAACTTTCTAGGTAACCCGGAAAGGTAAGTTCATCGTCTGACATCATTTTGAACGGCTCATATCTGACATATTTGATTCTTTTTTATGGTGGTTTTGTAACTAGCGTGTACCCTGACATATGTAATTTATATTTATGACTTTAGATAGTTTATATAAGCATCAGAGTGATCAGGGTAAGAGGTCAAACTAGGTGACCTGGACTGATTTTACATTTCTGGAAAACCCAGAAAAAGTAAGAACAAGTTTTCTGACAGTCGTTGACCGGCTTATAGATCGTGATTCTTTTGTTTGTAAACTGATTTGTTGTTTTGTAAATGTTCTCTAACACCTGAACTATAACCTTGAACCATTAAACCGCATGAACCATGACTAGAACATAGAGATAATCGAGCTTGAAAGTGTCAACTCGAAGCTGTCTAGGTTTCTGGGTTACCCAGAAAACCCAGATTTCTCTGACAGAAAGTTTGAGAAGCCAGATCTTCCTGTTATGTTTTGATATGACCAAGTTGGTGATTGATAAGTGTAGTATTACGTTTTTACTACAATACCTAAGTCTTAGATGGCCCAGAAACAATTATATCAGAGAATTAAGTCCGGTCAAACCATGCACCTTGAACACTGACTTTGTCAGTGTTCTTGAGCCAAGAACACCAAAGGCCACAGACAAGTGTCACTAAAGACTATTAGCGACGGAAATTATTGAATACCTAATTTTTGAATTTCTGATTTTTCGGAAATTATTTAAAAATAGAAATAAATTCTAAAAATTACCAAAAAAGGTTTTAAAAATTATTTTAATTTATGAAAAATAATTTACGACTATTTGGAATATTTTTCATTAATAATTATAATTATTTGAATATTAATGCTATTTAATTTATTTAATTAGTGTATTAAATAAATTAGATAAAAATGATTTTAATTATATAAAAATCATTTTAAATAAGAATAATGTATTTAAAAATATTTTGAGTTATAAAATGTAACTTTTAATATTTTTGGAGAATTTTTATTAATAAACTAATATTAATGATATTAGATTTATTTGATTATTAAATTAAATAAATAAGATAAAAATGATTTTATTAATTTAAAAAATCATTTTAATAAAAATATAGTGTTAGAAAATATTTTGAATTATAAAATAAAATTTTTAATATTTTTGGAGAATTCTTATTAATAAATTAATATTAATGATATTATATTATTTATTTAATTAATTAAATAAATGAATTATATATGATTATATTGATTTAAAAATCATTTAAAAGTGAGAAAAATGAATTAAAAATATTTTAAGTGATAATTAATTACTTTTAATATTTTTGATAATAATTTTATTAATATTTAGATATTAATGGTGATGATCTAAAAATGATTTTAATTATTTTAAAAATCATTTAAGTAGGATATTGATGATTTAAAAATATTTTTAGTTATTAACAATAACTATAATATTTTGATAAGTAGAACATTAATATTTTAATATTATTAAATATTAATGATAATAAGATTATTTGATAATTAAATCATTTAAAAATGATTTAAGTGTTTAAAAAAATTATTATAAATTATAATAATTGTTTATAAATTATTAAAAGCTTCCGAAAAATATTATAAACGATATTTGACTTATCTAAACTAATATTGAAGCTTAGAGACCAAGTTTAATTGACAATTAATTTGTTAATTGTCAGATAGGGTGACCAGAACACCGAGAATGGACCGAAGTCCAACCAAACCGAACTAGTTAGACTTGTTAAGTGTTAATATAGGTTATAAACACTGATGTGATTATGTGGTAATGTGTCTAGGAGAAGATTTACTGTGAACTACAGTGTTGTGTGTTATGAAATATTGTACTAATTGTGAGGCCGATATTATTGATTATAGGTCTTACGAACGCAATTAATTATATTGTGTAGCGGTAATCAGAGGAGAAGGCAAGTTTCGTAACTCAACTTGAGTTACTATTTTTCAAGCATGGTAGGAAATAATTATTGATAGTTATTTACATCTATAATGATTGTTGTAATTCGTACGTAGTGAAATTGAATAATGTTCTATCATTTGAACTATTTATAAATCTTGTCTTAGCTAATTGTTTTGGCTAGACTAATATTTGTTAAAGCATGAAATATTATGAACATAATTGTTATCGGAAGATCTATGCCATCGATTTTGGCTAGATTAGTATTGTTATTAATTATTGAAATCATAGTGTTTCTTTGAAAGTAATCCAAACCATATTGTTGTGGTACGGACTCGTGGAGTAAGACTGAGATGAACAAATTTTAATAAATCGACCTATGCGCTATTATTGAGTATTATGCATAATATAGGGTACAAAGGAGTTGGCCACTCCAGGTACTTGCAGAAGAGTATAGTTTAGTTTGTATAACTAATTTATATTCTTGTGGGAATTTATTTTTAATAACTAAATGATTCCTCTATTAGTTCATGATCCTCTGTGATCACTCAGCATGAAATCTGGGTATATCCCACTTTATTGAAGATCGTTGCAGTATTGTTAATTCCTTTTATTCAATTGGATATTATTGAATCTTTGAAAGAATTATACTCTTTCATATCGGATATATTATTCAGTATGAAATAGTAGAAAGTTTTATTATTGAGATTGAATTATTATTCCGCTATCTCAAAATCGTTTGATTGTTGTTGAAGCTCTATACAAGATAGACTCTTCTATTCATGATATATATATCATTTATTGTATATCTTAACTTGCGGGGCAAACTTGTTGCTCATCCTTGCTATAAATAAAACATTTCAGTTAGGAACGAAGAGGCCAGCGAGTCAAAGAAGAACAAAGGAAAAGGCAAGATGATGGAGTAGTTATAATGAACAGTATTATTATTATGTTGTATTGTAAACCCTTTTTGTATATCTATAGGGTATGATTGTAATGTTAAGGTTAGAAAATCTGGGACTTATGTATTAACAACTTATGTTAATGACTTATGTATTCCTATTTATATATGAATGGGTAGTTAAATGGTATTATATTGTGGATCGTGAACACCAAACTAAAAATTCGGTCGTAACCCGAATTTGGGGGCATCACATGTGCAATGGCACAATACATGCCATAGCATAGCAGTAGCCAATTATAGGCTCATGACTCATGCAACAAATATGATTCACAGTGTAAAACTCGTGGCATCAAGCATAATGCTTAGTTAGAAATAGTCGAGATAGTGTATTTTAGTTACATAAAGTCTGAAAAAGTTGTTAAGGTGAAATAGTATGACTGTTAGGATGTGATTTTGGTATTACTATACTAAGAATGAGCATATTATTAATATTTAACGAGTTTTATTACTAATGTAACTTGACTATGTGGTTAAAAATGAAACCATAAATTAAAAAGATACTTATTTATAAATAGAGTATTTGTAATGACTAATTATGTTATGATGATATGTGTATAGGATATTGTGAATAAAATTATTACGGTTTAGCTTACATGCAAGACAAGTTTTCTAACTCTAAACTTTCGTTGAGCAAGTTTCTTAACTCTTATTATACTGTGCAAGCTCTTGAACCTTACCTCTTGATATTGAGCAAGTTTCTCTAATCTTTAACTTGTTATTTTAGCATGCAAGTTTCTACATTCTGATATACTAGTGTTGAACAAGTTTTATCGTTCAATTTACTATTGTTATGCATGCTCAGTACTTAATTCTAAATAACCTTAGCTTAATATTGTTCAACCAAGGTATGTTATGTTATTCAATGCTTATGCTCTTAGATTATTCCTAAAGCATGACCTTAGTGAACAATGTTTATTCACTTATGATTTATTCCATAGCATAATGTTATTACCTTTTTATTTAACTAATCCTTAGTTGATGTTCGTTAAACCTAAATTACCTTAAAACTTATCCAAACCAAACTACTTTAGTGCGGACTCGTATTCTAAATACTGAGATGAACAACCCTATTATGGGGGATAATTTACTCATAGTGTTGAAATGTTTATGCACAATACATTGTACGAAGGGCTGATCCCCCTGAGTACGAGGAGTCCTTATAGTCTTATGACTGTTAAAGTTTAAGTTGAAAGATTACTTATAACTATGGACATAGTTCGTGGTCTTATGACCCTTAGATATATATTTTAGATTCGGATTATGATTGAAAGAGCATATTATTCAGTTCTATTGAGCTTATTCATTTGGCAATTGTTATGAAGTTTTATTCATTTTCAATTCAAGTGAGCCTTGTTTGCTCACCCTTGCTTATATAACTATTACAGCTAAAGTTGAGAAGGTCGATGTTCCTAGCACCAGTAAAGGGAAAGGAAAGATGAACAAGTATTAAAAACTTGTAACATGTTGACTTTTAATATTGTCAGACTTTGTTTTTAGTTATTATGATGAAATTATTTAATTTTCCGCACTTGATATTTGTATTTAAAGGTTGAGATGACCTAGGAGATTTTTATTGATGTAATCCTTTAACGGGAAGGTTTATTGCTCAATTTTATTATATTTGGGTAGTCAGAAATGAATATTTTTATTAAGAGAACACCAAATCTTGTGGGAATGAAGTACCTGGATTTGGGGGTGTCACAAGTTGGTATCAAAGCCTTAGGTTATGAACCTTAGGTGTGGAAAAAGCCTTAGGAAGTAACCTTTGAAAAGATAGTGGTGATAAACTCTTATCGAGTTTTAAGGAAGAAGTAATAAAACACTTATGTGCTTATGTGATTACAATTTATGTGCTCGTGAGTGTCGAGTAGTAATGATTAGTAATTAAAACTTAAAAATTTTGTTGTTGGGATGGCTAATGTAGGAGAATCCAGTCAGGCTAGGGAGGAAGGACCCTAGGTGCCTAGAGAGGAGGAGCCTCGTGACATTCAGGTGGTTTGGGAACAACTACTTCCACGGGAGTCATCTCCTTTGGTTACAGTGGTTGAGCAGGAGGGTTTACCTGATGAGGATGATGAGATAGAGACGGACGAGGAGGACCCCGTTGAGCTGCAACAGTCAAATAAGGATGAGGACGATGAGGAGGAAGAGATTCCACTAAACTCGATCGCTGCTCGTATGTACGATGAAGTATACGACCGTAATGTAGAACTTTAGGATACCGTCGAGGAGTTGGAAGAGATGGTAGCTGAACAACAAACCTCGATGGCACAGAATGACGATTATCCGAGATCAAGATGAACGTCTGGATAATGTCGAAGGGAAGCTGATCCACACTGATGGAGATAATGAACAAATGACAGAGGAGATTACAGAGCTGAAGAACAAGTTGAAACAAGAATCTACTAAGAGGGCAAGAGCCGAAGACGCGTACGAGGAAGCTTATCAACGAGCTAGGATAGCAGAGAGAGAGGCACACGCAAAGAAGATCAAGATGGAAGAGATGAATAACGTATTCAACACCGTGATTAATCGAGCTAAAGATCGAGTTATGTATTATCCGATTCAGTTCGAGACACTGCCGTCGTACATATATGATCGCATAACAATGTTCTGGATTATGGAGGAAGAGCGTCGTAAGGCTACGCAACATCTTAGTAGGACATCGTAGGGAATGTACCTAATATGCAATTATTAATATAATAAATAATATGTAAATCCCTGGTGATATATAATCAATGGGATATGATGTTGATGTTATCCTAAAACTTTAGTAGTTCAGGAAAGTAATGTAAATAGCACTGATGCTATTGTTCTTATATTTTCTAAAAGATTATGAATGAATAAAAGTTATAATTTTTTTTATTCAAAGTGTTATGTGTTATGTGATGATTTTTTTTTTGGGTGCAAGTTAAGTAGAAATTACCTAAAAGAATTGAGTAATAATCTAATGAGTATATTTTAACAAAAAAATGCATCCAAGACGTCATCCCCGACAAAGAACCCCTGAGGGATCTACCAATAACAACAATGTCGAGGCTAACCCAGTTCAGCAGCTAGTGACGTTACTGACAGGTGCACTATAGAATCAACCGCAGAATCAAGCTGTGACATTTAAGGACTTCAAGGCGGTTGGACCGCCAGAATTCCGTGGGTCCATGAATCTAGTTGAGGCATAGACTTGGATCATGGGGATAGAGAAATTGTTTAAGGTAACTAGGGTTGGTGAGAATCAGATGACTGCTTTTGCAACATTTTTGTTGAAAGCTGAGGCTAGTTATTGGTGGCAAGCCAATAAAACTCGAGGAGGATAAGGGGTGATGACTTGGGATAGGTTTAAGGAGATATACTTCGAGACTTATTTCCCAGAGAGTTCGAAGAATCAGTTGGAGGTGCAGTTTCTAGAACTGAAGCAAGGATCAATGATGGTATCGGAATATGCCACAAAATTTAACGAGTTGGCGAGGTTTGTGCCATATCAAGTCAACAAAGATGAGCGCAAGGCTAAGAGGTTTGAGCTGGGACTGAAACCCTGGGTGTACATTAGGGTCTCCATATTTCAGCTGAAGACATTTACAGCAGTATTGGAGAAGGCAATTCTCGCTAAAGGTGGAGGCGAGGCGGTAACAAAGTTTAATCAAGAACAAATAAAGAAGAAGAATGAAGGTGAGGTTAAGAATGGCGGTGGTAATGGTGGAAATGGTAATAATAACCTGAAAAGAAAATGGAATGGAAATGTGGGTGCTGGAAATCAGCAGGGTAACCAGCAGAATAAGAAGTTTGAAGCATGTGCTATATGCGGGAAGTTTCACAAGGGTATATGCTTAATGCAGAAATGTGTATGCTTTAACTGTGACCAAGAAGGTCACATCGCCCCAAATTGCAATCAACCCAAGAAGAACGTTTGCTTCACGTGCGGGTCAAAGGATCATTTTGTTCGTGAGTTCCCTAAGAAGAAAGCTGGGGAGACAACCAAAAGCAAGGGAGGTAGTAGTGGAGGTACATGGACCATTGCTAGACCAACGTCATCAAACAAACCCACAACAAGAACCTTCAACATGACTATGCAAGATGCTGTGCAATCAAAGGATGTTGTGTCAGGTATTATCCCAATCAATGATATAGATGCTTATGTATTATTTGATTCGGGTGCTACTTGCTCGTTTATATCTGATGAATTTGCTAAGAGGTTAGGATTGCCTAGTGAAGAATTGAATTTCCCTTTAAACATAGAATTGCGAATAAGGAAGTAATTCATGTTAGGTGCATATACAAGAATTGTAGGATGAACATTAAGGGAAATGTCATGATGGTAGATTTAATTTCTATAAAACTTGGAGTGTTTGATGTTATTTTGGGAATGGATTGGCTATTCAATTATGGAGCGATAATTGATTGCCAAAAGAAATGTGTAAACCTTATGACTCTGTCAAAGGTAGTTTTCTATGGTAACAAATCGCATAGACATGCGAGATGTCTGACGATTATGCAGGCCAAGAAGTTGTTGAGTCAAGGCTGTGTGGATTATTTAGCTTACATAGTCGTTACTCAGAGGAAGGGGGTGAAACTGGAAGAGATACCAGTGGTTAGGGAATTTGTAGATGTGTTTCCAGAGGATTTGCCAGGACTTCCGCCTGACAGAGAGATCGAGTTCGTGATCGACTTAGCGCCATGAACTGCTCCAATATCGAAGGCCCCGTACAAAATGGCTCCGGTAGAGATGAACGAACTGATGATACAACCAAGCGTATCACAGTGGGGAGCGTCGGTGTTATTCGTGAAGAAGAAGGATGGGTCAATGCGTCTTTGCATTGATTATAGGGAATTAAACAAAGTCACTATTAAGAATAAATATTTGTTGCCAAAAATAGATGACTTGTTTGATCAATTGTAGGGTGCTAGATACTTCTTAAAAATAGATTTTAGAAGTGGGTATCATCAATTAAAGGTAAGGAAGTAGGATGTACCTAGAATGGCATTCAAAACTCAGTATGGACATTACGAGTTTCTGGTGACGTCTTTTGGTTTGACAAATGCCCCTGCTGCATTCATGGATTTGATGAACAGGGTGTTTAAACAATTTTTAGGCAAGTTTGTGGTGGTATTTATCGATGACATTCTGGTGTACTCCAAATCTCAAGAAGAACACGTGGAATATTTACGTTTGACGTTAGAGACATTAAGAAAGGAAACGTTGTACGCAAAATTCTCTAAGTGTGAATTTTGGCTAGATCCTGTACAATTTTTGGGACATGTGATTGACAAAGATGAAATTTCAGTGGATCCATCAAAAGTTAAAGCCGTAATCAATTGGGAACAACCAAGGACACCATCAGAGGTGAGGAGTTTCTTGGGACTGGCCGATTATAATAGATAATTTATTCAAGATTTTTCCAAGATAGCCACTCCGTTAACAAATTTGATAAGAAAAACTGTAAAATTTGTTTGGATGGAGAAGTGTGAAGAAAGTTTTCAAGACTTGAAAAAGAAGTTAAGTGTGGCACCTGTGTTGTCATTGCCAGATAATACAAGAAACTTTGTGGTGTATAGTGATGCCTCACATAAAGGATTGGGTTGTGTTCTTATGCAGAACAACAAAGTTATTGCATATGCATCAAGGCAACTGAAGGACTATGAGAAAGGATATCCGACTTATGATTTAGAGTTGGTTGCGGTGGTATTTGTGACACCCCCAAATTTGGGTACTTCGATTTCACTGGATTTGGTGTTCACTGTACAAATATCATCTATCTATCTACCCATAATAAATGCAAACCATGCAATAGATAGAAATAAAATCTTCCCTTTAAAGGGTTACAACATCTGAAGCATAAACATAATCCCAGGTTAAACTAACCTTAAACATCTGTGCGGAATCATAAACAAATAAGTCTTAACAACATCATTAAATCAAGTCTTAAACAAAATACATCATCATATAAACAACAAGTCTTCATCACTTGCTAACTTTGCCCTTGCCTTTACTAGTGGAAGGTTCATCAGTTCTTTTGTTCTTAACTGCAATGTTATTAATAAGAAAGAGTGAGCACTATTGCCCACAAGTATAACGATGAAATAACAGTATAATAACATGCGAGTGAATCAAAGACATCTGAATAAAAGCTCAACTTTTGAATCAAGAACGAATAACAAGAATTAAAAGATTTCTAAGGGTCATAAGACCTTGAACTATGTCTTAGGTTATCAAGGGTTATACTTGAAACCTTTAACAGTCATAAGACTATGGACCTTTCTACTTGTACTTAGGGGGATCAGCCCTTAGTACCATACTGTGCACAATATCTTAACGCTAACGCATAAGTAAATCCCTTTGCAGGGTTGTTCATCTCAGTTTGACATTCGAGTTCGCACCAAAGGAAGTTTGGTTTGGATAATTCAATAAGGGTTCTAAAATTTAGAACGTTCATCAACTAAGGACTAGTTGAATCAATAAAGTTCACTAGTCTAATAAGGTTTAATAATAATGATATTCGATTTGAATAATAATCTCAAGAAGTATACAATAGGACAATTATTGTATAACTGAATCATGCTATGAAAAGATAATAAATCTTTAATATACCAATTGAACTTGAATAATAGTAATGATAATTTACTCGAGGTAACTAATAACTTGAACAATGATGGCAAGTAGGGTTAGGAAACTTACCTCGTGCGTAGATTACACTTTAACTAAGCACGTTCTTTGAATCTAAATCCTACATACCATTCACATTCACAATACCAGTTAATTATAACTTAACTAATCATGATAAACTCATTCTCTTTGTTTACTTTGATTATTGACTATACTTAGTCAAATTACCACTTTGTCACATAATTTGTACTTCATGAATATCAAGCTAATTATGTATTCAATAATTCAATCCACATGAAATTATGTTATTTACATGTTAAACAACTATTTTAACATCTCATTATACTTCTAACATGTCAGATTGGGGAGGAAGATCAGAATTAGAGATTGATAGAAAAGCAAAGATATGGGCTCGTGTGAGTAGGAAACAAAAAATATCTATACATATTCATTAAATTAATTTACTAACACATTGTTATACTTAAACATTTTAAAAATTCATTTCAAACATTACGGAGAGTGGCCATGCTGCTAACACTGTTACACTTGGTCTTCTTATTTGGCGCGATGGCGTTCTTATGGCCGGGACTCTTGGCGCTGTGGCTCGAGACTTGGCGCCTGCTGGGACAGGACTTCGATTGAGGTTGGCATGGCGCCAAGTCTCGAGCCGCAAACGCCAGAGTCCGAACCGCAGCCGCCATCGCCACCACAAGACGAAGACCAGTACTGTGTAAGCGCACAATACCACTCTCCAGAATGTTCAGAAATGAATTTTTAAAATGTTTAAGTCTAACAATGTGTTAGTAAATTAATTTAATGAATATGTAAACATGTTAGAAGTATAATGAGATGTTAAAATAGTTGTTTAACATGTAAATAACATAATTGCATGTGGATTGAATTATTGAATACATAATTAGCGTGATATTCATGAAGTACAAATTATGTGACAAAGTGGTAATTTGACTAAGTATAGTCAATAATCAAAGTAAACAAAGAGAATGAGTTTATCATGATTAGTTAAGTTATAATTAACTGGTATTGTGAATGTGAATGGTATGTAGGATTTAAATTCAAAGAACGTGCTTAGTTAAAGTGTAATCTACGCACGAGGCAAGTTTCCTAACCCTACTTGTCATTATTGTTCAAGTTATTAGTTACCTCGAGTAAATTATCATTACTATTATTCAAGTTCAATTGTTATATTAAAGATTTATTATCTTTTCAAAGCATGATTCAGTTATACAATAATTGTCTTATTGTATACTTCTTGAGATTATTATTCAAATCGAATATCATTATTGTTAAACCTTATTAGACTAGTGAACTTTATTGATTCAACTAGTCCTTAGTTGATGAACATTCTAAATTTCAGAACCCTTATTGAATTATCCAAACCAAACTTCCTTTGGTGCGGACTCAAATGTCAAACTGAGATGAACAACCCTGCAAAGGGATTTACTTATGCGTTAGCGTTAAGATATTGTGCATGTGATGGTACTAAGGGTTGATCCCCCAAGCACGAGTAGAGAAAGGTCCATAGTCTTATGATCATTAAAGGTTTCAAGTATAACCCTTGATAACCTAGGGCATAGTTCAAGGTCTTATGACCCTCGTAAATCTTTTGATTCTTGTTATTCATTCTTGATTCAAAAGTTGAGCTTTTATTCAGATGTCTTTGATTCACTCGCATGTTATTATACTGTTATTTCATCGTTATACTTGTGGGCAATAGTGCTCACTCTTTCTTATTAATAACATTGCAGTTAAGAATGAAAGAACTGATGAACCTTCCACTAGTAAAGGCAAGGGCAAAGTTAGCAAGTGATGAAGACTTGTTGTTTATATGATGATGTATTTTGTTTAAGACTTGATTTAATGATGTTGTTAAGACTTATTTGTTTATGATTCAAGATGATGTTTAAGGTTAGTTTAACCTGGGATTATGTTTATGCTTCAGATGTTGTAACCCTTTAAAAGGAAGATTTTATTTCTATCTATTGCATGGTTTGCATTTATTATGTGTAGATAGATAGATGATATTTGTATAAAGGAACACCAAACTCGTGAAATTGAAGTACCTTTGATTTGGGGTGTCACAAGTTGGTATCAATGCTGTAGGTTATGAACCTTAGATGGGGGAACAACCTTAGGTAATAGCCTTATAGAAGAAGATAGTAATTGAAAACTCTTATCGAGTTCTAAGAAATGAATTTTTGTAATTCATTGAAGATAATAAAATACGTTATGTGTTTATGTGTTAAAGTATGCGTTAGATGATACAACTTAGTAACTAAAACTTAAAATTTGGTTGCCAGGATGTCGAATGTTGGTGAAGCTAGTCAAGCTGGGGAGGAAAAACCCCGTGTACCTACTTAGGAGGAACCCCGTGTACCTATAGTACCTACAGAGGAGGAGCCCCGAGACATTCATGTCGTTAGGGAGCAGCTGGTACAGAGGGAGTCATCTCCATTGATCACCGTTGTTGGTCAAGAGCATGAGCCCGAGACTGATCCTGAGGAGGAATTTGTTGAGGAAGAGGAAGAGGAAGAGGAAAAAGAGGAGTTACCATGGTACACCATTGATGCTGAGATGTATGACACATTATACGACCGTAACGTGGAGTTATGAGATGAGGTGCAGGATCTGACTGAGCGAGCTATTATCCAGAAGATTACTCTAGAGGAGAAGGAGAGGGAGATTTCGACTCTTCACTCACGACTGGGAAATGTAGAATGAGATTTGGTCCATGAGAAGGGTCAAACCGAAGATAAGACCAAGGAGATAGAGAAGCTGAAGAAGGAACTGAAGGAAACCTCTGAAAGACTGAACATAGCAGAGGAGGGATGGGTAAGGGAATCACGTCGAGTTGATCGTGCAGAAGATGATGGTCGTGCAAAGAAGGCGAAGATTGGGGAGACATATTCTACACTTAACAAGGCAATGAATGAGACCCAAGATCGAGTTTTGAGGTACCCAATCCAATTCGAAGGAATACCATTGTACATGATGGATCGCAGGACGATGTATCGTATCTTAGAAGAGGAGCGCCTAAAGAAGGCTAATCAAGACTTTCAATCGACAAAGGATATGATTTTTTTAATTATGTGAAGAACTTAATTAGTTTTAGATGTAAATTCTGACGTGTTTATGAACGAAGGAATATTTGAATGTTTTAAATCCTGTGGATTCTTTATTCCATGATAGTTGATGTAAATAGTAGTTATGCTATCGTTTAATGTTAAAACTTTTGTTTTGAATGAAAATATATCAAGTTGTTTAAGATGATGTGTTAAATGAGTATATTAAATTGTTAAGTAATGCCTTAACTATTTAGAGAAACAATTAAAGTTCTAATAAGTGTTTATTTAACAGAAATATGCCGCCAAGGAGAAGACAACAGCGCCAACCGGCTCAGGAAGAGTCAACCAATAATAACAATAATGCCAACGCAAATCCCGTTCAACAGTTAGTTAACTTACTGACTGGAGCAATGAACAATCAACCTCAAGCTCCACCAAACACAACTTTTAAAGACTTCAAGGCAGTTGGACCGCCAGAGTTCAAAGGTTCCATGAACCCAATCGAGGCTCAAACATGGGTTATGGAAATGGAGAAGTTTTAAAGAGAGATTTAAAGAGATGTTTTTCTAAATGTATTTCCCAACTAGTTCACAGAAGCAGATGAAGGTTCAATTTCTAGAGTTGAAGCAGGGAAACATGAGCGTACCTGACTACGCGGCTAAATTCAACGAGTTAGCGAGATTCGCCCCGTATCAAGTACACACGAACGAAAGAAAAGCCAGAAGATTCGAACAAGGACCAAAGCCTTGGGTGTACAGCAAGGTATCAATGTTTCAGATAAACACATTTGTCGGAGTTTTGGAAAAGGCCATCCTCGCTGAAGGTGGAAGCGATGCGGTGACCAAGTACAATCAAGATCAGAAAAAGAAGAAAAGTGAAGGTGAAATTAATAACATGGCTAGTGGAAGTGGCACAAGAGGTGGAAATTTCAATTAGAAGAGAAGATGGAATGACAGCTCATCATTGGGAAATCAACAAGGTAATCAGAAGAAAAGAATCGAAGCATGCCCGACCTGCGGGAAAGCCCATCTGGGAGTTTGTATAAGAGGAAAAAGAGTGTGCTACAATTGTGGTCAAGAAGGCCACATAGCACCAAACTGTCCAAACCCAAAGAAGGGTGCTTGTTTTACTTGTGGTTCGAAGGACCATCTGGCAAGAGACTGTCCCAAGAAGGGATCGGGAGGGTCAAGATTAGGAGGAAACCGAGGAAATAATAGTGGAAATACCTTAACCACCACCGAACCAACCGCAACAAACCGACCAACCGCCCGGACTTTCAACATGACGGTGCAAGATGCAGTTCAATCCCGTGATGTGGTGTCAGGTATCATTCCGATCAATAAAGTTAATGCTTATGTATTATTTGATTCAGGTGCTACTTGTTCCTTTATATCCGATGATTTTGCCAAGAATTTAGATTTGCCTAAGAATGAATTGGATTACCCCATGAACATAGAAATTGCGAATAGAGAAATAATCCCCGTTAAGTAAATACGTACATAAGAATTGTAGAGTGGATATTAAGGGTAATATTATGAACGTAGATCTTATCCCTATTCGACTTGGGGAATTTGACGTTATCTTGGGAATGGATCGTTATTCAATTCATCGGGTAAATTGATTGCCAAAAGAAGAGTATTAACCTTATGACTCAATCGAAGGTTGTTTTTTATGGTAGTAAGTCGCCTGACAAGCGAGTTGTCTCGATGATGATGATGCAGCCGTGAAGTTATTAAGACAAGGCTGTGTAGGATACTTATCTTACATAGTCGACAGTCGAAAAGAGAATCCGAAGGTAGAAGAAATATCGATTATGAGGGACTTCGTCGACGTATTTCCAGAAGATTTACCAGGACTTCCACCAGATAGAGAGGTAGATTTCGTGATCGATTTGGCGCTCGGAACCGCTCCAATATCGAAGGCACCATACCGAATGGTACCAGTAGAGATGAAGGAATTAATGGTACAACTACAAGAATTGTTGGACAAGAAGTACATTCAACTGAGCGTATCGCCGTGGAGAGCACCGGTGTTATTTGTGAAAAAGAAGGACGGATCGATGCGGCTCTGCATTGACTACAGAGAACTGAATAAGGTCACGATTAAGAATAGATATCCATTACCGAGGATCGACGACCTATTTGACCAATTGAAGGGAGCGAGATACTTTTCCAAGATAGACTTGAGAAGCGGTTATCATCAATTGAAGGTGAGACCAGAGGATGTACTGAAGACAGCGTTCAGAACGCGATATGGTCACTACGAATTTTTAGTAATGTCGTTTGGTCTTACGAATGCTCCTGCAGCATTTATGGGACTAATGAATGGTGTATTCAAGCCGTTTTTGGACAAGTTCGTAGTGGTATTTATAGATGACATTTTGGTATATTCCCAAACCAAAGAAGAACACGAAGAACATTTGAGGTTAACGTTGGAAGTATTGAGAAGGGAGAAGTTGTACGCTAAATTTTTGAAATGCGAATTCTGGATCGAGCGAGTACAATTTCTTGGTCACGTGATCGACAAAAATGGAATTTCGGTAGATCCATCTAAAGTCGAAGCCGTGATTAACTGGGATCAGCCGAGAACGCCGTCAGAAGTAAGAAGTTTTCTTGGATTAGCAGGATATTATAGAAGATTCATACAAGACTTTTCCAAGATTACAACTTCGTTAACGAATTTAACTCGTAAAGCGGTGAAATTTGTTTGGATGGATAAGTGTGAGGAAAGTTTCCAAGAATTGAAGAAGAGGTTGAATACGGCCCCTGTGTTATCTCTTCTAGATGATACAGGAAATTTTGCTATTTATAGTGATGCGTCGCATAAAGGACTTAGTTGTGTGCTGATGCAAAATGACAAAGTTGAAGGATTACGAGAAGGGATATCCGACCCATGACTTAGAGTTAGCTGCAGTTGTTTTTGCTTTAAAAAATTTGGAGGCACTACCTCTAGGGAGAAGTGTGAAATATATATCTGGGACCATAAGAGTCTCCAAATATATATTTTCACGCAGAAGGATTTGAATATGCGTCAAAGAAGGTGGTTGGAGTTAATTAAGGAGCCTGTGTGATGGACTTCAAAGGAAATTTGTGACGACCCGGAAATTCGGGTTGTCCAGAATTTAAGTTTAAAGAATTAGTTATTAATAAAAGGAACTTTTATTAATACTATTATGTGCTATGTGTTTATTAATCGTGTTATAACCTATGATGATTATAAATCGGGAGTATTCTGGCTACGAGCTAGTTTGAGCGAATAAGAATTTTCAAGACGAAAATAAAAGTTTTTTCCTGAACAAAATATTTTCTGGAAAAAAGACGAAATAGGCACTATTCATCCGCTTTCGCCGAGATTTATTTTGAAATTCCGAGAGTTATAGATTACGCTTAATTTTGAGACGTGATGGAATATTCAATAATATTTCAGCTTATGGCAAAACGAAGTTTTCGCCACTTGACTCAAAAACCTAAGGGTTAGGAGAAGTGAGTTCCGAGAATTTTATGATCACGATAATAATTAGGGTTATTATGCGTGAGAGATATGAGTATGATATGAATTATTATACGAGTATAGTACGAAGATTATTACGACATATAATAATACGAATATCGTATTTAACAATATACATACGAATAGATTACGAGAATCCGAGAATACGAGAATAGAATGCGTAGAATATATTAGTCTTAATGGACTTTGAGTTCATGGACTTTAGTAGAATCTAATTGACTTGGATTATGTCAAGCCCAATGCTTTGTGAAATCAAGCCCAAGATAGGCCCAATAAGAATTAGGGTTAAGGCCCAAACCAAGAAAAGAAACCATGGATCGAACCGATTGGTAAACTGATGGGTAATAACCAAACTGGGCAACCCATGGGTGACCCATGGGCAAGAGGGCTACTACTTGGCCACCAAGTAAGGGTGGTGGCCAAGTAAACTTGGTGGCTAAGTTGTGGGAGGAGGTGGGAATAGTAAGGAGGTGGGGGCAAATGACTAAAATGCCCTTAGCTTTGAAAATCTATAAATAGTAAGCTTATTTCATTATTTATGGATTTTGAAAATCCCACACTTGAGAGAGAGAGAGAGAGAGAGAGAGAGAGAGAGAGAAGTTGGATGGGAGGGAGAAGGAAGAGCATGAGCATGACTGATCGGATCAAAAGTGATCGTGTAATAGCAAAGCTAGCAAATCATCGGCTTTGTCTAGTGGAAGAAAAATAAGAAGAAGAGGTAATCTAAAACCTAGTTTCTTCTAATATTTTTCTTTAAGATTTCTATGTCAAAAACATAGCTTAGTGAGATTAAGGAATAAAAGAAGATTGGAATGATTTCATATGGTTGAAATCATGAGAAAAGAAGAAATAAGAATTAGAAATTTAGTTTATAAATTTCTTAAGGAAGTATAAGATTCGTAATGAATTAGAGCGATCCGAATGGATTATATGAATAAGTAGGTTAAATAAGTAAGGAATAATGTTCTATAACATCAAATTCCAATAAAAAGTGGAATCATAATCCAAAATATCGATTAAAATGAAGAACGAACGAAGAACACGCGAAGAACACGAAGAACGTTGTTGATGGACAAATTTAAAACCATCGTAGTGTAATTGTTGTTGATGGACAAGTTTAAAACCATCGCGTATAAGTTAGATGTGTATTGTTTGGTTAGAATGGTAGAAAAACGCTCATGAAGAACGGATTAAAACTTAGCTATAACGAAGTTATGGCGAAATTTCGTAAAAGACGAACGAGAATTAGAAAGTTAGTAAATGAACCCGAACGTGTAGGGTTTCATAAGAAAGTAATAGAACGTAGAAAATGTGAGTCATAGACTCAAGAATGAACAAGTTCCGAGTTCGAATGATCGAATTACGGACGAACAAACGAAGAGCGTTAAAAACGTAAAAATGAACGAAGAGTGAAGATCAAGCCAATCTAATGGCACGTTAACAGATTCAGAACAAAGTTCTGTCCGAGGGGTATTAAAGTACATAAGATAAGGAAGAGAATGGACTTGGAACGACCTCATTACGAGTTATAATGAAGGAGATATGAGATCGCGAAGTAAGCATCTCAAAATTTATTTAACACTTAGAGAAAATTTCTCAGGGTTAGGGCTCAGCCATGGCGCCACCATGCTCTTGTAGAGTGGCGCAAGAAACATTGCATCGGGGAGTCGGTATCGAAAACTCAGCGCCAAGCACGCGAGAGATAACAAAGGAGTGAGCGCCACAAGGCCAAGTGTTGGGAAAAAGCCGTAGATGATCTTTTAACCGCTCAAATTTTTGGGGAAATGTAAGGGACGATAAAGAATATAATATTCAACTAATGTAACACTTAATCAAGTGATGTAAACCTTTATTAAAGGTTGAACGATATAGATTAAACAAGATTAAATGACAAAGAATATAATCACGGGTTACGTGAATCGATATCCGGGGACCGTAGTCGGATGAACGAACGTGAGGAATTGCTATGGTTGTGATTCCTTAGACGCTGAGTGACGAGGGTAATGAATAACATTTCAATGTTATATCATGATAATGAGAGATAAGTGTGAAGCGATAGACGCTGTGAACGCAACGTCGCTATGGCGGACGCTTGGTCTTAGCATACAATGATCGGTATGGCTTTGACACTAAGAACGAGTAATGAACATGGGGTTCATATAATGGATAACGAAAAGTATTAAATAGTATATGAATTATCAAGAAAGCCGTAAATAAACGGTAATAAGATTAATGAAAGCCAATGTGATTCGATAAAGAATGAATCCGAGGGGATGACATTTAGTTGTCGTAAAGCCGTAAGGAATAAGAAATTGACTTAATCGAACATTATAGTTTAATAGTTCGTATACGTTAAGAGAAGTTAGGCTGTGGTACAATTGTAACCTTTGATGGTTGACATATGGGAGCTGGGCTAAACAATTCCTTCAGAGAGAGAAGGTATATACAAAACTCGGGTAACCGATCTAACTCAACGTGATGGCAAAGTAGATGAGATTTAGACGAGAACTTGTTTGTCGGTTTGTTTGGGGAACCACTCAGAGTACCATATGGACTACTAAAGCAGACGCCGATGTGTGTGAGTCCTAGAGAAGTTATAAGAATAAGATAATAATATAAATCATCCAAGATGATGAACATTTTGAGTAAGACATCTCCGTATGTCATAAAGCCGTAAATTGGTAAAAGAAGTTAGTCGCGTAAACTTATATTGCAAGAACGCGAACTCTAAGAAGTAAAGTTAAGTAAACCAATGCGTAAGTTCAATATATGACTAATTGGTGTTTATGTTTTCTCCATATGTGTTATATAGGAATTGAAATGAATAGCTCAACAGAAGTCAAGTCGTAGCTAAGCGTAAGGCAAGTTTCCTAACTTCATTCATATTACATGAATGTTAGTTTCTTAAACTTCTCGATGTTGTACTTGAGAAGTTCTCGCCTTATGTGCGAATGTGCGATATTTGTACAATGTGGTAGAACGTATGAGGCCTTGAGCCACAATTTGAACACTTTGTGTTTCTATGATATGCATTGTTCTCAGAATTGAGCTGTTCAATACAAGTATGTTCTGCTTATACATGAACCGTTATTGTTAAGTCTGTATAATGATTCTAGCCAGATAGATGTGTATGAAAAAGGTAGAGGGATGAAAGTATTTCAAAGTGAAAATAATTGATGTTTTAAGATGATAGAATCGAGACTATTCCTATTATTCAAGCCGCCTATAACCTTTGTTCGCTTATAGAAGTTCTAAAGAAATGTTTTAATTCGTTGTTTGTTCAACTGCATGACTTGTCGGGCAATTGAATGCTCACACTTGCTTTAAATGAAAAACAATTTTCAAATAACAAGGTTAGAAGAACTTAAGGATCCCGTAAAGATCAAGTCGACGGTATCTGATGAATTGTCATTCGAGTGTGAAGGTAATGCGAAGATCAAGTGAAGACTTGTAATTTAGAAAGATGAATTGAACTCTAGACTAGTTTAAGGAACAATTATGTATCCTCGGTGGCGGATAAAAGTCACTCTTGTAAGATGAAATGAATAATGTATTTATTATTATTTGTAATGAAAAAGGTTATAAGGTTTCCAAACTCGGGATTTAAGAGTGTATGTCATTATATTTCAAAGATATAATGATGTATGTTGATGAATGATGTACTCAGACGCATTTTAATCCGTGTGAAGATAGACCGGATTTCGGTTGCTATGTTGGTATCGTAGTCGATAGGTTATAAACCTTAGGTAGAGTACCTAAGACTATAATCGAGAGAGAAGGATAAGAAGATCACCACGTGATCATAGTGACTCATAGTAATGTATTAGTTGTTAAACGATGAATGATTTATAGCTATGGCTATGAATGAAAGGTACTATGAAGTAGTAGACGGAAAAGAAGAACTTAGATTGAGTTATGAAGGATAGTATATGAATTAAAGAAAATTCAGATTAAGTAGAGAGAGATTTAGAAGTTGAAAAATTTCAATCGAGGACTCATATCGCTAAATGAGTTGTATGATCCTCAGTATGGGCGGGGAAATTGTACGTGGTTTTAGAACCACTTAGCTTCTTATGCGATATAGTTGTTAAGTTGAACAATTCTTTTTGTATGGGCGGAGAATTGTTCTTGTGTAACAACCGCTTAGCTCCTTATATCTGGCCCGTGTCGAAGTTGACCAATTTTCTCAGATGGGCGGTGGAATTGTGTTTGGTTCTACAATCACTTAGCTTCGTAGTGATAATCATTGATTGGTCGCGCTTATCAAGATGTATATGATGAGAAGGTGAATCTTTTCTCATGTATATACTTGATAGGTAGAGAACGATAAGGTAGGTGCGAGTTCTTCTGAAACTCATACTTATGGTAAGTTCAGGACTCATAATAATATGGTATGTTTTTTTAACGCTCTCAAATAATGGACGCCTATGGTCCGTCTTCGATGTTCTTAAACTCATATTATTGTGGAAAGTTCCCCGAACTCATAATGTGTGGTAAGTTGATGGACCGTATTTAAGGTATAGGAATGTTTAGACCGAAAACACGTTGTTTTCAAAGAGGCTTAGCAAAGGAAGGTACTAGAGAAGATTAAGTATTGTCGCAAAGAAGACAATGAAGGAAGGTGGAGAATAGATATTCCAAGTCATCTAGATATGCTAGATTTCAAACTTTATTGAACTCGTGGCCGATATGTACTTTTGAAAAGGAAAGAATTGGTTCAACTTTTGAATCAATAGAATTTTTTTTTTTAAAAAAGCTATTCTTGGTATGTCTATGCTAATTGCTTTTGCCAGATGTAAATTGATTTAAAATATTCAAAATGAATTTTATATCATCCGTGCATTCGATGCAAGGGTGGTAAAACGATGGAGTTGTTAATACCATTGAACTCGGTGTTGATGTGATCTTAGGATCAACAACCCGCTATGGTATGATGTATAATGACGAAGTCACAAACCGACGAAGTCCTCAACGTATCGTAAAAAGTACTTCGTGATCATGACGCCATAAACCGCTTTTGATGTATTGCGAAAAGAATTTAAAGAAGTAGTCGATGTCAATTGAGTTGACTAGACGAATGTTTCACGTTGAAATCCAATTTATTGGTATGGTCTAAGCTACTTGATTCGGCTAGACAAATGGTATGTCATCGAGCTTTTTTTGAGAACTTGTGCCAAACCAAATTGTTTTGGTGCTAATCTAATGATTTAGTCCGAGGAGAACATGGAAGAGGTAGTTACTTTCTTTGTGATTGTAAACCCACCAAGAAAGAAGGGCTTACTACGAAATGTCATTTTAACCTAGTAAGAGTTCATGGTCGATTTGACCCTCAAAGAAAAGTATGAAAAGTTTTAAGAGGAAATTTTATATTCCTCGTTATTCCTTCTACTTCATGATTCTTGATAGGTTATGGGGTTAGGAATGAGGAAAGATAAGAACTCCGCTGAAGAGAAGTTGAGAAGAAAGGTAGGCTAAAATTTCGAGGACTGAAATTCTGCAAGAAGAAGGGGTGAATGTGATGACCCGTAAGGGTGGTGGGTTTAAGAAATTCCGAGGACGGAATTTTTATAAGTGGGGAAGAGTGTGACGACCCGGAAATTCGGGTTGTCCAGAATTTAAGTTTAAAGAATTAGTTATTAATAAAAGGAATTTTTATTAATACTATTATGTGATATGTGTTTATTAATCGCTCTATAACCTAGGATGATTATAAATCGAGTATTCTCGCCACGAGCTAGATTGAGCGAATAAGAATTTTCAAGACGAAAAAAGAAAGTTTTCCTGAACAAAATATTTTCTGGGAAAAAGACGAAAATAGGCACTATTCATCCGCTTCTCTTTCGAGATTTATTTTGAAATTCGAGAAGTTATAGATTACGCTTAATTTTGAGACGGATGGAATATTCAATAATATTTCAGCTTATGGCAAAAACGAAGTTTTCGCTTACTTTACTCAAAAACCTAAGGGTTAGAAAAAGTGAGTTCCGAGAATTTTATGATCACGATAATAATTAGGGTTATTATGCGTGAGAGATATGAGTATGATATGAATTATTATACGAGTATATAGTACGAAGATTATTACGACATATAATACGTAATATCGTATTTAACAATATACTGAATAGATTACGAGAATCCGAGAATACGAGAATGTGAATGCGTAGAATACGATTAGTCTTAATGGACTTTGAGTTCATGGACTTTGTAGAATCTAATTGACTTGATTATGTCAAGCCCAACGCTTAGTGAAATCAAGCCCAAGATAGGCCCAATAAGAATTAGGGTTAAGGCCCAAACCAAGAAAAGAAACCATGGATCGAACCAATGGTAAACTGATGGGTAATAACCATCGGGCAACCCATGGGTTGACCCATGGGCATGAGGGCTACTTGGCCACCAAGTAGGGTGGTGGCCAAGTAAACTTGGTGCTAAGTTGTGGGAGGAGGTGGGAATAGTAAAGAGGTGGGGTAAATGACTAAAATGCCCTTAGCTTTGAAAATCTATAAATAGTAAGCTTTATTTCATTATTTGTGGATTTTGAAAATCCTACACTTTGAGAGAGAGAGAGAGAGAGAGAGAGAGAACTCGGATGGGAGGGAGAAGGAAGAGCATGAGCATGAATGATCTGGATCGAAAGTGATCGTGGTAATAGAAAAGCTGCAAATCGCTTATTTTGTTCAATGGAAGAAAAAAGAAGAAGAGGTAATCTAAAACCTAGTTTCTTCTAATATTTTTCTTTAAGATTTCTATGTCAAAAACATAGCTTAGTGAGATTAAGGAATAAAGAAGATTGGAATGATTTCATATGGTTGAAATCATGAGAAAAGAAGAAATAAGAATTAGAAATTTAGTTTATAAATTTCTTAAGGAAGTATAAGATTCAGAATGAATTAGAGCGATCCTAATGGATTATATGAATAAGTAGGTTAAATAAGTAAGGAATAATGTTCTATAACATCAAATTCCAATAAAAAGTGGAATCAGAATCCAAAATATCGATTAAAATGAAGAACGAACGAAGAACACGCCAAGAACACGAAGAACGTTGTTGATGGACAAATTTAAAACCATCGTAGTGTAATTGTTGTTGATGGACAAGTTTAAAACCATCGCAGATAAGTTAGATGTGTATTGTTTGGTTAGAACGGTAGAAACGCTCATGAAGAACTGATTAAAACTTAGCTATAACGAAGTTATGGCAAAATTTTGTAAAAGACGAACGAGAATTAGAAAGTTAGTAAATGAACCCGAACGTGTAGGGTTTTATAAGAAAGTAATAGAACGTAGAAAACGTGAGTCATAGACTCAAGAATGAACAAGTTTCGAGTTCGAATGATCGAATTACTTTTACGAACAAACGAAGAGCGTTAAAAACGTAAAAATGAACGAACGGAGTGAAGATCAAGCCAATCTAATGGCACGTTAATGTATTTAGTAACAAATTCTCGTCCGAGGGGTATTAAAGTACATAAGATAAGGAAGAGAATGGCCTTGGAACGACCTCATTACGAAAGTTATAACGAAGGAGATATGAGATCACTAGTAAGCATCTCAAAATTTATTTAACACTTAGAGAAAATTTCTAGAGTTTAGGGCTTGGCAGCCATGCAAGCCACCATGCCTTTGTAGAGTGGCGCTAAGCAAAGAGCTGCATCCGGGGGTCGGTATCGAAACTCGCGCCAAGCGGCGAGATAACAAAGGAGGGGCGCCACCAGCGGCCAAAGAAAGTTGGGAAAAAGCCGAGATGATCTTTTAACTACGCAACTTTGGGGAAATGTAAGGACGATAAAGAATATAATATTCAACTAATGTAACACTTAATCAAGTGATGTAAACCTTTATTAAAGGTTGAACGATAGATTAAACAAGATTAAATGACAAAGAATATAATCACGGTTACGAATCGATATCCGGGGACCGTAGTCGGATGAACGAACGTGAGGAATTGCTATGGTTGTGATTCCTTAGACGCTGAGTGATTTAGGTAATGAATAACATTTCGATGTTATATCATGATAATGAGAGATAAGTGTGAAGCGATAGACGCCGTGAACGCAACGTCGTCTATGATGGACGCTTGGTCTTAGCATACAATGACTCTGATGGCTTTGACACTAAGAACGAGTAATGAACATGGGGTTCATATAATGGATAACGAAAAGTATTAAATAGTATATGAATTATCAAGAAAGCCAGAAATAAACGGTAATAAGATTAATGAAAGTTTAATGTGATTCGATAAAGAATGAATCCGGAGGGATGACATTTAGTTGTCAGAAAGCCGTAAGGAATAAGAAATTGACTTAATCGAACATTATAGTTTAATAGTTCGTATAAGTTAAGAGAAGTTAGGTTGTGGTACAATCGTAACCTTTGATGGTTCGATATACGGGAGTTGGGCTAAACAATTCCTTCAGAGAGCGAAGGTATATACAAAACTGGCAACCGATCTAACTCAATGTGATGGCAATGTAGATGAGACGGGAACTTGTTTGTTGGTTGTTTGTGGAAAACCACTCAGAGTACCATATGGACTACTAGCAGAGACGCGATGTGTGCTGAGTCCTAGAGAAGTTATAAGAATAAGATAATAATATAAATCATCCAAGATGATGAACGTTTTGAGTAAGACATCTCCGTATGTCATAAAGCCGTAAATTGGTAAAAGAAGTTAGTCGCGTAAACTTATATTGCAAGAACGCGAACTCTAAGAAGTAAAGTTAAGTAAACCAATGCGTAAGTTCAATATATGACTAATTGGTGTTTATGTTTTCTCCTTATGTGTTATATAGGAATTGAAATGAACAGCTCAAATAGTAGTCGTAAATCAAGCGTAAGGCAAGTTTCCTAACTTCATTCATATTACATGAATGTTAGTTTCTTTAACTTCTCGATGTTGTACTTGAGAAGTTCTGCGTATATGTGCGAATGTGTGATATTTGTACAATGTGGTAGAATGTATGAGGCCTTGAGCCACAATTTGAACACTTTGGTGTTTCTATGATATGCATTGTTCTCAGAATTGAGTTGCTCATACAAGTATGTTCTGCTTATACATGAACCGTTATTGTTAAGTCTGTAAGCAATGATTCTAGCCGATAGGATGTGTATGAAAAGGTAGAAGGATGAAAGTATTTCAAAGTGAAAATGATTGATGTTTTAAGATGATAGAATCGAGACTATTCCTATTATTCAAGTCGCTTCATAACCTTTGTTCTATTATAGAAGTTCTAAAGAAATGTTTTAATTCAAGTTGTTTGTTCAACTGCTATGACTTGTGGGCAATTGAATGCTCACACTTGCTTTAAATGAAAAACAATTTTCAAATGAACAAGGTTAGAAGAACTTAAGGATCCCGTAAAGATCAAGTCGACGGTCTCCGATGAATTGTCATTCAGAGAGTGTGAAGGTAGCGAGAAGATCAAGTGAAGACTTGTAATTTAGAAAGATGAATTGAACTCTAGACTAGTTTAAGGAACTCATTATGTATCCTTGGTGGCGGATAAAAGTCACTCTTGTAAGATGAAATGAATAATGTATTTATTATTATTTGTAATGAAAAAGGTTATAAGGTTTCCGTAACTCGGGATTTAAGAGTGTCGTTATATTTCAAAGATATAATGATGTGTGTTGGATGATGATGTATGTGATGTGTGAAGATAGACCAGTTTCGATTAAAAATGATGATACTACCATTAGTGAGTTCGACTACGCATTATCACGCTAGTATTGGCATGCCGCCTTTACTAAGCGTGAAGATAGAGGGGGAGAATGTAATGGGTCAAAATTATTGAGTCGTGATTCGGGGATGAATCCTTTTAAGGGGGAAAGATGTGACGAACGAGATTTTGTAAATTTATTTTAATATTTATTGAATTAAATAAATATTTTCGATGATTTAATTATTGGATTAAATAATTAATTGATGCAATTGTGGTAGATTAATTTAATTATATGTATTACATTTATTAAATTAATGTAGAGAATTTTATTATCGAGTATGTGATTATGTGAGCTTATTGTATTAAAAGAAATATTTAATAAGCCTATTGGTATTTTAATTAATTTAATTATTAATTAGAGAGTTAATAATTTGATATTATTAATTAATTTAATTATTAATTAGAGAGTTAATAATTTGACATTATTAATTAATGAGAAACTTAAATATATGACTAAGTGAATTTATGAGAAATTATCATATTTTATTTAAAGTAAATTTAAATAAAATATTGGATTTATTTTATAAGGAGTGTGACATTTTCAAACTATATTATAAAGGTTTTATTAAATTAAATGGATTTGAAACCTTTTCTTGCTAGCCAAACATGGCCTTATTGGAAAGTTGGGAACAGTTACGCATGATTGGATAACTAACCACATCGCGTCAATTCTTTATTTCAATTGACGTCTTCTTTTTCTTTCTTCATTATTTGCCTAAGCTTAGAGAATAATCAGAGAGTGTTTGTCAGAGATATTTATAATATTGAGAAGGAGATTAAGAGTGAGTGATTGAAGAAACATCCAGTTTTTTTAAATCTACGCTTTATACTCTACAGTAATCTCCTCCTTCCCAAATTTACAAGTTACGTTATTTATGTTTTGATAAAAATGGCTTTCACAGTTTTCTGTAAAGTCTCTACGATGGGAAATTGTAAGGCTTATGTGCATATATAGGTTAAGATGCTATCAAATCATATTTAATTATATATATTATGTAAACCATGTCATCAGTTTTACGAAAATACGTAGTATATGATTTCTACAAAATTACAGAGTATGGGTTTTGGCCTTATGGCCTTATACGTGGTATTTCATGTATGGATCATATATTATCCCTAAATTTTACACTTGTAATTTATTATGCATGTTGATACGAAGAGACCAAGGTTTAAATGAACGGATTCGGTGTTATAACGAATCCTTAGTGATAATTTTCATGTTTTATTTTCAAAACCTCCAAGAACATCAAAGTCAGTGAAATTCGCATATTTTAATTTTGTAATTATGTGTTTTAATGGATTAAAATCGTTCTATTATTGTTGGGTAATGATTATGTATAAATCATAGCATGTGGGTATGTTAATTTAGTGAAATTAATGATGATTTAGTGTCCTTTTCGCTGAACTCTGTGTTCTTCGCGAACTGGGAATCAAAGTCTGGACTCCAGAGTTCGCGAAGAACACAGAGTTCAGTGAAAAGGACACTAAATCATCATTAATTTCACTAAATTAACATACCCACATGCTACGATTTATACATAATTGCGACGCCCCCAAAATAAGTATACAACACCCATTCCGAGTCGTCAAAATACATGGTACAGAAACAACTACAACTTTATTAATACAACATAAAAACTATGAGTTTAAATACAAATATTGTCATCTAGAGAATATCCACACTCAAATAAGTCCTCAGTACAATTATTGATACATTATTTTACAAAAATGGTGAGGACTACTAAAACGACTTTCTAAAACCTTCATTCCATACCTCGACTAGTACTCGCTACATTCTCGCCTCCTGAGAAGAAAAATAGAACAAAAAGGAAAAGGGTGAGCTAAACTAGCCCAGTAAAAAATATTATGACCAAGATAATATAGAACAAATTATCGTTAGTCTTCAACAGGGAAAAATCTAATAGAATACAATAGACAACAAGTTTTAAATCAATATTCGCAGCGGAAATAATAATTCATTAGAAGAGTTAAGTAGAGAATAAAATCTACTATCTTCTATATATGAATTTAAAAGTTCATCGTCAATACTTTATCCCTGTAACATCAATCAATTTATATCTGGAATCAAATATTCATCTTTGCACTACAGGCCAAAGATATTCATTAGTTTGTCATGTTCATCTAAACACTGCTCATCTTTTGCACTACGGCCAAAGATATTCATCGAAATCATTCATATTTGCACTACAAAGCCAAAGATATTCGGGCATATATCATCATTTAGGACCGAGGATGATGAAAAATATTTTAAAGAAAACGAATCCAGTGAAACAAAAGAATAAATATTAAGGATTCGTATTTCAGCTATTCCATGTCCAAAAATTCCTCATAAATAATCCTAGTGGAGTACAATTCAAGAATGATCAAAACATGGATACAATCAAAGCTAGTATCCATAATAAATATTTTGGACGAAAAACAAAAATTTAATTTTTCTGTGAATAGTGTCGTATTCGTGAATAGTGTCGTATACGTGAATAGTGCCGTATACGTGAATAGTGACTCCGATACTAAAAGATAGAAATTTCACAAAAAAAATTATCATGCTTCATGAATAGTACTCGTGAATAGTAACTCATAAATAGTAACTCGTGAATAGTAACTCATGAATAGTAACTCATGAATAGTAACCCCGACATGAAAAAGTTCCAAATTTGATAAAAAGTTCCAACCAATATTTCGACATAATGATATTGAAGAAATAATATCATTTTTTTAAAAAATAATATCCCTTACGTCAAAAGGATAGTACTTCTGACTGGATATAGTGCTGAAAGAACTTGCACCGTATAGCAATACTCAAAGTACTAAAATACTCACAAAAATATGCTCAATATATCGAGAGAGAAAGAGAGAGAAAACTTCAGTTTCTGGTGTGATTTTCAATTCTAACTTAAGCACCCTATTTATAGGAAAATGCTTAGAACACCAAAGCAGAAAATTTAATATAATATTAATATATTATATAAAAATTCTTACGCACACCAAATCAGATCCAAATATCAGCCACCAATAGTCAACTAAATCAAAAAACGTTTTTGTTATTAAAAATAATTAAAACTTTCAAAAATCAATTATTTCGGAACTTCGAAACTTCAATAATTCATAATTAATAGCCCTTTTATCAAAAAATTTGAATCTTGTGATTTGTATAGGAAATTCAATTCTCTACAACTTTGCAGAAGAAAGTTTTTCCAAATTCCAAATGTAAATTGATCAAATTCATAAACCAAGCGATTTTACAAGCTATAATCAAATTTCAGCCAAGAAATGGGCCCACAGACATGTTTAACATGTTTTAAACAACTTTTGCAACAAAAATACTCTTCCTCCTCATATACTCATATATCCCACATTCATTGTAAAAATATCATCATTATAATATTATAATAATATAATAAAATTTTATTTTATCAGAAAAAAGATAAAATATCGATTTTCAACAATTGTCACTTTAAAAATTTTCTCCATCTATATCCACATAAAATGAATATTTTCCTCATCATATAAATCAATAATTAATTATTCACAAATAATATTACAAAATCACAATATCGACAACCAAAGCGCCTCTAGGAAAGAGGGGCTTTTCAATAAGGATTCTCCTTATCAAAAGCGCAATTAGGTGACCAAACCTCTCCTTAGATGTAACTTTCTAGACATTGCCAATAATGTTTTCTAATAATTTTATTCAGATAATATGAATTATTGCTTCGATAATGAAAAATATCGTAGTGACAATTATTGAAACAACAATAATATAAAATATCAACGCAAAGAATTATTGAATCAATAAAATAAAATAATCGAATAAGAATTCATCGTAATAATTATTGAGTAGTGCCTTCTTATGTAAGAATCAATAATTGGTGCAATACCGTGCCTTCTTATCAAGTAACAACGCCAGACATCGTGTTTTTAACCACCGGGTATTCCAACAAAGGTTAATTCAGTAATAACTACGCCATTATTTATAAACAACTTATACTTGTCGCTTTCTTCATCCAATCGCTTTAAGCTATGGGGCCCACAAAAGATCAAGCTACCGTCGCATTTAATATTCCCCGACAAAGAAGAATATTCCACGACCAAACGAATATTCCCCGACAACAATGAATATTTTATAACCACCTGCTTATTTTAAAATATTTGCGCATTTTACCCATAACTAACCACATTAATCAATTCAACCCTTACTATTTCAAAATAATAAATAGAGGAAATTAAATTTCATTTATAAAAAGTTGGGGTCTTACAACCTTCCCTTCTTATGAAATTTTGTCCTCGAAATTGACGTACGTACCTGGTGTTTCGAAAAGGTGAGGATACCTCTTTTTCATTTCTGATGGATTGAGCTTTCATCTCTTCCTGAATCTTGTAACTCCCTTCCATGGAGCCACACGCAACAATACATGATCCCCAATACTAAATTCCACGTCCTTTCGATGAAGATTCGCATAATTCTTTTGTCGATCCTGTGCCATTTGTATACGTTGTCGAATCATTTGGATCTTTTTCATAGTCATACGTACCAACTCGGGTCCCAACAATATTGCTTCACCCACCTCATCCCAACATATTGGAGAGCGACACTTTCGTCCATAAAATGCTTCGAATGGAGCCACACCTATACTTGTCTTGTCTCGATAATCATTGTTGTAGGAAAATTCCACCAATGGTAAATACTTATCCTAACTCCCTTTGAAATCGAGGACACAAAGTCTTAATAGATCTTCAAGAGTTTGAATAGTCCTCTCGATTGTCCGTCTGCTTGAGGATGGTATGCCAACTAAATCATAAATCCGCGCCCATAGCTTTTTGCAAACTAACCCAAAATCTTGAAGTGAATCTTGGGTCACGATCCAAACTATGGATACCGGCATGCCATGCAATCTTACAATCTCATTTACGCATATACTAGCAAGACGCTCAAGGAATAAGTCTCACGATAGGCAAGAAATGGGTCGACTTGGTTAATCTATCAACAATAACCCAAATCGAATCTATGCCTTGAGAAACCTTGGGAAGACCCATAATGAAATCCATAGTAATGTGTTCCCACTTCCATTTCTAATCTCAAGTGGTCAGTAATGGACCTTTGGTACATGCTCCGCTTTTACACGCCGACAAGTTAAACACATCGAGATAAACTTTGTAATCTCTCTCTTCATATTGTTCCACCAAAATGTATGTCGAAGATCACGATACATTTTGGTACTTCCAAGATGGATTGCAAATGGTGTATTGTGTGCCTCCATCATGATCTTGTACTTCAAATCAGAATCATTAGGAACACAAAGTCTGGAATGGACTCGAAGTATTCCTTCTTCATCGATTCTTGCTTCTGGAATAGCACCTTCTTGTACTTTCTTCTTCATAATCATCAGCTCCGGGTCTGTGGCTTGAGTAACTTTAACTTTCTTGATTAAAGTTGGTTCTATACGTATACTTAACATCATTGCATGGGTCCCCGGAGTCTTGAATTCTATCTTCATCTTTTGTAAATCACACAAAATGGACCTTTATTTTAACAACATCACATTTGTTCCCGCGTATGATCTTCTACTCAATGCGTCAGCTACCACGTTCGCTTTTCCAGGATGGTATTGAATAGTGTGGTCGTAATCTTTCAATAGCTCGAGCCAACATCGTTGTCGCATGTTAAGTTCTTTTTGGGTGAAGAAATATTTGAGGCTTTTATGGTTTGAATATATCTCCACTTTTTCCCCATATAGATAGTGCCTCCAGATCTTTATCGCGAAAACGACTGCTGCCAACTCTAGATCATGAGTAGGATAATTCCTCTCATATTCTTTAAGTTGTCACGAGGCATAGGCTATAACTTTCCCACGTTGCATGAGAACACATCCTAACCCTTTGCCTGAAGCATCGCTGTAGATAACAAATCCATCCGAACCAGATGGTATTGTCAAAAACAGGTGCCGAAATGAGTCTCCTCTTGAGATCTTGGAAACTCTTCTCTCATTCCTCGCTCTATATGAATTTTGTATCTTTACGAGTCAGCTGAGTTAACGGATTAGAGATTCTAGAAAATCCTTCCACAAATCTCCGATAATAACCAGCTAAGCCCAAAAAGCTACGTACTTCGGTCACCGTCTTTGGTTGCTCCCAACTTTGTATTGCTTCAATCTTCACCGGGTCAACAGACACTCCATGTTTTAACACCATGTTCCCAAGAAATGCTACTTCCTCAAGCCAGAACTCGCATTTCTTCACTTTTTGGCATATAGCTTGTTATCACGAAGCCTTTGCAAAGACGAGCTTCAAATGGCGCTCATGATCTTCACGGTTTTTGGAATAGATGAGGATGTCATCAATACAGACAACGACAAACTGATCCAAATATTCCTTGAATACTTGGTTCATCATATCCATGAAAGTCGCAGGAGCATTAGTCAATCCAAAGGACATGACTAGGAATTCATAATGCCCGTACCGAGTTCTGAAGGCAGTCTTCGAAATATCCTCAGTTTTAACCTTCAGCTGATGATATCCAAAACGAAGATCGATTTTTGAAAAGAATTGTGCTCTATGCAACTGGTCAAACAGGTCATCAATACGAGGTAGCGGATACCTATTCTTGATAGTGACATGGTTTAATTCCCGGTAATCGATACAAAGTCGCATACTCCCGTCTTTCTTCTTTACAAATAAAATAGGAGCACCCCAAGGAGATGTACTAGGATGAATGAAACCGATGTCCAACAACTTCTGTAGTTGGACCTTTAACTCCTAAAGTTCAATAGGAGCCATTCGATATGGAGTTTTAGAAATGGGCTTTGTACCAGGTTCAAGGTCAATAAAGAATTCAACTTCACGTTCTGGGGGTAGACCGGGAAGTTCTTCAGGAAATACATCAGGTAAGTCAATAACAACAGGAATATTATTCAAATATGACGTGTCTTTATTCAAATCCATAACATGGGCTAAGAAAGCTTGACATCCGTTTTTTAATAAACGAATAGCTTTATGACTTGATATAACAGTGATTGATGTTAATGGCTTAGTTGCTTGAATTCGCACAACAGGTTGGTTAGGAATATGAAAACTAACCAGTGAAACAAAAGAATAAATATCATCATTTAGGACTGAGGATGATGAAAAATATTTTAAAGAAAACGAATCCAGTGAAACAAAAGAATAAATATTAAAGATTCGTATTTCAGCTATTCTATGTCCAAAAATACATCATAAATAATCCTAGTGGAGTACAATTCAAGAATGATCAAAACATGGATACAATCAAAGCTAGTATCCATAATAGATATTTTGGACGAAAAACGAAAATTTAATTTTTCTGTGAATAGTGTCGTATACGTGAATAGTGACTCCGATAATAAAAGATAGAAATTTAACAAAAAAAATCATCATGCTTCGTGAATAGTAACTCGTGAATAATAACTCGTGAATAGTAACTCATGAATAGTAACCCCGACATGAAAAAGTTTTAAATTTGATAAAAAGTTCCAACCAATATTTCGGCATAATGATATTGAAGAAATAATATCATTTTTAAATAAAATAATATCCCTTACCTCAAAAGGATAGTACTTCTGACTGGATATAGTGCTGAAAAAACTTGCACCGTATAGCAATACTCAAAGTACTAAAATACTCACAAAAATATGCTCAATATATCGAGAGAGAAAGAGAGAGAAAACTTCAGTTTCTGGTGTGATTTTCAATTCTAACTTAAGCACCCTGTTTATAGGAAAATGCTTAGAACACCAAAGTAGAAAATTTAATATAATATTAATATATTATATAAAAATTCTTACGCACACCAAATCAGATCCAAACATCAGCCACCAATAGTCAACTAAATTAAAAAAATGTTTTTGTTATTAAAAATAATTAAAACTTTCAAAAATCAATTATTTCGGAACTTCGAAACTTCAATAATTCATCATAAATATCCATTTTATCAGAAAATTTGAATCTTGTGATTTGTATAGGAAATTCAATTCTCTACAACTTTGCAGAAGAAAGGTTTTCCAAATTCCAAATGTAAATTGACCAAATCCATAAACCAAGCGATTTTACGGTGCTATAATCAAATTTCATTCAAGAAATGGGCCCACAGACATGTTTAACATGTTTTAAACAACTTTTGTAACAAAAATACTCTTCCTCCTCATATACTCATATATCCCACATTCATTGTAAAAATATCATTATTATAATATTATAATAATATAATAAAATATTATTTTATCGTAAAAAGATTAAATATCGATTTTTAACAATTGTCCCTTTAAAAATTTTCTCCATCTATATCCACATAAAATGAATAATTTCCTCATCATATAAATCAATAATTAATTATTCACAAATAATATTACGTAATTACAATATCGACAACCAGTGCAGCCTCCTGGGAAAGAGGGGCTTTCCAATAAGGATTTCTCCTCATCGCGCCAATTAATTAGTGACCAAACCTCTCCTTGGATGTAACTTTCTAGACATTGCCAATAATGTTTTCTAATAATATTATTCAGATAATATGAATTATTGCTTCGATAATGAAAAATACATGTAATCGACAATTATTGAAACAACAAAGAATATAAAATATCAACGCAAAGCAATTATTGTATCAATAAAATAAAATACTCGAATAAAGAATTACCGTAACAATTATTGAGTAGTGCCTTCACGTAAGAATCAATAATTGGTGCAATACCGCGCGCCATCGCAAACAACGCCAGACATCGTGTTTTAACCACCGTGTATTCCAACAAAGGTGTTAATTCGTAATAACTACGCCAAGCTATTTATAAACAACTTATACTTGTCGCTTTTTTCATCCAATCGCTTTTTCGTTATGGGGCCCATAAAGATCGCTACTGTCGCATTTAATATTCCCCGACAAAGAAAGAATATTCCACGACCAAACGAATGTTCTCCGACAACAATGAATATTTTATAACCACCTGCTTATTTTAAAATATTTGCGCATTTTACCCATAACTAACCACATTAATCAATTCAACCCTTACTATTTCAGAATAATAAATAGAGGAAATTAAATTTCATTTATAAAAAGTTTGGGTCTTACAATAATCATTACCCAACAATAATAGAACAATTTTAATCCATTAAAACACATAATTACATAATTAAAATATGCGAATTTCACTGACTTTGATGTTATTGGAGGTTTTGAAAATAAAACATGAAAATTGTCACTACGGATTCGTTATAACACCGAATCCGTTCATTTAAACTTTGGTCTCTTCGCATCAACATGCATAATAAAATACAAGTGTAAAATTTAGGGATAATATATGATCCATACATGAAATACCACGTATAAGGCCATAAGGCCAAAACCCATACTCTGTAATTTTGTAGAAATCATATACTACGTATTTTCGTAAAACTGATGACATGGTTTACATAATATATATAATTAAATATGATTTGATAGCATCTTAACCTATATATGCACATAAGCCTTACAATTTCCCATCGTAGAGACTTTACAAAAAACTGTGAAAGCCATTTTTATCAAAACTTAAATAACATAACTTGTAAATTTGGGAAGGAGGAGATTACCTGTAGAGTATAAAGCGTAGATTTAGAAAACTCAGATGTTTCTTCAATCACTCACTCTTAATCTCCTTCTCAATATTATAAATATCTCTGACAAACACTCTCTGATTATTCTCTAAGCTTAGGCAAATAATGAAGAAAGAAAAAGAAGACGTCAATTGAAATAAAGAACTGACGCGATGTGGTCAGTTATCCAATCATGGGTAACTGTTCCCAACTTCCAATAAGGCCATGTTTGGCTAGCAAGAAAAGGTTTCAAATCCATTTAATTTAATAAAACCTTTATAATATAGTTTGAAAATGTCACACTCCTTATAAAATAAATCCAATATTTTATTTAAATTTACTTTAAATAAAATATGATAATTTCTCATAAATTCACATAGTCATATATTTAAGTTTCTCATTAATTAATAATGTCAAATTATTAACTCTCTAATTAATAATTAAATTAATTAAAATACCAATAGGCTTATTAAATATTTCTTTTAATACAATAAGCTCACATAATCACATACTTCAATAATAAAATTCTCTACATTAATTTAATAAATGTAATACATATAATTAAATTAATCTACCACAATTGCATCAATTTAATCAAATAATTAAATCATCAAAAAATATTTATTTAATTCAATAAATATTAAAATAAATTTACAAAATCTCGTTCGTCATAGTATTTGCTCTAAAGATATGGAGACACTATCTCTTAGATAAAAATATTAGATCTACACAGACCATAAGAGTCTGAAGTATATTTTCACTCAGAAGGACCTGAACATGCGTCAAAGAAAATGGATGGAATTGATAAAAGATTACGATTGTGAGATCTTTTATCATCCAGGCAAAGCGAATGTAGTTGCAGATGCTTTAAGCAGGGAAGGTCGGGAAAAGTTAATGTTGAAAACCACTCAGGAGGAGCTTATTTCAGCAATGACAAATCTAGAGTTGGAAATAAAATTTTCAAAAGAATCCGATGAACGACTATTTCAGATAGAAGCTAGTCCAACTTTGGTGGACAAAGTTAGGAATGCTCAACTACAAGATGAAGAATGTGGAAAAATCAAAGAGAAAGTGGTTGAGGGTAGTGATGTGAAATACAAGATCGATATCGAATGACTAATAAGATTCAAGGGAAGAATTTGGGTTCCAGCAGTACCAAATATTAAGGAAGAAATCTTGACCGAAGCTCATAACTCAAGATACTCGATTCATCCAGGAAGTACGAAGATTTATCAAGATTTACGACGTCATTTTTGGTGGCCAAACATGAAAAGAGATGTCACAGAATGTGTCGCGAAATGCTTGACATGTCAAATAGTCAAGTCCGAGCATCAAAGACCAATCGGATTATTTCAACCGTTGGAAATACCGGAATGGAAGTGGGAACACATCACAATAAATTTTGTGGTGGGTCTTACAACTACTCAGAGAGGATGCAATGTGATTTGGGTAATAGTGGACAGACTGACAAAATCAGCACACTTTTTGCCAATAAAGTTAGATTCAATCTTGATCAGTTGGCAAAGTTGTATATTAAAGAAATCGTTTCGAGACATGGAGTTCCAGTGTCAATTGTATCAGATAGAGATCCGCGATTCACGTCAAATTTTTGGAAGAGACTACAAGAATGCATGAGAACACAATTGAGAATGAGTACGGCAAATCATCCACAAACAGATGGTCAAAGTGAACGAACGATCCAAATGTTGGAAGATATGCTTAGAGCATGCATCATGGATTTCAAAAGGAGCTGGGATGAACATTTACCATTGGTGGAATTTTCCTACAACAATAATTACTATACCAAGATTTGGCAAGTGTCACCTTACGGCTAATTATACTGACGTGAAGTGCGAGAACTCCAATCTTTGGGGATGAAGTCATTTGAACGCCAAATCGTTAGGACCAGAACTGGTACATCAAACTACTGAGGTTGTTAAACTCATCAGGATAAGATTGGTAGCTGCTCAAGACAGACATAAGAAGTATGTTGATCAACACAGACAAGATCGTGAGTTCAACGTAGGAAATTACGTGTTCTTAAAAGTTTCTCCTTGGAAGGGGAAAATTTGTTTTGATAAAAAGGGAAAGCTAAACCCGAGGTTTATTGGACCCTTCGAAGTGCTTCAAAGAGTAGGAGAAGTGGCTTACGAGGTAGCTCTACATCTAGAGCTGGAAAACTTTCATATTGTTTTTCATGTTTTGGTGTTACGACCGTATAAACTCGATTACAAGCACGTGATCGAGTACGAACCATTGCAGTTTGATAAGAACTTGTCTTATAAGGAAGTTTCTATCCAGATAGTTGACATGAAAGAACAAGTGCTCAGGAATAAGGTAATACCTTTTGTGAAGGTGATATGGAGGAACCACAATGTTGAAGAAGCTACGTGGGAACTCGAAGATAAAATGATGAAAGATTATCCTGAGTTATTTTTTTAATCTGTGTCTTCGATTCTAGGGACATAATCTTTGTAAGTAGGGAAGAATGTGACGAATGATTTGTTTGAGTTGTGATTCTGGGGACAGAATCCTTATAAGGAGGGAAAGATGTAACAATCCAGAATTTTATTTTAAATAGTAATTCAAAATATTTATTGAGTTATATAAATATTTTAATTGATGTGTTTATTATTGAATAAATATTTATTTAAGGTGAGTTGGTTTGATTATTTATTTGTTAAATAAATAATTTACGAGTTAAGGAAATTGATCATCATGAGATAATATTTTAATTTAAATTAATAATTAAGTTAGAGAGTTTATAATGATTAAATGAATTATTATAATGATATTTTAGTTGAATTTATAATTAAAATGATATGTTAATTTATTAAATAAAATTATAATTATAAAGAAAATTATAATTTTGTGGTATTGATTTATGTGGTAAATTAATTTAATAAGTTGTTATTAGAATTAATTAAATTGAATATTAAAATTTAATTAAATAAAGTGTGACCATAAACTATGCTATAAAGGAGTTATTAAAATAAACTAAATGAGTCTAATTTAGTTTTTCCAAACAAGGTTTAATGAATACTAAGTCTTTAATTTAAATATGTATTACCAAACAAGGCATGAGGATTTAAGTGGTTAATTTTTAAAGTAAACCAAACAAGCCTTATGGCTTTTGATTTTCAAAAATAAAATAAAATAACTGATGTCAGTTATAGATATATTTATATTATATAATTAATACATATTATATCATATACGTTATATTTCTAGTACGTAAGATTAGAGTAGGGAGGAAGAACAGAGAAGAAGAAGAAGAAAAATGAAGAAAAAGAGAATTATGAGAATTATATAGAGATTTTGAGAGAGGAACTGTGGGAAGGAGCTTGATAATCAAAGGGTAGCCATCATCTTCTAGAAAACAAATGTATCATCTTACTCTTTTATTTTTCAAAAGTTGTAGTTTTAGTCTATTCAAAATCCTTTGTAAAACTTGGTGGGGTTGAATTATTTGTTATATATAGTTTTTATATGATAGTTGGTTGATATAAAAAAAAATGTTTTCATAAGTTTATAGATGAGTTATAGTAAATTAATTCATGTTATGTATTTATTTGTGAAGGAAATCATTTTACAGTGAATATGTATGAATATGGCTTAGTTAAAGTAAAAATGAGGTTTAATTCTTTGTATAATATATAAATTGACTATTAATAGTGAAAGTAGATGAAGAAACAAAAACAAGGTATTTTAAATTAACTGTTTTGGTTGAAAAAGAAAATCACAGTGATGATTTTCACTAAAAATGTCAAAAGGTGAAGTTTTAGCAAGAACAGTGAAATTAGAGGTTTTAAATTCGATGTTTATATTATTATATGGGTAAAATCATGTTAAGAGACCTTAAATTATATTTGTGTGAAGTCTATATATGTATTACGTGTTAATTTAGTTGTTAGAAAGTAGATTGTAGGCCAAATTTAGCTTTCTTTATGTTGTTGCCGAAGTTGGTCGCCGGGAACTATAATCTGCGCACAAGGCTTACATTCGCATAGACAATTCAAGGTGTGACTACCAGCATATACCAAGCCAACGCCAAGTATAGGTTCGCGACTCACAAGAAGAATAATACCTTGACCTGCTACATGCATCGCATCGCTGCCCAAAGTGTAAATCGTCATAGCATGTGCAATACGTTAGGTTAGAAAATGGTCAGACATTGTATTTTAGTTACACAAAGTCTGAAAAATTTGTTAAGGTGAAATAGTATGACTGTTAGGATGTGATTTTGGTATTTCTATACTAAGAATGAGCATATTATTAATATTTAACGAGTTTTATTACTAATGTAACTTGACTATGTGGTTAAAAATCAAACCATACATGAAAAAGATACTTATTTATATATAGAGTATTTGTAATGACTAATTATGTTATGATGATATGTGTATAAGATATTGTGAATCAAATTATTACGGTTTAGCTTACACGCAAGGCAAGTTTTCTAACTCTAAACTTTCGTTGATCAAGTTTCTTAACTCTAATTATACTGTGCAAGCTCTTGAACCTTACCTCTTGATATTGAGCAAGTTTCTCTAATATTTAACTTGTTATTTTAGCATGCAAGTTTCTACATTCTGATATACTAGTGTTGAACAAGTTTTATCGTTCAATTTACTATTGTTATGCATGCTCAGTACTAAATTATAAATAACATTAGCTTACTATTGTTCAAGCAAGGTATGTTATGTTATTCAATGCTCATGCTCTTAGATTATTCCTAAAGCATGACCTTAGTATACAATGTTGATTCACTTATGATTTATTCCATAGCATAATGTTATTACCTTTTTATTCAACTAATCCTTAGTTGATGTTCGTTAAACCTAAATTATCTTGAAACTTATCCAAACCAAACTTATTTTGGTGCGGACTCATATTCTAAATGCTGAGATGAACAACCCTATTATAGGGGATAATTTACTCATAGCGTTGAAATGTTTGTGCACAATACATTGTACGAAATGACTGATCACCCTAAGTACGAGGAGTCCTTATAGTCTTATGATTGTTAAAGTTTAAGTTGAAAGATTACTTATAACTATGGACATAATTCGTGGTCTTATGACCCTCAGATATATATTTTAGATTCTGATAATGATTGAAAGAGCATATTATTCAGTTCTATTGAGCCTATTCATTTGGCAATTGTTATGAAGTTTTATTCATTATCATTTCAAGTTAGTCTTGTTTGCTCACCCTTGCTTATATAACTATTACAGCTAAAGTTAAGAAGGTCGATGTACCTAGCACCAATAAAGGAAAAGGAAAGATGAACAAGTATTGAAGACTTGTAACATGTTGACTTTTAATATTGTCAGACTTTGTTTTTAGTTATTATGATGAAATTATTTAATTTTTCGCACTTGATATTTGTATTTAAAGGTTGAGATGACCTGGGAGATTTTTATTGATGTAATCCTTTAATGGGAAGGTTTATTGTTCAATTTTATTATATTTGGGTAGTTAGAAATGAATGTTTTTATTAAGTAAACACCAAATCTTATGGGAATGAAGTACCCGGATTTGGGGGTGTCACATTAATAACTCAGCCAAAGTATATAAATCTTCAAGTATCACATCTGATTCATATCTTTCAAGTAGCACATAACTTTACCTTAAATCTTTAACCTGCAAAAGTGGTTATTTGCAAGGTTGATCTCGACAAATTTCAAAGAAAATCTAGCGCTTTTCATGCATCACATAACACATAATAACATGCTCGATATACATCTCATAAACATTGGACTAACATAACATACATGTTGTAGTTCATATAACAAGTATAAAGATTGAGTTCCTTACTCAATCAACATTCATTACTCAATCAACGTAGTCATAAATTGACTTTAACATTTCAAACTTTCAACATTAATATAACACACCATGCTATTTGCAATAAAGATTTCAAACAGTTCATCATCAAATTCACATAGCAAATAGGAACTGAAAGACTTGCCTTGATCGTTGTTTACCAATACCAGTGTAACAGCTTACAGTTATCTGCACTTCACGTGACCTACACAATTATATAATCATACACATCAACTATTAGTCATATAGCAACGCATAGTAGTTGTAATGTAAACTTTACTCTATACCTCATAAGTCCGATGACATCCAACTTTGGATATGCTGTAAACATCATATTAAACTATTTTTAAAAGTTATTGGACACCCATTTCGGATAAGATAGACAATCCAAAATAGTGTTCAAAAAGGGGCGTTCAAAATTGTTTTTCATTCTTTCCCAGCTTTACCCTCTCTCGCTAAAACAGTCATAACTTTTCCGTTTCAAAACATTTTTGAGCGATTCTTGAGCCCACGCGAAGCTAACCTCCGGGACTACAACTTTTATTCTTTGACCTTTTCGAAATTCTAAACACAGAATTCCAGAAAATCAGTTCAAGGTGACTGTCCCGAGTTGGTTAGACAGTTTTGATGCGACTACTTTGAATGGTCATAACTCTTTGCTCCGAAGTCGGAATTAGTCCGTTCAGGAGTCTATGGAAAGCTTATTCAGTGTACTATAATATACCAAAAGCCCAGAATTTTCTAAACATTCTAGATAACCCCAAATTTTCGTTTTTGGATCAGCAATCCACTAGTTTTTCGGACTTCTCGTTTTGGCATCCAAAACTCGCCTGGACTCGTTCCAGCCTAACTTTTTTTACAAATAAGTCTTATTTAACATAATCAGACTCGTCTAAGGTCTCGGCTCCATATCTCTAATTATAATCATTAGGACTTATTTACATAATCAATTCCAAGCCAAAATAAACATAGTATACTAACTAGTTTACTAACTAAACTTCCAAAATTCAAACTTTAACTAACAAACTAAATACAATATTAAAAATAATATCATTACCAAAAATTAAATAAGAAATATACCCGAAAATACGAGTTCCACAAACTGAATACGTACTCGACCAAGATTTAACTAAGGAGATCTTTATAAAAAGTCCTCCCACAACAATGTCTTTCTCATAATTGGAGGCCTTATTGTTGGTGAATGAAACAAAGGCAAAGCCATTCTATTTATAGGTTTAGAAAAAGGATAAAGATCTCAATTTAGTCGATGTGGGACTTGGTTTATACTAATTCTAATTGGTTTATACTAATTTTTCTTATTTTTAACATGCTAAGTGTATTCATTCATCACGAATTCGTTTCTTAACCAATTCGATCCGTTCAAGTTGCGTTGTTTTCATTTTATAGAGGAGAACAACGATTATCCATCAATTTAAAGTTTTAATCACGAATTCATCATCAATTTTAGTCTCAAAGTACACCAAAACAAACATTACCATCAAAACCCAAATTCCTCTTCTTTAGCATAAATACATGAATTTGATTTCTGAAAAATCGTTTTTAGATGACCATAATGAAATTATAAATTCTAATAACATATATAACATCATAACCCACAAATTCATTAACCAAAACCCCAATTTTAAAAGAAACTCAAGAACACATAAACTAGAAATATAAACTAGATTATGTACATTTAATTTCTTAAGAAATAAAATTAACCTTATCGGTAAATTTATAATTTTTATTCAACCATTATAATCATAACATTATCTAACAAATTCTCACTCCTCTAATTTAATTATTTAAATAAATTAGAATATCACCATTATACTCGCGTAATAAAATACATATAAATCTCATCTATTTTATCACACTTAAATAAACTATCTCATAACAATTTTCATCAAATATTTATTTAATACCATAAATCTTCATTTTATTCCATAAAGTTTCCAACTAAAATATTTAATGTACTTAATAAATATTTTACTCGCATTATATACTAACATTTACATTTTTATTCAATATATTACCTTCTCACTTTATTAAATCAATTATACTTGTATTAAAATTCACTATTTTAATTAAGTGAATTATTCACACTATTTATGAAACTTAACTCATAATAATTTCCATTGCCCACAAGGTAAAACAATTAAAATTATATTATCTCATAACATAATTTCAACTTAATTCAATTAACTAATATTATTTAATTTCTTTAATAGTTTAATTAACTATTAAATCTCACTTTCTCCAACATATGAATATATAATTCTTTTTACACCAAATCACATAAGTCAAAATATATACACCTAATAATAAGAATTTTAATTATTAAATTCTTATTTTAATAACTTATGAAATTTCGGGTTGTCATAAGGATGATTGATCTCGTGATCATTTGTGTGGAGACACTAAAGTAAGTATGTAGGTGTTTATTGGAGAATAAGTTCACCGAACGTGGCTCGCCAAGGAATACCTAATGGAGTTTTATTTGCCTGTCAATAGGAATTCCTATAGTGATAGTAGTATAAGTGATCCTTAGACTTGAGATCATCATAGTATCTTGTGTATAATAAATTATACTTTGACTTATTCCTTAAGATCCTTAGGATATATCAAAGGGTATGCTTGGGTGTAATTGGTTATATATAGAGATAATGAATAAGCAATAAACAATCTACCACTTCTAGTAAAAGAAGCGAAATGTCATATGTGATTCGATAAATGACAACCTAGGAATCCTTGGCCATGGTGGAATGAAATTAGAAAGGAGTTTCTAATTTGTATTCATTAGGAGTTGTGAATTTGGGAATCGAAATACATATAATTAAATAAAATAAGGCTTGATAGTAATTCCATGTCTTATATTTAATTGGGATATTGTATGGTGGAAGGATTGAATTGTATGGTAACTATATACTCAAAGTTTCTTTTATGATTAATGTTAAAATCTATATTATTTGGAAATTCATTGATTGCTAAGGAGACTTATCCTTATTGTAGATGATACGTAGGTTTTAGACCTACTTATTGGCTATCAACTTGCTAGAATTATGCTTAAACTTAAGTATTTTTAGTATTGTTTGAGTGCTTTTGTGTTTATTTTTGTAGGTTGTATCAAGGAAACTCCAAAGGCATGACAATGGCATGGAAGTGGCATGGCATGGTGAGCTTATGCTAGAATGAAGAATGTAGTTGAGCAAGTGCATAAGAGGAGGGAATATGAGAAAGTTAATTGAAAGATAAGGAAGGCAAGTGAAGAAAGAAGAAGAAGGAATCAAAGAACATTCAATCCAAAGAAAACACCAAAGAATAAGTTAGCGGCAGAGAGCAAAAAAAAGGCAAAATTGCTCCAACTGTAAGAACAACTCACAAATACGCTGCACACTGTGAGTATTTCAGAAAGTCGACCGGCATGCCTGCCCCAAATCCTTATATGTTCATGCAAACGCCGCGAAATGACTTAGAAAAAATTGACTTTTTAATTAAAATCTGCTGAAGCGTATTTTCCATATAAGGGTGTATTTGCTAGTTACGAACAACAATTACTTTTAGTTTTATTTACCATTTTTAGGGTTTCATAGAGCTAGAGAGATTCCATAGATACTACTACTATTTTTCTTCTCTCTTTAGATCTATTAGCTTATGATTATTGGAATTTTATTTTGGATCGATTGTGGTTATGAACTGAGTTGGAAGCTGACTTTTAGCAAGAGTTTGAATAGATTTGCGTTCTCTCTTCTATTTAATCTATTTGTTTTCATTGAATCTTCTCATGCTTGGTTTATATCCCATAATGGTTGTTGATTTAGAGATGAACTAACCACCATTATGGGATTCTAATGGATTTTATTGTGTAGTTTAGATTTATATGCCTTGTTGTGATACTTGAATGATTATAGTTGGATTGCCTAACTTGGTTGTGTTATTTGGTTAGATGCTTGATCACCATCTACCTTGATAACTTGTATGGAATTAAAAAAGGAAGTATAAGTTCAGATCTGACCTTGTTAGCATGTGTTCATGAAATTTATATGTGATAGATTTTGTGATTTGCAATCTGGATAGACATATACCGTCTTGCCATGTGTAGTCATTGAGAGAGCTTGTGCTTAAATTGATATTACTTGTAATTCACATAGACATATAGTGGGTTAGGTAATATTGACGTTTATACGAATTCTATCTCTTTTGTGGATTTTATGTGATATGGACATGGTGTATTAACAAATATTCATGTTTCACTTTCGTGCTCTCGACTAGCAGTCCATAATAATTAGTCAAGATAAACAAGAGGCGTATAATCTAGATGAAGCATTAAGTGACATTGTGATCTCTTATCTTTCCAATTTAAATCCCTTTGCTTGTTAATTAGTTGATTTTAGCTGATAATCATTTTAGCTTTGAATTTACATGTTATTCGATCGTTTAAGCAGCCAAAAATAATTATAAAGTAGTTGCATGATAGATTAGGAATAATCACCTTTCTCCGTGGGAATGATACTTAACTTACTCTATATTACTTGTTGAACGTGTATACTTGCACGAGTGTGATTATTTTGTTAAACCCGAAACAAGCTAACAAGTTTTTGGCGCCATTGCCGGGGATATCTTTTTATTTTTATTATTGTCATCATCAACTTAAGTTAGATTTGTCTGACTTGAACAATTCTTATCATATCTCATTTCTATTTTTCTTTTGTTTGCGTTTCAGGTACTTGTGGATAGTATATGCATACTCAATCTTCAAAGTCTGAGTTGGTACCTAGGCAGGATAATATTAATAGAAAAGCTTGGAGAGCGAGTGCACGTAATTCTAATGCACAAGAGAACACTAAAGCATCAACAAAAATGGCAGAAGAGCATAGAGAAGAACACAGATCTTTAAGGGACTATTCTATGCCAAAAATAAATGACCTACAGTCTAGCATCGTTAGGCCAGCAATAGCAGTAAACACCTTCAAGATTAAGTCGGGAATAATAAAGATGGTACAAAATTCAATTTAGTTTGGGGGTGCTGCTACTGATGATCCTAACGAGCATTTGCTGAGTTTTATTGAGATATGTGACACATTCAAGTACAATGGTGTGTCAGACGATGCAGTGCAGCTCAGACTGTTTCCTTCTACTTTGAGGGATAAGACAAGAAGTTGGCTTCATTTATTGCCATCTGTATCAATAACTACATGGGAGGACTTAGCACATAAATTTTTAGCCAAATTCTATCTTATGGCTAAAACAGCGAAGATGAGGACTACTATATCTCAGTTTGAGCAATAACATAGAGAATCGTTGTATGAGGCCTGGGAATGTTACAAAGAGATTCTAAGAAAATGCCCTCACCATGGGATACCAGACTGGATGGTAATTAATACTTTCTACAATGGGTTGGGTTGGCAGTCTAGGCCAATCATTGATGCCGCTGCAGGAGGACCTTTGTGGGCTAAGAGCTATGAAGAAGCTTATGAACTTATTGAAACCATGGCGGCAAATGATGTTCAAAATCCAACAACCAGAATGCCTCAACTAAAAGTTGTTGGGTTATTAGAGGAGGATGCCATCACAACGTTATCAACACAAATGGCTGCTATGACAAAGAAAATTGATTCCTTGGCCGAGAACAAAGTTAAACAAGTTGCCTATGTCTGTGAGATTTGTGCAGGGTCACACCAAATAGAATAATGTGTTATCATTGAAGAGTCGGTACAATTCGTCAGCAACTACCAAAAGCCATATAATTAGTTTTAAAATTCCTACCATCCCAACAACAGAAACCATCCCAATTTTAGTTGGAGCAATAATCAGAATGTTCAACAACACCAACCACAACAACAATACTAACCTCATCATCAACAGTATCAACCACAATATTCTCATCAGCAGTATGCACCTAAGCCTCCTTACCCTCCTGGATTTCAGCAACATCAACATCATCCACCTTCTGCCCCTCAACCAGAAAAGAAGTCAGAGATGGAAGAAATGATGTTGAAATACATGGTAAACACTGAAGTGATTATAAAGGGCCAAGCGGTGGCTATTAAGAATTTGGAGACTCAAATGGGCAAGATGGATAGTTTGTTGAACAATAGACTGCAAAGAGCTCTGCCAAGTAACATTGAAGCAAATCCAAGAAAGGAAGGGAAAGAGTAATGTTAAGCCATTACATTGAGATCAGTAAAACAGACTGCAGAGTTGGACTCTGGCGCGCCCGCGCCCAATAGTGAAGAAAACCTGGCGCGCCCGCGTCAAGGTGTAGTGAGTTTTGAGGATGGCTTATCAGATGGAGATGCTGAGCAGCGGGTAGTCGAGACAGATCATAAGGAGTTGGCTGAGAAATCCACATCCACACCACAACTTGTTTACCCTCCTATTCCTTATCCACAAAGACTTCAAAAGCAAAGAGAAGACAAATAGTTTGCTAAGTTCTTGGAGGTATTTAAGAAACTACAAATCAACATACCATTCGTAGAGGCTCTAGAGCAAATGCCAAGCTATGCGAAGTTTATGAAAGGCATTCTATCAAGGGAGAAGAGATTAGAGGATTATGAGACAGTTGCCTTGATAGAAGAATATAGTGCAGTGTTGCAACATAAGCTACCTCCAAAGCTTAAGGACCCTGGCAGTTTTACAATACCATGCTCCATTGGAAATCTTTCTTTCAACAAATGCTTATGTGATTTGGGGGCAAGTATAAACTTTATGCATCTATCGATATTCACTCAGTTGGGATTGCTGGCTCCAAAGCCGACAAATATATCATTACACCTTGCCAATAGATCCATCACATACCCAATAGGTATTATAGAAGATGTCTTGGTTAAAGTAGACAAGTTTATCTTCCCAGCAAACTTCATCATTTTGGACTATGAAGAAGACAGAGACATACCAATCATTCTTGGGAGACCTTTTATAGCCATGGGGCGAACACTCATAGATGTACATAAAGGAGAGCTAACCATGAGAGTCCAAGATCAAGAGGTCACTTTCAATGTCGTTAAAGCTATGAAGTTCCCCACTGACGAGGAAGAGTGCTTCTAGATCGATGTAGTCGATAGAGTGTTAAATGAAGAGGCTAGAAATTTTATTAACATTGAGCCATTGAAGAGTGCTATTCTGGGAGAATCTGACATGGAAGATACTGAGGTTGTAGAATATGTACAAATTCTGGACATAGCACCACAGATGCAAAAATTTAAGATTCCCATCCGCTCAGACTTACAGGGGAGACATCAGAACAACTCAAGCCTTCTCTTGAGACGCCTCCCGACCTTGACCTTAAACCTCTTCAAAATCATTTAAGGTACGCATTTTTAAGTGAATCTTCAAAGTTGCATGTTATAATTATTGATGCACTAACGTCTTGCCTAGAAGATAAATTATTGCGAGTGCTGCGAGAGTTTAAATCAGCAATTTGATGGACTATAGCAGACATAAATGGGATCAGCCCCTCATTTTGCATGCAAAAAATCCTTCTGAGAGATGATAGTAAGCCATCAGTAGAGCAACATAGAAGATTGAATCCTATCATGAAGGAAGTGGTTAAGAAGGAAATCTTGAAGTGGTTAGATGCAGGGATCATTTATCATATTTTAGACAGCTCTTGGGTGAGCCAAGTGCAGTGCGTGCTGAAGAAAGGCGGTATGACAATGGTATCCAATCAAAACAATGAGTTAATACCTACCAGAATAGTTACGGGTTGGAGGGTCTGCATGGACTACCGCAAACTAAACAAAGCTATAAGGAAAAATCATTTTCCTCTCCCATTTATTGATCAAATGCTGGATAGGTTAGCATGTCATGAATACTACTGCTTTCTGGATGGTTACTCAGGATACAATCAAATAGTGATAGCCCTAGAAGACCAAGAGAAGACTACCTTCACTTGCCCATATGGTACATTTTCTTTCAGAATGATGTCTTTCGGTTTATTCAATGCCCCGACTACATTCAAGAGGTGCATGATGGCCATTTTCTCTGATATGGTTGAGCAAAACGTTGAAGTCTTCATGAATGATTTCTCAGTTTTTAGAGACTCTTTTAACTTGTGTTTGGAGAATCTGGTGATGGTGCTGAAAAGGTGTGTTGAAACAAATCTAGTTCTGAACTAGGAGAAGTGCCATTTTATGGTACAAAAAGGTATTATTTTGGGACATAAGGTTTTGAGGAAAGGGTTAGAGGTGGAAAGAGCAAAACTGGAAACTATCGAGAACATACCTCCACCTACTTTTATAAAAGGGATCCATAGCTTCTTGGGACATGCATGCTTTTATCGTCGGTTTGTAAAGGACTTCTCCAAGATTACTAAGCCGTTGTGTAGTTTATTAGAGAAAGATGTCCAGTTTAGATTCGATGAGGAATGCCTGGCTGCTTTTGAGCATTTGAAAAAGAAGTTGACTATGACACCCATGATTACAGCTCCAGATTGGTCTCTTCCATTCGAGTTAATGTGTGATGCAAGCAATTTTTTTGTGAGAGCTGTATTGGGCCAGCGCAGGGACAAGATCTTTCATGTTATCTATTATGCTTGTAAAACCCTGACTGACGCCCAGTTAAATTACACTACCATATAAAAAGAGCTTATAGCAGTGGTATACGCATTCGACAAATTTTGTGCTTATCTAATTGGGACAAGAGTGATTGTATACACCGACCATGCAGCGATCGAATATTTGATAGCCAAGAAAGATGTAAAACCCCGTCTGATCAGGTGGATTCTTCTTCTTTAAGAATTTGACTTAGAGATTAAAGACAAAAAAGGGACTGAGAACCAATTGACTGACCACTTATCTCAATTGGAGAATCCAGGAAGGGATATGAATGACAAAGTAATGATCAATGAATCCTTCCCAGATGAACAATTGTTTGTGGTTAAAGGCGAAGTACCATGGTTCACAAACTATGCAAACTTTCTATTGAGCAATATCATTCGTTCTGATTTGACTGGACAACAAAAGAAGAAGTTTATCCACGATGTTAAATGGTATATTTGGGATGAGCCTTACTTTTTCAAGTAGTGTGCTGTTAAAATGATTAAAAGGTGCATTTCATATAGTGAGACAGAGAGTATATTATAGGATTGCCACACATCAGTTTGTGGTGGTCATTACGGGGGAGAAGAAACAGCGACAGTGGTATTGTAGGAAGGTTTTTATTAGCCGATTCTCTTCAAGGATGTTTTCAACTTTGTGCAGAGATGTGATAGATGTCATAGGGTAGGGAATATATCAAAAAAATGAAATTCCTTTGAAAACAATCCTCGAGGTTGAGATATTAAATGTCTAGTGAATAGATTTTATGGGGCATTTCGTTTCATCATGTGGAAACTTGTACATCATTCTGGCAGTTGATTATGTGTCTAAATGTGTGGAAGTGGCAGCCCTTCCTACAAATGATGCTAGGGTGGTTCTGAGATTCTTTTACAAGAACATATTCACAAGGTTCGGGACTCCTAGGGCGATCATAAGCGATGAAGGTACCTGTAAGACCCCGAATTTTACGAAATAAAAGTATTCAATTTACTTATAATTATTATTCTATTTAATAAATGGTTAAATTGATAAAAGGGTTAAAGTTAAGGGAAATATGTAAAAAATTTTCAAAGTAAGCAAGTTGTCATAAAATAATCGGTGATAAAAGTACAGTAATACGCGTGGTTTCATAGTAGCACACTGTATTGATTATTGATGCTTACGTGAGAAGTCACTCAGTTATACTCAACTATTGCTACAGTAATTACTGCATAATATCTCTCATATTATTGATTCAATTATTATCACAGTATCATCTGCATAATATTTTATATTATTAAATCAATAATTGAGATGACAAAGTTATTCATATTATTATTTACATTATTGACGATGTCTAGACAGTTCTGTCGAGGAAAGGGGTTTTGTCACCTAATTGCGCGCCAATAGGGAGAAATCCTTATCGGAAAGCCCCCTCTTTCCTGGGAATGATCTGGTTGTTAAATATTTTGAGTTATAAGATTAATGATGAATAAGTTCGTGTTGATTAAAGATGAAATTCATATTTTCATTGTGTTGGGATTATTAGTGTTAGTGGAAATCGACATCTATTCCGATAATAATTGATGTCTAGAGGTTATATTGACTAATCGGGTAATTAATCAGATAAATGAGTAATTAATTGCTACTAATTCACATGCTTATAACTATGTGTTCACATGTATGTACTATTGATTCACATGCATGTACTTTTAGGGGAGGTGGTGCAAGATTGATAATACTTGCATGACTAAATTAAAAATGGAGGCATAGATGAAGGTACTATACTGTAATTAATTTTTTCACATGTATAGAACTATTGAGTCACATGATTGTACTATTGATTCACATGATATACTATTAGAGAAGGTGGTTTAAGTTTGATAATACTTGTAGGACTAAATTAAAAATGAAGGAAAAGATGAAGGTATTATGCTGTGATATTTCGAGCCCCAAAATGTGCAATTATCGAAACTATATTTTCCTATAAATAGAAGCTCATTCTTCCTTCATTCTGACCAATTCACTAAGACTCACAAGAGCAATTATAGTGAGAGAGAAGCTATAGAGAGAAAGAAGAGGAGAAGTCTGCTACTTCACTATTCCAGTATCTAGTCTTCTTCTGAGGTAAGGGGTATTATTTATTTCATATTCAAAAGAGATATTATTTTTCGTATTCTTATGGATATTATCTTCGTTTAATATTCGTATGAAATAATATTTTCTTCCATACTCTGTAGTATGTAAGTAATATTATTTCGTTTTGTATTCCTACTTCTACACTCATTTTGTTGAAGTATTGCTTCTATACTCCATGAAATTAGTAGAATATCCTTGATATTTATGCTTCGTCCAGTATTTTTTCATGGAAATATTATTCTGAGCTTTCTTGATAATTATTGATCTTTTCATGCCGAAATACTATTCACGAATTACTATTCATGAGTTACTATTTATGGATTACTATTCACCCGGTTAGTATTCACTCGGGTATTCGGGGCACTTTTCGTGATGGAGTACTATTCACGAGTTACTATTCATGGGTATTATTCACGTATACGGTACTATTTACGAATACGAGTTACTATTCATGGGGTACTATTCATGACAAAATTGGTTTCTTTTTCTAACCAAATTATCGTTAATTTATGAATCTTACTCTTGAAATTAAATCCATGTTTTGATCATATTATTTTTATTATCATATATAACATTTTTATAATCCTGGTGATGAAATTTCTCTTTGACTTAAGTGTAAAGATGGTTAGATTATTGGTATGATCGTGACTATGGGTTCTCTTTCGCTAGTAGTGCAAAGATGAATTGTTAACTGGTATGATCATGACCATTGAATTTATAATTGAATATCTTTAGCTTAAGTGCAAAGGTGAATTGATCAAAATGGTTATAATTATTGTTTATATAAATTCTGAAATGATTATATATTTCTTTGAGATATTAATATCTTTGGCCCGTAGTGCAAAGATGACCTGTTGTTGAATATCTTTGGCATGTAGTGCAAAGATGAATTGTTGTTGAATATCTTTGACCTGTAGTGCAAAGATGAACTGTTGATTATGAACATGAACTGTGATTTGGTATAACCATGATCTTTGATGTTTCAGGTAAAGACAGGTGATGAAAATTATCTTCGTCCTGGATGAGAAGAGGAATTTAGAACTACAATTATAATTATGAGTTATTCACATGATTGTGGACAGGAACTGTTGATTAATGTTACAGGGATAAAACATTGTTGGTGGACTTTTAACATGGAGAAGATAATAGACTTTATGGTCTATTTGACTCTTCTAATGGATTGCTCGTTCCGCTACAACTATGGTTGAAAAGTTTTATCATCTACCATATGTTCTAAATCTATGATTTATCACTGATGAAGACTATTGATAAATTAATTATCTTAGTCATAATATTTCTTACTGGGCTAGTTGAGCTCACCCTTTTGCTTTCATTGTTCTCTTCAGGGAATGAGAATATAACTGGGACGAGACGGGAAATGGAGTGATGGTCCAAGATAAGTGGCTTTAGTAGTCCTCACTATTTTTATAAAATAGTGTGATAATAATTGTAATGAGGACTTCATTGAGTGTGGATATTGTCTAGAAGATAATATTCGTTTAAAAACTCAGCTATATTTTGTCGTATTTTTACACGACAGTTGTATTAAAGAAGTTTGTATTTGATTTGTGTACCATGTATTTGGCGACTCAAGATGGGTGATGTATACCTGTTTTGGGGGCGTCACAGTTGGTATCAAAGCTTAGGGATATGATCCCTGGCTGAGATGTGAGACTAGAACTAGGAGGGGAGAGACGAGAAATTCCTTCGCTAGTATGACCTACCTAAGTTTATTTGGTATTTAATTGGTCGGTCAGAGTATAGTGATAATATGTGGCATGTCAATTAATCCTTATTTTGAAACTATATTCTAGAATGATATCTGAAATACAAGAGATGAGAAATGAGAAAATATTGATAGAGAGGAAATAACCGGGAAGATACAATCTGAAAAGAAAGCAAGGTATTCTCATCTCTTTGAACTACCAGGTACGTAAATTCCGAGGGCGAAATTTCATAAGGAGGGGTGATTGTAAGACCTCGAATTTTACGAAATGAAAGTTGTGAGACCCCAAATTTTATGAATAAAGATTTAAATTTCTCGAAATATTTTTTTTAAATATTATGGTGTGGATTTGATATAATGTTATAGTTATGGGTAATATTTATAAATTTTGCAAAGTATGCAAGTTGTTATAAAATATTCATTTGGTCGGGGAATATTCTTTTTATCGGGGAATATCCGTACGATGGCACAATCATTGGTGGACCCCACAACGAAAGTATTGTCGTAGTTAAAAAATGACAAAATTATCTTTTATAAACATAACAATGAAAGTGTTACTGCGTTAAAACTTGCTGAACTACGGTAGTAAAAGTACAAGTCACGCATGGTTGCATAGTAGCACACCAGTATTGATTATTGATGCTTACGTGAAAGTCACTCGGTTATACTCAATTATTGCTACGATAAATTCTTTCGATCATATCTCTCATATTATTGATTCAATTATTGTCACAATATCATCTGTATAATATGTTATATTATTAAATCAATAATTGAGACGACAAAGTTATTCATATTATTATTTATAATATTGACAATATCTAGAAGTTCTGTCAAGGAGAGGTTTGGTCACCTAATTGCGCGCCAATAAGGAGAAATCCTTATCGAAAAGCCCCCTCTTTCTTGGGAACGACCTGGTTGTTAAATATTGTGAATTATAATATTAATGATGAATAAGTTCGTGTTGATAAAGATGAAATTGATAGTTCCATTGTGTTGGAATTATTAGTGTTAGTGAAAATCGACATTTATTTCGATAATAATTGATGTCTGGAGATTATATTGACCAATCGGGTAATTAACCGGATAAATGAGCAATTAATTGCTATTATTTCACATGCTTATAACTATGTGTTCACATGTGTGTACTATTGATTCACATTCATTTAATATTAGGGGAGTTGGTGCAAGATTGATAATATTTGCATGACTAAGTTAAAAATGGAGGTATAGATGGAGGTACTATACTGTAATTCGTATTTTCACATGTCTAGAACTATTGATTCACATTATTTACTATTAGGGGAGGTGGTGCATGTTTGATAATACTTGCAAGACTAAATTAAAAATGAAGAAAAAGAGGAAGGTATTATACTGTAATATTTTGAGCCCCAAAATGTGCAATTATCGAAACTATATTTTCCTATAAATAGAAGCTCATTCTTCTTTCATTTGTCACCAATTCACTAAAGCTATAGAGCAATTATTATAGAGAGAAATTATAGAGAGAAAGAGGAAGAGAAGTTTGCTACCTCACTATTCCAGTATCCAGTTTCTTCTAAGTAAGGGGTATTATTCTTTCGTATTCATGAAGAGAGTTATTTTCTTTCAATACTTGTAAGGGTTGTTATTCCATTCTTTATTATTATGTTGGAATAACCTATTTATGCAAAGTACCACATACATGTTGAAATTCTTCTATTATTCCATTCTTTATTATTCTGTTGGAATAACCTGTCTGTGCGGTCTATCACATGCTTGGTGAATTCTGTTGTTATTCCATTCTTTATTATTATGTTGGAATATCCCGTGCAAGCGGATTACGGATGATCCGGTTACATTCTTTATTATTCATTTGGAATATTACATGCATATGGATTACGTATGACCTGGTTCCATTCTTTATTATTCTGTTGGAATAACCTGTCTATGTGGATTACCGCATGCATGGTGAATGATCCTTCATATTCATTCTTTATTAAATTGTGGAAATGATCTGTCTACATAGATTATCGCATGGCGGGTGAAAATCCATTTGCAGTTTCGTATATTCTATTATACTTGTATGAGATATCATTTCTTTTGTACTCGTCATGAAATATCATTTTCTTTGGTATTTTTTGTAACGACCGAGAAATTCGGATCTTATTGTAAAATGATTTTATTGAATTAAATAATAATAAAATTCTATTCTGTGTGTTATCAAGATGGTTGTCATTGTATAACCTATTGATGTTAGAATGTCGTAGTATTCGAACTACGTGGATGAATTAAAGTGTTTGAATTTTCAAGACAAAAATAAAAGTTTTCCGAGAAATTTTCCGAAAAATTCTATTCATCGGTATTTGCTCGGGATATATTTTTGAATTTCTGAGAAATACGTAATGATGGAATAACAAGGTAAGATGGATTATGTAATAAAAATCTAGTTATGGAAAATATAATAATTCGCTTGTGGACTTAATTTATAAACTTTAAGTAAGGCGAAGTAGTAATGAATAAGTAATAATTGTATAATACTTAAGTCTTGTACAAGGGTAATGGAAACGAATATAATACGAAGTATTATACGAGTTGGTATGAAGAATGAAATATCGTATATATTTTCTATATGAATTAGAATACGAAAATAATACATAAACTATATGTATTAAGTAATGTTAATGGACTTGGAAGATTGGTTAACAATTATATTCAAGTCCAAGTAGATTAAAGGGTGAGGCCCAATTAATGGTTAAACAAGTTAAGGTTTATTAATGCAAAGCCCAAAGATTAAGTTGGTCCAAGCCCAAGCTAAAGTCCAATGAATTAATTGACCCATGGGGCAAACCATGTTAATATGGTTTAACTTGGTAATCAAATTAAATGTGTAATGATCAAGTATTAGAAGTGGTGACCAAGACTTAGGAGTAATGGCCAAACCAAAGATAAGTGTTGTGCTAGACAAGTAATGAATAGTAAGGAGGTGGCTTAAGGAGGTGGGATGATTTAAAGTCCAAACTACCCTAACCTTGCAAATTCTATAAATAGAGAAGGCTTACAAGCCATTTGTTAGTTGTTCAAATAATCCAAAGTTTATAAAGTGCTTAAGTGTTAGAGAGAATAAGCTACAAATAAGTCATTTCATTTGTAAGAAGAAGAAGAAAGCTACCTTGCCAAGAATTCAAAAGTAAGACTTCTTCTCTAAATTATCTTCTATCTCTACCATGATAGGTTGATAAGAAAAGATGGATTAAGAAACATGAATGATAAGAAGCAAGAAGAATGTGTAAGTCATGAAATTAAGCCACATAAGTTGGCAATAAGTCATTTGAACTTATAAAAGTTATAAACTTAGTATAAGATAACCTTGAATGTAAGTATGAAAGTTTTGAACTTGTAATGAGTTTATTAAGAGAAGTATATGAATGTATGGAACTTGTATGATCTTATGTATCATGAATACATAAGTAAAGTTATATGTTATGAACATATAAAGTATGATGATTAAGAAACTTTAATTGTCATAAGTCATGAACAATGAAATCTTAAGTAGTTTATAATTTGTCAAGTTATAAGCTCATAAAGAATAAGTCTAAAATCCAACAATGAATATAGGTTGTTGTAATAAGTATGTTTAGATGTTCACATGATGAATGGAGTTCATTTGTAATGTTGAACAAATCATAAGAATGAAGATTTGCTTAAAAAATTATGCGATTGGACGATAATCGTCCGAATTCGTAAAATTCTCGGAATAGAAGTCAAATTTTGTGTTTGAACTCGGAACCATTGATTTCCAATGGAGACAAGTCATATTTGGCATTTAAGAGTTGCGGACTCAAAAATGACCGGATTCTGACTTAGAACGAAGAAACGAGCATTGAACGTTCACGAACGTTTATCATTTTTGTTAAAAATGAAACAATAGGTGAATTTTTAGCGAACGAAGTCAAATTGATAAAATTCTTGCATGAACATGTAGATTACGTAATTTGTGAACCGTAGGCTTTTGAATAAGCCAATTCGAACGTATAACGAAGAAGTTATGCGTTCGGGAAGTTCACAAAATTCAAAAACTTAAATTATTTTCTGGTGCACAGAGTTGGCACCGCGACGCCAACCCTAGGCTAAATGAGTCGCGCCAGCATGTGCATGTGATTCAAAACACCTTAATCGTAAGAGTTCACCGCAGTATGGCTCGTAGTACAATTTGTGGCGTCGCAGCGCCATGAACAGTATGAAAATCTTCTAGAGTGTGGCGCCGCAGCGCGACCCATTAAGTAAGGACTCGCGCCGCAGCACCAAGTCCGGGAGAATGCTACTATAAGCTCGCACCACAACACGAGATGTAAGTATAAAGTCGGTGCCGCAACGCCAGTCTCAGAACAAGGATGGTAATGAATGTTTTTAAGTACAAAGAAAGGAAAGCTAATTGATTTAAAAGTAAACACAACTTAAGGAATGTAATGTAACATTGTTTAAACTTTGTTGTATAAAGGTTGAGATAACCTAGTCGAATATAAATACAAGGATAATGATAAACTGGAACGAATAGTTACTGAATCTAATACACACTTAGATTGAGATGAAGGATACAATATAGTCATATACATACTTGATTCTATGTGACCTAATGTAAGGCATTATGTGATCATGTATTGTAGAAACTTGAAAGACTTGAACATAAAGTTAATATACCGTAGCAGACGCTAAAGGCAAGTATTCTAACTCTTGTCTCAGTTCAATCTGAACAAGTTTTGAAGTTCATGTATTCTTTCGCATGAATTGAAGTATGTTGAAGTTAAAGCCAATTCCTTTGGCTAGACTTGATGTATTGATAATCTAATCATTTATTATCAAATGTTGCTATCTTTTGTCAACTACTTGATATGGTTTTCAAAAGAAGATTGAAATGTTAAACAAATATTTTGTCGGTAAAACGACAGGCACGTGAGGTTGCCAAATACTTAAACGTGCATACGTTTAATGGATGTAGTGTTGATCAACATAGAGTACAATAGGCTGATCACCTAGAAGTGCTCATAAGTAATAACGGGCTTACGGACTTGCTTCCGGGTTGTCCTTTTCCAATAAAGAATGAATGTTTTACTAAATATTGTTATTATTGTAAAACATTTTGAAAGAAAGATGAAGTGCTATTTTGAATTATCATTAGTACTTCATAACTATTGTTCAGTTGTTGAAGATATACGATTCGTATTTTTCGAGCATGTTGTTATTAAATTGTTATACTTGTTGAGCTAGTTATGCTCACTCTTGCTTGAATCATATGAATGCAGCTAAGACTGAACGTCCCGAAGGATCGAAAAGGGATAAAGGAAAAGCTAAGGCAGATTGTTAAGCTGTCTTGTAATAATATAGGTCTATTGTTTTAATGTAACTAATATTATGACAAAGAACCTTTGTAATGGGAATAGAACCTGGGAAATGTAAATATTACTTTAAATATATAGAAGTTATGTTCGTTCTTTGAGACTTCAATTGAATGAATGTATGAATGTTGTACAGTATAGCACCATCTGTCGGGTTGGAAGATATCCGAATTTGGGGGCGCTACATTTTTCTTTTACGAGTTACTATTCACGGGTTACTATTCACCCAATTACTATTCACTCTAGTATTATTCACTCGGGTATTCGGGGCAGTTTTTGTGCCAGAGTACTATTCACGAGTTACTATTCATGGGTTACTATTCACCCAATTACTATTTACTCTAGTATCATTCACTCGGGTATGCGGGACACTTTTCATGTCGGGGTACTATTCATGGGGTACTATTCCCGAAGTACTATTCACGGGGTACTATTCACCTAAAAAATATATTTCTTTTTTGTCCAAATTATTTTTGGTACATGAATATTATTCTTGAATTTTACTCTACAAAGCAGTATCATGTTGACAATTTGAACGTTATTAAATTCTGGATAAATTAAATTATAAATCTTTAAAATTTATCCTTGAACTTTTTTTATTGAATTATTATATCATTGTCATCATCCTCATGCTTATATTGTGAAAGTCATATTTGGCTTACGTGCATAGATAGAATTGGTATGATTATGACAAATGATTATTCGGTATAATCATGACCGTAATGTAACGAATGATGTGGTAAAAGTCCTCATTGTCCTGTAGTTCATTGATGGACAGTTGTTAGTATGATTATGACCAGGGATTATTCGGTATAATCATGACCATTGATGATTACATGAATATCCTTGGTCGTGGTGCAAGGATGATTCGATGATGTGGTTTATTTATTAAGTTGAGTCTCAGCAATAAAGTTGATGAAAAACATTTTAAATCATAGAAGATAGTAGATTTTATGCTCTACTTGACTCTTCTAATGGATTGCTTATTTCCGCTGCAATTGTTGATCTAAAACTTGTTGTCTATTATATTCTATCAGTTGTTATACTGTTGAAGGCTAAGGATAATTTATTCTGTATTATCTTAGTCATAATATTTCTTACTGGGCTAGTTGAGCTCACCCTTTCTTTCATTGTTCTCTTCAGGAAATGAGAATAAAGCTGGGACGAGTCGGAGAATGGAGTGATGGTCCAAGATAAATGGCTTTAGTAGTCCTCACTATTCTACGGAATAATGTAATAATAATTATAATGAGGACACCATTGAGTGTGGATATTGTCTAGATGACAATATTCTTGTTTAAACTCCCAACTATGTTTTGTCGTATTTTACACGACTATTGTATAATTAAGTTGTATTTGAATTTATGTACCATGTATCTGGCGACTCAAGATGGGTGATGTATACTAGTTTTGGGGGCGTCACAGTTGGTATTAAAGCTTAGGGATATGTTCCCTGGCTGAGATGTGAGACAAGAACTAGGAGGGGAGAGACGAGGAATTCCTTCGCTAGTATGACCTACCTAAGTTTATTTGGTATTTAATTGGTCGGTCAGAGTATAGGGATAATATGTGATATGTCAATTAACCCTTGTTTGGTGACAGTATTTGAAAATGGCATCTGAAAATGTTGAGATAAGCAATGAAGCACATTAGACTGTTGAGTCACCAACGATCAATACCCAGAATAATGTCCAACAGGAAGACAATAATCCTCAGGTAAACAACAACACCAATTAGATGATGAACGATGGGATGATCAGAGGCTTTATTCAATTCATGCAACATCAGGCGAGAGAGACTCCTTTTTAAAATGCAAGTGGAAACAATGGCAACCCACGGCTGGTCACTGCTAAGCAATTCAAGGAGCTGGGACCGCCGAAGTTTTTGGGAAAGCCATAACCACTTAAGGCGAAGACGTGGGTAAAGCAGATCACAATAAGGACTCCATTTGAGTTTGAATACTGTCTAGAAGACAATATTCGTATTAAAACTCTCAGCTTATGTTTTGTCGTATTTTACACGACAGTTGTATAATTAAGTTGTATTTGAATTTTGTTCCATGTATTTGACGACTCAGAATGGGTGATGTATACCTATTTTGGGGGCGTCACAATTAAGTTGTATTTGAATTTTGTACCATGTATTTGGCGACTCAAGATGGGTGATGTATACCTATTTTGGGGGCGTCACAGTTGGTATCAAAGCTTAGGTATATGATCCCTGGCTGAGATGTGAGACTAGAACTAGGAGGGGAGAGACGGGAAATTCCTTCGCTAGTATGGCCTACCTAAGTTTATTTGGTATTTATTTGGTCGGTCAGAGTATAGGGATAATATGTGACATGTTAATTAACCCTTGTTTTGTGGCAGTGTTTGAAAATGACATCTGAAAATGTTGAGATCAACAATGAAGCACGTGAGACCGTTGAGTCACCAACGATCAATACCCAGGATAATGTGAAACAGGAAGACAATAATCCTCAGGTAAACAATAACACCGATCAAATGATGAACGATGGAATGTTCAGAGGCTTTATACAATTCATGTAACATCAGACGAGAGCGGCTTCTGTTCAAAATGTAGGTGAAAACACTGGCAACTCTCGGATGGTCACCGCTAAACAGTTCAAGGAGTTGGGACCACCAGATTTTATTAGAGAACCAAAACCACTTAAGGCAGAGATGTGGATAAAGCAGATCACCAAGATATTTGATGTCTTGGGATGCTCAGAGGAGCAAAAGGTTCCCTTTGCCACCTTTATGTTGCGTGAAGAGGCAAATTACTAGTTGGAATCTATAAAACGTACCCAGCCTGACGCACTCAGGATGTCTTGGCAGAAGTTTCAAGAGCTGTTCAACAACAAGTACTTTCTCAAAAGTGTTCGTCACATGAAGGAGGTAGAGTTTATCAAGTTGGAGCAAAACAATATGACTGTGTCGCAATACGAGGCTAAATATTCGGAGTTATCCCGGTTTGCATCCCATTTAGTCTATAATGAGGAGCGAATGACGCAAATATTTCTAAGAGGTTTGAAACCCGAAATACGTCAATACCTCATTTCTCACAAATTGTGTTTGTATTCAGATGTAGTGAATATGGCTCAATTATTGGAGCGCAATAATGAGCCAACCCAACCAAAAGATAACGAGCAACAACACGATAATAATCGTACCGGTGGCAACGGCCATCAGAATAATGATAACCATCGTGGGGGAAATTATCATGCCAAGAATGGTAACCACTTCGGTGGTAATCATGGTCAAGATAATATAAGTGGAAATTCAAGAAGAGAAGGTTCAATAATGATGGAAAGACAACAACACCAACACCTGTTAAGGAAGGAAAACGACCGTCGGTCGTGTGCTTCAAATGCGGAGGGGAGGGACATATCAGTCCAAACTGCGTGATGCAGTCCAAAGCATGTTACAATTATGAAAAAGAAGGTCACCTAGCCCGATTTTGTCGTGCACCAAAGTCAAGTCCAGTTGGGACGGTGGTACCAAAAGTGAATACAGACAAAACAAAGTCGGTGGTTTCAGGAAGAGTGTTTTTTTGTGACTTCTCAAAAAGCGAGTAAACCGAATGAAGTTAGCACGGGTTAGTAAATTATAAATTCTTGCGAAGTCTATACCTTATTAGATACCAGTTCTACCCATTCTTTTATCTCTCTTGCTTGCGCTCAACGTTTAAATTTGACCCTAGAGAAGTTAGACTTTGACTTAATGGTTGAAACTTCGTTAGGAGAAACCTTCATTACCTCTACTGTTTATAAATCTTATTTGATTCAAATCGATACCCTCATGTTACTTGTCGATCTTATCTCTTTGAAAATACTTGCCTTTGATGTGATTTTAGGAATCGATTGGTTAACTACTCATCATGCTTTTTGTAAGATTGTTAGCTTTCATATTCCTAACCAACCTGTTATGCGAATTCAAGCAACCAAACCACTAAAGCCAATCATTATTATATCAAGCCATAAGTATAGAGCCCCGAGCCTTTCGCTGGTGACTTCCAAGTCTTGGAATACACCGAAGCTAGAATATTCGTAGGGGACGTTATGAATAACGATGGCAAGTTAATAGATATATGTGACGTGTTATCCAAGTCTTGGATGAGAGTAACAGTTTTGAATGACATTTCTATTGTTAATAAATTTCCTGACGTATTCGTGAAGACTTCCTAGCCTACCCCAGAGCGTGAAATCGAATTTTGTATTGACCCCAGTACAAAACCCATTTCTAAAACCCTTAAATTTTTCTTCAACCAAAACGAACGTATAATGCGCCAAAGACATTAGCTCGAGCTGTTGAAGATTATGACCATACCATTCAATATCATCGTGGAAGAGCGAACGTGGTAGCTGACACGTTGAGTAGAAGATCGTATTCGGTTACGAGTGTGACATTGTTAACACAAAAACTCATTTCGTATAACTTACAAATGATGAAGATAGAGTTAAAGACTCTAGGGACCCACGTGAAGATAACGAATATACGAGTAGAATCGACTTTAATCGATAAAGTTAAAGCCGCTCAAGCTACACACCTAAATCTGATGATTGTCAAGAAGAAGGTTCAAGAAGGCGTTATCTCAACCCTCGATTTAATTGGCCCATTTGAAATGCTCGATCGAGTAGGAACTGTGGCCTATAGACTCGTTTTATCGCCAAGTATGTCGCGTGTTCTTACGTTTTTTTTCACGTATCGATTTTACGTAAATATGTGGATAACTCGAACCACGTTATTCAATTAGAACTAGACTAGATAGCAGAAGATTTAACGTACGAGGAGATACGTGTTAAAATCTTGGATAAAAATGATCGTATTCAACACTCAAAGGTTATACCTCAAGAGTTAGAATCTGAAATGAAGTCAAGGTATCCTCATCTCTTCGGCATACCAGGTACGAATGTAAATTTCGAGGGCTAAATTTCATAAGGAGGGTAGATTGTGAGACCCCAAATTTTATAAATAAAGATTTAAATTTCTCGAAATATTTTTTTAAATATTATGGTGTGGATTTGATATAATATTATAGTTATGGGTAATATTTATAAATTTTGCAAAGTATGCAAGTTGTTATAAAATATTCATTTGGTCGGGGAATATTCTTTTTATCGGGGAATATCCGTACGATGGCACAATCATTGGTGGACCCCACAACGAAAGTATTGTCGTAGTTAAAAAATGACAAAATTATCTTTTTATAAACATAACAAAAAAAAGTGTTCTGAATTAAAACCTGTTGAACTACCCGTAGTAAAAGTACAAGATGTCTGCATGGTTGCATAGTAGCACTACGGTATTGATTATTGATGCTTACGTAAGAAGTCACTCGATTATACTCAATTATTACTACGATAATTCTTTGCATCATATCTCTCGTATTATTGATTCAATTATTGTCACAATATCATCAGTATAATATGTTATATTATTAAATCAATAATTGAGACGACAAAGTTATTCATATTATTATTTATAATATTGACAATATCTAAGTTACGTCGAGGAGAGGTTTGGTCACCTAATTGCGGCCGCCATAAGGAGAAATCCTTATCGAAAAGCCCCTTTTCTTGGGAACGACACGGTTGTTAAATATTGTGAATTATAATATTAATGATGAATAAGTTCGTGTTGATAAAGATGAAATTGATAGTTCCATTGTGTTGGAATTATTAGTGTTAGTGAAAATCGACATTTATTTCGATAATAATTGATGTCTGGAGATTATATTGACCAATCGGGTAATTAACCGGATAAATGAGCAATTAATTGCTATTATTTCACATGCTTATAACTATGTGTTCACATGTGTGTACTATTGATTCACATTCATTTACTATTAGGGAAGTTGGTGCAAGATTGATAATACTTGCATGACTAAGTTAAAAATAGAGGTATAGATGGAGGTACTATACTGTAATTCATTTTTTTCACATGTCTAGAACTATTGATTCACATGATTTACTATTGATTCACATTATTTACTATTAGGGGAGGTGGTGCAAGTTTGATAATACTTGTAGGACTAAATTAAAAATGAAGAAAAAGAGGAAGGTATTATACTGTAATATTTTCCTATAAATAGAAGCTCATTCTTCCTTCATTTCTCACCAATTCACTAAAGCTATAGAGCAATTATTATAGAGATAAATTATAGAGAGAAAGAGGAAGAGAAGTCTGCTACTTCACTATTCCAGTATCCAGTTTCTTCTAAGGTAAGGGTATTATTCTTTCGTATTCATGAAGAGAGTTATTTTCTTTCAATAATCGTAAGGGTTGTTATTCCATTCATTGTTATTATGTTGGAATAACATGTCTATGCGAAGTACCGCATAAATGGTGAAATTATTCTATTATTCCATTCTTTATTATTCTGTTGGAATAACCTGTCTATGCGGTCTATCGCATGCCTGGTGAATTATGTTCTTATTCCATTCTTTATTATTCTGTTGGAATATCACATGCATCGTGCGGATTACGCATGACCGGTTCCGTTTCTTTATTATTCTATTAGGAATATCCTCATGCATGCGGATTACGCATGACTGGTTCCATTCTTTATTATTACGCTGGAATAACTTTGTCTATGTGGATTATCGCATGCATGGTGAATGATCCTTCGTATTCATTCTTTATTAAATTATGGAAATGATTCATCTCGTGGATTACTGGCATGGCGGTGAAAATCCATTTGCGATTCGTATATTCTATTATACTATTCATGAGTTACTATTCACGGGTTACTATTCACCCAAATTACTATTCACCCAAATATTATTCACTCGGGTATTTGGGATATTTTTTATGTCGGGGTACTATTCACGAGGTACTATTCCCGAAGTACTATTCACGGGGTACTATTCACCTGAAAAATATATTTCTTTTCTGTCCAAATTATTTTTGGTACATGAATATTATTCTTGAATTTTACTCTACAAAGCAGTATCATGTTGACAATTTGAACGTTATTGAATTCTGGATAAATTAAATTATAAATCTTTAAAATTTATCCTTGAACTTATTTTATTAAATTATTATATCATTGTCATCATCCTCATGCTTATATTGTGATGAAAGTCATCTTTGGCTTACGTGCATAAATGCACTTGGTATGATTATGACCAAGGATTATTCGGTATAATCATGACCATAATGTAACGAATGATGTGGTAAAAGTCATCATTGGCCTGTAGTTCATTGATGGACAGTTGTTGGTATGATTATGACCAGTGATTATTCGGTATAATTATGACCATCGATGATTACATGAATATCCTTGGCCGTGGTGCAGGGATGATTCGATGATGTGGTTTATTTATTAAGTTGAGTCTCAGCGATAAAGTTGATGAAAAACATTTTAAATCATAGAAGATAGTAGATTTTATGCTCTACTTGACTCTTCTAATGGATTGCTTATTTCCGCTGCAATTGTTGATCTAAAACTTGTTGTCTATTATATTCTATCAGTTGTTATACTGTTGAAGGCTAAGGATAATTTATTCTGCATTATCTTAGTCATAATATTTCTTACTGGGCTAGTTGAGCTCACCCTTTCTTTCATTGTTCTCTTTAGGAAATGAGAATAAAGCTGGGATGAGTCGGGGAATGGAGTAATGGTCCAGGATAAATGGCTTTAGTAGTCCTCACTATTCTACGGAATAATATGATAATAATTGTAATGAGGACACCATTGAGTGTGGATATTGTCTAGATGACAATATTCTTGTTTAAACTCTCAGCTATGTTTTGTCGTATTTTACACGATAGTTGTATAATTAAGTTGTATTTGAATTTATGTACCATGTATCCGGCGACTCAAGATGGGTGATGTATACCTGTTTTGGGGGCGTTACAAAAGTATTCAATTTTCTTATAATAATTATTCTATTTAGTAAATGGTTAAATTAATAAAACATTGCGGAGAAAGCGATTGATCACCATCTTTCGAGAGATAACCACGGAAGGCAGTTCACGTCAAGTCCAGGATACTACTCGGAAGTTCGGTCTCAACCGGAACACACAGAATGTGAGTTCAACCCTCGGAGATAACCCAGAGGGCATGCGGTTCAATACCAAAAATTCCACGGAGAAGACCGATTAATCTCGGAGATAACCCCGAGTATCGGTCTCGGTCCCAACATTTGGGAGTAGCATTTACCAACCTTGGTGATAACCCCAAGGAATGCGATTCGGCGATAACCCCAAAAATGCTTGTTTCAAATGTATGCAATCGACTTCAACCTCGGCACTCACAAGAGGCACTCGATACAAGACCGGAGATAACCTCGGAAGACATGCACACCTCAAAGATGACAATGAGGACCTTGAACACTTGCGGCGGTCAATCTCGGCGATAACCACGAGCAACGTCGCTTTATCATTAAGCCGGAGATAACCGGGTGAGGGGCAAAATCATCATCTTGCCACCTTGACGCCACATCACGCCGTCTCAACATTTCATACATACATTTCTACACAACAATGTCCCACAAGAATCAAGGAAAACCAATCCTGAGTGACTATTACACAGGGTAACGGATAGAATTTGAAGCTTGAAGACCGGAGGGCACCGTCCCATCTTCCTGACTTTGTACAACCTCTAATCCCGTGCCATTGCGTAACTCTCGACAATGGCGGTCCGAAATAGGTCTTACATACCTCAATCGGATGCCCGGATTACAATTCTGAAAGTTCGAGCGGACATTACAGTGCCTGCGTGCACGTCTTGAAGAGGACGACGTGACCCATGAAAACTTCGGGGCAACAGGGTAGCCTCGAGTACACTGCGGCCTAGCCATGTGCGGTACACTGCGGCTCCCCCTCTATAAATAGAGGGCTTGGGGTGGCCATTTGTAAGAAAAAAAAAGCGAGGAAGCCTGTCAAATTTGCTCACTACTCTACTATACTGAGTGCTTTCTCATTTTAAACACTTGTGAGCTCACATATAGCTACTTTTATACCGGCGGGAGCCAGTGTTCATCCACTTTAAAGATATAGAAGTCTTCTTTGGCAGTCCATTGTAAGCCTTCTCACACCCTGTAAAGCCTTTCTCTTCATCTTTGCATACACCCTTCTTCAAGTTGAGAGTCGTGTTGCATGTGTTTGCGGGACTTGATCCAGTGGTTTTTTATTTTAGTTTGTATATATATATATATATATATATATATATATATATATATATATATATATATATATAACATTATCGAGTTATGCCTCGATTGAGCCTGAACTTGATGCAGCGTTTATTTACTTATATATATATATATATATATATATATATATATATATATATATATATATATATATTATATCGAACTTTGTTCGATGAGCCTAGACTTGATGCAGGCGTTTATTATTTATATATATATATATATATATATATATATATATATATATAACTTTGTTCGATGAGCACAGATTTTACATCTGGAGGCGTTTATTTGCTTATATATATATATATATATATATATATATATATATATATATATATATATATATATATATATATATATATATACATTACATTATATGAGCACAGATTTTACATCATATATATTTATATATATATATATATATATATATATATATATATATATATATATATATATATATATATCCCACACAGGAGTTTACTTACGTGGTGGTTGATAAACTTTTACTGACTTTCTTTACGTTTAAATCACTTTGGAGTTTTCCTCAAGTGGCGGTTGATAACTTTTGACAACTTTATTTACATTTACGATCCCCCATGGAGTTTCTTCTGTGGTGGTTGATCATCTTACTGACTTTATTTACATTTATGATCCCCATATATATATATATATATATATATATATATATATATATATATATATATATATTATATATATATATACTTACTTTTTCACTTTCATACAAATTGCGGCATCATGTGAGCCTAGGAATCATGTGATCACAGATTGATCTATTGGATCTAGATTGGGTTCCGTGATGGACATTTTTCAATTTATAAGCGACTTGTAAATTTATTTGCGATTGTGCGAATTTCCTCGGATGGTTTTCATACCCACGAGGAAATCGGCATTATTTTGTACATTATTTTCTTATAGATGCTTCACATCTAAAAAAAAAAAATCAATCAATAGAACACTTAATAAAATGGAAGTGTAAAAGGTCTCAATTACTATTGAGCACAAGGGTTTGAAAAACCTCTTTTATAAAACATCATTGCCATATCTTGCTAAAAATTGAATTTTTACATAAATTCAAACCACAATGTATATATAGTGCGAGCGAGGCCTCACACTACTTCCAAATAAACAACACATTGACCCACACACACACACACATTTATATAATAGTTTCTTGAAAAGTGGCGGTCACCAGTGGTAACACGGATGTCGGGGTGCCTAACACCTTCCCTCACGCATAATCAAGTCCCCGGACCCTAATGAATCTCGGTTTCACCAACCCCGTTTAGCGATGTCATCATCATTTGGTCAATGTGCAAACCTTTTTCTCGGTTGTGTTGGTACAACCATTTAAAAAACCAAATGGCGACTCTTAACGATCCATAAATCGACATTATACATATCGGACCTTTTTCACTTGTTTTTTTCAAACAAATCTCACCTAACATGAGAACACCAAAAACAAGTAACGAAAAGGACAACTAAAAATCCAGAAAGCGTCGACGGTGGCGACTCTGCTTTGGGGACTCGATAAGAGAGGACTTAAGCCGCTATTACAATCTTTTTTCAAAACTATTATATGCTTGTGTGTGGATGTTGCATTTACATTTATGATGAATGTGTATGAATGCATATACTTATTGCACTTAGTGCTTCACACCATATCTATGCTTGTGATATTAGTGCTTCACACATGTCATCATTTTTTCATACGGTGAGACGCGTTGTATGTGAATGTATGTTGTGTGGTCCCTCCACCGGAGAGCTATCTGTCGGTGTTTGATTACTTGACTCGTAGGAAGACTAATTCCAACGAGGCTCAGGAAAGGCACCATCGAAATTTGCTCCAGTTGAAAGGCCGGATTAATTTCCCATTGAGTAGATTGCGATGATTTGTGAACCTTCATGCCAAAAAGCAGCGAGAATAACCTAAGATAGGTCAGCCTCGATAAACCCAACACGGAGGAAAGTCTCTTCATGCTTTCTCATTTTAAATTACTTGTAAAATCAATTACTTTTAATTTCATTCCATATTAATCTGCATGTAATGAGAAATATGAAGAAATGTGTATACATACATATTTAATTTAAACATGCTATCATGTATTACAAACAGCTAACATCCGTTTTGCAGGATAAAATTCCTAAAACGGACACATCATATAGCATGTTATTATTTACACATTCCCAAAAGACTAAACTATGCAAGTCTTTTGCGAGAAAACAATCGGACCTACTACGGGTCAAAATCCAAAAAGGCCGCGAGCCTACGATCAATTATGTCATCATCGACCCGGACCCGACCTTAATCCGATTTCTCATGAAAATTGACGGATTAAGCAAACAAATTACAGATTTGGTTGTTACTGCTTAAAGAACTACACCGATCTACTCGGGGTCCAAAGATACCCATACATGCTTGAATCCTCTACCTGAGGGAGAAACTCAAGCCATTCTGATACAACGAACTGCGATTGGATCGACCAACAAAATTCATGATGCCACCCATCTCACGGAGATCCGGAACCACCGGTGACATCGAAGAAAAAAGTCCTTGAAATGGAAGAAACCCCTTACGTGCTATCAAAGGAATTGGAGCACAGGAGTGTTTCATATCTTGACTTTGTGTATATTCCACAGTGTTCATTATCCGAAAAAGTTTAAGACTCGACTTGAAAAATATGATGGGTTAGGAGATCCTTACACACATTTGAAGGTGTTTATTGGAGAACTTCGGATCTTATCACGAGAGGGCGAGAAGCTCGAAATCTGCATTTTTCGAAGAGTTTGACTGGAGAAGCTTGTTAATGGTATACAGTTAGACAACTCAAAGATCCATAGTTGGGAAGAGCTAGCTCACGCCTTCCTCACTCAATCTGACTTCCGGTCTCGGATGGCTCTGGCCGGTGTATCAGTTACCAAGGTCAAAAGCAGTCTAATGAGTCTTTTAGAGAGAGTATGCTCAAAGGTGGAGCGCTTTGCTTTGCTCAAGTTATTCCTTCCATGTGAAAATCGAAAATGGTCATGACTTTCATAGACATACAAAAAGCTCCTTTCTATGAAAGAGTCTTAGCAGGCATCGGTAAACCATTTTACGAAATGATCAAACACGGGGAGATGGTGAGATGGGATTGAAGTCGGGAAAGATTCAAGACCTAGGCTTGCCCTTAAAAAGTGTTCTTGAGCACATCGAATCCGAAAATTATGGAAACAACCCCGGAGATCCATAAAAAGAAAGAGGAGGATGTTTCCTTGATACTACTGAGGTCGAAAAAGGCAATCAAAACATGCCTATCCGGAGGAGAAATTACACTCCCTTTCAAGCTCGGTCTTGAACCCTCCATTGCCAAAAGGTGGAGAAGTCAAATGCCCTCGGTGTTCACACCCTTAGGGGACTCACTCGAGAATATTCTCACTCTTCGACAACACGAAAAGAAAATCACATCTTCTTCTTCCGGCCGACCCTAATGGAAGGGGTTTTTTCATCTTTGCTTTCGAAAATGTGCTTATCATGTTGGGGCACTGGACATGATACTCGAGATTATTGGGCCTTGAAACACAAGATCCAAGACACGATAGACAACAATGGTGAGATCGTGGTCACCAAACCGCAGATCAACCTCACGTCAAAACAATCCTCTTCCTCAACACAAAGAAGAAGAGGTCAACATGATTAATTGGAGCAATGGGCCGAGTTCCAATTTCAGCGGCGAGTCATCTCGGACCACCAAAGGCGGTGTTGACAAATGGGATTATGCCAAGTTCGATTTCGCAATGGAGCGTAAGATGAAAGCTCTATGCAAACAAATTGAGCAATTGGCGAGGCGGTGACCTATCGACATCAAGTAACACGCCGATTAGTCGACCGAGGAGCATGCTAGTCTCCTTCCTCTTGTCATGAATATTCCTCGTCACCTTGAGAAAATGAAATCTTTGGAGGACAAAGTGATAAAGAGAAAGCGAATGCAAAGCCCGTCGGGATTTTGCCAATAGAAGGAATTTACATACAGGGGCCAACCTATGGAGGAAATCCTTGAGATGCTAATCAATGAAGGAAGGATCACTTCCTTCTACCTCCAATTAATCCCCGTTTGGGATGGTTCAATTACGATGGAGTATGTCGATATCACTCCCATTCTACATGGTCACAACACGAGAAGAATGTTGGGCACTCATACCTTATCCGAGAATCTAATTGATAGTGGTGTCCTGCAACTAGAAGATGATGATACTGTGCTACGTGAGAGTGAGAATACATGTCCTACTAAATGGAAGGAATTGGTAGCGATTATATCCGCTGAGGCCGATGACACTAGCAAACCACTCACCATACCGACAATTCAACTCGGAGGAAGCAACAATCCTTTGAAAGTGGCGCTCTCGAGCCAATCAACTTACCATGAGAGCACAATATCCTATTGTTAGACTTACACAAAAGTTCCATGGAATTATGGAAAAGGTGAAGGATCCACCTCGCATACAAGCTAACTGCGATGTGAAGGAAAATCCATTATCTTCCCCAACGGGTGATGAAGTCTACCATCAAATCAAAGGGAAAATACCCATGGAAGATTTGAAAATTCCTCCGCACACTATGGGTGCATAATGAAGCCAAGGTGGTTTTAAGCTTAAAAAAGCTCCACACCAAATTTCAATTTTGGACTTGGTCTTAACTTAGAGGATCACGGGAAGATCTTCTTGAAGGTTTTGGAAGAAGCCTATCTACCAAAATCGGTGGATGTGGAAAAATTTCAACATTTGGTTGATCACATTTTTAACAACAATGTGATATCCTTCATTGATGATGATGATACTGCTTTGAAGGAGGTAGGTCATTACAATAGTTACACATTGCGGTCTTGTCCTCGGATATATATGCTAGGCTGGAGTCTTGATAGATGGAGGTTCATCTCTAAATATATGTCCATCCATATGCTACATTGTTGAAGATGAATGTCAATCTCAATAGAATCCGGAGCGACCATACGGTTATCAAAGCTTTTGATGGAGCCCATGAAATTTGGTCGAGATGATTGAGTTTGCCAATCGAAATTGGTCCCCATACATTCTGCGTGTCTTTTCACGTACTCAAGATAGATTCAGGATACAACTTGCTCTTGGGAAGACCATGGATTCATATGGTAGGCGATCCCTCCACCCTTCATCAACAACAAAAATACATTATCAACAATAGCCTAGTCACGGTCGGCGGATTTGAACAGGAATGTCCTCAACATGGTGACATACCATACATCAATGTCGATTCGGATGTTGAACAGATTCGATTTTCATGCCTTGGAAGTAAGCAACACTTTCGATACCATGCTATTGGAATGCCATTTCCGTACCCAAGATTTACTGCGAGAAGTAATGTAATTTACTCGAAAATGATGTCATTGGGTCATCGGCCGGGACAAAGAAATTTGGGTAAAGATCACCGGTATCAAGCACCCCATTCAAGTATCGATCAAACTGGGACAATTTGGACTAGGCTATTACTTCGATTCTAGTCATAGGAATCCTCATAAGCATCATCAATTCCTTGACTTGATTTACATGGCGATTATCTTCATCTTCTTTGATTACGAGTCCGCACCTCCCTCGGTAAAGGTGCCGACCAATGTAATGGCTATGTTATTTCCCAAGCGATGCAGGTGAAGGTGAAAAAAGTCTTTGTTCGAGATCCCATGTGGAAGAGAGAGAGCGAAGAATCAAACAAGATATCGTCGAGAATGATGTCGAGCATCACGCATCATCGTTCATGATGAACATACAAATAGATACACCCAGACGATGATTGCCCGGACATAATGGCCATCATTAGGAATAGGAGGATGATGACAACCCCTCCATCACTGCGATCCACGGACTTTGCCCTTGCCAATTGGAACAACACTCCTTTGCATTGGTCGACAAAGGGTAAAATGGCGAGAACTCTTTACGCCTGTAGATATCATAATTGCTTACTTTTTTACATACATGTATTAGCGATCGTTTTGCCGATACATGCTAACACTTTGTATGATTAAAACTTTTCATATATACTAAGTGAAAGAATATTTTGTTTCAGGACCCTGATTTTAGATGTGCATGTACTTGCTGATACGGTGCCTCTTCTCGACAAAGATTGTAACTTTGATGTAGAGATGAATTCAGCCTTGATGGAAATACATGAGGACATTGAGGTGCCTCCAGAAATTCAAGAATGGATCAAAGAAAAACCTAAACCCAACGTTGATCAAACCACTTCCTTCAATATCGGAACCTTAGAAAGCCCTAAGTTAATCCAGTTGGTTCGGACCTTACCCCAAACCAAAGGAATGACATGGTTACGCTACTAACCCAATTCGGGATGTGTTTGCATGGTCTCATGAAGACATGGTGGGTTTGTCCATGACATTGTCCTTCATCGCCTTCCCATTAAAGAGGATTCAAGCCGGTCAAGCGAAGCTCGGCGATTGAAACACGAGTGGAGTTTAAAGGTGAAAGAAGAAATTGTGAAACAATTTTCAAGCTTTGGCATCATCATGGTGTCCACATATCACGAGTGGATATCAAACATCGTTCCGTGCCTAAACACGGAGGAAAGGTGCGAGTTTGCGTGGATTTATCGGGACTTGAACAAAGCTTGCCTTAAAGATAGCTTTCCGTGCCATTTATCCACATTCTCATTGACAATCTTTGCTCAATCTTGCATGTACTCCTTTCTTTGATTGCTTTGCGGGGTACCATCGGATCATGGTTCTTTGAGGAAGATCGTGAAAACTTGCTTTCATCACACCTTGGGGAACCTTTTGCTATAGGCGGTTGTCATTCGGCCTCATCAATCTTGGAGCCACCTATCGGTGAGCTATGATGGCTCTCTTCCACGACTTAATGCACAAAGAGATCGAGATCTCGTGGATGACATCATTGTCAAATCCGGAAGGAGGAAGACCACTTAGACCATCTCGGGAAGCTATTCAACGGGTTGCGTAAATACAACTTGAAGTTGAATCCGACCCAGTGCGCCTTTGGCGTTAAATCGAGCAAGTTGCTAGGATTTCTAATCGACCACAAAGGGATTGAGTTTGGATCCCACCAAAATCCGAGCCATCATCGAAATGCCCATTCCTCGAGACGAGAGAAAGAAATCACGGGGATTTTTGGGAAGAATCAACTTCATTAGCGAGGTTCATTTCTCGACTCACACTGACACAGTGAGCCATCTTCAAGTTATTAAGGAAGAACTCCTCCATGAAATGGAATGATGATTGCGAAGAGGCCTTCCTTACAATCAAAGAAGCGACTAGTCAAAGCTCCCATTTTGGTACCACCGAGGATGATGTTCCCCTGTTCATGTACATGTCCATAAGTGACAATGCCATGGGCTTGCATCTTTGGGACGAGAAAAGAAAGGCGAGGCGAGGCGAAGCGAGCTATCTATTACCTCGACAAAAGATTGATGATGATGAACACAAGTACACTCGATTGAGAAGACTTGTTGTGCTTTAGCATGGGCTTCCATGAGGTTACAACATTACCTCCATGGTCACACAACCCATCTCATATCCGCGTGGATCCTCTCAAATGCGTGTTCAATAAACCCATGTTAAATTATCAAAATTTGTCCGGATGGCGATTGATCCTACAACAATTTGACATCGTCTACGTGACTCAAAAATCCATCAAAGGTCAAGGAATTGCGGATCAATGGTGGCATGCACACCTTGAGGGGACTTCAAACCCTTGAAACATACTTCCCCCGATGAAGGGGTAATGATGATTCAACAACACCATCGATGCGATACCGCCAAACATGGAAGATGTATTTTGATGGGTTGTTAATGGAAAGGTTACGGGCTGGAGCGGTTCTAGTATCCGATGCAGGGGAAGCGATATCCGTCGTCGTCAAATTGCGTTTATCGGCACCAACAACACATGGTGAGTATGAAAAGGTGTCTCATGGGGCTAAAACTTGCCCGTTCAATGGGCATCGGTGGTTAACTTGTCTTTGGAGATTGAGTTAGTGGTCGAGACAATCCACGAGAATCTATCAAACCAAAGAGCTACATTTGTTTGCCTTACCATCGGCAAGTTTTACATGATGGTTTGGAGTTGAAGAAATCTCCTTTCTACACATTCCTCGTAATAGGAATGACTTTGCGAACGCATTAGCAACTTTGGCCTCCTTGATTCACATACGACAAGGGACACTTGCCAAGCGTCACAATTTCCTGCTGCACAAGGCACCCGACTATAGGAACTACGTTGGAGAAGTATCGGATGAGCTACCTCCCATCCGGCATCCTTGGTATCGACATATCAAGGAGTACCTACGAGATGGATCTACACCCGTGAGGCGAGCCGAATGAGAAAAGGCGGATCCATCGACTTGCTATGAAATTCTACACAGTGGAGATGCCCTCTATAAAGAGATGCGGAGACAAGGTCTCCTCGGATGTTTAGACAAAGACCAAGCTCAAAGGCTTATGGATGAGATCCATGGTGGAGTCTGTGGCCCACACATGAGTGCCCCCCTCCTTGTTAAGAAGATCCTCCGGACGGAGACATTACTGGCTCTCTCTCAAAGCTGACTGCAATGACCACGTCAGGAGATGTTATCAGTGCCAAATTCATGGGAATGCTATCCACGCCCCTCCACGGGAACTCCACAATATGAGTTCACCTTGGCCCTTCTCAATGTGGGGAATGGAAGTTATCTGGCCCATTAAGCCTAAAGCCAGTAATGGACATCGATTTATCTTCACCATGATCGACTACTTCACCAAGTGGGTAGAAGCGACCTCCTTCCCGGGGTTACCAAAGAAGTCATCATTGCTTTCATCGAAAACAATGTCATTTTGTCGATATGGACAACCCGGAGGTGATTGTATCGAGACAATGCTAAGAACCTCAACAACAAGATGATGGAGGAATTATGCGATAAATTCCACATCAAACATCTTAACTCATCATCTACTCGTCAAAAGATGAATGGTGTTGTTGAAGCGGCTAACAAAAACATCAAGAAGATTATGCAAAAGATGTCCATGATCACAAAGGATGGCACGACTTATTGCCTCTTACTCTGTTAGCCTCTGAAACCTCAATGCACTTCTTCCTTTGGGGCAACCCCCTACGCATTAACCTATGGGATGGGCGGTGCTCCCCATAGAAGTTGAAATGGAATCCCTCGAGTGTTGATAGGCGCTCGGTGGATGAAGACCAATGGGTACAAGACATGTATCACCAATTGTCTCTAATAGGCGAAAAGGCGAACCGCGACTATCTTCCATGGTCGATTATATCAACAAAGGATCGCGGATCCTACAACGAAAAAAATCCATTCTCGGCGGTTTAAACAACATGACTTGGTTTTGAAGAAGATCATTGACAACCAAGATCAATCTAAGGAAAAATTCGCTCCCTAGCTGGGAAGGCCCATTTGTTGTCAAGGAAGTATTGACGGGAGGTGCTCTCAGTTGCAAGAAATGGGCGGCGATGAATTTCCACAACTCATCAACTTCGGACACCATGAAAGCGGTACTATATATGAAGTTACCATCAAGCAAACATCCACGGTGTTGGATCATCGGATCACCGATCATTCAGTTCTTTAACCCTTTACCACATACAACTCTTTTCCACACTTTGCCCCTCGAGGAAACATACTTTTCAAGCCCGGACTGGCTTCACTGCGTTCCTACGACTTGGTCATCCCACTAGGATTGAACCTTTTCGCGCTTTCTGATTTGTTACCCCCAAACATGGGATCAAACTTTTCACACTGCGGTTTATCCTCAACCTAGGATCAAACTTTCTCTTCCCCATGTGATCGACACACACATGGGATCACGCTTTTCAACTCGTCTGAGAGGGTGAACTACGTCGACTGATCTCTCTTCATAGAGATGCGTGAGGCAACCATTTTACATGGCCCGATCATGATAAAACAAAAACAACAAAAAAATTTCTACCCCTTTCTCCTTACAAAAACAAAAACAAAAAAAAAAATTCCTACACCATTCCTTTCACCATACATACATTGTTGAACCTCTTACACGAGGTTGAACTACACAGACTGATCTCTCTCTTCAATAGGAGTGCGTGGCGACCCATTCATGGTTCGGTCTCACCCCTACCAAAACACAAACACTTGTCATCTGATGCTGGGATCATCCTTGATCCACTACATTTCATTGGCTTGGACCAAGGGATGGAATTACGAACTCCTCCCAAATAGGAGATTGGCGACCATCTAAAAATGCGGTTGTGTGCTTGAAAAGAAACAACACCAATCCATAAGAGATGGAATTAACTAGGCTCCTCTCTAATAGAAGTCTTGGGCGACCATCGTAGTGCGGTCGATCTCGAGAGAGAAAGCCACACTCCTCTCCACATTTCCATCTGAAAACAGGTCCCAAGACACCAAAGATGGTAGGGATACACACGGATCAATGATCCATTACGAACTATCCGAGACAACTCAATGTCCATCCATCCGAGGAGGAATTGAGAATACATCAAGATCACAAGTCACGAAGAAGCGGGCAAAATATCAAGCAAATATCGAGCATATCTAAAGGGAAGTGATCAAAAATATATTTCCTGCTATATATAATGTTGTTTGATATACACAATATAAATTATACATGACAAAATGGCTATGCTAGTGCATGCGCGGAAAATATCAAGCCATCTACAAATCGGGGTATATCTGCGCTAACAAGCCCAACATGGCATCCCTCTCGAAAGAAGGGAGGCGAAGTTGTGGTCTCTGTGTGCGAGGGTATCCACACGACCCAACGGATCTGCGACCATCTCATGCATGGTGACCATATGCTCATCAATGTAAGTGTTCATCTCTGCAATCATGCCGGTGGTAAGGGACCTCAACTTTGCGATACTATCTGTGATGGCTACATCCGGGCGAGATATATGCATATCCGCTCAACTATCATCTTTGCATCTCTGGTGATCTAGCCTCATCCCATTCGCTCAACAATGGCGTCTCTCTGAGACTAATGCATCGTCTCTCTCTAATAGAGTTGCGTCTCTCCCATCAGGGCGATCGACATCAAGGCTCTAGCTTTGGTCTCTCTCGAAGGTCATCGGATGAAGACTACTGCTCAAAATCTTGTGTTTGAATCTTGAATCACAATGATCTTAATCTTTGGGAGAATCTAAAGGAGATCTTGGCAACCCGACAAACTAGCTCCTCCTCGATGTGGGAATCAATGTCCTCCATGGGCTCTCCATCATCTGAATCACTACTCGATCTTGTGGATCTTGCCACGCGTGATGAAATCTCTATCTCCATCCATGCACAAAATACTCTCTGCGAAACATCCGGGATGGCTAACGAGAAAAAAGCAGCTATCTCACGTTGATCCCAACAAGCATACACACGGGATCGATCCTCTGCTTTGAAAGATAGCGAAGAAGCTAAACTATGACCCGAGCGCCCCCTCGAAAGGATGAAAATCCTAAAAGCTAGTCAAAGCTGCGACATCACGGCCCGGTCGGGTGATATGTAGTAGTCATGCCCCTCAAACCCGGCCGGAGGAGGAGATAATCCATGCCGGAGCATGAGTAATAAAAAGGCTATGTAAGGTGAGTGAGCCCCGAACACGCGGCAATATATAAAGCGGATCAACGATCTCCGTCAAAAATATAGACCAAGACATAGCGTCCAAACACTCCATGGTGAAAAGGAGTATGACATGGCTATATCATGGGTGAAACAATACCCATGCTTGATCTAAAAGTGCGATCGGTCTCAAGTGTGACATAAACCACACGTATGGCATGGCCATGGCTGCCCCGTAAACACTCATGTCGGATAAGTGCAATGCGATATGTAGGCGACCTCGAGTCTCTGCTATAATCATCGGTATGATGGTATGACCCTCCACGAGAGCTCTCACTTTGCCATGATAACTCCTATGTCCAACTCATCCATATCTCATGTGGCATATATACATATGACGATCATACACAATGATAGCGATACATCCACCACAGCTGAGCATGATGATCCTCCGGTGTGGTGAAATCCCGGAATGTCGTGTATAACTATCCTCGAGCCAAATCATCAAACGAAAAAATGTTTGGATATAACGTGGCGGATGTAAGCTCATCACGCACCACCCTACGCCTCAATCCGGTGAGGGTCATGAACCGTCGACTCATGTCCCCCAAAAAGCCCCATATGCACGCAAGAGTGCATCCGATGGCGGCATACATCGTCAATGTGTACTACTCCTCCAGTGGGAGTCGACTCACAGGTCCCCAATCGGAAAACACCTGCCTCTCCGATACCCGGTGCTCCGACATGCCATCCACGAATCTGTGGGAACACAAAACATCAACGGGTCATAGTATCTTTGCAACAAGTGATCTCTGGTCACCACATGCGATGGTGACATCTTTATCATACCACGATCGCATACGGATGCCACCAATAATGGTGGGGTATGATCAATCTGACTAAGCTGTCGAAGAAGACATCATGCGGGTAGTGTCATAAGACCATCCGAGGGGTCGATCTTTGAATATCTCTGGAAATACATACATATGCATAACATGATACATGCATTACAGGTAATAGATGGCAATATGATATAGGGAATGGAAAACTGTACATACATTCCTAAGTATATCATCATCTACATACATCATCTCTGTACAACTAAAAATACGGGAAAATGGGGCACAGGCACACCCTACTACTAACGAGAGGCCTATCAAAGATATATAGCGAGAATGGGGCACAACCACCCAATAGCTAACGAGAGGCCTATCAAAAGAGATAACGAGAATACACATCGAGAAGAAGACAATGGTGTCAATATCTACATCATCAATCATGTCCACGATGTAACTCCTCTGAGTCACTTGGATCTCTATCAGCGGGGGATGTCGGGGCCTATCTGAGAGGAGGATCTGCCCAAAAAAACCAAATGGGTCATCGAGGGGCGGCCTTTGAAATGGAAGGATCAAGCGAATCTACCTCTGCTTGGGATCTACTGCCCAAATGTTGGATAAAGAAATGTGCTGGGTCCGATCGTTGGGTCAAACTGTCAATCTCTGTGTCACATGAGTGGATCTCGGACACGAGGCTAGCAATCCGTCATCATCACGGATCACGGAACCATATCCCCCATGAGGCCCGAGTGGCGGCGATGCAGGCTCCAATAGTCTGAGGAACCACCAATGCTGGAATATCTCTTGAGTGCGAGGGGACCTCGATAATAATGCAAAACCGTCGACCCCCAACAATGGGATGTCGATGATGGGTGGCTGCGATCTGAGCCGATGGCGCTGGCGGGAGGCAAGATCGGCATCTGAATCTCTCTGTGGTGCTCCTAATATAGCGCTCTCTCTAAATAGAGCTCCCATCCTCCATCTATAAAGAGAGAACTCTCGGGTGGAAATCACATACTCGGCGCCCGATCGGTACCCATCCTCAAAACCAGATGGCCAAGTGCTCCCGAAATAGGGAATCCATGTAATAATATCGGTTTGTCAACAACTCCATTTATAAGCGGCAATGAGTGAAACCCTCATTCTGGGGACCTCACTTGATATGGAATGATGCCATCGTCGTCCTCGTGGATAGGTATCTAAACCTAACACACTCACAGAGGCATGAACATGGAAGCCTCTCATAGGCCCCAAAGCTACCAACACAAAAAGCAAACATCTGCGGTCGATAAACACTCTTAACCTATACATGGGAAACTACAAGAAAATACTCACCGGCGAAAATGGGTAGAAATCTAACCAAGCCTCGGTCAAACCTGCGGCGCATGCATCATGCCCACGAGGAAATAGGCAAAGGTGTAGGAACCCCAATCATACTCTCAATACGGTCCACATGGCGTGTGGCGGCGACCAAAGCGAAGCGACACCATAGAAGAGTTATCTCTGCTATGAAGCGACCTCTAATGATCATCGGGAACAATCGTGAAGAATGTGATCCACGACTCGACATCATCGGCATGGGCTCACTCAAAAGCCCACTCATAGCATCCACGCTCAAAAGGACCCGTGCGGACGATCCTTCCCTTGGCGCCTCCATGGAACTCTAGCAAGGATCGGCGGTAGTAGGGGTAATATCCGCCATGCAAAACCTTTGGTGCCCCTCAAACTCCATACACATGATAAATCGCCAATCCATCCAGCGTCATCATCACCTCACGATCCAACAAATGGAGTGGCGAAGTGCGATGAAACCATCGCTTTCGAGACAATGCCACGAGATAACCCGAGGGACAACGGCGGGGAAGGATGGAAAAAATGCTCCAAATCCCCGGTCATGCACAATCACTCTATAGTCGGGATGAAGAGCACGGTACATGGAGTGTATGCTTGACCAATTCCCTCGAGGTTTGTGTAAAAGCTCGGGAACCTACATGAAATGCGGATCAACATCAAAATCCTTTACTCCTCATCAATAGGAAAGAAGGAAGATCAAGATCTAACGGCATACCTCGTTAGCATGTAAATACATCGAGGGATGTCAACTCAAATCACCCGAAGCTACTGGGTTTGCCACTGAATACTAAGGGAGGTCCCTACGGGGAACATGTGTGGCGGCGGGCGGGGGTCCATGGCCGGAACATCCTCCTCCTCGTCCTCGACGTCCGGCACATCAACCCGGGATTTGGGCGTATCACCGCCTCCACCCAACGAAGCGAGGTTGTCTAATAGAAAGGGGTCGAGGCACTTGAAAGCCCTCCTCCGTACACCAGAAGTGGTCCTGCGGGAACTACTCGGCTGATCCGGATCCATAATATCTGGACAACAAGTCTCCAAATCACCTCAAGAAAGGGTGTGGTATTTTCTAACCTGGAGCTTTTCAAAATGCATTTTATGACTACATGCATGCATGCATTACTTTAACATACATCTACAGTAGAGTTAAAAATGCATGATTAATTAAATGCCTACATTTTGAAAATTTTTGCCATAGTCCCCTTTGTAAATCGGACTATCCACATGCACATAGGCATGACTAGGTGGTCATTCAGTAGCACACCTGTCCAAAGTCATATATAAAAATATATGCATTAAAAATCAAAGTCATCAATCCATAAGGTTAACCTCAATACCAGGAGTACTTTGCCTTGTTATCTTTTGCTCATTTTTCCTCCAATAGGATAAAAAAATAGCAGAAAAAGGTGCCAATTTGACCGTCTCAAAAGTCAAATTTTTTCACATCATTATGTTCATCATGGTTTAATACTAACATTTACTATGTTGAATATTTTTTATCAAGTCATTTGAGCATACATAATCACTACTATGTGTTTAGATGCATTTCATGTGATAAGTCATTTTCCAGCGGATAAAAATTGGAAAAAATACATGCATATACGTTACGGGATAGTGTAGAACACTTGTGCGGTGATGAAATTTGCGAAAAATCGCCCGAAACTCAGCGGATCTGAAGAAGAGCTCTCGGATTTCCTTCATGGCGCAAACTTGAAAATGACTTATAAAAGCAACATGCGGGACTTTAATATCCACGGTTGGCCGAGTCCATCTGCTATTTGAAGCGGTGTACTGCGGCACCCCTATGTGGGTCCCACCCCTCGGGCTTGGTCCGATTCGAGTTGCAAAGGAGTTCTCACAAGTTGAAAAGGTCAAATCGAGAATAAAAAATGCTCGCGATTGAAGCGAGAATAGCTTACAAATCCTGGTGATCTTCTCAATTGAACCTTGGGTTGCACGTCACTCATTGGTATTCACCCAAGCACAAGGTACACTATGCCAATGATCTCAAATGTTACAGGTGGACCCCACAACGGAAGTATTGTCATAGTTAGAAAACGACAGAAGAGGTATTATTTATTTCGTATTCATGAAGAGAGCTTCTGTTATTCCATTCTTTATTATTATATTGGAATAACCCGTATATGCGAAGTACTGCATACATGGTGAAATTCTTCTGTTATTCCATTTTTTATTAATCTGTTAGAATATCCTGTCTGTGCGGATTACGCATGACCTGGTTCCATTCTTTATTATTTTGTTGGAATATCCTGTCTGTGCGTATTACGCATGACCTGGTTCCATTATTTATTATTGTTTTGGAATAACCTGTCTGTGCGATCTACCGCATGCCTGGTGAATTCTTATGTTATTCCATTCTTTATTATTCTGTTGGAATAACCTGTCCATGTGGATTACCGCATGCATGGTGAATGATCCTTCGTATTCATTCTTTATTAAATTGTGGAAATGATCTGTCTACGTGGATTACCGCATGGCGGGTGAAAATCGATTTGCAGTTTCGTATATTCTATTACACTAGTATGAAATATCATTTCTTTTGTACTCGTCATGAAATATCATTTTCTTTGGTATTTTTTTTACGAGTTACTATTCACAGGTTACTATTCACCCTAGTATTATTCACTCGGGTATTCGGGACACTTTTTGTGTCGGAGTGCTATTCACGAGTTACTATTCACCCAAATTATTATTCACCCAAATATTATTCACTCGGGTATTTGGGGTATTTTTCATGTCGGGGTACTATTCACGAGGTACTATTCCCGAAGTACTATTCACGGGGTACTATTCACTTGAAAAATATATTTCTTTTCTGTCCAAATTATTTTTGGTCCATGAATATTATTCTTGAATTTTACTCCACAAAGTAGTATCATATTGACAATTTGGACGTTATTGATTTCTGGATAAATTAAATTATAAATCATTAAAATTTATCCTTGAACTTATTTTATTGAATTATTATGTCATTGTCATCATCCTCATGCTTATATTGTGATGAAAGTCATCTTTGGCTTACGTGCATAGATGGACTTGGTATGATTATGACCAGGGATTATTCGGTATAATCATGACCGTAATGTAACGAATGATGTGGTAAAAGTATTCTTTGGCCTGTAGTTCATTGATGGACAGTTGTTGGTATGATTATGACCAGGGATTATTCGGTATAATCATGACCATTGATGATTACATGAATATCCTTGGCCATAGTGCAGGGATGATTCAATTTTATTTATTAAGCTGAGTCTCAGCGATAAAGTTGATGAATTTTTTTTTAAATCATAGAAGATAGTAGATTTTATGCTCTACTTGACTCTTCTAATGGATTGCTTATTCCGCTGCAGTTGTTGATCTAAAACTTGTTGTCTATTGTATTCTATCAGTTTTTATAATGTTGAAGGCTAAGGATAATTTATTCTGCATTATCTTAGTCATAATATTTCTTACTGGGCTAGTTGAGGTCACCCTTTCTTCCACTGTTCTCTTTAGGAAATAAGAATATAGCTGGGATGAGTCGGGGAACGGATTGACGGTCCAGATGGTTGTTTTAGTAGTCCTCACTATTCTGTGAAATAGTGTGATAATAATTGTAATGAGGACTCCATTGAGTGTGGATATTTTCTAGAAGGCAATATTCTTGTTTAAACTCTCAGCTATGTTTTGTCGTATATTACACGACAGTTGTATAATTAAGTTTGTATTTGATTTATGTACCATATATTTGGTGACTCAAGATGTGACACCCCCAAATCCTGGTACTTCATTTCCTTAAGATTTGGTGTTCACTTAATCAAACATTTATTACTAATTACCCAATCATAATAAAATTGAATAATAAAAACCTGCCCATACAGGATTACATTTAATAAAAAAATCTCCCAGGTTATCTAACCTTTAATTACAATCATTCAAATGCGGAATTTAAAATTTATTACATCATAACATATTTAAAAGTCTATTATCATAACGATAAAAATAAAATTACAAGTCTTCATCACTTGTACATTTTTCCCTTTTCTTTGCTAGTGGTAGGTTCATTGACCTTCTCAACCTTAGCTGCAATAAGTGTATAAGTATGCAAGAGTGAGCAAACAAAGCTCACTTGAAGAAGAATGAATAACTTTACAACATTACAACAATTGCCAGAAATAGGCTCAATAGAACTGAATGATATGCTCTATTAACATTCTGAATCATACTACTGAGGGTCTAATGACCACGAATCATGTCCATAGTTATAAGTAATCTTTCAACTTTAACTTTAACAGTCATAAGACTATAAGGACTTCACGTACTTAGGGGGATCAGCCCTTCGTACAATGTATTGTGCACAATCATTTCAACGCTAAGCGTAAACCTCTAATCAAAGAGTTGTTCATCTCAGTATTTAGAATACAAGTCCCCACCAAAGTAGGTTTGGTTTTGATACATTACAAGGTAATTTAGAATTCAACGGTCATCAACTAAGGATTAGTTGAATACAAAAGAACTAACTGTATGCTATGGAATAATCATAACTGAATCGATATTTGTAAATTAATATCATGCTTTAGGAATAATCTAATAGCAAAAACATTGAATAATCATAACATAATTTCCTTGAACAACATTAAGTCAAGGTTATTGAAAATTGGATGCTAAGCATGCATAATAAATAGTAATTTGAACGATAAAGTTGTTCAACATTAGAATATTAAAATATAGCGACTTGCATGCTAAATAACAAGTTACATATTAAAGAAACTTGCTCAATATTAAAATATAAGATTTAGAATACTTGCATCCTCATGAACAACTAGATACAAGAACTTTCTCAATAATAAACAATCTAGCTCTACGAAAGTGTAGAGGTAGCAACTTGCGAAATTGTAATTGAATTTAAAAGAAATAACGTACTCAACGAAATTAAACTTGCACAACGAAGTTTTAGGGTTAGAGAACTTGCCTTGAGCACAAGCTAAACCTTACAACTTGAATCTCAATACCCTATATATATGTAATCATGACATAATTAGTCACTACCAACATTCTATATATATATAAACAAGTATATACATCATGTAAGTTTGATTTTCAATTCACATAATCGAATCACGTTACTACTAATACTAGTTAACCCTTGATAACATGCTCATTCTTAGTTTAGTACTACTGAAATCATAATTTAACATTCCTATTATTAACACATAACATTTGTTTTCAGACTTTGTCTAAATAACTAAAACTGTCAGACCATTCTGCTTAACTCATATTGCTTATTTTTACCAGTTTACATGGTATTATTAAATGGCGTATGCGATTGATTGATGAAGTAATGACAATGGCATATTACAATGAAACTTACAACTTTATCAATGGCTGTCATGGTATAGCAAGAAACTCCGAGACTTGACGACCGAACTTTCTAAGAAACAACATGAACAAAAAGCCAAATTGGCCTACAAGCTCCAATCTAACAAACTAATTACATGTAATACATATAGAGACTTCATGTAAGCATATTGTAAAGACTCTTAACATGATTCTACCCATAAAATAACATAAACATCAAATTTACAACACCCAATTTCACTATTTTTGATAAAAACTCTATTTTTGACATTTTTAATGAAAATCATCACTGTAACTTTGTTTTTCAATCAAAATAGTTAATTCAAACTATCATGTTTATGTTTATTCATCTACTTTCAAAATCAATAGTCAATATATATATATATATATATATATATATATATATATATATTAACAACTAATCAAACCTTAATTTTATTTTAAACTAAGCCATATTCATATATTTTCCATATAAACACTCAGTAATATAGTTTTCTTCACAAATTACATATATACATGAATTAATTGATTTTAACCATACATAACCTATGAAAAACAGTTTTACAACAATCAATTATCATATAAAACTATATACACCAACAATTCATCTTTTACAATTATTTTATAGAGAACTTTTAGAGAAGAAGATAACCATAGCTTTTAGAAAAATAGGAGCAAGATGATACCTTAACTTAGAAGAAGATGATGGTTATTCTCAAGCTTCTTCTCTTTATCAAAACCTTCTTTTCTCTCAACTTTACTCTGTATTCTTCTTCTTCTTCTTCTCCTCTTTCCTCTTCTGAATCTTTCTCCTAACTCTATTCTAATTCACGTACTAACCAAATAGATATAACATATAATAATAATAATATAGATATTAAGTATAATATTTTTAACTAACATCAGTTATAGATTATTTGAAAATCAAAAGCCATAAGGCTTGTTTGGCTAGCTAACTAAAAATAACTCATTAACTCTTACACCTTGTTTGGTAAACCTAATTAAAATAAATGGATTAATCTTTATACCTTATTTGATAAAATACTATTAGATTAAAGACTTAATATTCATTAAGGATTGTTTGGCTAAAACTAAATTAAACTCCTTTAATTTATTTTAATAACTCCTTTATAGCAAGGTTATTTGTCACACTTCTTATTTAAATAAATATTGATAATCAATTTAATATATTCTAATACTAATCTATTAAATTATTTTAACACATAAATCAATATCACATAATTATAATATCCTTTATAATTATAATTTTATTTAACCAACTAACACCTTATTTTAATTACAAATTCCAATTAAAATATTATAATTCATTTAATCATTATATGCTCTCTAGCTTAACTATTAAATTAAATTGGTATATAATCTCATAACAATTAATTTTCTTAACTCCTTAATTATTTACTTAACAAATAATTAACTAAACCACATCAAATCAAATTGAACAATTATTTATTCAACAATAAATATATCCATTAAATACTTATATAATTCAGTAAATACTTAATATTACAATTTAAATTTCTGGAATGTTACATCATTACATCCTTACAAGGATTATGTCCTCAGAATCACAACTCAAACAAATCATTCATTACATTCTTCCCTACTTACAAAGATTTTGTCCCCAGAATCGAAGACACAGATTAAACAAATAACTCAGGGTAATCTTTCATCATTTTATCCTCGAGTTCCCACGTAGCTTCTTCAGCGTTGTGGTTTCTCCATATAATTTTCATAGAAGGTATAACTTTATTCCTGAGCACCTGTTCTTTCCTGTCAACTATCTGAATAGGAATCTCTTCATAGGACAAGTCTTTATCAAACTGCAATGGTTCGTACTCGATCACGTGTTTGTAATCGGGTTTATACAGTCGTAACACTGAAATGTGAAAAACATTATGAATGTTTTCCAACTCTAGAGGTAGAGCTACCTCGTAAGCCACTTCTCCCACTCTTCACAACACTTCAAAGGGTCCAATAAATCTTAGGCTTAGCTTTCCCTTTTTACCTAAACGAATTTTCCCCTTCCAAGGAAAAACTTTTAGAAATATGAAAGTTCCTACGTTGATTGGACTATCTTATCTGTGTTGATCAACATACTTTTTCTGTCTGTCTTAGGCTGCTACCAATCTTGTTCTAATGAGTTTGACAATCTCAGCAGTTTGTTGTACCAGTTCTGGTCCTAACAGCTGGCGTTCACCGACTTCATCCCAGCATAGTGGAGTTCTGCACTTTCTACCGTATAATGCCTCGTAAGGTGGCATGCCGATGCTTGCGTGGTAACTATTGTTGTAGGTGAATTCCACCAACGGTAAATGTTCTTCCCAGTTTCCTTTGAAATCCATGACGCATGCTCTCAGCATATCTTCCAATGTTTGGATTGTTCGTTCGCTTTGCCCGTCGGTTTGCGGATGGTATGATGTACTCATTCGCAACTGTGTTCCCATACATTCTTGTAGTCTCTTCCAGAAGTTTGATGTGAACCTTGGATCTCTATCTGACACAATTGACACTGGAACTCCATGTCTTGACACGACTTCTTTAACGTACAGCTTCGCTAGCTGATTAAGATCAAATTTAATCTTTGTTGGCAAAAAGTGTGCAAATTTTGTCAATCTGTCCACTATTATCCATATCGCATCGTATCCTCTCTGAGTAGTTGGAAGACCCACCACAAAATCCATTATGATGTGTTCCCACTTCCATTCTGGTATTTCTAACGGTTGAAGTAATCCGCTTGGTCTTTGATGTTCAGCCTTGACTCTTTGGAATGTCAAGCATTTGGCCACACATTCGGCAACATCTCTTTTCATATTTGGGTACCAAAAATGTCACCGCAAATCTTGATACATCTTTGTGCTTCCTATATGAATCGAATATCTTGTGTTGTGTGCTTCGGTCAAGATTTCATCTTTAAGCTCTGGTACTGCTGGAACCCAAATTCTTTCCTCGAACCGTAGTAGTCCTTCGGTATCGATCTTGTATTTTACATCACTATCGTCCACTACTTTCTCTTTTATCGTTTCGCATTCTTTATCTTGTAGTTGAGCGTTCTTCACCTTGTCCACTAAAGTTAGACCAACTTCTATCTGGAATAGTCGTTCATCGGATTCTTCTGGAAATTTGATTTCCAACTCTAGCTTTACTATTGCTGATATGAGCTCCTCCTGAGTGGTTATCAGCATTAACTTTTCCCGACCTTTCCTGCTCAAAGCATCTGCAACCACATTCGTTTTGCCCGGATGATAAAAGATCTCACAATCGTAATCTTTTATCAATTCCATCCATCTTCTCTGACGCATGTTCAGGTCCTTCTGAGTGAAAATATATTTCAAACTCTTATGATCTGTGTAGATTTCACATTTCTCTCCATAGAGATAATGTCTCCATATCTTCAGAGCAAATACAACTGCAGCCAGTTCCAAATAATGAGTCGGATATCCTTTCTCATAATCCTTCAGTTGTCTTGACGCATATGCAATAACATTGTCGTTCTGCATAAGAACACAACCCAACCCTTTGTGTGAGGCATCACTATACACCACAAAATTTTCTCAGATTATCCGGTAATGCCAACACAAAAAGCCATACTTAACTTTTTCTTCAAATCTTGAAAACTTTCTTCACACTTTTTCCGTCCAAACAAATTTTGACCTTCCTTGTCAAATTTGTTAGCGGAGTGGCTATCTTAGAAAAATCTTGAATGAATCTTCTATAATAACCGGCCAGTCTCAAGAAACTCCTCACTTCTGACGGTGTTCTTGGTTGTTCCCAATTGATTACAGCTTCCACTTTTGATGGATCCACTGAAATCCCATCCTTATCGATCACGTGCCCAAGAAATTGTACACGATCTAGCCAAAATTCGCACTTAGAGAATTTTGTGTACAGTTTTTCCCCTTTCTTAGTGTTTCCAATGTCAAACATAAGTGTTCCATGTGTTCCTCTTGGGTTTTGAAATACACCAGAATGTCATCGATAAATACCACTACAAACTTGTCTAAGAATGGTTTAAACACTTTGTTCATCAAATCCATAAAGGCAACAGGGGTAATGGTTAAACCAAAAGAAATCACCAGAAACTCGTAATGTCCATACCGAGTTCTGAATGTCGTTCTAGGTATATCCTCCTTCCTCACTTTCAATTGGTGATACCCACTTCTCAAATCTATTTTAGAGAAATATTTAGCACCTTTCAACTGATCAAACAAGTCATCTATTCTTCGCAACGGGTATTTATTCTTAATAGTGACTTTGTTCAATTCCCTATAATCAATGCAAAGACGCATCGACCCATCCTTCTTCTTCACGATTAACACGGGCGCTCCCCACGGTGATACGCTTGGTTGAATATACTTCTTGTCTAGCAACTCTTGTAATTGTACCATCAGTTCCTTCATTTCTACCGGAGCCATTCTGTACGGGGCCTTCGATATTGGTGTTGTTCCTGTGACAAACGAATTGCTTGAGTTGTGATTCTGGGGACAGAATCCTTGTAAGGAGGGAAGGATGTAACAATCCAAAAATTTAAATTATAATTTTAAATATTTATGGAATTATATAAATATTTAATTAATGTGTTTATTGTAGAATAAATATTTGTTTAATTTGATTTGATTTGATTATTTATTTGTTGAATAAATAATTAACGAGTTAAGGAAATTGATCATTATGAGATAATATTTTAATATTTGGTTGATTAAATAAAATTATAATTATAAAGAAAATTATAATTATGTCGTATTGGTTTATGTGGTGAATTAATTTAATAAATTGTTATTAGAATTAATTAAATTGAATATTAAAATTTAATTAATTAAAGTGTGACCATAAACTATATTATAAAGGAGTTATTAAAATAAGTTAAGGGTGGTTAATTCAGTTTTTGCCCAACAAGGCTTAATGAATGTTAAGTCTTTAATTTAAATCTGTTTTACCAAACAAGGTGTAAGATTTTATGGGTTAATTTTTAGTTAGTTAGCCAAACAAGCCTTATGGCTTTTGAGTTTAAGAAAAAAAAACTGATGTCAGTTAAAGTTATAATTATATTATATACTTAATACATATATTATTACTGTTGACTCTTTTTTAGTCTTAACAAAAGAGCTCTAACTCATGCAAGCATACATGTGTCAACAAGCAATACAGAGTAAGTAAAGTATCGATCCCACATAGAAAGTGATTAATTTACATCAATATGCATTAATTAAATTACTATATTTATATGCTCAAACTAATGACTAAGATTGGTTTGGTCTCAAATTGCAAATAACAACTAAAACAAGAGTAACGGCGGAATGAATCAAATCTGGAAATAATTGGATCCTAACTTAATTTAATACTTCATTCAATCACCACTATCATGCATGACTTGTTCACCTATCACAGGAAAGTAGCCAAGAGCACTAAAAGAGTATTAGCCATTTTTCAATGCACTAAGACCTACTTACACAGCATCCACATATGATAGACTCTATGTAATCATCAATAGAACCAAAATCACTATATGTCTATGTGAAATTGCAACTATATTGACTTTAAGTTCAAGCCCTTATTCAAACTTATACGGTGAAACAGTATATGTCTATCTGGTTCACGAAATACATAAGCCATATAACACAGCCCTATATACATATACTATCATGATTACAATCCATATTTGCAAGTTCATTGTCAATTCCATACAAATACTGAAACGAATGGTGATCAAGCATTCATACATGCAAAATAATCATGATAGACATCCCATATGATATTAAAACAATCCAGTATTTAAGCATGCAATCAAACTACATATTAAAATCCGTTAGAATCCCATAATGGAGTTTAGTTCATGACTAAACCAAAAGCCATTATGGGATCAAATCTAAATATGATTAATAAACAAACAATTGAAAGATGAATGGTAGAAACAATCAAACCCAATTACTGAACATAGATCAATATTCAAATCCTCATAAGATTCCAGCAAAATAATAATAACAAACCCACTCTGGTAGAAAATCCCAAGAAGAAGCTAGAAAAGTAGAGTTTATGGCCTCCACCCCCGTTGGAATCTCTCCCAGAGAATAAAACCCTAATTACAACGTAAAGATATGTCCAAAACTGAATAATTGTCAAGTCTCCCTTCTGACACCAGTCAGATATCGTTTTTAAAAAACATTACAACCCTTAAAAATTGGAAATTAAAATAAAACAAATCAATAGCTTAAGGTCTCGCGCGCTCCTCCAGCCTTTTACTCGCGTGGGCGCGAGACTTGTAGTAAGTTTTATGTTCAATCGGGCTCTCGCGCGGGCGCGCGCTCCTTAGGCTTGTCATACTCATGGTCACAAGAACTTCCATGGGTTCCATGGTCCTGGTTGGGTACTTTCATGGCAGCGCACCTCTAAGCTCTTCCTGCCGCGCTGCTTGCACTCTGCAGATCCTAGTTCTTGTTCTGATTCTGCCATGCTACTGCTGCTGTTACTTTTTCATTCATGTTTAATCTCCTTCAATGCTTGGTCTCCTTGCTCCATTGCACCTTCATGCCATGTATATCTCGCTTCTGCCTTGCCTTCATGCATCCATTAGACCCGTGCCCTATAACACCATCAAATTAGGCCGATTCCTGCACTTATTCACCAAAAGGAGTTTTAAGTATGCGAAATGCAAATTAACATGAAATTCAGCTAAAACCTACTAATAAGTACTTGAGATGGGCATAGTTCGCATGAATCGGTACTCCATAAGTAGGTATAAAACCCACTTATCAATTACCTATACGTTATATTGGGTTTAATACGTAAGTTAGAGTTTAGAATAGGGAGAAAGACTCAGAAGAAGAAAATTATAGAGAAAAGTAAGAGAGAATTGGGAGAAGTCTCGAGAGAGGAATTGGGAAAAAAGAAAGCTTCATAATCAAAAGAATAGCCATCATCTTCTAAAATTAAGGTATCCTCTTGCTTGTATTTTTCAAAAAAATTGTAGTTATATTCTCTTCTAAAATTCTCTATAAAAACTTTGTGAAGGTTCAATTGCTTGTTGTATATAGCTTTATATGATAAATTATTTGTTATAAAATTGTTTTCATAAGTTTATATATGAGTATAGTGAATGAATTCATGTTAAGTATGTATTTTGTGAAGGAAATCATATTACAGTGAATTGGTATGAACATATATGAATATGGCTTAGTTTAAAGTAAAATTAAGGTTTAATTAGTTGTATAATATATAAATTGACTATTGAATTAGAAAGAGGATGAATAAACATAAGCATAGTATGTTGAATTAACTATTTTGGTTGAAAAACAAAAGCACAGTGATGATTTTCATTGAAACTTTCAAAAAGTGAAGTTTTAGCAAAAATAATGAAAATTAATAGTTGTAATTTGGATGTTTATGTTGTTTAGATGGCTAGAAAACATTAGATTATGTTTCTGTAAACCTATTATACCTTAGATAGGTTGGTATTGTTGTTAGAAAGGAGTTTGAAGGCCTAATTTGGCTTTCCATAGTGTTACAGAGCATAAAATCGCAAAACGCTGAAGTGACCCCCTTGCCCCCGGGAGGGGAGGGTAGTCTGCTAAGCCAATTTTGGAAAAAAAACTGACAAAACATGGTTTACTAAAATGGGCATAACGTTTTCATACGAACTCCGATTGATGCGATTCAAGATGATCTGGAACGAGGACGAGTAGACCTGTAACTTTTATTCTTTAAGTGTTTCAATTTGAAATCGTTATGAAGGGTCAAAATGGTCATATTTAGGACTATTATGTATTTGGAGGCAATCAGAGGGCGTCGGGATGCACGAATGCAAGTGCAATTCTTTGTGTGTTAGTATAACCTAATGATAACATGTTGGACATTTAATAGGATGTTGTATCAAGTTATTAATGTGTATGTGATGCAATGACATGATCATTTAAGTAGTTGTAATAAAGATAAATAGTGATGTTCATGAAAAGATGTGATGTTGTTAGTGAGCTATATGAAACTAATATTAGTGTAACTAATGTGTATTGTCAATACATATGGTATGTGTAGGACTTGTGATGAACGTGAGTAGTGATTGTTTAACCTACGCACGAGGAAAGTTCCCTAACCTTTGCTACTTTATTATTCAGCAAGGTTACTTTTTACTGTCATGATATACATTTGCAAGTTCTCTATTTCTAATCTTTTGTTGAGAAATTTATTGTTATGCAAGTTCTTTAACTCTCATTTACTATTGAGTAAGTTAATTAATCTTTATTTCTTTATTCCAAACGAGATTACCTTGGTTATTCAAAGTATGTAATTTTGTTATAAGAAATGTGTTTATTCAGCTACTAATAACTGTTGTTTGACCTTCGTTCTCCAATGTCATTGTATTATCTTATGTGACGCCCCCAAAATAGGTATACATCACCTATTCTGAGTCGTCAAATACATGGTACAAAATACAAATACAACTTAATTATACAACTGTCGTGTAAAGTACGACAAAACATAAGTTGTGAGTTTTAATACAAATATTGTCGTCTAGACAATATACAAACTCAAATTCAATATTATTACATTTATTTTCCACTATTTCACTGAATAGTGAGGACTACTAATGCTATCATCTGGTCCGTCACTCCGTTCCCCGACTAGTCCCTACTACGTTCTCATTTCTTGAAGAGAACAATAAAAGTAAAAGGGTGAGCTCAACTAGCCCAGTAGAAAATATTATGACTAAGATAATGCAGAATATATTATCATTAGCCTTCAACAGTGTTAAACTAATACAATATAACAACCATCAAGTTTAACTACAGCGGAACAAGCAATCCATTAAAAGAGTCAAGTAGAGAATAAAATCTACTATCTTTTATGATTTAGAAGGTTTTTCATCACTTTTATCACCGGACTCAAATTTAAAAAATAATCCACATCATCGAATCACCCCACACTACGGCCAAAGATATTCTTTAGTATCAAGACCACAATTATCCATGCACTACGGGCCAAGAATATTTGTGTATTCATTAATGGTCATGATCATGCCAACAATTGTCCATCAATGCACTACGGGCCAATGAGGACTTTTTCCACATCATTTGTAACATTACGGTCATGTTTACACCGAATAATCCCTGGTCATAATCATACCAAGTCCGTCTATGCACTATAGGCCACATATGACTTTCAACAAAATATAAACATTAGGATGATGACAATGATATAAGAATTCAACAAACCAAGTTCAAGAATTAATTTATCCAGGAACTAATAAAGTCCAAATTGTCAACATGATACTGCTTTGTAGAGTAAAATTCAAGAATGCTCAGAAGAATATTTCCATGAAAAGATCTTCGGATGAAGCGCAAATATCAAGGATATTCCACAAATTTCATGGAGTATAGAAGTCAAAACTTTAACCAACTGAGTATAATAAGGAATGGAATAACAAAAGAAATCAACAGGCATGCGATAGACCGCACAGGCATGTTATTCCAACAGAATAATAAATAACGGAATCAGTCCCAAGTAAAATGCATGACGGATATTCCAACAAAATAATAATGATGTAAGCAAATGCATGCATGTGATATTCCAACAAAATAATAAAGATGGAATCAGGTCCGGCGTAAAATGCACAGACAGGATATTCCAACAGAATAATAAAGACGGAACCAGGTCCGACGTAGAACGCACAGACAGGATGTTCCAACGAATGATAAATAATGGAATCGTGTCCCAAGCGTAAGCGCACGCATGTGATGTTCCAATGAGAATGATAAAGAATGGAATAACATAAGAATTTCACCAAGTATAGGGTAGCTTCATTATATGTTATTCAACGAATAATAAAGAATGGAATAACATAAGTTCTCTTCATGGATAAGAAAGAAATAATACTCCTTACCTTAGAAAAACTGGATACTAGAATAGTGAGGTAGCAGACTTCTCTTCTTCTTTCTATAATTTCTCTTTATAATAATCGCTCTAAAGCTTTTGCGAATTGGTGAGAAATGAAGGAAGAATGAGCTTCTATTTATAGGAAAATATAGTTTCAATAATTGCACATTTTGGGGCTCGAAAAATTATAGTACAATACCTCCAACTTTTCTTTCATTTTTAATTTAGTCCTGCAAGTATTATCAAACTTGCACCACCTCCCCTAATAGTAAATAATGTGAATCAATAGTTCAATCGTGTGAATCAATAGTATAATCATGTGAAAAATACGAATTACAGTATAGTACCTCCATCTATACCTCCATTTTTAACTTAGTCATGCAAGTATTATCAATTTTGCACGAACTCCCCTAATAGTACAAGAATGTGATTCAATACACACATGTGAACAAATAGTTATATAAACATGTGAATTAGTAGCAATTAATTGCTCATTTATCCGATAAATTACCCGATTTATCAATATAACCCCCAGACATCAAGTATCATCGGAATAGATGTCGATTTCCACTAACACTAATAATCCCAACACAATGGAACTATCAATATCATCTTTAATCAACACGAACTTATTCATCATTAATATTATATGTAAGACCCCAAATTTTTTAATGAATAAAATCGAATTTTCTCTAATTATTATTGTGAATAATAATGTGTTAATTTGATATAATACTTTGGTTATGGGTGAGATGTGCAAATTTCGCAAAATAAGCAAGTGGTTATAAAATATTTATTGTTGTCGGGGAATATTCGTTTGGTCGTGTAATATTCTTTCTGTCGGGGAATATTCGTACGACGGCGCAACCTATTTGTGGGCCCCATAGCGGATAACTGTAGGATGAAGAAAACGACAAGTTTGGGTTGTTATAAATAACGGCGTAATTGTTACCGTTAAGACTGTTGGAATACCCGATGGTTAAAATACAGTAATACGCGTGGTTGCACAGTAGCACACGGTATTGCACAGTATTGTTGAATTATTGATCCTTACATAAGAAGGCACTACTCAATAATTGTTACAGTAATTACTGTTCAATATTTTATTTTATTGGTTCAATAATTGTTGCGTTGATATTTTATATTATTGTTGTTTCAATAATCGTCACTGCACAGTATTTCCCATTATCAGATCAATAATTCATATTATTTGAATAATATTATTAGATAGCATTGTTGGAAATGTCTAGAAAGTTCTGTCAAGGAGAGGTTTGGTCACCTAATCATACGCGCCAAAGAAGGAGAAATCCTTATCGAAAAGCCCCTCTTTCCTCGAGCAACTGGTTGTCATAAATGTGATTCTGTAATATTATTTGTGAATAATTAATTATTGATTGTATCCATGTTTTGATTATGGTTACTATCTTTGATTGTATCCATGTTTTGATCTTTATTTTGAATTTTGCTTCAACTTGGTTAACTGAATCCTCACTTATCATTTCCACGTTTCTAAACATCAAGCTATCGGTTGACATCTACAAACACATAACACGTTGATTAGTACATAATACACAATAGTATAAGCACAAATCACATTTAATATCTTTAAGATTAATTTTCATCTTTTAATCCTTTCGATACTGAGTTATCTCAATATCTTTTTAATTCAATTGACTTGAATTTCATTCCTGGACTTTACCTTCCTTACGAGGTTATTAGCCTAAGGTTTTCCGACGCCCCCAAATTCGGTATCTTCCAACCCGATGATGGTGCTCCACTATACTAAACATCCATACAATCATTCCATTGAAATACAACAAAATGAAGGTAATTACTATCTTCTTATTACAATCAAAGTATAATCCTTCCTGTGTTCATAAACCGTTACATCGCTCATTGTTCATAATGTATAATACATACAAACTTACTAAACTATTACACAATGCCTAAGTATCCATCTTAGCTTTGCCCTTATCTCTCTTGGCATTCACAAGACGCTCATCTTTAATCGTAGCTTATATAATTCACGCAAGAAGTGAGCATGATGAAATTCAAAAAGTTTAATCAAGGATAACAGAATACCACATTCATGAATTATATAACAATTCCAACATAATCGAACAATAGTTATGAAGTATTATGAATCAATAATACTTTAATAGCTTCATAACATCAATTCCCAAAGTATAGAATAGATTAGGAATTCTCAACCTATTGATAAACCATGAATAAAGAATTTCAGCTTTTTCATACTTGAAAAGGAGTCCACAAAGACTAAGGTCGTTTCATCCAGATAACTTACGAGCACTTCTAGGTGATCAAATTTATAGTACTCTATGTTTGATCAACACTCATTCATTAAACGATTTATGTTTAATATTTTGGCAAACTCATGTGCCCATCGAATAATCGATGAAAAATACTTTTGTTTGTTCATAGACAAACCTTACCTTCACGTCTGCACCAATTACTTGGCATAGGATAGCGTAAACATTTCTATATAGAATGATATGAATAATAATCAATCTATATATTACTTAATAGTCTAGCCGAGTTTAAAATCGCATCGAATTTTTCTTTAAAATAAGTCTTGCAATTCAGCTTCAACGAATCACATAAAACTTGGCTAATATGGAAGTTAGACAAGCGTAAAAAACTTGCCTTCAAATATATTTTCAAATAACTTACTCGACCGACCACAACCTTTTTACAGAATCTACATGATATATTCACATAAAGACAATCGTAATTAGCTATCAAACAACTATTCACATTGTTCCTACAAGCTTCTTTCTCTCTATATGTCTTTGTTAACTTAATATCTTTATTAAAGTCAACATGACTTATTACCCTTCGTCTCTTGTTTATCACTCAACCGACATTTATTAACCGGACTCAAACATCGCTGATAAGGTACCAACTTTGTTTCATCGTACATATCTTGTTAACATGCATTACATTCCTAAGTTTCATACCATATACCTTAGTATAGGTAATATAGATTAGTCTTAGTACATTCATTGAGTATATAAACTCAACTCGTAGGTCTCAAACAATCAAGTTCAAAACCTAAGTTACTATCAAAAGCCTCTCGAACTCATGCATACATACGCATGACATCCTAAATATTCTAGTGGTATCATGCACACACTCTCCAGAGGTTTTGCCCGGACTTGGCGCACCGCGGCGCGCGAGTCCATGTAACAAACTCTCGCTACTGCCAGCGAGTCTCTGCATTTTTTTATTTTTTTTCCTAATCGGACCATCGCGCGCTTTTTTATTCTACGTCCGCAGCCAAGCGCTGCATTTCAAATCGCATTCTCAACAGCTTTAAAAATCTCTTGAAATTCTCGGTCAGAACTTCTTCAAGATAAGTCCGATTTGGTCCGTTCAAAAGCCTACACGCCATAAAATGACATACCCTACGTGCTCATATAAGAATTTACACTTTCTAATCCGCTAACACAAAATTCACTATTGAGTTCATTTTATAGACGCTCGAAACGTTAATGAGCGCTCAATGCTCGCTTTTTCGCTTTTTAGTCGAAATCCAACGATTCTCGAACCCACAACTCTTAATCACCCTATCTCACGTGTTGACATTGAAAACCAACGCTTTCAAGTCTCACGAAAAACTTTCGACTACCATTCCGTAATTTCTACGCTTTCGACGCTTAACGCCTATTTCCATAAAATTCGCCATAACTTCAAGCATTAATGTTCTCTAAGCCAAATCACATGGAATACTCCATGGATTTCATATCTACATCCTAACCAAACAAGATGCATATACTAACGATTGATGGAGCTCAATTGTTTATCAACAATCGATCTCAACTATCAATATTTTCATGGTTCAAAACTATATTAAACCTTATGATTCTTATAATCTCATGACTTATAGAGATTGAATCTATGGTAAGTCATCTTTAAATCCTCACACAAGACATATACCACCCATTCTTTCTATGATTCTCTAAGATGAAAGAAAATCTAAAAGAGATGGAGATGAAAGGTAAGGATTATACCTTAAGAACTCTTGTTTTTCTTTCTTGAAAAATCTAAGATCAAGCTTCCAAAGTGTATGTTTTGCAAGTATAGCTCTCTTTCTCTCTCAAATAATCTAGGTTGGCAAGTTGAAAACTCCCAAATGAATCAACCTAGCTTTCTATTTATAGAAAACTAGAATGGAGGGCAATTTGGACTTTAAACCACCAACCTCCTTACTATTCATGTGTGGTCACCAAGTAAAACACTTGGTGACCAAGCCTTATGCTTGGCTTCCACACCAAGGTGGCCGGCCCACCACCCCATGTGACATCCCATGGGTTGCCCCATGGGTTTTACCCATTCTAACCTCAACTCACCGCCTTCAATTCCACTGGGCTTAACTCAATTTTCTTGAATTGGGCTTAACTAAATTAACATTGGGCCTTGATCATTCAAATGATTGGATTAATTAATAATCCAACTCAAATGAATTAGTCATTAAGTCTTAACTTAATTCTATAATACTTAATCGTATCACATACGCATAATTCACGATTATCTCCAGATACTACTCGTATAATAATCATATTGTATTTGATTTACTCAACGATATACATAGATACTAAATAGTATCACCAAATGTATAACACTCGCATTAACCCTAACGCCATTCCTTCTACGCATATTATTTCCTTCTCGAAATCAATATACTCAACCCTTAGGTTTTAAGTCCGCAGCGAAAAAAATCGTGTTTGCCATAAATGAAATATTATCGATATTCCATCTTATCACGATATTCTATCATTACGCTGCTTTCTCGAATTTCAAAATAATTCCCTAAATAGAAATGAATGAATAGTGTTTTTTACAAAAATTTCTCGAAAAACAATTATTTTCGTCTTGGAAATTCCAAATAATTATTTCTAACACGTAGCTCGTAATACTAACCACGTTAGCACATTCTAGGTCATAAACGACCTTCACATAGCTTACTCATAAAGAAATCAATTAAATTCATTTAATTCACATAATCAAATAAAATTTAATTGTCATAAAAATCCGATTTTCTCTAGCATTTACATTCTCCCCCTTATAAGGATTCTCGTCCCTGTAATCTTAGCTTATAATTACATAAACAAATGAGGAAAATCTTCCTTCATTTTACTTTCGAGCTCCCACGCTGCTTCTTCAAAGATTGTGGTTTCTCCATAACACCTTCACCAAGGTATTACCTTATTTCTTAAAACTTGTTCCTTCCTATCAATAATTTGAATTGAAGTTCCTCATAGACAAGTCCTTCTCTATCCGAATAGATTCATATTCTATCACGTGTTTATAGTCCGCTTTATAAGACGCAACATCGACACATGAAACACATTATGAATGTGTTCCATCTCCGGAGGTAAGGCTACTTCATAAGCTACCTCCCCTACCCTTCTTAAAATCTCAAAAGGTCCTACAAACCTTGACTTAACTTCCTTTCTTTCCAAAAATGTATCTTCCCTTCCAAGGCGATACTTTCAGAAAAACAAAAGATCCTACATCGAATTCTCTATTCTCTCTCGTGAGGATCTCAGATACTTCCTTTGCTTCGGCCTTGAGCCGCAACTAATCGAGTACGATATTAACTTTACCATGTCCGCCCGCCCATTGTATCATCTCAGTCCCAACATCCGACGCTCACCCACCTCATCCCAACACAATGGAGTTCGCACACTTCCTTCCATACAACGCTTCGTAGAGGCAAGATGCCTATACTAGCGTGAAAACTATTGTTGTACAAAAAATTCCACCAACGGTAGATATTCGTCCCCAACTCCCTTTGAAATCCATAACGCAAGATCTTAACATATCTTCAAGCGCTTTGAATTGTCCGCCACTCGACCATCCGTCTCGAGGATGATGATACGCCAGACTCAATCTTAATCGCTGCTCCCATTTGCTCTTGCAAACTCCTCCAAAAGTTCGATGTGAATCGTGGATCACGATCCGACACAATCGAAATAGGTACTCCATGTCCGGAAATAATTTCTTAACATACAACTTAGCTAACTCGATCTAGGTTATACCTAACTCCTATTGGTAGAAAATGAGCCGATTTCATTAATCGATCCACTATCACCCAAATAGCATCGTATCCTTTTCTTGTTGGCCGAAGTCCCACCACAAAGTCCATCGTGATGTGCTCCCACTTCCACTCTCTGAATTTCTAATCTGCTTGTAATAACAACCCACTTCTATCGTTGATGTTCAAATTTAACTTTTTGACAAGTTAAGCACCTACTAACATATTCTCGCTATCTCCTCTTCATGTTCTACCACCAAAAGTTCTCGACGAAGGTCTTGATACATCTTCAGATTACCGGATGTATCGAGTACCTCAACTATGGGCCTCCATCATAATTTCTTCTTTAATTCGGATCATTAGAACCCAAATTCTTCCTTCAAAACGAAGTAATCCTCCTTATCGAGGTTATACTTAGTCTTTTCTTCATCTTCTATCCTCTTCTGCATCTCGCTTGCACTCCTCGCTTTCTCAGCTTGTACTCCCCTAACCCGCTCCACTATGGTAGGTTGGGTTTCCATGGAAAATAACATCTCCACCGCTTCCTCCTAGAATTTAACTTCTAGCTCCATTCTTGCCATCGTTGTTACCAACTCATTCTCGAGTCGTTAACATTGATAATTTCTCTCTACCTTTCCTACTTAGCGATCATCACACATTTGCTTTCCCCGATGATATAAAATATCACAGTCATAATCTTTTATTAACTCTAACCACCTTCTCTCGTCTCATGTTCAACTCCTTCTCGTGAAGATATATTTTAGACTTTTTATGGTCCGTATATATCTCACACTTCACCATAAAGATAATGCCTCCATATCTTTAGGGCAAAAACTACAGCTGCTAATTCCAGGTCATGAGTAGGATAGACCTTCTCATAATCCTTCAATTGACGTGACGCATACGCAATGACCTTGCCATGCTGCATGAGCACGCAACCCAAATTCTTTTATATGCGAAGCATCGCTATACACTACAAAATTTCCTGTATCGTCTGGTAAGGACAATACAGGTGCCTCACTTAACCTTTTCTTCAACTCTTGAAAACTGTTATCACATTTTTCAGTCCACACATACTTCACCGACTTTCTTGTCAGATTTGTCAATGGAGTAGCTATTTTAGAAAAGTCCGGAATGAACCTTCTATAGTATCCCGCTAACCCCAGAAAACTCTCGAACCTCATTTGGCATTTTCTTGCTGCTCCCATTCGTTAACTCGCTTACTTTTGCTTTGATCTACGAAAATGCCATCCTTATCAATAACATGCCCTAGAAACTTCACCCTCTCAAGCCAAATTCACACTTTATGAATTTCACATACAACTTCTCCTTCCGTAGTGTCTCCAATACTATTCTTAAATGTTCCGCATGATCTTCTAATGTCTTTGAATAGACTAGAATATCATCAATGAACACTACAACAAACTTGTCCAAATATTGTTTGAACACTTTGTTCATCATATCCATAAATGCGGTGGCACATTAGTTAACCCAAATGACATTACCAGAAATTCAGTAATGACCATAACGAGTTCTAAACGCCGCCTTAGGTACATCTTCCTTCCTCACCTTTAACTGATGATATCCGCATGCAAATCTATCTTAGAAAAAATATACTTTTCCCTTTCAACTCGATCAAATAGATCATCGATCCCGGGCAAAGGGTATTTATTCTTAATCGTTAACTTGTTCAACTCTCGATAGTCGATACAAAGCCTTAACGACCCATCCTTCTTCTTTTTACAAACAACACCGGTGCTCCCCAAGGAGACACACTTTGGTTGAATGTACTTCCTATCTAATAGTTCTTGTAATTGAACCATTAACTCCTTCATCTCAACCGGCGCCATTCGATATGGTGCCCTTGAAATTGGTGCCGCTCCCAGTAATGTATCAATTACAAACTCCACCTCCCTATCCGTGGAATGCCCAGAATTCCTCCTAAAATACATCCGCAAACTCTCAGACAATAGGTATCTGATCCAAGGATGTTCCCACTCTTTGGGTATCCACAACATGGCATGATAACCTACACACCCTTTTCTCAACATCTTCCTAGCTTGTGTCATAGATGCATAACAAGAGCGCTCCTCTGAATTACTACCAAGAACACTACCTTGGTTTTCTTAGAAAGTCAAGGTTTACACTTTTCCTATGGCAATCTATAATCGCCTTTATGGTTAACCAACCAATCCATACCAAGAATTACGTCAAATTTTTTTAGCCTTTATCGCACTAAATCTACCGATAACTTATTCCCTCTAATTTCCACGCAACAATCCTTATGAATATGTTCAATGGGGATTATCTCTTTGCTTTGCTACCTTAACGCCTAAAGGTATAGGTAACTTCTCGTGATTAAACCTAATCGCTTAGCAAATTCACATGCTATAAAAAAGAACAAGTAGCACCCGAAATCAAATAGCACATAAAGCATTTATCTCATCGACCTAATGATACCGCTACCACATCTATTGATGCAACCGCATCTTGAATAAATATATTAAACGACGAAATGAGGGTCTACCCACCGATGGTGTTGGTCCAAGAATGGCTAATTTACCACTACCGTAACTCTTATTCCCTCTAAACCCTTCTTCGGCAATTTCTTGCCATGTGGTCCATCGACCCACGTATAAAAAACACCTCGGTTCTTCTTAGGTTAGGATAAATTGGGTGACAAATGCCCTCCCGCCCACAGCTTGTAGCATACTTATTTCCCTTTAAATGCAGACTCCATTTGAGATTTTCCGATGTCTTACATGCTTCCGCCCTCCTTTTGGGATCTCCCTACTTTACCCCTTAAGATTCCTGTGGTTAAAACTCTTCCTCTTTGGCAAGTTGCCGCTCACTGGCAAACTTCAAATTTTATTACCTCCTTCTAACTTACTCTTAATCTTCCGCTTTTTGTGGTACTGAGACAAAGCCTCACCACCACCTTCAGCTATTATCGCTTTCTCCAGAATGGTCCCGTAGGAAGCACTCTGAAAAACCGATATCCTACTATAGAGCCAGGTTTTAAGCCCCGCTAAATCAAGCTACTTTTCTTTCCTCTCAGATCCACCGATGTGGAGCAAATCTCACCAATTCGCTAAACTTGGCATGCATACTCGGGAACCACTATATCCCCGCTTAAGTTCTAGGAACTTAATTTCCATCCTACCTGTGATGCTAGTAGGGAAATAGTTCTCAAAAAACTTCTTAAATTGTTCCCACGTAATAGCCTTTCCCTAGCCCCACCCCGGTGAGCTTCCCACCAAAGAGTTGGCTTCCCCTTTCATCATGTAAGTCGCAAAAGAAGTCTTTTGTGCCTCACCTACGCTTGTTATCACAAACGCCTTTTCAATCTCTCTAACCCATGTTCTGGGCTTCTAGTGGATCCGCTGTTCCTCTAACTCTGGAGGACCCACACTTTTAAAGTCCTTAAAGGTAGTTGTTCTTGCTACCCCAAGAGCTACAGAAATCCCAACCCCCCTTGGTTAAATGCAACCAGTTAATAAATTAACGAACTCTTGCATAGGGTTGTTAGGACCCCCCGATTTTCATTATGAGACTCGCTTCTCTGTTCCGCTTGTCTCCTTCTCGCAAGATAATTCGATTAAATAAATAAAGCTTTGTTATTATCTATTTAACTACTCTTGCTATCATTCTAAATCAACAACAACCATTCATACCACAACAAGCATATTAAATAAAAACTTCATTATATAAATATGCTTTCATAGTCAAAACTATTTACATCATGTTTCCTTAGCCAAAAGCTATTACATACTATCTCATGATTGCCTTCTACAAAAATTGGGATTTACAAAAAGACTACCCTTATTTATACAAAAGAGGGTTTTACGTCACTACTTATATACAAAAAGATCTAATGATCTACTAACACTGTCGAACGACATTCTCATATTTTTCGATTTGCTTAATCGACACTATATCTCGACTTATGGTATGTCGAGTCCGCCTTGACTCAATAGAATAACAAGCAATTTTCAAAGCTTGAAATCCTCATGAGCGCATTCATGGATGTATGACATCCTAGTTATTTTCCGTCTTTCTCAACCAGCTTTTTTTGTAGCTCAAGGACCTCATCCTTATAGTCACGAGCCTTATCACCATAAGCACTTTCTCGTCGTGTTCGACTCAAAGTCCGCCTCTGCAGATTCTTTTTTCACCTCATATAAGGCGCTTATTTCATTCTCTGCTTCTCTACCATAGTGCGCAAATGCACATTCCTATCCAACACCGCCAGATACAATGCTCTAGTCAGATCCGGAGATGTTGGGTCTCGAGTAGGTAACACCGTGTTAATCGATGTCACCTCCATCTCCTCCTCCACGCCTAGCATCTCGTTAAGGTATGATGTTAATCCCATGGTCTCCTCGTAGTATTCCTCCTCGTAGATGTACTCCTCAATGTCCGAGTCGTCTAGTATAACTATTTGCATTCTCCGCCAATCGCATTGGTACAACCTCAACTTGGTTAATCGAATCCTCACTTATCATTTCCACGCTTCTAAACATCAAGCTATCAATTGACATCTACAAACACATAACACGTTGATTAGTACATAATACACAATAATATAAGCACAAATCACATTTAATATCTTTAAGATTAATTTTCATCTTTTAATCCTTTCGATATCGAAGTTATCTCAATATCTTTTAATTCAATGGACTTGAATTTCATTCCTCGACTTTTTTACCTTCCTTACGAGGTTATTAGCCTAAGGTTTTCCCCCTTAAGTTTTATAACCTAAGGCTTTGATACCAACCTCGTGACGCCCCCAAATTCGGTATCTTCCAACCCGATGATGGTGCTCCACTATACTAACATCCATACAATCATTCCATTGAAATACAACAAAATGAAGGTAATTACTATCTTCTTATTACAATCAAAGTATAATCCTTCCTGTGTTCATAAACCGTTACATCGCTCATTGTTCATAATGTATAATACATACAAACTTACTAAACTATTACACAATGCCTAAGCATCCATCTTAGCTTTGCCCTTATCTCTCTTGGCATTCACAAGACGCTCATCTTTAATCGCAGCTTATATAATTCACGCAAGAAGTGAGCATGATAAATTTCAAAGAAGTTTAATCAAGGATAACAGAATACCACATTCATGAATTATATAACAATTCCAAGCATAATCGAATAATAGTTATGAAGTATTATGAATCAATAATACTTTAATAGCTCATAACATCAATTCCCAAAGTATAGAATAGATTAGGAATTCGAACCTACGATAGACCATGAATAAGAACTTTCAGCTTTCATACTTGAAAAGGAGTCCACAAAGACTAAGGTCGTTCATCCAGATAACTTACGAGCACTTCTAGGTGATCAAATTTATAGTACTTATGTTGATCAACACTCATTCATTAAACGATTTACGCTTAATATTTTTGGCAAACTCATGCGTCCATCGAATAATCGATGAAAAATACTTTTGTTTGTTCATAGACAAACCTTACCTTCACGTCCGCATCAATTACTTCGCATAGATAATATAATATTTCTATATAGAATGATATGAATAATAATCAATCTATATATTACGAATAGTCTAGCCGAAAGTTAAAATCGCATCGAATTTTCTTTAAAAACAAGTCTTGCAATTCAGCTCAACGAATCACATAAAACTTGGCTAATATGGAAGTTAGATGTTGCGTTAAGAAAACTTGCCTTTCAAATATCTTCAAATAACTTACTCGACCGACCACAACCTTTTACAGTAATCTACATGATATATTCACATAAAGACACCGTAATTAGCTATCAAACAACTATTCACATTGTTCCTACAAGCTTCTTTCTCTCTATGTGTTTTGTTAACTTAATATCTTTATTAAAGTCAACATGACTTATTACCCTTCGTCCCGCTTTATCACTCAACCGACATTTATTAACCTGACTCAAACATCGCTTGATAAGGTACCAACTTTGTTCATCGTATATATCTTGTTAACATGCATTACATTCCTAAGTTTCATACCATATACCTTAGTATAGGTAATATAGGATTAGTCTTAGTACATTCATTGAGTATATAAACTCAACTCGTAGGTCTCAAACAATCAAGTTCAAAACCTAAGTTACTATCATCAAGCCTCGAACTCACAACCATGCATGACAATATCATAAGCATTCTAGTGGCGCCATGCACCACTCTCTCCAGAGGTTTTGCCTCGACTTGGCGCCATGGCATGAGTCCATGTATAAACTCTCGCACAGCACATGAGTCTCCGCACCTTTTTTTTTTCCTCGCCATAATCAGCGCATGCGCTGCTTTTTACTATTACGTCCAGCCATGCACGCTGCACCTCGCATTCGCATTCTCAACTTTTAAAATTTTGAAAATTCTGGGCCAGAATTTCTTCGTTATAAGCCCGATTTGGTCCGCTCAAAAGCCTACACGCCATAAATGACATACCCTACGCTGCTCATATAAGAATTCAACACTTTCAAATCCGCTAACTCAAAATTCACTATTGAGTTCATTTTATAGACGTTCGAAACGCAATGAGCGCTCAATGCTCGCTTTTCTTCGCTTTTAAGTCGAATCCGACGATTCTCGAACCCACAACTCTTAATCACCCTATCTCACGTGTTGACATTGAAAACCAACGCTTTTCAAGTCTCACGGCAACTTTCGACTACCATTCCGAATTTCTACGCTTTCGACGCTTAACGCCTATTTCCATAAAATTCGCCATAACTTCAAGCATTAATGTTCTCTAAGCCAAATCACATGGAATACCCCATGGATTTCATATCTACATCCTAACCAAACAAGATGCATATACTAATCGATTGATGGAGCTCAATTGTTTATCAACAATCGATCTCAACTATCAATATTTTCATGGTTCAAAACTATATTAAACCTTATGATTCTTATAATCTCATGACTTATAGAGATCAATCTATGGTAAGTCATCTTTAAATCCTCACACAAGACATATACCACCCATTCTATGATTCTCTAAGATGAAAGAAAATCTAAAAGAGATGGAGATGAAAGGTAAGGATTATACCTTAAGAACTCTTGGTTTTCTTTCTTGGAAAACTAAGATCAAGCTTCCAAAGTGTATGTTTTTTGAGTATAGCTCTCTTTCTCTCTCAATAATCTAGGTTGGCAAGTTGAAAACTCCCAAATGAATCAACCTAGCTTTCTATTTATAGAAAACTAGAATGGAGGGCAATTTGGACTTTAAACCACCAACCTCCTTACTATTCATGTGTGGTCACCAAGTAAAACACTTGGTGACCAAGCCTTATGCTTGGCTTCCACACCAAGGTGGCTGTCCCACCACCCCATGTGACATCCCATGGGTTGCCCCATGGGTTTTACCCATTCGATGACCCACCGCTCAATTCCACTTTGGTTTTTTTTTAATGAATTGGGCTTAACTAAATTAACATTGGGCCTCGATCATTCAAATGATTTCAAATTAATTAATAATCCAACTCAAATGAATTAGTCATTAAGTCTTAACTTAATTCTATAATACTAATCGTATCACATACGCATAATTCACGATTATATCTCATATACTACTCGCATATAATAATCGTATTGTATCAGATTTACTCAACGATATACATAGATACTAAATAGTATCACCAAATGTATAACACTCGCATTAACCCTAACGCCATTCCTTCTACGCATATTATTTCCTTCTCTAAATCAATATACTCAACCCTTAGGTTTAAGTCCGAGCAAAAAATCATGGTTTGCCATAAATGAAATATTATCGATATTCCATCTTATCACGATATTCTATCATTACGCTTTTCTCGAATTTCAAAATAATTCCCTAATGTAAAATGGATGAATAGTGTTTTTTAAATTTCTAAAAACAATTTCTCTTGAAAAAACAATTATTTTCTCTTCGAAATTCCAAACAATTATTTCTAACACGAGCTAATTATTACTAACCACGTTAGGATATAATTCTAGGTCATAATCTAAAATAAATCCCGTGTCATTCACATTACAGCTCATACTCATGAAGAATTAATCAATTAAATTCAAATTTAATTCACATAATCAAATAAAAATTTAATTGTCATAAAACAATCCCGATTTTCCCTTTGAGGTCACAAGACCACGAACTATACTCTAGGTCTCAACTATTTCTACTTTAACCTTTAACGATCTAAAAGACTATAATCATCATCTATGTCCTAGGTTAACGTGTGTTTCTATCAGAATTTTAACAGTCTAAACGACTATATGGACCATCATCCCGTACTCCAGGTGATCAGCCCTTTATACTATGTATTGCGCAAACATTCTAAAATAATCCCCTAATAATAGGGTTGTTCATCTCAGCTTACATTATTAGGTTCCGAACCAAATGAAGTTTGGTTGGGAATTAGCTTCCAAGGAATTCTAGATCTTTAGAATGCTCATCAACTAAGTACTGGTTGAATCAGATAGAAATAAATAACTATTCAAGAGTTTGATTATAATATCTTCATGAACAAGGTATATCGATGAATCAATAAGAGATAAAGTATTAACAATTTATAAATTGAACAAATGTTATTATCGACAACATGCTTTCAAAATTTGTGTGAGTCCATATGCAAACCAAAGGAAGTTTGGTTTAAGTTGATTTCAAAGTTAATTTAGAGTTTAGAACATTCATCAACTAAGGATTAGTTGAATTGGTACAGAATCTCTAGGCAACTTAGAGTTTGGTCCAATAATGTAAGATGTAAGACCCCAACTTTTTGAATAAAGATTAAATTTTCTCGAAATATATTTTTGAATATTATGGTGTGGATTTGATATAATGTTATAGTTGTGGGTATTATTTACAAGTTTTGTAAAGTACGCAAGTTGTTATATAATATTCGATTGGTCGGGGAATATTCATTTTAGCAGGGAATATATTCGCATAACACAAGACAATCATTGGTGGACCCCAAAACGGAATTATTGTGGGATTGAGAAAACGACAAAAATACTTTATGAAAATAACTATTGAAGTTTTATCATTAATCGTTGAAACACACGGTGTTAAAAGTACGATTATCTGGCATTAGTTGCATAGTATCACACAATATTGATTATTGATGCTTATGTGAGATGTCACTCAGTTATACTCAATTATTGCTACAGTACTTGCTGCATCATATCTCTCATATTATTGATTCAATTATTGTTAGAGTATCATTTGCATAATATTTTATATTATTAAATCAATAATTGAGACGATAAAGTTATTCATATTATTATTTGCAATATTGACAATGTCTAGAAGTTCTGTCAAGGAGTGGTTTGGTCACCTAATTACGCGCCAATAAGGAGAAATCCTTATCGGAAAGCCCCCTCTTTCCTGGGAACGACCTGGTTGTTAAATATTGTGAGTTATAATGTGACGCCCCCAAAATAGGTATACAACACCCATTTTGAGTCGCCAAATACATGGTACAAAAAGCAAACTAGAACTTCAATAATACAATTGTCATGCAAAATACGACAACACATATTGTGAGTTTAAATACAAATATTGTCTTCTAGACAATATCCACACTCAAATAAGTCCTCATTACAATTATTCAAACACTATTTTACAGAAATAGTGAGGACTGCTAAAACATCTTTCTAGAACCATCACTCCATACCCCGACTAGATCCTGCTATGTTCTCACCTCATGAGAAGAAAAATGGAACAAAAAGGAAAAGGGTGAGCTCAACTAGCCCATCAAAGAATATTATGACTAAGATAATATACAACAATTTATCATTAGTCTTCAACATGAAAAAATCTGATAAAATATAATAGACAACAAGTTTTAGATCAACAACTGCAGCGGAAACAACAATCCATTAGAAGAGTCAAGTAGAGAAAGAATTCTACTATCTTCTAAGATTTAAAAGACCATCTCAATATTTTATCCCTGTAACAACAATCAATATACATCTTGAATCAAATATTCATCTTTGCACTACATGCCAAAGATATTCATTTGTATCACCAGTTGGTCATGTTCATCTCAACACCTGTTCATCTTTGCACTACGGGCCAAAGATATTCATTAGGTAATCATTCATCTTTGCACTACTGGCCAAAGATATTCATCAGTTAATCATTCATCTCTGCACTACAGGCCAAAGATATTCAGTAATATCATCATTTAGGACTGAGGATGATGAAAAATATCTTAAAGAAACGAATCTAGTGAAACAAAATAACAAATATTAGAGATTCGTATTACAGTTTATCCAAGATCAATAATACTCCATAATAACCAATTTTGAAGCAAAATTCAAGAATAAAGATCAAAACATGGATACAATCAAAGATAGTAACCATAATAGACATCTTGGACAAAAAGGAGAAAATTTCATTTTTCGGTGAATAGTGTCGTATTCGTGAATTGTGCCGTATACGTGAATAGTAACCCCAACACAAAAAGTTCCAAATTTGATAAAAAGTTCAAACCAATATTTTGGCATAATTATATTGAAAAAAAAAATATCATTTAAGAAGAAATAGCATCCCTTACCTCAAAAAGACAGTACTTCTGACTGGAATACTGGATAGCTTTCCCAAAAACTCCAGTGGTCCCAGCTCCTTGAACTGTTTAGCAGTGACTATCCGAGAGTTTCCAGTGTTTCCACCTGCATTTTGAACAGGAGTCCCTCTCGCCTGATGTTGCATGAATTGCATAAAGCCTTTGAATATCCCATCGTTCATCATTTGATCGGTGTTGTTGTTTACCTGAGTATTATTGTCATCCTGATGCACATTATCCTGGGTATTGATCATTGGTGACTCAACGGTCTCATATGCTTCATTGTTTATCACAACATTTTTAGATGCCATTTTCAAACACTGCCACAAAACAAGGGTAAATGACATATCACATATTATCCCTATACTCTGACCGACCAATTAAATACCAAATAAACTTAGGTAGGTCATACTAGTGAAGGAATTCCCCGTCTCTCCCCTCCTAGTTCTTGTCTCACACCTCAGCCAGGGATCATATCCCTAAGCTTTGATACTAACTGTGAATCCCCCAAAATAGGTATACAACACCCATTCTGAGTCGCCAAATACATGTTACAAAAAGCAAACTACAACTTCAATAATACAATTGTCCTGCAAAATACGACAACATATACTGTGAGTATAAATACAAATATTATCTTCTAGACAATATCCACACTCAAATAAGTCCTCATTACAATTATTCAAACATTATTTTACAGAAATAGTGAGGACTGCTAAAACATCTTTCAAGAACCATCACTCCATACCCCGACTAGATCCTGCTATGTTCTCACCTCCTGAGAAGAAAAATGGAACAAAAAGGAAAAGGGTGAGCTCAACTAGCCCAGTGAAGAATATTATGACTAAGATAATATACAACAATTTATCATTAGTCTTCAACAGGAAAAAATCTGATAAAATATAATAGACAACAAGTTTTAGATCAACAAGCTGCGGTGAAATAGCAATCCATTAGAAGAGTTAAAATACGAAAAGAATTCTACTATCTTCTAAGATTTAAAAGTCCATCATCAATATTTTATCCCTGTAACAACAATCAATATACATCTTGAATCAAATATTCATCTTTGCACTGCAGGCCAAAGATATTCATTTGTATCACCAGTTGGTCATGTTCATCTCAACACTTGTTCATCTTTGCACTACGGGCCAAAGATATTCATTAGGTAATCATTCATAACCTACTCAGGAGCCAACATCTCTGGATGTAACTGGAGCATTGTATCTGGCAGTGTTGGATAGGAATGTGCATTTGCGCACTATGGTAGAGGCACAGAATGAGGAAATAGCTGCCGTTTATGAGGCAAAAGAATCTGCAGAGGCAGACTTTGAGTCAGAGCACGACGAGAAAGTGCTTATGACTGATAAGGCTCGTGACTATGTAGAGAATACGTTATCGAGATATGGGAAGTGGTGAAGCCGACTTTGGGAAGGAGAATCTGAATAGATTTTAATGGGCGTAATTATGGCTAAATAGATATACCAGTAATTTGGCTGTCTAATATCTTTAACCCACTTTGTTCATATTTGTATTAGACACATTCTGAGTTCTCTCCTTAGAGTACTGAATCATTCTTCCCCTAGAGGTTTTGTAAATATATCTGCTAATTGATGCTCAGTGGGAATAAATATTAATCTTATTAACCCTTTGGACACATTGTCTCTAAGAAAATGGTGGCGTACTTCTATGTGTTTTGTGCGAGAATGTAATACCGGATTTTTAGAAATGGCTATGGTGCTTGTATTATCACAGTATATGGGCACATTTTCACATATGATGTCAAAGTCACACAGTGTTTGACGCATCCATAATATTTGGGAGCAGCAACTTCCTGCTGCTAAATATTCACCCTCAGTGGTGGATAGAGCGACTGACGTTTGCTTTTTGCTGTGCCATAAGACAAGACTTTGTCCCAAAAATGTACATGCACCGCTTGTGCTTTTTCTATCTATTTGACAACCTGTATAGTCAGCATCTGAATAACCCATTAGATTAAAATTGTCACATTTTGGATAAAATAATCCTAAATTAGTAGTACCACTCAAATATTTAAATATTCGTTTAACAGCCTGTAAGTTGGATTCTTTGGGTTTGGCCTGAAACCGAGCACATAGACACACACTATACATTATATCAGGTCTAGAAGCAGTTAAATATAGTAGGGATCCAATCATACATCTGTATTTTGTTACCTCTGTATCTGTTCCTTTTTCATCTGCTGTAAGTTTTATTGATATACTCATTGGTGTGGTCTTTGAGTTTGAATTATCAAACCCGAATCTCTTAAGTAACTCTTTTGTGTACTTGGTTTGATGAATGAATATACCTTAATGATTTTGTTTAATTTGAAGGTCCAAAAAGTAGTTGAGTTCTCCCATCAGGCTCATGTCAAACTCTTTGTGCATGCATTTGGAAAACCACTCACAAAGAAAATTATTAGTAGCACCAAATATTATATCGTCTACATAGATATGTGCAATAATAATATCTTTATTTTGACGTTTAATAAATAGTGTAGAGTCGATTTTACCTCTTATGAAGCCATTGGATAGGAGGTACTTACTTAATCTCTCATACCAGGCTCTTGGAGCTTGTTTGAGCCCATATAGTGCCTTCTTTAATTTGTATACGTAATGTGGTAACTTGTCATGCTCGAATCCAGGAGGCTGTTTTACGTATACTTCTTCGTTTATATAACCGTTGAGAAAGGCTCTTTTGACGTCCATTTGATGTAGTTTGAATTTTCTAAAGCATGCAAATGCCAATAATATTCGAATGGATTCCAAACGAGCTACCGGGGCAAATGTTTCTTTATAGTCTATTCCTTCTTTGTGATTGTACCCTTGAGAAACTAATCTAGCTTTGTTTCTGGTAATTGTTCCGAACTCGTCAAGTTTGTTTTTGAATACCCATTTAGTTCCAATAATGGATACATCTTTCGGAGGAGGCATCAATTCCCACACTTGACATCTTTCAAATTGTTGTAACTCTTCTTGCATTGCTAGTAGCCAATTTTCATCAAGTATGGCTTCTTTAGCGTTCTTTCGTTCAATCTGGGATAGGAATGCTGAGAAAGCACGCATGTTTTGTGCTTTTCTTCTTGTAGTAACTCCTTCATTGATGTTTCCAATGATGTTATTAGGAGGATGATTTTTAATGAATCTTGCTGATTTTGGAAGTTGAATGTCATGGATCACTTCTTCAGTAGTTTCTGAGTTATTGTCCCGTGAGTCGTTCATACCAACTTCTTTGGATATGTTCTCGATTTTGTATTCACTTTCTTTGGATAGAGTCTTGATCTTCTTTGTTTTCTAATCCAACTTCTTTGAATCTGGTTCCATAGTCTTCTTTGTTTTGCTTTATGTGGTATGATGGATTTGCAGCAGTCTCTAAAATTCCTGCATCTTCTTCTCTTTCTTTTGGAATATCATGGTTAAGTTCATTAAATTTGATATGTATAGATTCTTCGATACACAGCTTTTGCACATTATATGTAAGACCCAAAATTTTTATAAATGAAATTTAATTTCCTCTATTTATTATTTTGAAATTGTAAGGGTTGAATTGATTAATGTGGTTAGTTATGGGTAAAATGCACAAATATTTTAAAATAAGCAAGTGGTTATAAAATATTCATTGTTGTCGGGGAATATTCGTTTGGTCGTGGAATATTCTTCTTTGCTTGGGGAATATTCGTATTTACGGTAGCCAGCTTTTTTGGGCCCCATAACGGCGAAGCGATGAATGAAGAAACGACAAGTATAAGTTGTTTATAAATAACTAGGCGTAGTTGTTATCGTTAACAACTGTTGGAATACCCGTTGGTTAAAACACGAAGAGTATGCGCGTTGTTGCCTGATAGCACACGGATTGCACCAATTATTGATTCCTACGTAAAAGGCACTACTCAATAATTGTTACGATGAATTCTTATTGCTCAAAGATTTTATTTTATTGATTCAATAATTGCTGCGTTGATATTTTATATTACTATTGTTTCAATAATTGTCACTACACGGTATTTTTCATTATCGAAGCAATAATTCATATTATCTGAATAATATTATTAGAAAACATTATTGGAAATTTCTAGAAAGTTCTGTCTAAGGAGAGGTTTGGTCACCTAATTGCGCGCTAATAAGGAGAAATCCTTATTGGAAAGCCCCCACTTTCCTGGGAACTGCCTGGTTGTCAGTATTGTGATTCTGTAATATTATTTGTGAATAATTAATTATTGATTTATATGATGAGGAAAATATTCATTTTATGTGGATATAGATGGAGAAAATTTTTAAAGTGACAATTGTTGAAAATAGATATTTTATCTTTTTTGATAAAATAATATTTTATTATATTATTAGGGTTAAGTTCAGATGACCACCTGGGGTTTGGGCGGTTTTCCACTTAACCACCTGTAGTCAGTAAAGTTACATTTAAACTCCCGACCTTTTGAGTTAAAGTGAAAAAGTCACCTTTTCCATCCAACTTAATCGTAAGTGTATGTCGACGCCAAAAAAACGCAGCGTCTTGAAAAGAGCTCTAACAAATAAAACAACTAGTAAATGTCTAAAATAGCCTTTCTTCTTCCTCTTTGTTATTAACAAAGTTATTAAAGTGACTGACCCTCGTCCTCCTTCGTCGATAAAGGCTTCCCCATTTCGCTCTCACGATCGCACCACCTCCTCCTTCGGCGATAAAGGCTTCCCTTTCTTCTTCCTCCAGATCCGCTCATTTCTCTCTCTCATATACACCGCCAATCTTTTTCCCCAATCTCGCTTTTTTCACACGAAAACAAATTATTTTGGGGTAATCTGATCTCCCTCAAATTCACCCGTTAAAACCCTAAAAATTCTTCTCTATCCGCTCAATTTCGGCTAACCCACGTTTACCCGTCGCCGGATTCGGTATTCGCTCCAAAAGCTGTCTATTTTCGATGATTTGACGGTGAAATCCGTGGTGGTGAAGACGGAGATTGAAGAAGGAGAGGGAGGTGGGGATTGGAGGAAGAGGAAGAGGAGGAAAATGGGGTGTAGTGAGCTAATTAATTTAGGGGTGTATTGGAGGAAGAGGAGGAGGAGGAAAATGGGGTTGATTCGGTTTCGGATGAGGAATTTTGCCCAAGCTCTTAAAGATTGTGACGAAGCCCTGAAAATCGAGGATACCCATTTCAAGACTCTGCTCTGTAAAGGTAAGATCTTGTATAATCTCAACAGGTATAGTATGGCTTTACGGTGCTCTAAGTCTGCAATTCCCCAATCATTTGAGTCAGTAGGGCATTATTTGGGTTTGTTTGTTTATCCCCTGCTGGAAGATTCACGAGCGGAGCTTTGTTCAAAAATGGAAGCTATGAGTACACATTTTGGTAGTAGTGGTGCTGGTATGAGTACACATTTTACAGTAAAAGCTTCAAAAGAAATTAAAGTGAAAGATGGGTTGCATAAATCCTTCTACGTGGTTTTCTTAATGAACATAACAACAAATAGTAGAATTTGGATTGCACTTCACTTGAATCGGAATGCGGAAAAGAAGCTGAAAATAATGTTCTAATTACATGGTAAGGCTGAAAACAAGCTGATTTTGGTCTCCTTGATGCTAAATCAGTTGTTCGATACATCAGGATCTGTTGACAATACATTTCAGTAGTTAAAAGTTCCTTATAGGTATATGGTAATTGACAATACATTTCAATAGTTACCACCAAATGTTTACATATATCAGGATCTGTTATTTTGTTATGTAATATGATTGAATACTTGTCTGCAATTTGGAGATAAAATACTTGTCTGCAGGATCTCATTTTGTTCAGGAGCAACAGCTAATCCTCACCTTCCTCTGCAACAATAGTTGAAGAAAATCACCTTAATAATACTTAGAATTATGTATCCAGCTTCTTTGGGATTTTACTATGAGAATTACACTTTGGTTTGGTGATAAATAAACAAAAGAATCTTCTGTTTTATTGTTTGGTTGCATTTGTTCCTAAAGATTTCCTCTTCTTTTTTTTCTTCTAATTTTGAAGACCCATTTGGGAGAATGTTGATGAAATTGTGACATTCCTCTTGAATTGCTCAATTCGATTTGATGAACTTAACCTGTCGAGCTATTTTTGGTTGTTTTTATAAATGATTTTGCAGCTGTGTGTTTTAAAGTGGGGGTAATTAAGTCTTTAGCCAAATAAAGTAACGGAGTTAAGACGAAAATCACTTTTTCACTTAACCGTTATTATTATAATATTATAATGATGATATTTTACAATGAATGTGGGATATATGAGTATATGAGGAGGAAGAGTATTTTTGTTGCAAAAGTTGTTTAAAACATGTTAAACATGTCTGTGGGCCTGTTTCTTGACTGAAATTTGATTATAGCCTCTAAAATCGCCCGTTTATGGATTTCAGTCAATTTCTGTTTGGAATTTGGAAAACCTTTATTCTGCAAAGTTGTAGAGAATTGAATTTCCTATAAAATGTCACAAGATTCGAATTTTCTGATAAAAGGGCTATTTATTATGAATTATTGAAGTTCCGAAGTTCAGAAATAATTGATTTTTGAAAGTTTTAATTATTTTTAATAACAAAGACGTTTTTTTGATTTAGTTGACTATTGGTGGCTGATGTTTAGATCTGATTTGGTGTGCGTAAGAATTTTTATATAATATATTAATATTATATTAAATTTTCTGCTTTGGTGTTCTAAGCATTTTCCTATAAATAGGGTACTTAAGTTAGAATTAAAAATCGCACCAGAAACTGAAGTTTCTTTCTCTTTCTCTCTCGATATAATGAGCGTATTTTTGTGAGTATTTTAGTACTTTACGGTGCAAGTTCTTTCAGCACTATATCCAGTCAGAAGTACTATCCTTTTGAGGTAAGGGATATTATTTTTTAAAAAATGATATTATTTCTTCAATATCATTATGCCAAAATATTGGTTGGAACTTTTATCAAATTTGGAACTTTTTCATGTCGGGGTTACTATTCATAAGTTACTATTCACGAGTTACTATTCATGAGTACTATTCACGAAGCATGATGATTTTTTTGTGAAATTTCTATCTTTTAGTATCGGAGTCACTATTCACGTATACGACACTATTCACGAATACGACACTATTCACAGAAAAATTAAATTTTCGTTTTTCGTCCAAAATATCTATTATGGATACTAGCTTTGATTGTATCCATGTTTTGATCATTCTTGAATTGTACTCCACTAGGATTATTTATGAGGTATTTTTGGACATGGAATAACTGAAATACGAATCCTTAATATTTATTCTTTTGTTTCACTGGATTCGTTTTCTTTAAAATATTTTTCATCATCCTCAGTCCTAAATGATGATATAACTGAATATCTTTGGCCTGTAGTGCAAAGATGAATGATTTCTGATGAATATCTTTGGCCCGTAGTGCAAAGATGAATAGGTGTTTAGATGAACATGACCAACTGATGAATATCTTTGGCCTGTAGTGCAATTATAATATTTGATTCCAGATATATATTGATTGATGTTACAGGGATAAAATATTGACGATGAACTTTTAAATTCATATATAGAAGATAGTAGATTTTATTCTCTACTTAACTCTTCTAATGAATTATTATTTCATTATGAATATTGATTTAAAACTTGTTGTCTATTGTATTCTATTAGATTTTTCCCTGTTGAAGACTAACGATAATTTGTTCTATATTATCTTGGTCATAATATTCTTTACTGGGCTAGTTGAGCTCACCCTTTTCCTTTCTGTTCCATTTTTTCTTCTCGGGAGGCGAGAATGTAGCAGTACTAGTCGGGGTATGGAATGAAGGTTTTAGAAAGTCGTTTTAGTAGTCCTCACCATTTTTGTAAAATAATGTATCAATAATTGTACGGAGGACTTATTTGAGTGTGGATATTGTCTAGATGACAATATTTGTATTTAAACTCACAGTTTTTATGTTGTATTAATAAAGTTGTAGTTGTTTCTGTACCATGTATTTTGACGACTCAGAATGGGTGTTGTATACCTATTTTGGGGGCATCACATTATAAATGCGATATGCTCTACTATTTTGTGCATAGCCAATGAAGATTCCCTCATAAGATCTAGCATCAAACTTGCCTAAGTTCCCACTAGTGTCAAGAATAAAACACTTAGATCCAAAGATTTTGAAATAGCTTATATCAGGAAGTCGTTTATTTAATAATTCATATGGTGTTTTCAAATGATTTGGGTGGATTAACACTCTATTTAGTACATAACATGATGTGTTTACAGCTTCAGCCCAAAATTTCTTTGGGAGTTTACTTTCTTGAATTAGTGTTCTAGCTGTTTCTTGAAAGGTACGATTTTTTCTTTCTACCACTCCATTTTGTTGAGGGGTTCTAGGTGCTGAGAATTCATGAGTTATTCCTTTTTGATTACAGAATGTAATAAAATCCTTTTGAAATTCAGTACCATGGTCACTTCTGATTCTTATAAGATTAAGACTATATTTGGTCTCCAAATTTTTAATCAGTTTTTCAAATTCTTTAAATGCCTCATCTTTTGTTCTAAGGAATAGTACCCCATGTATATCTAGAGAAATCATCGACTATCACAAAAGTATAGAATTTACCGTTTAGACTAGCATGCCTTTCAGGTCCAAATAAATCGAGATGAAGCAATTGTAAGGGAGAAGAAGTTGATACCATGTTTTTGGCTGTGAACGATGTTCTTACTTGTTTTCCAAGTTGACAAGGTTTACATATACCTTTCTTCTCGAAATTCACTTTGGGTAATCCTCTTACTAAGTTCTTTGATGACAACTTCTTGATGAGGTCCATATGAACATGTCCCATCCTTCTATGCCATAGATTTGCTTCATCTTGAATAGTTGCAAGACATAATTCTTCCTCCTATCGCTCAAAATCAAGAGTATACATATTTCATTCTCTTTGGGCAACTAAAGCAGCATTGTTAGTACCATGTGAAATTGTACATTTATCTTTTTCAAACTTTACTTGATGTCCATTATCCATTAATTGACTAACACTGATAAGATTGAATTCTAGTCCGTTAACAAGGTGAACATTATTAATGTTAACCTTACCATTACCGATTTTACCTTTCCCAATTATTTCGCATGACCGATTATCATCGAATATGACAGTTCCATGTTTCTTTTTGACATTTAGTTCCACGAACTTAGATTTGTCTCCCGTCATATGACGTGAACATCCGCTGTCAAGGATCCACTTTTGAGAAGATACTTTGGCTTTGAAACATACCTATATAAGAGAGATACAATTTATATTTTTGGTACCCATATCTTTTTGGGTCCACTTGTGTTAGTTAAAATCACATCACTTTTCTTTATCTATACGGCTTTACTTTGATTTTTCTTTCTTAAGCAGTTTATCTCTAGATGTCCTTTAAGGCCACAATTTTTGCAAGAAGTGAAAGGCGTGCAATAATTTAATTTAAACGATGATTTAGATTTTAGCATTTTAACTTCTTTTCTATATATTGGGTTGTAACCTATGCCTTGTTTATCATAACTGGGTCTTTGTTTTCTTAGCATGACATTTAGGTTTTCTTCCCCATGAACAAATTTAGCTAGAAAGATTTTTAACGATTCTATTTCTTTTTGTAGATCATTAGTTGGAGGTGTTTTATTAGTCAATTCATTACTAAATGCATCAATGCACACGTCTCTCATTTTTATCTCATTGTTTAGATTTTCAACTTCATTATTTAGTTGTTTTACCTTGTTGAACAGTATTTTATTAAAATTATCTAAATATTCATTCTTTGCTGCTAATACCTTTTCCTCATTTGTGTGTGTTACCTTTTCTAATTCTTTCTTTTCATCTATTAGTGCTTCCACTTCGCCCATTAAAGTGTTTACTAGATCTTTTAAGTGCATATTTTTTTCTTTTAGTTTTTCATTTTCTTGTTTCAAAGTAATAACATCAGAAAGAGGTACCTCACTGGATTCACCTTCAAGTCCCATGAAGCATATTTGAGTCAGTTCATTGTTTGCATCTATTTCCACTTCAGATTCTTCATCATCACTCCATGTTAGGAATGCTTTATGCTTTTTGAACTCCTTATCGCCTGCTTTCCTTTGTTTTTGAGTTGGAAGTAATCCTTTTTAAAGTGACCTGGTCGTCCACACTCGAAATAGGTTTCTTCGGTTGGCTTTGCTTGGAATTTGTTTGCGTTGAATGTATTTTTCCTTTGATTCTTTCTTTCAAGTAGGCCCTTAAGTCTTCTTGACATCATCGCTATTTCATCATCCGAGTTATTCTCAAGCTCTTCTTCAATTCCTGCATTTAAGGCTAGTAACTTCTTTCGAGGAACTTCTTCCTCGTCATCATATCTTTTTAATTGATGTTCATATTCTTCCAGTTCACCAAAGAGATTTAATGTATCCATAGAAGAAATATTGACGGAATCTTGAAGAGTAGTAATTTTAGATGCAAACCTTTTGGGCATAGCCCGAAGTAACTTACGGTTGATTTCACTTTGTGGAATTGACTTGTCGAGCAACTTTAAAGAATTTATAAGTACCAAGAATCGTTCTTGAGCCATTTTGATTGTTTCATCTCTTTCCAGTTTGAACATTTCGTAGTCATGCATGAGCATACTTAACTTAACTTCTGGTACTTTGGAAGTTCCTTCGTGACTTACCACTAGGGTATCCCATATCTCCTTTGATGTGTTGCATGAAGAAACTTTATCTATTTCGGATTGCACCATGCCACTGAGAAGAGTGTTCATTGCTTTTGAATCGTATGAACTCATGTATGTTTCGGTTGAGTCCATCTCGAGTAGAGTTTTTGGAGTGCCATCATCTCTCCTTGGGATTACTGGTCCATTCTCTACCACCCACCATTCCCATGGGTCTCGCTTAAGATATATCCTCATCCGAAATTTCCAGAAGTTATAGTTCTCAGTTCCAAAGAGTAGTGGAGGTCGGCTTGTTGATTGACCTTCGTGATGAGCGTTTCCAAGTTGTGCCATGTCAGAATCTTTCCCTACAAGTCATCTTTAAGACCAAGATAAGTAGAGCCAAGCTCTGATACCAAATGAAATTTAACTAGGTACACTTAGAAGGGGGGTTGAATAAGTGTAGGCACAAACTATATCCAATTTTTATTTCTTATCAAAAAATCCTTTGGGTGTTTAATGCAGCAAGTTGGATTACTGATATGGATAGAATGCATGTTGCTGGATAAATAACAGAATATTCAAGTACAGAATGTAATCACACAAACACCAGAATTTTTACGTGGTTCAACTACTACCCTCTAGAATAGTAGCCTAATCCACGTCCAATACCAACTACTATTGGAGACTCACTTTTATTAAACTCTTCCCCTTACAATACAAGTTCTAGCAAATTTGAACACCTTTGTTCCTTGTGTACCTGTGCACTCTTAAGCACCTATGCTTTCCTTCAACTTGACTGTAATAGATTATCAACCCAAACAGGATTACCCAATACAATATAGATTTAGATGTGCCAATTAAAATACATACTAGAGGTCTAATGATCAAGCAATATATCACTTACCAACTTAAGGCTCTAGTATGGAATGAAATGATATGCAAGAAGAATATTACCAGAATATATTCTATTTGTTCTTCGTAGCTGCAACTCTGTTCTTAATGCAATCAATGTCTGTCTCAGTGAAAAACAATTTCATAGCTTGTATGTTATATCGTGCTGTGTATGTTTTTTCGTATTTGAATATGTTAACAAGTTCTGTTTATATAGACCTCTCGAGAATATTTTCGTTGCAGAGATTTGATGTTGTAATATTCACGTTTAAAACCACAAATCTTGCAATCTATGTCAATCATGATATACTCAGCTTGATTTCCATTTATCTGAGATATCACGCTGTCAATATTTTTAATACTAATTAATTTAGGCCTGTCCCAATTTCTAAAAAGCCAGAAATCAACACTTTATATTACCATACACATTTACAAGCAAGTTTCCATATTTCTCAATATATATTGGACCGTTAGACCCAACCAATTAGATTTCCCAAATCATGGCTCATAATTCATGTACCGCATATGGTAATCAATCAACTAGATTTCTTAATTACTTGCCTAGAATTAAGACCCCTGATTTATGACGCATAGTTTGTGTAGCATGATTTATGATTCAAGATCTATGATGTCATGATTTGTGCTTACCATAACTATCTGATGGCCGGTGTCCATATGTATTGAACCGTTGGAGATAACCAATTTGATTCATTGAATTGTAATGCAAGACTCCTGCTATCCCATTGTTGTCTTAACCGTGATCTTAGATTGATGGAGAGATTAAATGCATAATTTATGAAAATTTATCTACTCCATTTCATGCTCTACCGTGTGGGTCTATTCAACAGGATTTGATTCCTTATGTTGAGCAAATTTGGCCATGCATAATGCAGCATCAAATATGAATGCAAGTATATGTATGTAATGCACATGTTCTAGAGCCTTATTTTGGAAAGTAATAAATGCTGAGAACTTATATATATTCCTAAGACTCAATTTAGCTTTTCTTTCTTCAAAGGCATCTTGACTTTGGACCTTCTTCCTTGATGTTCCTGAAATGTTATATAATAGAATTAATGAACTAATATGGTCATCATCAAAACATAGAGTGTGACATAAGTTAACACTAATGATGAAGACAGATACAAGCTGACCCAACTCCATCCCAAACTGTAAGTGCTCCAACAAGTCCAGATAATGTGTCAAATGATGCTATTTCTGAAGAAGAAGAACTTGCCCCTTCTAATCCTGAAAGCCCACATGATGGCTCAAAAGGCGATGAGTCCAAAGAAGAAGGGCATGCCCCTGACAAGGCTGAACCTCATGGAAGTTCGTCTGATCCAAAGGCCTGAGAGTCTGAAGAGGAAGAAGAGTCTGACTCTTCCATAGCTGAACTTCCAAGGAGAAGGAAGAGTTACAGACTACAAGCCTAATTTGCCTCCAAAAGGAGAAGTGATCACTCATATGCTATCATTGAATTAAATGATGATGAGTCGGTATCACAGGAAGAAAGTGCTGAAGATAGGACCGGTGATGAAAAAGATGAATCAGAAGAACATCTTAATGAAGAAGGTTCTGGAAATGAAATGCAGCAGGAAGGATTCATTGTTGGAAATGATCAAATTGGTTCAGGATCCGAAAGAGAAGAAATAGAGAATGATTCCAATTCTGCAAATCAAGAATCAGAGGAACCAGAATTCTATTATGTCCTCTCTCCAGCAAAAATCACCAGAAGAATAGTGTTAGAAGTTTCGAATGAACCACCAGAAACACCACCAGAAAGATGGGTGAACTATGGAGATGAAAAGCTCAAGGTGGTAAGGATGCCTACATTTGATGTAGTTAAGAACTAGAACAACATGGAGCTAGACTGCACGACCATCCTCTATAATCCTGATGATTTGCTGATGAGATGGTTCTTCCAATGGATGCCATGGCTAAAGGCCCATACTGAAAGAGATGGAAGTTACTTTAGCTGGTGCTACTCTCATTTTCCAAGCATGGAGCTGGTGGCACAAAACTTCCCAAGGGTGAAGAAGTTTGCCACCAAAATGATCAAAGACCAGCCCCACTTCAAAGTCTATCACCATGCTGGAAATCACTATATTCCTTATGATCGTAGAGTGGACTCTCAAGGAAGAAGGATCATGACTATGGAGATGATCGTAGAGTCTATTCACTCTACTACTGATGGTGTTCAAGTTCAATACCAGAAGCCTCCATCAGCCCAAGCATTGCTATTTGACAATCCCTCATCCTCAAATAGCAATTGGTACTCAAAGATTGCTCAGATTTTCAAAGCTTTCGAAAATCTGTCCAAGAATGAAAATCGTAGAGTACAATCTGATGCTCAACCAGAGGCTGCCCAACCAGATGATCAAATATCTATGGACAAGGAGCTGATGAAAAATTCTAATGAACTAATTGAGAAAATGTCTCTATTCACTGAAGAGTCAAAGAAGCTGACAACAACAGTAAATAACTCAGTTCAAGAGAGACTCCAAGCAACGATGGCTGATGTATCTCTCAAAATCAGAGAAAGAGATCACATTTATCTAAAGGCCATAAATGATCAGAAGGCAGATGCACTACAAACGAAGAAGGCCAATAAAGAACAACTCCAAGTTCTCTCTGACAAGATTGACAACATGAATCAGTCTTTCTCAGTGCAACTTGAGCTAGGACAACAAGACCTCAAGTTTGAAGTTGCTAACTCCTCCTACCTGATGGAGCAGCTTGTGTCCAACATGGAGCAGCTCTCCCAAATGATTAATGACAAAAAGGGGGAGAAAAAGAGGCATAGAAAGGGGAAGAATAAGAGGCACTCTAGAAAGAGAAAGGAGAGCAAAATGAAAGAAAAGAAGAAGACAACACTAGAGGGAGTTGAGTCATCATCTAAGGGGGAGCCAAAGGATGATGAGCCTAAGGCTGATAGGGAGCCAGAGCCAGAACCAGAAGAAGAAGAAATGAATAGCTCCACATCCCAGGGGGAGCAGGAGCAAAGGAATCAAACAGATGAATAGCTGATCAACAATCATCCTGGAAGCAGACATGAAACCAAAGAGGTACATCTCTAACTAGTTAGGTATGTTCTAGATCAAGGATGTAAAATGTCAGTGTATTAAATTCCACATCATTATAAATGATATTCATGATTATCTGTTTTAGAAATACAGTTGCTCACGGTATATAAGATTCATTCATAACATGCATATGCACTTATTATTTTTGTCATAATCAAATAGGGGGACATTGTCAGGAATAAGCATGTGAATGATATTCGTACTTATATATGATTTGATTATGACATATATATACATGAATGAATATGCAAGTATGCTTGCATTAAGAAAAGCTACAAAGTCCCTTGATAGATAATAGAAACATGTGTACAAGGACTTAGAATGAATTGATCAAATGTGTAAGGTTGATCCTATATAAGCAAAACAGCTTTGTTAAAGTCCTTAAAAAGAAATAATGTACAAGGACTATATATATAGAAAGATCAAGCATGTTAGGCTGATCTTATGATGTAATCGATAGGCTTGTCTGATCATCGAGCACTACAAAAGAAATCGTAGTCTACCAAGAGATTCAAGGGAAACTCGAGAGCCATCGAGGCAGAATCGTAGTCTGCAAGATAGGAGATCTCGGAGTTCGTAGACTGCCAGGAGAGACGAGGAAAGGATCGTAGTGTGTCGAGGAGAATTTTCTCAAGGCCGTAGTCTACTGAGGAAGTCATATTCAGAATCGTAGAGACAATCTACCTATGAGCCGATCGAGAATCTGCCAAAGCCAAGTCGAGAATCGTAGACTACACTCAGAGTCGTAGAGTCTACTGATCATATTAGAGGCAGAGATCGTAGTCAAGCAAGATCAGATGAAGACAACAAGCACAACGACATAAATCGTAGAATGTCAAGATCTGATCTCGGAGTCATAGTGTCTGCACAATACGATCAAAATCGTAGAATGTCACGATTTGATTTCGGATGAGACGTCAATAGATGTGCTCACAATGCCAAGGCAGAATCGTAGAGCAAATACGATCCTCAATAAATGAGCACTCCCAGAATATCCAAAGGAATAAAGCCTTTGGTTGGCACTGCAAAGATACATCCCATCTTAAGGAAACCAAAGAGCACTCGACGAATGGCATGCAAGCTAATAGAAGATCTAAGCACCAACCCAATCAGAATCCAGATTGAGTTATGAAGCCATTCAGGATGAAGTCTTCCACAAGGAGATCAGAAGAAGACTTCAGTAACTGACTAAGGAAAGTCAGCAAGTGCAGTAGCTACCAAATTGACAGAAGACGACGATCTTGGAAGCAACCAGGATCGTAGTGTTTGCCAAACAAAAAAAGAACTAATGGAGTGCATACAGAGATACTAGACAGCTTCTGAAGAACAAGGCTAAAGTGATTAAGCATTGGGTCATTCCATTGATGATAAATGAATGGGAGACCATAAGGAGAAAATAAGCTGGACATGCCACAAATCTGAAGTGTCTTATTATTCAGAAGGGGCCAAAACAAAGAAGTCAAGCCATCAGTATCTTAGAGCTATTGAGGCAAACAGAAGTATTGAAGCACTGCACAAAAAAAGGAAGAGGTGTTCTACATTGAAGATCCAATCAACACTCTTCAAGATTGTAGTGTTGTATCTACCAGTCAACAAGACACTATGATCAGGTCCATGAAGATATGCATAAGAATCGTAGAGTTCGAATAGCTGAAGACTGAAGCATTGACAACGATTCAATCTGAAGGGTAATATTCGGACAAGATCTTATTGAGAGCATCGATACAAAAGGACAACCCCTGATCGAGAAATCAGAAAGAGGAAATAAAGTCTTCGACCTGCCCAAAATATTAAAGTGGCATCTCTGATGGGGTAGGTGAAATAGTAGACTACAGTGTCAGAAAAGTATGACATGTCACATCTATAGTCTACACCAAATAACTCGAGATCTGCGAAGTATTTCAAAGAGCTTTTAATGACTATTTCTCAACGGGAAGATTGGGAAGGAGTATAAATATGCCAGAGCTTCAATGATCAAGAGTGGCTGATGATTCCTATGTAGCAGAATCGTTGAGTTAGTTAAATGCTAACGTTGACTCTACGAGTTCCACCTGAGCTCAAATAGAACAAGTCTCGGTGACAGTGAGATTACGAAGGTGGAAGTGAAACAACTTTGAAGATGGACTTGAACAGATCAAAGCTTCACTCAACAAAGATAAGAATGCCCATTGAATTGGCATCTAAGATGAGAGCCGAGAAGGACAAGAAGATAGTATTCAGAAGAATGGCAAAGCAAAAGGCAGATCTTAAGAGCCACTCTACGATTCACAATGAACCCAAAGCTGAAGCAGAGCAAGTGCAGAACTATGTCTGCCAACATGTTGAGAAGGGTTCAGGAAATGGTGATGGTGCACAGCTGACAATATAAAAAGATGAGCAAAACGGAAGAAGATCAGCTGCACCAAAGATGATGTGGTCCAGTCTCAAAGAAAAAGCAAAGAGGACCACACCAAGCTGCTAAGTACAAAAGATGATCAAGCTTAAAGACATCTTAGCAGCTCAGCACCAACTCCAACAAATAAATAACTCAACAACAAGAAGCCAGGGCCTGAGGGGTCCTTGTCCGGAGGGACAAAATGAAGTTCCAAGCCTGCTGGGCTTGAAGAGTTACTAGGGAACTAGTGGAGTTCCAAGGCTGCTGGCCTTGAAGAGTTCTTAGTGAACTGGAGTCCCAAGGCTGCTGGCCTTGAACGAATCTTAGTGATTTAGGGTGCTGCCCTTCCTTAGTGGAAATCCTGCTAGTTGAAAGCAGAAGAGTGGATAAGGAGCTTGAGTCTATGAACCACTTAAAACCCCTTGTGTCTTTTACTTTATGTAATTTACATTATGTACATTAACTGCTATAACTTCTATGTATGTTTTAACTACTTACTACTAAATTAACTCTACGAACAATGTATATCTGATTATGAATATATCAATGAAGGGGATCTTTTACTTATTCCGCTGTGCTTGAAAAGATTCTTATGTTTGTCATATGCTAATTCATGAGCAATACAAATTAAACCAGAAAAGTATTTTGAAATTAAAAAGAATTTATTCAACCCCCCCCCCCCCTTCTAGATCTATATTGTGCCTACTGGGAACTAACATAATAGTTATATTTAAATGTTTATTCTTGCACCCTAGGGTTTGACCTTTTGGTTCACTTGGTGGCTCTAGTAAACCAAACTAGAATAAAAGTTCATAATCAATCCAGGTAGAATATAGTATTCTATATGTACATGCTAGTATTATATATATATATATATATATATATATATATATATATATGCAAATATGCTTAGCATTTTAATAATATGACGCCAGATATATATATATATATATATATATATATATATATATATATATTTGCATGCACACTAAATAAAAAAAGAATAATAATAACAAAACCCTCAAAGAATTTATATTAAGTCCTAAGCGTTCAAAGATATTTGGAATATCGAACGTCAACTTCTAGTATGATAAACTTAATAGAGTATTACATATTTAATATAAGTTTGTTGTGTCACCAGAAGACAAGTATTAAGTATTTAAGACGTTAATTTATCACATTTGATGCTTATAAAGAAGATTGAACAATATTGTTTTGTTGTGTCACCACAAGGACAATATTTTTCTTTTTTAATATATGGAAGTACTAGGTTGGACTTAACTTAGATAATTTTGATTCGGATGTGCCACCACTTGATCAAAATAATCTAAGAGGCAAAAAATAAGGAGTTACATGATGATGTAATTGACAAGGAGTTGTCTACCTATTTATTTATATATAGTTTGTTGTGTCACCACAAGGCTATATATATTTGAAATGGGATCCTTATTCTCACAAGCAAAAACTTTAAAAAGATTTTGCCAAACTATATATGTGAGGGTAATATAGTTTGAAGAAAATAGTGGGAGATACCAATATAAAATAAGACTTAATTTATTTTTATAATATATATTAATTAAATGAATGTTTGCTAAAATGTTGTTTTTCACATGCAGAAATTTGAAAAATGTCACACTCACTAATTTCACTGCGTAGCATACTTGATGCTAACAAAATGATCAGACCGAATTACACAGATTGGTTAAGGAATCTGAAAATTGTTCTCACAGCTGAAAAGATTTCTTATGTCCTAAATTCGTATGTACGTGCAAAAGTTGCAGAGACAGCCTCTGAGGAAGAAATTGCTACTTTTAAATTGTGGCAAGATGATGCATATATGGTTCAATGCATCATGCTCGCATCTATGAGTAACGAGCTTCAACGTTAGCATGAAACCATGGATGTTCCTACTATGTTGATGCACCTGCAGGAGTACAAATCAACTAAAAGTACTACTGCATCACCAACAAAGTTGCAAAAGGGAAATACAGTTGAGGTTAACCAAGTCCGCTCTAGGAACTCGGGATGTATTCAACGATTTACAGCGTCGAGTGGTTCGATATCCAGTAGAGGGGAAGAAGACTGCTTATCTAATAGATCGATCTATGGTATGCCACATGATCTAGGATTCATATGATGAAGTTAACAATTTCTAGATTATAATATAGAAATTTAAGTGCTCTATATTAGTATGAATAAAAGAACATTGTTATTTGTATTGTAACTAGTAGTATTATGTGTAAAACCACTAGATGATTATGTTATGTACTGTTGTGAAGTATGAATAAAAATTATGTTTGTTTTTAAACAAGATTCTTATTATGGATGTTTATATTTGTTTTTCTAGAATCATGCCATCAACTAGAAGACCTCAACGAAAGATAGATAATGATGTTAATCCCACCCAACAATTAGTAGAACTTTTGTTAGGTTCTATACAAAATAGATCTATAACTCAAACAACACCATTTAAGGACTTTAAACTAGTAGGTCCGCTTGAGTTTAAGGGTACATCTAAACCTGTTGATGCACAAATTTGGATTATAGAGATAGAAATTTTTTTCTTTATAACCAATGTTAATGACAAACAAAACACAACTTTTACAACCTTTTTCCTAAAAGGAGAGGCAAATTATTGGTGGGAATCTACTAGGGGTCGTGTAGAAACTAAATTTGTGTCATAAGATAGATTCAAGGAACTATTCTTTGAAAATTATTTTTCCTAATCTCTGAAGGATCGTATGGAAGTACGATTCTTAGAATTAAAATAAGGACAACTTACTGTATCTCAGTATACAACCATGTTTAACGAACTATCCAGGTTTGCTCCGCATTAAGTTAATACTAAACCTAGGAAGACTCGGAGGTATCAAGAAGGTTTGAAACCTCATATACGTAGTAAATTGACTATTTTCCAAATAAAGACTTTCCCTGAAAAAGTCGAGAAAGTTTTCATAGGTGAGAATGAAAATGAAAACCTCATTAAATTTCACAAAGATAAAAAGAGTCAAAAGCGGGAATTAAAAATAGAACCCAATTCAGGTGGATTTAATAATAAGAGAAAATGGGATACCACTTTTCCTAACAACTCTAGGAAAAAGGTAGGTAATAATAATAACAATTTTAACAGTAACAAGAATAACAAGATTGAACCTTGTCCTATATGTGGGAAAAGACATAAAGTTATATGTCTTAGAAATAAATGTTTCAATTATGGTCAGGACGGACACCATTCTCCACATTGTCCTATCCCTAATAAAAATAAATGTTTCAACTGTGGTTCGTCGGATCATTTATCAAAGAACTAAACCAAACCTAAGAGCCAAGGAATAAGGGGAAATAGAGTACCAGAGAATAATAATAATAATAATAGGTCAACAATAGCTGCAGTTGGAGCTTAGAGTCGACCGACCGCCATAACGTTTAATATGTCGGTGAGGGATGATGTTGCTTCACAGTACATTGTGACATGTATCATCCCTAGCAACACTTTAAATGCATATGTGTTATTCAACTTTGGTTCTACTTGTTCTTTTGTGTCTAATATCTTTTGTAAAAATTTGAATATACCCTATGAAAACTTAGACATAGCATTCTGCGTAGAAATTGCTAATAATGAGCAATCTAGGGATTGATTGGTTAGTTAATCATAACGCGATGATTGATTGTTATCAAAAATGTTTAAACCTATTGACTGCGTCGAAGTCAAAGGTAGTGTTCAACGGAGGTTGTTCACCTAAGAAATCTTGATGTTTGACCATAACTCAGACAGAATGATTACTTAGAAGAGGTTGTACATGTTATTTAACCTATATAGTTGATACTCAAAAGGAAGGAGTAAAACTAGATCAAATACCTATAGTTAAGGAATTTGCCGATTTATTTTCAGATGACTTACCAGGTGTTCCTCCAGATAAGGAAATCGAGTTTGATATCGACCTTGCACCGGGTACAACACCAGTTTCTCAGGCACCATACAGGATGACACCTGTAGAACTGAAAGAGTTATTAGTACAACTACAAGAACTCTTAGACAAGAAGTACATACAACCTAGTGTTTCACCTTAGGGAGCACGATATTATTTATAAACAAGAAGGATGGAACTATGAGGTTATATATCGACTATAGAGAATTAAGTAAGTTAACAATAAAGAATAAGTATCTTTTACCAAGAATTGATGATTTGTTTGACCAATTAAAAGGGGCCGAACACTTTTCAAAAATCGACCTACGGACAGGTTATCATCAGTTAAAGGTTAGAAAAAAAGATGTACCGAAGACAGCGTTTAGGACACGCTATGGACATTATGAGTTTCGTGTGATGTCCTTTAGTTTAACAAATGCACAAGCAGCATTTATGGACTTGATGAATCAAGTGTTTAAATAATGCTTAGACAAATTCATTGTAGTGTTTATCGACGATAATCTGGTATACTCGAAAACACATAAAGAGCATGTTGAACACTTAGGAAACGTATTGGAGATATTACGAAAGGAACAACTTTACGCAAAGTTTTCCAAGTGTGAATTCTGGTTAGGAAGAGTTCAGATTTTTGGTAATGTAATTGAGAAGAATTGAATTTCAATAGATCCAACTAAGATCGAAACGGTTATGAATTGGGAACAACCAATAACTCCAACAGAAATAAGAAGTTTGCTCGGTTTAGCGGGTTATTATCGACATTTCATAAAATACTTTTCAAAAATAGCAACCCCGCTATCCAATTTAACTCAAAAGATGGTGAAATACGTTTGGACAGATAAATGTGAAGAAAGCTTGCAAGAGTTGAAGAAGCGACTGAGCATGGCTCAAGTGTTGTCCTTTCCAGATGATACATGAGGCCTTGTTGTATTTAGTGATGTGTCACACAAAGGTTTAGGGTGTGTGTTGATGCAACATGGAAAAGTGATTGCTTATGCATCACGACAACTCAAAGATTATGAGAAGAGGTATCCTACTCATGAAGTAGAGTTAGTCGTGGTAGTATTTGCCCTAAAAATTTGGAGGCATTACTTGTACGCGGAGAAGTATGAAATATATACCGATCACAAAAGTCTGAAGTATATTTTTACACAAAAGTAGTTAAACTTAAGGCAAAGAAGATGGCTAGAACTGATAAAGGATTTTGACAGTGAAATCTTATATCATCCCGAAAAAGCCAATGTAGTGGCAGATGCGTTAAGTAGAAAGAACCAAGAGAAGTTAAACGTAATAACCAACAATGAAGGGTTGATAAAAGATTTTGAAGACTTGAAATTGAGGTGGAATGTCCAACTACCTCTACCCAAAAGTTAATTCATTTTAGAGGGAGTTTCGACTCTACTAGATAGAACCAAAAAGATGCAGGGAGAAGATGAGGAGTGTAAAAAATGTAAATCTGATATAATTCACAACAAAAATATCAAATTCAGAATAGACAAGGATGGAGTACTAAGATATGAAGATAGAATTTGGATTATGTTAAATCAAGAATTAAAAGGCGAAATCTTATATGAAGCCCATAATTCTAAATTTTCCATACACAATGGTAGTACTAGAATGTACAAAGACTTAAGTCGACACCTTTGGTGGTAAAATATGAAAAGAGAAATAGCGGAATGGGTAAGTCAATGTCTCACGTGTCAAAGGGTTAAGGTTGAACATCAAAAGCCAAGTGGTTTACTTCAACCCTTACCAATTCCTGAGTAGAAGTGGGAACACATAATAATGCACTTCGTAGTAGGCCTTCCAGCTACACAGAAGGGCCACAATACCATTTAGGTAATAGTTGACTGACTTAACAACTCATCTCACTTCCTACCTATAAAGGTTACTCATAACCTAGACCAACTTGCCAAGTTATATATTAATAAAATTATGACACCCCTGGATTCAGGTATTTGAAACCCGAACTCAGTGCTTCACGATACCATTTCTATGAATGGAATAATACTAATAATAATAACAATAATATAGATACCAAACTTAATTTATATATCAGAGTTTAAATCCCAGGTACGCGACCTTTAAACATTCATTTACTTGATAATTAATAGATACCATTGTCTTAATAACGTCTAACTATTACATAAAATATCATTAATCTTATTATGTTTGCTTTCCTTTTCCTTTGTTTTTTCATGATCCTTCAGCTTGATCACGATAGGCTGAAAACATTTAAATTAAGCAAGAATGAGTAGTTGGGTGCCCAGCAAGTAATAACAACAATAAATATTAGCTGAAAGGATTAAATATTTTCTTTGAATGACACTTCTATAACGAATCAACAGTTGTGAAGTAAGCTGAACCAATAATAACAACATATCAATTCTATATCAAATTTTTGAAACTACGTACTGACTATAAATGGAGATCAGTCGACAGACTATGAACATTGTTTTCTATTTTTCAAAAAGTTAAACAGAACTTCATCTGTAAATCGTCATAACTTACAGGCACGGGGGGTGATCAGCCCGTTATTCCCTGTATTAATCAATACTACATGCAAGAACGAGATTATCATTAATCTTATCCGCCTTTGGCGCACAAAAGTTTTCCCATGTAAGGGATGTTCATACTTAGTCGAGAATCTAAACCAAAATAATTTGATTGGAAAATAATAAAGTTCTATCTTGTTCAAAAATATTTTTACGTTTGTGTCTAGCTGAATCAAATAGCTTAGATGGCTTTTAAGTCAACGTATACATACAAGAAATCAATAAGTATGTATCAACATGTGATTAAATACAATGATTATCCATGTGAGGACATTTGTATAACCATATTTAGAAATTAACGAACAGAATAAATATCTGGATTGTACAATAGTACTGTATTGATAAACAATGATCGGATAATTTAAGAACTTGTATGAATACAAAAGATTGGATTCATAATCGATAATAATAGAGTTAATATAAGACCCCAACTTTTATGAATAAAGATGAATTTTCTATAAATATCATTTTTGATTATTATGGAATGAATTTGTTATAATATTATAGTTGTGGGTAATATTTATAAATTCTGCAAAGTACGCAAGTTGTTATATAATATTCGATTGGTCGGGGAATATTCGTTTTAATAGGAAATATTCTTACGACGGCACAATCATTGGTGGACTCCACAACGGAATTATTGTCGAATTGAGAAAACGACAAAAATATCTTTTTATAAAATAACGACGAAAGTTTTACCGTTAACACTGTTGGAATACCTGGTGGTTAAAATACGATGTATCGTTGTTGCACAAGAAAGACACCTTATTGCATGCACAAGATATTATTGATTCTTATGTAAGAAGGCACTACTCAATAATTGTTACAGTAATTACTTTTCAATATTTTATTTTATTAGTTCAATAATTGTTGCGTTAATATTTTATATTATTGTTGTTTCAATAATTGTCAACTTTGCCGCGATATTTCCCATTATTAGATCAATAATTCATATTATTTGAATAATATTATTCGATAGCATTATTGGTAATGTCTAGAAAGTTCTCATCAATGAGAGGTTTGGTCACCTAATTGCAAGGCCAATGAAGGAGAAATCCTTATTGAAAGCCCCTCTTTCTTCGGGAACTACTGGTTGTCATTATTGTGATTCTGTAATATTATTTGTAAATAATTAATTATTGATTTATATGATAAAGAAATATTTATTTTATGTGGACACAAATGGTAGATAAGAAAATTTTTATTCGAAGTGGATTTAAACTGAGGAATTTTTAGCATGTGACATTTGTTGAAAGTTGGTATTTTATCTTTTCTGATAAAATAATTTTTTCAAATATATTATTATAATATTACATTATAGTAGTATGATGTGATTATATAATAGTATGTTTTTTATAATTTGAATGGTGGCATTATTATAGTAAATTCATGGTATAAAAGTAAAAGGAGATGGAAGAGAACAAATTGAATTTGATTTCATGTGATGCAAGCGATGATGTCATCGGACGATGAGGTAAGCGATGATGTCATCGGATGATGAGGTATGCAATGATGTATTATGATTGATGACGTCAGCGGTGATGTCATAAATTATGGCGAAAAGACTATTTTACCCTTACTCTGCCAAGCCTATAAATAGAAGCTCATTTCTTCATTATTTTTCACCAATTCATTCAAGCTATAGAGAGAGAAAGTATAGAGAGAATAAGAGAGAAAGAAGAAGAGTATTTTGTTACTACACTATTGCAGTATCCAATCTCCTACTAAGGTAATGGGTATTATTCTTTCGTATTCATGAAGAGAGTTATTTTCTTTCAATAATCGTAAGTGTTGTTATTCCATTCTTTATTATTCTGTTGGAATAACTTGTCTGTGCGGTCTATCGCATGCCTGGTGAATTCTGTTGTTATTCCATTCTTTATTATTCTGTTGGAACATCCTATCTGTGCGGATTACGCATGACCTGGTTCCATTCTTTATTATTCTGTTGGAACATCATGTCTGTGCAGATTATGCATGACCTGGTTCCATTCTTTATTACTCTGTTGAAAATATCTATCTACGTGGATTACCGCATGGCAGGTAAAAATCAATTTGCGATTTCATATATTCTATTATACTCAGTTGGTTAAAGTTTTGGCTTCTATACTCCATGAAATTAGTGAAATATCCTTGATATTTGCGCTTCATCCAGTATCTTTTCATGGAAATATTCTTCTGAGCATTCTTGAATTTTACTCCACAAAACAGTATCATGTTGACAATTTGGACGTTATTGATTTCTTGATAAATTAAATTATAAATCTTTAAAAATTCATCCTTGAACTTGTTTTATTGAATTTTTATATCATTGTCATCATCCTCATGTTTATAATATGTTGAAAGTCATCTGTGGCATGTGGTGCATAGATGAACTTGGTATGATTATGACCAGGGATTATTTGGTATAATCATGATCGTAATGTTACAAATGATGTGGTAAAAATCATCATTGGCCGTAGTGCATTGATGGACAGTTGTTAGCATGATCATGACCATTGATGAATACACGAATATCCTTGGCCCGTAGTGCATGGATAATTTGTGGTCGTGATACTAATGAATATCCTTAGTCGTAGTGCATGGATGATGTGGATTATTTATTAAAATTGAGTCTCAAATGATAAAAGTAATGAAAAACCTTTTAAATCATAGAAGATAGTAGATTTTATTCTCTACTTGACTCTTCTAATGGATTACTTGTTCCGATGCAGTTAAACTTGATGTTTATTATATTTTACCAGTTTAACACTGTTGAAGGCTAATGATAATTTATTCTGCATTATCTAAGTCATAATATCTCTTACTGGGCTAGTTGAGCTCACCCTTTTGCTTTCATTGTTCTCTTCAGGAAATGAGAACGTAGCAGGGACTAGTCAAGGAACGGAGTGATGGTCCAGATGATAGCATTAGTAGTCCTCACTATTCTATGAAATAGTGTGATAATAAATGTATTGAGGACTTATTTTGAGTTTGAATACTGTCTAGAAGACAATATTTGTATTAAAACTCACAACTCATGTTGTATATTTATGGTTATATTTGTATTCTGTACCATGTATTTGGTGACTCAGAATATGTGATGTATACCTATTTTGGGGGCGTCACAGTTGGTATCTGTGACACCCCCAAATCCGGGTACTTCGATTCCACGGGATTTGGTGTTCACTGTACAAATATCATCTATCTATCTACCCATAATAAAAGCAAACCATGCAATAGATAGAAATAAAATCTTCCCCTTAAGGGGTTACAACATCCGAATAATAATACAATCCCAAGTTAAGCTAACCTTAAACTTCTGTGCGGAAACATAACCAAATAGTTCTTAAGTAACATCAATTCTAATTATCATTACATAACCACATAAATAATCAATCTTCATTACTTGCTAAGCTTGCCCTTGCCTTTACTAGTGGAAGGTTCATCTGCTCTTTCGTTCTTAACTGTAATATTATTATTACGCAAGAGTGAGCACGATTGCCCACAAGTATAAAAATATAATAATGAAATAATAACATGTGAATAAATCAAAGACTTCTGAAATAAAAGCTCAACTTTTGAATCAAGAATGAATAACAAGCATCAAAATATTTCTGAGAGTCATAAGACCTTGAACTATGTCCTAGGTTATCAAGGGTTATACTTGAAACCTTTAACAGTCATAAGACTATAGACCTTTCTACTCGTACTTAGGGGGATCAACCCCTAGTACCATACTGTGCACAATATATTAACGCTAACGCATAAGTAAATGCCTTTACAAGGTTGTTCATCTCAGTTTGACATTCGAGTCCGCACCAAAGGAAGTTTGGTTTGGATAATTCAATAAGGGTTCTAAAATTTAGAACGTTCATCAACTATGGACTAGTCGAATCAATAAGGTTCACTAGTCTAACAAGGTTCAACAATAATGATATTCAAATTGAATAATAATCTCAAGAAGTATACAATAGAACAAATTTGTATAACAATTTCATACTTTGAAAGGATAATAAATCTTTAATATAACAATTCGAACTTGAATAATGTAATGAGAATTAACTCAAGGTAAATAATAAACTTGAACATTGATAACAAGTAGGGGTAGAAAACTTACCTCGTGCGTAGATTACACTTTAGTAAAACACGTTCCTTGAATTAAATCCTACATACCATTTACATTCACAATACCAGTTAATTTTAACTTAACTAATCATCAAACGTTCATTCTTTTTGTCTAACTCGAATTATGACTATACTTAGTCAAATTATCACATTCATTGTCACATAAATTACACTTCATAAATAACAAGTTAATTATGTATTCAATAATTCAATCCTCATGCAATTATGTTATTTCCATGTTAAACATCTATTTTATCATCTCATTATACTTTTAACATTTTTACATGTTTACTAATTAAGTTACTAACACATTGCTAGACTTAATTATTTTAAAAATTCCATTTCTGTACATTCTGGAGAGTGGCGCTACGGCGCCACTTTTATACTAGGTCTTAAGGCTGCTACGGATAAATGGCAAATAACCTTTGTGGCGTGATGGCGTTTATTGGCATGGCATGCCAAGGCCATGAGAAATAAATAAAGCGGTAAAGCAGTAGGCAAGAATATGTACAGATTCAATTAGAAATGGCGATTCATGAAAAATCGCAGAACATGCCAATTTCTATAAATTTCTAAATTTCTGCACGAATTTAGACATACCCACATGATATAATTCATACATAATCGTTACCCATCAATTACAGAATGAATTTAACCCATTAAACACATAATTACATAATTAAAATATGTGAATTTCACTGACTTTGATGTTCTTGAAGGTTTTGAAAATAAATCATGAAATTTAATACTACGGATTCGTTATAACACCGAATCCGTTCATTTAAGGTTTGGTCTCTTCGTATCAACATGCATAATCAAATAAGAGTATAAATTTTACAAAACCATTTATGTTTGACACATTAAATTTACGTATAAGGGCCATATGGCCAAAACCCAAACTCTATAAAGTTTGAAATAACAAGTCATCATATTACGAAACTTATGATATGGAATCATGCAATATATATATAAAACATGTTATGCTACTCGTATTATTACATATATCCATATAACAACATAATTTCTCAATTACAGAGACTTTACAAGATGAATGAAAGCCATTTTCATAAAAACTAAATGACGTAAAAGAATTTGGGTTTGGAGAGTTTTCCCAGAGTCTAGTTTAGAAGAGATGATCACAGATGATCCTTTCACCAAAAACTTGTTGATTAAACACCCACAATTCCTCTCAAACTTCTCAATTCTCTCTCTGTGATTTACTTGTTAACTTAGAAAAAATGAAGAAAATAGAGAAGACGTCGAATATATCAAAGAAACTGATGCGCATTATGGTCAGTTACCCATCATGGGTTAACTACCCATAACTCCCACTAAGGCCATGTTTGGCTAGGCTTAATAGATTTCAAAACCATTTAATTTAATAAAGCTTTATCATATAGTTTAATTAATGTCACACTCCTTTATAAAATAAATCAATATCTTATTTAATTTACTTTAAATAAAATATAATAATTTCTCATAAATTCACATAGTCATATAATTAAATTTCTCATTAATAAATAATGTCAAATTATTAACTCTCTAATTAATAATTAAATTAATTAAAATACCAATAGGCTTATTAAATATTTCTTTTAATACAATAAGCTCACATAATCACATACTTCGATAATAAAATTCTTTACATTAATTTAATAAATGTAGCACATATAATTAAATTAATCTACCACAATTGCATCAATTAATTATTTAATCTAATAATTAAATCATCGAAAATATTTATTTACTTCAATAAATATTAAAATTAAATTACAAAAATCTCGTTCATCACATCTTTCCCCCCTTAAAAGGATTCTGTCCCCAGAATCACGACTCAATAAATTTGACTCGTTACATTCTCCCCCCTTACAAAGATTCTGTCCCAAGAATCGCTTACACATAAATTAAGTAAATAAATGAGGGTAATTCTTCATCATATTCTCTTCGAGTTCCCACGTAGCTTCTTCAGCGTTGTGGTTCCTCCAAATTATCTTAACAGAAGGTATTACTTTATTTATGAGAACTTGTTCTTTTCTATCGATAATTTGAACAAGAATTTCTTCGTAAGATAAGTCTTTTTCAAAATACAGGGGTTCGTATTCAATTACATGCTTGTAATCGGCTTTGTAGGGTCGTAACACAGAAACATGCAAGACGTTGTGGACATTCTCGAGTGATGGAGGTAAGGCTACCTCATACGCAACTTCACCGATTCTCCTCTGTGACGCCCCCAAATCCGGGTACTTGAAACCCAAACTCGGTGCTTCACGATACCATTTCTATAAGCTGAATAATACTAATAATAATAACAATAATATAAAATTCAAACTTAATTTACATATGCATTAAAGTTTACTCCCAGGTACGAGACCTTTAAAAATTCATTACATCATAGATAATAAGTATCATTGTCTTAATAAACTATAAATATTATACAACATAATATAAATCTCATTCGAACAACTTTCCTTTCCCCTTGTTCTTGCCTGAACCTTTTGGTTGATCATACTTAACTGAAAACATTTAAATTTAAAGAAAGAATGAACATTGGATTGCCCAGCAAGTAATAACAATAATATATATTAGCTAAAAGAATTAAATGTTTTCTTTGAAAGACACTTCTACAACGAATCAACAGTTGTGAAGTAAGTTGAACCAATAATAACAACGAATCACCTTTTTAAAACTCATACTTACAAGGGTACATAGCAATAACAGTCATTTCAAATAGATCTCGATCAGATTTGATCGAACCGATCTTTAACTATTCAACATAAAGCTTGTCTATATGATTAAACAAAAGTTCGATTGCTAAGAGAACTCAAATTCCTTCTTCAAAATATTTTTATAAAATAAATTATTATATATTAGAAAATCATATATATCGAAATATACAAGTTATACGACTAATACCTGGAGCTGCATTCTCAGCTACCACCGTATACTGGACCGTCATATTAAAAACTCTTGCGGTTGATTCTGTTGGTTTGTTTGTTGAAGTAGGTTCCGCTGCCTTTTCCTTTACTCACGCTCCCTGTATCCTCTCCCTTTTTCGGACAGTCTTTCACCTTATGCTCCATTGATCCACACCTGAAACACCTCTTGTCCATCCTTGGATTGGGGCAGTTAGGAGAGATATGTCCCTCCTGCCCACACTTGTAACACATAAACTTACCCTTAAGACACTCCCCTGAGTGATTCTTTCCACAATTCTCACATTGCGCAACCTGTTTCTTTCCACCTCCTGGCCTACTTCTGGTATTCCCGAAATTATCTCCTTTTCTTTTCCCAATCTTACTACCACTATTTTCTTCTCCGGCTCTAGCTTGATTTGCTTCCCACCAAAAATTCGTCTCCCCTTTCATCGTATAGGTGACAAAAGCTGTCTTTTGCCCATCCGTTACTCTAGCTGTCACAAACATCTCTACAGGGTCAGTTGATCCTCTTAATCCTGGCTGTTCGATTGCTTTGAAGCCTTTGACGTTTGCTAATCGATTACTTGGTTGATTTCCTGCGGCTGGTATTCCGTTCTGCATAGGTTGAACGTCCACATTCGCCAAATTTTGTGTTGGGTCTAATTGTCCTTCAGCTTTGTTGACAGGTTCTTCTGCCTTTTGGTTTCGTTTTCATCTTGGCGGCATTATCTGATTAAATAAGATCATGTTCATTTAACTAATTCATCGTACTTTTCATAGCATAACACATACTGCTTTAAACATTTGTTATCCCCTTTGTGACATAAAAGTCGGGAATCGTTACCACAACTTTTACAAAAGTTGAGAATATTACTTCACATAGACATACTTATCATTGAATCATACATATTCAAATAACACTAATACTACTCATTTCATACGCCTTCACTAAGGATCAATTACTTATCATTCTATATATTTTTATTATCCTCAATAATCCATTCTCTTATAACTATACCTAGTTCGTCAAACCTTCCTCACCATATGAGTTTAAGAACTCACCACAAACATATGAGTTCAAGAACTCGAGCTTGATCTTTTATCCTGTAACTATACTCTACCTATCAGTCATACTATTATTTCTGGGTCTGATACTACACTTTCCCGTATAATCACCTCATCGAGGTAGCTTTCAATGTGAGCCTCTATTTTAGCTATTGGCTTTGATATTGGCTCGGTTATGGAGGTTGACTCCTTCTTTACGACCTGAAGGTATTCTAATCCTTATCTCACATAACATCTACACACTAATTATCTTGATTAACATATAGTATATACACACAACAATTAATAATTTTATATAAGTTATCTTTTATTTTGTTTAACGATGAATTTATTCAATTCATCTTCTTTTAAACTCTAAATGAGTTATTTATATTTTCAATGTTTCCCTCTGTCCTAAAGGTTATAGCCTAAGGTTTGTCCCACCTAAGCTTTCTAACCCTAAAGCTTTGATACCAACCTATGACGCCCCCAAATCCGGGTACTTGAAACCCGAACTCGGTGCTTCACGATACCATTTCTATAAGCTGAATAATACTAATAGTAATAACAATAATATAAAATTCAAACTTAATTTACATATGAATCAAAGTTTACTCCCAGGTACGAGACCTTTAAACATTTATTACATCATAGATAATAAGTATCATTGTCTTAATAAACTATAAATATTACACAACATAATATAAAATCTCATTCGAACAGCTTTCCTTTCCCTTTGTTCTTGTCTGAACCTTCTGGTTGATCATACTTAACTGAAAACATTTAAATTTAAAGCAAGAATGAGCATTGGATTGCCCAGCAAGTAATAACAACAATATATATTAGCTGAAAGAATTAAATATTTTCTTTCAAAGACACTTCTACAACCAATCAATAGTTGTGAAGTAAGCTGAACCAATAATAACAACATATCACTTCCATATGTAATCTTTGAAACTACGTATAGACTATAACTGGAGATCAGTCGACAGACTATGAACATTGTTTTTCATTTTCGCTAGGGTTTAGCAGAACTTCATCCGTAAACTGTCATAACTTACGGGCACGAGGGTGATCATCCCAATGTGCCCTGTATTGATCAATACTACATGCAAGAACGATATTATCGTTCACTCTATCCACCTTAGGTGCACAAAAGTTTTTCCATATTCGGGATGTTCATACTTAGTCGGGAATCCGAACCAAAACAATCTGGTTGGATACAATAACGTTCTATCTTGTTCAATAATATTTTCATATCTAGCTGAATCAAATAGCTTAGACAACTTTTAAGTCAACGTATACATACTTGAAATCAATAAGTATGTATCAACATATGATTAAATACAATGGTTATCCAAGTGGGGACACTTGTCTAACCCTATATACGAATTAACGAACAGAATAAATATCTGAATTATACAATAATACAATGATCGGATAATGTAAGAACTTGTATGAATACAAAGATTGGATACATTATGAATAATAATAGAGTTAATAATCTGGCACAATAATAATATAATTCTGAAACTTTCTTACTCATGTCCATTGCATAAAGGAAATGCAAAGGTAGGATACTTGCACAATGTAAATAATAGATCAGATACTTGCTCAATAATAATTGGAGAAAGTGTAGGAAACTTGCATAACATGATATACCTGTTTGCACGAAATAAAAGTAGTGCATAAGGTTTAGATACTTGCCTGAACTGCTGCTTACAATAACGCAACTTAGATTAATCTTTTATACAGCGACCTATCAGTAATAAGATCATTCGTTCAATTAGAATAATATATCATATATCACATAAATTTGCTAATTACAATTGAAAGACATAACCTAATCACATTGTCACATATGTTTAACAGTTATTACATCATAAACAAACACGTATCTAGTCAAATTATCAAAGTCCAAATCAATTTCTGAAATATTTTGGTGTACCGACAACTTTATCAGGTAAATATCGAGTCTAAGACTCTATCCTGCAGTTCAATAGTCGATTAGATATTTTAAATATCAGTCATATTATTTTTCATAGCCTTATAATAATTTTTAAATAATTATTATACTTTATCATGAATTTTCAAACACTGAAATCATTATTAAATAATTTAAATATTAACTAATTCTATTATCATTAATATTAAACTATTAATGAAACCATTGCCAAAATATTAACGTTATTTATAATAACTCAAAATATTTTTAAAGTATTAATATTACCCAAAAATTTAAAATCATTTTAAATAATTACCATTAATATAAGAATATTAATCTTTTATTTATCAAAATATTAAAAGTCATTAGTTATAACTTAAAAATAATTTTAATTCATTTATTTCCTTTTTAAATGATTTTTGATTCAATAAAACCATTTTAAACTATTTATTTATTATAATTATTAAATAAACTTAATATCATAAATATTAAATTATTAATGAAATTTACCTTTAAATATCAAAAGTTATATTTTATAACTTAAAATATTTTTAAACTATTTATTTTTATTTAAAATGATTTTTATAATATTAAAATCATTTTTAATTAATTATTTAATATAATTACTAAATAAATCTAATATCGTTAATATTTACTAATTAATGAAACTTATCTTAAGATATTAAAAGTTATGTTTTATAACTTAAAATATTAATAAATACCTTATTATTATTTAAAATGATTTTTAATACAATAAAATCATTTTTAATTAAGTTATTTAATGCATTTATTAAATAATTTAAATACCAATAATATCCAAATAAATATTAATATTTATGAAAAATATATCAAATTATTAAAAGTTAATTTTATAACTTAAAATAATTTTTAAAACTGATTTCATAATTTTTAGGAATTTATTTCTATTTTTAATGTAATTTTCGGAAATTATAAAATAAAAATAATTAAATCCGTCGCTAAAGGCTTTAGTGACAGTTTTTGTCGCGATAGGTGTTCTTGAGGCTCGAACATCGACGATTCGGTCTTTCGAGGTACCTCCTTTGACCATCAATCATTCTCTCTAGGAATCGTTTCTGGACTTGCTATTGATTACATGTTGTAGTATCTATGTAAGAGTATATGTTCATAACAATTTATGGACCAAAGAATAAAACATGAAGGAGATCTAAGCATCGGAACATCTTTGTCGAGTCGTTTTCTTCATATTTCGGGTTTTGCCGAAAATTTTAGTCATGGTAATCAACGCTTTTGTTGACCTTAAATCTGTCAATCCGTTCATGTTAAGTGTTTTCTGCTCGTTGGGCTATCTAGAAAAACTATCAGAGAACATGTTTCAAGCTATGGTCAAGTCTAAACATAATTAATCAAACTGAGCTAAGCTATTGAAAAAGTTGTCAGAACTGTTCTTCATTTTCTGGGTTACCCAGAAATGAAGAAAAGTTCGTGCAAACATATTTGGGCTTCCACAACTTGTTGTACTTGCATTGTTTTTGTGATATAAGGTTTCCAGATTGTAAACAATATGTAGGTAAAGAGTTCTATTACATAAAAACAGTATAACAACAATAGATCAAGCAGATCAAGGCCGGTCAAACCATGTTAGAAGACATGTTCTTGAATTTCTGGAATTTCCAGAAACAGATTTCGTGAACGAGTAAGCTAGTTTGACCTTCTACTATGTTTAATATTATGATAATATAAGGGATCTAAAAGCATATATCCATAGTAAACATAACAAACTACAACTTAGTTACCATAAAAGAATCAAAATAACAACACACTAGCAGATCTAGTCGCTTGAAAAGTCATTGTCAGCCCAATGGGCTGGGCAATCTCTGGTTTTCCAGATTTTTAAAGTCATGCTCGGTCAACTAGGTTTGACCAGCTATAACTCTTAAGATGTTCATGATCTGGGCTAGATTCCAGTTTCAGATCAAAGATCTCATAGCATACTATAACTCCAAAACATAAAACACATCAAATAATAAACAGAGAGAGATCTACAGCCTCTGACTTTTGGTTGTCAGACACAAAAATAAAGTTTTCCCGATTTTTAAAAACATCAAATCCGAGCCTCTAGATGTTATGGATCTAACATCTAGCAACCCAGATCATCTATGTACACCATAAACAACATGTTTTAACATTAAATCATAACATCTATCATGGCCTTCAAGATCAAATTGTAAATTAGGGTTTTTTACCTTTCCTTAAAAAATCTTGATTCTTAGCTTCTGATTCGTTTGTGGATTTCGTGGGGCTTGATTAGTGACTGAATTAACAAGTCAATTTCGTGGGTTTGAGCTTGAGAGAGAATGGCTAAGTGTGCGTTGCATAAATGAGCTTTGTTTTGCTTTTCTCTCTCTTGAATCATACAAATAACGGTACAAGGCATATGGCTGGTGTATTGAATCTGATTGCTAGCAATGCTATAGATCATAGGTAGGTCTAGGGTGGCTGGCCAGATCTTGGATAAGATTTGGCTAGCAATAATTCAACTAATGGGACAAAAGGGCATTTTTGTAATTTCATTTTAATCTCAAGGGTATTCTTGTCCAAGGTGCTTGAATCTAGGGTTTAATCACTAGATTTTACATTTTTAAATTTCCCAAATAATTACTAGGGTTTGAAAAATTAAAATTAAAGTGTAATAAAATTTTAATTAAACACACTAATTTAAAATTAGGGGTTTTAATATGAAATTATGGTTTTTAAATTAGGGTTCCTTAATACTATTAGGGTTCCCAAATTAATAGTTAGGGTTTCCTAATTATCATTATAATTCACAAAAATAATAATTAGGGTTTCTAAAATTTGCAATTAGGGTTCATAATGAGCAAATTAGGGTTTTTAAATAAATAATTAGGGTTTCTCCTAATTACAGAAATTATATAATACACAGTGAAATTCATATAACACAATTACTACACAGTCTTGAACTCATAACCGAGTTTAACAATTAGGGTTTAATAACATAATATGAGGGTTATGACATAATTTACCATATTTGGCACACCATTATCAGTCTACGCATTTACAGTACATATTTATAGCACTGAAAAATTAAAATATAATTAATATTATATTATTATTCTCATCTCTTGTTCAATACCCAAATTTAGGGTTTGGATTTCATATCTGGTTTATCTTTAATTAAGTTAAAATAATTAACTTAAATATTCTGAACAAATCCATATAATAAAATATTTATTATTATAATTCTAATAAACATTTCATATATTATTTAAATAATATAAAATCATGTTTTCATGGAAAATAATTAATAAAAATATTCTTGCTTACAAAAATTAATTACTATAGGAATATACTTTATAATTGTGACGCCCCCAAAATAGGTCCATTCCACCCAACCCATTCTGAGTTGCGAAATACATGGTACAGAAAATAACTACAACTTTATTACAACAATTATCGTGCAAAATACAACAACATAAATGCTGTGAGTTTTGATACAAATATATAGCAACTGTGACTCATGTTCCAACCTTGGATAGCACGTCACAATGACACCTTCCATAAAGGTACAGTCAAAAACTGTTTTAGGAATTAAAATCTTTGGGAAGTGCTCAAGGAAACCTTCGTACATGAGAGGCCATGCTTCTAGGTTATGATAGATATCATATGGACACAGAATTATCCTTGGTTGACCCAATAGACCGCAAAGAAAAACGAGAAGATTACTATCATATTCTTCCTAATGGTGAGTCTTCTCTTCACATATCATTATCTCCACTGTCTCTAATTGAGAATTATACTTCAAACAAACACCAAGATTATATAGGTAGTGCTTGTAAATATACTCAACAAGTGAATGAGCGCAATCCTGTCTTATGATGTCACGAAGTTGTATGTTATTAGACATCTTGTATGATAGTGGCAAAACACCCTTCCAACGTTGGGTTACGCCACCCTAGTTGATTCACCAAATATAACTACTAAATGATGACCACCGCTTCTATTCCTCACACCTTCTCGCCAATTCCAGCCTACACTTTTATTACCTGAAAGGAATTGTGAAGCAAAAGGGTGAGCACAACTAGCTCAGTAAAAAATATGATGACTAAAGATAATTAAATTATCAATAGCCTTCATCAATAATAAATCAGAGATTTAGAACATATGGTAGATGATAAAAAAATTTCAACCATAGTTGCAGCGGAACAAGCAATCCATTAGAAGAGTCAAATAGACCATAAAGTCTATTATCTTCTCCACATTAAAAGTCCACCAACAATGTTTTATCCCTGTAACATTAATCAACAGTTCCTTTCCACAAATATAAGAATAACTCATAATCATAATTGTAATTCTAAATTCCTCTTCGCATCTGGGACGAAGATAATTTTCATCACATGTCTTTACCTGAAACATCAAAGATCATGGTTATACCAAATCACAGTTCCTGTTTATAATCGTACTAACAATTTCATCAATGTACCATCTTTTGCACTACAGGGCCAAAGATATTCAACAACAGTCATCTTTGCACTACTGCAAAAAAGATATTCATCAACAATTCATCTTTGCACTACAGGTCAAAGATATTCCTCAACAGTTCATATTTACACTACAGGCCAAATATATTAATATCTCAAAGAAATATATAATCATTTCAGAATTTATATAAACAATAATTATAACCATGTTAATCAATTCATCTTTACACTTAAGCTAAAGATATTCAATTATAAATTCAATGGTCATGATCATACCAGTTAACAATTCATCTTTGCACTACAGCCCAAAGATATTCCTCAGTCACGATCATACCAATAATTTACCCATCTTTCCACTCAAGTGAAAGAGAAATTCAACATCAGGGTTATAAAAATGTTATATATGATAATAAAAACAATATGATCAACAACTGAATTTATTTTCAAGAGCAACAATCATAAATCAACGATAATTTGGTCAGAAAAAGAAACCAATTTTTGTCATGAATAGTACCCGTAAATAGTAACTCATGAATAGTAACTCGTGAATAGTAACCCGTGAATTATAAATAATGAATAGTAATTCATGAATAGTAACCCCGACATGAAAAAGATAGAAATTCCACAAGAAAAATCATCATGCTTCGTGAATAGTACTCATGAATAGTAACTCATGAATAGTAACTCGTGAATAGTAACTCATGAATAGTAACCCCGACATAAAAAGTTCCAAATTTGATAAAAAGTTCCAACCAATATTTCGGCGTAATGATATTAAAGAAATAATATCACTTACGAAGAAAATAACATCCCTTACTATCCCTTACTATCGCGTACCTCAAAAGAGCAGCACTTTTGACTAGATATCGGATATGACGCTGAAGGAAACTTGCACTGATGAATAGCAACTCACCAAGTATCTAAATACTCACAAAATACACTCGATAATCTAGAGAGAAAAAAGAGAAGACTTATGAATTTTGGTGTGATTTTCACTTCTAACTTAGCCCTCTATTTATAGGAAAATGTTAGCACGCCGAAGCAGACATGACCTATAACCTGATGCCTTTACCTGGTACTATTCTACCCATCAAAAATCAGCCATCTTCCCCAACAACCACATGTGGGGCCCACCCATTTCTAGAATTTTCCACCAAAATCATTTATAAACCTAATTTCCGAATCAGTCACCTCTTAAAATTCATAACAAATCATTCGTTTATTTTTAATGGTTCAAAATTTATGAACATATACTCAACTTATATATATGTATAACATATCCAAAAATTACAACGATCCAACAGTCAGATTAAAAATTGTAACTCACGCAATATATCTCAAGAATAGTGATTTGATCTTGAAATACCTCCAATCCAACAAAATACTGATAAAACACCTCAATAGTAATTCCTTCATTTATAACCACATAAATAAATCTATCATTTATATCCACATCAAATAAATATTTCCTTATCATATAAATCAATAATTAATTATTCACAAATAATATTACGTAATCACAATAATGACAACCGGTAGTTCCTGGAAAGAGGGGCTTTCAGATAAGGATTTCTCCTTCTTTGGCGCCAAGCAATTAGGTGACCAAACCTCTCCTTGATGAACTTTCTAGACATTTCCAATAATGCTATCTAATAATATTATTCAAAAAATATGAATTATTGATCTGATAATGGAGATACTGTGTAGTGACAATTACTGAAACAACAATAATATAAAATATCAACGCAACAATTATTGATTTAATAAAATAAAATATTGAATAATAATTATCGTAATAATTATTGAGTAGTGCCTTCTCAATGTAAGAATCAATAATTGAAAAAAATACTTGCAATACCGCAATCATCTTTAACTACGCCAGACATCGTATTTTTTACTACCGTATTCCAACAAAGGTTAATTGTGAATAACTACGCCAATTATTTATAAAAACTCAAATTTATCATTTTCTTCATCCGACAGCTTTCTTACATTATAGGGCCCATAAATGGTCGCTAAATGTCGCACAAATATTCCCCGACAGAAAAAATATTCCACGACTAAAGGAATATTCCCCGACAACAATGAATATTTTATAACCACTTGCGTATTTAAAAAAAAATTCATATATCACCTTTAACTTTAACCTTTTATCAATTTAACCATTTACTGAATAGTAATTATAAGAAAAATTGTATACTTTTATTTCATAAAATTCGGGGTCTTACAATCTCCCCTCCTTATGAAATTTCGTCCCCGAAATTTACGTACCTGGTATTTCAAAGAGTTGAGAATACCTTGCTTTCATTTCAGATTCCATCTTCCCTGTCATCATGATTTCTCCATTGCTCATCTCCTGTATTTCAGATATCATTCTAGAATACAGCTTCAAAACAAGGGTTAATTAAACAAATTAACATATCACATAACATCCCGATATTATGACTGACCAACAAATAAGCTTAGGTAGGACACACTAGCGAATGATTTACTCATCTCTCCCCTCCTAGTTCTATTTCCCGATCTCTGCCAGAGACCATATCCCTAAGCTATGATACCAAATGTAACTCTGGACACCAACTTGTATCAGAACCTCACATTGATACCTATCAGTTTGCCACCGTAGAACAGCGTCCCCTACAGAGAGTCTGGCTTCGGTGCATCCCCCATCAATAGGAAGTCACCAGCGAGAGGCTCGGGGCTCTTTACTTATAGCTCTGATACCAAATGTGACAACCCCAAAATAGGTCCATTCCACCCAACCCATTCTGAGTCGCCAAATACATGGTACAAAAAACAACTACAACTTTATTACAATAATTGTCGTGCAAAATACAACAACATAAATGCTGTGAGTTTTGATACAAATATATATCAACTGTGACTCATCTCCCAACCTTGGATAACACGTCACAATGACACCTTACATAAAGGTACAGTCAAAAACTATTTTAGAAATTAAAATCTTTGGGAAGTGCTCAAGGAAACCTTCGTACATGAGAGGCCATGCTTCTAGGTTATGATAGATATCATATGGACACAGAATTATCCTTGGTTGACCCAATAGACCCCAAAAAAAAATGAGAAGATTACTATCATATTCTTCCTAATGGTGAGTCTTCTCTTCACATATCATTATCTCCACTGTCTCTAATTGAGAATTATACTTCAAACAAACACCAAGATTATATAGGTAGTGCTTGTAAATATACTCAACAAGTGAATGAGCGCAATCCTGTCTTATGATGTCACGAAGTTGTATGTTATTAGACATCTTGTATGATAGTGGCAAAACACCCTTCCAACGTTGGGTTCGCCTCACCCTAGTTGATTCACCAAATATAACTACTAAATGATGACCACCGTTCTATTCCCTGTTACCCCTCGCTTCAACCCAAATTTACACTTTTATTACCTGAAAGGAATTGTGAAGCAAAAGGGTGAGCATAACTAGCTCAGTAAAAAATATGATGACTAAAGATAATTAAATTATCAATAGCCTTCATCAATAATAAATCAGAGATTTAGAACATATGGTAGATGATAAAAAAAATTCAACCATAGTTGCAGCGGAACGAGCAATCCATTAGAAGAGTCAAATAGACCATAAAGTCTATTATCTTCTCCACATTAAAAGTCCACCAATAATGTTTTATCCCTGTAACATTAATCAACAGTTCCTTTCCACAATTATATGAATAACTCATAATCATAATTGTAATTCTAAATTCCTATTCGCATCCAAGACAAAGATAATTTTCATCACATGTCTTTACTTGAAACATCAAAGATCATGGTTATACCAAATCACAGTTCCTGTTTATAATTGTACTAACAATTTCATCTTTGCACTACGGCCAAAGATATTCATCAACAGACCATCTTTGCACTACATGCCAAAGATATTCAACAACAGGTCATCTTTGCACTACGGGCCAAAGATATTCATCAACAATTCATCTTTGCACTACAGGCCAAAGATATTCCTCAACAGTTCATATTTACACTACAAGCCAAAAATATTAATATCTCAAAGAAATATATAATCATTTCAGAATTTATATAAACAATAATTATAACCATGTTAATCAATTCATCTTTACACTTAAGCTAAAGATATTCAATTATAAATTCAATGGTCATGATCATACCAGTTAACAATTCATCTTTGCACTACAGGCCAAAGATATTCCTCAGTCACGATCATACCAATAATTTAACCATCTTTCCACTCAAGTGAAAGAAAAATTCAACAACAGGGTTATAAAAATGTTATATATGATAATAAAAATAATATGATCAATAACTGCATTTATTTTCAAGAGCAACAATCATAAATCAACGATAATTTGGTCAGAAAAAGAAACCAATTTTTGTCATGAATAGTACCCGTGAAAGTAACTCGTGAATAGTAACTCGTGAATAGTAACTTGTGAATAGTAACTTATGAATAGTAATTCATGAATAGTAACCCCGACATTAAAAAGATAGATATTCCACAAGAAAAATCATCATGCTTCGTGAATAGTACTCATGAATAGTAACTCATGAATAGTAACTCGTGAATAAAAACTCATGAATAGTAACCCCGACATGAAAAGTTCTAAATTTGATAAAAAGTTCCAACCAATATTTTGGCATAATGATATTGAAGAAATAATATCACTTTCGAAGAAAATAACATCCCTTACTATCCCTTACTATCCCTTACCTCAAAAGAGCAGCACTTCTGACTGGATATCGGATATGACGCTGAAGGAAACTTTCACTGATGAATAGCAACTCACCAAGTATCTAAATACTCACAAAATACACTCGATAATCTAGAGAGAAAAAAGAGAAAACTTATGAATTTTGGTGTGATTTTCAATTCTAACTTAGCCCTCTATTTATAGGAAAATGTTAGCACGCCGAAGCTGACTTGACCTGTAACCTGGTGGCTTTACCTACTACTATTCTACCCACCAAAAATCAGCCATCTTCCCCAACAACCACAAGTGGGACCCACCCATTTCTAGAATTTTCTACCAAAATCATTTATAAACCTAATTTCTGAATCAGTCACCTCTTAAAATTCATAACAAATCATTCATCCATTTTTAACGGTTCAAAATTTGTGAACATATACTCAACTCATATATGTATAAGATATCCAAAAATTACAACGATCCAACGGTCAGATTAAAAATTGTAACTCACGCAATATATCTCAAGAATAGTGATTTGATCTTTTAATACCTCCAATCCGACAAAATACTGATAAAACACCTCAATAGTAATTCCTTCATTTATAACCACATAAATAAATCTATCATTTATATCCACATCAAATAAATATTTCCTTATCATATAAATCAATAATTAATTATTCACAAATAATATTACAGAATCACAATTATGACAACCAGTGTTTGCCGAGAAGAGGGGGCTTTCAGATAAGCATTTCTCCTCTTCAGCCGCAATTAGGTGACCAAACCTCTCTTGGATGTAATTTCTAGACATTGCCAATAATACTATCTAATAATATTATTCAAATAATATGAATTATTGATCCGATAATGGAGATATTGCATGCAAGAATAATTATTGAAACAACAATAATATAAAATATCAACGCAAAGAATTATTGATTCAATAAAATAAAATATTGAGCGATAATTCTTCAGTAATAATTATTGAGTAGTGCCTTCTCACGTAAGAATCAATAATTGAAAAAATATTATCTTGTCACCGTGTGCTACTTTTGCAACTATGCCATTATCGTATTTTAACCACCGTGTATTCCAACAAAGGTTAATTAGAATAACTACGCCATTATTTATAAAACTCAAATTTGTCGCTTTTCTTCATCCGACAGTTATTCTGCTATGAGGCCCACAAATGGTCACGCATCATCGCATTTAATATTCCCACAACGCAAAGAATATTCCACGACTAAACGAATATTCCCCGACAACAATGAATATTTTATAACCACTTACGTATTTAAAAAAATTCATATATCACCCTTAACTTTAACCTTTTATCAATTTAACCATTTACTGAATAGTAATTATAAGAAAAATTAAATACTTTTATTTCATAAAATTCGGAGTCTTACGATAATGATCAATAATTCTAAAATAAAATTGTTTGAAATTATTCATGAAATAAATAATTTTATTTATCACATATATACATACACATTACTTGACACATATTCTCATCTTTAAAATAGTAATAAAAAAATTAATACGCAAAATTTCTTATTTATTTATATAGAAAATATTCAGGTTATTACATCCTCAATATTTCAAATGGTCCAATGAATCTTGGGCTTAATTTTCCTTTCTTTCCGAACATGATCTTCCCCTTCCAGGGAGAGACCTTCAAGAAAACATAGATACCTGATTCAAATTCGATATTTTTACGATATGGATCAGCGTATTTCTTCTGTCGATCTTGAGTCGCTACCAACCGTGTTTCTGATCACTTTGACTATTTCTGCTGTCTGCTGTACCAATTCTGGCCCTAGCAATTGTCTTTTGCCAACTTCATTCCAATAAAGTGGAGTTCTGCACTTTCTGTCGTATAACGCTTCGTAAGGCGGCATGCCTATACTAACATGGTAACTGTTGTTGTAGCCGAACTCTACTAACGGTAGGTGATCATCCCAATTTCTTTTAAAGTCCATTATACAAGTTCTTAACATATCCTCCAATGTCTGAATCGTTCTTTCGCTCTGTCGGTCTGTTTGAGGGTGGTAAACTGTACTCATTCGCAATTGTGTACCCATGCATTCCTATAGACATTTCCAGAAATTCGATGTGAAGCGCGGATCCCTATCGGAAACAATTGACACCGGCACGCCGTGTCTCAAAACAACCTCTTTTACATATAACCTCGCCAACTGATCTAAATTGAATCTGATTTTGATCGGAAGGAAGTGTGCGGATTTCGTTAGTCGGTCAACGATAACCTATACTGCGTCGTAGCCTTTTTGAGTCGTCGGAAGGCCAACCACGAAGTCCATTGTAATATGTTCCCATTTCCATTCTGGGATCTCTAACGGTTGTAGCAATCCACTTGGTCTCTAATGTTCTGCTTTCACTTTCTAATAGGTAAGATACTTGGCAACACATTCTGCAACATCTCATTTTAAATTTGGCCACCAGAAATGTTGTCGAAGATCTAGGTACATTTTGGTACTATTAGGGTGAATAGAATATCGTGAACTATGAGCCTCGCTCAAAATTTCTTCCTTAATCTCTTGTACTGGCGGAACCCAAATTCTACTTTCAAATCTCAGTATTCCTTCCTTATCCATCTTAAATCTTGGTTCAGTTCCTTCAGTTATCTTCTTTGTTACCTTTTTGAATTCATCGTCTTGAAGTTGAGCCTCTTTAACTTTATCTAGTAGGGTTGTACCAGATTACATCTAAAATAGCTTCTCATCAATCTCCATAGGATACTTCACTTCTAACTCCAGTTTCTCCATTTTTGAAATTAGCTCCTCTTGAGCAGTCAACCTCATTAACTTCTCACGACCTTTTCTACTTAAGGCGTCGGCAACCACGTTTGCTTTACCCGGATGGTATAAAATCTCACAGTCGTAATCCTTAATTAATTCCAACCATCTTCTTTGACGCATATTCAAATCCTTCTACATGAAAATATATTTCAGACTCTTATGGTCCGTATATATTTCACACTTCTCCCCGTAGAGATAGTACCTCCAAATTTTCAAAGCAAAAACAACTGCAGCTAACTCCAAGTCGTGGGTCGGATATCCCTTCTCGTAATCCTTTAATTATCGTGATGCATACGTTAATGACTTTTGCCGCTTTTGCATCAAAGACACATAAGTCCTTTATGCGACGCATCACTAAAAAACAACAAAATTTCCTCATATCGTCCTAAGAGATAACACAGGTGTCGTACTCAACCTCTTCTTCAATTCTTAAAAACATTCCTCACACTTATCCGTCCAAACAAATTTCACAGCTTTTATAGTGAAATTCGTTAACGGAGTTGCGATCTTGGAAAAGTCTTGTATGAACCTTCTATAATATCCTGCCAATCTAAGAAAACTTCGTACTTCCGACGGCGTCCTCGGCTGATCCTAGTTAATCAAGGCTTTGACTTTTGATGGATCTACCGAAATTTCATTTTTATCGATCACGTGACCAAGAAATTGTACTCGCTCGATCCAAAATTCACATTTCAAAAACTTAGCATACAACTTCTCCCTTCTCAATACCTCCAACGTTAATCTCAAATGCTCTTCGTGTTCTTCTTTGGTTTTCGAATATACCAAAATGTCATCTATAAATACCACTACGAATTTGTCCAAAAACGGCTTGAACACACCATTCATTAGTCCCATAAATGCTGCAGGAGCATTCATAAGACCAAACGACATTACTAAAAATTCGTAGTGACCATATCGCGTTCTGAACGCTGTCTTCGGTACATCCTCTGGCCTCACCTTCAGTTGATGATAACCGCTTCTTAAGTTTATCTTGGAAAAGTATCTCGCTCCCTTCAATTGATCAAACAGGTCGTCGATCCTCGGTAATGGATATTTGTTCTTAATCGTGACCTTATTCAGTTCTCTGTAGTCAATGCAGAGCCGCATCGATCCGTCCTTATTTTTCACAAACAACACCGGCGCTCCCCACGGCGATATGCTCGGTTGAATGTACTTCTTATCCAGTAATTCTTGTAGTTGTACCATTAATTCTTTCATCTCTATTGGTGCCATTCGGTATGGTGCCTTCAATATTGGAGCGGTTCCGGGTGCCAGATCGATCACGAAATCTACCTCTCTATTCGGTGGAAGTCCTTGCAAATCGTCTGGAAATACGTCGATGAAGTCCCTTACAATCGGTATTTCTTCTACCTTCGAATTCTCTTTTCGACTGTCGACTATGTAAGCTAAGTATCCTACACAGCCTTGTCTTAATAACTTCCTGGCCTGCATCATCGTTAGACAACACGCTTGTCTAGGCGACTTGCTACCATAAAACACAACCTTTGATGGAGTCATAAGGTTAATACGCTTCTTTTGGCAATCAATTACAGCCCCGTAATTGACTAACCAATCCATTCCCAATATAACGTCAAATTCCTCAAGTCGAATAAGGATAAGATCTACGTTCATGATATTACCCTTAATATCCACTCTACAGTTCTTATGTACGTACTTAACAGGGATTATTTCTCTATTCGCAATTTCTATATTCATGGGGTAATCCAATTCATCCCTAGGAAAATCTAAATTCTTAGCAAAGTCATCGGATATAAAGGAACAAGTTGCACCCGAATCAAACAAAACATAAGCATTAATTTTATTGATCGGAATGATACCGACACCATCACGGATCGAATCGCATCCTCGCATCATCATATTGAAAGTCCTGGCGGTCGGTCGATTTGTTGCGGTTGGTCCGGTGATAGTTAAGCCATTTCCATTGTTGTTTCCCCAGTTTCCTCCTGATCCTGACCCTCCTGATCCCTTCTTAGGAAAGTCTATTGCCAGATGGTCCTTTGAACCACAAGTAAAGCAAGCACCCTTCTTTGGGTTAGGACAGTTAGGTGTTATATGGCCTTCCTAACCACAATTGAGGCACACTCTTTTTCCTTTCATACAAACTTCCAGATGAGCTTTCCCGCAGGTCATGTATGCTTCAATTCTTTTCTTCTGACTTCCTTGTTGATTCCCCGATGATGAATTGTCATTCCACCTTTTCTTCTGATTAAAATTTCAACCTCCTGTGCCACTTCCACTAGCCTTGTTATTTACTTCACCTTCACTCTTCTTCTTCTTCTGATCTTGATTGTACTTGGTCACCTCATCGCTTCCACCTTCAGCGAGGATGTCCTTTTCCAATACTCCAGCAAAAGTGTTTATCTAAAACATTGATACTTTCTTCAGATACCCAAGGCTTTAGTCCTTGTTCAATCTTCCGGCTTTTCTCTCTCGTCTGTGTACTTGATACGGGCGAAACTCTCGCTAATTCGTTGAATCTAGCCGCATAATCGTGCACGCTCATATTTCCCCTGCTTTAATTCCCCGAAATTGAACCTCCATCCGGTTCTCGTGAAATTGGTTGGGAAGTACATCTCAAAAACATCTCTTTAAATCTCTCCCAAGTAATTACACCTTCACCTCCACGAACTTTGTTTGCTTGCCACCAATAATAGCTAGCTTCGGACTTGACATAAATGTTGCAAAAGTGGTCTTCTGGTCTTCTCTAACCCTAGCAACGTCGAAAACCTTCTCCATTTCCATAACCCACGTTTGAGCCTCGATCGGGTTCATGGAACCTTTAAACTCTGGTTGTCCCACCGCCTTGAAATCTTTAAACGTAGTATTTGGTGGAGCATGAGGTTCATTATTCATTGCTCCAGTCAGTAAGTTAACCAACTGCTGAACAAGATTAGCATTGGCGTTATTGTTGTTATTCGTAGACTCTTCCTGAGCTGGTTGTCGTTGTTGTCTTCTTCTTGGCGGCATGATTCTGTTAAGAATATTCGCTTATTAGGTCTTTATTCAATTCTTCAAACATTTAAGGCTTAGCTAGAACATTTAATCATAATTCACTTAACACATCAATTTAAATACACTTTGACACTTCATTCAATTCAAAAGTTTTAACATCATAAGATAGCATCACTGCTATTTACATCAACTATCCCGAGATAAGAATCTACAGGATTTAAAACATCAAAATATTCCTTTGTTTATAATCACATCGGAATTTACATCATTAACTACCTAATAGTTTTCACATAATTAAATTAATACTATCACTATCTGTCAAGGCGCTGAATTGCCTTGCTACGCTCCTCTTCCATGATACGAGACATCGTCCTGCGATCTAGCATGTACGATGGAAGTCCTTCGAACTGGATGGGGGTACCTCAAAACTCGATCCTGGGATCCATTGCATGATTAAGTGTAGAGTATGTCTCTCCAAGCTTTGCCTTCTTTGCACGACCATCCTCTTCCGCAAGATCAGCACGACGTGACTCTCTTACCCAGCCCTCCTCTGCTATGGCAAGCCTCTCTGAACTCTCTTTCAGATCCTTCTTCAACTTTTCTATTTCTGCTAACTTATCTTCGGTTTGACCTTTCTCGTGGACCAAATCCCATTCTACATTTCCCAGTCGTGAGTGAAGAGTCGAAATCTCCCTCTCCTTCTGCTCTAAAGTAATCTGTTGAATAATAGCTTGCTCAGTCAGATCATGCACCTCATCTCGTAACTCCACGTTACGGTTGTATAATATGTCGTACATCTCAGCATCAATGGAATGCTGTGGAAATTCCTCTTCTTCCTCTTCCTCTTCCTCGTCAAATTCCTCCTCAGGATCCTCCTCAGGATCAGTCTCAGGTTCATGCTCCTGACCAACAACGGTGATCAATGGAGATGACTCCCTCTATACCAACTGTTCCCTAACGACATGAATGTCTCTAGGCTCCTCCTCTATAGGTACTGTAGGTACTCGGGGTTCCTCCTCCCCTGCTCGACTAGTTCCTCCAATGTCAGACATCCTGACAACAAAATTTAGAGTTTTAGTTACTAAGTCGTACTAGTGAGCACATATATTAACACATAAGCACATAAAGTCTTTTATTATCTTCAATGAATTACAAAAATTCATTTCCTAGAACTCAATAAGAGTTTTCCATCACTATGTTCTTTCTATAAGGCTATTACCTAAGGTTGTTCCCCCACCTAAGGTTCATAACCTCTGACTTTGATACTTAACTTAGGACACCCCCAAATCGGGGTACTTGATTCCACGGGATTTGGTGTTCATCAGACAAAATATCATCTATCTATCTACCCATAATAAAAGCAAACCATGCAATAGATAGAAATAAAATCTTCCCCTTAAGGGGTTCCAACATCCGAATAATAATACAATCTCAGGTTAAGCTAACCTTAAACATCTGTGCGGAAACATAACCAAATAAGTCTTAAGTAACATCAATTCTAATTATCATTACATAACCACATAAATAATCAATCTTCATTACTTACTAAGCTTGCCCTTGCCTTTACTAGTGGAAGGTTCGTCTGCTCTTTCTTTCTTAATTGCAATGTTATTATTACGCAAGAGGGAGCACGATTGCCCACAAGTATAACAATATAATAATGAAATAATAACATGCTAATAAATTAAAGACTTCTGAAATAAAAGCTCAACTTTTGAATCAAGAATGAATAACAAGAATCAAAAGATTTCTGAGGGTCATAAGACCTTGAACTATGTCCTAGGTTATCAAGGGTTATACTTGAAACCTTTAATCGAGAAGACTATGGACCTTTCTACTCAGTATTTAGGGGATCACCCTTAGTACCATACTGCACAATAATATCTTAACGCTAACGCATAAGTAATCCCTTTACTGAGGGTTGTTCATCTCGCTTTGACATTCGAGTTCGCACTAAAGGAAGTTTGGTTTGGATAATTCAATCACGGTTACGAAATTTAGAACGTTCATCAACTATGGACTAGTCGAATCAATAAGGTTCACTAGTCTAACAAGGTTCAACAATAATGATATTCAAATTGAATAATAATCTCAAGAAGTATACAATAGAACAAATATTGTATAAAAATTTCATACTTTGAAAGGATAATAAATCTTTAATATAACAATTCGAACTTGAATAATAGTAATGAGAATTTACTCAAGGTAAATAATAAACTTGAACAATGATAACAAGTAGGGGTAGGAAACTTGCCTCGTGCGTAGATTACACTTTAATAAAACACGTTCCTTGAATTAAATCCTACATACCATTTACATTCACAATACCAGTTAATTATAGCTTAACTAATCATCAAACGTTCATTCTTTTTGTCTAACTCGAATTATGACTATACTTAGTCAAATTATCACATTTATTGTCACATAAATTACACTTCACAAATAACAAGTTAATTATGTATTCAATAATTCAATCCTCATGTAATTATGTTATTTCCATGTTAAACATCTATTTTATCATCTCATTATACTTTTAACATTTTTACATGTTCATTAATTAAGTTACTAACACATTGCTAGACTTAATTATTTTAAAAATTCCATTTCTCAGACATTTCGGAGAGTGGTATTTACGCCTTTCACTTTTATACTAGGTCTTGGCGCTTCTACATTGCCATGGCATACTTCTTGGGATACATGGGGTCATGAGCGAGAATAGGCGAGGCGGTAAAAGTATGTACAATGACACTGCATACCGATCTGCGAAAATGATAGTTCGTAAAAATCGCAGAACATGCCAATTTCTATAAATTTCTAAATTTCTGCACGAATTTAGACATACCCACATGATATAATTCATACATAATCGTTACCCATCAATTACAGAATGAATTTAACCCATTAAACACATAATTACAGAATTAAAATATGTGAATTTCACTAACTTTGAAGTTCTTGAAGGTTTTGAAAATAAATCATGAAAATTAATACTACGGATTCGTTATAACACCGAATCCGTTCATTTAAGGTTTGGTCTCTTCGTATCAACATGCATAATCAAATAAGAGTATAAATTTTACAAAACTATTTATGTTTGACACATTAAATTTACGTATAAGGGCCATATGGCCAAAACCCAAACTCTATAAATTTTGAAATATAAAGTCATCATATTACGAAACTTATGATATGGAATCATGCAATGTTTATATAAAACATGTTATGCTACTCGTATTATTACATATATCCATATAACAACACAATTTCTTAATTACAGAGACTGTACAGGATGAATGAAAGCCATTTTCATAAAAACTAAATGACGTAAAAGAATTTGGGTTTGGAGAGTTTATCCAGAGTCTAGTTTAGAAGAGATGATCACAGATGATCCTTTCACCAAAAACTTGTTGATTAAACACTCACAATTCCTCTCAAACTTCTCAATTCTCTCTCTGCGATTTCCTTGTTAACTTAGAAAAAATGAAGAAAATAGAGAAGACGTCGAATATATCAAATAAACTGACGCGCATTATGGTCAGTTACCCATCATGGGTTAACTGCCCATAACTCCCACTAAGGCCATGTTTGGCTAGGCTTAATAGATTTCAAAACCATTTAATTTAATAAAGCTTTATCATATAGTTTAATTAATGTCACATTCCTTTATAAAATAAATCAACATCTTATTTAATTTACTTTAAATAAAATATAATAATTTCTCATAAATTCACATAGTCACATAATTAAATTTCTCATTAATAAATAATGTCAAATTATTAACTCTCTAATTAATAATTAAATTAATTAAAATACCAATAGGCTTATTAAATATTTCTTTTAATACAATAAGCTCACATAATCACATACTTCGATAATAAAAATTCTCTACATTTTTAATAAATGTAACACATATATTAAATTAATCTACCACAATTGCATCAATTAATTATTTAATCTAATAATTAAATCATCAAAAATATTTATTTACTTCAATAAATATTAAAATTAAATTATAAAAATCTCGTTCGTCACAGTATCAAAGCTTAGGGATATGATCTCTGGCTAAGATGTGAGACTAGAACTAGGAGGGGAGAGACGGGGAATTCCTTCGCTAGTATGACCTACCTAAGTTTATTTGGTATTTAATTGGTCGGTCAGAGTATAGGGATAATATGTTACATGTCAATTAACCCTTGTTTTGTGGCAGTATCTGAAAATGACATCCGAGAATGTTGAGAATATCAATGGATCACAGGAGACCATTGAGTCTCCACATATCAATAATCAGGATAATGTGCATCAGGAAGGAGACAATCCTCATGCAAACAACAACACTAACCAAATGATGAATGATGGAATGTTCAGAGGCTTTATGCAATTCATGAAACATCAGGCGAGAGTGGCTCCTGTCCAAAATGTAGGAGGAAACACTAGAAACTCTCGGACGGTCACCGCTAAATAGTTCAAGGAGTTGGGACCACCGGAGTTTATTGGAGAGCCAAAACCACTTAAGACAGAAGCGTGGATAAAGCAGATAACCAAGATATTTGATGTCTTGGGATGCTCGAGAGAGCAAAAGGTTCCCTTGCCACCTTTATGTTGCAAGGAGAGGCGACATCTTGGTGGGAATCGATAAAGCGTACTCAACCTCGCCAGTCTCAAGATGTCTTGGGAGAAGTTCCAAGAACTATTCAATGACGAGTACTTTCCCGAAAGTATTCGTCACATGAAAGAGGTAGAGTTCATCAAGTTGGAGCAGAACAATATGACCGTGTCGCAGTACGAAGCTAAGTTTGTCGAGTTGTCCCGGTTTGCATCTCACTTGGTTGATAATAAAGAGAGAATGACGCGGATGTTTCTAAGAGGTTTGAAACCCGAGATACGTCAATATCTAATTTCTCATAAATTGTGTCTGTATTCATATGTTGTAAATAGGACTCAGTTATTGGAGCGCGATAACGAGTCAACGCAACCAAGAGAAAGCAACCGACAAAATGACAATACCAGTGGTAGCAGTCATCGAAGCGGTGACAACAAACGTGGAGGGAATCAACATGCCCGAAATGGTAACCACTTCGGTGGTAATCATGGCCAAGACAATAATAATGGACATTTCAAGAAGAGAATATTCAACAATGATGGAAAGACGTCAGCACCAACACCCATTGTTAAGGAAGGAGAACGACCACCTATCATATGCTTCAAATGGGGAGGGGAGGGACATATCAGTCCAAATTGCGCGATGCCATCCAAAGCGTGTTATAATTGTGGAAAAGAAGGTCACCTAGCCTGATTTTTTCATGCACCGAAGACAAGTCCAGTTGGAACAGTGACACAAAATACCATCCCAAACAAGTTAAAGCCAGTAGTTCAAGGGAGAGCTTTTGTTGTGACCTCCCAGAAAGCAAGGAACCCGAACGAGGTCATCACGGGTAAGCTTATCATAAACTCTAGCAAAGTCTATACCTTATTTGATACCAGTTCTACCCATTCTTTTATTTCTCCTACTTGCACTCAACGATTAAATTTGACTCCGGAGAAATTAGACTTTGTCTTATCTGTGGAAACTCCGTTGGGAGAAACCATCATTACATCCACTGTTTATAAGTCTTGTTTGGTTCAAATCGGTACCCTCACATTACATGTCGATCTTATTTCATTGAAAATACTTGCATTTGATATGATTCTAGGGATTGATTGGTTAACTACTCATCATGCAAAAATTGATGATTTTCGTAAGGTTGTTAGCTTTCATATTCCTAACCATCCTATTATGCGAATTCAAGCAACCAAACCATTAAAATTAATCACTGTCATCTCAAGCTATAAAGCTATTCGTTTATTAAAAAATGGATGTCAAGCTCTCTTAGCCATATAACAGATTTAAACAAAAATAAGTCAGATTTGAATGATATGGCTATTGTTAATAAATTTCTTGACGTATTCCCTTAAGAACTTCCTGGCCTACCCCCAGAGCGTGAAGTTAAATTTTTTATCGACCTTGAACTCGGTACAAAACCCATTTCCAAAGCCCCATATCGAATGGCTCCTATTGAACTTCAGGAGTTAAAGATCCAATTGCAGGAATTGTTAGACATTGGTTTCATTCGTCCTAGTACGTCTCCTTGGGGTGCTCCTATTCTATTCGTGAAGAAGAAAGATAGGAGTATGCGACTTTGTATTGACTACCGGGAATTGAACCATGTCACCATCAAGAATAGGTATCCGTTACCTCGCATTGATGACCTGTTTAACTAGTTTCAAGGAGCACAATTCTTTTCAAAGATCGATCTTCGTTCTAGATATCATCAGCTAAAGGTTAAAATTGAGGATATTCCAAAGACTGCCTTCAGAACTCGGTACGGGCATTATGACTTCTTAGTTATGTCTTTTGGATTGACTAATGCTCATGCTGCCTTCATGGATATGATGAACCGAGTATTCAAGGAATATTTAGATCACTTTGTGGTTGTCTTTATTGATGACATCCTCATATATTCCAAAAGCCGTGAAGATCATGAGCAACACTTGAGGCTGATACTCCAAAAGCTTCGTGAAAACAAGCTTTATGCCAAGTTAAAGAAATGCGAGTTCTGGCTTGAGGAAGTAGCATTCCTTGGGCACGTAGTATCAAGTCATGGAATATTTGTTGACCCGGCAAAGATTGAAGCTATTCAAAGCTGGGAGCAACCTAAATCAGTGACCGAAGTATGTAGCTTTCTCGGATTAGCTGGTTATTATCGGAGATTCGTGGAAGGGTTTTCTTGAATTGCTACTCCATTAACTCAGCTGACTCGGAAAGATATAAAATTTGGTTGGAGCGTGGAATGTGAGAAGAGTTTTCAAGAACTCACGAGGAGACTCATTTCAGCACATGTTCTGACAATACCATCTGGCTCGGAGGGATTTGTCATCTACAGTGATGCATCGGGCAAAGGGTTAGGATGTGTTCTCATGCAACATGGGAAAGTCATAGCCTATGCCTCTCGACAACTCAAAGAATATGAGAGGAATTATCCTACTCATGATCTAGAGTTGGCAGCTATTGTCTTCGCACTTAAAATTTGGAGGCATTACTTGTATGGGGAGAAAGTGGAGATCTTTACGGATCATAAAAGCCTCAAATATTTCTTCACCCAAAAGGAACTCAACATACGGCAACAATGTTGGCTTGAACTATTAAAAGATTATGATCATACCATTCAATACCATCCTGGTAAAGCGAACGTAGTAGCTGACGCATTGAGTAGAAGATCATATGCGGGTACGATTGTGATATTGTCAATGCAAAGGCCCATTTTATATGACTTGTAAAGGATGGAGATAGAGTTAAAGACTTCAAGGACCAACGTTATAATGGCGATTATACGAGTAGAACCGACTTTAATCGATAAAGTTAAAGCTGCTCAAGCTACAGACCTGGAACTGATGCGTATGAGGAAGAAAGTGCAAGAAGGTGCTATACCAGAAGTAAGAATCGATGAGGAAGGAATACTTCGAGTCAACTCCAGACTTTGTGTTCTTAAAGACCCTGATTTAAAGTATAAAATCATGATGGAGGCGCACAACACACCGTTTGTAATCCATCCTAGGAGTACCAAAATGTATCATGATCTTCAACATATATTTTGGTGGAGCAATATGAAGAGAGAGATCACGGAGTTTATCTCAAGGTGTCTAACTTGTCAACGATTCAAGGCGGAGCATCAAGTACCAAAATGTCCATTACAACCACTTGAAATTCCAGAATGGAAGTAGGAGCACATTACCATGGATTTCGTTACCGGTCTTCCTATGGTTTCTCAAGGCATAGATGCGATTTGGGTCATTATTGATAGATTGACCAAGGCGGCTCATTTCTTACCTATATGAGAAACTTATACACTTGAACTTCTTGCTCATATGTACATAAATGAGATTATAAAACTGCATGGTATGCCAGTATCCATAGTTTCTGATCAAGACCCAAGATTCACTTCACGATTTTGGGTTAGTTTGCAGAAAGCTATGGGCACAGAATTACGATTTAGCTCGGCATATCATCCTCAGATGGACGGGCAGTCGGAGAGGACTATTTAAACTCTTGAAGATTTATTAAGACTCTGTGTCCTTGACTTCAAGGGAAGTTGGGATAAGTTCTTACCATTAGTGGAGGTTTCCTACAACAACAGTTATCAAGCAAGTATTGGCATGGCTCCATTTGAGGCGTTATATGGAAGAAAGTGTCGTTCTCCAATATGCTGGGATGAGGTGGGTGAAGCAACATTGTTGGGATTGGAGTTGGTACGTATGACTACAAAAAAGATTCAACTGATCTGATAACATATAAAAACCTCACAAGATCGACAAAAGAGCTATGATGATCTTCATCGAAAGGACGTGGAATTCGATATTGGAGATCATGTGTTGTTACGTGTTGCTCCATGGAAAGGAGTTACGAGATTTAGAAAGAGAGAAAAGATCAATCCTCAATTCATTGGCCCATTTTTAATCCTCGATCGAGTAGGAACTGTGGCCTATAGACTCGCTTTACCGCCAAGTATGTCTCATGTTCATAACATTTTTCACATATCCATGTTACGTAAATATGTGGAAGACCCGAACCACATTATTGAGTTAGAACCGGACGAAATAGCGGAAGATTTAACGTATGAAGAGGTTCCTGTTAAAATCTTGGATAAAAAGGAACATGTTCTACGCTCCAAGGTTATACCTCAAGTCAAAGTTTTGTGGAGAAACCACGAAGTTGAGGAAATGACCTGGGAGTTAGAATTTGAAATGAAATCAAGGTATCCTTACCTCTTCGACATACCAGGTACGTACCCTAATTTCGAGGGCGAAATTTCATAAGAAGGGGAGGTTGAAAGACCCCAACTTTTATGAATAAAGACGAAATTTCTATAAATATCATTTTTTATTATTATGGAATGAATTTGTTATATTATTATAGTTGTGGGTAATATTTATAAATTCTATAAAGTACGCAAGTTGTTATATATATTCGATTGGTCAGGGAATATTTGTTTTAACAGGGAATATTCGTACGATGGCACAATCATTGGTGGACCCCACAAAGGAATTATTGGCGGATTGAGAAAATGGCAAAAAAATCTTTTTATAAAATAACGACGAAAGTTTTACCGTTAACACTGTTGGAATACCTGGTGGTTAAAATACAGTAATACGCGTTGTTGCAGCAAGAAAGACACCAGACAGTATTACAGTATTTTTTGAATTATTGATTCTTATGTAAGAAGGTACTACTCAATAATTGTTATAGTAATTACTGTTTAATATTTTATTTTATTGGTTCAATAATTGTTGCGTTGATATTTTATATTATTGTTGTTTCAATAATTGTCACTGCACATTATTTCCCATTATCAGATCAATAATTCATATTATTTGAATAATATTATTAGATAGCATTATTGGCAATGTCTAGAAAGTTCTGTCAAGGAGAGGTTTGGTCACCTAATTGCGCGCCAGTAAGGAGAAATCCTTATTAGAAAGCCCCCTCTTTCCTGGGAACGGCCTGGTTGTCATTATTATGATTCTGTAATATTATTTGTAAATAAATAATTATTGATTTATATGATAAGGAAATATTTATTTTATGTGGACACAAATGATAGATAAGAAAATATTTATTCGAAGTTTATTTAAACTGAGGAATTTTTAGCATGTGACATTTGTTGAAAGTTGGTATTTTATCTTTTTCGATAAAATAATTCATTCAAATATATTATTATAATATTACATTATAGTAGTATGATGTGATTATATAATAGTACATTTTTTATAATTTGAATGGTGGCATTATTATAGTAAATTCATGGTATAAAAGTAAAATGAGGTGGAAGAGAACAAATTGAATTTGAATTCCTATGATGCAAGCGATGATTTCATCAGACGATGATGTATGCAATGATGTATTATGATCGATGACGTCAGCGGTGATGTCATAAATTGTGGCAAAAAGACTATTTTACCTTTACTCTGCGAAGCCTATAAATAGAAGCTCATTTCTTCATTATTTTCACCAATTCATCCAAGTTATAGAGAGAGAAAGTATAGAGAGAATACGAGAGAAAGAAGAAGAGTATTCTGTTACTACACTATTGCAGTATCCAATCTCCTACTAAGGTAAGGGGTATTATTCTTTCATATTCATGAAGAGAGTTATTTTTTTCAATACTCGTAATGGTTGTTATTCCATTCTTTATTATTCTGTTTGAATAACATGTATGTGCGGTCTATCGCATGCCTGGTGAATTCTGTTGTTATTCTATTCTTTATTATTCTGTTGGAATATCCTGTCTGTGTGGATTACGCATGACCTGGTTCCATTCTTTATTATTCTGTTGGAACATCATGTCTGTGCGGATTACGCATGACCTGGTTCCATTCTTTATTATTCTGATGGAATATCTTGTCTGTACGGATTACGCATGACCTGGTTCCATTCTTTATTACTCTTTTGAAATGATCTGTCTACTTGGATTAGTGCATGGTGGGCAAAAATCCATTTGCGGTTTCATATATTCTATTATACTCAGTTGGTTAAAGTTTTGGCTTCTATACTCCATGAAATTAGTGAAATATCCTTGATATTTGCGCTTCATCTAGTATCTTTTCATGGAAATATTCTTCTGAGCATTTTTGAATTTTACTCCACAAAGCAGTATCATGTTGACAATTTGGACGTTATTGATTTCTGGATAAATTAAATTATAAATCTTTAAAAATTTATACTCGAACTTGTTTTATTGAATTTTTTTTATTATTGTCATCATCCTCATGTTTATAATATGTTGAAAGTCATTTGTGGCATGTGGTGCATAGATGGACTTGGTATGATTATGACCAGAGATTATTCGATATAATCATGACCGTAATGTTACAAATGATGTGGTAAAAATCCTCATTGGCCGTAGTGCATTGATGGACAGTTGTTGGCATGATCATGACCATTGATGAATATAAGAATATCCTTGGCCCGTAGTGCATGGATAATTTGTGGTCATGATACTAATTAATATCATTGGCCGTAGTGCAGGGATGATGTGGATTATTTATTAAGCTGAGTCTAAGCGATAAAAGTAATGAAAAACCTTTTAAATCATAGAAGATAGTAGATTTTATTCTCTACTTGACTCTTCTAATGGATTGCTTGTTCCCCTGCAGTTAAACTTGATGTTTGTTATATTTTATCAGTTTAACATTGTTGAAGGCTAATGATAATTTATTCTGCATTATCTTAGTCATAATATTTTTTACTGGGCTAGTTGAGCTCACCCTTTTGCTTTCATTGTTCTCTTCAGGAAATGAGAACGTAGCAGGGACTTGTCGGGGAACGGAATGATGGTCCAGATGATAGCATTAGTACTCCTCACTATTCTATGAAATAGTGTGATAATAAATGTATTGAGGACTTATTTTGAGTTTGAATACTGTCTAGAAGACAATATATGTATTAAAACTCACAACTCATATTGTATATTTAAGGTTGTATTTGTATTCTGTACCATTTATTTGGCGACTCAAAATAGGTGATGTATACCTATTTTGGGGGCGTCACAGTTAATAATCTGGCACAATAATAGTATAATTCTGAAACTTTCTTACTCATGTCCATTGTATAAAGTTAATGCAAAGTTAGGATACTTGCATGAGCTGTTGCTTACAATAACACAACTTAGTTTTATCTTTTATATCGTAACCTATCAATAATAAGATCATTCGTTCGATTAGAATAATATATCATATCACATAGTACTGCTATTTGCAGTCAGCACATAATCTAATCACATTATCACATCTGTTTAACAGTCATTGGATCACAAACAAAGACGTATCTAGTCCAATTATCTAAGTCCGGATCAATTTCTGAAATATGTAGGGATACCGACGACTTTATTGGGTAACTATCGAGTCTAAAACTCTATTATGTAGTTCAATATTACTCTAGATATTTTTAATATAAGTCGTATTATTTTTCATAGCCTTATAATAATTTTTAAATAATTATTATAATTTATCATGATTTTTCAAACACTGGAATCATTTTTAAATGATTTAAATATTAAATAATTTTATTATCATTAATATTTAATTAATATTAAATTATTAATGAAACCATTGCAAAAATATTAAAGTTATTTATAATAACTAAAAATATTTTTATTACCCTTTAAATGATTTTAAAATAATTAAAATCATTTTTAAATAATTATAATTAATATTTAAGTATTAATGTATTATTTATTAAAATATTAAAAGTCATTAATTATAACTTAAAATATTTTTAATTCATTTATTTCCTTTTAAATGATTTTTAAATCAATAAAACTATTTTTAAATTATTTATTTAATATTATTATTAAATATCTCTAATATCATTTAATATTAAATTATTAATAAAATTTATCTTTAAACATTAAAAGTTATATTTTATAACTTAAAATATTTTTAAACTATTTATTTTCATTTAAAATGATCTTTCTAATATTAAAATCATTTTTAAACTAATTTATTTAATATAATTATTAAATAAATCTAATATCATTAATATTAAATAATTAATGAAATTTATCTTAAAATATTAAAAGTTATGTTTTATAACTTAAATTATTATTAAATACCTTTTTATTATTTAAAATGATTTTAATATAATAAAATCATTTTTAATTAATTTATTTAATACATTTATTAAATAAATTAAATATCAATAATATCAAAATAAATATTAATATTTATGAAAATATGTCAAATTATTAAAAGTTAATTTTATAACTTAAAATAATTTTTAAAAGCTTTTTTTAGTATTTTTAATAATTAATTTCTATTTTTAAATATTTTTTGGAAAATAAATTAAATAAAATAAATAAAACTGTCGCTATAGCCTTTAGCGACATAATTTGTCGCTTAAGGTGTTCTTGAGGCTCAAGAACATTCATACGCAGTTGACGAATTAGCTACTTTGACCAAACATTAAACATTGATCATGTTGTTTCTGGGCAAGCTAATGATTAGAGGTTGTAGTACTAATGTCAGACTATATGATCCAACAACAAACATGGCCAACAAGCATAAAACCAGAGAGATTTAGGCTCACATAGTAGCTGTCAGAGCTGCTCTTCATTTCTAGGTTACCCAGAAATGAAGAACAGTTCGTGAGGCTAATTTCGACGGATGTAACCTCGACGGATTCTATTCCGTCGTACATAACATACTTTCGACCGAATCATCCGTCGACTATCATTCCCTTGAATATAGGATAAGCACGACGGAATTTCGTCGGAAGTATAAGGCCCTCAATAACGCCAATTTTCCCGCCAGCGCGAAAACTAACTTCGACGAAATTATCGTTATATCCAAGGAAATGCCCGCCGAGGATAAGGTAATTCCGAGGGACTTATGTCCGACGGTAATTCTGTCGGAATTCAATAATAAAATCGTAAAAAAAATCAGATCAGCCCCAGACGCCCATTTCTTTTATTTTTTTCCATCTCTCGACTCCCAGTCTCTCCATGTCTCGACTGTTCGTCTCCATCTCTCGATCTCTCCATCGACTTTGCAAAGCTTTCTCCCGTTTCTTTCGTCCTCATTTTTTCGGTCGTTGCTCGTGGCGGCGGTGGTTGTTTGGTAAAGCTCGTGGTGGCGCTGTGGTGGTTTGGGAAAGCTCGTGGTGCCGCCGTTTTCTCCTCCTCCTCTACCATTATCAGCTAGCTTGACGGCTTTAAGGTTCTGCCATACTTTTTCCCCTATTTAGAAATTCCCAATTAACTCCATAATAATTGTTAATATATAGTTTTTCTGCCATAATCAGTAATTATAAATAGTTTTTCTTATACTAATTATTAATAATTTATGCCCTAATGTTCCCCTATTTAGAAAATTACATATTTGAAGAAAGGGTTTGGGACTGTTACATGTTCTGATATTCTGATTTTGTGATATTGTTAATTGATGAGGAGTTATGTAATTTGAATTGAGACTGATCGTGGAGTTATATTTGGGACTGTTACATATATATATGTTCTGATTTTGTGATTCTAGCAATTTGAATAAATATTTTGCTTTGTGATCAGTTTGGGACTGATATATTTTTTGCTTAGTTTTGGGACTGATAAATTATGTGTTTTGAATTGGGTTTGGTATTGAATATATACACATATTAATCGGTAAGTGTTTGGGTTTACTAAACTTTGGGGTTAATTTATGTTATCAGTTATTCTTCAGTGTGTGATGATGATGTTTGATGTAGGTATATTTGTTATTTACGATGAAATTCTTGATGTAATTTACGCCGTAATTATTCAATTCAAAATTTGATTTAATTTAATAGATAAATTAATGTAATACATAATATTTAAAAATATATAATACAATACAAATAAAATACAATAAAATATAATAATACAATAAAATAAATTTAATTTAATTTAATAAAAAATTAAATTAATTAAATTAAATTAAATTAAATAAATAATAATAATAAACTAAATTAAATAATTTTAATTAAATTAAATTAATTTAACATAAAATTAAATTTAACGAAATACAATTAAATTTTATAAAATACAATTAAATATTATAAAATAAAATAAAATAAAATAATTTAATAGTAGTCTTCATATATATTCCAAATAACAGTTTTCAGAAACTAAGTAGCACTTACATAATTTTTTATTGGCAAAATAAACTAAGTAGCATTTGCTTAGTTTGCCATAATTTTCAATAAACTTAATAATACGGTCCGTACATATATGTACTCTTTCTTGTATACAAGTTTTGACATAGCAGTTGCATCTAATAGTACTCCAACCAGTTCCTCAGCAGCAATTAAAAAAAAGGGGTTGTAGTTCCTGTTTGTGTCCTATACTCGAATTGTAAAGTTAATTGAATTACTGCAGACATTCCTCACTGTTCCATCATAACAGATGGCAACATCCGAAAGGAGTGTCATTAAGTTGTTGAACAAAGTTCTAGGTCAAGCAACCCTCTAAATGAGCGAACGATAGCTTCTTTGCTAGGAATGAATTGGACTCGTATGGGGAGATGATTCATTCCTAGCTGAGAAGTAATCGTTCGTTCATTTAGAGGGTTGCTTAACCTGAAACTTTGTTCAATAGCTTAATGAAACTCCTTCGGGATGTTGTCATCTGTTATGATGTAACAGTGAGTAATTCCTCAGTAATTCAATTAACTTTATTATTCGAGTATATGACACAAACAGGAACTACGACCCTTTTTTTTTTTGCCGGATTTCCGACTCAAGTAGTCTCTATAGATTCCAAATACTAATTCACGCATGAATATCCAAATTAACTTAATGCGTAATTTTGTGAAGTTAAAAATTCCAGCCGACCGGAGTTGGATGTACCGTAGGATACCCAGTGATGGGAGGGAATTAGTCTCAGCTTATCGTGTTGGGGTTTTAGATTTCTTGAACAAAGCACTAGAACATACGGATGATCCGAACGGGAAGATGTAATGCCCGTGTGACAAGTGTAAAAATCTGATTTGGAAGAAAGTCGACGAGATTAAATTTGACTTATTTTCTCGTGGATTTGTGGATAGGTACTTCGTATGGACTCATCACGGGGAATCAGAAGTGAAACAAAAGGTCAAGAACAAAGCTCGTGTAGAGGGTTCTATTGCTGAACGATATACAGAGGAAGAGCTTGTCAACTTTTGCTCATTGTATTTTGACGATGTTATCTCAATGAAGCACAACCGTTTAGGAAGGAATGAGGTTGTTGGTCCAATGACTCATGCTGATGATGAGTTAGTTGTATTCACATATCCGGCTAAACCATTTGGCCCTGAGACGCTAACTTACTTAAGCGACAAAGAGTTAAAGATTGTATCTACATACGTGCTTCTAAATATGCCTGAAGCATCATCGTACATCACAGAAGTCTAATTATTCACGTTCCATTTAGTACAATTTACAAGTGTACTCATCTCTATATATGTTAAAGACATTTTACTAATATCGCAGTTCATTCGAAGAGGAAGCGCGTGCTTCTAACCCAACTTTTCTTTGCAGAATTGAAACATTCACTAATGCTAATTTCCAATAGTGGTTTAAGAAAAGGGTTGAAGCTGAGAATATTTCTGAGCGTTTTATAGATGTCATCCGAGGACCTTACAAAGTTGTTACTTCTTTTCCTGGTTGCATCGTGAATGGGTACAGATTTAGAGTCGATGACTTGCATGAACTCACATAAGTCAATTCAGGGGTTGTGGTGTTAGGAAGCTGCTACCAACATTCTGAGTCCAATTACTATGGTCGTTTACAGGATGTAATTGTGCTCAATTATCACAGCGGCAAAAAGGTAGTTACATTTAAGTGTAGCTGGTTTAATACTGAAAAGGGGGTTACAGTTGATCGTAATAGAATCACAACCGTGGATATCAAGTCCGTGTTAAAGTCTGATGACGTGTACGTGTTAGCAAGTCAAGTGACTCAAGTGTATTACGCTCCTAATGTCATAAATACTCGAAGCCCCTGGTACACAGTAGTCGCTACTAAAACACGCTCATTTAATGCTAATAACATGTTTGTTATGGATGAGGCATTGCAAGAAGATGTGAGTAACCCATTGGCCGTAGTTTTCCATGCTGAAGATGTGGTGAATACTGATGTCATTGACGTACCTAACGATGAGGATGTCGAGGCCAACGTACACATGAATGATTATGTAGTCGTTGAGGATGATAACGATGACGCCCGATCTCAAAAAGAAGATGAGGAAGATACCGAATCCGAGAATGATATACACATTGATTCTGATGGGTTTGATGACGTGTGTAATTGAAAATGAGCATTCATATTAGTACTTACCTCATATTGTTAAACCTTACATATTCGTAATCTACCAATTTTGTTATTGTAGTAGGATATTCATGGCTAGACATAGCGGTGGAGGTCGTCGAGGTGGTGGCCGATCCGTACTGGAGACGGTAGCCACGATGGAGGCTCTTCTTCAAGCGCGAGTAAGTTATCTTAACTAGGATTTAAATATATCTCAAGCTGCATTAATTACAATGATTATTAAAGTACTATGTTAAATACAATTATTACAGATAAACCTCTTCGACGACACCGAGGGACGAACCTTGGTATCTTTGGTCTTCCGCCGGCAGTGCCACTTACAGTACCGGTGGATGTCGTTTCCCAGCAGTAAGTGTTAATAAATTCGTACTATTTCCATCAGTTATTGCAAAACACAATTCACATAACACATATTGTTATACTTTTTCTGTAGTATACTAGACCTGATGGCTAATCACACCCTACACGCGATTTGTTTGACGCATCTCCCGAGAGGGTGCATGCGGTTCAGTTAGTATGCACAGTACGATGCCACTTTTATGCAGACCGTTTTACGGGAGTTCCACGCAAGTTAAGCATATTATCACTACATAGTTGTATTAGGATGACTAAATCAATTGTTCTTAATTTTAAATAATCTTTTGTTATAGGTTTATTATCGATTTGACCCGAGCATCTCTCATTCAGCTGGCGATGATGTGATTGAGCATCACGTCGCTGCGAATTACTCTGGATGGCTGTATGAGATGCGATAGAAGACAGCCCGGGCAGTTGTGGACCAGCCCAGGACCACCATCAGAGATCATCAGCCCCGCATATTCTCCGATATAGCCTGGGAGGCTACGTGTACGAACTGGGAGGCTGATGACTTCAAGAAAAAGTCTGAGCAGGGGAAGAAGAACCGTGGTCGATCTCGGATAATAGTACACTGCTGGTTCTCAGTCGTTCGAGGAGGCGAAGACGGTAAGTGCGTTGTATTTAGTTATTTATGTATCAAGTTCTCACACAAATACTTAAGACCTATTTTATGATTGTTTGTATTAGGCATTGGGGAGGACCTTGGGCCGAGATCCTACCATTCTAGAGTTTTGGGAGGCGGCGCTGCGCCTAAGGACGAGTGTGCTTTGTCTCTCGGCGACTTTTAGCTATACGAGTAAAACTCATCTTACTATTTAGCTTTTAATAATATTCAATCGTAACTAAAATGATATAATTAACATACGTATACGAAATACATTACAGGACCGATTTCAAAGGCTTCGGGACGAGCGTATAGTTGAGGTGGAGACTATTAGGAGGGGTTCTGAGCTGTTAGATTCCGCCCCCTCTTCCCGATATTGTATTAGATAGGGATGAGGAGCTGAGACTATGGATCACGTCTCAGGATCCCCCTACTAGCAGTACCGGCAGATATCGAGTGTTGGGTCTGCCGAGGATACCCACATATACACTTCCTGGATGTAATATCTTTTTATGTTTCACGAAATTATCCGAATTTATCACATTATATAAATTATTATTAGTAATCGAATTTGTATCTCTTTATAGGCTCCAACCAGCGCCAGCGTCCGAGAGCACATGTCGGACCATCTCATACGGGCGCTGGCTTGGATGATGATATCTTCTGGCGGCTGATCGGGGTCGTGTCGGATAGGTTCCATACCGATCCGGTCTTTCGGCGTCAGCAGTTGCCTTCCAATTCTCGTCTTCATCAGATTGCTCAGGATATTATAGCAGGGTCCTCTGCAGAGAGTATGGGATTACCACGGAAGCAGTTCGACGCTTGGAGCGCCGAGATGCTCCGGATGGTGATTACCCTCTTGGAGGAGGCTTTTCGTCCGCCCCCACCTACTCAGGTATTCTTATTGTTTATGTTTTTCAATTAAGGCTAGTTTGTTAATTCTCACATATATATATACGGACTAATGATTTATACTTTTGATTCTATCAACAGGGTGGTGATGGCGACCAGACTGGCGATGATGAGAAGTAGCACGAGTCTGATTTCCATACACCAGAGTAGCGTCGTTCACCTCCGCCCGATGATGATACTTACTTTTACTAGTTTATAGTTCATTTGTATATATTCATGTTATTGTAGAACTTTTGTATATATTATATTGTCTAATTGCGTCTGTACAACTATTGTAAATGGGAGAAGGGTAAAAAATGCCCCTGACTTTTACCGCGATGTCTACCGAGCACCCTATACTTTTTTTTGTCCAAAAGTACCCCTAACGTTACATTTTTTGGGTGCAGGTACTTGGTAGTTAACGAGAAGACTAACGGGGTTAAATTTACTGATTGGCGTGGTGATAGATGGAGACTTAAAGGGAGAAGGTTCAAAAATGCCCCTGACATATGTAAATATGTCATTTAATCAAAACAAAAAATACTAAAATTCAAAATAAAAAAAGTATAACATATTTACATCATTTAATCAAAATACTAAACTTCAAATTATTTTGTTACCTAACCAAAACAACTAATTAAATAAAATTTTTTGTATAACATATTTAAATCATTTAATTAAAATACTAAAATTCAAAACATAACATATTTACATCAAATACTAATTAAAAAAAAAATACTAAAATACTAATATCAAAAAAAATTTAAAAATTTTAATTTTTTTAAAAAGCGTTAATTTTTTGATATTAAAAATATTAAAAAAGTTAATATTTTTTATATTAAAAATGTTAATATTTTATTAATATTTTTGATATTAAAAACGTTAATATTTAAAAAATATTATTTTTTTTTGATTTGAGGTTAATATTAAAACGTTTATATTTTTTGATATAAAAATATTATAATATTATAAATTTTAAAAAAATGTTAATTTTTTGATATTAAAAATGTTAATATTACTTATAAACTTAATAATATTAAAATTTAATAATATTACTAATATTAAGAAAAATATTAAAATTTTAGTACTTAATAATAAGAAAAAGCGTAAATACTAATATTACTGTGACTTAGTATTTTAGTATTACTAATATTAGTACTTAATAATATTAAAATATTAAAATTTAATAATATTACTAATATTAAGAAAAATATTAGTAACTAATATTACTAATATTAAGAAAAATATTAAAATTTTAGTACTTAATAATAAGAAAATGTAAATACTAATATTAAAACGTTGTATAACATACTAACATATTTAAAGTTGTATAACATATTAAAACGTTAATATTTTTTATGCGACTTTTAACATAAATAAAAACGTTAGTATTTTTTTTAATTAGTATTTTAGTTTTTTTAATTAGTATTTGATGTAAATATGTTATATTTTTAATTTTAGTATTTTGATTAAATTATGTAAATATGTTATACAACTTATTTTATTTAATTAGTTGTTTTGATTAGTTAACAAAATAATTTGAATTTTAGTATTTTGATTAAATGATGTAAATATGTTATGCTTTTTTTATTTTGAATTTTAGTATTTTTTTTGTTTTGATTAAATGACATATTTACATATGTCAGGGGCATTTTTGAACCTTCTCCCTTTAAGTCTTCATCTGTCAGCCACGTCAACGAAATTCTAACCCCGTTAGTCTTCTGTTAACGGCAGGGGCACGGGCGACCCAAAAAATGTAACGTTAGGGGTACTTTCGGACAAAAAAAAAGTATAGGGTGCTCGGTAGACATCGCGGTATAAGTCAGGGGAATTTTTGACCCTTCTCCCTATTGTTAATTATATTGTTTAACATTTATGGAACATTAGCTTATATTTGTAATTGGTTAGCTTATAATACGTTTTGGTGGATATTTGAATGTGAATGTGAATGATAATGAGTTGAAGATTAAGTTTTAGTGCTACGTTGCATATTTGAATGTGAGATACATGTTTATATTACTGTGTATTGGGTTGTACAGGTTACAGGTACATTAATAGGTTTAAACACCTTGAAACTGAACTTTTAAAACCTGCAATTTTAAAAAAGGATAGTTAATTCCGACGGAATAGGGTATTTGCGACGGAACTTCCCTCGGAAGTAACAAATAAGCAATTTTTAATAAATACCGAAATATCCTAATTTCAGTTGAACATACGTTATCTTCGACGCAATGTATCCGTCGTAAACACTCTATCTCCGACGCCAATTCCGTCGAATTTAATAATTAGCCAATTTTAATGAATAGTGGGTTATTTTATTTTTCAGTCGGACATAAGATAATTTCGAGGGAATACATCCGTCGAAAATAGGTACTATTATATTCGACACAGAGTTTTGTCCTATATATTCGGTCGAAGGTAGTTAATGTTCGACGCACATCCGTCGGAGATATGTTCGTCAAGGATAATTAAATTTCCGACATAACTTTTGACGGATCTTATTTTTGACGCGAATATTTACGACAGAATATCTGACGGATATTTCTGTCGGGAATAATATATTTTCGACCGAATAGACGTATGTCCGACAGAAAAATCCGTCGGACTTAAGCTTTTTTCTTGTAATATTTGTGTGATCTAATGGGTGCAGTGTAATATTTGTGTGATCTAATGGGTGCAATGTGTAGCCAAAAAGACAAGGAAGAGATCCATCACTTAAACGAACCATAATAACATCATATGCAAGAGATATTGGTCGATCAAAGTAGTGGTCAGAAACTGCTTATGAAGATTTCTGGGTTACTTAGAAACTTCATCCGTCAGTTTCGTCCACACCACTTTGACCACTGATTACTTTGATTTTGAGAAGGATCTAAAGATTCTAGAGGTATAGTCATGTAGCCTACATGTCAGACAACAACATTAACACAATAACATGGTCTAAAACTTAAACACAAGCAAGATCAAGAGCACTTTACGACATGATGTCGAACGTTACAGGCGGTTTACAAGCCCAGATTTGCCCAATCATGGCTAGTCAACGGCCTTTGACTAAGAATAACTTACAATCTGTTTATGATCTGACTTTGATTTAAGTTCCAGATCAAAGATCTCATAGCATACTACAAGATCAAAGCTTAAAATAACTAAAAACATAAACAGGATGAGACCTAGAAGGTCTGACATTCGTTGTCAAACAACACTTTGAAAGATTTTCTGATTTTGAAAAACACTAGATCTGATCCTATAGATGTTATGGATCTAACATCTATTAACCTAGATCACTTATATACACTACATATAACATGTTTAACACACAAAAACTAACATCTAACATAGGATCAAAGTTCAAATTTTAGGTTTAGGTTTATACCTTCTATGAAAAAACTTTTGATTCTTGGCTACTGATCTGTTAATGGAAGTCATGGGGCTTGATTTAGGGAATGATACACTACTATAATTCTTGGGTTTTAGAGAGAGAATGTCAATGTTGAGTATTGGAAATAAATGAACATGAATGCACACTTTCTCTCTCTAATTATATTTATATTACGTAGATGCAATGTATTTGGCTTGTGGATTGGCTGAGAGCTGGAGTTTGTAGCACATGGCTAAGCTTAGGGTTGGTGACTTGCCAATATATGGCAAGATTTGCAAGCAACCAATTCAAGAATGAGACAAAAAGGTCATTATGGTCATTTTGCTAGCAATTTTAATGGTCATTTGGTAATATTGACAAACCCTTAGGGTTTAACCCTAAGGTTTTCAAAATTTTGGTTTGGTAAAATTTTAATTTAGGCTAAAAATAAAAATTTAGTTTCTTATTTTTCCAAATTAGGGTTCCTTAATAAACTTAGGTTTTTTAATTATATAAAACATGATAACTAGGTTTAACTATTCACTAATTAACATTAGGGCTTACCATTAGCAATTAGAGTTATTAATTTAGAAATTAGGGTTACTAATTTAAAATTTAGGTTTTCTAATTAACAATTAGGGTTTCCTATAATTAGGGTTTTCCTAATTAAAATTAATATTTATAATAATTGATATAAATCACATAACACAATTTCTCACCAATCATAAACTCTGGTTTAAGTTTCAAGTTAGGGTTTAACGAATTCATAATAGGGTTTTAACATTATACATCATAATTGACCAACCATTATCCATACACACATACTGTATATATTTATAGCATTGCAAAATAATATTATATTTAATATAATATTATTATTCTCATTCATTGATCAAAATCCAGAATTAAAGTTTGGATTCCATATCCAATTTTACTTGCATATATAACATTATTAATTAAGTTAAAATAATTACTTAAATAATCTAAACTAAAATTCATATAATAAAATAGTAACTATAATAATCATATTTTCATAGAAAATAAATAATAAAAAAACTTATACTATAAAATTAATTATTATAAGAATATACTTTATAATAATCAAAATTCTAAAATAAAATTATTTGAAATTATTGATGTAATAAATAATTTTTATTTATCACATACATACATACTCATTACCTGGCATATATTCCCACGTTTAAAATAAATAAATAAATAATTTATATGCAAAATTTCTTATTTATTTATATAGAAAATATCGGGTTATTATATTCACCAGCCCTTATAAATATTCCGTCCCCGGAATCACCGTTTTAAAACTTATACATATAAGGGTACATAGCAAACAATCATTTCAAGTAGATCTCGATCATATTTGATCGAACAGATTTTTAACTATTCAGTATAAAGCTTGTCTATCTGATTATACGGAAGTTTGATTTCTAAAAGAACTCAAATTCTTCCTTCAAATTTTTTTTATAAAATAATTTGCTATATATAGGAAAATCATATATATAAGAAAATAAAAGTTATTCGAATAATACCTGGAGTTCCATCACCAGCTGCCACGGTATCCTGGACCATCATGTTGAAGACTCTTGCAGATGATTTTATTGGCTTATTTGATGACGTTAGTCCTATAATTGCCAGAGTCCCGCTACCTTTCCTCGTGTTCACACTTCCTGCCTCCATTCTCCTTTTCGGATAGTCCTTCACCTTATGTTCCGTCGACCAATACAAAAAACACCCACTGTTCATTCTAGGATTGGGGCAGTTGGGAGAGATATGGCCCTCCTACCCGCACTTGTAACATACAAACTTTCCCTTGAGGCGCTCACCCATATGGTTCTTCCCACAGTTTCCACACTGAACTACCTGCTTCTTCATACCTTCCTGCTTCACCTGAACGTTTCCAAAATTGCTCCCTTTTCTCTTTGCACCCCTATTTCCACTATTAGTTTCCACCTTCACAGCTCCTACGACCTTGCCCTTATTCGTTTTTCCTTGTTGTAGAGGCTCATGGCCTCACTTCCCTCCTCAGCTATGATTGTGATGCCCCCAAATCCGGGTATCTTCCAACCCGACAGATGGTGCTACACGGTGCTACAGTTCACATAAACATTCAATTGAAATGTCTCAAAAGAACGGATATGTCTTATATATATATCAAAAGAATATGTACATACCCCAGGTTCTTTACAACCAATACATTGTCTTTGTCATAATATCAATATTATTCATTACAAAACCTATAGTATTACATATGTAATCTACGGGTTCGCCTTCGCCTTCCCTTTATCCTTGCCGGATCCATCGGTTCGTTCGGTCTTAGCTGCATTCATATGGTTCAAGCAAGAATGAGCCTAACTAGCTTAACAAGTACAATAATTCAAGAAAAATAACATGCTTGAAACATAAGGATCATATATCTTCAATAACTGAACAATAGTTACGAAGTACTATTGTTAATTCAAAATAGCACTTCTTTTCATTCAAAATGTTTTACAACGACAATATTCAGTAAAACATCAATTCCGGTTCAAGACCGTAAACATTTCATAAGTACTTTGAAAAGGACATCCCGGCACGAAGTTAAATAAGTCCGACATAGCTTACGAAACACGTCTAGGTGATCACACCTATAGTACTTATGTTGATCAACACTACATTCATTAAGCGTGTATACGTTTAAGTTGTAGGCAACCTCACGTGCTTTGTCGTTTGACGACAAAACATTTTAGCATATTTAGTCTACTTTTTGAAAACCACAACAATATTAGTTTGGTAAATCCTTATCAACACTTGATAGAATAACATAGCATCGTCTGGCCAGAAAAGGATTGGCTTTGACTTCCTCAGATACTAACTCATGTGAAGAATACATGAATCACAAAGACTTGTCCAGATCGAACTGGAAAAAGGGTTAGAGTACTTGCCTTTAGCGTCTGCTTATATATATAACACGTGCACTTTACGTCTTTAAGGTTTCTACAGTAAATGATAACATAACATAGAACATTAGGTCATTAATGATCATACATGGTTCCTAAAGAATCTTACACTTCTTCTCAATCTAAATACGTATTAGTTTGGTTATTATTGGTTCCGGCTTTCCGTTAAGTCATTCTTACGTTCATATGTAATTGACTTAACTTAACTCTAAGTGTTCATACTTAAGGCTTAATTATGTCTTAACAATATTTAATTAAGATCCTCATTTAATTGCTTATCAAAAACTCTTCATACTTAACATGTAAACATTTCTTTATTATCTAGGTTATGAAGCTGGCGCTGCAGCACCGGCTATTGCACTTGGTGCAGCACTACGACGTCACCACTTATTGCTCAAAAATCCGGACTCGGCGTCGCGTCGCGAGTCTCTATGTTATATGTTGCGCTGCGGCGTGACTCTCCAGGGGCTGATGGCCATTTTGGCGATGCGGTGCGGGCTAATTTGCCTTTGGCTAGCGCCGCGGCGCCAGCTCTGTGCACCAGAAAATTTTCACAGCTTTAAAATTTTTATGAAATTCCCGGACTCGTAACTTCTTTGTTATAAGTCTGAATTGGCTCGTTCAAGAGCCTACGGTTCACAAATTACGTGCTCTATGCGTTCATGTAAGAATTTTATCTATTTTACTTCGTTTGCTAATATTTCACCTATTAGTTCATTTTAACGAAAACGATAAACGTTCGTTTCTTCGTTCTAAGTCGGAATCCGGTCATTTTCGAGTCCGCAACTCTATAATGCCAAACATGACTTGTCTCAATCGAAAACCAATGTTTACGACATCAAACACAAAATATGACTTCCATTCTGAGAATTTCACGAATTCGACGATTATCGTCCAATCGTGTGAATTCCGGTGAATCCTCATTACTAATCATTCTAGGTGGATTTTTAATCAACGTATAGAAATTTTAAGTTACTTATTACACCAACTTATTATCAAAGTAGGTTTTGAGTAATTTGGGTGAGATTCTGGGGACAGAATCTTTATAAGGGGGAAAGAATGTAACGACCAAGAAATTCGGATCCTTTGTAAAATACTTGAAAGAATTAAATAATGAATAAAATAATTTTATTTGTTATTATATGTGGTAATAAGATGTATGTCGTTTTATAACCTAGAAATGCCAGAATATCGTAGTATTTGAACCACGTGAATGAATTAAGGTGTTTGAATTTCCAAGACGAAAATAAATGTTTTCCGAGAAAGTTTACGAAAAACACTATTCATCGTTTATCGCTCGGGAATTATTTTTGAACTTCCGAGAAATACGTAACGTTAGAATATCGAAGCGAGATGGATTATGTAATAATAATCTAATTATGGAAAACGCAATAATTCGCATGCGGACTTAAATTGAGAATGTATGTATTAAAACCTAATGAAATGAATTAATGTAACTTGGTATAAAATATAAGTCCATAAGCTTAAAGGTGTGAACCTATGTGGGATTTATACTAAGCCCATGTGATGTATTATAATGCAAGCCCAACAAGGAAATTAGCTAGATTAATTAGCAAGCCCAATGAATTGGACATGATCCATGGGGCAATCCAAGTGTAAGTGGGTAGACTTGATGGGCAAACATTTTGTGTGATGACCAAGTGTTGTGATGGCAACGTAATAGGAGGTGTAATAAGGAGGTGGAATGTCCAAATGACTAAGTTGCCCTCACTTTGAGTTGCTTATAAATACCAAGTTTTATTTCATAAGTTGGTTACCTTTTCCATGAGTGCTGCAAAAGTGTTTATCTGCAACACTGCCACCTTATTGTAGAGCAAGTGTTTTAATCCAAGCTCGAACCTCCTCGTCTTCCTAGCCTCCGTATCAACTTGATGCGGAGTGAACCTAGCCAACTCATTAAACTTTACGACATACTCCGCAACTATCATGTTCTCCTACTTTATCTCCAGAAATTTCACTTCCATCCTAGCCTGCATACTAGCTGATAGATAGTTTTCGAAAAATAAAGTCTTAAACCTAGCCCATGTGACTACACCTTCTCCTGCCCTCGTTTGATTTGCTTCCCACCAAAAGTTAGCCTCACCTTTCATCATATAGGTGGCAAAAGTGGTCTTTTGCCCCTCATCTACCCTAGTAAATATGAACACTTTCTCTATCTCCTTTACCCAAGTCTGGGCTTCTATAGGATCAGCTGTTCCCCTGAATTCTGGTGGTCCGATTGCTTTAAAGTCTTTAAAATTCGCTAAGTGATTGTCTGGTTGGTTCCGTGCGGCTGGTATTCCCTGTTGCATAGCCTGAGCTACCATATTTGCAAAGTTTTGCATCGGGTCTTGTTGTCCTTCAGCATTGTTGATAGATTCTTCTGCCCTTTGATTTCGAGTTCGACGTCTTGGTGGCTTTATCTGATTAAATAGAATCATAAATTTAACTTACATTCCAAACCTTATTGTATAAGTTTAACATATCAAACTTATTTCATAAATCAAACATAGATTCATATTCATTCAGCTAATTCATAGTACTTTACATAACATAGCATATATTATTATCCCTTTGTGACAACAAAAGTCGGGATTTACTGTTATGAATTATACAAAAGTTGAGAATATTATATTACACACGCACATTATCAAACATACATAATCAACTACTAATCCTAATTATTTCCTACACATTTTTCCTGATTTTGGACAATCTTTCGCCTAATGACCTTCCAACCCACAAATAAAACATGCACTTGTTAGTTCCCAGTAGGCACAATATAGATCTAGAAGGGGGGAGGGGGTTGAATAGATCCTTTTTTTATTTTGAATAATTTTCTGGTTTATTGTGTATTGCTCATGAATTAGCATATGACAAACATAAGAATCTTTTCAAGCACATCGGAATAATTAAAAGATCCCCTTCATTGATATATTCATAATCAGATATACATTGTTTGTAGAGTTAATTCAATAGTAAGCAGTTAAAATATACATAGCAGTTATAACAGTTAATGTACATAATATAAATGACATAAAGTGAAAGACACAAGGGGTTTTAAGTGGTTTAGAAACTCAAGCTCCTAATTCAGTCTTCTGCTTTTAACTAGTAGGATTTCCACTAAGGAAGGGCAGCACCCTGAATCACTAAAATTCCTTCAAGGCCAGCAGCCTTGGGACTTCAGTTCACTAAGAACTCTTTAAGGCCAGCAGCCTTGGAACTTCTCCAGTTCCCTAGGAACTCTTCAAGCCCAACATGCTTGGAACTTTATTTAGTCCCTCCGGACAAGGAACCCTCAGGCCCTAGCTTCTTGTGGTTGTAGTTATTATTGTTGTTGGTACTGAGCTGCTAAGATGACTTTAAGCTTTATCATCTTTCATACTTAGCAGCTTGGTGTGGTCCTCTCTACATTCTGCTTCAAGACTGGACCACATCATCTTTGTTGTAGCTGATCTTCTTCTGTTCTGCTCATCTTCATGCAATGTCAGCTATGCACCATCACCATTTCCTGAACCCTTCTTAACATGTTTGCAGGCATGGTTCTGTACTTGCTCTGCTTTAGCTTTGGGTTCATGGTGATTCGTAGAGGGGCTCTTAGGATCTGCCTTGTGCTTTGCCACTCTCCTGAATGCTATCTTCTTATCTCCCAGCTCTTGGCTTAGTTGCCAATTCAAGTGGCATTCTCATCTTTGTTGAGTGAAGCTTTGATTTGTTTAAGTCCTTCTTCAAAGCTGCTTCACTTCCACCTTTGTAGTCTCACTGTCATTGAGACTTGTTCTATTTAAGATCAGGTGGAACTCGTAGAGTCAACGTTTAGCATTCTACCAACTCAACGATTCTACAGCATAGCAATCATCAACAACTCTAGATATTTGAAGCTCTGTTGATTTATACCTCTTCCTAATCTTCCCGTTAGAAAGTAGCCATTGAAAGCTTTCAGATTTGCTTCGCAGATCTTGAGTTATTTGGTGTAGACTGCAGATGTGACATGACATCTCTTTTTCTGACTTTCTGACACTGCAGTCTACTGTTTCACCTACCCTATCAGATATATTACTTTTATGCCTCGGGCAGGTCGAAGACATTATTTCACCCTTCTGATTCCTCGATCAGAGGTTGTCCTTTTGCATCGATGCTCTCAATAATCTCTTGTCCAAATATCAACCTTCAGATTGAACCGTTGACAATGCTTCAATCTTCAGCTGTTCGAACTCTACGATTCTGATGTATGTCTTCTTGGACCTGATCATAGTGTCTTGTTGACTGGTAGAGATAACACTACGATCTTGAAGAGTGTTGATTGGATCTTCAATGTAGGACACCTCTTCCTTCTCTTGTGCAGCGCTTCAATACTTCTTTTTGCCTCAACAGCTCTCAGATACTGATGGCTTAACTTCTTTATCTTGGCCCCTTCTGAATAGCAAGACACTTCAGATTTGTGGCGTGTCCAGCTTACTTTTTCCTTGTGATCTTCCGTTCACTTATCATCAATGGACTGACCCAATGCTTAATCACTTTAGCCTTGTTCGTCAAAAGATGTCCAGTATCTCTGTGTACTCCATCAGTTCTTTCTTTTTTTGGCAAACACTACGATCCTGGTTACTTCCAAGATCGTTGTCATCTTACCACTTGACATCTACTGCACTTGCTGACTTTCCTTAGTCAGTTACTGAAGTCTTCTTTTGACCAACTTGTGGACGACTTCATCTCGAATGGCTTTACAACTCAATCTGGATGCTGACTGGGTTGGTACTTAGATCTTCGGTTAGCTTGAATGCCATTGGAGTGCTATCTGGTTTCCTTCAGATGGGATGTATCTCTGCAGTGCCAACCAGAGGCTTCATTCCTTTGGATATTCTGGGAGTGCTCATTCGTTGAGAATCGTATTGGCTCTATGCTTCTCTCTTGGCATTGTGAGCACATATGTTGGGGTCTTAGTTATGCACTCTACGATTCAGCTTTGGCTGTGCAGACACTACGACTCCGAGATCAAATCTTGACACTACAATTTTTGTCGTTGTGCTTGTTATCTTTATCTGATCTTTCTTGACTACGATCTCTGCCTCTGATATGAGCATTAGATTCTACGACTCAGAGTATAGTCTACGATTCTTGACTTGGGCTTCATCAGATCTTCGGTCAGCTTGTAAACAGGTTGTCTCTACGATTCTGAACATGACTTCCTCAGCAGACTACGACCCTGAGGAAGTTCTCCTCAACACACTACGATCCTTTCCTCGTCCCTCATGGCAGTCTATGAACTCCGAGATCTCCTATCTTGTAGACTACGATTCTGCCTCGATAGCTCTCGAGTTTCCCTTGACTCTCCTGGTAGACTACGATTTCTGGTGTAGTGCTCGACGATCAGACAAGCCTATCTATTACATCATTAGATCAACCTATCATGCTTGATCTTTCTATGTTTATAGTCCTTGTACATCTTTTCTTTTCAAGGACTTTACAAAGTTGTTTTGTTTATGTAGGATCAACCTAACACATTTGATTAATTCATTCTAAGTCCTTGTATATATGTTTCTATTGTCTATCAAAGGACTTTACAGCTTTTCTTAATGCAAGCATACTTGCATATTCATTCATGTATATGTCATCAAATCATATGTAAATAGGAATATCATTCACATGCTTATTCCTGACAATCTCCCCCTATTTGATTATGACAAAAACAATAAGTGGACATGCATGTTATGAATGAATCTTATATATTGAGTAACTGTATTTCTAAAACAGATTATCATGAATGTCATTTATAATGATTTGGAATTTAATACAATGATATTTTACATCCTGGATCCAGAACATACCTAACTAGTTAGAGATGTACCTTTTTGGCTCCATGTATGCTTCCAAGATGTTTGTTGATCAGCTAATCATCTGTTTGATCTTCTTGCTCCTCCTCCCCCTGGGATGGTGACTTTCAGTCTTTGGTGTTCTTCCCTTCAGACTCATGATCCTCTTTTATAATTTGATCCCCCTCAAACTTTGCGATCATATAATCATCATTTTCTGGCTCCCCCTCAGATGATGACTCAACTTGGTCTTGTGATGTCTTCTTTGACTTCTTCTTTTCTTTCCTTCTACTCTCCTTATCCTTTCTTAAATGCCTCTTGCTCTTCCTCTTTCTATTCCTCTTTTCTCCCACTTTTTGTCATTAATCACTTGGGATAGTTGATCCATATTGGACATTAGTTGTTCTGTGACAACCCGAGAAATTTGAATATTTAAAAAAAAATTATTAATTGATTTAAGGTTCGAAATTAGAACCTAGATAGAAAATTAGTGTATGCGTTTGATATTTTTAAGATAGAATTTTGAGGATTTCAAAATTTTGTGAATGATTTAAGTGAATTATTCAGGATTAAGGAAAACGTGATTAGTGGTTTATAAACCCTAATGACCATTTTAACCCTAATTGCTTAATTAACAATTTTAATTAGGAAATACTAATCATAATTAGCAAGATTTAAGTTATAATTAAGAAATTTTATTATAATTAGAAAATTCTAATTATAATTTAGAAATATAAATTTTTATTTTTGAAAACCTAATTTGGAAATTATAAAATTATTTTTCCAAACCCTAAACCCTAAATGGCTCAAACCCTAAATCCTAACCAAACCCTAAACCCTAAGGATTTGGCTAATGACCAAAATGCCATTAAATTTATTTTATTAAAGACCAAAATGCCCTTTTTGTATTATTTAGTGTAACTTGTAGATATGGCCAAGACCTTTAGTTGGTGAACAACTATTTTGAATTTATGGCATGTATATCTCCAGCAATCAGGAGCCACACAAGCCATTCATTGAATCAAGTATTAAAAAGAGAAAAGTAAGAATGTTATTCACTTTACTTGTCAAAATAACCAAGACATTCTCTCACTAGAAAATTCGAGATTTAGAGAGAGAGAGAGAGAGAGAGAGAATCAAAGCTAGGATCAGTTCTTAGTCTTACAATAACAGATCCAAAAGTCAGAAATCATGAATCAAAGCTCAAAGTGGTAAGAACCCTAAAATTTCGAAATCCTTTGATCTTATGTTGTTTAATGTTAGTTAATGGTTAAATATGTGTTATAAGGTGTCAATTAGAGATCTGGGTTGTTGGATCATGTATCCATAACATCTAGATGCTCGAATCTAAAGTTTTGAAAAATCTGAAAATCTGGAAAAATGATTTCTGACAGTCCAGTATCAGGGTCTGTAGATCCGTGTGTGTTTGATGTTTTCTGTATTTTATGTTATAGATTTGTAGTAAGCCATATTATCTTTAATTTGTACTTTGAATCATGGTCAGATCGGATCTAGAATTTATGTTATGATCGGTCAAATAGCGTTGACCGATCACGGGACTAAGCATCTGGGCAAACCTGAAATTTTCCAGGTGGTCTGACAAGTTTTTGAAGCCCCTGATCTTACTTCTGTTAAGTTGTTTTAGTCATTTTATTATTTGAACGTTGTAGCTTGACATTATGACTACATTATTAAGTCTTTATTTCACTCATAGAATTAACATAATCGTAAATAAGTAGGGTTAAACAAGCGTTGACCGACTGTTCTTGACAAAATCTGGAAAACCCAGAAATTGTCAAGAACAGTTCCTGACATCCGTTTGACCGACCTAGATCGTACTCGTTTGATGTTGATAAGTTGATATGGTGATTGTTTGGTGTACCTTGACATACCTACTATAGATTGGAACCTTAACATCACAGGAACCATGACTGAAAAATGTATAAAATTGAGCCACAAGGAGGTCACTCGAAATTGACTGGGAATCTGGGAAACCCAGAAATCCCAGCAGGCCTCTGACAACAACTTTGCTGTGACGCCCCCAAAATAGGTATACATCACCCATTCTGAATTTTCAATACATGGTACAGAAACAACTATAACTTTATTATTACAACAGTAAAACTGTGAGTTTGAATACAAATATTATCTTCTAGACAATATCTATACTCAAATAAATTCTCATCACATTTATTGATACATTATTTTACAAAATGGTGAGGAATACTAAACAACTCTCTCTAGAACCTTCATTCCATACCCAGAGCTAAATACTCGCTTATATTCTCGCCTCCCGAGAAGAAAAAATGGAACAAAAGGAAAAGGGTGAGCTCAACTAGCCCGATAAAGAATATTATGACTACGATAATATACAACAAATTATCGTTAGTCTTCAACAGGAAAATCTAATAGAATACAATAGACAACAAGTTTTAAATCAATATTCGCAGTGAAAAATAATAATTCATTAGAAGAGTTAAGTAGAGAATGCAAACTACTATCTTCTATGTATGAATTTAAAAGTTCATCGTCTATCTTTTATCCCTGTAACATCAATCAATATATATCTAGAATCAAATATTCATCTTTGCACTATAGGCCAAAGATATTCATCGATTAGTCATGTTCATCTAAACACTGCTTATCTTTTGCACTACTGGGCCAAAGATATTCATCGAAAATCATTCATCTTTGCACTACGGGCCAAAGATATTCAATAATATCATCATTTAAGACCGAGGATGATGAAAAATATTTTTAAAGAAACGAATCCAGTGAAACAAAATGACAAGGATTAAGGATTAAGGATTCGTACTTTGTTTTATCCATGTCCAAAAATACCTCAAAAATAATTATAGTGGTGTAAAATTCAAGAATGATCAAAACATGGATACAATCAAAGCTAGTATCCAGAATAGATATTTTGGACGAAAAGGAAAATTTTCATTTTTCGATGAATAGTACCGTATACGTGAATAGTAACCCCGACACTAAATGTTCCAAATTTGATTAAAAAGTTCAGATCAATACTTCGGCATAATGATATTAGAATAAATAATATCATTAAAAAAAATATCCCTTACCTCGAAAGATCAGTACTTCTAGCTGAAACACCGGATATAGGCTATGACTTGAACTTGCACCGTATAGCAATACTCAAAATATACTCAAAATACTCACAAGAATAAACTCGATAATATAGAGAAAGAAAACTTGAGTTTACATTTGTAATTTTCAATTCAAACCTAAGCACCCTATTTATAGGAAAATGCTTAGAACACCAAAGTAGAAAATTTAATATAATATTAATATATAAATTAAATTTTCCTACGCCAACCTTCCAAGAACTGAATTCAGCTCATTCAACACACATGTGTAACACACCATAATGAAAAAAACATTTTTGTTATTTAAAATATTTTAAACTTCCAAAAATCAATTATTTCGGAACTTCGAAACTTCAATAATTCACAATAAATAACCCTTTTGTCAGAAAATTCAAAACTCGCGACTTTTTATAGGAAATTCAATTCTCTACAACTTTACAGAAGAAAGTTTTTTCAAATTCCAAACAGAAATTGACCGAAATCCACAAACGGGCGATTTTACAGGCTATAATCAAATTTTAGTTAAGAAATGGGATCCACCGACACATAAAACATGCTTTAAATATTTTTGGTAACTAAAATACTCCTCCACATATACTCATATATGCTACATTCATCGTAAAAATATCATTATTATTATATTATTAAAATATAATAATATATTTAAATGAATTATTTTATCAGAAAAAGATAAAATTTCAATTTTCAACAATTGTCTCATTAAAAATTTTCTCCATCTATATCCACATAAAATCAATATTTTCCTCATCATATGAATCAATAATTAATTATTCACAAATAATATTACGAAATCACAATATTGACAACCAGTGCGTTCCTGGAAAGAGGGGCTTTCTAATAAGAATTTCTCCTTCTCGACGCCGCAATTAGGTGACCAAACCTCTCCTTTAGAGCAGAACTTTCTAGACATTGCCAATAATGTTATCTAATAATATTATTCAGATAATATGAATTATTTCTTCGATAATAAAAATATTGTGTAATGACAATTATTGAAACAACAAAGAATATAAAATATCAACGCAAACAATTATTAAATCAATAAAATAAAATACTTGAATAAGAATTATCAGTAACCATTATTGAGTAGTGCCTTCTTACGTAAGAATCAATAATTGGTGCAATCTGGTGTCTTCTTGTGTTTTAACAACCAAGTATTTTTTAACAAGATAATTAGCGGTAACAACTACACCGTTATTTTTAAACAACTTATATTTGTCATTTTCTTCATCCAATCGCTTTTTAAGCATGGGGCCCACAAAAAGATCAACACTGTCAATGCGGATATTCCCCGACAGCAAGAATATTCCACGACCAAACGAATATTCCCCGACAACAATGAATATTTTATAACCACTTGCTTATTTTGAAATATTTGCTTATTTTACCCATAACTATCCACATTAATCAAATCAACCCTTAATATTTCAAAATAATAATAGAGAAAATTAAATTTCATTAATAATAAGTTGGGGTCTTACAACCTCCCCTCCTTATGAAATTTCGTCCTCGAAATTGACGTACGTACCTGGTGTTTCGAAAAGGTGAGGATACCTCGCTTTCATTTCCGTTTCCAATTCCCAGGTCATCTCCTTTATAGCATGATTCCTCCACAAAACGTTAACTTGTGGTATGACCTTTGTACGTAGGACATGCTCCTTCCTATCCAAGAGCTTGACAGGTACCTCTTCGTACGTTAAGTCTTCGGCTATCTCGTCCTGTTCCTAACTCTATAACGTGGTTCGGGTCTTTCACATATTTACGAAGTACCGATATGTGAAACACATTATGAACATGAGACATACTCGGAGGTAACGCGAGTCTATAGGCTACATTTCCTACTCGGTCAAGAATTTGAAATGGACCAATAAATCATGGATTGAGCTTTCCTCTCTTCCCAAATCTTGTAACTCCCTTCCATGGAGCAACTCGCAACAATACATGATCCCCTATACTAAATTCCACGTCCTTTCGATGAAGATCCGCATAACTCTTTTGTCGATCTTGTGACGTTTGTATCGTTATCGAATCATTTGGATCTTTTCGGTGAGTCATAATGTACTAACTTCGGGTCCCAACAATGTTGCTTCACCCACCTCATCCCAACATATTGAGAGTGACACTTTCGTCCATATAATGCTTCAAATGGAGCCACACCTATACTTGCCGATAACTTGTTATTGTAGGAGAATTCCACCAATGGTAAATACTTATCCCAACCGCCTTTGAAGTCTAGGACACGAGTCTTAATAGATCTTCAAGAGTTTGAATAGTCCTCTCTGATTGTCCGTCTGCTTGAGGATGGTATGCTTGCGAAGCAATCGTAAATCCGTGCCCATAGCTTTTGCAAGCTAACCCAAAATCTTGAAGTGAATCTTGGGTCACGATCCAAAACTATGGATATTGGCATGCCATGCAACCTCACAATCTCATTTACATATATACTAGCAAGACGTTCAAGGAATAAGTCTCCGTGATCGGCAAGAAATGAGCGACTTTGGTTAATCTATCAACAATAACCCAAATGGCATTGATGCCTTGAGAAACCGTAGGAAGACCCGTAACGAAATCCATGGTAATGTGTTCCCACTTCCATTTCGGAATCTCAAGTGGTTGCAACGGACCCTTAGGTACTAGATGCTCCGCCTTTACACGTTGACAAGTTAAACACATCGAGATAAACTTTGCAATCTCTCTCTTAATATTGTTCCACCAAAATGTATGTCGAAGATCATGATACATTTTAGTACTTCCAGGATGGATTGCAAATGGTGTATTGTATGCCTCCATCATAATCTTGTACTTCAAATCAGAGTCGTTAGAAACACAAAGTCTGGAGTGGACTCGAAGTATTCCTTCTTCATCAATTCTCGCCCGTAATAGCACCTTCTTGTACTTTCTTCTTCATAATCATTTCTCCGGTTCCGGGTGGCTTGAGCAACCTTAACTTTTTCTATTAAAGTTGGCTCTATCGTATACTTGACATCATCGCACTCATTCCTGCATATGATCTTCTATTCAACGCGTCGGCTACCACGTTCGCTTTTCGGGATGGTATTGAATAGTGTGGTCGTAATCTTTCAACAACTCAAGCCAATGCCGCTGTCTTGCATGTTGAGTTCCTTTTAATGTGAAGAAATATTTGAGGCTTTTATGGTGCAGAATATATCTCCACTTTCTCCCCATATAGATAGTGCCTCCGGATCTTTAGCGCGAAACGATCAACGCTAACTCTAGATCATGAGTAGGATAATTCCTCTCATATTCTTTAAGTTGTCGCGAGGCATAGGCTATGACTTTTCCACGTTGCATGAGAACACATCCTAACCCTTTGCCCGAAGCATCGCTGTAGATAACAAATCCATCCGAACCAGATGGTATTGTTAGAATAGGTGCCGAAATGAGTCTCCTCTTGAGCTCTTGGAAACTCTTCTAGCATTCCTCGTTCCATATGAATTTTATATCTTTTCGAGTCAGCTGAGTTAATGGAGTAGCAATTCGAGAAAATCCTTCCACGAATCTCCGATAATAACCAACTAAGCCCGAAGTTACTACTTTTGGCCACCGACTTTCAGCTTGCTCCCAACTTTGTATTGCTTCAATCTTCACCGGGTCCACGGATACTCCATGTTTTGACACCACGTGCCCAAGAAATGCTACTTCCTCAAGCCAGAACTCGCATTTCTTTAATTTGGCATATAGTTTATTTTCACGAAGCCTTTGGAGTACCAGCTTCAAATGGTGCTCATGATCTTCACAACTTTTGGAATATATGAGGATGTCATCAATAAAAACAACAACGAACTGATCCAAATATTCCTTGAATACTTGGTTCATCATATCCATGAAAGCCGCAGGAGCATTAGTCAATCCGAAAGACATGACTAAGAATTCATAATTCCGTCATCGAGTTACGAAGGAAGTCTTTGAATATCCTCGCCTCTAATCTTCACCGATGATATCCGAATCGAAGATCGATTTTTGAAAAGAATTGTGCTCCTTGTAACTGGTCAAACAAGTCATCAATACGAGGTAGAGGATACCTATTCTTGATGGTGACATGGTTCAATTCCCGATAGTCAATACAAAGTCGCATACTACCGTCTTTCTTCTTTACGAATAAAATAGGAGCACCCCAAGGAGATGTACTAGGACGAATGAAACCGATGTCCAACAACTCATGTAGTTGGACCTTTAACTCCTGAAGTTCAATAGGAGCCATTCGATATGGGGTTTTAGAAATGGGCTTTGTACCAGGTTCAAGATCAATAAACAATTCAACTTCATGTTCTGGGGGTAGACCGAGAAGTTCTTCAGGAAATACGTCAGGAAAGTCAATAACAACAGGAATATTATTCAAATTTGACGTGTCTTTATTCAAATCCATAACATGGGCTAAGAAAGCTTGACATCCGTTTTTCAATAAACGAATAGCTTTATGATTAGATTCAGACAGTGATTGATTTTAATGGTTTAGTTGCTTGAATTCGTATAACAGGTTAGTTAGGAATATGAAAACTAACAACCTTATGAAAACAATCAATTTTAGCATGATGATGAGTAGTTAACCAATCAATCCCTAAAATCACATCAAAAGCAAGTATCTTTAAAGAGATAAGGTCAACAGTAAGGTGATGGTGCCAACTTGAATCAAACAAGATTTATAAACAAAGGGATGTGATGAAAGTTTCTCCTAACGGAGTTTCCACAGATAGGTCAAAGTCTAATTTCTCTGAGTCAAGTTTAAACGTTGAGCACAAGCGGAGAGATAAATGAATGGGTAGCACGGTATCAAGTAAGGTATAAACTTCGCAAGAATTTATAAATAGCTTACCCGTGATCACCTCGTTGGGTTCCTCGCATTTTGACCAAATCACAACAAACGTTCTTCCAGAACCGTTGACTTTGACTTTTTGGAACAGATCTTTTGAGTCACCGTCCCCATTGAACTAGGTTTCGCTCTGCATATAATCTCGAGCGATATGTCCTTCCTTTCAACAATTATAGCATACCTTGAATCTGTTGTGGGCGCTTTGGTCGATATGTCCCTCTTTCCGCATTTATAGCATATGACCGGTGGTCGCTTCTCCTCCCTTGGAACCGATTCTTTGCCAAAGACTGCTGTCTTCACATGGTCGTTGTTAAATCTCCTTTTTTAAAATCTCCTCCCCGACTCGCTTCTTCTATTTTCATGGCCATGATTACCACCAGAGTGGTTACCATTTTTGTCCGCTCTTTTTCTTTCTTCATTTGGTTATCATTGTTTTGTTGATCGCTATCTCCTAGATGATCCTCGATTGTGGTCCCTCGGTTGACCGTACTCGTTATCTCGCTTCTAATAATTGAGCCTCATTTACAACATCCGAATAGAGAGAAAATTTATGAGAAATGAGATATTATCGTATCTCTTAGGGTTTCAAACCTCTCGAAACATCCGCGTCATACGCTCCTCATTCTCCACCAAATGAGGTGCAAACACGATAACTCTCTGCAAACTTTGCCTCGTCTTTGGGACACCGCCATGTTGTTTGTTCTAATTTGATGAACTCCACTTCCTTCATATATGACAACACTTTCGTGAAAGTATTTTTCATTAAATAGTTTCAAACGTCTCCTAAGACATCTTGAGTGCAAATGATGGAGTACGCTTCACGACTCCCACCAAAGATATCTCGCCGCCATGGAACATAAAGGTGGCAAATGGAACCTTCGTTCTCCGTGCATCCCAAGACATCGAATATCTTGGTAATTTGCTTGACCCATGTTTCCGCTTATGATCGGATCCGGCTTTCCCTTAAATTCGTGGTCCCAACTCTTTGAATCGCTTGGTTTGTGACAACCCGTGAATTGCTATCATTTCCTCCTCAGATTTTGAACACGATTCTCCCTCGTCCGATTTTGCATGAACTGGAAAAAGCTTCTAAACATCCCTCGTTCATCATCTCGCTTTCGGTGGTGTTGTTCACAGGAGGAACATTGTCGATCATTGCATCGCTCTCCTCGTTGGTGAGTAAAGGCTCTCCACTGGTCTCATTTCCACCGTTAATATTCTCAAATGACAATCTCAAATCATCGTCATAAAACAAGGGTTAATTAAGGAAATCAATATATCACATAATATCCCTATATACTTGACCAACTAACAAATAAGCTTAGGTAGGACACACTAGCGAAGGATTTACTCGCCTCTCCCTCCTAGTTCTATTCCCCGATCTCCGCTAGAGATCATATCCCTAAGCTCTGATACCAACTGTGACGCCCATTCTGAGTTGTCAATACATGGTACAGAAACAACTACAACTTTATTATTACAACAGTAAAACTATGAGTTTGAATACAAATATTATCTTCTAGACAATATCTATACTCAAATAAATCCTCACCACATTTATTGATACATTATTTTACAAAAATGGTGAGGACTACTAAACAACTCTCTCTAGAACCTTCATTCCATACCCCGACTCGTACTCGCTATATTCTCGCCTCCTGAGAAGAAAAATGGAACAAAAAAGAAAAGGGTGAGCTCAACTAGCCCAGTAAAGAATATTATGACTAAGATAATATACATCAAATTATCGTTAATCTTCAATAGGGAAAAATCTAATAGAATACAATAGACAACAAGTTTTAAATCAATATTCGCAGCGGAAATAATAATTCATTAGAAGAGTTAAGTAGAGAATGCAAACTACTATCTTCTATGTATGAATTTAAAAGTTCATCGCTCATCTTTTATCCCCGTATCATCAATCAATATATATCTGAATCAAATATTCATCTTTGCACTACTGAGCCAAAAGATATTCATCATTGGTCATATTCATCTAAACACCTGTTCATCTTTGCACTACGGGCCAAAGATATTCATCAGAAATCATTCATCTTTGCACTATAGGCCAAAGATATTCAATAATATCATCATTTAAGACTGAGGATGATGAAAAATATTTTTAAAGAAACGAATCCAGTGAAACAAAATGACAAGGATTAAGGATTTAAGGATTCGTACTTTGTTTTATCCATGTCCAAAAATACCTCAAAAATAATTATAGTGGTGTAAAATTCAAGAATGATCAAAACATGGATACAATCAAAGCTAGTATCCAGAATAGATATTTTGGACGAAAAGGAAAATTTTCATTTTTCGATGAATAGTCCGTATTCGTGAATAATCAGAGTATCGTGAATAAAGTGTCGATATCGTGAATAGTAACCCCACACTAAAAGTTCCAAATTTGATTAAAAAGTTCGAGATCAATACTTGACATAATGATATTAGAATAAATAATATCATTAAAAAAATATCCCTTACCTCGAAAGATCAAGACTTCTATTTAAAAACACTTGGATATAAAGCTATGACTTGAACTTGCACATAGTATAGCAATACTCAAAATATACTCAAAATACTCACAAGAATACGCTCGATAATATAGAGAGAAAACTTGATTTACATTGTAATTTTCAATTCAAACCTAAGCACCCTATTTATAGAAAATAATTAGAACACAAAGTAGAAAATTTAATATAATATTAATATATAAATTAAATTTTCCTACGCCTAACCTTCTAAGAACTGAATTCAGCTCATTCAACACACATGTGTAACACACCATAATGAAAAAAACATTTTTTTTATTTAAAATATTTTAAACTTCCAAAAATCAATTATTTCGGAACTTCGAAACTTCAATAATTCACAATAAATAACCCTTTTGTCAGAAAATTCGAAACTCGCGACTTTTTATAGGAAATTCAATTCTCTACAACTTTACAGAAGAAAGTTTTTCCAAATTCCAAACAGAAATTGACCGAAATCCATAAACGGACGATTTTACAGGCTATAATCAAATTTTAGTCAAGAAATGGGATCCACCGACACATAAAACATGCTTTAAATAATTTTGGTAACTAAAATACTCCTCCACATATACTCATATATGCCACATTCATCGTAAAAATATCATTATTATTATATTATTAAAATATAATAATATATTTAAATGAATTATTTTATCGTAAAAAGATAAAATTTCAATTTTCAACAATTGTCTCATTAAAAATTTTCTCCATCTATATCCACATAAAATCAATATTTTCCTCATCATATGAATCAATAATTAATTATTCACAAATAATATTGCAGAATCACAATATTGACAACCAGGCAGTTCCCAAGAAAGAAGGGGCTTTCCAATAAGAATTTCTCCTTACTGACGCGCAATTAGGTGACCAAACATCTCCTTAGACAGAACTTTCTAGACATTGCCAATAATGTTATCTAATAATATTATTCAGATAATATGAATTATTGCTCCGATAATGAAAAATACTGTGTAATGACAATTATTGAAACAACAGCAATATAAAATATCTACGCAACAATTATTAAATCAATAAAATAAAATCTTTGAATAAGAATTATCAGTAACCATTATTGAGTAAAGCCTTCTTACGTAAGAATCAATAATTGGTGCAATACCGTGTGCTACTGTGTTTTAACCACCGAATATTTTAACAGTATTAACGGTAACAACTACGCCGTTATGTTTGATGTACCTTGACATACCTACTATAGATTGGAACCTTAGCATCACAGGAACCATGACTGGAAAATGTATAAAATTGAGCCACAAGAAGGTCACTCGAAACTGATTGGGAATCTGGGAAACCTAGAAATCCCAGCAGGCCTCTGACAACAACTTTGCAGCTTTAGATCTTCCAACTGTGATGCTTAATGACTTAGATGATGGTATAGAATTATTGTATTACATGAATACTACAAGTGTAATGACTTAGCCAACCCGTAAATCAAAAGGGACATTGAAATAAACCCTATCCAAACCACCCAACCCAGAACCCATATGAAGGTCTCAAGAACACTAAGAACACCTATAAGAAGTTACGCTGTCATTATAGGGCCCCTTTTTAATTAATTATTTTTCAAAAATTATTTAAAAATAGAAAAAATGGTTTTTAATTATTAAAAATACATAATAAATTCTGAAAAATTATTTTAAAGTCCTAAAAATAGGTTTTAACTATTTTGAGTATATTTCATAAATATTTAATATTTTTGGAATATAAATGGTATTAAATTTATTTATTTATAATATTAAATAAATGATTTAAAAATGATTTTAATTCATAAAAATCATGAAAAATTATATTATGAAATTAGAAAATATTTTAAGTTATTTTTGATGACTTTTAATATATTGTGATGAAATTTATTAATTAATCAATATTAATGATAATTAGTTTATTTAATAAATATATTAAATAAATTATGAAAAAATAGATTAAATGATTTATAAATCATATAAAAATGATTTAAGTGTTATAAAAATATTTTAAGTTATAAACTATAACTTTTGATATTTTTTTAATGAAAATATTAATATATTAATATTAAAAGCAATTATCGGATAATGAATTTAAAAGATTAAAAATCATATAAATATGATTTTTAAAGTATTAAAATACTTTGTGATATTATAAATATATTATAATATTATGATATGTATTTCATTAATATTTGATAATAAATAAATATTAATGATAAAAGAATTATGTGGTATTTAATTCATTTAAATACAATATTAATGATTGAAAATTCACGATAAATAGTAATAATTATTTAAAAATTATTAGAAGCTTACGAAAAATATTTTGACTGATAATAAATTATCGTAGATAATGGTTAAGTGTTTAGACAAAGTTTAATTGAACTTAAACTCAAAATTTTGTCCGACTAGACAGTCGGGACATTAGAACTTTGTCGAACTCAAGTCAGACTGAAATAGTTTGACCTGATACTGAGTCTTTCGTGTGTTATAGACTAATAGGATTATGTGTTATGTGTTTAGGTTATTCTATGTTTATATATATAGTAGTATTATACTGTGACGATATTATTCTAATATTGGAGAAATTGCGTAGTGGTAATCAACGGTTAAGGCAAGTTTGTTTTACTTAACTCTACTAAGAGTTGTTTCATTCAGATAAGCTTATGGTTAATCATTGCTGGTTGCCATGAATTGTACTCTGTACATATTGCATGCATAAGTCCGGTATGTAAGGCTGATCACCTTCATTACCAGTTGGTTCAGATATATAATTTATTCATGTATAATACTTGTTCAGTCATAAATTTGTTCCTGCTAGTTCACAATTATATTGTTGAATTATAGCCAGCTTATTATTCTAACCCTTTCAATCATGATATAACGTTATATTATTGAACTTAAACTTGTTGGGCAATCCTTATGCTCACCCTTGCTATATCATGATAAAACATTGCAGATAAGGCGAATGCGTTTGGATACAGGAAAAGAATAATGCCAAGTTCTGCTTGGGATAAAATGTGCTGCTAATTGGTAATAGTATAGTTTGATAATGATGTTATGTGTTAGATAATGAATTGTGTATAAGTTAAGGTTACTCGACCTTGGGGAATAGTATGTAATGTAATGTATAAACAATTTATGTTTATATCTTCCACAAATAGTAATAGTTGTATAGAATGATTGAACCGGATTCGCGGTGATTCGGGACCTCGAATTCGGGGCCCTCACAGTTGGTATCAAAGCTGTAGGTTATGAACCTTACGTAGGAATACCTAAGACTAATAACCGCAGTGGTTAGGATAAGATCTAACTCCTATAGAGTTAGTTGGGTCGGAAAGATTCAAAGATGAATCTCGACGAGTTATAAGATACAGAGTTCCCTAACTCTGATAATAAAGTTTAACAGTAGTGCTGAATAGATAGAGTCTAAAAGACTAAAAGCAAAGTGATAGAAGATCGTAAAACAAAACGCTCATAGTATAGAAATGAATTGTAATATATACGATGAGATCACCCCGTGATCGGATAAGTTTATAGTATGGAAAAAGAATCAATCTGATGATTGGAAAGTTTACAGCAAGATTATTGGGTTTCAATTGTACTATGGATTGGTACAGATTCAGGAAAGAATTAAGAATATGAGTTAAATGAAATTCGTATTGAGAAGGGTGTTAGTGTTAGGTGGGGATTCAATTGAGGATTCATGTCGGCAGTTGAGTTGTATGATTCCTTGTGTGGGCAGGTCATTGTACTTGGTGTAATAACTACTTAGTTCTGACAATGATAATCATTAAAATGTTTGTGTCGCGCTATTTGATATATGCATGTTAAGAGGGTGATTCCTTTCTCATGTGTATAACAGATAGATAGGTCATAGGTAGAGGATATATGGTTAAGTACGAGTTCTTAAAACTCATACTTATGTGACATTCTTGATTCAGAGTTATATGAAATATTAATGAACCGCTCAACGAATGGATGCCAAAGGTCTGTTTAGGAAAGTTCTTAAACTCATATGATTGTGGCAATTTATGGACTCATAAGTGTGGTTTGACGAACTGGGTAAAGTTGTGTGTAAATGAAGAATATAGAGGATAATAGGAACATATAGATTGTTAAGCCAATGATTATTAGTGGAGACATAAGTTTTCAAAAACTCCTAGCTATGCTAGACTTCGGAACTTTGACATCAAGCTAAATACGCACTATGTGCTTTTAAAAAAAATATGTAGACTCGTAATCATTTTTGAAACGGTTTAAAGTATAGTCTATGCTACTTATTTTAGCTAGATGCAAATGATTTGAAATATCAAAATATCTTTTATTTATCACTCATGTACCATATAACCTGGTGCAGAGATGTAAATGCAGGAATACTTAGTGCGAATTCGATCTGAAAATCATTGTTCCACTGTTGTATGATGTGTTATGACAAAGTCATATAATGACGGCATCCTCAAACGGACTGTTAATACAGTACGGCATCATGGCGTCATTCAAAAAATATTTTCAATAAAATTTTATTTGTCAACGGGGTTTGGCTACACATAAATAATTTGATTGAATTAAATTATTGATATAGGTCTATGCTATTAGATTCAGCTAAACAAAAGTTTATGAAAACTCTAAGTGTTCTTTGAAAGAAATTTCTCGAACTAAATTATTTTGGTGCGGAATCCAACAAGACTGAGGTTGAATTTTGTGCCTATGGCAGTGAAGAGAAACAGATAAAATTTGTACATGGCCAGTACAGGATATATCGGGCTAATCACCCTTTGTGTCTGTAAGTAATGACGGTTTGCGGAATAATTTCCATAAAACATTTGCGAAAATGACAGACAAATAGTCTATATGACTCCTCAGCAAAATTTGAAAATTTTTACTCTTGTGAGTGGTGTATTGGGTAGTATGTGATGCTGTGTATGTATGGTGTATGGAGTATGGTGTATGGTGTAAGGTGTGAGGTAAATTTCGAGGACGAAATTTTTAGAAGAAGGGGTGAATGTGACAACCTGAGAAATTTGAATATTTTAAAAAAAATTATTAATTGATTTAAGGTTCGAAATTAGAACCTAGATAGAAAGTTAGTGTATGCGTTTGATATTTTTAAGATAGAATTTTGAGGATTTCAAAATTCTGTAAAGGATTTAAATGAATTATTCAGGATTAAGGAAAACGTGATTATGTTCTGTGTATATGTGTACAGTATGTGGTTGAGGGTCAAGGGTTGACCAGATAATCGATATCTGTAATAAACCCTAAGTATATATTAAGAACGTCAACGTTCAGTTAGAAAACCCTAGCGAATTATAAGAAATCCTAGAAACCGGTTCTGGAAACCCTAATTCAATGTATGAAACCCTAATCTGGGAACCTAAATGATTATTATATTATTTAAGTGCTATTAATTATAATATTAATTAGGGTAAAGCTTAATTATTTATTAAACCCTAATTTTAAATTTATAAAACCCTAATTTTATAATTAGGGAAAATCTAATTATTAATTTAATACTTTTAATGTTAATTAGGATATATTAATTATAATTTTCAAGTTAAGCAATTAGAAAACCCTAATCTAATTACAAAATTTAATTTCTAAATTAGAAAATTTATTTTTCATTTAGAAACCCTAATTAGTGGTTTATAAACCCTAATGACTATTTTAACCTTAATTGCTTAATTAGCAATTTAATTAGGAAATACTAATCCTTATTAGCAAGATTTAAGTTATGATTAAGAAATTTTATTATAATTAGAAAATTCTAATTCTAATTTAGAAATATAAATTTTTATTTTTGAAAACCTAATTTGGAAATTCTAGAATTATTTTTCCAAACCCTAAATCCTAAATGGCTCAAACCCTAAACCCTAACCAAACCCTAAACCTTATGGGTTTGGCTAATGACCAAAATGCCATTAAATTTATTTTATTAAAGACCAAAATGCCCTTTTGTGCATTATTTAGTGTAACTTGTAGATATGGCCAAGACCTTTAGTTGGTGAACAACTATTTTGAATTTGTGGCATGTATATCTCCAGCAATCAGCAGCCACATCAGCCATTCATTGAATCAAGTATTAAAAAGAGAAAAGTAAGAAAGTTATTCACTTTACTTGTCAAAATAACCAAGACTTTCTCTCACTAGAAAATTCGAGATTTAGAGAGAGAGAGAGAGAGAGAATCAAAGCTAGGATCAGTTCTTAGTCTTCCAATAACAGATCCAAAAGTCAGAAATCATGAATCAAAGCTCAAAGTGGTAAGAACCCTAAAATTTCCAAATCCTTTGATCCTATGTTGTTTAATGTTAGTTGTTGGTTAAATATGTGTTATAAGGTGTCAATTAGAGATCTGGGTTGTTGGATCATGGATCCATAACATCTAGATGCTCGAATCTAAAGTTTTGAAAAATCTGGAAATCTGGAAAAATGATGTCTGACAGTCCAATGTCAGGGTCTGTAGATCCGTGTGTGTTTGATGTTTTCTGTGTTTTATGTTATAGATTTGTAGTAAGCCATGTTATCTTTAATCTGCACTTTGAATCATGGTCAGATCAGATCTAGAATTTATGTTATGATCGGTCAAATAGCGGTGATCGATCACGGGAGTAAGCATCTGGGCAACCCAGAAATTTTCCAGGTGGTTTGACAAGTTTTTGAAGCCCCTGATCTTGCTTCTGTTAAGTTGTTTTAGTCATTTTATTATTTGAACGTTGTAGCTTGACATTATGACTACATTATTAAGTCTTTATTTCACTCATAGAATTAACATAATCGTAAATAAGTAGGGTTAAACAAGCGTTGACCGACTGTTCTTGACAAAATCTGGAAAACCCATAAATCGTCAAGAACAGTTCCTGACATCCGTTTGACCGACCTATATCGTACTCGTTTGATGTTGATAAGTTGATATGGTGATTGTTTGATGTACCTTGACATACCTACTATAGATTGGAACCTTAACCCATGACTGGAAAATGTATAAAATTGAGCCACAAGGAGGTCACTCAAAACTCACTGGGAATCTGGAAAACCCAGAAATCCCAACAGGCCTCTGACAACAATTTTGCAGCTTTAGATCTTCCAACTGTGATGCTTAATGAGTTAGATGATGGTATAGAATTGTAGTATTACATGAATACTACAAGTGTAATGACTTAGCCAACCCAGAAATTAAAAGGGACACTGAAATAAACCCGGTCAAACCACCCAATCGGTAAACTGACATGAACGTCTCAAGAACACCAAGAACACATATAGCGACGGTTCTGTCGCTATATATAAAGCGCCCCTTTTTAATTAATTATTTTACAAAAATTATTTAAAAATAGAAAAAAAATGGTTTTTAATTATTAAAAGTACATAATAAATTCTGAAAAAGTATTTTAAAGTCCGAAAAATAGTTTTTAACTATTTTGAGTATATTTCATAAATATTTAATATTTTTGGAATATAAATGGTATTAAATTTATTTATTTATAATATTAAATAAATGATTTAAAAATAATTTTAATTCATAAAAATCATGAAAAAATATATTATGATATTAGAAAATATTTTAAGTTATTTTTGATGACTTTTAATATTTTGTGATGAAATTCATTAATTAATCAATAATAATGATATTTAGTTTATTTAATAAATTATGGAAAAATAGAATAAATGATTTATAAATCATATAAAAATGATTTAAGTGTTATAAAAATATTTTAAGTTATAAACTATAACTTTTGATATTTTTTCATGAAAATATTAATATATTAATATTAAAAGCAATTATCGGATAATGAATTTAAGTGATTAAAAATCATATAAATATGATTTTTAAAGTATTAAAATACTTTGTGATATTATAAATATATTATATATATTATGATATGTATTTCATTAATATTTGATAATAAATAAATATTAATGATAAAAGAATTATATGGTATTTAATTCATTTAAATACAATATTAATGATTGAAAATTCACAATAAATAGTAATAATTATTTAAAAATTATTACAAGCTTACGAAAAATATTTTAACTGATAATAAATTATTGTAGATAATGTTTAAGTGTTTAGACAGAGTTTAATTGAACTTAAACTCAAAATTTTGTCCGACTAGACCGTCGGGACATTAGAACTTTAATTTAAACTCAAGTCGATTTGAAATAGTTTGACACGATCTTTGAGTCTTATGTGTGTTATAGACTAATAGGATTATGTGTTATGTGTTTAGGTTATTCTATGTTTATATATATAGTAGTATTATACTGTGATGATATTATTCTAATATTGGAGATCTATATTACTAATATTAGGTCTTCGGATAAAGCGATATAAATTGCGTAGTGGTAATCAACTTCGCTCAGCAAGTTTGTTGTGATGAATTGGGTAATATACCCATGAATTGAATTACGTTTATATCTTTAATTTGTTGTGTGTTGATTGAAGCCGCTTTCGGAGTTATTTTATCTCGCTTAAGTGAACCTTAGGTGTTGTGGCATGATTGTGATCTAACTCCCATGGAGCGATGATTGGAAGCAATTGGGAATAAAAACCTTAATTTGGCAAGATTTATTTTCACTCAATAGTTATACGCTATTATTATTGGGCTAAAAAAAAGGCAAGATTCATTTTACGCTTTAAAAATGGGCGCTTAGTCGTCTGTTGACTCAAAATGGGGCGCAAGCAGGTGGAACAAAAGTGGACTTCACTTTGACTTGTCATTGACTTTATTTTATGTGTCTTGGAAGCCTAATTGACTAGAATTGTTGGAATTGAACGTAAAAAATATAAATTGATTTATTGTTATTGAATCGAGGGGGGATGATACGACACAATTAGAGATTGGAGCAAGGAGGAGGATCGATCCGAAGGCTACAACTTGAGTTTTTCTTCTTCCTCTTTACTCTTTTAAATTGTGTAACTTCTTAAGGATGATTTATCAATTATTTGTGGTTTTTATTTCCGCCATGAACTAATTCTTTTTTTTAAGATTCCAATGGAACCTTTTATGGTGATGGATTGATTATTTAATTTATTCCAATTATTTATGTTGAAGTGAATTGTTCATCATGCTTTGATTTATTGATTAATTATCCGCCAATAATTACCGTGTTACTCTGTAAGGAATTGAGAAAGGAATTCTAGGGTTAGAATCAAGGTGATGACATGTGACTTAGTTATTTACATAGTGAATAATTAGGTTTGTGAATAGAATGAGAATATCTATTTGCCGCATGTAACACATAAGGAATTGGGTTTGTAACGAGTTTAATTCAATTGTTTTGCATAGAGATATAGCAAAATTAATCTGGGTTAAATAGAAGGCAATTGATCACCGAGAGAGGGCTTTTGGCATTTGAGAATTCCTCATTAACAATTCAAGAGACATAATAATTGGGATAATTGAATAATTGATTTAGTAATCATAATTGGGGAAATTGAGTCTTAATTATCATTCATCTGCATTCAAATAATTTTTAATTTGTTCTTGTTTTCTTTTAGCATAATTTCTTGGTTATATTTACAATTAGTTTTCTTAACTTTAATAATCACAATTTTTGGGTTGTTTAAATAAAATTGATTGATACAAAGATTAGTAGTTGGAATTTATTAATTAGAATTCTCCGAGGGATCGATACTCTAATTTATCACTATATTACTTGTTGATCGTGTATACTTGCACGTTTGCTTTGATTGTGAAAGGAACCAACAAGTTTTTGGCGCCATTGTCGGGGATTTCTTTTGTTAATATTAATTCCATATTAGTTATAATCAATTCGGTCTTAATTTAAACATTACTTAATTCTTCTTCTTGTTTTCAGCAGAATTCTTTTGCAAGTGTATGCACACTAGATCAAGGGCACGGGAACTTTTTCCTTATATCGACGAGATTGAAAGGAAATTTCTAAAGGGCAATCGACTAGTGCAGAATAAATCTTAGAGAAGAAGAACTCATGGATCAAGAAATTCCAAAGAAATATGGCAGGAACGATCGTAAATCACTTAGGGACTATGCCATGCCGAATGTCACGGATATACAATGAGCATTAGAGACCAAAGAATCAATGCTAACAATTTTGAGATCAAACCAACTACCATTCAAATGCTTCGTAATCAATGTCATTGGGGTGGTCCATTAGATGATCCGAATGAGCATATCTTGAGCTTTCGAAGTTTCATGACACCTTCAAATTCAACAATGTGTCAAGATGCTACAAGGTTGAGAATGTTCCCATTCACTTTGAAAGACAAAGCACGCAGCTTGGTTATACGCCACCTCCCCCGACTCAATCCACACTTGGGACGACTTGCTCTCAAAAATTTCTAGCTAAATTTTTCCCGCCACCAAATCAAGAAACTACTTAATGACATTCATACCTTCGCATAGCTTGATTCGAATCGTTGTATGAGGCGTGGAAAGGTTTAAGGATATGCTCCAAAATGCCCACACCATGGAATTCCACAAAGGATGCAATTAGCGATATTTTATGATGGGTTAAAAGCATCCACAAGGGCAAGTATCGACGCAAAGCAGTTAGGAGGAGCAATTATGTCTAAAACCTTTGATGAGGCATTTCAGTTTGTTAGAGACGATGGCCACCAACAATTATCAAGGGCCCATGACGAGGTCTAATCCTCCGAAAGCAAAGGAAAGTATGATGTGGATGCAATAACATCTTTACAAGTGCAAATGACAAAGAATGGCTAAGCAGATAGAATTATCAAGGCCCACAATCCACTCAAAGAGATAGCTATGGTCCGTGAAATTTGTGTCCGGGGTCATACTACTGGATCAATGTGCCATCAATGTCAAGCAAAGACAATATGTGGGAAGTTATAGTTTTTTACTCAAATTTTATCCAAATCAAAATACATATAATCCGGGTTGAGAAATCATCCCGGTTTTCATGGAGTAACAACCAAGTCAGCAGTAACAAGCACCGAGACAAAGAAAACAATTTCGGTTTCAAAACCGTATACAACAACCCATGGAAAAGCAAGTCGGGAAGAAGCCTTGGAAAGATTTGTTAAGGCGCTTGAAAAAAAAAGTGAGGAGAGTGATAAAAGATTGAATCAAGTGGAGTTGAGTATACAAAGTCAGACTGCATCGATCAAAAACCTAGAAAATCAAATGGGGCAAATGGCACATACGTTGAATAACCGACCACTTGGAACACTTCCAAGCGACACCGAGAAAACCCGCAGAGACGAAAGCATTGTAAAGCCAGAACTCTACGGCGGTGGGAAAGAACTACAAGACTCACCACGATAAGGAAAAGGAGGACAAGGTACAAATTGAAATTGAGAAAGTGGTGGATATCGAAAAGCATCAAGAGGAGACCTCACAAAGAAAAAAAATTTTGGAACCAACCCGCATAATGCCCCCATACCGTATCCGCAGAGATTTCAAAAATCCAAGTTAGATAAGCGCCTTCTCGATTTTTGGATATCTTCAAGAAATTGCACATCAACATCCCCTTCGCCGAAGCCTTGGAACAGATGCCGAGTTATGCGAAGTTTATGAAGGAGGTTCTCACAAAGAAAAGGAAATTGGGAATTCGAGACAAGAGATCGACTAAGAATGCAAAGCTATCATTCGTAATAAGTTACCGCCAAAGCTCAAGGATCCGTAGTTTTAATATACCGCAAGCGAGATTGGAAATCGCCGGATTTGCCTTATGTGATTTGGGGGCTAGTATAAATCTAATGCCATTATCCGTCTACAGTTAGTTCGGACTTCAGGCCCCACGCCCGATAAACATTAGTTTGCAGCTAGCGGATAGATCGGTTACATATCCACGAGGTATAGTTGAAGATGTTCTAGTAAAAGTGGATAAATTTATCTTCCCCACGGATTTCTTTATTTTAGATTACGAAGTGGACAGTGAGATTCCTATCATTCTTGGGCGACCATTTCGCAACAAAAGTAACAATCGATTGATGTTCAAAAGGTGAATTGACAATGCGAGTGGAAGATCAACAGTCACCTTTAACGCCTTCAAGTCGATGTCGTCGATCCTAAAGAAAAAGGTGAATGTATGAGGATTGATATCATGAAGGAATCAGGTGAATCATAAATTTAAAGACAACTTTTTTGAGGACCCACTTGAATCTATTTTGCTCGTAAGTGCATTTAATATGGTATCAAGAAGATATCGAATACGCTAAATGGCTAGACACACAAAGAAGAAGGTTCCTAAAAGCACTCAATCCTTCGACACCATAGAGAGGCCCAAGTCAAGGTAAAAAGTTCAAACCACAATAAGAGCCACCGCAAGCAGAGAGTTAAAGCCATTACCACCCCATCTCGCAATATGCTTATTTAGGAAAAGACGAGACCCTACCAGCTTATTGTTTCCACAGAATCGACCGACACGCAAAAAGAAAAAATCACTACTACGGGTTTTGTGAGAATTCAAAACAAAGAATTGGGTGGACTATAGCGACATTCGAGGTATTAGCCCATCATTCTCATGCATAAAATCTTAATGGAGGAAGGGGAAAACCAACCATCGAGATGCAAAGAAGGTTAAACCCCATCATGAAGGAGGTGGTGAAAAGGAAATAATAAAGTGGTTGATGTCGCATTATTTACCCGATCTCGTATAGTTCATGGGTGAGTCCCATCCCAATGCGTACTCAAAAAAAAAAGGGGTATGATAAAGGTGAAGAATGAAGTTTAATGAGCTCATCCCTACTCGAATAGCTTACAGGATGGAGAGTGTGTATGGACTACCGCAAGCTAAATAAAGTCACACGTAAGGATCACTTTCCTTACCATTCATCGATCGATGTTGATAAAGCAATGGACATCAATTTTATTGTCTCTCGATGGTTATTCGATATAATCAAATTGCTATCAGCACCGAGGATCAAGAGAAAACGACATTCACATGCCCATACCAGACGCTTGCATTTTGCCAATGTCTTTTGGTTTATGCAACGCACCAAAGAACCTTCCAATGGCAAGTGCATGATGGCGATCTTCTTCGATACGGTCGTCGAGAAAAATCGAGGTATTTATGGACGATTTTTCCGTGTTTGGTGATAGCTTTGATCCGTGTTTGAAAAATCTAATGTTAGTATTGAAACGATGCGTGAGACTAATCTGTTCTTAATTGGGAAAAATGTCACTTTATGGTGAAAGAAGGGATTATTCTCAGCATGTGGTTTCGCAAATTTGACTAGAGGTGGATAAAGCAAAGATCGAGACTATTGAGAAATTACCACCTCCATCATCCGTGAAGGAATCCGAGCTTTTTGGGACATGCGGTTTTTATCGACGCTTCATCAAAGATTTTTCAAAAATCTCAAAACCCTCAGGTTCCTTGTTAGAGAAAGATGTGCCTTTCAAAATAGATCACCATGTATCGAGGCATTCGAGATTTTAAAGAAGAAGCTAGTATCCGCTTCCAATCATCAGGGCGCCCATTGGTCTCTACCATTCGAATTGATGTGCGACGCCAAATGACTATGCAAAGGGGAGCAGCTTTTGGGTCAACGCCTCAACAAAATTTTCCATACAATCTATTACTCAAGCAAGACGCCGACAGATGCTCAAATTGAACTATACAACCACCGAAAAAGAACTACTTGCAGCCAGGTTTGCCTTCGACAAATTCAGAGCATATCTCATCTAACCAAGGTTATTGTCTACACGGATCATTCTCGCAATCAAATATTTGATCGAAAAGAAGGATGCCAAACCAAGGTTAATCCGCTGGGTGTTACCGCTTCAGAGTTTGATTTGGAGATCCGGATAGAAAGGGTACCAAAATCAAGTAATGGATCATCTTTCGCTACCGGAAAATGATGAGGTGCGAGAGGAAAGACAATGCATTGATTAACGAGAAATTCTGACGAACAACTTCTACGAAAGTGACCACAACATTGCCTTGGTATGTCGATTATGTGAACTATGTGGTTGCTAAGGTATTACCTCCGATTTGAATTCGCAACAACGAAAGAAATTCCTCCATGACGTGAAGCAATACTATTGGGATGAACCGTTTTGTTTAAAGCCCGCGATCAAATGATTAGACGTTAGATACCCTCATGAAGAGATGGATGATCTTAGGTCATTGCCATTCATCCGACTATGGAGGGGGCATTATTCCGGTGATCGAATCGCGCCAAGGTGTTACAACTGGATTTTACCGCCTTCATTATTCAAGGATGCGATCTCTATGTAAAAAGTGTGACAGATGTCAACGCTTGGTAATATCTCCAAGCGAAATGAGATGCCACTCAACTCTATTTTGAGGTAGAATTGTTCGACGTTTGGGGCATTGATTTCATGGGACCGCTCCCCATCTTTCAATAATCAAGATATTCTCGTTGGCAAGGGATTATGTTTCCAAATGGGTAGAAGCCGCAGCTTTGCCCACAAACGATGCTAACGCTGTCTCCGCGATTTTTAAAGAAAAATATTTTCACGCCGATTTGGGACTCCACGGCAATAATAAGTGATGAGGGAACACATTTTTGCAACAAGCGCCTCACAAAGTTACTCGTGAAGTATGGGGTTCGCCATAAAATCGCAAATACAGATCACCCCCCAAACCAATGGCCAAGTCGAGGTTTCAATAGGAGGTCAAGAGAATTTCGAAAAGGTGGTCAATCCGTCTCAAAAGATTGGTCGCTACGCCTTGACGATGCTCTATGGGCATATCGTGACAAATATAAGAATCCGACCCAGATGTCACCTTATCGAATGGTTTACGTAAAAAGCGTGTCACCTCCCAAATGAAAGCTAGAACATAGTGCATATACCGGGCCATTCTAAGCTCAATTTTGATGAACAAGCAAATGGGTGAGCAAAGGTTACCGCAATTGAACGAGATGGATGAATTCCGCTTAACGCTGTATGAAAAACGCAAAACTCTACAAGGAGAAAGTCAAAGCTTGGCATGATAAGAAAATTCTCGATAAAACATTTGAACCGGGCCAACAAGTCTTGCTCTTCAATTCGAGATTGCGCTTATTTCTGTGGAAACCGAAATCACGCTGGTCGACCTTTACAACAGATTCGCTTTCTCACATGGTAACATTGAGATCGAAAACCAAATTCAAATTGCACATTCAAGGTTAACGGCCAACGACTCAAACATTACCGAGTGGACCTATTGAAAGGCAAACTACGGTCATATAAATCTCTCCGACCCAAATAACAATCGAGCAAACTAGCAAAGTTCGCCGTCGACAAGAAACCAAGCGCTTTATCGGGAGGCAACCCAATCAATTTTTATTTTGATTTTTTCATTTATTTTATTTTATTTCTTGAGTATTTTAGTTATTCTTCTTATCTATTGCATATCATGTCTCTATTTTAGTATTAGAAAGTAGAGTTACTCATCATGGTGGGTGGTTAATTAAATTCCATGTTGCAGGATCGAGGTGTGAACGAGGAATTACCAAGTCGTCGCCAAGAAGAGCCTTTTGCCGTTGTTTTAAGTACAAAAATAGCGCCTTGGCCAAAAAGCGCTAATGAAGATTCTCGCTTACGAAGCGCCTCCCCTACATCATATTCTTAAGCTTAAATAGCGCTTGCGCTAAGTGGCCTCCCCTAACCTATCGCTTAAGAGCGCCTTGCCACTTGCTTCCCCATACAAATACAAATACCTCCTACGCTAGAGGCTCTACCAAGAGTCCTAATTTGGTTATAATCGCTAATCTGCTACACTCCTTCCTTTTATTAGCACACGCCTCCTTCCTCTCCATCTCCTACACGATCTCCTTCTCTCTCTCACTTGGATACACCAAAAATTGTAAGGCTTATTATCAAATTCTAGGTTCAATCCTCCAATAAGGACACAATTCTCATCTCTCTCACAATCATCTACCACCAGGTATGTTGAATGTTTTAATTATATTTTTGTGCAACAAGCCTTGGTATTGATTTATTTGGTAAGTGTTCTACATCCTGATGTGTATCTCATCTAGAGATAGAAAAAAAAACAAAATTGCTTAATGGCCATAAATTGCTTACTTGAAAGCAAAGAGATCGCATCAATGGGATATTTTTGTTTAATAAGAGGTATGAATTGACAAAGAATTTAGTGCAAATCTAAGTAATCGATGAGTTTCCTCTTCAGATGTTTGATGAATTACCCGAGTGAAGGATCCTTTCCACATGCACACTTATCACTATGTCCAAGCACTATCACTCTGCACCCATGTGCCACCACAATGAGTTCAATCTCCATCAGAAGACTTGTTCTCGGTTACCATCACACATAGTGAATTAGAGTGGGGAGAATTAGACTATATTGATCCATGCATGACTCCTCACGCACTCTATAATAACTCTTTTTTCAAGGGCATCTCTCAGGTCGCATGTGCCAACTCTATAAACGGATGAGCCCATGACTTCAATCCAGATACTTGTGCATATATACGTATTCTTGTGTCAAGCACCACCCCTCACAAAATGTGCTCAATGTCCATTTATTTTTCACAAATTGGGGTTGAGTCATACATAAGTTTATTGCAATTCAAAAATCTGCTCAATACTAATATATATATATTGTACTTGCAAACTCGCTTTATGGCATCGAAACGTCAGCAGGTGAAAGATCGTGGACCGCCTCAACTCCACCTCCGAGGTTTCGACAAATTACCGATTTGTCGGGCCTTATGGCTCAGAAAGATACAACCGATCGGGTTACTCTGGCCATTGGTTCCGAACGGGGTCGAGTCCCGATCCAAAGAAAAGATGGCGATACATGGCAAATATGATAGCCGAGAGAAATTGGTTCACACTCACCGCATGTTCTCGATCCCGCCAGAATTGCAAAGGGTAAAAGAATTTTACGCCAACGCGTCGAAAGCATGATCACTACACCAGATTCGCTGTGGGCAAAATAGTGGAATTTGGCGAAGAGGACTTCAACGGTGCTATCAACCGCCACTTGAGGGATCGAACGACGAATATGCACGGCCAGGAGTGATGGGCCGATTATGAGAAGATAATTCGTGAGCTTTGTCAGCCGGGCACCACATGGACGGTCCAGGAACGCGGAAACATGACCTTCCCATTAGTGAATCTCAGCTTATATGGGAAGGCATGGTATGCGTTCATTTACGCAAAACTCATGCCATGCACCCATGTGAGTCATGTTACCAGGGAACGTGCAAAGTGTGCTTCTATACTCAATCCTCAAAGGATTCAAAATTGATGTGGGCCATCTCATCTTGCAATCATTCTCCGAGCATCTCGTGGGAGTACCACCGAGGATTACCACATCCGCCTCTCATCTCGCATGTTATGTGACAAGTTCGACACAAATGGAAGTCCGACGAGATGACCCAAAAGCCTATGCCAAAGTTGTTGGACCACAAGTTGATCCACGGTACAAAGTATGGATCGTGGAGCAAACCACCCTAGGGGATTGGGTTTCATAATTCCCCAAGTCGAACAATCTCAAGCTCCACCGCCCCTGTGCTCCATCTACATACTGGCCCCTCGTCTCCACAGAGATAGAGGTGTGTGTTCCTCAAGTCGCTCAAAGAGAAATCAATAGTTGGTTCTACAATCTTGAAGCCCAAAATGTCCGCCTGTCCGAGCGCCAAGACGTTATCTTTAAGTATTTGTTGACCAGTTTGCCGCACAGAATGCGATGAATGCCCAGCAATTTCCAAATGTTAGTCTCAAATAGCCGCTTTCCATCTGCTCCAAATTCCCCGCCAGCTTTTTCCCCTGCCTCGATCTAGAAATGAGCGAGGATGATGATGATCCAAATTGACGCTTAAGCTCATCAGGGGAGTCCTCTGTTTTATTTTGTTTTATCTTTCGCATGAGGACATTGCTCTAGATAAGTTTGGGGGTGGTTGTTAAGTTTTATTTTTCTTAGTTGCATTAGTAAACTTGTTTTTAGTTTTTTTTATGTCGCATTTAGGATCGCATGTTAATTCCAAATTTTGATAAATGAGTATATTTGAAGGCCAATGATGAACTTAAAATTGCATGAACAAGTCTAGTAAGGATTGTTGAGTCAAGAATATGATGTTCTTGACATGATTTGAATCCCTATCTGTTTGACACTGATGTTTCAAGGATAGTACATTTGGAAAGATGACCATGTTAGCTATGATAGTTTAAATGGATAGATAGTAGAGTTCTAAAGGATGAATGCTAGTGAAATGAAGGAACAAGTTAAGTAGCTAGTGAAGACTGAATTTAGATTTGAACTTAAGTTTGGGAAAAATATATGGAGTATACAAGCTTTGAGCTAGCTTTAAAATATATATATATATATATATATATATATATATATATATATATATATATATATATATATATATATATATATCACTAGTCTTGTTTCGGGGCCTTTGTTACTTGAGTAAGCACGCCTCAAGGGGTATCTTAAACCTAGCGCCTCTAAGGTCTTATATGGTCCGGGAGTCGCTGGTCGAAAGCTCGCTAAGGGGTAGTAATCATTAGCCTAATGGAATGAGACATCAGCACAACCATGGTTAAAAAAAAAAAAAAACGAAAAAGAGCAAAATGCCCCGCTTAGCAAAAAAACAAGCATAAGTATTCCATGTCAATCTTGAACTTTGGTGATTGTTTAATTTCAATTGAATCTAGTTTATTTGATGCGCTCTTGAGTTGAACTGTATGAAGCTTATTAAGAACTTTATTATCTTTCGATTTTTTGCTTGTCATCGGTCGTCAGATGGTTGATTGAACACACACTCACAATATCGCATAATAATGATTTTGATTGATTGATTGTTGGGATATTGTTGATCTGCTTTAACATGAGGTATTAACATGTTTTTGTGATTTTCCCGAGGCCTATGGATATTCGTTAACTATCAATTGCCGGAATTAAGGTCCTTTAGTTAGTTTGCATTTGCATGATGTTTAGTTATTCGTGTTTTGTGTTTTGTTGCTCGAGGACACGCAACGATTTAAGTTTGGGGTATTTGATGATCGGGTAATATACCCATGAATTGATTACGCTTAGCCTTAATTTGTTGTGTGTTCAAGCGCTTTTAGAGTTATTTTACTCGCTTAAGTTGTGTTGCAAGGTGATTGTGCGTTGTTGGAGCGATCGGAAGCAATTGGGCTAAAAAAGGGCAAGATTCATTTTCATTCAATAGCGCCGGGCGCTATTATTACTAGGTTAAAAAAAAAATACGGGCGCTAGTCGTCTGCCGACTCGAATGGGGCGCAAGGTGGGGAACAAAAGCGGGACTTCACTTCTTTCATGTCATTGACTTTATTTTATGTGTGTTTGGAAGCCTAATTGACTAGAATTGTTGGAATTGGACAATAAAATATAAATTGATTTATTGTTATCGAATCGAGGGGATGATACGACACAATTAGAGATTGGAGCAAGGAGGAGGATCGATCCAAGGCTACAACTTGGAGTTTTTCTTCTTCCTCTTTACTCTTTTAAATTGTGTAACTTCTTAAGGATGATTTATCAATTATTTGTGGTTTTTATTTCGCATGAACTAATTCTTTTTATTAAGATTCCAATGGAACCTTTTATGGTGATGGATTGATTATTTAATTTATTCCAATTATTTATGTTGAAGTGAATTGTTCATCATGCTTTGATTTATTGATTAATTATCCGCCAATAATTACCGTGTTACTCTGTAAGAATTGAGAAAGGAATTCTAGGGTTAGAATCAAGGTGATGACATGTGACTTAGTTATTTACATAGTGAATAATTAGGTTTGTGAATAGAATGAGAATATCTATTTGCCGCCGTATGTAACACATATAGGAATTGGGTTTGTAACGAAGTTTAATTCAATTGTTTTGCATAGAGATATAGCAAAATTAATCAAGGTTAAATAGAAGGCAATTGATCACCGAGAGAGGCTTTTGGCATTTGAGAATTCCTCAAGTAAAAATTCAAAGAGACATAATAATTGGGATAATTGAATAATTGATTTAGTAATCATAATTGGGGAAATTGAGTCTTAATTATCATTCATCCGCATTCAAATAATTTTTAATTTGTTCTTGTTTTCTTTTAGCATAATTTCTTGGTTATATTTACAATTAGTTTTCTTAACTTTAATAATCACAATTTTTGGGTTGTTTAAATAAAATTGATTGATACAAAGATTAGTAGTTGGAATTTATTAATTAGAATTCTCTCGAGGATCGATACTCTAATTTATCACTATATTACTTGTTGATCGTGGTATACTTTGCTTTGATTATGAAAGGAACCAACAGCTTGTTGGGTTTTGATCAAAGATGAAATCAACCATAAGATGAGTTCCCTAACTCCGATAATAAAATTTAATAGTAGTGATGAATAGATAGAATCTAAAAGACTAAAAGCAAAGTGATAGAAGATCGTAAAACAAAACGCCATAAGATGTAAAAATCGAATCGATAATATATATCGATGAGATCACCCGTGATCGGATAAGTTTATAGTATGGAAAAGAATCAACTGATGATTGGAAAGTTTACAACAAAGATTCTTTGGGTGTCAATTGTACTATGGATTGCACAATGCAGTTAGGAAAGAATTATGAATACGAGTTAAATGAAATTCGTATTGAGAAGGGTGTTAGTGTTAGGTGGGGATTCAATTGAGGATTCATGTCGGTAGCTGAGTTGTATGATTCCTTGTGTGGGCAGGGAATTGTACTTGGTGTAATAACTACTTAGTTCTGACAATGATAATCATTAAAATGTTTGTGTCGCGTTATTTGATATATGCATGTTAAGAGGGTGATTTCTTTCTCATGTGTCCTAGATCGTACTCGTCTGATGTTGATATGGTGATTGTTTGATGTACCTTGACATACCTACTATAGATTGGAACCTTAACATCACAGGAACCATGACTGGAAAAATGTATAAAATTGAGCCACAAGGAGGTCAATTCAAATCGATCGAAATCGGGAAACCCGTAAATCAAAGAGACCTCGATAACAACTTTGCAGCTTTAGATCTTGCAACTGTGATGCTTAATGACTTAGATGATGGTATAGAATTGTAGTATTACATGAATACTACAAGTGTAATTACTTAGCCAACCTAGAAATCAAAAGGGACACTGAAATAAACCCGGTCAAACCACCCAATACCTATATGAAGGTCTCAAGAACATTAAGAACACCTATAGCGGCATTTACTGTCATTATAGGCCCCTTTTTAATTAATTATTTTCCGAAATTATTTAAAAATAGAAAAAATAGTTTTTAATTATTAAAAATACATAATAAATTCGAAAAATTATTTTAAAGTCCTAAAATAGTTTTTAACTATTTTGAGTATATTTCATAAATATTTAATATTTTTGGATTATAAATGGTATTAAATTTATTTATTTATAATATTAAATAAATGATTTTAATTCATAAAAATCATGAAAAATTATATTATGATATTAGAAAATATTTTAAGTTATTTTTGATGACTTTTAATATTTTGTGATGAAATTCATTAATTAATCAATAATAATGATAATTAGTTTATTTAATAAATATATTAAATAAATTATGGAAAAATAGAATAAATGATTTATAAATCATATAAAAATGATTGAAGTGTTATAAAATATTTTAAGTTATAAACTATAACTTTTGATATTTTTTCATGCAAATATTAATATTTTAATATTAAAAGCAATTATCGAATAATGAATTTAAGTGATTAAAATCATATAAATATGATTTTTAAAGTATTAAAATACTTTGTGATATTATAAATATATTATAATATTATGATATGTATTTCATTAATATTTGATAATAAATATTAATGATAAAAGAATTATGTGGTATTTAATTCATTTAAATATAATATTAATGATTGAAAATTCACGATAAATAGTAATAATTATTTAAAAATTATTACAAGCTTACGAAAAATATTTTGACTGATAATAAATTATCGTATATAATGGTTAAGTGTTTAGACAGAGTTTAATTGAACTTAAACTCAAAATTTTGTCCGACTAGACCGTCGAGACATTAGAACTTTGTCGAACTCAAGTCAGACTGAAATAGTTTGACCTGATACTGAGTCTTATGTGTGTTATAGACTAATAAGATTATGTGTTATGTGTTTAAGTTATTCTATGTTTATATATATAGTAGTATTATATTATAATGATATTATTCTAATATTGGAGATCTATATTACTAATATTAGGTCTTCGGATAAAGCGATATAAATTACGTAGCAATAATCAACGGTTCAGGCAAGTTTGTTTTACTTAACTCTATTAAGAGTTGTTTCATTCGGATAAGCTTATGATTAATCATTGCTGGTTGCCATGAATTGTACTCTGTACATATTGCATGTATAAGTCAGGTATGAAAGGCTGATCACCTTCATTACCAGTTGGTTCAGACATATAATTTGTTCATGTATAATACTTGTTCAGTCATAAATTTGTTCCTGCTAGTTCACAATTATATTGTTGAATTATAGCCAACTTATTATTCTAACTCTTTCAATCATGATATATCGTTATATTATTGAACTTAAACTTGCTGGGCAATCCTTATGCTCACCCTTGCTATATCAAGATAAAACATTGCAGATAAGGCGAATGCGTTTGAATACAGGAAAAGAATAATGCCAAGTTCAGCTTGGGATAAAATGTGCTGCTAATTTTTAATAGTATTGTTTGATAATGATGTTATGTGTTAGATAATGAATTGTGTATAAGTTAAGGTTACTCGACCTTGGGGAATAGTGTGTAATGTAATGTATAAACAATTTATGTTTATATCTTTCGCAAATAGTAATAGTTGTATAGAATGATCGAACCGGATCCGCGGTGATTCGGGACCTCGGATTCGGGGCCCTCACAGTTGGTATCAAAGCTGTAGGTTATGAACCGTAGGTAGGAATACCTGAAACTAATAACCGCAGTGGTTAGGATAAGATCTAACTCCCATAGATTTAGTTGGGTCAAAAAGATTCAAAGATGAATCTCGGTGAGTTATAAGATAAAGAGCTCCCTAACTCTGATAATAAAGTTTAACAGTAGTGATGAATAGATAGAGTCTAAAAGACTAAAAGCAAAGTGATAGAAGATCGTAAAACAAAATGCTCATAGTATAGAAATGAATCGTAATATATTCGATGAGATCACCCCGTGATCGGATAAGTTTATAGTATGGAAAAAGAATCAGTCTGATGATTGGAAAGTTTACAGCAAGATTGCTGGGTATCAATTGTACTATGGATTGGTACAGATTCAGGAAAGAATTATGAATACGAGTTAAATAAAATTCGTATTGAGAAGGGTGATAGTGTTAGGTGGGTGGGGATTCAATTGAGGATTCATGTCGGCAGCTGAGTTGTATGATTCCTTGTGTGGGTAGGGAATTGTACTTGGTGTAATAACTACTTAGTTCTAACAATGATAATCATTAAAATGTTTGTGTCGCGCTATTTGATATATGCATGTTAAGAGGGTGATTCATTTCTCATGTGTATAACAGATAGATAGGTCATAGGTAGAGGATATATGGTTAAGTACGAGTTCTTAAAATTCATACTTATGTGACATTCTTGATTCAGAGTTATATGAAATATTTATGAAGCCCTCAACGAATGGACGCCAAAGGTCTGTCTAGGAAAGTTCTTAAACTCATATGATTGTGGCAATTTATGGACTCATAAGTGTGGTTTGACGAACTGGGTATAGTTGTGTGTAAATGAAGAATATAGAGGATAATAGGAACATATAGATTGTTAAGTCAATGATTATTAGTGGAGACATAAGTTTTTAAAAACTCCTAGCTATGCTAGACTTCGGAACTTTGACATCAAGCTAAATACGCACTATGTGCTTTTAAAAAAAATGTAGAATCGTAATCATTTTTGAAACGGTTTAAAGTATAGTCTATGCTACTTATTTCAGCTAGATGCAAATGATTTGAAATATCAAACTATCTTTTATTTATCACTCATGTACCATGTAAACTGGTGCAGAGATGATAAAAGTTGATAGAGTTATAAATGCAGGAATACTTAGTGCGAATTCGATCTGAAAATCATTGTTCCACTATTGTATGATTTGTTATGACAAAATCATATAATGACAGCATCCTCATATGAACTGTTAATACAGTACGGCATCATGGCGTCATTCTCAAAAATATTTTCATTAAAGTTTAATTTGCCAACGGGGTTTGGCTACACATAAATAATTCGATTGAATTGAATTATTGATATGAGTCTATGCTATTCGATTCAGCTAGACTAAAGTTTATGAAAACTCTAAGTGTTCATTGAAAAAAATTTCCCGAACCAAATTGTTTTGGTGCGGAATCCAACAAGACTGAGGTAGAATTTTGTGCCTATGGCAGTGAAGAGAAACAGATAAAATTTGTACATGGCCAGTACAGGATATATCGGGCTAATCACCCTTTGTGTCTGTAAGTAATGACGGTTTGCGGATGAATTTCCATAAAACCTTTGCGAAAATGACAGACAAATAGTCTATATGACTCCTCAGCAAAATTTGAAAATTTTTACTCTTGTGAGTGGTGTATTGGGTAGCATTGATGCTGTGTATGTATGGTGTATGGTGTATGGTGTATGGTGTATGGTGTAAGGTAAATTTCAGGGACGAAATTTTTAGAAGAAGAGGTGAATGTGACAACCCGAGAAATTTGAATATTTTAAAAAAAATTATTAATTGATTTAAGGTTTGAAATTAGAACCTAGATAGAAAGTTAGTGTATGCGTTTGATATTTTTAAGATAGAATTTTGAGGATTTCAAAATTCTGTGAAGGATTTAAGTGAACTATACAGTATTAAGGAAAACGTGATTATGTTCTGTTTATATGTGTACAGTATGTGGTTGAGGGTTAATGGTTGACCAGATAATCGATATCTGTAACAAACTCTAAGTATATATTAAGAACGTCAACATTCGGTTAGAAAACCTTAGCGAATTATAAGAAATCCTAGAAACCGGTTTTGGAAACCCTAATTTTCGTTCCGGGAATTCGAAACCCTAATTCGATGTATGAAACCCTAATCTGGGAACTTAAATGATTATTATATTGTTTAAGTGCTATTAACTATAATATTAATTAGGGTAAAGCGTAATTATTTATTAAACCCTAATTTCTGGATTTGAAACCCTAATTTTATAATTAGGGAAAATCTAATTATTAATTTAATACTTTTAACGTTAATTAGGATATATTAATTCTAATTTTCAAGTTAAGTAATTAGAAAACCCTAAACTAATTACAAAATTTAATTTCTAAATTAGAAAATTTATTTTTCTATTAGAAACCCTAATTAATGGTTTATAAACCCTAATGACCATTTTAACCCTAATTGCTTAATTAGCAATTTTCATTACGAAATACTAATCCTTATTAGCAAGATTTAAGTTATGATTAAGAAATTTTATTATAATTAGAAAATTCTAATTATAATTTAGAAATATAAATTTTTATTTTTGAAAACCTAATTTGGAAATTCTAGAATTATTTTTCCAAACCCTAAACCCTAACCAAACCCTAAACCCTAAGGGTTTGGCTAATGACCAAAATGCCATTAAATTTATTTTATTAAAGACCAAAATGCCCTTTTGTGCATTATTTAGTGTAACTTGTAGATATGGCCAAGACCTTTAGTTGGTGAACAACTATTTTGAATTTGTGGCATGTATATCTCCAGCCCATTAGCAGCCACACCAGCCATTCATTGAATCAAGTATTAAAAAGAGAAAAGTAAGAAAGTTATTCACTTTATTTGTCAAAATAACCAAGACTTTCTCTCACTAGAAAATTCGAGATTTAGAGAGAGAGAGAGAGTGAATCAAAGCTAGGATCAGTTCTTAGTCTTCCAATAACAGATCCAAAAGTCAGAAATCATGAATCAAAGCTCAAAGTGGTAAGAACCCTAAAATTTTGAAATCCTTTGATCTTATATTGTTTATTGTTAGTTGTTGGTTAAATATGTGTTATAAGGTGTCAATTAGAGATCTGGGTTGTTGGATCATGGATCCATAACATCTAGATGCTCGAATCTAAAGTTTTGAAAAATATGGAAATCTGGAAAAATGATGTCTGAAAGTCCAATGTCAAGGTCTGTAGATCCGTGTGTGTTTGATTTTTTCTGTGTTTTATGTTATATATTTGTAGTATGCCACGTTATCTTTAATCTGCACTTTGAATCATGGTCAGATCAGATCTAGAATTTATGTTATGATTGGTCAAATAGCGTTGACCGATCATGGGAGTAAGCATCTGGGCAACCCAGAAATTTTCCAGGTGGTCTGACAAGTTTTTGAAGCCCCTGATCTTGCTTCTGTTAAGTTGTTTTAGTCATTTTGTTGTTTGAACGTTGTAGCTTGACATTATGACTACATTATTAAGTCTTTATTTCACTCATAGAATTAACATAATCGTAAATAAGTAGGGTTAAACAAGCGTTGACCGACTGTTCTTGACAAAATCTGGAAAACCTAGAAATCGTCGAGAACAGTTCCTGACATTCGTTTGACCGACCAAGATCATACTCGTTTGCTGTTGATATGTTGATATGGTGATTGTTTGATGTACCTTGACATACCTACTATAGATTGGAACCTTAACATCACAGGAACCATGACTGGAAAATGTATAAAATTGAGCCACAAGGAGGTCACTCGAAACTGACTGGGAATCTGGGGAACCCAGAAATCCCAGCAGGCCTCTGACAACAACTTTGCAGCTTTAGCTCTTGCAACTGTGATGCTTAATGACTTAGATGATGGTATAGAATTATAGTTTTACATGAATACTACAAGTGTAATGACTTAGCCAACCCAGAAATCAAAAGGGACACTGAAATAAACCCGGTCAAACCACCCAATCGGTAAACTGACATGAAGGTCTCAAGAACACCAAGAACACCTATAGCGACGGTTCTGTCGATATAGGGCCCCTTTTTAATTAATTATTTTTCAGAAATTATTTAAAAATAGAAAAAAGTGGTTTTTAATTATTAAAAATACATAATAAATTCTTAAAAATTATTTTAAAGTCCAAAAAATAGTTTTTAACTATTTTGAGTATATTTCATAAATATTTAATATTTTTGGAATATAAATGGTATTAAATTTATTTATTTATAATATTAAATAAATGATTTAAAATTTATTTTAATTCATGAAAATCATGAAAAATTATATTATGATATTAGAAAATATTGTAAGTTATTTTTGATGACTTTTAATATTTTGTGATTAAATTCATTAATTAATCAATATTAATGATAATTAGTTTATTTAATAAATATATTAAATAAATTATGGAAAAATAGAATAAATGATTTATAAATCATATAAAAATGATTTAAGTGTTATAAAAATATTTTAAGTTATAAACTATAACTTTTGATATTTTGTCATGAAAATATTAATATTTTAATATTAAAAGCAATTATCGAATAATGAATTTAAGTGATTAAAAATCATATTAATATGATTTTTAAAGTATTAAAATACTTTGTGATATTATAAATATATTATAATATTATGATATGTATTTCATTAATATTTGATAATAAATAAATATTAATGATAAAAGAATTATGTGGTATTTAATTCATTTAAATACAATATTAATGATTGAAAATTCACGATAAATAGTAATAATTATTCAAAAATTTCTACAAGCTAACGAAAAATATTTTGACTGGTAATAAATTATCGTAGATAATGGTTAAGTGTTTAGACAGAGTTTAATTGAATCAAAATTTTGTCCGACTAGACCGTCGGGACGTTAGAACTTTGTCAAACTCAAGTCAGACTGAAATAGTTTGACCTGATACTGAGTCTTATGTGTGTTATAGACTAATAGGATTATGTGTTATGTGTTTAGGTTATTCTATGTTTATATATATAGTTGTATTATACTGTGATGATATTATTCTAATATTGGAGATCTATATTACTAATATTAGGTCTTCGGATAAAGCGATATAAATTGCGTAGCGGTAATCAACGGTTCAGGCAAGTTTGTTTTACTTAACTCTACTAAGAATTGTTTCATTCGGATAAGTTTATGGTTAATCATTGCTGGTTTCCATGAATTGTACTCTGTACATATTGCATGTATAAGTTAGGTATGAAAAGCTGATCACCTTCATTACCAGTTGGTTCAGATATATAATTTGTTCATGTATAATACTTGTTCAGTCATAAATTTGTTCCTGCTAGTTCACAATTATATTGTTGAATTATAGCCAGCTTATTATTCTAACTCTTTCAATCATGATATATCGTTATATTATTGAACTTAAACTTGCTGGGCAATCCTTATGCTTACCCTTGCTATATCATGATAAAACATTGCAGATAAGGCGAATGCGTTTAGATACAGGAAAAGAATAATGCCAAGTTCAACTTGGGATAAAATGTGCTGCTAATTTGTAATAGTATAGTTTGATAATGATGTTATGTGTTAGATAATGAATTGTGTATAAGTTAAGGTTACTCGACCTTGGGGAATAGTGTGTAATGTAATGTATAAACAATTTATGTTTATATCTTCCGCAAATAGTAATAGTTGTATAGAATGATCGAACCTGATCCGCGGTGATTCGGGACCTCGGATTCGGGGCCCTCACATGTTCCATCAGGTAGGAGGAGTTAGTAACTTCAAACTTGAGTTCAAGTTGGCTTAGCTCAAGTTGCAATGAGAAAGACTTATTCATGTTGTCAATCTTGTCAGATAGGACTTGGAGTTGTTCTTCATTTTTCTTCTGCGCTCGTAGTGCTTCTGTGTAAGACCCCGAATTTTATGAAATGAAAGTATTCAATTTTCTTATAATTATTATTTTATTTCGTAAATGATTAAATTGATAAAAGGTTAAAGTTAAGGGTGAAAGGTGAAAATTTTTGCAAAGTAAGCAAGTTGTTATAAAATATTCGTTTGGTCGGGGAATATTCTTTTTGTCGGGGAATATCCATACGAAGGAATAATCATTGGTGGACCCCACAACGAAAGTATTGTCATAGTTAAAAAATGACAGAATTATCTTTTTATAAAAATAATCTACGAAAGTGTTACCGTTAAAAGCTGTTGAACTACCCTAGTAGTAAAATACGATAATAAAGCGTGGTTGCATAAGAGCACCTGGTATTGATTATTATTGATGCTTACGTAAGAAGTCACTCAATATACTCAATTATTACTACAGTAATTGCTGCATCATATCTCTCATATTATTGATTCAATTATTGTCTCAGTATCATCTGCATAATATTTATTATTATTAAATCAATAATTAAGACGACAAAGTTATTCATATTATTATTTGCAATATTGACAATGTCTAGAAGTTCTGTCAAGGAGAGGTTTAGTCACCTAATTGCGCGCCAATAAGGAGAAATTCTTATTAGAAAGCCCCTCTTTCCTGAGAACGACCTGGTTGTTAAATATTGTGAGTTATAATATTAATGATGAATAAGTTGTGTTGATTAAAGATGAAATTGATAGTTCCATTGTGTTGGGATTATTAGTGTTAGTGGAAATCGACATTTATTTCGATAATAATTGATGTCTGGAGGTTGTATTGACAAATTGGGTAATTAATCGAATAAATGAGCAATTAATTACTATTATTTCACATGCTTATAACTATTTGTTCACATGTGTGTACTATTGATTCACATTCATGTACTATTAGGGGAGGTGATGCAAGATTGATAATACTTGCATGACTAAATTAAAAAAGAGGTATAGATGAAGGTACTTTAATGTAATTAGATTTTTCACATGATTATACTATTAACTCACATTAATGAACTATTAATTCACATTATTTACTATTAGGGGAGGTGGTGCAAGTTTGATAATACTTGCAGGACTAATTTAAAAATGAAGAAAAGAGGAAGGTATTATACTGTAATATTTTGAGCCCCAAAACGTGCAATTATGAAAACTATATTTTCCAATAAATAAAAGCTCATTCTTCCTTCATTTCTCACAAATTCACTAAAGCTATAGAGAAATTATTATAGAGAGAATTATAGAGAGAAGAGGAAGAGAAGTACATTACCTCACTATTCCAATTATCCGGTCTTCTTACAAGGTAAAGAGTATTATTCTTTCGTATTCATGAAGAGTGTTATTTTCTTTCAATACTGTAAGGGTTGTTATTCCATTCTTTATTATTATGTTGGAATAACTTTGTCTACATGCAATCTACCGTGCATACATGGTGAAATTCTTCCATTATTCCATTCTTTATTATTATGTTGGAATAACTTTATGCATTTGATCTATCGCATGCACCGTGAATTCATTGTTATTCTATTCTTTAATATTACATTGGAATATCACATCTGCATGGGATTACGCATGACCAGTTCCATTCTTTATTATTCATTGGAATATCACATGCATCGTAAGAGTTACGCGCGATGACATGGTTCCATTCTTTATCATTACATTGGAATAACTCGCTCTATGTGGATTACGCATACTTGGTGAATTCTTCAGTTATTCCATTCTTTATTATTCTATTGGAATAACCTATCTATGTGGATTACCACATTAATGGTGAATGATCCTTCGTATTCATTCCTTATTAAATTGTGGAAATAATCTGTCTACGTGGATTACCGCATGGCGGGCAAAAATCCATTTATAGTTTCATATATTCTATTATACTCAGTGGGTTAAAGTTTTGGCTTCTATACTCCAGGAAATTAGTAGAATATCATGGATATTTGCGCTTTATCCAGTATCTTTTCATGGAAATATTCTTCTGAGCATTCTTGAATTTTACTCCACAAAATAGTATCATGTTGACAATTTGGACGTTATTGATTTCTGGATAAATTAAATTATATATCTTTAAAAATTTATCCTTGAACTTGTTTTATTGAATTATTGTCATCATCCTCATGTTTATAATATGTTGAAAGTCATATGTGGCCTGTAGTGCATAGTTGGACTTGGTGTGATTTTGACCAGGGATTATTCGGTATAATCATGACCGTAATGTTACACATGATGTGGTAAAAGTCCTTATTGGTCGTAGTGCATTGATGGACAGTTGTTGGCATGATCATGACCGTTGATGAATACACGAATATCCTTGGCCCGTAGTGCATGGATAATTTATGGTTGTGATACTAATGAATATCCTTGGCCGTAGTACAGGGATGATGTGGTTTATTTATTAAGCTGAGTCTCAGCGATAAAAGTGATGAAAAATCTTTTAAATCATAGAAGATAATAGATTTTATTCTCTACTTGACTCTTCGAATGAATTGCTTGTTCCGCTGCAGTTAAACTTGATGTTTGTTATATTTTATCAGTTTAACACTGTTGAAGGCTAACGATAAATTATTCTGCATTATCTTAGTCATAATATTTCTTACTGGGCTAGTTGAGCTCACCCTTTCTTTCCTTTGTTCTCTTGAAAAAATGAGAATATAGTTGGGACGAGTCGGGGAACGGATTGACGGTCTAGATGGTTGTTTTAGTAGTCCTCACTATTCTATAAAATAGTGTGACAATAAATGTAATGAGGACTCCATTGAGTGTGGATATTGTCTAGATGACAATATTCTTATTAAAACTCTTAAATTATGTTTTGTAGTATTTTACACGATTGTTGTATAATTAATTTGTATTTGAATTTTGTACCATGTATTTGGCGACTCAAGATGGGTGATGTATACCTATTTTGGGGCGTCATGATTAATATCAAAGCTTAGGGATATGATCCTAGCTAAGATGTGAGACTAGAACTAGGAGGGAGAGATTTTGGAATTCGCTTTTAGTATGACCTACCTAAGTTTATTTGGTATTTAATTGGTCGTTCGTTGAGTATAGGGATAATATGTGGCATGTCAATTAACCCTTGTTTAAGTGGCGATATTTGAAAATGGCATCCAAAATGTTCGAGATCGAAGAATGAAGCACATGAGACCGTTGAGTCACCAACGATCAATATCCGTGATAATGTGCAACAGAAGACAATAATCCTCGGGTAAATAACAACACTTGATCAAATGATGAACGATGGGATGTTCGGAGGCTTTATGCAATTCATGTAACATCGGTAAAGAGAGACTCTGTTCAAAATATAGGTGGAAATAATGGCAACCCACGATGGCATTAACGCTAAGCGCTTCAAAGAGCTTGGACCACCAAAGTTTTTTGGAAAGCCAGAACCACTTAAGGCGGAGACGTGGTTAAAGTAGATTACCAAGATATTTGATGTCTTGGGATGCTCCGAGGAGCAAAAGGTTTCCTTTGCCACCTTTATGTTGCGTGAAGAGGTAGATTACTTGGTGAGAATCAGAAAACATACCCGACTGGCCTTTTCAAGGCGTCTTGGGAGAAGTTTCAAGAGTCATTCAACGACAAGTACTTTCACGAAAGTATTCGTCACATAAAGGAGGTGGAGTTTATCAAGTTGGAGCAAAATAATATGGCCATGTAATACAATACGAGGCTAAATTTGCGGAGTTATCCGGTTTGCATCCCATTTGGTCGATAATGAGAAGCGAATGAAGTGAATGTTTTTAAGAGGTTTGAAACCCGATATACGTCAATAACTCATTTCTCACAAACTTTGTTTATATTCAGATGTTGTGAATAGGGCTTTGTTATTGTAGTGCGAGAATGAGTCAACACAACCAAAAGGCAACGACCAACAACACGATAATAATCATACCGGTGGCAACGGCCATCGGAACAATGATAACCATCGTGGGGGAAATTATCATGCCAAGAATGGTAACCACTTCGGTGGTAATCATGGCCAAGATAATAGGAGGGGAAATTTCAAGAAGAGAAGGTTCAACAACGATGGAAAGACAGCAGCACCAACACCCGTTTCCAAGGAAGGAGAATGACCACCAATTGTATGCTTCAAATGTGGAGGGGAGGGACATATCGGTCCAAACTGCGTGATGCAGTCCAAAGCATATTACAATTGTGGAATTCTCAAAAAGCGAGTAACCCGAACAAAGTTAGCACGGGTTAGTTAATTATAAATTCTTACGAAGTCTATACCTTATTAGATACCGGTTCTACCCATTATTATTGTTTTCTAGATGGTTTTTTAGGATATAACCAGATTGTGATTGCACCCGAGGACCAAGAGAAGACCACATTCACATGTCCATTTGGTACTTTTGTCTATCGATGGATGTCTTTTAGACTGTGTAATGCCCCAGGTACTTTTCAGCGAGGCATGGTAAACATTTTTTCGGACCTTTTAGAAGAATGCATCGAGGTTTTTATGGATGATTTTACAATTCATGTTGATTCTTTGGATGCATGCTTAGATAATTTAAATCGTGTTCTAGATAGATGCATGGAAACTAATCTTGTTTTAAATTGGGAAAAATGTCATTTCATTGTAGAACAGGGAATAGTACTTGGTCATGTTGTGTCATCTAAAGGTCTTGAAGTTGATAAAGCTAAGATAGATGTTATATCTGTTTTACCTTACCTCGTCAGCGTGCGGGAGATTCGCTCTTTTCTTTGTCATGCAGGATTTTATCAAAGATTTATCAAGGACTTCTCGAAGATTGCATTACCCTTATGTAAGTTGCTACAAAAAGATGTGGACTTTCAGTTTGATGATGAATGTAAGGAGGCTTTTGACACTTTAAATAAATTATTAACTTCTGCTCCAGTCATTCAACCGCCAAATTATAAGTTGCCATTTGAGATCATGTGTGACGCAAGAAACTATGCAGTGGGGGCTGTTTTGGGACAAAGGATTGACAAAGTCATTCATGCCATATATTATGCTTCGAGGACTTTGAATGAGGCTCAAATAAATTATTCCACAACTGAGAAAGAACTTTTATCTGTGGTTTTTGCTTTAGATAAATTTCGATCATATCTGCTTGGTACTAAAATTATAGTTTATTCTTACCATGTTGCTCTCAGGTATTTGCTCACCAAGAAGGATTCTAAACCAAAGATTATTCGATGGATTCTGCTCCTACAAGAATTCGACTTAGAGATCAAGGATAAGAAAGGTGCGAACAACTAGTAGCGGATCACTTGAGTAGGCTACTGAGGGACGAGGAGGAGCTATCGTTACATGATTCTTTTCCGGATGAGCAGTTACTTTCCATCCATATTGAGAGTCCCTGGTATACAGATACGGTGAATTATTTGGTAAGTGCATATTTTCCTAAAGAATTTTCCAAATCCCAAAAGGAAAAGTTAAAAAGTGATGCTAGACACTATGTTTGGGATGATCCATACTTATGGAAATTTTGTGCTGACCAGATAGTTAGACGATGTGTGCCTAACAGTGAATTTCAATCTATTCTTTCCTTTTGTCATTCTTATGCTTGTGGAGGACATTTTGGTCCAAAAAGAACTGCTAACAAAGTTTTAGAAAGTGGTTTTTATTGGCCATCGCTTTTTAAAGATTCGTATCTGTTTTGTAAAACATGTGTTAATTGCTAAAGGACTGGAAATATTTCTCAACGAAATCAAATGCCCCAAACTCCTATATTAGTTGTTGAGATTTTTGATGTTTGGGGTATAGATTTTATGGGACCTTTCCCTTCATCCTTTGGGAATTTATATATTCTTTTGGGTGTTGATTATGTCTCAAAATGGGTGGAAGCTAAAGCCACTAGGACTGACGATTCTAAAGTTGTTGCAGATTTTGTTAGGACTAACATATTTGTCAAGTTTGGAACACCACGAGCCATCATTAGTGATCGCGGAACCCACTTTTGCAATAGGGTGTTAGCGGCTTTGTTCAAGATATACAATGTTCTACACAAGGTTTCTACATCCTACCATCCGCAGAGTAATGGTCAAGCTGAGGTGTCTAACCGAGATATCAAATCCATTTTGGAGAAGGTAGTCAACCCGAGCAGAAAGGATTGGAGTCTGAGATTATATGATGCACTTTGGTCCTATAGAACTGCGTACAAAACACCTATTGGGATGTCACCATACAGGATTATGTTTGGAAAACCATGCCACTTACCTGTTGAGTTGGAGCATAGGGCTTTTTGGGCAATCAAGCAGTGCAACATGAGTTTGGAGGCAGGTGGAGTACACAGGAAATTGCAGTTACAAGAGTTGGAAGAATTGAGGAATGAAGCCTATGAAAGTTAAAAGATTTACAAGGAAAAGACCAAAGCTTTTCATGGTAAGCAGATTGTGCAGAAAATATTTATTCTGGGACAAAACGTTTTGCTATATCATTCTCGGCTTAAGTTATTTCCAGGTAAATTGAGATCTAGATGGGTTAGTCCTTTTGTTATCACTAATGTGTTTCCTCATGGTGCAGTTGAGATTCAAAGTCCTAGTACAAACAAGATCCTTAAGGTGAATGGACATAGATTAAAGCCTTTCTATAAGGGGCATCAGGTGGAAAATATTGAGATGGTGGAGCTAGACGATTCGATCTATGAAAGCTAAAAAGAGAGGCATGATGTCGAGCCAAAGACATTAAACACGGGCAGCTACTTGGGAGGCAACCCAAGATCTCAAATTTGATTTTGCTATCCCTTAACTTTCTAGTTTTTAGTTTTTTTATAGCATGTTAGCTAGTAGTATTTTCTTCTTTGCATGATTTTCTTACATTGGGGACAATGTAAGGTTTGAGTGTGGGGGGGAGATTTAAGTTTTATTTTATGTAGGAATAATAATCCAATTTTGATGGGAAGTTGAAAAAATTGAAAAAAAATAAAATATTCTGAAAATTTTGATTTCATGATTCTATTTGGCTGTGTATTAAAAAGATTAAAGTCAAAGATTGAAAATTGATGCCAAAATTCAGAATCTGTTTGATGCTTAATTTGTTAATGAATGATGACAACTAAGCCATGATCCATAGTAATTGTTTTGAATTGAATTTGTGATACATGAGTACTTGTATATGAGAAACATGTTTATTTGGCTAAGTTATTTGTGGAGTTGTGTATGTGCACTAATTTCACTACTTAGAACTGTTTAACTTGCTTATGTTGTTGCAGAACCATGTGAAAAAAAATGATGAATGAAAAAAAAAAGAAAAAAAAAAGAGAAGGAAAAAAAATTAAAAATTAAAAATATGCTCCAATGTCCATTGTGCGAAATAACTGGGTATCTAAGCCTCGGGAAGCATCGGTATTCACGCTAACAAGTGATGGATAAAAGTAGCTTGACTAGTCGACTTTTGTGGCCTTTGTTACTTGAATAAGTATGCTTTAGGTGTGTCTCTACACCTAGCGCCCTAAGATCATCTGGTTTGGGAGTCGTTGGTGGAAAGTTCGCTAATGGGTAACTCTGAAAAGCCTAAGAAAAGGAAACATTGCACATGTCAACAAAAAAAAATATGTACAAGAAAAGCATGAAAATACATTCATCTATGCTAAAAAGAAGGTTCTATGAAAAAACTTAAAAAGTAAGAAAAAATTGTTCTTGGTTGTGAGTCAGTGTGTGCGGTTTTTGCTTCATGGTAACTAAGTTGAGTAAGTATGTAGATTTTGGAAAAGTTACTTATGTGGCTACAATTTGGTTTAATGAAATTCATTGGTGAAATAGTAAGGTGGTTCATTGTGAGTTAACTGATAAGGCATTGATTATAATTTTGCAAATTTTGTGTTGATAATCATGATTTGTACCTTGAAATCTTTTGACATGATGGTTGAATAGAATTTTTTCTGGAAATCAAACTTTTGGTTTACACGAGGACACGTAAAAAGATAAGTGTGTGGGAATTTGATGAGTATGAAATATATTATATTTTTATCCCTTAATGCTTAATCTTTTATATTTATTTTGTGCATAAATATACTTATTATTTTTGTATTTTTATTTTAGGTACAATTGATGGGTTCTGTGATTTTGAAAATAATTCGGAGGCAAATTGATCATTTTTTGGGAAGAAGGGAGAACAATTTCAGTATTATTGGGTTGACCCAATTAAGCCATTCAATTAAGAGCCATTAAAAGTCATGTGGGCCAACGTGGGAGATATATCACATATTCAGGAAAAGAAAAAAAGGGAAGCATGCAGATATATTACATTGCTACATTACAATAATATGGGCCATGGTTTTTTTATTACTCAGCATATTCAATCTGATTCATGGAAGGAGCAATGCACGGATTCCAAACTTGCAAAGGAGTGATAAAATGAATATTAGCAAACGACGTCCATGCAATTCACGCGAAAAGAGTACAATTCGAAGGCGGCAAGGACTTTGACCATACAACATAATGTGGAATTTAATTCTAATTTCAAATCTGAATTTTGGATTCTAGAAGATTAATTTTTACAATTCTATTGTACTTAGGATTTCTTTTAGACTAAGATTTATTTCCAAATTAAATTCTATTTCTTTATGGAAATTAGTGTAATTTGTAATTCCTTTTAGGATTTGGATTTCTACTTCCTATAGGATTTAATTCTTTGTCTAGCACTATAAGAAAAGGATGCTAGTCAGGGTTTTATTCATTCAATTATCAACTATCATCTATTGGAGTGCAGACTCAAGAGCATGTTAGGCTAGTTCTATTCATTCAGTTCTAAAGGGAGGTGAAACCTTGTTACAAGTAATTGATTAATTGGGTATTATTATTTATTCCTTCTTGTGTGAAATTTCTTCTTATAATCTGTTTTCATTGATTGCATGCTAATTGATCTAATTAATTTGATATGGCCAATTGAATTAGTTTGATCGTTATCATATGCTAGATTAAGATTGGTATTACGTGTAATTGATATATGTCTTCATCATAAGTAGCAACTTAGTAATAATAATTGTGGACAAGCTTTTGTGTATTGCTAAGATTATCAGAAAACAAGTTAAACAAATCGAGCTTATGTGTTTGTTGCTTGGATTAGCCTAATTCTCTATTTCTTAATGCTTCTATCATATTTAATCTAGAGAGCTTATTCTAGGTTGTATGCTAGTTAAAATCTGGTGGAGAGATTGTTTCATACAGTGATAATCTAAGGAGAATTTTAGATAGCAGAGCTTATTGTTATCTAGGGCTAATAGTTTCATTGAAGGGAAAATAATAATAACTTGATTAACTGATTGCTGTACTTGGTGAAACTGAACTAAAGAACTGAAGTTTTTATATATTTGGTTAATTTCATCATTAATTCTTATTCTCTTAGTTTAAAAATAATTTTCAAAAACCCCTCATCTTTATTTTATGCCAAAATAATAGAATAATTCTAAAACAACTTTACTCTCTGTGGGATCGATCCTTACTTGCTACTGTGCTAATTATTATAATTTGTGAAGTGAAATTGAGGTTAATTTAGGAGTGTCAACGACAGCTCCCATGTATAATTAAGTTGTATTTGAATTTTGTACCAGGTATTTGGCGACTCAAGATGGGTGATGTATACCTATTTTGGGGGCGTTACAGGTTGTATCAAAGCTTAGGGATATGATCCCTGGCTGAGATATGAGACAAGAACTAGGAGGGGAGAGACGGGGAATTCCTTCGCTAGTATGAGCTACCTAAGTTTATTTGGTATTTAATTGGTCGGTCAGAGTATAGGGATAATATGTGATATGTCAATTAACCCTTGTTTTGTGGCAGTGTTTGAAAATGACATCTAAAAATGTTGAGATAAGCAATGAAGCACATGAGACCGTTGAGTCACCAACGATCAATACCCAGGATAATGTGCAACATGAAGACAATAATCCTCAGGTAAACAACAACACCGATTAAATGATGAACGATGGGATATTCAGTGGCTTTATGCAATTCATGCAACATCAAGCGAGAGAGACTCCTATTCAAAATGCAGGTGAAAACACTGGCAACTCCCAGCTGGTCATCGCTAAGCAGTTCAAGGAGCTGGGACCACCGGAGTTTTTGGGAGAGCCAAAACCACTTAAGGCGGAGACGTGGATAAAGCAGATCACCAAGATATTTGATGTCTTGGGATGCTCAGAGGAGCAAAAGGTTCCCTTTGCCACCTTCATATTACGTAAGAGAGGCGATTCTTGGTGGGAATCAAGAAAAGCGTACTCGACTCTTCGCTCAAGATGTCTTGGGAGAAGTTCCAAGAACTGTTCAACAACAAGTACTTTCCCGAAAGTATTCGTCACATGAAGGAGGTAGATTTCATCAAGCCGGAGCAAAACAATATTCAGATGTTTCATCAAGCTAAGTTTGTCGAGTTGTCCCGGTTCGTATCCCATTTGGTTGATAATGAGGAGAGAATAACGCGGATGTTTCTAAGAGGTTTGAAACTTGAGATACGTCAATACCTCATTTCTCACAAACTTTGTTTATATTCAGATGTTGTGAATAGGGCTCAGTTATTGGAGCGCGATAATGAGTCAGCCCAACCAAAAGATAACGAGCAACAACACGATAATAATCGTACCGATGGCAATGACCATCAGAACAATGATAACCAACGTAGAGGAAATTATCATGCCAGAAATGGTAACCACTTCAGTGATAATCATGGCCAAGATAATAGTAGAAATGATTCAAGTGGAAAATTCAAGAAGAGAAGATTTAAAGATGATGGGAAGACGTTAGCAGTAGCATCAGCGCCAACAATAAATTCTAGGGGAGGAGAACGACTGCCAGTTAGATGCTACAGATGCGGAGAGGAGGGACACATAAGTCCAAACTGTTCACAGCCTTCCAAGGTATGTTTTAGTTGTGGAAAAGACGGTCACATAGCTCGATTTTGTCCTGTAGAGAAATCAAACCCAGCTGGGACGGTGGCACCAAAGGCAGATACGGATAAAACAAAGTCGATGGTTTCAGGAAGAGAGTTTTTCGTAACTTCTGAAAAAGTGAGTAACCCGAACGAAGTTATCACGGGTTAGTTAATCATAAACTCTAGTAAAGTCTATACCTTATTTGATATCGGTTCTACCCATTCTTCTATTTCTCCTACTTGCGCTCAACGTTTAAATTTAACTCTGGAGAAATTAGACTTTGACCTATCTGTTAAAACTCCGTTAGGAAAAACCTTCATTACATGTGCTATCCAAGTCTTGGATGAGAGTCACAGTTTTTAATTGATATTTCCATCGTTAATAAATTTCCTGACGTATTCTCTAAGGACTTCATGGCCTACCCTAGAGCATGAAATCGAATTTTGTATTGACCCCAATACAAAACCCATTTCTAAAACCCTTAAATATTTCTTCAACCAAAACGAACGTATAATGTGCCAAAGACGTTGGCTCGAGCTGTTGAAGATTACGACCATACCATTCAATATTATCGTGGAAAAAACAAACGTGGTAGTTGATGCATTGAGTAGAAGATCATATGTATTTACGATTGTAACATTGTTAACACAAAGACCCATTTCATATGACTTACAAAAGATGGAGATAGAGTTAAAGACTCCAAGAACCTACGTGAAGATAGCGAATATACGAGTAGAATCGACGTTAATCGATAAAGTTAAAGCTGCTCAAGCTACACACCCGGAGTTGATGAATGTGAAGAAAAAGGTTCAAGAGGGTGTTATTCTAGAAGCAAGAATCGACGAAGAGTGTAAATATCAACCCTCGATTTAATTGGGCCATTCAAAATCCTCGATCAAGTAGGAAATGTGGCCTATAGACTCGTTTTACAGCCAAGTATGTCTCGTGTTCATAACGTTTTTCACATATCTATGTTACATAAATATGTGGACAACCCGAACCACATTATTGAATTAGAACTAGATGAGATAGCAGAAGATTTTACTTATGAGGAGATACCTGTTAAAATCTTGGATAAGAAGGATCATATTCTACGCTCCAAGGTTATACCTCAAGTTAAAGTTTTGTGGAGAAACCACGATGTTGAGGAAATGACCTAGGAGTTAGAATCTAAAATGAAGTCAAGGTATCCTCACCACTTCAACATACCAGGTACGGACCCTAATTTCGAGGATGAAATTTCATAAGAAGGGGAAGTTGTAAGACCCCAACTTTTATGAATAAAGATTAATTTTTTCTCGAAATATATTTTTGAATATTATGATGTGGTTGTTAAATATTATGAGTTATAATATTAATGATGAATAAGTTCATATTGATTAAAGATAAAATTGATATTTTCATTGTGTTTGGATTATTAGTGTTAGTGGAAATCGACATCTATTTCGATAATAATTGATGTCTGGAGGTTATATTGATCAATCGGGTAATTAATAGGATAAATGAGTAATTAATTGCTATTAATTCACATGCTTATAACTATTTGTTCACATGTATGTACTATTGATTCACATGCATGTACTGAGAGTCCCCAAATTTTATAAATAAAGATTTAAATTTCTCGATTATTTTTTAAATATTATTGTGTGGATTTGATATAATGTTATAGTTGTGGGTAATATTTATAAATTTTTCAAAGTATGCAAATTGTTATAAAATATTCGTTTGGTTGGAGAATATTCTTTTTGTCAGGGAGTATCCGTACGACGGCACAATCATTGGTGGACCCCACAACGGAAGTATTATCGTAATTAGAAAATGACAGAATTATCTTTTTATAAAAATAACGGCGAAAGTGTTACCATTAAAACTGTTGAACTACCTGTAGTAAAAATATAGTAATACGCATGGTTGCATAGTAGCACACGGTATTGATTATTGATGAGAAGTCACTCAGTTATACTCAATTATTGCTACAGTAATTGCTGCATCATATCTCTCATATTATTGATTCAATTATTGTCTTAGTATCATCTGTATAATATGTTATATTAGTAAATCAATAATTGAGACGGCAAAGTTATTCATATTATTATTTGCAATATTGACAATGTTTAGAAGTTCTATCAAGGAGAGGTTTGGTCACCTAATTACACACCAAGAAGGAGAAATCCTTATTGGAAAGTCCCCTCTTTCCTGAGAATGACCTGGTTGTTAAATATTGTGAGTTATAATATTAATGATGAATAAGTTGTGTTGATTAAAGATGAAATTGATAGTTCCACTGTGTTGGGATTATTAGTGTTAGTGGAAATCGACATTTATTTCGATAATAATTGATATCTGGAGGTTATATTGACCAGTCGGGTAATTAATCGGATAAATGAGCAATTAATTGCTATTATATCACATGCTTATAACTATTTGTTCACATGTGTGTACTATTGATTCACATTCATTTACTATTAGGGGAGCTGGTTCAAGATTGATAATACTTGCATCACTAAGTTAAAAATGGAGGTATAGATGAATGTACTATACTGTAATTAATTTTTCACATGTTTAGAACTATTGAGTCACATGAATTACTATAGATTCACATGATTTACTATTAGGGGAGGTGGTGCAAGTTTGATAATAATTGTGGGACTAAATTAAAAATAAAGGAAAAGAGAAAGGTATTATACTATAATATTTCGAGCCCCAAAATGTGCAATTATCGAAACTATATTTTTCTATAAATAGAAGCTCATTCTTCCTTCATTTCTCACCAATTCACTAAAGCTATAGAGCAATTATTATAGAGAAATTATAGAGAGAAAGAAGAAGAAATCTCGCTACCTCACTATTCCAAAGATCCGATCTTCTTTTGAGGTAAGAGGTATTACTCTTTACGTATTCATGAAGAGAGTTATTTTGTTTCAATACTGTAAGGGTTGTTATTCCATTCTTTATTATTATGTTGGAATAACCTATCTATCTGGTACCGCATACATGGTGAAATTCTTACATTATTTCATTCTTTATTATTACATTGGAATAACTCCGTCTGTCATGCGATCTATCGCATGCACAGTGAATTCTTTTGTTATTCCATTCTTTATTATTACATTGGAATAACTTTATGCATGCGGTCTATCGCATGCACAGTGAATTCATTGTTATTCCATTCTTTAGTATTACATTTGGAATATCATATGCATGCGGATTATGTGACAACTCCAAAATAGGTCCATTCCATCCAACCTATTCTAAGTCGCCAAATACATGGTACAGAAAACAATTAGAATTTTATTACAACAATTGTCGTGCAAATACAACAACACATATGCTATGAGTTTGGATACAAATATATACCAACTGTGACTCTCATCCCAACCTTGGATAGCACGTCACAATGACACCTTATGTAAAGGTATAGTCAAAAACTGTTTTAGAAATTAGAATCTTTGGGAAGTGCTCAAGGAAACCTTCGTAAATGGGAGGCCATGCGTCTAGGTTATGATAGATATCATATGCCCACAGAACTATCCTTGGTTAACCCAATAGACCCCAAAGAAAAATGAGAAGATTACAATCATATTCTTTCCAATGGTGAGTCTTCTCTTGACGTATCATTATCTCCACTGTCTCTAAATGAGAATTATACTTCAAACAAACACCAAGATTATATAGGTAGTGCTCGTAAATATACTCAACAAGTGGATGAGTACATCCCTGTCTTATGATGACACGAGGTTGTATGTCATTAGACATCTTGTATGATAGTGGGAAAACACCCTTCCAACGTTGGGTTCGCCTCACCCTAGTTGATTCACCAAATATAACTACTAAATGATGTATACAACACTTTTCTATACTGCTTAGGGAGAACTTCCACAGCTAGAGGCCACCGTTCTATTTGCCCGTTACCCCCGCTCGACCCAGCTACACTCTTATTACCTGAAAAAGAATTGTGAAGCAAAAGGGTGAGCACAACAAGTCCAGTAAAGAATATCATGACTAAGGATAATTAAATTATCAATAGCCTTCATCAGTAATAAATCAGAGATTTAGAACATATGGTAGATGATAAAACTTTTCAACCATAGTTGCAGCAGAACGAGAAATCTATTAGAAGAGTCAAATAAACCATAAAATCTATTATCTTCTCCATGTTAAAAATCCACCAACAATGTTTTATCCCTGTATCATCAATCAACAGTTCCTTTCCACAATTATATGAATAACTCATAATCATAATTTTAATTCTAAATTCCTCTTCGCATCCAGGACGAAGATAATTTTCATCACATGTCTTTACCTGAAACATCAAAGATCATGGTTATACCAAATCATAATTCATGTTCATAATCATACTAATAACTTCATCTTTGCACTACAGCCAAATATATTCATCAACAGTTCATCTTTGCACTACTGGCCAAAGATATTCAACAACAGTCATCTTTGCACTCACGGGCAAAGATATTCATCAACAATTCATCTTTGCACTCTGAGAATAAGATATTCCTCAACAGTTCATATTTGCACTACATGCCAAATATATTAATATCTCAAAGAAATATATAATCATTTCAGAATTTATATAAACAATAATTATAACCATGTTGATCAATTCACCTTTGCACCTAAGTTAAAGATATTCAATTGTAAATTCAATGGTCATGTCATACCAGTCAATAATTCAACTTTGCACTACTGGCCAAAGAGAACTCATAGTCACGATCATACCAATAATCTACCCATCTTTACACTCAAGTGAAAGAGAAATTCAACATCAGGGTTATAAAAATGTTATATATGATAATAAAAATAATATGATCAACAACTGCATTTATTTTCAAGAGCAACAATCATAAATCAACGATAATTTGGTCAGAAAAAGAAACCAATTTTTTTTCGTGAATAGTACCCATGAATAGTAACTCGTGAATAGTAACTCGTGAATAGTAACTCATGAATAGTAACTCGTGAATAGTAACTCATGAATAGTAACTCGTATTCGTACATAGTACCGTATACATAAATAATGTCATATACGTAAATAGTGCCATATACATGAATAGTGCCATATACGTGAATAGTGTCATATACGTGAATAGTGCCATATACGTGAATAGTAACCCCGACTCAAAAAGATAGAACTTCCACAATAAAATCCATACCAATATTTCGGTATAATGATATTGAAAGAATAACATCATTACGAAAAAATATATCTTACAATCCCTTAAAATCCCTTACTATCCCTTACTATCCCTTACCTCAAAAGAGCAGCACTTCGGACTGGATATCGGATATGACGCTGAAGGAAACTTGAATTGATGAATAGCAACTCACCAAGTATCTAAATACTCACAAAATACACTCGATAATCTAGAGAGAAAAAGAGAGAAAGCTTATGTTTCTGGTGTGATTTTCAATTCTAACTTAGCCCTCTATTTATAGGAAAATGTTAGCACGCCGAAGCAGACTTAACCTGCAACCTGATGGCTTTACCTGCTACTATTCCACCCACCAAAAATCAGCCACCATCCCCAACAACCAAAAGTGGGGCCCACCCATTTCTAGAATTTTCCACCAAAATCATTTATAAACCTAATTTCTGAATCAGTCACCTCTTAAAATTCATAACAAATTATACGTTCATTTTTAACGGTTCAAAATTTGTGGACATATACTCAACTTATATATGTATAACATATCCAAAAATTAAAACGATCCAACGGTCGGATTAAATATTATAACTCACACAATAAAGCTATAAGAACACCGATTTGATCTTTTAATACCTCAAATTCGACAAAATACTAATAAAACACCTCAACATTAATTCCTTCATTTATAACCACATAAATAAATCCATCATTTAAATCCACATCAAATAAATATTTCATTATCATATAAATCAATAATTAATTATTCACAAATAATATTACAAAATCACAATAATGACAACCAGGCAGTTCTCAAGAAAAAAGAGGGGGCTTTCCGATAAGGATTTCTCCTTACTGGCGCGCAATTAGGTGACCAAACCTCTCCTTGACAGAACTTTCTAAACATTTCCAATAATGCTATCTAATAATATTATTCAAATAATATGAATTATTGATCCGATAATGGAATCTTTAGCGGTGACAATTATTGAAACAACAATAATATAAAATATCAACGCAACAATTATTGATTCAATAAAATAAAATATTGAACAGTAATTACTGTAACAATTATTGAGTAGTGCCTTCTTACGTAAGAATCAATAATTCAAAAATATTGTGCAATACCATGTGCTACTGTGCATCTATGCGTATTACTGTATTTTAACTACCAGGTATTCCAAAAGTGTTAACGGTAACAACTACGCCATTATTTTTAAAAACTCAAATTTGTCGTTTTCTTCATCCGACAGTTATCCCTTATGGGGCCCACAAATGGCTGCGCCATCGTACGAATATTCCCTGACAGAAAGAATATTCCACGACCAAACGAATATTCCCCGACAACAATAAGTATTTTATAGCCACTTGCTTATTTTGAAAAAATTTCATATATCACCCTTAACTTTGCTTTTTATCAATTTAACCATTTACTGAATAGTGATTATATGAAAAATTGAATACCTTTATTTCATAAAATTCGGGGTCTTACAATCTCCCCTCCTTATGAAATTTCATCCCCGAAATTTACGTACCTGGTATTTCAAAGAGTTGGGAATACCTTGCTTTCATTTCAGATTCCATCTTCCATGTCATCATGATTTCTCCATTGCTCATCTCCTGTATTTCAGATATCATTCTAGAATACAGCTTCAAAACAAGGGTTAATTAAACAAATTAACATATCACATAATATCCCGATATTATGACTTACCAACAAATAAACTTAGGTAGGACACACTAGCGAAGAATTTACTCATCTCTCCCCTCCTAGTTTTATTCCCCGATCACGCCAGAGACCATATCCCTAAGCTCTGATACCAAATGTGACAACCCCAAAATAGGTCAATTCCATCCAACCTATTCTGAGTCGCCAAATACATGGTATAGAAAACAATTAGAACTTTATTACAACAATTGTCGTGCAAAATACAACAACACATATGCTATGAGTTTGGATACAAATATATACCAACTTTGACTCTCATCCCAACCTTGGATAGCACATCACAATGACACCTTACATAAAGGTATAGTCAAAAACTGTTTTAGAAATTAGAATCTTTGGGAAGTGCTCAAGGAAACCTTCGTACATGGGAGGCCATGCGTCTAGGTTATAATAGATATCATATGCCCACAGATTATCCTTGGTTGACCCAATAGACCCCAAAGAAAAATGAGAAGATTACTATCATATTCTTCCCAATGGTGAGTCTTCTCTTGACATATCATTATCTCCACTATCTCTAAATGAGAATTATACTTCAAACAAACACCAAGATTATATAGGTAGTGCTCGTAAATATACTTAGCAAGTGGATGAGCACATCCCTGTCTTATGATGACACGAGGTTATATGTCATTAGACATCTTGTATGATAGTGGCAAAACACCCTTCCAACGTTGGGTTCGCCTCACCCTAGTTGATTCACCAAATATAACTACTAAATGATGTATACAACACTTTTCTATACTGCTTAGGGAGAACCTCCACAGCTAGAGGCCACCGTTCTATTTCCCCGTTACCCTCGCTTGACCCAGCTACACTCTTATTACCTGAAAAGGAATAGTGAAGTAAAAGGGTGAGCACAACTAGCTCAGTAAAGATTATCATGACTAAAGATAATTAAATTATCAATAGCCTTCATCAGTAATAAATCAGAGATTTAGAACATATGGTAGATGATAAAACTTTTCAACCATAGTTGCAACGGAACGAGCAATCTATTGGAAGAGTCAAATAGACCATACAATCTATTATCTTCTCTATGTTAAAAATCCACCAACAATGTTTTATCCATGTAACATCAATCAACAGTTCCTTTCCACAATTATATGAATAACTCATAATCATAATTGTAATTCTAAATTCCTCTTTGCATCCAGGACGAAGATCATTTTCATCACATGTCTTTACCTGAAACATCAAAGATCATGGTTATACAAAATCACAGTTCATGTTCATAATCATACTAATAACTTCATCTTTGCACTACGGCCAAATATATTCATCAACAGTTCATCTTTGCACTACTGGCCAAAGATATTCAACAACAGGCCGTGTTTGCACTACGGGCCAAAGATATTCATCAACAATTCATCTTTGCACTACAGGCCAAAGATATTCCTCAATAGTTCATATTTGCACTACATGCCAAATATATTAATATCTCAAAGAAATATATAATCATTTCAGAATTTATATAAATAATAATTATAACCATGTTGATCAATTCACCTTTGCACCTAAGTTAAATATATTCAATTGTAAATTCAATGGTCATGATCATACCAGTCAACAATTCAACTTTGCACTACTGGCCAAAGAGAACCCATAGTCACGATCATACCAATAATCTACCCATCTTTACACTCAAGTGAAAGAGAAATTCAACATCAGGGTTATAAAAATGTTATATATGATAATGAAAACAATATGATCAACAGCTGCGTTTATTTTCAAGAGCAACAATCATAAATCAATGATAATTTGGTCAAAAAAAGAAACAAATTTTTTTTCATGAATAGTACCCGTGAAAAGTAACTCGTGAATAGTAACTCATGAATAGTAACTCGTGAATAGTAACTCATGAATAGTAACTCGTTAATAGTACTCAGTATTCATTAATAGTACCGTATACGTAAATAATGTCATATACGTAAATAGTGCCATATACATGAATAGTGTCGTATACGTGAATAGTGTCGTATACGTGAATAGTAACCCCAACACAAAAAGATAGAACTTCTATAATAAAATCCATACCAATATTTCGGTATAATGATATTGATAGAATAACATCATTACGACAAAATATCTCTTACAATCCCTTAAAATCCCTTACTATCCCTTACCTCAAAAGAGCAACACTTCTGACTGGATATTGGATATGACGCTGAAGGAAACTTGCACTGATGAATAGCAACTCACCAAGTATCTAAATACTCACAAAATACACTCGATAGTCTAGAGAGATAAAGAGAGAAAGCTTATGTTTCTGGTGTGATTTTCAATTCTAACTTAGCCCTCTATTTATAGGAAAATGTTAGCACGCCGAAGCAGACTTTACCTACAACCTGATGGCTTTACCTGCTACTATTCCACCCACTAAAAATTAGCCACCATTCCCAACAACCAAAAGTGGGGCCCACCCATTTCTAGAATTTTCCACCAAAATCATTTATAAACCTAATTTCCGAATCAGTCACCTCTTAAAATTCATAACAAATTATACGTTTATTTTTAACGGTTCAAAATTTATGGACATATACTCAACTTATATATGTATAACATATCCAAAAATCACAATGATCCAACGGTCGAATTAAATATTATAACTCACACAATAAAGCTATAAGAACACCGATTTGATCTTTTAATACCTCCAATTCGATAAAATACTAATAAAATGCCTCAACATTAATTCCTTCATTTATAACCACATAAATAAATCCATCATTTATATCCACATCAAATAAATATTTCATTATCATATAAATCAATAATTAACTATTCACAAATAATATTACAGAATCACAATAATGACAACCAGTGCGCGTTCCCAAGAAAGAGGGACTTTCAGATAAGGATTTCTCCTCATTCTTGGCGCAAATTAGGTGACCAAACCTCTCCTTGATGAACTTTCTAGACATTGCCAATAATGCTATCTAATAATATTATTCAAATAATATGAATTATTGATCCGATAATGGAGATCTTTGTCTTGATGACAATTATTGAAACAACAATAATATAAAATATCAACGCACAATTATTGATTCAATAAAATAAAATATTAAACAATAATTACTTGTTTTAAATTATTGAGTAGTGCCTTCTTACGTAAGAATCAATAATTCAAAAATACTTGTGCACCGTATGCTACTCTTTGTGCACTTCTGACATTCTTGTATTTTAACCATCGTGTATTCAAACGATTGTTAATTGTAACAACTACGCCGATTATTTGTAAAAACTCAAATTTGTCGTTTTCTTCATCCGACAGTTATCCGTTATGGGGCCCACAAATGGATGCGCCATCGTACGAATATTCCCTGACAGAAAGAATATTCCATGACCAAACGAATATTCTCCGACAACAATATGTATTTTATAGCCACTTGCTTATTTTGAAAAAATTTCATATATCACCCTTAACTTTGCTTTTTATCAATTTAACCATTTACTGAATAGTAATTATAAGAAAAATTGAATACCTTTATTTCAAAAAATTTGGGGTCTTACAGATTACGCATGACACAGTTACATTTCTTTATTATTACATTTGGAATATCCTTTTACATGCGGATTACGCATGACACAGTTCCATTCTTTATTATTACATTGGAATAACTTTTATCTATGTGGATTCTGTGCATGCATGGTGAATGATCCTTCGTATTCATTCTTTATTAAATTGTGGAAATGAAATACATCTCGTGGATTACTGCATGGCGGGCAAAAAAATCCATTTGCAGTTTTGTATATTCTATTATACTTGTATGAGATATCATTTCTTTTGTACTCGTCATGAAATATCATTTTCTTTGGTATTTTTTTTCTTTTACGAGTTACTATTCACCCGATTACTATTCACTATGGTATTATTCACTAGGGTATTCGCGGCCCTTTTTGTGCCAGAGTACTATTCACTAGTTACTATTCAAGGGTTACTATTCACCCGATTACTATTCACTGTAGTATCATTCACTCGGGTATTTGGGACACTTTTTCGTGTCGGGGTACTATTCACGGGGTACTATTCCCGAAGTACTATTCACGGGGTACTATTCACCTGAAAAATATATTTCTTTTCTGTCCAAATTATTTTTGGTATTTCTTTTCTGTCCAAATTATTTTTGGTACATGAATATTATTCTTGAATTTTACTCTACAAAACAGTATCATGTTGACAATTTGGACGTTATTGATTTCTGGATAAATTAAATTATAAATCTTTAAATTTATCCTTGAACTTGTTTTATTGAATTATTATGTCATTTTCATCATTCTCATACTTATATTATGATGAAAGTCATCTTTGGCTTACGTTCATAGATGGACTTGGTATGATTTTGACTAGGGATTATTCAGTATAATCATGACCGTAATGTAACGAATGATGTGATAAAAGTCCTCATTTGCCCGTAGTGCATTGATGGACAGTTATTGATATGATTATAACCATGGATTATTCGGTATAATCATGACCATTGATGATTACATGAATATCCTTGGCCGTAGTGCAGGGATGATTCAATGATGTGGTTTATTTATTAAGCTGAGTCTCAGCGATAAAGTTGATGAAAAACTTTTTAAATCATAAAAGATAGTAGATTTTATGCTCCACTTGACTCTTCTAATGGATTGCTTATTTCCGCTGCAGTTGTTTATCTAAAACTGGTTGTCTATTGTATTCTATCAGTTGTTATATTGTTGAAGGCTAAGGATAATTTATTCTGCATTATCTTAGTCATAATATTTCTTCTTGGGCTAGTTGAGCTCACCCTTTCTTTCATTGTTCTCTTGAGAAATGAGAATATAAATTTGGAGCAGTCGGGGAATGGAGTGATGGTCCGGATAAATGGCTTTAGTAGTCCTCACTATTCTACTAATAATGTGATAATAATTGTAATGAGGACACCATTGAGTGTGGATATTGTCTAGATGACAATATTCTTGTTTAAACTCTCAGCTATGTTTTGTCGTATTTTACACGACTGTTGTATAATTAAGTTGTATTTGAATTTTGTACCATGTATCTGGCGACTCAAGATGGGTGATGTATACCTGTTTTGGGGGCGTCACATGTACTATTAGGGAAGGTGGTGCAAGATTGATAACACTTGTATGACTAAATTAAAAATAGAGGTATAGATGAAGGTACTGTGAAGCCCCCAAATCCGGGTATCTTCCAACCCGACAGATGGTGTTCCACGATACTATAATTCATACAGTTATTCCATTGAGATAACAACAAAATGAGTGTAATTACTCTATTCTTATTACATTAGTAATAAATCCTTTCCCAGGTTCATAAACCGAATACATTCTTTATTCTTCGTAAGTATATTACATACAAATACACTAATCTATTACGGATTTATTAATTGTCCATCTTAGCCTTATCTTTATCTCTCTTAGAACACTCAAATTCATTACTTTTAGTCGCAATCATATGGTTCAAGCAAGAATGAGCATAACTAGCTCAGCAAGTCTAAGAAGTAATCATATGAATATCACATTGAGAATTATATGCTCAGCTTATATAACAGAACAATTAACTACGAAGCACTATGAAACATTTGAATAGTACTTCTCATTTCATAACAACGATTCCAACGTATATATATAACAGCTTAGGAATTTTGAACCGGTCAAAAGACCATGAACATACTCTTTTCGTTTTCATACTTGAAAAGGACATCCGACACTAAGGCCATCCACCCGTCTTTACTTACGAGCACTTCTACGTGATCAGCCTATTGTACTATATGTTGATCAACACTCTTCTGTTAAACGTATTTACGTTTAACATTTGGCAACCTCGCGTGTCCATCGAATAATCAATGAAAAAACTTTTGTTTGTTCATAGACAAACTTACCTTTACATCCGTACCAAATACCTGGTATAGGATAGCGTTACCAGTTCTATATCGAAAGACTTGTAAACAAATCAATCAATTCTTTAAGACTTGTCTAGCTAAGTCAAAAGAGGCATCGACTCTTTCTTTAAAACCATTCATGTATCTTATAACATGAATCATAGAAAACTTGGCTAACACGGAGGTTAGACAAACGTTAAGAAAGACTTGCCTTTAAGCGTCTTCGAATATACTATTCAATCAATTCTCAGCCTTTACAGGATCTACATGATATATTCACATAGCACACTGTAATTAGTTAACAAACAACTAGCTTTATCGTTCTAACCAACTTCTTTCTCTTCTATGTCTTAATTGAATTTATCTCGTTAATAAAGTCAAATCATCTTTCTATGCTTTGTTACGGCTTGTTAATGTTCTTACGTTATTAACCGACATTCGATCATTATTGGTGAAGTACCAACGTTTGAACATCATTCACGGTTCACTTATTACGTTCTTGCGTTCTTCGTTTAATTCTTATCAAACCATAACTAATTTTTTAACGTTATCACTTCATAAGTGATTTAAGGTCAGTCTTATTATGTACCTTAAGTACTTTCATTGTCTTCCTAGTAGTTTACCTTCAATTGAAACTAAAATCTAACTTGGTCAACTCTTTTACACTGACGGTGCTACGGCACGGCATCCCTAGTAATAACTCGGCGCTACGGCACTAGTTAACAGGGACACAAATGGGATTCGGCATCATGGGCGCGACCCTTTTGTGTTGGGTTTATTGTCATGGCACCTACTGCGGCACCAACAAGGCGATATAATTGGTTTTTCCAACGAAACTCCCAGCTTCATAATTTGTTTGTTTACATCCGAATTGACTCATTCGAAAGCCCACAACTCATAAATTACATACTCTAGGTGTTCATATAAGAATTTCACATTTTTGAATCCGTTAACTCGGAATTCACCTTTTAGTTCATTTTGAGTGTCCATTTAGCACTTTCGACCGTTCAATACTCGTTTTCTTCGTTATAAGTCAGAATTCGACGATTCTTTCATCCACAACTCTTAAATAACCTATCTCACGTGTTGGCATTGAAAACAAACGTTTTCAAGTCACACGTCAACTTTTGACCCTTAATCCGAGATTTCTACGTTTTCGACGTTTAACGTATATTTTCGCAAAATTCGGTATAACTTCGTTGCTCATGTTCTATAAGCCAAATCAAATGGAACACTCCATTGATTCATCAACTACATCCTAACCAATCAATATGCACATACCTTAGCTATAATGGTTTTCAATTCGTCCTATCATAACTAAGTTCACGTTTATGACTTTCTTCAGTTTTTAACTTACGTAAACACTTACGATTTTCATTTAACCATGACCTCTCAATGTTTTCATTATTAATGGTCATCCTTATTCCTCCTCACAAAACATGCTCCACTAATCTACGATTCTCTACGAGAAAAGAATTTTAAAAAGATGAAGATTAATGTTTACGGGATATTACCTTTATCGTTCTTCACATTCTTTATAAACGCCTTATGGTTTGCTTGAATGTAGATTGGTTAGGTGTTTCTAACTCTTTCTCTCTCTCTCAATATAGGTTGGACAATCTTTGTAAAACACTAAAAGACCAACCCTAGTTTTGTATTTAAAAGCAATCAATATGGGGCAAAATGGTCCAAATGGCACCTCCTTACTATTCCACCTCCTCTCCAACTTAGCCACCTGGTAATCACTTTACTTGGTGGCCAAGTGGCCGGCCCACCACCTTCATTGATCATCCCATGGGTTGCCCCATGGGTTTTACCCATCCTGTGACCTGCCGGTTCGACCCACGGTTCGTTTTCTTGGTTTGGGCTTGACTTAAATTAAAATTTGGCCTTTACTTAGGCTTGCTTACTTAATTCATTGGGCTTGCTATTAATCCAAGTCCAATTGAATTCTACCAAATCCTTAACTCAAAATCCATTAGAACTTCTTGTATTCCACGCGCATAACTCCCGTATTCCCTTCGTTTAGTACTCATACAATATTCGCATTATACGTTGTACTATTCTTTATACCATACTCGTATTCAACTATTATAATACTCGTATCCCATACGTATAATAACCAAAATGATTATACACCTTTCATTCCTCTTTCGGAAATCACTTTCACCAACCCTTAGGTTTTTTTAAGTTCGCAGGCAAAAACTCCGTTTGCCATAACGGAATATTATTGGATATTCCATAATATCCTTATATTCTATCATAACGCGTTTCTCAGAATTTCGAACCTAAACTCCGAACGAAATTGGATGAATAGTGTTTTTACGGGAAAATTCTCGAAAAACATTTCTTTTCGTCTTGATAATTTAAAATAATTAATCCTAGCACATAGCCAGAATACTAACCACATTCACACATTCTAGGTCATAAAACGACCTTCAAACATCCTACTCACATAATTAATCAATTAAATTCATTTAATCCACATAATCAAATAAAAATATAATTCATTAAAAAGCCGAAATTCTCGGGCGTTATATTCTTCCCTCCTTATAAGTATTCCGTCCCCAGAATCTCGCTATTCTTACATAAACAAATGAGGAAATTTTTCCTTCATTTTACTTTCGAGCTCCCACATTGTTTTTTCAGCATCGTGGTTACTCCATATTACCTTTACTGATGGTATTACTTTATTTCTCAAGACTTGTTCCTTCCTATCAATAATTTGAATCAGAAGTTCTTCATACGTTAAGTCTTTTTCTACTTGAATAGACTCATATTCTATTACGTGCTTGTAGTCCGGTTTATACGGACGCAATACTGACATGTGAAACACATTGTGTATTCTTTCCATCTCTGGATGTAAAGCTACTTCATAAGTTACCTCTCCTACCCTTCTTAAAATTTCAAAAGGTCCTACAAACCTTGTTCATAACTTCCCTTTCTTCCCAAAACGTATCTTCCCTTTCCAAGGCGACAGTCTTAGATAGACATACGATCCTACTTCAAATTATCTATTCTCTCGATGAGGATCTGCATACTTCCTTTGTCTATCTTGAGCCGCTACTAATCAGGTTCTTATTAATTCAACCATATCTGCCGTTTGTTGTACCATCTCAGGTCCCAACATTCGACGTTCACCTACTTCATCCCAGCAAAGTGGTGTTCTGCACTTCCTACCATACAACGCTTCGTAAGGCGGCATGCCTATACTAGTGTGAAAACTATTGTTGTAAGCGAATTCCACCAAGGGTAGATGTTCGTCCTAACTCCCCTTGAAATCCATTACGCATGATCTTAACATATCTTCTAGCGTTTGAATTGTCCGTTCACTTTGTCCATCCGTCTGTGGATGATATGTCGTACTCAATCTCAGATGCGTTCCCATTTGCTCTTGCAAACTCCTCCAAAAGTTTGACGTGAATAGTGGATCACGATCGGACACAATCGAAATAGGTACTCCATGTCTAGAAATAATTTCCTTGACATAAAGTTTAGTTAGTTGCTCTAGGTTATACCTAATTCCTATTGGTAGAAAATGAGCCGATTTGGTTTACCGATCCACTATTACCCAAATAGCATCGTATCCTTTTCTCATTGTTGGAAGTCCCACCACAAAGTCCATGGTGATATGCTCCCATTTCCACTCCGTAATCTCTAGTGGATGCAACAACCCACTCGGTCTTTGGTGTTCAGCCTTAACTTTCTGACAAGTTAAGCACTTACTAACATATTCTGCCATCTCCCTCTTCATGTTCGGCCACCGAAAGTTTTGACGAAGGTCTTAATACATCTTATTACTACTAGGATGTATCGAGTACCTCGAACTATGAGCCTCACACATGATCTCTTCTTTTAAATCAGAATTATTTGGAACCCAAATTCTTCCTTCAAAATGAAGTAAACCTTCTTTATCAAGGTTATACTTAGTCTTCACATCATCTTCCATTATCTTTTTCATTCGCTCGCATTCTTCAGTACTTATCTGTACTTCCTTAACTCATTCCATTATCGTTGGTTGAGTCTCTATTGAGAATAACATCTCCACCATTTCACTTGGTAACTTAACTTCTAATTCCATCCTTGCCATCTATGTTATTAACTCATTCTGAGTCGTTAACATTGACAGCTTTTCCCTACCTTCCGACTTAACGCGTCGGCTACTACGTTCACCTTTCCTGGATGATAAAGGATATCACAGTCGTAATCCTTTAACAAATCTAACCACCTTCTCTACCTCATATTCAACTCCTTCTATGTGAAGATATATTTCAGACTCTTATGGTCCGTGTATATCTCACACTTTTCCCCATATAAATAATGTCTCCATATTTTTAAGGCAAAGACTACAGCTGCCAATTCCTAGTCATGAGTAGGATAGACCTTCTCATAATCCTTTAACTGGCGTGACGCATACGTAATGACCTTGCCATTCTACATGAGCACGCAACCAAATCCTTTATGCGAAGCATCGCTATAAACTACAAAATTCCCGGTATCATCTGGTAAGGATAATACAGGTGCCTCACTCAATCTCCTTTTTAGTTCTTGAAAACTATTTTCACACTTTTTTGTCCACTCATACTTCACCGACTTTCTCGTCAGATTCATCAATGGAGTAGTTAATTTAGAAAAGTCTTGAATGAACCTTCTATAGTATCATGCTAACCCCAGAAAACTCCGAACCTCGGTTGGTGTTTTCGGTTGCTCCCACTAATTTACTGCTTCCACCTTCGTTGGATCTACAGATATGCCATCTTTATCTATAACATGTCCTAGAAACTGCACTCGTTTAAGCCAAAATTCACACTTAGTGAATTTCGCATATAACTTCTCTCTCCGTAGTGTTTCTAACACTATTCTCAAATGTTCAGCATGATCTTCTGGCGTCTTAGAATAGACTAGAATATCATCAATGAACACTACAACGAACTTGTTCAAATACTGTTTGAACACTCTTTTCACCATATCCATGAATGCGGCTGGCGAATTCGTCAACCCAAATGACATAACCAGAAACTCGTAATGCCCATAACGAGTTCTGAACGTCGTCTTAGGTACTTCCTCCTTCCCCACTTTCAGCTTATGATACCCCGTACGTAAATCTATTTTAGAAAAATACTTTGCCCCTTTCAACTGATCAAATAGATCATCGATCCTGGGCAATGGATATTTATTCTTGATCGTTAACTTGTTCAACTCTCGATAGTTGATACAAAGTCTTAGCGACCCATCCTTCTTCTTTACAAACAATACCGGGGCTCCCCACGGAGACACACTTGGTTGAATGTACTATCTATCTAATAGTTCCTATAATTGAACCATTAACTCCTTCATTTCTACTGGCGCCATTCTATATGGTGCCTTTGAAACTGGTGCCTTACCTGGCAGCAAATCAATCACAAATTTTACATCCCTATCTGGCGAAATACTGGGTAACTCCTCCGAAAATATATCCGCGAACTCTTGAACTACCGCTATCTGTTCCAATGATGCTCCCACTCTTTGGGTATCCACCAAATGACACAGATAACCTATACACCCCTTCTTCAACATCTTCCTAGCTTGTGGTTTAGTTAGACAACAAGAACGTCCTGGTGATTTATTTCCATAAAACACCACCTCAGGTTTTTTAGAAAGCCTAAGGTTTACTCTCTTCCTATGACAGTCTATTATCGCCCTATGGTTAATTTACCAATCCATACCTAGAATTACCGATATCGAATTTTCTTAACCTTATCGGTAAAAGATCTATCGATAATCTGTTGCCCCTAATATCCATGAAGTAATTCCTATGAATGTTTTCAATGGGAATTATCTCTTCGTTTTCTACCTTAACGTCTAAAGGTATTTCTAACTTTTCAGGGTTTAGTCCCAGTTGCTTCGCAAATCCACATGCTATAAACGAATAAGTAAAGCACCCGAAAGCAAATAACACATAAGCATTTTTTCGTTGACTGAATGATACCGCCATTACATCCGCCGATGCAACCTTATCTTGGATAGTTACTTAAACATCCCGATGGTCTACCCAATGATGGTGTTTGTCTTGAATGGCTAAATTAAATGTTACTACCCTCCGGACAATTTTTCTAGCAATTTCTGCCATGTGGTCCATCGACCCATAAATAAAATAACCATCACTTTTTTTAGGATTAGGACAGTTGGGTGATATGTGACCCTCCTGCCCACAATTATAACAACCCCTTTTCCCTTTTAGACAGACTCCCAAATGAGTCTTGTCGCATGTCTTGCATGCCTCCAACCTATGTTTAGGATCCCCTTGTTTCACCCCAGTATTCCCAGGGTTAAAATTCTTCCTTTTAGGCATATTGCCACTACCACTGGCAACTTCTGCCTTATTTCCTCCCTCTCCCTTAATCTTATTCTTTCTTTCCTTGTGGTATTGGGTCAACGCCTCACTACCACCCTCTACTATTATCGCCTTTTTCTAGAATGGTCCCATATGAAGCACTCTAGAAAATCGAAATCCTACTATAGAGCTAGGGTTTTAGGCCCTGCTCAAACCTACGTGCCTTTCTCTCTTCCGTGTCAACTTGGTGTGGAGCAAACCTTGCCAATTCATTGAATTTGGCCGCATATTTGGGAACAGTCATGTCCCCCTACTTAGGTTCTAGGAACTTAATCTCCATCCTCCCTTACATGCTAGTAGGGAAGTAGTTCTCTAAGAATACCTTCTTGAACTGTTCCCATGAAACAACATCAGCTCCAGCCCCACCTTGGTGAGCCTCCCACCAGTAGTTGGCTTCCCCCTTCATCATGTAGGTTGAAAAAGAAGTCTTTTGCGCCTCAGCTACGTTTGTAATAACAAACGCCTTCTCTATTTCCTTGACCCATGTCTGGGCCTCCATTGGATCCGTCATTCCCTTGAACTCAGGTGGACCTACACTTTTAAATTCCGTAAAGGTAGTTGTTCTGCTACCTAGGTCCTCATGGGTGCTCTACCCCTATTGGTTAAATGCAAAGTTAATAAATTAATGAACTCTTGCATAGGGTTATTTGGACCCCCCCCTAGTTATCGTTATGCAATTTCGCCTCTTGATTACATTGTCGTCTTCTTGGCGGCATTTCTGATAAAATAAGTAAAGTTCCATTATTATTTATTTGCTTACTTAGGTATTAGTCATCAAACATCTGAACAATAACTCATACACCACAAAGCACATTAAAAGAAAAACTTCTTTATATTAATATGCTTCTTTATAGTTCAAGACTATTTACAACTTGTTTCCATAGCCAAAAGCTATTACATTTATATCCTGCGATTGACTTTCACAAAAATTGGGATTTACAAAAAGACTACCCTTTAATTATACAAAAGAGGGTTTTACATCACTACACAAAAGTATTTACCATTCTACTTCTAATACTGTCTAACAGCATTCTCATGCTTCTCGTTCGCTAGAATCGACACAATATCTCGACTTATAGTATGTCGAGTCTATCCCGACTCAATAGAATAACAAGCTATTTTAAGCTTGAAATCCTCGTGCGCACTGTCATTTATATATGACATTCGTGCTATCTTCTAGTCTTTCTCAGCCAGTTTCTTACGAAGTTCTACGACCTCGTTCTTATAGTCCCTAACCTTGTCAGTCATGAGTACTTTCTCATCATGCTCTATCTCATAGTCTGACTCTGCAGATTCCTTGGCACCATAGAGATCACTGATCTCCTCTTTCTGGTACTGCACCATATTATGCAATTGCACATTACGGTCAAGCACTGAGAGATACATCGCCCTCATCGTCTCTGTAGGTGTTGACTCTAAGGCAGGAATCACCGTATTAATCGATGTTACCTCCATATCATCCTCCACGTCTATCATCATATTCAAATATGATGCCAATCCCATGGTCTCCTCCGAATAGTCCTCCTCAGAGAAATACTCCTCGGGCTCTGATTCTTCTAGAATCACTAAAGGTATGTCCGCTACAGGCATAGATATTGGCTCTACTCTGTTCACAGACTCCTCACTTACCACATGTATATCCCTATACATCAAGCTGTTGATTGACATCTACAATAACACATAACAAATTGATTAATACATAATACACAATAATATACGCACAATCACATTTAATCCATTTAGGGTTACTTTCCATCTTTTAAATCTTTCGGTACTGAGTTTCCTCAATACCTTATTAACTCATTTGACTAGAGTTAACTTTCTTTGGACTTTTCCTTTCCTAACGAGATTATTAGCCTAAGGTTCTTCCCCCCTTAAGTTTTATAACCTAATGCTTTGATACCAACATGTGACTCCCCCAAATCCGGGTATCTTCCAACCCGACAGATGGTGCTCCACGATACTACAATTCATACAGTCATTCTATTAAGATAACAATAAAATGAGTGTAATTACAATATTCTTATTACATTAGTAATAAATCCTTTCCCAGGTTCATAAACCGAATATATTCTTTGTTCTTCGTAAGTATATTATATACAAATACACTAATCTATTACAAGACGATTACTTGTCCATCTTAGCCTTGCCTTTATCTCTCTTAGAACACTCAGTTCGTTCGGCTTTAGCTGCAATCATATGGTTCAAGCAAGAATGAGCATAACTAGCTCAGCAATATAAGAAGTAATCATATGAATATCACATTGAGAATTATATGCTCAGCTTCTATAACAGAACAATTAACTACGAAGCACTATGAAACATTTGAATAGTACTTCTCATTTCATAACAACGATTCCAAAGTATATATATAACAGCTTAGGAATTTTGAACCGGTCAAAAGACCATGAAGATACTCTTTTCATTTTCATACTTGAAAAGGACATCCAACACTAAGGCCATCCACCCGTCTTTACTTACGAGCACTTCTAGGTGATCAGCCTATTGTACTATATGTTGATTAACACTCTTCTGTTAAACGTATTTACGTTTAACATTTGGCAACCTCGCGTGCCCATCGAATAATCAATGAAAAAACTTTTGTTTGTTCATAGACAAACTTACCTTTACATCTGTACCAAATACCTGGCATAGGATAGCGTTAACAGTTCTATATCGAAAGACTTGTAAACAAATCAATCAATTCTTCAAGACTTGTCTAGCCGAGTCAAAACAGGCATCGACTCTTTCTTTAAAACCATTCATGCATCTTATAACATGAATCATAGAAAATTTGGCTAACACGGAGGTTAGACAAGCGTTAAGAAAGACTTGCTTTCAAGCGTCTTCGAATATTCTATTCAATCAATTCTCAGTCTTTACAGGATATACATGATATATTCACATAGCACACTGTAATTAGTTAACAAACAACTAGCTTTATCATTCTAACCAACTTCTTTCTCTTCTATGTCTTAATTGAATTTATCTCGTTAATAAAGTCAATTTGTCTTTCTATGCTTTGTTACGACTTGTTAACGTTCTTACGTTATTAACCAACATTCGATCATTATTGGTGATGTACCAACGTTTGAACATCATTCACGGTTCACTTTATTACGTTCTTACGTTCTTCGTTTAATTCTTATCAAACCATATCTAATCTTCTAACGTTATCACTTCATAAGTGATTTAAGGTCAGTCTTATTATGTACCTTAAGTACTTTCATTGTCTTCCTATTAGTTTACCTTCAATTGAAACTAAAATCTAACTTGGTCAACTCTTTAACATCGACGGTCACAATGGCATGCAGATCCCTAGTAATAACTCGGCATTGCGGCGGCTAGTTAACAACAAGGACACAACCGGATCAAGGTCTGCAAGACGAGACTTTTTTGTGCTTGGTTTATGCCATTCCGCCATTTTTCAGACACCAGCTTGGGTAGATATTGGTTTTCCAACGAAACTCTTGGTTTCATAATTTGTTCGTTTTACATCAGAATTGACTCATTCGAAAGCCCACAACTCATAAATTACATACTCCAGGTGTTCATATAAAAATTTCACATTTTCGAATCCGTTAACTTGGAATTCACCTTTTAGTTCATTTTGAGCGCTCGTTTATCGTTTTCGACCGTTCAATACTCGTTTTCTTCGTTATAAGTCAGAATTCGACGATTCTTTCGTCCATGACTCTTAAATACCCTATCTCAGGTGTTGGCATTGAAAACCAACATTTTCAAGTCACATGATAACTTTTGACCCTTAATCTGAGATTTCTACGTTTTCGACGTTTAACGTCTATTTTGGCAAAATTCGCCATAACTTCGTTACTCGTGTTCTATAAGCCAAAACAAATGGAACACTCCATTGATTCATCAACTACATCCTAACCAATCAATATGCACATTCCTTAGCTATAATGGTTTTAAATTCGTCCTATCATAACTAAGTTCACGTTCATGACTTTCTCCAGTTTTTAACATACGTAAACACTTACGATTTTCATTCAACCATGACCTCTCAATGTTTTCATTATTAATGGTCATCCTTATTCCTCCTCACAAAACATGCTCCACTAATCTACTATTCTCCACGAGAAAGAAATTGAAAAAGATGAAGATTAATGTTTACGGGATATTACCTTTATCGTTCTTCACGTTCTTAATAAATGCCTTATGGTTTGCTTGAAAGTAGATTGGTTAGGTGTTTCTAGCTCTTTCTCTCTCTCAATATAGGTTGGAAAATCTTTGTAAAACACTAAAAGACCAACCCTAGTTTTGTATTTATAAGCAATCAACATGGGCAAAATGGTCCAAATGGCACCTCCTTACTATTCCACCTCCTCTCCAACTTAGCCACCAAGTAATCACTTTACTTGGTGGCCAAGTGGCCAGCCCACCTCCTTCATAGATCAACTCATGGGTTGCCCCATGGGTTTTACCCATCTCGTGACCTGCCGGTTCGACCCACGGTTCGTTTTCTTTGTTTGGGCTTGACATAAATTAAAATTGGGCCTTAACTTGGGCGTGCTTACTTAATTCGTTGGGCTTGCTATTAATCCAAGTCCAATTGAATTCTACCAAATCCTTAACTCAAAATCCATTAGAACTTCTCGTATTCTACACGTATAACTCCCGTATTCCCTTTCGTTTAGTACTCATACAATATTCGCATTATACGTTGTACTATTCTTCATATCATACTCGTATTAAACTAGTATAATACTTGTATCCCATACGTATAATAACCGAAATGATTATACGCCTTTCATTCCTCTTTCAAAAGTCACTTTCATAAACTCTTAGGTTTTAAGTCCGCAGGCGAAAACTTCGTTTGCCATAGCGGAAATATTATTGGATATTCCATAATATCCTTATATTCTATCATTACGCGTTTCTTGGAATTTCGAACCTAAACTCCGAACGAAATCAGATGAATAGTGTTTTTACAGGAAAATTCACGAAAAACATTTCTTTTCGTCTTGATAATTCAAAATATTTAATCCTAGTACATAACCAGAATACTAACCACATTCACACATTCTATATCATAAAACGACCTTCAAACATCTTAATCACATAATTAATCAATTAAATTCATTTAATCCACATAATCAAATAAAAATTTAATTCATTAAAAAGCTAAAATTCTCGGGCGTTACAGGTACTATACCGTAACTATTTTTTTCACATGTGTGTACTATTGATTCACATGAATGTACTATTAATTCACATGATGTACTATTAAGGGAGGTGGTGCAAGTTTGATAATACTTGCAGGGCTAAATTAAAAATGAAGGAAAAGATGAAGGTTATATACTGTAATATTTTGAGCCCCAAAATGTGCAATTATCGAAACTATGTTTTTCTATAAATAGAAGCTCATTCGTCTTTCATTCTCACCAATTCACTAAGACTCACAAGAGCAATTATAGAAAGAGAAGCTATAGAGAGAAAGAAGAAGAAAAGTCTGCTACTTCACTATTCCAGTATCAAGTGTTCTTCTGAGGTAAGGGATATTAATTTGTTCAGTATTCATAGGAATAATATTTTCTTCCATACTTTGTAGTATGTGAGTAATATTATTTCGTCTCGTATTCCTGATTATACCCTCATTTTGATTAAGTATTGCTTCTATACTCTGTGAAATTAGTAGAATATCTTTGAAATTTGTGCTTCATCTAGTATCATTTCACAAGGATATTTTCTGCACATAAATTTTAAGCTTTTCATGTCAGAGTAATGTCCATGAGTACTATTCATTTATACGGTACTATTCACAAAAGTACTATTCACGGATACTATTCACAAAGTACTATTCACGAAGTACTATTCATAAAGTACTATTCACGAAGTACTATTCACGAGTACTATTCACGGGGTATTATTCTTGAAGTACTATTTACGAGGTACTATTCACCTGGGTACTATTCACCCAGAGTACTATTCATGACAAAAAAAATGATTTCTTTTCGGTCCAAATAAATTTTGATATAATATCATTCTAGAATTTTACTCCACAAAGCAGTATCATGTTGACAATTTGGACATTATTGAATTCTGGATAAATTAAATTATAAATCTTTAAAATTTATCATTGGTTTCATTTAATTGAATTCTTATATCATTGTCATCATCATCATGCTTATATTGTGATGAAAGTCATTTATGGCTTACGTGCATGGATGTACTATTGATTGGTATGATTATGACCAGGGATTATTCGGTATAATCATGACCGTAATGTTACAAATGATGTGGTAAAAGTCATCATTGGCCCGTAGTGCATTGATGGACAGTTGTTGATATGATCATAACAATTGATTATTACATGAATATCCTTGGCCCGTAGTGCAGGGATGATTCGATGATGTGGTTTATTTATTAAGTTGAGGTTCAGCGATAAAGTTGATGAAAAACTTTTTAAATCATAGAAGATAGTAGATATCATGCTTTATTTGACTCTTCTAATGGATTATTTGTTCCGCTGCAGTAAAACTTGATGTTTATTACTCCCTCCGTCCCAGGAAAAAAGTCTTGGTGGACTTTTCACGCATATTAAGAAGAGGAATAAAATGACAAAATTACCCATAATAATGTCATTAAATATGGATAGAGAATTAGAATAAAAAAAGTATGAGATATTTAATGCTATGGGCATAATAGGAAAAAATGTGTAAAAGTTTGGTTATTAAAAGAAAGAGGACATTTAACATGGGACAACCCAAAATAGTAATAAGGACTTTTATCCTGGGACGAAGGGAGTATATTTTATCAGTTTAACATTGTTGAAGGCTAACGATAATTTATTCTGCATTATCTTAGTCATAATATTTCTTACTGGGCTAGTTGAGCTCACCCTTTGTTTTCATTGTTCTCTTCAGGAAATGAGAATATAGCTGGGACTAGTCGGGGAACGGAGTGACGGTCCAGATGTTGCATTAGTAGTCCTCACTATTCAGTGAAATAGTGTGATAATAAATGTAATAAGGACTCCAATTGAGTTTGAATACTGTCTAGAAGACAATATTCGTATTAAAACTCTTAGCTTATGTTTTGTCATATTTTACACGACAGTTGTATAATTAAGTTGTATTTGAATTTTGTACCATGTATTTGGCGACTCAAGATGGGTGATGTATACCTATTTTGGGGGCGTCACAGTTGTTATCAAAGCTTAGGGATGTGATCCCTGGCTGAGATGTGAGACTAGAACTAGGAGGGGAGAGACAGGGAATTCCTTCGCTAGTATGACCTACCTAAGTTTATTTGGTATTTATTTGGTCAGTCAGAGTATATGGATAATATGTGACATGTCAATTAACCCTTGTTTTATGACAGAGTTTGAAAATGGCTTCTGAAAATGTTGAGTTCAGCAATGAAGCACATGAGACCATTGAGTCACCAACTATAAATGCCCAAGATAATGTGCAACATGAAGACAATAATCCTCAGGTAAACAACTACACCGATCAAATGATGAACGATGGGATGTTCAGAGGCTTTATGCAATTCATGCAACATCAGGCAAGAGAGACTCCTATTCAAAATGCAGGTGGAAACACTGGCAACTCTCGGCTGGTCACCGCTAAGTAGTTCAAGGAGCTGGGACCACTGGAGTTTTTGGGAGATCCAAAACCACTTAAGGCAGAGACGTGGATAAAGAAGATCACCAAGATATTTGATGTCTTGGGATGCTCCGAGGAGCAAAAGGTTCCCTTTGCCACCTTCATGTTGCGAGGAGAGGCAGATTACTGGTGGGAATCAGTAAAACATACTAAGCCTGCCGCACTCAAAATGTCTTGGGAGAAGTTCCAAGAGCTGTTCAACGACAAGTACTTTCCCGAAAGTATCCGTCACATGGAAGAGGTGGAGTTCATCAAGCTGGAGAAAAACAATATGACCGTGTCGCAGTACAAAGCTAAGTTTGCCGAGTTATCCCGGTTCGCATCCCATTTGGTTGATAATGAGGAGAGAATGACGTGAATGTTTGTGCGAGGTTTGAGACCCAAAATACGTCAATATCTCATTTCTCACAAATTATGTTTGTATTCAGATGTAGTGAATAGGGCTCAGTTATTGGAGCGCGATAATGAGCTAGCCCAACCAAAAGATAACGAGCATCGGTACGATAATAATCGTACCGGTGGCAACGGTCATTGGAACAATGATAACCATCATGGAGGAAATTATCATGCAAGAAATGGTAACCACTTCGGTGGTAATCATGGCCAAGATAATAGGAAAGGTGAACTAGGTGAGAACAATTTCAAGAAGAGAAGATTTAACGATGACGGGAAGACGTCGACACCAGCACCAGCAACAAATTCTAGGGGAGGAGAACGACCGCCAGTTAGATGCTACAGATGCAGAGAGGAGGGACATATAAGTTCAAACTATCCACAACCTTCCAAGGTATGTTTTAGTTATGGAAATGATGGTCGCATAGCTTGATTTTGCCCTGTAGCAAAATCAAGTCCAGCTGGGACGGTGGCACCAAAGGCGGATACGGACAAAACAAAGTCAGTGGTTTCAGGAAGAACATTTTTCGTGACTTCTCAAAAAGCGAGTAACCCGAACGAAGTTATCATGGGTTAGTTAATCATAAACTCTAGCGAAGTCTATACCTTATTTGATACCGGTTCTACCCATTCTTTTATTTCTCCTACTTGCGCTCAACGTTTAAATTTAACTCCGGAGAAATTAGACTTTGACTTATCTATTGAAACTACATTGGGAGAAACCTTCATTACATCCACTGTTTATAACTCTTGTTTGATTCAAATCGGTAACCACACGTTACATGTCGATCTTATAACTTTGAAAATACTTGTATTTGATGTGATTTTAGGGATTGATTGGTTAACTACTAATCATGCTAAAATCGATTATTTTCGTAAGGTTGTTAGCTTTCATATTCCTAACCAACCAATTATGCGAATTCAAGCAACCAAACCACTAAAGTCAATCACTATCATATCAAGCCATAAAGTTATTCGTTTATTAAAAAACGGATGTCAAACTTTCTTAGCCCATGTCACAGATTTAAATACGTCAGATTTGAATGATATTTCTATTGTTAATAAATTTCCTGATGTATTCCTTGAAGATCTTCCTAGCCTACCCCAGAGCGTGAAATCAAATTTTGTATCGACCTTGAACCCGGAACAAAACCCTCAAATATTTCTTCACCCAAAATGAACGTATCATGCGCCAAAAACATTGGCTCGAGCTGTTGAAGGTTATGATTATACCATTCAATATCATCATAGAAGAGTGAACATGGTAGCTGATGCGTTGATTAGAAGATCGTATGCAGTTACTAGTGTGACGTTGTTAACACAAAGACCTATTTCGTACGACTTACGAAAGATGGAGATAGAGTTAAAGACTTCAAGAACCTACGTGAAGATAGCGAATATACGAGTAGAATTGATGTTAATCGATAAAGTTAAAGGCGCCCAAGCTACACACCCGGAGCTGATGAATGTAAAGAAGAAGGTTCAAGATGGCGTTATTCTAGAAGCAAGAATCGACGAAGAGAGTAAATCTCAACCCTCGATTTAATTGGGCCATTCGAAATCCTCAATCGAGTAGGAACTGTGGCCTATAGACTTTCTTTACCGCCAAGTATTTCTCGTGCTCATAACGTTTTTCACATATCTATGTTACGTAAATATGCGGACGACCCGAACCACATTATTGAATTAGAACTGGACGAGATAGCAGAAGATTTAACGTATAAGGAGGATACATGTTAAAATGTTGGATAAGAATGAATATATTCTACACTCAAAGGTTATACCTTAAGAGTTAGAATCTGACGAGGTATCCTCATCTCTTCGACATATCAGGTACGTACGTAAATTTTGAGGGCGAAATTTCATAAGGAGGGGAGATTGTAAGACCCCGAATTTTATGAAATGAAAGTATTCATTTTTCTTAATTATTATTTTAATTATTAAATGGTTAAATTGATAAAGGTTAAAGTTAAGGGTGACATTTGAAAATTTTGCTAAGTTAACAAGTTGATATAAAATATTCGTTGTGTTAGGGAATATTCGATTGGTTGGGGAATATTCATTTTAATAGGGAATATTCGTACGATGGCACCATCATTGGTGGACCCCACAACAGAGGTACTGTCGTAGTTAGAAAATGACTAAATTATGTTTAAAAATAACGGGGAAAGTTTATTGTTAAACTGTTGAACTACCCGGTAGTAAAATTATAGTAATATGCGTGGTTGCATAATAGCACACGGTATTGATTATTGATGCTTACGTGAGAAGTCACTCAGTTATACTCAATTATTGCTACAGTAATTGCTGCATCATATCTCTCATATTATTGATTCAAGTATTGTCACAGTATCATCTGCATAATATTTATTATTATTAAATCAATAATTGAGACGACAAAATTATTCATATTATTATTTGAAACATTGACGATGTCTAGAAAGTTCTGTCAAGAAGAGGTTTGGTCACCTAATTACGTGCCAATAGGGAGAAATCCTTATCGGAAAGCCCCCTCTTTCCTGGGAATGATTTGGTTGTTAAAAATTATGAGTTATAATATTAACGATGAATAAGTTCGTGTTGATTACAGATGCCATTGATATTTCCATTGTGTTGGGATTATTAGTGTTAGTGGAAATCGACATCTATTTCGATAATAATGGATGTCTAGAGGTTATATTGACCAATCGGGTAATTAATCGGATAAATGAGCAATTAACTGCTACTAATTCACATGCTTATAACTATTGATTCACATGCATGTACTATTAGGGGAGGTGGTGCAAGATTGATAATACTTGCATGACTAAATTAAAAATAGAGGTATAGATGAAGGTACTATACCGTATTTATTTTTTTTCACATGTATAAAACTATTGAGTCACATAATTGTACTATTGATTCACATGATATACAATTAGGGGAGGTGGTGCAAGTTTGATAATACTTGCAGGACTAAATTAAAAACTATGGAAAAGATGAAGGTATTATACTGTAATATTTTGAGCTCCAAAACATGCAATTATCAAAACTATATTTTCCTATAAATAGAAGCTCATTCTTCTTTCATTCTCACCAATTCACTAAGACTCACAAGATCAATTATAGAGAGAGAAGCTACAGAGAGAAAGAAGAGGAGAAATCTACTACCTCACTATTCTAGTATCTAGTCTTCTTCTGAGGTAAGGGGTATTATTTATTTCATATTCTAAAGCGATATTATTTTTCTTAATTCGTATGAATATTATTTTCGTTCAATATTTGTAAGGAATATCATCTTTGTTCAATATTCGTAGGAATATTATTTTCATTCAACAGTCGTAAGGGGTATTATTTATTTCATATTCTGAAGAGATATTATTTTTCGTATCCGTATGAATATTATTTTCATTCAATATTCGTAAGGAATATCATCTTCGTTCAATATTCGTAGGAATATTATTTTTGTTCAACAGTCGTAAGGGGTATTATTTCTTTTATATTCATGAATAGAGTTATTTTCTTTCAATACTCGTAAGGGTTGTTATTCCATTTTTTATTATTCTGTTGGAATAACTTGTCTACGCGGACTACCGCATGCATGGTGAAATTCTTCTGTTATTTCATTCTTTATTATTCTGTTGGAATAACATGTCTACACGGACTACCGCATGCATAGTGAAATTCTTCTGTTATTTCATACTTTATTATTCTGTTGGAATAACCTGTCTACGCGGACTACCGCATGCATGGTGAATGACCCTTCATATTCATTATTTATTAAATTATGGAAATGATCTGTCTACGTGGATTACCGCATTGCGGATGAAAAGCCATTTGCAGTTTTGTATATTCTATTATACTCGTATGAGATATCCTTTCTTTTGTATTCGTCATGGAATATCGTTTTCTTGTGTATTTTCCGTTTATGAGTACTATTCATGAAGTACTATTCACAGGTACTATTCACAAAGTACTCTTCATAAATTATTATTCACGAAGTACCATTCATATAGTACTATTCCCAAAGTAATATTCATGGGGTACTATTCACTCGGGTACTATTCACCTGGAGTACTATTCACGACAAAAATTGATTTCTTTTCGGTCCAAATCATTTTTGATACAATATCATTCTTGAATTTTACTCCACAAAGCAGTATCATGTTGACAATTTGATTATTATTGAATTCTGGATAAATTAAATTATAAAATCTTTAAAAATTTATCATTTGCTTTCTTTTAATTGAACTCGTATACCATTGTCATCATCCTCATGCTTATATTGTGATGAAAGTCATATGTGGTTTATGTGCATAGATGGACTATTGATTGGTATGATTATGACCAAGGATTATTCGGTATAATTGTGACACCCCCAAATCCGGGTACTTCATTTTCGCCGAATTTGGTGTTCACTATCAAAATAATTACATCTAACTACCCATAATAAAGGATAAAACATTAAATAACTTAAACAATAATTTTTCCCATTAAAGGGTTACATCATCTCATAAATAATCTCAGGTAATCTGTGACACCCCCAAATCCGGGTACTTCAATTCCACAGAATTTGGTGTTCACTATACAAATATCATCTATCTATCTACCCATAATAAATGCAAGCCATGCAATAGATAGAAATAAAATCTTCCCCTTAAGGGTTACAACATCCGAATAATAATAATACAATCCCAGGTTAAACTAACCTTAAACATCTGTGCCGAATCATAAACAAATAAGTCTTAAACAACATCATTAACTCAAGTCTTAAACATAAATACATCATCTAATAAAATAACAAGTCTTCATCACTTGTTAACCTAGCCCTTGCCTTTACTAGTGGAAGGTTCGTCGGTTCTTTCGTTCTTAACTGCAATGTTATTATTAAGCAAGAATGAGCACTATTGCCCACAAGTATAATAATGAAATAATAGTATATAATAACATGCGTAGTAAATCAAAGACATCCTGAATAAAAGCTCAACTTTTGAATCAAGAATGAATAACAAGAATCAAAAGAATTCCGAGGGTCATAAGACCTTGAACTATGTCCTAGGTTATCAAGGGTTATACTTGAAACCTTTAATAGTCATAAGACTATGGACCTTTCTACTCGTACTTAGGGGGATCAACCCTTAGTACCATACTGTGCACAATATCTTAACGCTAACGCATAAATAAATCCCTTTGCAGGGTTGTTCATCTCAGTTTGACATTCGAGTCCGCACCAAATGAAGTTTGGTTTGGATAATTCATCAAGGGTTCTGAAATTTAGAACGTTCATCAACTATGGACTAGTTGAATCAATAAGGTTCACTAGTCTAACAAGGTTCAACAATAATGATATTCAATCTGAATAATAATCTCAAGAAGTATACAATAGAACGATTATTGTATAACAAAATAATACTTTGAAAAGATAATCAATCTTTAATATAATAATTCAAACTTGAATAATAGCAATGATAATTTACTCGAGGTAAATAATTAACTTGAACAATAATGACAAGTAGGTTTAGGAAACTTGCCTCGTGCGTAGATTACACTTTAACTAAGCACGTTCTTTGAATTTAATCCTACATACCATTCACATTCACAATACCAGTTAATTATAACTTAACTAATCATCAAAAACTCATTCTCTTTGTCTACTTTGATTATTAACTATACTTAGTTAATTTACCACTTTGTCACATAATTTATACTTCATGAATAACAAGCTAATTATGTATTCAATAATTCGATCCACATGCAATTATGTTATTTACATGTTAAACATCTATTTTACATCTCATTATACTTCTAACATGTTTACATGTTCATTACATTAAGTTAACAATACATTGCTAGACATAACACTTTAAAAATTACGTTTCTGCACCATTCTCAAGTGGCGTATAAGCATTTTCCACGCTTATACTTTAGGTCTTGGCATCAAGGACACTTGCAGATGCGGCATGCGGTGGTGCTTTATGACATGCCATGGTGATATGCATACGCTGGGCCTTAAGGCGTTGGACTAGCGCCACGGCGCGGCGAACCAGAAACTGTTCTGCAATTCGCAAAAATTACAGAACACAGACAAAATTTCCAATTAAATTATCACTACACGAATTTAATCATACCCATATGTTAGAATTCGTATATAATCATTACCTAACATTTATAAAGTGATTTTAACCCAATAAAACACATAATCCAAGAGTTTAAGCATGCAATTTCACTAACTTTGATGTTCTTGAAGGTTTTGAAAATAAAACATGAAAATTGTCACTACGGATTCGTTATAACACCGAATCTGTTCATTTAAACTTTGGTCTCTTCTTATCAACATGCATAATAATATAAGGGTGTAAATTTTACGAAAAACATTTATGTTTGACACACTAAAATTACGTATAAGGGGCCATAAGGCAAAAACCCATACTCTGTAATTTTGTAACAATCATATACTACGTATTTTCATGAAACTGATGACATGGTTTACATAATATATATAATTAAATACGATTTGATACATATTAATACATACATAACCCATAAACATTACTCCTTTCTCAGCTTATGAAGGCTTTACAAAAGGTTTGAAAGCCATATTTATAAAACTTAAACAACGTGAAATTTAGAATTTGGGAAGAGGAGATTACCCTGAGAATAAGTATAGATTAGTCGGCTTAGATGCTTTTCAATTCTTCTCATTCAATCTCCTTCACAATCTCTAACTATTTTCTCTCGATAATTTTATCTCTCGTGATTGCTTTGTTCTTAGACTTAGAAAAATAGGAAATAATGAGAAGACGATATAAGAAAGGAACTGACGACCGAGTGGTGGTTATTAACCCAATAATGGGCAACTGCCCTTCCAACTCCCCATAGGGCCTTGTTTGGCTCATAAGAATAGATTTCAAAACCATTTAATTTAATAAAGTTTTATCATATAGTTTAATTAATGTCACACTCCTTATAAAATAAATCCAATATTTTATTTAATTTACTTTAAATAAAATATAATAATTTCTCATAAATAAATAATGTCAAATTATTAACTCTCTAATTAATAATTAAATTAATTAAAATACCAATAGGCTTATTAAATATTTCTTTTAATACAATAAGCTCAAATAATCACATACTTCGATAATAAAAATTCTCCACATAATTTAATAAATGTAATACATATAATTAAATTAATCTACCACAATTGCATCAATTAATTATTTAATCTAATAATTAAATCATCAAAAATATTTATTTAATCCAATAAATATTAAAATTAATTTACAAAATTCTCGTTCGTCACATCTTTTTCCCCTTAAAACGATTCTGTCCCCAGAATCACGACTCAATAAATTTTGACCCATTACATTCTCCCCCCCCCTACAAAGATTCTGTCCCCAGAATCTCTTACACATAATTAAGTAAATAAATGAGGGTAGTTCTTCATCATATTCTCTTCGAGATCCCACGTAGCTTCTTCAGCGTTGTGGTTCCTCCAAATTACCTTAACAAAAGGTATTACTTTATTTCTGAGAACTTGTTCTTTTTCTCTCGATTTACAATTTGAACATGAAATTTCTTCGTAAGATAAGTCTTTCTCAAAATGTAGGGGCTCGTATTCAATTACATGCTTGTAATCGGCTTTGTAGGGTCGTAACACAGAAACATGGAAGACGTTGTGGACATTCTCGAGTGTTGGACGTAAGGCTACCTCGTACGCAACTTCTCCGATTCTTTTCAGTACTTCAAATGGTCCGATGAATCTTGGGCTCAATTTACCTTTCTTTCCGAACCTGATCTTCCCCTTCTAGGGAGAGACCTTCAAGAAAACATAACTACCTGATTCAAACTCAATATTTTTACGATGTGGATTAGCGTATTTCTTATGTCGATCTTGAGCCGCTACCAGTCGTGCTCGGATCACTTTGACTATTTTTGCTGTCTGCTGTACCAATTCTAGCCCTAGCAATTGTCTCTCACCAACTTCATCCCAGTAAAGCGGAGTTCTGCACTTTCTTCCGTATAACGCTTCGTAAGGTGGCATACCAATACTAGTGTGGTAACTGTTGTTATAGCCAAACTCTACTAACGGTAGGTGATCATCCTAATTTCCTTTAAAGTCCATCACACAGGCTCTTAGCATATCTTCTAATGTTTGAATCGTTCTATCGCTTCCTCTGGCTCTGCTTGAGGGTGGGTAAGCCTTTCTAAGTCATTGGAAGACCAAAAATTCGACGAAGTCCGTTGTAATATGTTCCCATTTCCATTCTTTTACATATATCTCTAACTAACTATAGCAATCCACTTTGATCGGTCTCGATGTTTCGCTTTCACTTTAACCCATATCATGTCGAGCCTTCCGAGTCGCTTCAAGGCCAACCATGAAGTCCATTGTAAACATGTTCCCATTTCATTCGGGACATTTCGCTTTTAAATTTGGCCACCGTAAATGTTGTTAGAAGATCTTGGCACATTTTTAAATTTACTACCGTAAATGTTTTCAAGATCTTGATACATCTTGGTAATTGAATATCGTGAACTATGAGCCTCGCTCAAAAATTTCTTCCTTAATCTCTCAGATCGGTGGTACCCAAATTCTACTCTCAAATCTCAAAGATTCCTTCCTTATCCATCTTAAATCTCAGCCCCTTCCTTCCTTCAGCATCTTCTTTGTCACCTTTATACATTCTTCGTCTCCTAAGTTGAGCCTTCTTTACTTTATCTAATAGAGTTGTACCAGATTGCATCTAAAATATTTTCCCATCAATTCCATAGGATACTTCACTTCTAACTCTAGTTTCTCCATTTCAAATTAGCTCCTCATGAGCAATTAACATCATCAATTTCTCACGACCCTTTCTACTTAAGGCGCTTCAAGAACCATATTTGCTTTACCCGAATGGTATAAAATCTCACAAATGTAATCCTTAATTAATTCCAACCATCTTCTTTGACGATATTCAAATCCTTCTATGTAAAAATATATTTCGAACTCTTGTGGTCCCATATATTTTTACACTTCTCCCTAGTAGAGATAGTGCCTCCAAATTTTTAAAGCAAAAACAACTGCAGCTTAACTCCAAGTCATGGGTCTGATATCCCTTCTTGTAATCTTTCAATTGTCGTGATGCATACGCAATTACTTTGCCATTTGCATCAAGCACACAACCAAGTCCTTTATGCAACGCATCACTATAAACAACAAAATTTCTTGTATCATCCTAAGGATATAACACAGTGTCGTACTCAATCTTTCTTTCAATTCTTAAAAGCTCTCCTCACACTTCTCCGTCCAAACAAATTTCACAGCTTTACGAGTTAAATTCGTTAACGGAGTTGCAATCTTGGAAAAGTCTTATATGAATCTTCTATAATATCCTGCTAATCCAAGAAAACTTCTTACTTCTGACGGCGTTCTCGGCTAATCCCAATTAATTACGGCTTCGACTTTAGATGGATCTACCGAAATTCCATTTTTATCTATAACGTGACCAAGAAATTGTACCCGTTCAATCCAAAATTCGCATTTCAAAAACTTGGCGTACAACTTCTCCCTTCTCAATACTTCCAACGTTAATCTCAAATGCTCTTCGTGTTCTTCTTTGGTTTTGGAATATAACAAAATATCATCTATAAATACAACTACGAACTTGTCCAAAAACGGTTTGAACACACCATTCATTAGTCCCATAAATGTTGCAGGAGCATTCGTAAGACCAAACGACATTACTAAAAATTCATAGTGACCATATCGCTGCTCTAAACGCGCCTTCTAGACATCCTCCGCCTCACCTTTAGTTGATGATAACCGCTTCTCAAGTCTATCTTGGAAAAGTATCTCGCTCCCTTTAATTGATCAAACAGGTCGTCGATCCTTGGTAATGGATATCTGTTTTTAATCGTGACCTTATTCAGTTCTCTATAATCAATACAGAGCCGCATCGTTCCATCCTTCTTCTTCACAAACAACACCGGCGCTCCCCACGGCGATACGCTCGGTTGAATGTACTTCTTGTCCAACAATTCTTGTAGTTGTACCATTAGTTCTTTCATCTCTACTAGTGCCATTAGATATGGTGCCTTCGATATTGGAGCGATTCCGGGCGCCAGATCGATCACAAAATCTACCTCTCTATCCGGTGGAAGTCCTGGCAAATCATATGGAAATACGTCGATGAAGTCCCTCACAATCTGTATCTCATCGACCTTCGAATTCTCTTTTCGACTATCGACTATGTAAGCTAAATATCCTACACAAATTGTCTTTTAATAACTTCCCGCCCGCATCATCGCCGATAAACTCGCTTGTCTAGGCGACTTTGCTACCATAAAATACAACCTTTGATGGAGTCATAAGGTTAATACGCTTTTTTGCAATCAATTACACTCAGTAATTGAATAACCACCCATTCCCAAAATAACGCAAATTCCCCAAGTCGAATAGGGATAAGATCTACGCTTCATGATATTACCCTTAATATCCACTCAACAATTCTTATATAACGCATTTCAACAATGGATTATTTCTCTATTCACAATTTCTATGTTCATGGGGTAATCCAATTCATTCTTAGGCAAATCTAAATTCTTGGCAAAATCATCTGATATAAAGGAACAAGTAGCACCCTTAATCAAATAATATGTAAGCATTAACTTTATTGATCGGAATGATACCTAACACTACATCACGGATCGAATCGCATCCTTGCACCGCCATATCGAAAGTCCGTGGCTCATTTGGTTTGTTGCGGTTGGTCCAAATGATGGTTAAAGTATTTCCACCGTTATTTCCCGCTTCCTCCTCGATCCCCGACCTCCCGATCCCTTCTTGGGATGCTTTCTCTTGCAGATGGTCCTTCAACCACAAGTAAAATAAGCACCCTTCTTTGGGTTTGGATAGTTTGGTGCTATGTGGCCTTCCTAACCACAATTGTAGCATACTCTTTTTCCTTTCATACAAACTCCTAGATGAGCTTTCCCGCAAGTCGGGCATGCTTCGATTCTTTTCTTCTGATTACCTTGCTGATTTCCCGATGATGAGCTGTCATTCCATCTTTTCTTCTGATTGAAATTTCCACCTCTTGTGCCACTTCCACTGGCCTTGTTATTAATTTCACCTTCACTCTTCTTCTTCTTCTGATCTTGATTGTACTTGGTCACCGCATCGCTTCCACCTTCAAATGAGGATGACCTTTTCCAAAACTCCCAAGAAATGTGTTTATCTCAAACATTGATACCTTGCTGTACACCCAAGGCTTTAGTCCTTGTTTGAATCTTCTGGCTTTTCTTTCGTCTATGTGTACTTGATACGGGGCGAACCTCGCTAACTCGTTGAATTTAGTCGCGTAGTCAGGTATGCTCATGTTTCCCTGCTTCAACTCTAGAAATTGAACCTCCATCTGGTTCTGTGAACTAGTTGGGAAATACATTTCGAAAAACATCTCTTTAAATTTCTCCCACGTAATTACACCTTCACCTCCTCATACTTTGTTTGCTTGCCACCAATAGCTAACCTCTGACTTCAGTATAAACGTTGCAAAAGTGGTCTTCTGGTCTTCTCTAATCCTAGCAACGTCAAAAACTTTCTCCATTTCCATAACCCACGTTTGAGCCTCGATTGGGTTCATGGAACCTTTGAACTCTGGCGGTCCCACCGCCTTGAAGTCTTTAAACGTTGTGTTTGGTGGAGCTTGAGGTTGATTGTTCATTGCTCCAAATAAGAAGTTAACTAACCGCTGAACGGGATTTACGCTGGCATTATTGTTATTATTGGTTGACTTTTCCTAGCCGATTGACGTTGTTGTCTTCTCTCTCATGCATTTTTTTCTCGTTAAATAAACACTTATTAGAACTTTATTTATTTCTCTAAATAGTTAAGGCATTACTTAACAATTTAACATACTCATTTAACACATCATCTCAAACAACTTGATATATTTACATTCAAATCAAAGTTTTAACATCAAACTATAAATCACCGCTATTTACATCAACTATCTTGGAATAAAGAATTCACAGATTTAAACATTTAAAATATTCCTTCGCTCATAAACACGCCGTAATTTACATCTAAAACTAATTAAGCTTCTTCACATAATTAAACAAATCATATCACCGCTTGGCCAAGGTAATCGATTAGCCTTGCATGCTCCTCTTCTAAGATGCGATACATCGTCTCCGCGATCCATCATGTACAATGGTAGTCCTTCGAATTGGATCGGGTACCTCAAAACTCGATCTTGGTCTCATTCATTGCCTTGTTAAGTGTAGAATACGCTTCCCCAATCTTCGCTTTCTTTACGACTATCATCCTCTCGCATCGATCACCAACGTGATTCTCTTACCCACCTTTCCTCTACTATTTTTAGTCTTCTGAGGTTTCCTTGAGTTCCTTCTTCACTTCTCTATTTCCTCGGTCTTATCTTCTGCTTTGATCCTTCTCATGGACCAAATCCCATTCTACATTTCCCACCATGTGGTGAAGAGTTGAAATCTCCTCTCCTTCTCCTCGAGAGTAATATGTCAATAATAGCTCGCTCACCAAATCCTAGACCTCATCTCGTAACTCCACGTTACTTGGCCAGATAACGTGTCATAATCTCAAAGATCAATCTGTACCGTGGTAACTCCTCTTCTTCTCCTCTTCCTCTTCCTCTTCCTCAACAAATTCTTCCTCGTGATCCTCCTCAGATCGGGTCTCGGCTCATGCTCCCGACCAACAACGGTGATCAATGGAGATGACTCCTCTCATCTTCATTGCTCCCTAATGACATGAATGTCTCTGGGCTCCTCCTCTGTCCGGTACACGGGGTTCCTCCTCAAGAGGTACTATAGGTACACGGGTTCTTCCTCCCCACTTGACTAGCTTCACCAACATTCGACATCCCGACAACAAAATTTTAAGTTTTAGTTACTAAGTCAGATCATCTAACGCATACTTTAATACATAAACACATAATATCTTTTATTATCTTCAATGAATTACATAAATTCATTTCTTATAACTCGATAAGAGTTTTCCATCACTATCTTCTTTCTATAAGGCTACTACCTAAGGTTGTTCCCCCACCTAAGGTTCATAACTTGGCTTTGATACCAACTTGTGACACCCCCAAATCCGGGTACTTCAATTCCACAGGATTTGGTGTTCACTATACAAATATCATCTATCTATCTACCCATAATAAATGCAAGCCATGCCATAGATAGAAAAAAAATCTTCCCCTTAAGGGTTACAACATCCGAATAATAATAATACAATCCCAGATTAAACTAACCTTAAACATCTGTGCGGAATCATAAACAAATAAGTCTTAAACAACATCATTAACTCAAGTCTTAAACATAAATACATCATCTAATAAAATAATAAGTCTTCATCACTTGTTAACCTTGCCCTTGCCTTTATTAGTGGAAGGTTCGTCGGTTCTTTCGTTCTTAACTACAATGTTATTATTAAGCAAGAGTGAGCACTATTGCCCACAAGTATAACAATGAAATAATAGTATAATAACATGCGTGTGAATCAAAGACATCTGAATAAAAGCCCAACTTTTGAATCAAGAATGAATAACAAGAATCAAAAGAATTCCAAGGGTCATAAGACCTTGAACTATGTCCTAGGTTATCAAGGGTTATACTTGAAACCTTTAATAGTCATAAGACTATGGACCTTTCTACTGCATTTTAGGGGATCAACCCTTAGTACCATCACGCGCATAATATCTTAACGCTAACGCATAAATAAATCCCTTTTGCAGGTTGTTCATCTCATTGACATTCGAGTCCGCACTAAATGAAGTTTGGTTTGATAATTCATCAAGGGTTCAAATTTAGAACGTTTATCAACTATGACTAGTTGAATCAATAAAGTTCACTAGTCTAACAAGGTTCAACAATAATGATATTCAATCTGAATAATAATCTCAAGAAGTATACAATAGACGATTATTGTATAACAAAATAATACTTTGAAAAGATAATCAATCTTTAATATAATAATTCAAACTTGAATAATAGCAATGATAATTTACTCGAGGTAAATAATTAACTTGAACAATAATGACAAGTAGGTTTAGGAAACTTGCCTCAAATGTAGATTACACTTTAACTAAGCACGCTCTTTGAATTTAATCCTACATACCATTCACATTCACAATACCGCTAATTATAACTTAACTAATCATCATAACGCATTCTCTTTGTCTAACTTTGATTATTAACTATACTTAATTAATTTACCACTTTGTTACATAATTTATACTTCATGAATAACAAGCTAATTATGTATTCAATAATTCGATCCACATGCAATTATGTTATTTACATGTTAAACATCTATTTTACATCTCATTATACTTCTAACATGTTTACATGTTCATTACATTGTTAACAATACATTGTTAGAGTTAACACTTTAAAATTACGCTTTCTGCACCATTCTCAGAGAGTGGCCATACCGCCACGCTTATACTTCAGGTCTTATGCATGCATGCCATGGCGCTGTACCGGACCTTCTGCAAGGCCACGCGCGGGCTTAATGCGTTGACTACATGCACATGCATGAACTGTAAATTGTTCTCTGCAATTCAAAAATTACGTAACACAACCAAAAATTCCAGTTAAATTATCACTACACGAATTTAATCATATCCACATGTTAGAATTCTTATATAATCATTACCCAACATTTATAAAGTGATTTTAACCCATTAAAACACATAATCACAGAGTTTAAGCATGCAATTTCACTAACTTTGATGTTCTTGAAGGTTTTGAAAATAAAACATGAAAATTATCACTACAGATTCATTATAACACCTAATCCATTCATTTAAACTTTGGTCTCTTCATATCAACATGCATAATAATATAAGGGTATAAATTTTACGAAAACATTTATGTTTGACACACTAAAATTACGTATAAGGGCCATAAGGTCAAAACCCATACTCTAAAATTTTGTAGCAATCATATACTACGTATTTTCATGAAACTAATGACATGGTTTACATAATATATATAATTAAATATGATTTGATACATATTAATACATACATAACCAATAAATATTACTCCTTTCTCAGTTACAGAGGCTTTACAAAAGGTTTGAAAGCCATATTTATAAAACTTAAACAACGTGAAATTTAGAATTTGGGAAGAGGAGATTACCCTGAGAATAAGTATAGATTAGTCGGCTTAGATGCTTTTCAATTCTTCTCATTCAATCTCCTTCACAATCTCTAACTATTTTCTCTGATAATTTTATCTCTGTGATTGCTTCGTTCTTAGACTTAGAAAAATAGGAAATAATGAGAAGACGCATATAAGAAAGGAACTGGCGCATTGAGTGGTCAGTTAACCCAATAATGGGCAACTGCTTCTAACTCCCCCATAGGGTCTTGTTTGGCTAGCAAGAATAGATTTCAAAACCATTTAATTTAATAAAGTTTTATCATATAGTTTAATTAATGTTACACTCCTTATAAAATAAATCCAATATTTTATTTAATTTACTTTAAATAAAATATAATAATTTTCATAAATAAATAATGTCAAATTATTAACTCTCTAATTAATAATTAAATTAATTAAAATACCAATAGGCTTATTAAATATTTCTTTTAATACAATAAGCTCACATAATCACATACTTCGATAATAAAAATTCTCCACATAATTTAATAAATGTAATACATATAATTAAATTAATCTACCACAATTGCATCAATTAATTATTTATTCTAATAATTAAATCATCGAAAATATTTATTTAATCCAATAAATATTAAAATTAATTTACAAAATTCTCGTTCGTCACATAATCTAACCTTAAATTATTACATCAGTTTGCAAAATACATTATAAAATAAAATAAGTCTTATAACATCATGCATTTAAGTAAACTTTAACTAATTCTTCAACACTTGGACATCTTGCCCTTTCCCTTGCTAGTAGATGACTCATCACCTCTTTCGACTTTAGCTACATTGTTAATTACAAGAGTGAGCAAACAATTGCTCACTGACATAAAGAATAGTAATAGTAACCATATGAGAATGAACAACGAATGTTGTACAATAATGAACTTGTTCTACGAATAGAAATAGAAACAAGTTCGAACTTTTAATATATGAGGGTCTTATGACCACAAACTATGTCCACGGTGATTAGGTATTACTACCCCAACCTTAACAGTTAATTAGACTGTACAGACTCTTCTTAACGTACTTAGGGGGATCAGCCCATTATACCATATATTGTGCACAAACATCTAAACGTTACACGTACAAAATCCCCTATGTTAGGGTTGTTCGTCTCAGTTTGAATTTAGAATTTCCGCACTAAAGAAAGTTTAGTTTGGAACTAGCTTATCAGTGTTTCTAGAATTTTAGAAAACTTATTCAATTTCCATCGAAAAAGGTTTAATACAAGAATGTATAACTGAACAAGGCTATCAAAGTCAAAGATCGGATATTAACAATATATAACTGAATAAACATTATATACATGCAAAGTATTATATTCAAAGAATTAGAATAATCTTCTTTGAATCAATGTGTTAGAACAATATACGTCTTGAATAACAATAATAAGAAATGAGAATGTGAAACTCATTCGATGTAACGAATTAGGTTACATGAGCTTTATTCAATCATGCATAAGAATAGAATCAATAGTCTTTCTCAATGAAAGTTTAGGATAAGAAACTTGCATTCATAAACAAAAGAATGAAGTTAGAAAGCTTGCTCAATGTAAAGAGTTAAAGTTTAGAAACTTGCCTTGATTGTAAGCTACACAAATGTAAAATAATCTCCAATTACCCTACATATATCATTGAAATCGCAACAACAATTAGTTATATGAATATTAGCTTTCGGGTTTAAACCATCATTTAGGTCATAACCTTAACTTAGCATCTAACCATATAGGTTAACACACTTAACGAATCTGAAATCTCATTACGAGCCAACATAACTTAATCGTTCATCTCTAACTTTGGAAAACATCACATTTGGTTTCATTTTATAACTTATTAAACAATTATTTAAAAATCTTCACACTTCGTATTACCACACATTACAATCTGATATTATAGCTTATATTATGTCTTAACATCATTAACATGCATGCTTGATCAACCTAAGTCCCTTACACATGACCTGCAAATGAGCAGGCTTCATCGCTTTCATAACTTGAGTATCGCACTGTCAAGGCTTGGGATCGGCATACAACAAGATCAAGGCCTTGTTAGCATAGCTTTTTGTTTTGCACCAAATAAATCAATCACTACTTGCATAGACAAAGGCGTAAACGACGCTAATAAAGAGAGCTTTACTTTAGCCCAACAAACACGAATTTCACCCATAAAATAGTGAAATTCACATCTACAATTGGTACAGACTATTGCTAACATTTACAACTAATTAACACAATTTAACATCAACTAAAACTAGTTTAATTTCTCAAAATTCCATATTTTCATATAAAACTTCATTTTTGAACTTCTTCACAAAAATCAACAATGTGACTTCAATTCTTGTCCGAATTACTTCGTTCAAATTATGTTATGTGCGTTTCTTAATAGACTAGCATAAACAAAACTCAATTAATAGTTTAACATACCAATTGACCACTAAAATTGGTACTTTCTAAGCCATTTTCTCAACATAAACATTCCCAAATTCACGTGTTTGGAAATCAAATAATACTCACATATGATGACAACAGTGTGACGCCCCCAAAATAGGTCCATTCCATCCAACCCATTCTGAGTCGCCAAATACATGGTACAGAAATAACTACAACTTTATTATTACAACATATAAACTGTGAGTTTAAATACAGATATTGCCATCTAGACAATATCCACACGCAAATAAATCTTCATCATAATTATTGATACATTATTTTACAAAAATGGTGAGGACTACTAAATAACTCTCTCTAGAACCTTCATTCCATACCCCGACTAGTACTCGCTACATTCTCGCCTCCCAGAGAAGAAAAATGGAACAAAAAGTAAAAGGTGAGCTCAACTAGCCCAAGAAAAGAATATTATGACTAAGATAATACGTAACAAATTATCGTTAGTCTTCAACAGGAAAAATCTAATAGAATACAATAGACAACAAGTTTTAAATCAATACTCAGCGTTGGAAAATATTAATTCATAGAAGAGTTACGTAGAGGATGAAATCTACTAATATCTATGAATTTAATAAATTCATCATCAATATTTTTATCCTCAGAACATCAATCAATATATATCCGAATCATATATTCATCCTTGTACTACAAAAGCCAAGGACATTCACCAAATTGGTCATGTTCATCTAAACACATGTTCATCTTTGCACTACGGCCAAAGATATTCATCGAAAATCATTCATCTTTGCACTACAGGCCAAATATATTCATCGAAATCAATCATCTTTTGCACTACAGCCAAAGATATTCAATAATATCATCATTTAAGACTGAGGATGATGAAATTTTTTTATTTTTTTTAAAGAAACGAATCCAGTGAAACAAAATGACAAGGATTAAGGATTCATACTTTGTTTTATCCACGTCCAAAAATACCTCAAAAATAATCATAGTGGTGTAAAATTCAAGAATGATCAAAACATGGATACAATCAAAGCTAGTATCCACAATAGATATTTTGGACGAAAAGAAAAATTTTTATTTTTCGATGAATAAAGTCATATTCGTGAATAAGATATCAGATACGTGAATAAAGGTCGATACGTGAATAGTAACTCAGACACCAAAAGTTCCAAATTTGATAAAAACTTTAGATCAATATTTCAAAGATAATGATATTGAAGAAATAATATCATTACGAAAAAAATAATATCCTTACCTCGAAAAGACAAGATTTCAAACGAATATCGGATATAAAGGCTATAACTTGAACTTTCACCATATAGCAATACTCAAAGTATACTCAAAATACTCACAAGAATACGCCGATAATATAGAGAGAGAAAACTTCAGCTTAGTGTGATTTTCAATTCTAACCCAAGCACCCTATTTATAGGAAATTGCTAGAACACTAAAGCGTAAAATTTAATATAATAATAATATATATAATCAAAATTCTCTCGCACACAAATCTGGTCCAAACTTCAGCCACACATGTTAAATGACTTTCAAAATGAAAAAACATTTTTGTAATTAAAAATATTTTAAACTTCCAAAATCAATTATTTCTGAGCTTCTAACTTCAATAATTCATAATAAATAGCCCTTTTGCTAGAAAATTCGAATCTCATGAGTTTTTATAGGAAATTCAATTCTCTACAACTTTGCGTAAGAAAGTTTTTCCAAATTCCAAACAAAAATTGGCCAAATCTACAAACGGGTGATTTTACAAAGTTATAATCAAATTTCAAATAATAAATGGGGTCCACCGACATGTTTAACATGTTTTAAACATTTATTGCAACAAAAATACTCTTCCTCCTCGTATACTCATATATCCCACATTCGTTGTAAAATATCACCATTATTATATTATTAAAATATAATAATATATATATATATATTTAAACAATTATTTCATCGTAAAAGATAAATTTCAATTTTCAACAATTGTCACATTAAAAATTTTCTCCATCTATATCTACATAAAATCAATATTTTCCTCATCATATGAATCAATAATTAATTATTCACAAATAATATTACGTAATCACAATATTGACAACCGTGCGCTTCCCAAGAAAGAGGGGCTTTCCAATAAGAATTTCTCCTTCATGCCAGCGTAATTAGGTGACCAAACCTCTCCTTAGATGTAACTTTCTAGACATTGCCAATAATGTTATCTAATAATATTATTCAGATAATATGAATTATTGCTTCGATAATGGAAAATACCGTGTAATGACAATTATCAAACAACAAGAATATAAAATATCAATGCAAAGAATTATTGAATCAATAAAATAAAATAATCGAATAGTAATTATCGTAACCATTATTGAGTAGTGCCTTCACGTAAGAGTCAATAATTGGTGCAATACCGTGTTACTTTTTGCAACAACGCCAGATTAGTGTGTTTTAACCACTAGGTATTCCAAAAGTATTAATTCAGAATAATCTGCTACCAAGTTATTTATAAACAACGATATTCTTGTGCTTTCTTCCTCCAATCACTTTCCGTTATGGGGCCCACATTGGTCATGCTACTCAAATCGCATTTAATATTCCCCGACAAAGATTTAATATACTCCACGACCAAACTAATATTCCCCGACAACAATGAATATTTTATAACCACTTGCTTATTTAAAATATTTATGATTTTACCCATAACTAACCACATTAATCAAATCCACCCTTACTATTTCAAAATAATAAATAAAGGAAATTCCTTTTATTTATAAAAAATTCGGTCTTACAACCTCCCTCCTTATGAAATTTCGTCCTCAAAATTGACGTGACGACTGTGTTTCAAAAGATGAAGATACCTCGCTTTCATTTCGCTTCCAACTCTCGTGTCATTTCCTCTATAGCATGGTTTCTCCACAAAACTTTAACATGTGGTATGACCTTTACGCCAGTAGAACATACTCCTTCATATCCAAGATCTTGACAGTACCTCCTCAGACGTTAAGTCTTCTACTATCTCGTCCGGTTCTAACTCAATGACGTGGTTCGGGTCGTCCACATATTTACGTAACATCGACACGTAAAAAACGCTATGAACACGCGTCATACTTGGCAAGAAACGAGTCTATAGACCACGCCCTATTCGATCGAGAATTTCAAATGGGTTAATATATCAAGGTTTGAGCTTTCCTCACCTCACCGATTCTCGCTTTTGAAATAACAACTTCTTGCACCTTCTTCTTCAAATTCATCATTCGGTGTGTAGCTTGAATGACTTTTAACTTTATCGATTAAAGTCGATTATACTCGTATATCATCATGTGGGTACCTAGAGTTTTCATCTCCATCTCTATTATTTGTAAATTATATGAAATTAGTTTTTGACAATATCGTACTCGTACTTGTATAAGATCTTCTACTCAACACGCCACCTACCACGCTCGCTTTTCGAGATGGCATGGTCGTAACATGTCTTTAAATGAGTCTCCTCTTGAGTTCTTCAAGCTCTTCCCACATTCCTTGCTCCATTTGAATTTTGTATCTCTACGAGTCAGCTGCGTTAATGGAATAGCGATTCGAGAATATCTTTCAATGAATCTCCGATAATAACCAACTAAGCCTAGAAAGCTACGTATTTTGATTACTGACTTAGGTTGCTCTCAATTATGACTCACATCCCAATCTTGGATAACACGTCACAATAGCACCTATCAGTTTACTACCGCACGAATATGGCATCCCCTACAAAGAGTCTGGCTTCGGTGTATTCCACAAAGGAAGTTACCAGATAAAGGCTCAAGTACTAAATTCTATAGTTGAATTTTTAACTCCTGAAGTTCAATAGGAGCCATTCGATATGAGATTTTAGAAATGAGTTTTGTACCGGGTTCAAAGTCGATACAAAATTTAATATCAGGCTTTGGGAGTAAGCCAAGAAATTCTTCAGGAAATACATCAGGAAAATCAATAACAACAGGAATATTATTCAAATCTGACGTGTCTTTATTCAAATCCATAACATGGACTAAGAAAACTTGACATCCGTAATAAACGAATGACTTCATGGCTTGATATGAAAATGTTTGACTACAATGGTTTGATTGCTTGAATTCGAATAACAGGTTGCTTAGAAATATGAAAACTAACAACCTTACGAAAGTAATCAATTTCGGCATGATGAGTAGTTAACCTTAAAATCACATCAAAAGCAAATATCTCTATAGAAATAAGGTTAACAGGTAATGTGATAGTGCCAACCTGAATCAAGCAAGATTTCTAAACAACGGATGTAATGAAAGTTTCTCCTAACGGAGTCTCCATAAATAGGTCAAAGTCTAATTTCTCCGTAGTCAAGTTCAAACGTTGAGCGCAAGCAAGAGAGATAAAGAATGGGTAGAACCCAGATCTAGTAAGGTATAAACTTCGCAAGAATTTATGATTAACTAACCTGCTAAACTTCGTCGTTCCTCGCATTTTGATTGGTCATGACAAACGCTCTTTCAGGAACCGTTGACTTTGAATTTTCTGGGACATCCTTTTGAGTCACCATTCCCGTTGGACTAGGTTTCGATACCGTACAATCTCGAGCGATATGTCCTTCTTTTCCACAATTATAGCATACCTTAAACTGTTGTGGGCAGTTTGGGCTGATATGTCCCTCTTTCCCACATTTGTAACATACGACCGGTGGTCTTTCTCCTCCCTTGGAACCAGTTGCTACTGGCGCTGACGTCTTCACATGGTCGTTGTTGAATCTCCTCTTTTTAAAATCTCCTCTCGACTCGCTTCTTCTATTTTCATGGCCACGATTACCACCAGAGTGGTTACCGCCTTTGTCCATATTCTTCTTTCTCCGCTGGTTATCGTTATTCTGATTATTGCTATCTTTGGTATGATCCTGGTTATGGTCCCTCGGTTGAACGTACTCGTTATCTCGTTCTAACAACTGAGCCCTGTTGACAACATCTGAATAGAGAGAAAATTTATGAGAAATGAGATACTGACGTATGCCGGGTTTCAAACCTCTCAGAAACATCCGCGTCATACGTTCCTCATTCTCCGCCAAATGAGGTGCAAACCTGGATAACTCCGCGAACTTCGCCTCGTACTAGGACACTGTCATGTTATTCTGCTCTAGTCTAATAAACTCCACTTCCTTCATATGACGAATACTTTCAGGGATGTACTTGTCATTGAACTATTTCAAACGCGTCCCACGACATGCCGAGTGCAAATGGATGGGTACGCTTCACGATTCGCACCAATGTCGCCTCGTTCTGAAACATAAAAGTAGCGAATGGAACTTTCTATTCCTCCGCATCCCAAGACATCGAATATCTTGGTAATTTGTTTGACCCACGCCTCCGCCTTAATCGGATCCGCTTTCCCCACTGCGTGGTCCCAACTCTTTGAATCGCTTGGGCATGACAACCCGTGAATTACTATCATTTCCTCCTATATTTTGAACACGAGTCTCCTCGTCGATTTTGCATGAATCGCAAAAAGCTTCTAAACATCCCCTCGTTCATCATCTCGCCAAAGGGTGTTGTTCATGTGGGAGGAACATTGCCACTGCTGTACGCGTTCTCCTCGTTGGTGAGTACAGCGTCTCCACTGGTCTCATTTCCACTCAAGTAATATTCTCAAATTCGACATTCTCAAATCTTGTCATAAAACAAGGGTTAATTAAGGAAATCAATATATCACATAATATCCCTATATACTGACCAACTAACAAATAAGCTTAGGTAGGACACACTAGCGAAAGATTTACTCGTCTCTCCCCTCCTAGTTCTATTCCCCGATCTCCGCCAGAGATCATATCCCTAAACTCTGATACCAACTGTGACGCCCCCACAATAGTTCCATTCCATCCAACCCATTCTGAGTCGCCAAATACATGGTACAGAAATAACTACAACTTTATTATTACAACATATAAACTGTGAGTTTAAATACGAGATATTGCCATCTGTACAATATCCACACGCAAATAAATCTCCATCATAATTATTGATACATTATTTTACAAAATGGTGAGGACTACTAAATAACTCTCTCTAAACCTTCATTCCATACCCCCGACTAGTACTCGCTACATTCTCGCCTCTTGAGAAGAAAAAAATGGAACAAAAGTAAAAGGGTGAGCTCAACTAGCCCAAGAAAGAATATTATGACTAAGATAATATAGAACAAATTATCGTTAGTCTTCAACAGGAAAAAATCTAATAGAATACAATAGACAACAAGTTTTAAATCAATACTGCAATGAAAATATTAATTCATGAAGAGTTACGTAGAGGATGAAATCTACTAATATCTATGAATTTAACAAATTCATCATCAATATTTTTTATCCTCGTAACATCAATCAATATATATCTAGAATCATATATTCATCCTCGCACTACAGTGCCAAGGACATTCACCAATTGGTCATGTTCATCTAAACACTGCTCATCTTTGCACTACGGCCAAAGATATTCATCGAAATCATTCATCTTTGCACTACAAAAGCCAAAGATATTCATCGAAATCAATCATCTTTGCACTACAAAATAAAGATATTCAATAATATCATCATTTAAGACCGAGGATGATGAAAATATTTTATTTTTTAAAGAAACGAATCCAAAGAAACAAAATGACAAGGATTAAGGATTAAGAATTGTACTTTGTTTTATCCACGTCCAAAAATACCTCAAAAATAATCATAGTGGTGTAAAATTCAAGAATGATCAAAACATGGATACAATCAAAGCTAGTATCCACAATAGATATTTTGACCGAAAAGAAAATTTTCATTTTTCGATGAATAGTCAAAGTATTCGTGAATAAGTATCAGTATCGTGAATAAAGTCGTATCGTGAATAGTAACTCACACCAAAAGTTCTAAATTTGATAAAAACTTTAGATCAATATTTCAAAGATAATGATATTGAAGAAATAATATCATTACGAAAAAAAATAATATCCCTTACCTCGAAAAGACAGTACTTCTAACTAGAATACTGGATATAGGCTATAACTTGAACTTTCACCATATAGCAATACTCAAAGTATACTCAAAATACTCACAAGAATACGCTCGACAATATAGAGAGAGAAAACTTAAGTTTCGTGTAATTTTCAATTCTAACCTAAGCACCCTATTTATAGGAAATTGCTAGAACACCAAAGAAAAATTTAATATAATAATAATATATATAATCAAAATTCTCTACTTATTACAAATCTGGTCCAAACTTCAGCCACACATGTTAAATGACTTTCAAAAATGAAAAAAAACGTTTTTGTAATTAAAAATATTTTAAACTTCCAAAAATCAATTATTTCGGAGCTTCGGAACTTCAATAATTCATAATAAATAGCCCTTTTGCCAGAAAATTCGAATCTCGGGTGTTTTTATAGGAAATTCAATTCTCTACAACTTTGCAGAAGAAAGTTTTTCCAAATTCCAAACAAAAATTGGCCGAAATCCACAAACGGGTGATTTTACAGGCTATAATCAAATTTCACCAATAAATGGGGTCCAATTTACATGTTTAACATGTTTTAAACATTTATTGCAACAAAAATACTCTTCCTCCTCGTATACTCATATATCCCACATTCGTTGTAAAATATCACCATTATTATATTATTAAAATATAATAATATATATATATATATATATATATATATTTAAATGAATTATTTCATCGTAAAAGATAAAATTTCAATTTTCAACAATTGTCGCATTAAAAATTTTCTCCATCTATATCCACATAAAATCAATATTTTCCTCATCATATGAATCAATAATTAATTATTCACAAATAATATTACGAGAATCACAATATTGACAACCAGTGCGGCTCCTCCTGTGAAAGGGGGTTTTCCAATAAGAATTTCTCCTTCTTCATGCCGCAATTAGGTGACCAAACCTCTCCTTAGATGTAACTTTCTAGACATTGCCAATAATGTTATCTAATAATATTATTCAGATAATATGAATTATTACTTCGATAATGGAAAATACTGTAATGACAATTATTGAAACAACGATAATATAAAATATCAATGCAAAGAATTATTGAATCAAAAAATAAAATATCGAATAAAGAATTACCGTAACCATTATTGAGTAGTGCCTTCACGTAAGAGTCAATAATTGGTGCAATACTGCAGTGTCATCGCAACAACGCCAGATTAGTGTGTTTTAACCACTGGGTATTCCAACAAAGATAATAACTGAATAATCGCTACCAAGTTATTTATAAACAACGATATTCTTGTGCTTTTTTCCTCCAATCGCTTTCTATGTTATGGGGCCACATACATGGCTAAGCCGTCATTGCATTTAATATTCCCCGACAAGCATTTAATATTCCACGACCAAATGAATATTCCCCGACAACAATGAATATTTTATAACCACTTGCTTATTTAAAATATTTGCGCATTTTACCCATAACTAACCACATTAATCAAATCCACCCTTACTATTTCAAAATAATAAATAAATGAAATTCCTTTTTATTTATAAAAAAAATTCGGGGTCTTGCAAACAGATTCAACAATACAACCCTCATCATATAATCTCGTTTGAAACAACAAATCAACAAAATTATTTACAGAGAACTAAAAAAAATACAAAAACTAAAATTTAGAATTAGGGGTAAATTATACCTAAATCCTTTGATTGTATGATAGCAACGTTGATAGCAATCTTTTTCCAAAACCCATCTTCTCCAACTCAATATCACTATGTTTCTCTCTCTCTCTCTCTCTCTCTCTCTCAACTCTGCTCTTTAGCTTTAGGAGAAAAAATAAGACGCAAAAGAAAACTGATATGGCTTAACTCTCCCACGTATTCATCCGTTAAAGAAAACAAAAGACGTCAGTTGGAAAGCCAAAGGCTACAAGGCCTTGTTTGGCTAACCAACAATTTCCCAAACTAAATTATTTAAATAATCTTATATTATATAGTTACTTTGTGTCACGCCTTAATTTAATTAATTTAAATAACTTTAGCTTAATAACTTATAATAATAATAATAAAAACCTTATTATCATTATACTTATAACTAATAAATAATTATATATCTAATTTAATTAATAAATTTGAAACATCACTTTATTTAATTTATTTATTTCCTTTAAATTAAATAATTCATTTAATTTAATTATTTTCTTAAATATTAAGCAATTGAATTAATTTAATTATTTTCTTAAATTAAATCCTTTAATAAAATTATCATTATTCAATTTAATTAGCATTAATCAATTTAGTTACTAAATTAATTCACCACAATTATCAATTATTTATCTCCCTCAATAAATAAATTATTTAAAATATTTATTTAATTCAATAAATATTTAAATTAAATTACAAATTTCTCGATCGTTACATCCTTCCCTCCTTAAAAGGATTCTGTCCCCAAAATCACAACTCAAAAAATTTATTCGTTACAATCTTCCCTCCTTAACAAGATTTTATCCAGCAAGATCGCTATACAAGATCAAGCAAACAACTGAGGATAATTCATCATCATAACATCTTCAAGTTCCCACGTAGCTTCCTCAGCATTGTGGTTCCTCCAGATTACCTTAACCAGAAGGTATCACGTTATTCCTTAGTACTTGCTCTTTTCTGTCAACAATTTGAACAGGGACTTCTTCATATGTTAAGTCTTTCTCAAACTGTAAGGGCTCATATTCTATAATATGTTTATAGTCAGGCTTATATGGTCTCAACACCGAGACGTGGAAAATATTATGGATATGCACCAATTCTGGAGGTAAGGCTACCTCGTATGCCACTTCACCCACACGTCGAAGCACTTCAAAAGGACCTATAAACCTAGGGCTTAATTTCCCTTTCTTTCCAAATCAAATTTTCCCCTTCCAAGGAGATACTTTCAAGAATACATAACTACCAACATCGAATTCCCGATTTTGTTTGCGGTTGACGCGGCATATTTATTCTCAGATATCCTGTAAAATTTATCAATCTTGCTCGAATCACCTTGATGATCCTGACAGTTTGTTGTACCAACTCTAGACCCAATAGTTGACGTTCACCTACCTCATCCCAGCATAATGGAGTTCTGCATTTCCTGCCGTATAACACTTCATAAGGCGGCATGCCAATACTCGTGTGATAACTATTATTATAGGAAAATTCAACCAACGGTAAATGATCATCCCAATTTCCCTTGAAATCCATAATACATGCTCTGAGCATGTCCTCTAGTGTTTGGATGGTTGTCTCACTCTGTCTGTCTGTTTGAGGATGGTACGCTGTGCTCATTCTCAGCTGTGTTCCAAAGCATTCTTGCAATCGTTTCCAGAAATTTGATGTGAAACGTGGATCTATATCTGATACAATGGACACAGGTACTCCGTGTCTTGAAATAATTTCCTTCACGTACAGTTTTGCCAATTGATCTAGGTTAAATCTAATCTTGATTGGTAAAAAGTGTGTCGACTTCGTCAGTCGATCAACAATCACCTAAACGGCGTCATAACCTTGCCGAGTCATTGGAAGACCTACCACAAAATCCATAGTGATATGCTCTCATTTCCATTCTGGTATCTCCAACGGTTGCAATAATTAGCTTGGCCTTTGGTGTTCAGCTTTAACTTTCTCACATGTTAAGCATTTCGTCACACACTAAGCCACATCCTTCTTCATATTCGGCCACCAAAAATGATGTCTAAGATCCTGGTACATTTTTGTACTTCCAGGGTGAATCGAATATCTTGAGCTGTGAGCTTCACTCAGAATTTCCTCTTTTAACTTCCGGTACTGGCGGAACCCAAATTCTCCCTTCGAATCGAAGTAACCCTTCCGAATCGATTTTGAATTTTCTTTCCTCCCCTTCAGATACTTTTTGTTTTATCTTTTCACAGTCCTCATCCTGAAGTTGTGCATTCTTCACTTTATTTACCAACGATGAATCATTTCCTATCTGGAATAACTTCTCATCGAATTATGTCGGATATCTAATTTCTAATTCCATCCTAGCCATTTCCGACACTAACTTCTCTTGAGCTGTCAACATCATTAACTTTTCTCGTCCCTTCCTACTTAAAGCATCCGCAACAACATTCGCCTTTCTGGGATGATAGAAAATCTCGCAGTCATAGTCTTTGATCAGCTCCAACCATCTTCTTTGCCTCATTTGTTGGGCTTCGGCACAGAAACGCACAGCGGAAATTAAAATTTTAAAGCAATTTCCGAAACCCTAAAACAGGATCCATGCGAAAATCAATTAATTCAGAGGTTTAGAGATTATACCGATATAAACAAAAAACGAGAATCAAACCGATCACACGAATCTCCAACGCATATACAAACCGATTGCGCCTCTACAGATTCATCATCGAACGCCTGCATTTAACCGTTTCGAGCGATTCTCGCAAATAAGAAGGACTTATGACTAGCCACCAAAAGGAATGGATTTTGAAATGCTTTCTCTAGTCTCTCTCTAAGAGCGGCTAGGTTTTTCAATTATGATATCTTACCCTAAGTAGTGCTATATATATCATATATATAGTAGTTAAAAGGAATTAATCAAATCAAAACTAATTTTATAAAATCCAATTTATATATATATATATATATATATATATATATATATCTCTTAATTAAGTCTTACTTAATTAATATACATATATACAAATTATCCTTTTAATTTAAATTCAAAGCTAAGTAAAAGGGTATTTTGGACTTTGTACATGTAATTTTAATGGCATACTTGGAATTTACCAAACCCTTAGGGTTTAACCCTAAGGTTATAACCCTTAGGTTTTATACCCTTAACTTCTAGGATTTTCTAAATTATGGTTTTAAAATAGAAAATTAAGATTTCTAAAATATAATTAATGTTTCCTAATTATATTACAAGTTATTTAACACATTAAAGTTTACTAATTACATTAGGGCTTACTAATTAGAGTTAGGATTTCCTAATTAGGGTTTAGGATTCCCGAATTAAAATTTAGGGTTTCTCGACTTTCGATTAGGGTTCCTAAGTACGCGTTAGGATTTCTAATCTTGAGATTAGTATTTCTAATCCCTTATTAGGGTTTACTAATATTGTACCCTATCTGATCAATCATTGATCAATAATATCATATAGTACAAACACATTCTCATCAATATAATTATTTTAATTATATTTTCTATCGAATCCCTGTCCGGACTTAGGGTTAGGGTTTCTAATCTTATTAAGCACAATTCTACTCTAATTTTATTAGTCAATACACAAATTGACCTTCTCGAGACTCGTAACACAGAAACTTATCACAAAATTAATAATCAATATTAATATATTAATAAAAAACAAAATTCGTAAAATTTTGATTATTCGAAATCCCGGGTTATCACATTCACCCCTCCTTAAAAGGATTCCGTCCTCGGAATCACCGCTTTCTTATTCTCTACAATCTTTTAAAGTTGTATCATCAATTCATTTTTATTAACATAATATTAAATTGTGTCTCAATTCTAACCTGTGACTTGAATCTATAACAAAAACAATCCACAACAATATTTAACTCATATTACTCGCGTAATTAAATTTCTAAACGAAATCATTACCTGTTGCCACCTCCTGAGCAGCCATTGCATCCTGCGCCGTCATGTTGAATATAGGGGCTGTTGGTCTTCCTGGCTGTGCAGGTCCTTGAATTGTCAAGGTTCCGCTACTAGGTCCCTTGTTGCCACTTTCTTTCTCAGTATTCCTCTTTGGACAGTTCCGTACTAGGTGATCCGTTGATCTGCACGCAAAGTAACCTTATATCTTCTTCGGACTGGGACAATTGGGTGACATGTGTCCCTCTTGCCCGCAGTTATAACAGACTCCTTTCTTCTTCAGGCAAACTCCTGCATGGTTCTTCCCACAATTTGCACATGGCTCCCTTCCTTTCATATTCTCCTCTGTTTTACCACCTGATTGGGTATTCTCACTCCATTTCCTCTTATTAGGGTTACTACCACCACTGCTTCCACCATCATTTGTCTTCTTCTTCTTATCCTGATAAAATCGAGATGCAGCTTCGCTCCCTCCTTCAGCAATTAACGCTTTCTCCATCAATGCTGCAAACTTATTGATCTGCAATACCGCTACCTTGTTGAATATCTCTGGCTTTAGTCCATTCTCAAATCTTCTCGCCTTTCTCGCCTCTTTGTCCACCTGATGAGGTGCAAATCTAACCAACTCATTGAATTTGGCAGCGTATTCTGTTACCGACATGTTCTCCTGCTTAAGTTCTAAGAATTTGACTTCCATCCTGGATTGCATACTCGGTGAGAAGTAGTTCTCAAAGAATAACTCCTTAAATCTTGTCCACAACACCACCACTGTACCAGCTCTGGCCTGATTAGTCTCCCACCAGTAATTGGCTTCTCCCTTCATTAAGCATGTTGCAAAAGCCGTCTTTTGCTCTTCTGCCACTCACGTAATGACGAATGTTTTCTCCATCTCCTTCACCCAAGTTTGGGCTTCAATCGGATATGTGGTCCCTTTGAATTCAGGCGGTCCTACCGCTTTAAAGTCTTTAAAATTTGCCAATTTGTCAGATGGCTGTTCTCTCGCTCTTCCTCTTCCCGCGGGAGCTCTATTCTCCATAGTTTGGGCTATCATATCCGCAAAGTTTTACATCGGGTCAGCTTGACCTCCTTCATTATTCACCGATTGCTCTTCCCGCTGGTTTCAATTTTGTCATCTAGGCGGCATGATCTGATTTAAATAAAAATCTTATATTAATTCTCTTTCTTTACACAAATTCTTAACATAATAAGAATTCAACACATAATTCTTATATAATTGCATATTTATTCAAATAGCACATACTACCTACAGTACTTAACACATTTTACTATCCCTTTTTAAATCATATCAGGATTAACAACACAACTTTACACAAAAATTTGCAATTCTCCATTCACACATAGTTATTCCCAGTTCATCAAACTTACCACACTTATGAGTTCAGGAACTTGCCACAATTATATGAGTGTATGAACTTATCCTAGTCAGACCTTTGGAGTTCATTTGTTGAGGGGTTCAAAATATTTCATATAATTATGAGTCATTAACTTACCATAAGTATATATGAGTTTTAAGAACACACAAATTAATCTTAATCTTATATTCATATAGAAAATAAAGATTTCATTTATACAAACATATTTATATTTACATATGCTTAAACATCGTTCTTGATATTACAACACTTAATATCATAAACTTCTACCAAAAGATACTATCACATATATCTAGGTTGTCTACCGACCACTCCCTTCACCAATCTTCTTCTTGTTGGGACACTTGTTGAATCCGTGACCCGTTTGCCCACATGAAAAACACTTCCTCAAATTTGGCTTAGGACAATGCAGAGAAATATGTCATTCTTTCTTACAATTGAAGCACACATTCTTCCACATCATGCATTCTCCCGCGTGAGTCTTCCCACACTTGCTACAGGTTTGCTTCTTCTTCGGGTTTGACTTTTCAGAATTAGGGCTATCGCTGTCCCTCTTTCTCTTTTTCTTGTCTTTCTGTTGCTTGATTGTCCCTTCAGACGATCCACCACCTTCAGTCTTCATTCTTTCCACCTGCGCCTTGAGCTCGTTCCTTTCTTCAGTCATTTCGCGTAATGCTCGCTCTGTCTTCCATAGCTGCTCCAAGAGAAACACTTTGCTCAGGAGTTCTTGAACTTCTACAACTAGTTAATCTTGTTCTTCAACTTTAGTCTTATTCTTTAACTCTACCTTAGCTGGCTCAGACTCTGCCTCCTCATCTCCACTTAGATACATCTCGGGATAATCGTCATGATCACTCCTTAGATTGACCATGGGTTCATCTTCTCCTACCTTCTCCACTGATTCGCTTTGCGCTGGCACCTCGGCTACTAACACCAGTGTAACAGCTGCTAGCTTCTCCGTACTCATCTGATCTTCTCCTGACATCCTACAATCAGTTTAAATAACTTGATTAGTACTTCACCAGTACTAAAATTCTAACACTATGTGTCCACTTATCTCACTATTGATGTACTTCGGCAATCCCTCACTTAGAACTCTATATGAGTTTTCTCTATCTCGCGTATGGTTATAATCTTAGGTTTCCCCCCCCCCCCACCCCACTTAAGGTTTATAACCTACAGCTCTTCTACTAACTAATGACACCTTGGTCACTATAGCTTTGATACCAACCCGTGACACCCCCAAATCCGAGTTACCTGACCCTCGAGTTTGGTGTTCACGATCCACAATATAATACCATTTAACTACCCATTCATATATAAATAGGAATACATAAGTCATTAATATATGTTGTTAATACATAAGTCCCAGGTCCATTAACCTTAACATTACAGAAATACCCCTTACATATACAAAAAGGGTTTACAATACAATACAACATAATAATAATATTGTTCATTATACTACTCCAGTATCTTGCCTTTACCTTTGTTCTTCTTCGATCCACTGGCCTCTTCGATCCTAACTGAAATGTTTTATATATAGCAAGGGTGAGCAACTAGTTTGCCCCGCAAGTTAAGATATACAATAAATGTATACGAATCAATAAGAACAGACTATCTATTTTGATAGAATAAAACCAAAGTTCGGGGAACTTTGAAATAGCTGGACAAATCGTTAGTCAATAACAAGTCTTTTCGTATTCTAGGCAACACAATAATCTGATAATGAAATATTACAATGCTTTCAAAGTTCTACGATATTCTATTGAATAATCAAGAATTAATTCTACACAATAACAAAGTGGAATGTTTTCTAGATTTATGCTGAGTGATCACACTAGATCTAGAACTTCTTTTCCCGGGTATCTATCAAAGATTTACTTTGATACATACGCAGGAGTATCAGATAACCGTAAAGATTAAATCATACCCCTCTGCAAGTACTTAGAGCCGACCAACTCCTTGTACCCTATATTATGTATAATAATTAACAGTGCGCAATGGTCGAATATACGACCTAACATGTTCCCTTTATATAAAAGGTTGTCCTTCTCAGTCTTAGAATCAAGATTTTGATTTAACAACGAAATTCAATGATTTCAATTTCTATTTACCTATCGATCTAGCCGAAATAATTGGCCTCGATCTATCAATAACAAATGAATTCTCTTCTCGAATTTATCAAGTTCTAACAAATATTCGTCTAGCCAGAATAATTAGCTAAGACATTTATTAACATAATTTGACAATAAACAGGAATTATCTATACTGTCCATTCTATCTTTTACATATATGAATATCCAACAACAATTATTCTACAAATGTGTATTCTCCAAATTAGTAATTCAATTTGAATTATTAAACATGCACTAACTGCGAATAATCAACAATAAATCCCTGGACGTGGTATAATTAACAATAATTAACCACTATAATAATTGAACAATATTAACTCAAGGTTGAGTTAGGAAACTTGCCTCTTCCGCTGTTTACAGCTACACAATAAACTTATATACGTTCGTAAGACCTATAACCAATAATATCGGTCTCACAATTAGCAGAATAATTTATAATCACGCAACACTGTATTCTACAGTCAATCTTCTCCTAGGCACATTACCACATAGCCACATTAGTGTTTATAACCTGTATAAACACTTAACAAGTCTAACTAGTTGGGTCTGGTTGGACTTCGGTCCATTCTCGGTATTTTAGTCACCTTATCCGACAATTTACACATTGATTGTCAATTTAATCTTGGTCTCTAAGCTTCAATATTATCTTAGATAAGTTAAATATCGTTAATAATATTTTTTGGAAGCTTTTAATAATTTATAAACAATTATTATACTTTATAATAATTTTTCAAACACTTGAATCATTTTTAATTGATTTAATTATCAAATAATCTTATCATTATTAATTTTTAATAATATAAAAATATTAATAACATACTTTTCAAAATATTAAAGTTATTGTTAATAACTTAAAATATTTTTAAATCATCAATATTCTACTTAAAATAATTTTTAAATCATCACCATTAATATCTACATATTAATGAAATTATTATCAAAATATTAAAAGTCTATAATTATAACTTAAAATATTTTTAAATCATTTTCTTATAATTAAATGATTTTTAAATCAAGAAAACTATTTTTAATTCATTTATTTAATATAATAATTAAATAAATCTAATATCTTTAATATTAATTTATTAGTGAAAATACTCCAAAAATATTGTAATATATATTTTATAATTCAAAATATTTTTAACACTTTATTCTTATTTAAAATGATTTTATAAAATTAAAATCATTTTTCTCTAATTTATTTTATACACTAATTAAATAAATTAAATAGCATTAATATTCAAATAATTATAATTATTAATGAAAAATATTTCAAATAGTCGAAAGTATTTTTCATAATTTAAAATAATTTTTAAAACCATTTTTAGAATTTATTTCTATTTTTAAATAATTTTCTAATATTCGTAAATTCAAAATTAAATAAACCGTCGCTAATGGCCTATAGTGACACTTAGCGTCGCTGTTGGTGTTCTTGAGCTCAAGTGTAACTTCCCGCATTCTAGTCCCAAATCACCACGAATCCTAGATACTATTTCTATAGCTATCATGGAAGATATAAACATAAATTGTTTATACATTAAATATTACACACTATCCCCAAGGTCGAGAACCTTCACATAATACTTAAATCAATATCCTATCGGACATACAAAGCTATTATCATACATTCTTTATTTATAACTTTAGTTTGCATATATAATCCAAAGTCGACTTGTCTTGGACTTTTCTTATGTCAGATGTATTCGCTCATAATCTGCAATATTTATCATGATATAGCAAGGGTGAGCAACAATTTTGCCCAGCAAGTATAAGTTCAATTAAGGATATATCATGATCGAAATAATTGAACAATAAGTTGGCTAACTTTCTACAATATATACATTGCGAAAGAGCATGAATAAATTTTCATAGTTGAACGAATAATGAACATGAATAAATCAACTGGACCAAATGATAATGAAGGTGATCAGCCTTTCATACATGATGAATACATGAAATGTGCACAGAGTGAGAATCAATAATTCATAGACATGGTATAATTAGTAATGATTAACCCCAAGCATATTTCAAAAATATCAATTCGAGATCGAGTTAGAGAACTTTTTGTACTACCATTGATTCACCGAATTCGTAACCTATATCACTTTTTACGAAGACCTTATATAGATAATACTGATCTCCAAATATTAGAATATCATCACAGTATAGTACTATTAAATACAGTTATAATATAACCTAACAAATTACCACATAATTCTATCAGTCTATAAAATACCTAAAATTCGGTATCAAGTCAAACTATTTGATCGAGTTTGAATTAGGTATAATTTCCGACATCCCAAAAGTCTAATCGATAATTCATGAGTCTAATTTCCATAAGACTTTGCCTAAATGCTTTACATTTACCTTAGATAATTTCATTTTCAATCAAAATATTTTTCAATGACTTATAATAATTTTCGATAATTATTATCATTTATCATGATTTTCAATCATTAATATCATATTAATATGAATTAAATACTACTTAATTCCATTATCATTAATATTAATTTATTAATGAAATTCATTACAAAATATTAAAAGTCATAAAAAATAACTTAAAATATTTCCTTACACTTTAATATAATTTCAAATGATTTTTAAAGTATTTAAATCATTTTTATGTAATTTATTTAATATAATAATTAAATAAATTAACTATCATTAATATTTAAAAATATTAAAATATCAGTGAAATATATTCCAAATTATTAAAACCCATTTTTAGGCTTTAAAATAATTTTTACAAATTTATTATGAATTTCTAATATTTATTTTCTATTTATTCTATAATTTTCGCTTAAAGTTGGGGTCCTCCACGTAAACACTTGTAGACGGTGATCTACAAGTCCGATTTGGGCCCACTTGGTATTGTTAGAACCGTGACTTCCCAGCTACTTTTAGGCTCAATAAACGGTCCATTTGGCATAGTATAGCACCAAAAAAAGCAGGCCACTACCGACCGACCATTACATGCCTTGTAAACATTTTCAGTTTTGGAGTCTTTTACAGAAACGCTTGTATTACGAGATCCACAACTCCGATTGAGGCCCAATCAAACTCGTTGGATACGTATCTTCTTGAACTACAGTTTTCAGTTATCAAATAACAAATTCCAATCTGTCTAGGTCCCTAAAATCAGCCCCAAAGTGACTGGTCCGCAAGGTTTTCTTCAACAGTTGGTTCATTTTCCAGATTTGGGGTCTTTAACGGAAACGCTTATAAAATGAAATCTACAAATCTGATTTAGGTCCAATAGGTATCGTTGGATTTATAATTTCCCGAACTACAGTTTGCATGTATCAAACATCTATTTTGGTTCTGTTTTAGTCTCAGAAAAATTGACAGAAGTGACTGATCAGTAGCTTGTGTTCAACAGTTAAGGTAGTTTGGGATTTAATTCATAACTTGCTCATTTCTTAACATATTTGAGTGATTCCAAAGGATTTTTGCTCTTAACTCATGTATCTAGCATGCTAACATGTTTTAAACCATTAACCACATGAACCCAAAGAATCTAACATAAAAAATATATATATAGCATACAAAGGAAAGTTTTTTCTTAAACCTTTTGGTACAAAACTTGATTTCCTCACTTTGGATCTAACTTTTGATTTCAAAAATACTTTGATACACATATAAAATACCAATACTCATGTAAATCATGAGTTTTTAATGATCCAAAACAAAAGTTGATTGGTTCATAAAGATCTAACAAAAAGAGCACAAAAAGTGAAAACTTTCATTTTTTTATCTTTTTCTTCTTGCAAGCCGTCTTGATCCTTCAAAGTAGGTTATGATTTTAAGTTGTATGAAGATCCAAGACCCTCCTAGACTCCCTATAACTACCTAAATATGCAAATTCCTCCTTTCTCTCTCTATTGTTCTTAGTTTAGACTTAGGTTTAAAATTAACATAACTTAGTGTATATACAATATACATATAACACATATAATTATAGAATATGTAACTCCCAATATAATTACATATACTTATTATCAATTTAATATATAAGTTACAAAAATTAGAATTTTTAATGCCCTAAGGCTTGTTTGGCAAAACCATATTAAAATAATGACTTAATCATTCCTTAAGCCTTTTTGGCAAAACAAGATTAAAATAAGAATTTCAAAAGCTCCAAGGTTTTGTTTGGTAAAATTAAATTAAAACTCTTTTAATAAATATAGTTTATTGTCCCACATTGTTTACTTGGATTTTCATATCCAATCTTAATTAAATAAACTAATTACCACATACTAAATAAATTTCCCACTTAACCAAATATCACAAAATTATAATCTCATTATAATTTTATTTAAAAATTAATATATCACTTTAATTATTAAATTACGACATCAATATAAAGAACTCATGTAATATTAACAACTCTCTAACTCATTAAATTAAATTAGAGTATTATTTAATTCACAAATATATACTAACAACAATCATATAAATAAAATATTTATTTAATTTAATAAATATTAAATTACAAATAAAATTTGGGATTGTTACATCATTCCCTTTCTTACAAGGATTACGTCCCCGAATCACAACTCAAATAATTCATTCATTACATTCTTCTTCTTCCTTATAAGGATTCCGTCCTCTAATCATCAAAAACCTACCTTATTCAAAGTTTCGTCACAAATCTCTTCATTGAATAAGTTCAACACATGACCTTAATATAGGTTTTATATTTCTTACTACATTCATTTCTTCAACAAATTCTAGGTTTTATTTCATAACTTTCACTTTAACTCAATTATATTCTGGTATTATATATTCTTTAATCCATTTATTTCCTTTTCTAAAGATTGTTATCATAAACACTCAGGATATTACATTCACCCATTCTTCTAAGAATTTCGTCTTCAAAATTTTTATTTATTAATCTTTATTCATTCATTCTATCAAAATATATTTTACGTTAATACTTTATCCACTCATTGGGTTTTATAACCACTTCTTTCCACAAAGGTCTTTCTTCAATTATTAAACTTTTCTATTAAGAGATTTATATTATTCTTTGATAACTCATCTCCTTCTCATTTCAAAATTTCTTTTCTCACCTATTCCATATATTCATCATTTAGTGTCTCATTTTATGACTTACTTCTTTCTAAGGAATATCATCCTTACCACATTCACCTTTTAGAATTGCAAGAATCTTCCACAATTGCTCAATAATTGGGAAGAAGTATGAATAACTTCGTGAATTTTAAAAGATTCCAAATCATCTTTGAGGGTCACAAGACCGTGAACTCTATTCTCGGTTTACTAGTGCTTCAACTCAATCCTGCACACTCCAAACCGTAGTGTTTATCAATCACAAAACCGAAAACACCCTCCTCACGCACACTAGGTGGCCAAATTTATTGTACCACTACTGTTGGGTCATGAACGTAGTGTTTTTGTAACGACTATATGTATTACGCTTTCGTAACAATTATCCCCAAAACATGTCCCTTATAGGTTTGTTCACCTCACCTTTTCAACATCTCGAATCCGCACTAAAACAATTTGGTTTGGCATAACTTTTCAATAAACGCTTGAATTTCATGAACATCTTTCAATATTCGCTCTAAATTGAATCAAATAGCATAGACTTTTACAACAATTCTATACATCAATCGAAATATACATATATATATATATATATATATATATATATATATATATATATATCTCATATCTTAAAGAAATCTCAAAAATCTTTTTATGACGTCATGATACCGCATCGTTGTATTTACAAATTCAGTTGAGGATTCCGTCATTTGGTGATTTTATCATACTACATCATACCATAGTGGGTTTGTGCGATCCTTAGATCACATCCAACACTAGGTAATCTTGTATTGATGACTCCATCGCTTTTATCATCTTTGCACCAAAGTTACATGATGCATTATTGATATAAAATACATTTTGATATATTACAAATCATTTTGTCTAGCCAAAGCAATTAGCATGACATACTGAATAACAATATTGTTGTTAAAAAGTCACCGGTTCCATCATTTGATCCAATGTTTTCAAGAAAATAGAAGTGTAAACATCAAAGACGAAGTCAATAAATTTCGAAAGTCTAGCATAGCTAGTAGATTTAGAGTACCTATGCTTCCACCATCAACTCCACTTTCTATAATGATCCATTGCTTAATAGGTCTATCTATTCTTATCATCCTCAATACTCCATTTACACTTATCTATACCCAGTTCATCAAACTTACCACACGTTATGAGTTCAGGAACTTGCCACAATCATATGAGTTTAAGAACTTATCCTAGTCAAACCATAGGCGTCCATTCGCTGAGGGGTTCAAAAACATACCATATAATTATGAGTCACCAACCTACCATAAGTATGAGTTTTAAGAACTCGCACTTAACCTTATAATATTCTCTAACTATACTCTACCTATCTGTTATACACATGAGAAAAGAATCACCTTCTCAACAGGCATATAGCAAATAGTGCGACACAAACATTCCAATGATTATCAATGTGATAAACTGAGTGCAAGCACAAAACCCTCGCCCATACAAAGGTTTGTACAACTCAGCCATCACATGAGTCCTTAATTGAAATCCCACTTAACTCTATCTTGCTTATAACTTGCTCTTTGCTCGATACAAATTCCTCGTATCACATCATCTATAACTCCTCATGAGTTATCTCGTACTATTTCATAGTACTCCATCTTCATAGAATTAAGCTATAATTATTCAAACATTATAGACCATCTTTCTTTTATAACATAAACAGACCACGTCGTGATCTTATTCTATAATCATCTCCTTTAAAATTCTTTTCTTAACTCGTGATCGTTTTGTTTTACGATCTTCTTTCTTTCTCTTTTTCATCATTTACGACATTATTCGTTATCTTGGCTTTTGGATTTAGGAAACTCCAATTTCTTATCTTTATATCTCTTAGATTCTTCTTTGAATCTTCTTGTTTATAAAAAAAAAATTCTTCCTTTAAGAATTTTTAACTTCATTTACATCGCTCAAAATTTCATTCGAGTTCTACACTTTCATCATACGTATCCATTTCTACACTTGGAACACATCGAGTCTCTAATAGTTTCAATATGGTACGCTGAGTGGTTTCCCACAAACAACCAACAAACTAGGTTCCGAGTTACTAGTTTGTATATACCTCCGCTCTATGAAGGAATCATTTAGCCCAGATACCATACCTCAACTACTAAAGAGTACAATTGTACCATACTTAACTATAACTTTTCATTCTTAACTTCGTTACCAATCTCTTCTTATAGACATTGTCTATTTGTTATCACCTTATATTCTTATTATTGGAGTTGGGTAACTCCATAACTCTGCGAGATTCTTCTTTGAATCCTCTCACACATGTTTTCATCCCTTCTTTATATATTTCTTAAATTACTTCTTATTGTTCAAACTCTATTTGAGCGTATTCGTTCATTATCTTCACCTCTCTTCTCTAAGGTTATAGCCTAAGGTACTCCTACCAAAGGTTTATAACCTCATGACTTTGACACATTAATCAGAATTTCCCCGATTCGGGTCCCAAATCACCACGAATCCGGTGTACTATTTCTATAACTATTGCGGAAGATATAAACATAAATTGTTTATACATTAAATATTACACACTATCCCCAAGGTCGAGAACCTTTACATAATACCTAAATCAATATCCTATTAGACATACAAAGCTATTATCATACATTACTGTTACAACTTTAAATGCACATATAATCCAAAGCTGACTTGTCTTGGACTTTTCTTGTAACCGATGTATTCATCATAATCTGCAATGTTTATCATGACATAGCAAGGGTGAGCAATAATTTTTCCCAGCAAGTATAAGTTCAATTAAGGATATATCATGATCGAAAGAATTGAACAATAAGTTGGCTAACTTTCTACAATATATACATTGTGAAAGAGCATGAATAAATTTTCATAGTTGAACGAATAATGAACATGAATAAATCAACTGGACCAAATGGTAATGAAGGTGATCGACTTTTCATACATGATGAATACATGAAATGTGCACAAAGTGAGAATCAATAATTCATAGACATGGTATAATCGAGAATGATTAACCCCAAGCATATTTCAAAATATCAATTCAAGATCGAAAGTTAGAGAACTCACCATGCACTATCGATTATCGTTACGTAAACTATATATCGCTTTTCTCAAGACCTAATATAGATAATAATACCGATCTCCAAATATTAGAATATCATCACAAGATATAGTCTTGTTAAATACAGCTTATAATATAACCTAACAAATTACCACATAATTCTATCACCATAAAATACCTAAAATTCTTGTTATCAAGTCAAACTATTTCACCGACTGAGTTGAATTCGGATAATTTCGACATCCCAAAAAGTCTAGTCGGATAATTCATGAGTCTAATTTCCATAAGACTTTGCCTAAATGCTTTACATTTTCCTTAGATAATTTCATTTTCAAATAAAATATTTTTCAATGACTTATAATAATTTTCGAGATAATTATTATCATTTATCATGATTTTTCAATCATTAATATCATATTAATATGAATTAAATACTACTTAATTCCATTATCATTAATATTAATTTATTAATGAAATTCATTACAAAATATTAAAAGTCATAAAAATAACTTAAAATATTTCCTTACACTTTAATATAATTTCAAATGATTTTTAAAGTATTAAAATCATTTTTATGTAATTTATTTAATATAATAATTAAATAAATTAACTATCATTAATATTTAAAATATTAAAATATCAGTGAAATATATTCCAAATTATTAAAAACCTATTTTTAGGCTTTAAAATAATTTTTACAAATTTATTATGAATTTCTAATATTTATTTTCTATTTATTCTATAATTTTCGTTTAAAGTTGGGGTCCTCCACAGAAAGACTTGTAGACGGTGATCTACAAGTTCGATTTGGGCCCATTTGGTATTGTTAGAACCGTGACTTTCCGAGCTACGTTTTAGGCTCAAGAAACGGTCCATTTGGCACAGTATAGCACCCTGAAAACAGGCCACTACCGACTGACCATTTCATGCCTTGTAAACATTTTCAGTTTTGGAGTCTTTTAGAGAAACGCTTGTATTACGAGATCCACAACTCCGATTGAGGCTCAATCAAACTCGTTGGATCCGTATCTTCTTGAACTACAGTTTTCAGTTATCAAATACTAAATTCCAATTTGTCTAGGTCCCTGAAATTAGCCCCAAAGTGACTGGTCCGCAAGGTTTTCTTCAACAGTTGGTTCATTTTCCAGATTTGGGGTCCTTAACGGAAACGCTTATAAAACGAAATCTACAAATCGGATTTAGGTCCAATAGGTATCGTTGGATTTGTAATTTCCAGAACTACAGTTTCCATGTATCAAACATCTATTTCGGTTCTGTTTTGGTCCCGGAAAAATTGACAGAAGTGACTGATCAGTAGCTTGTGTTCAACAGTTAAGGTAGTTTGGGATTTAATTCATAACTTGCTCATTTCTTAACATATTTGAGTGATTCCAAAGGAGTTTTGCCCTTAACTCATGTATCTAGCATGCTAACATATAAAACTTGATTTCCTCACTTTGGATCTAACTTTTGATTTCAAAAATACTTTGATACACATATAAAATACCAATACTCATGTAAACATGAGATTTTAATGATCCAAAACAAAAGTTGCTTGGTTCATAAAGATCTAACAAAAAGAGCACAAAAAGTGAAAACTTTCATTTTCTTACCTTTTTCTTCTTGCAAGCCTTCTTGATCCTTCAAAGTAGGTTATGATTTTAAGTTGTATGAAGATCCAAGACCCTCTAGACTCCCTATAACTACCTAAATATGCAAAACCTCCTTTCTCTCTCTATTGTTCTTAGTTTAGACTTAGGTTTAAAAATTAACATAACTTAGTGTATATACAATATACATATAACACATATAATTATAGAATATGTAACTCCCAATATAATTACATATACTTATTATCAATTTAATATATAAGTTACAAAAATTAGAATTTTTAATGCCCTAAGGCTTGTTTGGCAAAACCATATTAAAATAATGACTTAATCATTCCTTAAGCCTTTTTGGTAAAACAAGATTAAAATAAGAATTTCAAAAGCTCTAAGGTTTTGTTTGATAAAATCAAATTAAAACTCTTTTAATAAATATAGTTTATTGTCCCACATTGTTTACTTGGATTTTCATATCCAATCTTAATTAAATAAACTAATTACCACGCACTAAATAAATTTCCCACTTAACCAAATATCACAAAATTATAATCTCATTATAATTTTATTTAACAATTAATATATCACTTTAATTATTAAATTACGACATCAATATAGAAACTCATGTAATCTTTAACAACTCTCTAACTGTTAAATTAAATTAGAGCATTATTTAATTCACAAATATATACTAACAACAATCACATAAATAAAATATTTATTTAATTTAATAAATATTTTAAATTACAAACAAAATTTTGGATTGTTACATCAAGAACACTGACAGCCGGCTTGACAAGGGTCATGGTTTGACCAACCGTGATTCTCTGTACATTCATGTTCTGAGCTAACTTAGACACTGATCATGTAGTGAAACAGTAACTCTACAATATCCAACTAGCATCATGATCATACAACAAACCAACAAGTAGATTCAGCCTCTCAAAGTCACTGTCAGATTTAATCTGGGTTTTCTGGGTAACCCAGAAACCCAGACAGTCGCGAGGTACCATTTTCAAGCTCACTAATCTTAGTGTTCTGATCATTATATTGGTGGTTTCGTGGTTCATAGTTCTAGCACATATGTCAAAGAACGTATATTCATTAGCAAAAAAATTTCAACAATAACAGAATCAAAGGTTATGACTCGGTCAATCTCTAACAAAAACATGGTTTATACATGTTCTAGGTTTTCCAGAACGTTAAAAACAGACCGAGTGGTCAACTTTGACCACCTGCCACGATCTACTAGCTGTTCATTTACATGATCTAAAGCCATGGAATGGAAGTACATATATCAGGCTACAACATGGTTACAAACATAACATCAAAAAAACCGAAAACCTGTCAGATCAAGACCATACAAATAGTTGTCAGACGTTGTTTCTTACTTTATGGGTTACCCAGATTTCAGCCGGTCAAGCTCGGTCAACTCACTTTGACCATGAATAACACACGATCCAGACATCTAATGGCTATACTACCACGTTCAGATTAAAGACAACATACCAGGCTATAAATTCAAAACATAAAACAACAAAAATCATAAATGAGAAAGGATCTGTGGCCACTGACATTAGGTTGTTAGACCCCTTTTTGAGCTCAAGAACAGTTTTGAGAAAAATCAATTTTTACCAACTTTGATGCTATGGATCTATGATGGATCATCATAGATCATCATAAAACATCTTCTAGCACGAATCTAAACATATAAACACAAAAGTTTTCTTAGAATACAAGATCAAAAGTAGGGTTTAGGTTTATACCTCTCTTGTCCAATCTTTGATCCTTGATCTCCTAAACTGATTTTGGTGTTCTAGGAGGCTACTTAGTGACTGATTAACTTAGCAAATTCGGAGGTTGGGAGAGAGAGAGAGTTTGTTAAGAGTAAGATAGAAACCTAGCAAACCTTTGTAACTTTTTCTCTCTTAATCTCTTATAATCATTAGGTGCAATGAATCTAAGTATGCTAGGTGTCCATTTGGATAAGATTGGAGCTTATTTCTAGCACATGGGATAAATCTTAAGTGATGACTCACTAGATTTGCAAATCTTTTAACTTAAAAGCTAAGTAAAAGGGTTTTTTGGACTTTGTACATGTAATTTTAATGGCATACTTGGAATTTACCAAACCATTAGGGTTTAACCCTAAGGTTATAACCCTTAGGTTTTATACCCTTAACTTCTAGGATTTTCTAAATTAGGGTTTTAAAATAGAAATTAAGATTTCTAAAATATAATTAGTGTTTCCTAATTATATTACAGGTTACTTAACACATTAAAGTTTACTAATCACATTAGGGCTTACTAATTAGAATTAGGGTTTCCTAATTAGGGTTTAGGATTTTGGAATTAAAATTTAGGGTTTCCTGACTTTTGTTTAGGGTTCCTAACTACTCGTTAGGGTTTCTAATCTTGAGATTAATGTTTCTAATCCTTTATTAGGGTTTACTAATATTGTACCCTATTCGATCAATCATTGATCAATAATATCATACAGTACAAACACATTATCATCAATATAATTATTTTAATTATATTTTCTATCAAATCCCTATCTGGACTTAGGGTTAGGGTTTCTAATCTTGTTAAGCACAACTCTACTCTAATTTTATTAGTCAATACACAAATTGACCTTCTCGAGACTCGTAACACAGAAACTTGTCACAAAATTAATAATCAATATTAATAAAAAAAATATTCGAAAAATTTTGATTATTCGAAATCCCGGGTTATCACATGAACCATAACATCAGTTTCATAAAATATATGTAGTAGATTGTTTATTCAAAATTACAGAGTATGAAAATATGGCCATATGGCCTTACGTACCAAATTTTATATGTCAATCATAAGTTATATCATAAATTTATACTTGTATATAATTATAAATTTTAAAACGAAGGAATCAAACTTTAAATGAATAGATTCAGTGTTATAATAAACCCGTAGTGTTGATTTTCATGTTTTGTATTCAAAACCTTAAAAAATATCAAGAACGGTAAATTATATGTTTTGATTCTGCAAATTATGTGTTATAACGTGTTAAAATCATGCTAGAAGTGTGGAGTAGTAAGTATATGTGTATTACAGTGTTTGGGTATGGCTAATTTTGTGCAAGAATAAATTAATTGGAGGTCTTGGCCATGTTCTGCAATTTTTCACGAATTGCAGAACTATTACTGGTTCGACGCGCCGTGGCGCCAGTCCCACGCCTTAAGGCCCGCACCGCAGCGCCACCGCGTCGCAGCGCCAAAGGCCAAGCCGTAGTGCCACCGTGCCGAGAACAAGCATAAAAGTGGCGCCGTATGGCCACTCTGCAGAATGGCCAGAAATGAAATTTTCTAGTTGTTCAAGTTTAGAAATGTGATAGTAACCTAATCTAATGAACATAAAAATATGTTAGACGTATAATGAGATGTTAAAATAGATTCTTAACATGTCAATAACACATTCACGTGTGGGTTGAATTATTAAACGCATAGTTAATTTATTGTTCGTGAAATGTGAATTATGTGACAATAAGTGTAGTTATAACCAGAAGTTATACAAAACAATGAACTTGTGTTGACTAGTTACGTTATCATTGACTGGTATTGAGAATGAAATGATATGTAGGATTAAATCAAGGAACATCTATAATTAACGTGTAATCTACGCACAAGGCAAGTTTCCTAACCCTACTTGTTATCATTATTCAAGTTTATAAATTACCTCGAGCAAATTCTCGTTACTATTAATCAAGTTTAATTTGTTATATTAAATATTATTTATCTTTTCAAAGTATGATACTGTTACACAATACTTGTTTTATTGTATACCTCTTGAGATTGTTATTCAAATTAAATATCATTTGTTGTGAACCTTGTTAGACTAGTGAACCCTTATTGATTCGACTAGTCCATAGTTGATGAACGTTCTAAATTTCAGAACCCTCATTGATTTATCCAAACCAAACTTCCTTTGGTGCGGACTCTAATGTCAAACTGAGATGAATAACCTCAGATAGTGATTTCTTGTATGCTAGCGTTAAAATATTGCATGTGATGGTACTAAGGGTTGATCCCCCTAAGTACGAGTAGAAGAGTCCAGTCTTATGACTGTTAAAGGTTTCAAGTATAACCCTTGATAACCTAGGACATAGTTCAAGGTCTTATGACCCTCAAAAATCTTTTTATTATTATTATTCATTATTGATTCAAAAGTTGAGTTTTATTCCAGAAGTCTTTGATTCACTCGCATGTTATTATATATTTTTATTTCATTTTTATACTTGTGGGCAATCGTTCTCACTCTTGTGTAATAATAACATTGCAATTAAGAACGAAAGGTCTGACGAGCCTTCGACTAGCAAAGGCAAGGGCAAGATTAACAAGTGACGTAGACTTGATGTTTTATGTGATATTGAATTTATGTTTTAGACATATATGTAAGACTATAAAATGTTTATGTTTCCACAGTTAAGAATTAATGTTAGTATGACCTGGGATCTATGTAATTATATCAGTTGATGTAACTCCTTAAGGAGAGGATTTTTGGAATAAGGAACGAGAATAATTAATATAAAATTATTTTATTTCAGTGCTATAAGTATGTATTGTATGTACGTATTGTTAATGGTTGGTCAATTATGGTGTGACACGTCAAAACCCTAACATTAGTTCGTTAAACTCTAACTTGAAACTCAAAACTGGAGTTTGTGATTGGTAAGAAATTGTGGTACGTGATTATTGACAATTATTATATTATGCTAATTAGGTAAACCCTAATTATTGACTAAAAACCCTAATTGTAAATTCGAAGCCCTAGTTTCCAATTTAAAACCCTAATTGCTAAAGTGGTAACCCTAATTAGTATTTTAGTAAATTATAATGTTAATTAGAAAACCCTATATAATTTATAATGTGGGGAACCCTAATAATATCAAGAAACCCTAATTATTTAAAACCCCAAGTTTCTATTAAAAATCCTAATTTTAATTAGTGTGTTCTAATTAAAATTTTATTAAACTTTAAACTTAATTTTTCAAACCCTAGAATTATTTGAGAAACCTTAAGGTTTAAAATCTAGTGATTAAATCGTATATTCAAGCACCATGGACAAGAATACCATTAAAATTACAAGGCAATTGACCAAAATACACTTTTTGTCACATTCTTAGATTTGTTGTTTGCAAATCTTGTCATATCTTGGCAAGTCACCAACTCTAGATCTCTCATGTGCTTAAATCTCAGTCAATATTATCCCATTTGACACCTTGCAAGTTAGATTCAATGCATCTAAGTTATATAAATAGGTTAAGAGAGAGAAAAGTTCACATTTTTGCTCATTCATACACTTATACACATCCAAGACCTCTCTCTCTCTAACCCTACGAAATACATTGTATTTCAGTCCCAAATTCAGTCCCTACTTCATTCACTAACAAATCAGAAGCCTTAGATTCATGTTTTGCTCAAGAAAGGTATAAACCCTAATTTATAATCTGATCTTGGTTGCTATGTTAGATGTTAGTCTTTTTGTGTTAAACATGTTATATGTAGTGTATATAGATGATCTGGGTTTCTAGATTTTAGATCCATAACATCTAGAGGCTCGGATTTGATGTTTTACAAAATCTGGAATTTTTGTTTTTGTGTCTGACAGTCAAGTGTAAGTCTTCATAGATCTATGATGATTATGTGTTTTAGTGTTTTAAGGGTTGATCTATGTAATATGTCAAGTGGTCTTTGTTCTGGAACTTAAAGCAGGACCAGATCGTGCATAGATTTCAAGTTAATCATGGTCAAAGTCGGCTGACCGACCATGACCAAGCAAAATCTGGCTAACCCATATGTTACCCATGTAGAACGCTCTGACAAGTTCTTCATGGACTCGGATCTGACAGTGATTCGGTGATTTGTTATTTGTGTTGTATTCATCTTGTAATATGTTATACGAACTACAATGTATGCCTGTAAATCATCTAAATGATAAACAGAAAAGAAATAGTGGTTGGTCAAACCAAGCAGAAGATCATGGAATCGATTTTCTGGGTAACCCAGAAAACTAATGATCATGTCTTCTGACATGGTTTAACCGGACCGGATCTAATGATTGTAATGTTGTTATAGTGATTTTGTGTAATGGATATGTTGTCTTACATTCTGGCAACCATCTAGAACTTTTAAATCACAAAAACATTTCATATATATTTCAAGTTGTGGAAGCCCAAATATAGCCAGTCGAACTGTTCTTCATTTCTGGGTAACCTAGAAAATGAAGAACAGTTCTGACAGTTTGTTGAAGGGCTCAGATCTTGCGTCTTGATGATGTATAAACATTGTAAATGATTGAAACATGTTCTCTGTTAGTTCCTCTACACAACCCGAAGTCTAGAACACATTTTCTATAAATAGATGACATACTAGAAGCCCATCAAAAGCGTTGACCGGCCATGACTTCATGTTTCTCAGGGCAAATTTAACATGAAGAAAGACGTTTCGATGCCTAGTTTGCAAGCTTATATCTTACTTGTGTGATGCAATTAGACGCTGTTTGTTGTTAATAATTGTAGTGGTACATCAACACTACAAGATCAATACCATAACCTGCCCAGAAGCACTTTGAATCTGTGATTAATGTTTGGTCAAAGTGAGACCCTTGAACACTGCCTGTCAGTGTTCTTGGTGCTCAAGAACACCTATCGCGACAGACACCGTCGCTAAAGCCTTTAGCGGTGTATTTAATTATTTTAGTTTTCTAATTTCCGGAAAATGATTAAAAATAGAAATAAATTCTAAAAATCATTTAAAAATAGAAATTAATTTCTAAAAATTACAAAATTAGTTTTAAAAATTATTTTAAATTATAAAAATTAACTTTTAATAATTTTATATATTTTTCAAAAATATTAGTATTTAATTGAATATTATTGGTATTTAGTTTATTTAATAAATGAATTAAATAAATAAATTAAAAATGATTTTATTATATTAAAATCATTTTAAATGATAATAAAGTATTTAATAATATTTTAAGTTATAAAACATAACTTTTAATATTTTAAGAAAAATTTCAAAGAATTATTTAATATTAAGGATATTAGATTTATTTAATACTTATATTAAATAAATTAGTTTAAAAATTATTTTAGTATTATAAAAATCATTTTAAATCAAAATATAGAGTTTAATAATATTTTTAGTTATAAAATATAACTTTTAATATTTAAAGTTAAATTTCATTAATAATTTTATATTAAATTTATTTAATAATTATATTAAATAAATAGTTTAAAAATAGTTTTATTAATTTAAAAATCATTTAAAAGGATAATAATGGTTTAAAAATATATTTAAGTTATAATAAATGACTTTTAATATTTTGATAAATAGTAAATTAATATTTATATATTAATTATAATTATTTAAAAATGAATTTAAATTTTTTTAAAAATCATTTAAGGGTAATAAAATGTTTTAAAATATTTTGAGTTATTATAAATAACTTTAATATTTTGACAATGGTTTTATTAATAGTTTAATATTAATTAAATATTAATGATAATATAATTATTTAATAGTTAAATCATTTTATAATGATTTCAAAGGTTCAAAAATCATGATAAATTATAATAATTATTTAAAAATTATTATAAGGCTATAAAAGATAATACGACTGATATTTTATATATCTAAAGGAGTATTGAACCACAGAATAGAGTTTTAGACTCGATAATTACCCGATAAAGCCGTCGGTACACCAAATTGACTTCGAAACTGATCCAGACCTAGATAGTTTGACTGTATAAGTGTTTGTTTTTTATCCAATGACTCATATAACTATGTGACAATGTTATTAGGTTATGTGATAACTGCAAATATCAGTACTATGTGTTATGATATGTATTTCTAATCGATAGAATGATTTTATTAATTATAGGTCTCGACATAAAAGATAAAACTAAGTTGCGTAACTGTAAGCAGCAGACCAGGCAATTATCTAACCTTTGCATTTACTTTATGCAATGGACATGTGTAAGCCAGTTTCAGAACTCTATTGTTATTGTTATTGTTCATGTATCTATACTTTTATCGATATGCCAGTTCTTGAATTCTATCCAATCATTGATTATCAATTCAGTATTATCTTATAATTCAGATATTTATTCTGTTCGTTAATTTCTAAATATTGTTATACAAGTGTCCTCACTTGGATAATTGTTGAACCTGATGATACATACTTATTAAATTTCGGTATGTATACATTGATTAAAAGCTGTTTATGCTATTTGACTAGGCTAGACATAGATTTAAAGATAGTGTTGAGATATGTCTTAGTTAATTATTCTGGCTAGACGAATAGTTGTTAGAACTTGATAGGTTCGAGTATAGAACTCAATTATTATTGACAGATCGATGCCAATTGTTTCGGCTAGATCAAAAAAGCAATTAGATATTGAAATCATAGTATTTCCTTGTTATAATTCAAATTCTGATTGTAAGACTTAAAAGAACAACCTTTAATACGAAAGGGAAAAACTATTGGTCGTATATTCGGTCAATTCACTTTTAAGTATTATGCATAATATAGGGTATAATAAAGCTAATCACTTGTTATACTTGCAGAGGGGTATGACTTAATCTTTATGGTTATGTGATACACCTGGGTATATCAAAGAAAATCTTTGATAGTTACTCGAGAATTAAGTTCAAGATCCTTAGGGATCACTCAAAATAAACTCTGGAAACTATTCCACTTTGTTATTGTGTAGAATAAATTCTTGTTATTCAATTGAATATCGAAAAATCGAAAGCAAAGTTCATAGTCGGTTGACTGCTCTCCATGTATAGTCAGTACGTAGTTTAAAAAAATTGAGATATATTTGATATGTTGTTATTATTGGTTCAACTTACTTCACAACTGTTGATTCGTTGTAGAAGTGTCATTCACAGAAAATATTTACTTCTTTCAGCTAACGTTTATTGTCTACTATTACTTGTTGGGCACCCAAATGCTCATTCTTACTTTAAATATAAATGTTTTCAGCTAAGCATGATCAACCTGAAGGTTCAGACAAGGACAAATGAAAGGGAAAGCTAGCAGGATAAACTTTATGGTATCTTATGTAATAGTTAGTCTATATTAAGATAATAATATTTATTATCTATCATTTAATGTAATGTAGTAAAGGTTGAGAAACTGGGATTAGACTCTAATATATGTAAATTAAGTTTGGTATTTATATTATTGTTATTATTATTAGTATTATTTCACTCATAGAAATGGTATCGTGAAGCACTGAGTTCGAGTTCCAAGTACTTAAATTTGGGGGCGTCACATCACCTTCAATTGATGATAACCACTCCTCAAGTTTATCTTGGAAAAGTATCTTGCTCCTTTCAATTGATCAAACAAGTCATCAATCTGTGGTAATGGATATCTATTCTGAATCGTGACCTTATTTAGTTCTCTATAGTCGATGCAGAGTCGCATCGTCCCATCTTTCTTCTTAACAAATAACACCAGTAGTCCCCACGTCGATACGCTCGGTTGAATGTACTTCTTGTCCAATAATTCTTGTAGTTATACCATCAATTCTTTCATCTCTACTGGTGCCATTCGATACGGTGCCTTAGATATTGGAGCCGTTCCTGGTGCTAAATCGATCACGAACTCAACTTCTCTGTCTGGCGGAAGTCCTAAAAAATCTTTCGGAAAAACGTCTGCAAATTCCCTCACTACCGGTATCTCCTCTACTTTCGGATTCTCCTTACGACTGTCGACTATTTAAGCTAGATATCCAACACAGCCTTGTCTTAACAACTTCCTGGCATGCATCATCGTCAGACAACTCACTTGTCTAGGCGACTTTCTACCATAAAATACAACCTTTGACGGAGTCATAAGGTTAATACGCTTCTTCTGGCAATCAATTACAGCCCCATAATTGAATAAACATTCCATTCCCAAGATAACATCAAATTCCCCAAGTCGAATAGGGATAAGATCTACGTTCATGATATTACCCTTAATATCCACTCTACAGTTCTTATGTATGTACTTAACATGGATTATTTCTCTATTTGCAATTTCTATGTTCATGGGGTATTCTAACTCATCCTTAGGCAATTCTAAGTTCTTAGCAAAGTCATCGGATATAAATGAACAAGTAGCACCCGAATCAAATAATACATAAGCATTAACTTTATTGATCGGAATGATACCTGACACCATATCACATGACTGCACTGCATCTTGCACTGTCATGTTGAATGTCCTGGTGGTTGGTTGGTTGATTGCGGTTGGTCCTGTGATGGTCAGATCGCTTCCACCGCTGTTTCCCCTATTTCCTCCTGATCCTGTCCCTCCAGATCCCTTCTTAGGACAGTCCCTTACAAGATGATCCTTTGAGCCACAAGTGAAGAAGGCACCCTTCTTTGGGTTAGGACAATTAGGTGCTATGTGGCCTTCCTGACCACAATTGTAGCACACTCGTTTACCTTTCATACACACTCCCAAATGAGCTTTCCCGCAAGTTGGGCATGATTTGATCCACTTCTTCTGACCTCCTTGCTGATTTCCAGTTGATGAGTTGTCAGACCAACTTCTCTTCTGATTATTACTACCTCCCATGTTACTTTCACTAGCCTTGTTAATTCCTTCATTTTCACTCTTCTTCTTCTTTTGATCCTGATTATACTTGGTTACCGCATCATTTCCACCTTTAGCGAGTATGGCCTTCTCCAGTACCCCAGCAAATGTCTTCAACTGAAACATCGACACTTTACTATACAACCAGGGTTTCAGTCCACTACTAGAAAATCAGCCTATAGCGACGGTCGCCGACCATCGCTATAGGCCAAAAGACCGTTGCTAAAACTTTTAGCGACGGTCGCCGACCGTCGCCATAGAACCCGTCGGTAAAGCCTATAAAGAATCGGTCTCTTTTGGCCTATAGCGACGGTCCCCGACCCTAGCTATAGGTCATGAAAAAATCATGTATTTGCTCTTTACCAATCTGGCCGAGAGAGTTATTGCTACGGTCCATGATCAGAGCTATAGATGTCTATAATGACGCCGACTCGACCGCCGCTATAGGCTCATGTTTTATAAAACACTATAACTACTACCGATGAATCGTCATTATAGCCTTTTTTATATTTAAAAAATTAATTAATAATGCACATTTATTCAACAAACACAAATACAATATAAAATAAAATATAAAAAATATTATATACATCATTTAAAATCATTCACATTACAACATTACAATATAAGAAGAGATATTTTAGAACATTACAACCATTCACAATACAATCATTACAATCATTCACAATACAATCATTACAACATTACAATCATTACAATACAATATTTTAGTTACGTATTCTTGGAGCAGCCTCAATAGTCCATGTCATAATAGTCCATGGCTCAATAGTTCAGCATACAGATATTACCTCTTACGTCATTTCAAAACCTAGTGCCCTGTAAAAATTAAAGTTTAGTAGTATTTTGTAAAATTTGATAACCTAATGCTAAAAAGTAACTAGTGGATTCATACCTCATTGCAACGTTCAGCTCTTTGGCGTCAAGGTGAGAGAAACAAATAAATTTGAGTGAATTTCATGAAAATTATCAATTGCATGTATCATCAAGGGAGCACTTGCAATACCAGAGTCATCAATATCAAATATTATATGGGATCCTATATATCTATCATTGCTAGCTGTGTCACTAAGTTATATAATAATAATAATAATAATAGTTCAATTCAAAAAAATCTAGAGTTAAAACACATCTTAGTCGCCAAATAAATTATGTAACAAATGGAATATTTGGACCATATAACCTGAATTCCAGCTTGCCACCAAAGAAGGCAATTCCAAATGGAAAACAACCTAGAAACTAAAAGAAAATTTGGAAGTACCTCGAAAATTTGCATTAAGAATGTCTTGATGGACTTGCTCTTGTCTATTACAGTCTTACTACCAACTTCTAGGCGGCCGATTTTTTTTCGATCAATCCCATATTTATCGAGGAGGGATGTAACTCATCACCAAACCGAAATCAATATATGAGAAAAATGAATGACGTGTAAGATATCCTGCCTAATCACTCATAAAGAGAAAAAGATACTAGCACTTACAAGTAAATGAAAAGCTCCCAGACCACGTGCAGTGTTAATATACATATGTCTCCCTAAGATGTTGACCTGAACTCTAATATATAAACTAAGAGTTGTCATTGCCCAAATGGACAACACCGTTCTAGTGAAACCTGGAAAAATAAAAGCATTTCAATACAAGGTAAGCTTTTCTGCAGTAGCCAGTAGGCATACACAAGGTGGGTACAAATAGCTATAACAATCATTATTAACCTAATAAGTACTATTGACAACTATATTTATTGCTTTCAAGACTTGAATCAAATCAATTATGAATTTTTAGCAATTTTGAAAATTAACTTCAAAAGGTCAAAAATGTAGCCTCTAATTTTGGAAGGGATGGAGTAAGAAATTGGATAATTTTTAAAATCTTAATTGGACTTTAACGAGCTCCTCATTTTCTCGCTCGGTGGAAAGTTCTTTCTCAAGATCACAAAGTTGTTTCTGATGAGCATCATAAAGCTTGTATAAAAGATACCCACTTCAAAAAACTCCAAGTGTGACATAGACCTTCTTCTTATGCCTTCTCCAAAACTCCCTATCAAGCCAAATCAATGGAAATCAAAATTGAAACACCAACAAAAGTTACAGAACATCACCATTTATTGGCTATTGCTAACAGAAAATACAGCACATTTACCTAGACACATAAAAAGCAACTACATCACAGAAGCCTTCTTCATTCTTCAAAGAAAAAATAGTTACAAATACTCCCTTGATTCCAAAATATAAGATTAAGTTTTGATTTTAAACTCAATCTGAGACATTTTCAAATTCAAAATTGATAAGAACTCATTAATTTTTAGACAATACAATTATGAAAATTGTAAATAATCTAAAAAGTAAGACTAGTTACAACATTTGTTGTTTTAAAAAGTAAAATTAATCGCATCAATTTTGAATTTGAACTCAATTACCTCATATTGACTTTAAAAAGATCTTATATTTTAGAACCAAGGAAATAATATATAAGTAAAAATAATACAAGATTAGTCAACTTGCCACATTAAAGGATTAATTTATCAAAACCAATCTATATCTACATAGTATTTTCTCCTTAAAGAAACCTAATACAGAAACACAGAAAACCCAAAAGTAATAAAAGCTAGTTGAAACATAAAAAATCTAAAACATTAAATTTTAACAAAAATAAAAAACCCAATTTATAACCACACTAAAGGGGCTTTACCGAACTCCAAATTCCAGTACAAATTAAAACCCAAAAAATTATGTAGAACTACTAGTATACATCAAAACCTAGAAGTAAGAAAGTAAGTTGAAGCATAAAAAACAGTTAATATTACACACTAAAGGGGTTTTACTGAACTCCAAATCCCAACACAAATCAAAACCCAAAAAAATTATGCAAAAATACTAGCATAAACAGATTAAAGAAACTTCAAATTTGAAATGAATGAGAAGAATCAACTAACCACATTCGATCTTTCTAAATGTCGATTTTTATAACTACTTTTGCTTACACCTACCAAATAATCGGGTCTGGGTCTTCCTCCTTCTGCTCTATATCTATAAATCTCACTAAATTTTTTGATATAACAGTGCACAAATACCGCCAAAGCAAAGATTCTCAATCCAATTCCTCTCTCTCTCTCTTCTAATATCATAAACATATAATACATAAAATTGAATATTTAAAACAAAAGAGAGACAGGTACCCATGGGGATTGTAATAGCCATTTAGGATGGATGTTTGGGAGGACGAATAGTGAGTCGAATAGAATGGGGCGCCTTGCGTCAGATTCTCCGAACTAGTACAACCCATACGATCGGACCATCGAATATCTTCGCTGACCATCGAGAGCGTAAGCAATCGACCGGCTCGCTTTGTCCGATGCCTATGTCTGTGCTCGTGCAACTGGACACACTGGGAACTCGATTTTAACCTGCACCATATGGGGTTTTGCTAGTTCATGACGGACTTGACCAGAGTCAAGCTTCCTATTAATACGCTAAGACCCATATCCAGCTGAGACAGTACCATCAGAACCATAACCGATGACGAGTAGAAGATAACAGAGTAACGAGCGGCAGATAGGAAGAGTAACGAGAGAGAAACGGGATAATTTGGGGGAAAAAATTGGAGTGAAATTCTGAAATGATTTGGGGGAAGATGGGAAGGTTATTTCTTTAAAAAAAATCGTATAACGACGGTTCCGTGTCGACCGTCCCTATAGCTCGTCGCTATATGTCGAATTTCTAGTAGTGGTCCTTGTTCAAACCTTCTTGCTTTTCTCTCATCTGTGTGCACTTGATATGTGGCGAACCTAGCCAACTCATTGAATCTTGCTGCATAGTCTGGTACAGACATATTTTCATGTTTCAACTCCAGAAACTGGACCTCCATTTAGTTCTGTGAGCTGGTTAGAAAATACATCTCGAAGAACATCTCCTTGAACCTCTCCCAGGTGATCATACCTTCTCCTCCCTAGACTTTATTTGCTTGCAACCAATAACTGGCTTCGGATTTCAGCATGAACGTCGCGTAGGCGGTTTTCTGGTCTTCTCTGACTCTTGTGACATCAAAAACTTTATCCATCTCCATAACTCAAGTATGGGCTTCTATCGGGTTCATGGAGCCATTAAACTCTGGCGGTCCCACCGCCTTGAAATCCTTGAATGTCGTATTCGATGGAGCTTGAGGTTGATTATGAATCGCTTCAGTTAATAAGTTCACCAATTGATGAATCGAGTTAACATTGGCGTTGTTGTTGTTGTTTGTCGATTCTTCTTGAGCTGGTTAATTGTTTTGTCTTCTTCTCGGTGGCATATTTCTGTTAAAATATATGCTTATTAGGTCTTTATCCATTTCTCTAAATATTTAAGGCTTAACTCAAACAATTTAACAAAATCACTTAACACATTTTCTCAAACAACTTGATATATTTATTAAAATCGAAAGTTTTAACATCATACGGTAGCATCACTGCTAATTACATCAACTATCCCGGGATAAAGAATCTACAGGATTTTAAAACATTAAAATATTCCTTTGTTTATAAACCCATCGGAATTTACATCTTTAACTACTAGATAGGTTTTCACATAATTAAACTAATCCTATCACTGCCTGTTAAGGCACTGAATAGCCTTGCTATGTTCCTCTTCCATGATGCGGGATATCGTCCTGCGATCTAGCATATACGATGGTAGTCCTTCGAACTAGATTGGGTATCTCATAACTCGATCCTGGGCCTCATCCATTGCATTTTGAAGTGTAGAGTACGTCTCCCCAAGCTTAGCCTTCTTCGCACGACAATCCTCTTCTGCAAGAACAGCACGACGTAATTCCCTTTACCCAAGCCTCCTCTCGCTATGGTCACCTTGTTGAGCTCTTTCGCCATTCTTCAACTTCTCTATTTCCTCAGACTTCTCCTCAGTTTGACCCTTCTCGTGAACCAAATCCCACTCCACGTTTCCTAGACGTGTGTGAAGAGTCACAACTTCCCTATCCCTCTGCTCGATGGTAATTTATTGAATAATCATTCGCTCATTCAGCTCCTGACAGTGTCACGTAACTCTATGTTACGGTCATACAACTCATCGTACATCTCAGCATCAATAGAGTTCGGTGGGAACTCATCTTCTTCCTCTTCTTCCTCAGGATCCTCCTCTGGATCAGTCTCAGACTCATGCTCCTTACCAACAACAGTGATCAATGGAGATGGCTCTCTCTGTACCAACTACTCCAGGATGACATGAATGTCTCAGGGCTCCTCCTCTGTACGTACTCGGGGTTCCTCCTCCCATGCTTGACTAGCTCCTCCAACATCTGACATCCTGACAACACAGTTTTAAGTTTTAGTTACTAAGCTGTACTAGCAAGCACATAATTAACATATAAGCACATAAAGTCTTTTATTATCTTCAATGAATTAAGAAATTCATTTCATAGAACTCGATAAGAGTTTTCCATCACTATGTTCTTCCTATAAGGCTACTACCTGAGGTTGTTCCCCCACCTAAGGTTCATAACCTACAGCTTTAATACCAACCTGTGACACCCCCAAATCCGGGTACTTCAATTCCCACATGATTTGTTGTTCACTATACAAACATTATATGTCTATCTACCCATAATAAAAGAAAGCATAAATTGATAGAAATAAATCCTCTCCTTAAGGAGTTACATCATCTGAAATAATTACATAAATCCCAGGTCATACTAACCTTAAATCTCAAATGCAGAAACATAAACAATTAAAAGTCTTACACCACATTAACATAAGTCTAAAACATAAATACATAATCATAATGACAACAAGTCTGCATCACTTGTTAATCTTGCCCTTGCCTTTGCTAGAAGAAGGCTCGTCGGACCTTTTGTTCTTAACTGCAATGTTAATATTACGCAAGAGTGAGCACGATTGCCCACAAGTAAAATAATGAAAGAACAATATAATAACATGCGAGTGAATCAAAGACTTTTGGAATAAGAACTCAACTTTTGAATCAAGAATGAATAACAAGAATCGAAGGAACTTCTGAGGGTCATAAGACCTTGAACTATGTCCTAGGTTATCAAGGGTTATACTTGAAACCTTTAACAGTCATAAGACTATGGACTCTTCTACTTGTACTTAGGGGGATCATCCCTTAGTACCATACTGTGCACAATATCTTAATGCTAACACATAAGTAATCCCTATATAGGGTTGTTAATCTCAGTTTGACATTAGAGTCCGCACCAAAGGAAGTTTGGTTTTGATAATTCAATAAGGTTCAGAAATTTAGAACGTTAATTAACTATGGACTAGTCAAATCAATAAGGGTTCACTAGTCTTACAAGGTTCAACAATAACTGATATTCAAATCGAATAATAAACCAAGACGTATACAATGGAATAAGAATTGTATAACAGAAATCATACTTTGAAAAGATTAATAATCTTTAATATAACAAATTGAACTTGATCAATAATAACGAGAATCTGCTCAATGTAATTTTATAAATTTGAATAACAATAACAAGTAGGGTTAGAAAACTTGCCTTATGCGTAGATTACACGTTAATTATACAAGTTCCTTTATTTAATCTTGCATACCATTTATATTCACAATACCAGTCAATTATAACGTAACTAGTCATCGCAAGTATATTCTTTGGTCTAAACTCTGGTTATAACTATACTTAGTCAAATTATCACTCTTATTTTAAAATAATATCACACTACACGAATAATAAGCTAATTATGCGTTCAACAATTCAATCAACATGTAAATGCCTTATTGACATGTTAAGAACCTATTTTAACATCTCATTATATATCTAACATATTTTTATGTTCAATAGATTGGGTTAATATTACAATCTTGGACGTGAATAATCAAAAAATTTCATTTCGAAAGATCATAGAGGAAATATGCAAGGCTACACCATTAGGCCAAATCTTGGCATACTACTACATAGACAAATACTGTGGGTTCGGTCAATAAGCGTTGTAAATAAGATTTGCTACGCAAGACGGATCTTGTTCAGAGTTGGTAATGCCATGCATAACAATAACTGCAATTTGCAAAAATTTGCTGAACATGGCCAAAATACCCAATTAATTCATTCACAAGCATACCCAGACACTGTAATGCACATATACCTACTACCCAACCCTTCTAGCATGATTTTAACAAGTTAAAACATATAATTTCCAAAATCAGATCATGTAATTTCACGTTCTTGGTGATTTTGAAAGTTTTTAAAGATAAAACATAAAATTGACACTACGGGTTCATTATAATGCTAAATCTGTCCATTCGAAGTTTGTTTTCTTCGTTTTAACATGCATAATTATATACAAGTGTAAAATTTATGATACAACATATGATTAACGTATTAAAGTTTCATTTAAGGGCCATATGGCCTTATTTCTATACTATGTAATTTTGAAGAAAAGTATACGACATATTTTTATGAAACTGATGTTATGGAAATCTACAATATATAGTAAAAATATGATATGTTAACATATTATCACATATACATCCACATAATCACTACCCTTTCTAATTACAGAGATTTTAACAGAATTTGAAAGTCATTTTCATGAAAACTCTAATAACATAATTTAGAAATTGGGTTGAAGAGATTACCCAAGGTGTAGATGAGTAGAGATGAAACCTCCCTTATTAGATACTTCTTCAATTCACAGAGTTTCTCACAACAATTTCTTCTGAATTCTCTTTGAGCTCTCAAGTTTTTGTTTTAAAAATAATAACATACGTGAAAGAATAGTGAGCCTGATGCGTATAGGAAATGGCGTGGTGGTGGTCAGTTACTCAATCATGGGTTAACTACTCTCAACCTCCATTAAGGCCTTGTTTGGCTAACTTATTAGAAGGTTTTCCCATGTAATTTAATTAATCCTTTATAATATAGTTTAGTAATGTCACACCCAATTAGATAATAAATCAAACATCTTATTTAATTTAATTTAAATAAAATATAAATATTTATCATTAATTCACATAGTCACATAATTAATTTTTTCATTTATTAATTATGTCAAATTATTAATTTTCTAATTAATTATTAAATTAATTAAAATGACATTATGCTTATTAAATATTTCATTTAATTCAATAAGCTCACTTAAAAATACTTTGAATAATAAAATTCTCCACATTAATTTAATAAATATAACACATATAATTAAATTAATATACCACAATTTCATCAATTAATTATTTAATCTAATAATTAAATCATCGATTATTTATTTAATTCAATCAATATTAAAATTAAATTACAAAATCTCATTTGTCACATTTACCACACCCTTTTGAGGTGATTTGGAGACTTGTGTCCGGATATATAGAAGTTATTATATTTTATTTATATTAAATAAGATATATTTAAATTAAATTATAATAAAGTTTTATTAAATTAAATGATTTGAAAACCTTTTCTTTCTAGCGAAACAAGGCCTTATTGGGAGTTGGGATCGATTTACCCATGATAGGATAACCCGACCACAACGCGTCGATTCTTTATATCGACGCCTTCTTTTGTCTTTTCTTCATTATTGCCTAAGTCTAAGAAGCATCACAGAGAAAAAATTGAGAGAAAGAATCATCATAAATCATCTCCTGCAGATTATACTGCAGGTAATTTCTTCAAACCCAATTTCTACTTTTTACGTATTTAAGTTTTTATACAAATGGTTTTCAAAATCTTGTAAAAGTCTATATGATGGGAATTTGTAGAAGGCTTATGTGAATATATGGGTTAAGATGTTATCAAATAATATTTAATCATATATATTTTTGTTAACCATAACATCAATCGATGAAAACATGTCGTATATAATTTCTACAAAATTACAGAGTATGGGTTATGGCCTTTTGGCCTTATACGTGATATTTTATGTATTAATCATATATTATCCCTAAATTTTACACTCGTATGTTGTTATGCATATTAATACAAAGAGACCAAAGTTTAAAATAAGCGGATTCGGTCTTTATAGCAATCTAGTACAAAACCCTATGTTTTTTTCTAAACCTTCATGAACATCAAAGTCAGTGAAATCACATGCCTTAAATCTGTTATTAAGTGTTTAAATTGGTTAATGTCAATATATAAATGTTGGGTTATGTTTATACATTAATTATTAACATGTGGGTATGTTAATTTAGTGAAATTAAGGATTATTTAGTGTCCTTTTTCATTGTGTTCTTGCGAAGAATCAAGTCTCGAGTCTCGGAGTCTCATGGCCATGGCTGAAAGTCCAAGTCCATGTAACTGTTACTACCACAGCGTCATAGCGAGATCATATGCTAACATGGCGTCGTCAGCCTAACTCTCGAAGAAAGTTCAAGAATGAGATTTTTAAAATGTTTAAGTCTAACAATGTGTTAGTAAATTAATGTAATGAACATGTAAACATGTTAAAAGTATAATGTGATGATAAAATAGTTGTTTAAAATCTAAATAACATAATTACATGTGGATTGAATTATTGAATTCATAATTAGATTATTATTCATGAAGTGATATTATGTGGCAGTAAATGTGATAAATTGACTAAGTATAGTCAATAATTAAAGTAGACAAAGAGAATGTGTTTATGATGATTAGTTAAATTATAATTAACTGGTATCCTGAATGTGAATGGTATGTAGGATTAGATTCAAAGAAACGTGCTTAGTTAAAGTGTAATCTACGCATACGAGGCAAGTTTCTAACCTACTTGTCATTATTGTTCAAGTTATTATTTACCTCGAGTAAATTATCATTATTATTATTCAAGTTCAAATGTTATATTAAAGATTTATTATCTTTTCAAAGCATGATTCGGTTATATAATAATTGTCCTATTGTATACTTCACGAGATTATTATTCAATTTGAGATCATTATTATTGATTTGAAAATCATTATTATTGAAGTTGATAAGGCCTTTTGAGCCCTTGATTTATCGAACCAAACTTCCTTTAGTGCGGACTCGAATGTCAAGCCCAGATGAACAACCCCGCAAAAGGGATTTACTTATGCATTGATATTGATTGCGATGTGGTACTAAAATTTTAGATCCCCTAAGTCCGTAGTCTTATGATTGTTATAGGTTTCAAGTATAACCTTGGTAACCTAGGACATAGTTCAAGGTCTCCTCGATGAATTCTTTTGTTTCTTGTTATTCATTCTTGATTCAAAAGTTGAGTTTTTATTCGGATGTTTCTAGAGTTACTTTCCTATATGTTATTATCTTTGTTATTTCATTCTTGTGGGCAATGTGCCTATTTCTCCCAATAACATTGCAATTAAAACATGAAAAAACTGATGAACCTTCCACTAAGTTATGCAGCGAGGGCAAGTTAGCACCTATGATGAAGACTTGTTACTTTATTTGATGATGTATTTATATTAGACTCTGATGTTGTTTAAGACTTATTATTTATATTTCTCTACGGATGTTTAAGGTTAGTTCAACTCTTTGATGTTTATTATTACGATGTTGTAACCCCATAAGGGAAGATTTTATTTATCTATTGCATGGTTTGCATTTATTATGGGTAGATAGTTAGATGATATTTATGCAGTTGAACACCAAATCCAGAATTGAAAGTGCACGGATTTGGGGTGTCACATCTTGAAACCGATCAATCAAAACATCAATAGAGACCCCAACCGGAATCGCACTTCAATTCCACTCTGGATTTGGTGTTCACTTGATACAAATATCATCTAACTATCTACCCATAATAAATGCAAACCATGCAATAGATAAAATAAAATCTTCCCTTATGGGGTTACAACATCCTAATAATAAACATCATCCCAAAGTTGAACTAACCTTAAACATCCGTATGGAAAATATAAATAATAAGTCTTAAACAACATCATTAACTCAAGTCTAATATAAATACATCATCAAATAAAATAACAAGTCTTCATCATTTGCTAACTTTTGCCCTCGCCTCTTACTAGTGGAAGGTTCATCATTTTTTCGCTTTAATCGCAATGTTATTATTAAGCAAGAGTGAGCACTATTGCCCACAAGTATAATAATGAAATAACAATATAATAACATGCGAGTAAATCATGACATCCTAATAAAAGCTCAACTTTTGAATCAAGAATGAATAACAAGAATCAAAAGAATTCGAGGGTCATAAGACCTTGAACTATGTCCTAGGTTACCAAGGGTTATACTTGAAACCTTTAACAACTATAAGACTATGGACCTTTCTTCTCGTACTTTAGGGATCAAATTTCAGTACCATATCGCGCGTACAATATCTTAACACTAACGCATAAGTAAATCCTTTCATAGTGGTTGTTCATCTCGCTTGACATTCGAGTCCGCACCAAAGGAAGTTTGGTTTGATAATTCATCAAGGGTTCAAATTTAGAACGCTTTATCAACTATGGACTAGTCGAATCAATAAGGGTTCGCTAGTCTAATAAGGTTCAATAATAATGATATTCAAATTGAATAATAATCTCAAGAAGTATACAATAGAACAATTATTATATAACTAAATCATGCTTTGAAAAGATAATCAATCTTTAATATAACATTTGAACTTGAATAATAATAATGATAATTTACTCGAGGTAAATAATAAACTTGAACAATAATGACAAGTAGGGTTAGAAACTTGCCTCGCATGTAGATTACACTTTTTAACTAAGCACGCTCTTTGAATTAAATCCTACATACCATTCACATTCACAATACCAAATAATTATAACTTAACTAATCATCATAAACTCATTCTCTTTGTTCACTTTAATTATCGACTATACTTAGTCAATTTATCACATTTATCGCCACATAATATCACTTCATGAATAATAATTTAATTATGTATTCAATAATTCAATCCACATGTAATTATGTTATTTACATGTTAAACAATTATTTTATCATCACATTATACTTTCTAACATGTTTACATGTTCATTACATTAATTCACTAACACATTGTTAGACTTAAACATTTTAAAAATCTCATTCTTGAACTTTTTCGAGAGTGAGCTGCACGCCGCCATATATTATACATGATCTTCGCAAATGCGGACGCATGGTGCCATGGGTCGAGTCATCATATGCTATGGCGCACATGCCATGGGCGGAAATATAGAATGAGTGTACATGGCTGAGACTCAGACTTCGATTCCCAATGGCGTTCATAAAAAAATCGCAGTAGTTCAAATTTCTCCTAAATAATCTTAATTTTCACTAAATTAACATACCCACATGTTAATAATTCATGTATAAACACAACCCAACATTTATATAATCGACATTAACAAATTTAAACACTTAATAATGTAGATTTAAAGGCATGCAATTTCACCGACTTTTGATGTTCATGAAGGTTTAGAAAATAAAACATGAAAATTGATACTACGGATTCGTTATAACACCGAATCCGCTTATTTAAACTTTGGTCTCTTTGTAGATTAACATGCATAACAACATACGAAGTGTAAAATTTAGGATAATATATGATCAATACATAAAATATCACGATAAGGCCATAAGGCCATAACCCATACTCAGAATTTTGTAGAAATTATATACTTACATGTTTTCATGAATTGATGATATGGTTTACAAAATATATATGATTAAATATTATTTGATAACATCTTAACCCATATATTCACATAAGCCTACTCCTATTCCAATTATATAGACTTTACAAAAACTTTGAAAACCATTTTCATAAAAACTTAAATACGTAAAAGTAGAAATTGGGTTTGAGGAAATTACCTGTAGTATAATCTAGAGGAGATGATTTAATGATGATCCTTTCTCAACACTTGTTTGATTATACACTCAAATTTTCTCTCAATTTCTCAATTTTTCTCTCTCTCTAATTATTCTTCTAGATTTAGGCAATAATGAAGAAAGAAAAAAAGAAGACGCCGATATAAGAGAATCGACGCTGTTGGGGCTCATTATCCAATCATGGGTAACTGATCCCAACTCCCAATAAGGCCTTGTTTGGCTAGAAAGAAAAGGTTTTCAAATCATTTAATTTAATAAAACTTTATTATATAGTTTAAATCATGTCACACCCACTTACACAATAATTCATATATCTTATTTAATATAAATAAAATATAATAACTTCTCATAAATTCACATAGTCATATATTTAATTTTCTCATTAATAAATAATGTCAAATTATTAACTCTCTAATTAATAATTAAATTAATTAAATAACATCATGCTTAATTAAATAATTCATTTAATTCAACAAGCTCACATAATTATATACTTGAATAATAATTATTCTCCACATTAATTTAATAAATGTAACACATATAATTAAATTAATCTACCACAATTGCATCAATTACTTATTTAATCCAATAATTAAATCATCGAAAATATTTATTTAATTCAATAAATATTAAAATTAAATTACAAAATTCTCGCTCATTACATCTTTCCCCCTTAAAAGGATTCTCGTCCTCGTAATCACGACTCAATAAATTCAATTCATACATTCTCCCCTTACAAAGATTCTGTCCCGTAATCGCTACAAATAATTAAGTAAATAATTGAGGGTAATTCTTCATCATATTCTCTTCGAGTTCCCACGTAGCTTCTTCAAATATTGGGTTCCTCCAAATTACCTTAATGTAAGGTACGACTTTATTTCGAGAACTTGTTCTTTTCTTTTATTAATTTGGACAGAATTTCTTCGTAAGATAAGTCTTTCTCAAAATGTAGGGGTTCATATTCAATTACATGCTTGTAATCGCTTTGTAGGTCGTAATACGTAAACATGGAAGACGCTGTGGACATTCTCGAGAAGGCCGGAGGTAAGGCTACCTCAGACGCAACTTCTCCGATTCTTCTCAAGACTTCAAAGGGTCCAATGAATCTTGGGCTCAATTTTCCTTTCTTTCCTAACTCGATCTTCCCTTCCGTGAGAGAGACCTTCAAGAAAACATAACTACCGATTCAAACTCGATATTTTTACGATGTGGATCATCGATTTTTCTTTTGTCGATCTTGAGCCGCTACCACCGTGCTCTCTGATCACTTTGACTATTTCTCGCCATTGTACTCAATTCGCCCTAGCAAATGTCTTCACCAACTTCATCCCAAAGAAAGTGGAGTTCTCGCACTTTCACCGATAACGCTTCGTAAGGCAAGATGCCAATACTAGCGTGGTAATCGTTGTCAGTAGCCAAACTCTACTAACTAGAGGTGATCATCCCAATTTCCTTTAAAGTCCATCACACATGCTCTTAAATATCTTCTAATGTTTGAATCATTCTCGCTCCGTCTGGCCTGCTTGAGGGTGGTAAGTCAGACTCATTCGCAATTGTGCACCCATGCATTCCTCAAGACGCTTCCAGAAATTCAATGTGAAGTGCGGATCTCTATCGTAAACAATTGACACCGCAGACTCCGTGTCTCAAATAATCTCTTTTACGATAACCTCGCCAATCGATCCAAGTTGAATCTTATTTTGATAGGAAGAAAGTGTGCAGATTTCGTTACCAATAACGATAACCCATACTGCGTCGTAACCTTTCTGAGTCGTCGGAAGGCTAACCACGAAATCCATTGTAATATGTTCCCATTTCCATTCTTGGATTTCTAACGGTTGAAGCAATCCACTTGGTCTCTGATGTTCTGCTTTTATTTTCTGAAAGGTCAGACACTTGGCAACACATTCTGCAACATCGCGTTTCAATTTTGGCCAACATCTTGATACATCTTTGTACTACCAGGGTGAATCAAATATCTCAAACTATGAGCCTCGCTTAGAATTTCTTCCTTAATTTCTTGTACTTGTGGAACCCAGATTCTATTTTCAAATCTCATTATTCCTTCCTTATCCATCTTAAATCTTGGTTCGGTTCCTTCAGATATCTTCTTTGCCACCTTTTTACATTCTTCATCCCTCAAGTCGAGCCTCCTTTACTTTATCTAAGAGAGTGGTACCGTATTGCATCCGAAATAGCTTCTCATCAATCTCCATAGATACTTCACTTCTAACTCCAGCTTCCATTTCTCGCAATTAGCTCCTCCCGAGCAAATAACATCATCAATTTCTCACGACCTTTTCTACTTAAGGCATCTAAGAACTACATTTGCTTTCCCTGATGGTATAAAATCTCACAAATGTAATCCTTAATTAATTCCAACCATCTTCTTTGACGATATTCAAATCCTTCCGTAAAAAATATATTTTACTTTTGTGGTCCGTGATATATTTCACACTTCTCCCCGTGATAGATAGTGCCTCCAAATTTTTAGAGCAAAAAAAAATCGCAATTTAACTCCAAATCATGGGTCAGGTAACCTTCTCGTAATCCTTCAATCGCCATGATGCATACGCAATGACTTTGCCATTTTGCATAAGCACACAACTAAGTCCTTTATGCGACGATCGCTAAAAACAAAAAAATTTCAGATCATCCGGAAGGGATAACACAAAAAGCCGACTCAATCTCTTCTTCAATTCTTGAAAACTTTCCTCACACTTATCCGTTCAAACAAATTTCACAAATTTTTCGAAAGTTAAATTCATTAACTGAGTTCCGATCTTGAAAAGTCTTGTATGAACCTTCTATAATATCCCGCCAAATCCAAGAAAACTTCTTACTTCCGAAGGTGTTCTCGACCGATCCCAAATTAATCACGGCTTTTGACTTTTGATGGATCTATCAAAATTCCATTTTTATCGATCACGTGACCAAGAAATTGTACTCGCCGATCCGTAATTCAGATTTCAAAAATTTAGCGCATAACTTCTCCTTTCTCAATACTTCCAACGTTAACCTCAAATGTTCTTCGTGTTCTTCTTTGGTTTTGGAATATACCAAAATGTCATCTATAAATACCACCACTTAATTTGTCCAAAACGGCTTGAACACACCATTCATTAGTCCCATAAATGTCGCAGAGCATTCGTAAGACCAAACGACATTACTAAAAATTCAGAGTGACCATATCGCTGCTCAACGCCAGTTTCTAGACATCCTCCTGGCCTCACCTTCAATTGATGATAACCGCTTCAAGTCTATCTTGAAAAAGTATCTTGCTTCCCTTCAACTGATCAAATAGGTCATCGATCCTCAGTAATGGATATCTATTTTTAATCGTGACCTTATTCAGCCTTCTCTCAGAGTCAATGCAGAGTCGCATCGATCCGTCCTTCTTTTTCACAAATAACACCAAGAGGCCCCTACGCCGATACGCTTTCGGTTGAATGTACTTTTTCCAACAATTCTTGTAGTTGTACCATTAATTCTTTCATCTCTACCGGTGCTATCTTCTAGATGGTGCCTTCGATATTGGAGCGCTTTCAAGCCCAAATCGATCACAAAATCTACTTCTCTATCCGTGGAAGTCCCGTAAATCGTCTGAAATACGCCAATGAAATCCTCACAATCCAGATCTCTTCTACCTTTGATTCTCTTTTCGATCGTCGACTATATAAGCTAAGTATCCTACACAACCTTGTCTTTAATAACTTCCCGGCTCGCATCATCGCCGAATAACTCACTTGTTTAGGCGAATTTCTTACTACCATAAACACAACCTTTGATTTTGAGTCATAAGGTTAATACGCTTTTTTTGGCAATCAATTACACCTTTCGTAATTGAATAACCACCCATTCCCAAAATAACGCCAAATTCCCCAAGTCTAATAGAATAAGATCTACGCTCATGATATTACCCTTAATATCCACTCTACGCTTCTTAAACACGATTTAATAGAAATTATCTCTATTCGCAATTTCTATATTCATGGGATATTCCAACTCATCCATAAGCAAATCTAAACTATTAGCAAAGTCTTCTTGATATAAAGGAACAAGTAGCAGACCTTAATCAAATAAAACATAAGCATTAATTTCATTGATCTAATGATACCGACACCACATCACGAGATCGGATTGCATCCTCGCACCGCCATATTGAAAGTTCTGGCTATTTACTTTGGTTTTGTTGCAGTGGTCCTGTGATGGTTAAGGTATTTCCACCGTTATTTCCACTTGCTACCTCCTAGCATCGCTTCCTCCCGATCCCTTCTTAGGGCAATCTTCTTTAAATGATCTTTCAACCACAATTGAAACAAGCACCTTTCTTTGGTTTGATAAGTTGGTGCTATGTGGCCTTCCCGACCACAATTGTAGCACACTTTTTTCCTTTCATACAAACTCCTGATGGGCTTTCCCGCAAGTCGCATGCTTCGATTCTTTTCTTCCGATTACCTTGTTGATTTCCGATGATGAGTCAGTTGCTCCACCTTTTCTTCTAATTGAAATTTCCACCTCCCGTGCTACTTCCACCGGCCTTGTTATTAATTTCACCTTCACTCTTCTTCTTCTTCTTCTTCTTTGATTGTACTTGGTCACCGTGATCGCTCCCACCTTCAAATGAGGATGGCCTTTTCCAAAACTCCTAAGAAACGTGTTTATCTCAAAACATTGAAACTTTACTCAAACCCAAGGCTTTAGACCTCGCTCAATCTTCCGCCTTTTTCTCTCACAAGCAGGTACTTGATACGGGGCAAACTCTTGCCAACTCATCGAATTTAGCCACATAGTCGTACGCCATGTTTCCCCGCTTCATTTAGAAATTGAACCTCCATCTGATTCTGCGAACTAGTCGAGAAATACATTTCAAAGAACATCTCTTTAAATCTCTCCCACGTAATTACACCTTCACCTCCTCGCACTTTGTTTGCTTGCCACCAAGAGCTAGCCTCGACTTCAAAGATAAACGCTAAAAAAAGCGGTCTTCCGTCTTCTAACCCTAGCAACGCCGAAAACCTTCTCCATCTCCATAACCCATGTTTGAGCCTCGATCGGGTCCCGAACTTTAAACTCAAGCGGTCCCACCGCCTTTGAAATCTTTAAACGCTCGTGTTTCGTGGAGCTTGGTTGATTATTCATGGCTCCAATAAGAAGTTAACCAACCACCGAACGAGATTAACGCTGGCATTATTGTTATTATTATGGTTGACTTCTTCCCGAGCCATTGACGTTGTTGTTTCTTCCTCATGATATTTTTCGTTAAATAAACGCTTATTAGAACTTTATTTATTTCTCTAAATAGTTAAGACATTACTCAACAATTTAACATTTCTCTTAACACATCATCTCAAATAACTTGATATATATATTCATTCAAACTAAAAGTTTTAATATTAAACGATAGCATAACCGCTATTTACATCAACTATCCTGGAATAAAGAATTCACAGGATTTAAAATATTCAAATATTCTTTCGTTCATAAACACATCGGAATTTACATCTAAAAACTAATTAAGTCTTTCACATAATTAAATAAATTCTATTCCCCGCTATCAAGGTGTCAATAGCCTTGCCACGCCCCCTCATTCATGATATGAGACATCATCCTCGCGATCCAAAGATATACGATGGAAGTCCTTCGAACTGAATGGGGTACCTCAAAACTCGATCTTGGGCCTCATCCATTACATGATTAAGTGTAGAGTATGTCTCTTCAAGCTTTGTCTTCTTTGCACGACTATCATCTTCTGCACGATCAGCTCGACGTGATTCTCTTACCCAACCTTCCTCTGTTATGTTCAGCCTTTTGGAGGTTTCCTTCAGTTCCTTCTTCAGCTTCTCTATCTCCTCGATCTTATCTTCAGTTTGACCCTTCTCATGGACCAAATCCCATTCTACATTTGCCAGTCGAGAGTGAAGAGTCAAAATCTCCTCTCCTTCTCCCCAGAGTAATATGTCAATAACCGCCGCTCACCAAATCTCGACCTCGCCTCAGAACTCCACGCTACTTGGCAGATAACGTGTCATACATCTCAAAGATCAACTGTGTACCATGGTAACTCCTCTTCTTCCTCTTCCTCTTCCTCATCAAATTCCTCCTCAGATCCTCCTCAGATCACCCTCGTGTTCATGCTCCCACCAACAACGATGATCAATGGAGATGACTCCTCTCAGATCAACTGCTCCCTAACGACATGTATGTCTCGGGGTTCATCCTTTGTAGGTACTATAGGTACACAGGGTTCTTCCTCCCCAGATTGTCTAGCTTCTCCAACATTCGACATCCTTACAACAAAATTTTAAGTTTTAGTTACTAAGTCGTACTATCTAACGCATACTTTAACACATAAACACATAAAGTATTTTATTATCTTCAATGAATTATAGAAATTCATTTCTTAGAACTCGATAAGAGTTTTCCATTACTATCTTCTTCTATATAGGCTACTACCTAAGGTTGTTCCCCACCTAAGGTTCATAACCCATACTTTTGATACTTAACTTCAGACACCCCAAATCCGTACTTCAATTCCACTGGATTTGGTGTTCACTATATAAATATCATCTAACTATCTACCCATAATAAATGCAAACCATGCAATAGATAGAAATAAAATCTTCCCTTATGGGGTTACAACATCCTAATAATAAACATCATCCCAAATGAACTAACCTTAAACATCTATATGAAATATAAATAATAAGTCTTAAACAACATCATTAACTCAAGTCTAATATAAATACATCATCAAATAAAATAACAAGTCTTCATCATTTGCTAACTTTGCCTTTGCTTCTTACTAATGGAAGGTTCATCATTTTTCGTTTTAATCTACAATGTTATTATTAAGCAAGAGTGAGCACTATTGCCCACAAGTATAATAATGAAATAATAATATAATAACATGCGAGTAAATCATGACATCCTAATAAAAGCTCAACTTTTGAATCAAGAATGAATAACAAGAATCAAAAGAATTCTCGAGGGTCATAAGACCTTGAACTATGTCCTAGGTTACCAAGGGTTATACTTGAAACCTTTAATACCATAAGACTATGGACCTTTCTTCTCGTGACTTTAGGGGGATCAACCCTTAGTACCATATCGCACATAATATCTTAACGCTAACGCATAAGTAAATCCCTTTGCAGGGTTGTTCATCTCGCTTTGACATTCGAGTCCGCACTAAAGGAAGTTTGGTTTGATAATTCATCAAGGGTTCAAATTTAGAACGCTTTATCAACTATGGACTAGTCGAATCAATAAGGGTTCACTAGTCTAATAAGGTTCAATAATAATGATATTCAAATTGAATAATAATCTCAAGAAGTATACAATAGACAATTATTGTATAACAAAATCATGCTTTGAAAAGATAATCAATCTTTAATATAAAATTTGAACTTGAATAATAATAATGATAATTTACTCGAGGTAAATAATAAACTTGAACAATAATGACAAGTAGGTTAGAAACTTGCCTCGTATGCGTAGATTACACTTTAACTAAGCACGCTTCTTTTGAATTTAATCCTACATACCATTCACATTCACAATACCAGCTTAATTATAACTTAACTAATCATCATAAACTCATTCTCTTTGTTCTACTTTTTAATTATCGACTATACTTAGTCAATTTATCACATTTATCGTCACATAATATCACTTCATGAATAATAATCTAATTATGAATTCAATAATTCAATCCACATGTAATTATGTTATTTACATGTTATACAACTATTTTATCATCACATTATACTTCTAACATGTTTACATGTTCATTACATTAATTCACTAACACATTGTTAGACTTAAACATTTTAAAAATCTCATTCTTGAACTTTTCGGAGAGTATTATGACGCCATCATTATATATATGATCTTCATGGCATGGACATCACATTATTCAGCATATCTGCTTGAGTCATGGCGGCCATGGGACTTGATTTTCGGAGTTGAGCCACGACAACTCCAGATTTCGATTCCCAAACACAAGAACACAGAGTTCAGCGAAAAGGACACTAAATAATCATTAATTTCACTAAATTAACATACCCAAATGTTAATAATTAATGTATAAACATAACCCAACATTTATATATTGACATTAACCAATTTAAACACTTAATAATGATTTAAGGCATGTGATTTCACCGACTTTTGATGTTCATGAAGGTTTAGAAAATAAAACATGAAAATTGTCACTACGGATTCAAGTATAACAATCAATCCGCTTATTTAAACTTTGGTCTCTTCAGATTAACATGCATAACAACATACGAGTGTAAAATTTAGGGATAATATATGATTAATACATAAAATATCACGATAAGGCCATAAGGCCATAACCCATACTCAAATTTTGTAGAAATTATATACTTACATGTTTTCATCAGATTGATGTTATGGTTAACAAAATATATATGATTAAATATGATATGATAACATCTTAACCACATATAACACATAATCATTACTCCTTCCCCATCATAAAGATTTTAAACCAAAAACTTGAAAACCATTTTCATAAAAAACTAAATAACGTAAAAGTAAAATTGGGTTTGAGAGAAATTACCCGAGTATAATCTAGAGGAGATGATTTAATGATGATCCTTTCTCAAACTTTAATTAATTATACACTCAAATTTTCAATCTCACAATTTCTCTCTCAAACTTTCTCTATGCTCGTGATATTTCTTGACTTTAGGCAATAATGAAGAAAGAAAAAAAGAAGGCGTCAATATAAGAATCGACGCTGCTGTGGTCAAGCTATCCAATCATGGGTAACTCGATCCCAACTCCCAATAAGGCCTTGTTTGGCTAGAAAGAAAAGGTTTTCAAATCATTTAATTTAATAAAATTTTATCATATAGTTTAAATCATGTCACACCCACTTTTACACAATAATTCATCTATCTTATTTAATATAAATAAAATATAATAACTTCTCATAAATTCACATAGTCATATATTTAATTTTCTCATTAATAAATAATGTCAAATTATTAACTCTCTAATTAATAATTAAATTAATTAAATAACATCATGCTTAATTAAATAATTCATTTAATTCAACAAGCTCACATAATTATATACTTGAATAATAATTATTCTTCACATTAATTTAATAAATGTAACACATATAATTAAATTAATCTACCACAATTGCATCAATTACTTATTTAATCCAATAATTAAATCATCAAAAATATTTATTTAATTCAATAAATATTAAAATTAAATTACAAAATTCTCGTTTGTCGAAGAAGCTGGCAAGGACGATTGAGAGGTTTGGAGAGATAAGGGATAAGGGATATGAAGAGATACTTGATACGTTGATTTGTAGCCTTGAGTAACTTTACAACGGAACTACAAAAAAGACGATGATCTCAAGGGAAATAGCTGATGCAAGTGGGTAAGTCTGTCATTCTTGTTCGATATTTTGTATTAACTCTATTTGTTTGATAAAAATTTCTGTTTATCTATTAGTATTTCCATCTTAATTTCCTCATAATTGAAGCTAGACCATTCTTCTCCATAACTAAATGAACTACTGAACTCGTGTTTGACACTAATTTTTCTCTGAGCTTATGGTCATCTGCACTGTGGTTTCAAGTTATTTGAAGATATTTTAGATCCTGCCCTTAAAGTCATTGACATTGTAGTATGACAACTTCCATTGTATCTCAACCACGTGTTAATTTAACAAGTGCACTTGTTTATATTACTTATGTGAATTAGAAATCTTGAATTCTGTGTTATTTATATGTTCATGCAGTCCCTGATTAATGTTATGATTTAGAACACAGTATTACAAGATAAGAATTGATAACATGATGTCATTTTTTAGTTTTGCTAATGTGCCACTATTTTCAATATGTAGTACGATATCTGTTTCGTCTGCTGAAGGAAACTTCAGTTGAATAACTAATGTGGCTGCTGCATTCTGGATACTGTAGAATGTGCCTTTGTATCAATTCATGTCTTATTTTCATTAAACTTCTTATATTAATCATTGTAATTCATTAGTGTCAATTTTGTCTTTTTCCATATAAAAAATTTGATAATTTATATATATGATACATATTGTATTTACTGGAGCTATATTATGTGGCATAATTTATAAATATATGCTAAATATAGAGAATCACAAACGGAAAGCTATCTGGTGCTATTGTTTAGTCCTTTAGTTATCTCTCCAGGTAATTCTATTTAGTCTATTCACAAAAGCAGAAAACTTAAAAACTAACACATTTATTGTTTGGATTCTCTAGTTGTTTGGTCTTGGTGTGGCCAATATCTTTGGTTCATTTTTTTAGCATATTCCATAACAGGTGAGTTTGTGGTCATACAAGTATAAGTTTTGAAAATTTATACTTAAACACAGACATACTTCATATATAATGCTTTGTGCATCATGACCCTCTATTCTGAATACTTGAAATACTTTTAAAGAACACATATTCTTTGAATGTGTCATGTAGGCTCCTTTTCTAGGTCAGCTGTAAATCATGAAAGCGGAGCAAAAACTGGTTTATCTGGAATTGTGATGGGGATCATAATGTGATGTGCCCTTTTATTTATGACTCCAATATTTGAATACATACCCCAGGTATGGTTCTTTGGTGATACATGATTATCCTCTTTAAAAACACAACGACTGATGTTATTGACCTGCTTTGGTAAGCATATGCTGTAGTGTCTAATTGCCCAAATAATTTCAAAATCTAAGTTCCACCGCAAGCTTGTCTTGTTTGTTCCGATTTTTATTTTTTAATTTTCAATGAAGATGTGAAGTTTAGATCACATGGTACCTAATTACCTATGCATTTATAGGTTAATTTTAATTATCATAAACCTTTTTTTCTCGTATACTTTTATGTGTAACCTGACATAGTTTTTATAATGTAGGCAGGAAATTCAGACATCAACAAGCTCTATGACTTTGGTTCCAAAGCCATTAAAGTTTTTGTGTCCTCATTATGGAACTCTAAAGGCACATTATGAAACACTGACAGCTTCAGATATAAAGGTATCTTGTTTTGTTGGACGTTGATATTTATGTTCTTTTTTCGAAAAGGTTAAGCTTGGTTGGACTTTAATATTACTCGTATCCTAGTAATTTATAATCTATCTGATTCACATTCTCCTTCCAACGCAGAATTACTAGCGGACATACTTTCAATTTTGGCCTTGACCATGTCTGCTGAAGGAGAATGGGTATATATATATTTTCTTTAGGATTTAGCTTTTGTATCCAAGAATCACTTAAACTTGGTTAAGTTTGGCTTACTTGATTGTCTATAATATCCATTGTCATGCACTCTTATTTGGTCTGCAATGTTGCGGTGATATGTTTACATAGGGTTTATGATTGCACATTCTTAAGCATAATCATTAAATAGAAAGTGTAGGGTGTTTAATGTGGTTTGTTCTGGGGCATGTCTTCCTATTTCTGTTGTATATTTAATTCATATTTTGATATGTTAATTATTCCAGGAGAGTTTGAAGTATAGATTATTGGGTTCTGAAGGTGATATTGGTTCGTGGGGCAGCACATCCTTCTGGTTTATCTGCAAACAGAGGCTTCTTTAGATGCATGTTTGTTTATTTTGTGATATGCATAAATACTATTCTGCGTTATATCTTACATTTCAGAACTTATTAGTACCCACTATCCATTGTGTTGAATTTTGAAAGTGTGGTTGTCATGTTAAACCTTTTGGTATTAAATCTTAAGACGCAAATTCCAAAACTGAAGCTCCTTCCTGATCAATTTATGTGTCGATACTCTGCATAAGCTTGCTGGTGTATTTGGCTGGTGCTCAGACTTGCCATGTTGAAAATTCCTCCCTCCATTATATTTTGCTTGTTATTAAATTAAATTTCACTTGTTTATTTAGTCTAAAGTGTGTCATTGCGACCAAGTAGCTAGAGAAATTAGTATCATTGCTGAATTAATACTATCAACTTATGATGATAATGGTCTAATTCAGCATCTCAAACTCTATGCTCTTTGTTGCACTAGTTGAAAATGTCTAGTTTATTGGTAGTCATCATTTATCCGAGAATGTTCTGTATCTACAAACATCTTGGCACATCTTAATGGTAGAATGTATAGTTTTGTGTGAATCGATTATGTTTGAGTACATATTTTATTTATTTTTTGGTGAGGAGATGAAACTGATTTACACATTCAATTTTGTTGAATTGTTGATGGTGTGCATGCATTTTTCTCGCACAAACCATTTCTTGAAGGAAATGGGAATGTCTCCCATAGATTGGCAACTATAATCCGGAGGAGCAACCATCACTTCTGGCATAATTTTGTAAATTGGTTTGGCACGGCAAGCCTGGTGCTCATATTATTCAGTAGGGTTCTGATTATCATGTAAAGTGTGCCCATGTAAATTAGGGAAAAGGTAGCAATGTTGTTTGGGAAGTGGGATGAGGCAATGTACTATGTACCGGGATGTATGGATAGTTTGGTATTATGGGGATGTAAACGTATTGTATGGTATTAATATTCTTTGTAATTGGTATAATTTTAATTTGAGATGTATGGATAGTAATATTATTTGTAATTGGTATATTTTGAATGTTTGATACATTTTGGCTTTAAATAGATGACACCTTCTAAACGTTGTATAAATGTGTTTAAACGTTGTCTGATGTATCAAAGCACAACATTTTATGCCAGAAAACGTTGTGGAATCATATCATCTACAACGTTTTCAAGCATCCAAGAATTTATGGAAAACAAATATATAATGTTTTTTAAGAAAAAAATATTGTGTAATGTGTCAAACTACAACGTTTTAAAAACATTGTATAAAGGTGTTAAATAGATAACACCCTTAACTATGACGTTTCTGTAAGACCTTCTACAACGTTTTTACGCGTTATCTATTTATTGTTTTGTAGTCGTGGATGATTTGAGTCGCCACCCCTCGATCTATTTGCATGCGAATGAGGTAAAGCTGTGTTTGATCTTCCTTTTTCCTATTGATGAGGAGCAAGGATTCTGATGTTGATTTGCATTTGTGATGCAGGTTCCCGGCTTTATTCAGCCTCAAGGGAACTAGTTCAGTATACACTCTCTGTACCAGACTCTTTGTGACACCCCCAAAATAGGTCTACATCCCCCATTCTGAGTTGTCAATACACGGTACAGAAACAACTACAACTTTATTATTACAATAGTAAAACTGTGAGTTTAAATACGATATTGCCATCTAGACAATATCCACATACAAATAAATCCTCATCATAATTATTGATACATTATTTTACAACAATGGTGAGGACTACTAAACAACTCTCCCTAGAACTTTCATTTCATACCCCGACTTCGTCTTGCTTATATTCTCGCCTCCCGAGAAGAAAAATGGAACAAAAAGGAAAAGGGTGAGCTCGACTAGCCCAAGTAAAGAATATTATGACTAAGATAATATACAACAAAATTATCGTTAGTCTTCAACAGGAAAAATATAATAGAATACAATAGACAACAAGTTTTAAATCAATATTCGCAATGAAATAATAATTCATTAGAAGAGTTAAGTAGAGAATGCAAACTACTATCTTCTATGTATGAATTTTAAAGTTCATCGCTCTTTTTTTTTTATCCTGTAACATCAATCAATATATATCCGGGATCAAATATTCATCCTTGCACTACTGATGCCAAGGACATTCACCATTAGTCATGTTCATCTAAACACTTGTTCATCTTTGCACTACGGGCCAAAGATATTCATCAGAAATCATTCATCTTTGCACTACGGGCCAAAGATATTCATCAGAAATCATTCATCTTTGCACTACAGGCCAAAGATATTCATCATAAATCATTCATCTTTTAAGACTGAGGATGATGAAAAATATTTTTTTAAAGAAACGAATCCAGTAAAACAAAATGACAAGGATTAAGGATTAAGGATTCGTATTTTGTTTTATCCACGTCCAAAAATACCTCAAAAATAATCATAGTGGTGTAAAATTCAAGAATGATCAAAACATGGATACAATCAAAGCTAGTATCCAGAATAGATATTTTGGACGAAAAGGAAAAATTTCATTTTTTGATGAATAGTGTCGTATTCGTGAATAGTGCCGTATACGTGAATAGTGCTGTATACGTGAATAGTAATTCTGACACCAAAAGATAGAAATTTTACAAAAACATCATCACGCTTCATGAATAGTACTCGTGAATAGTAACTCGTGAATAGTAACTCGTGAATAGTAACTCATGAATAGTAACTCGTGAATAGTAACCCCGACATGAAAAAGTTCTAAATTTGATAAAAAGTTTCAACCAATATTTTAGCATAATGATATTGAAGAAATAATATCATTTGAGAAGAAAATAACATCCCTTACCTCGAAAGATCAGTACTTCTAACTGGAATACTGGATATAGGCTATATCTTGAACTTTCACCGTATAGCAATACTCAAAGTATACTCAAAATAATCACAAGAATACGCTCGATAATATAGAGAGAGAAAACTTCAGTTTCTGGTGTGATTTTCAATTCTAACCTAAGCACCTATTTATAGAAATCGCTTAGAACACCAAAGCGTAAAATTTATTATAATATTAATATATTTAATAATCTTCTACGCCCACTTTGACAACTGATCTCGGATCATTAAACACATGCTAGGGCTGCCCACACAACAAAAAAACGTTTTTATTAATATAAATATTTAAAACTTCCAAAATCAATTATTTGAAGCTTGAACTTCAATAATTCATAATAAATAGCCCTTTTATCGTAAAAATTCAATCTCTCTAGTTTTTATAGAAAATTCAATTCTCTACAACTTTGCGTAAGAAAGTTTTTCAAATTCCAAATGAAATTGACCAAAATTCATAAACAAAGCGATTTTACAGTGTTATAATCAAATTTGATCAATAAATAGGGTCCAATTGACATGTTTAACATGTTTTAA